>OX451740.1:160207165-162607165 GCA_948472305.1 Vicia faba | reverse complement strand
GTTTTGCAATATATAATAAAAGAAAAACAAGGAGCGCAAGATTTGAAATGCAAAAAACATCCAATACTTTTATTAATGATATATGTAAATGACACACATAAAACCCTCACAAATGAAGCCACGGTGCCCCGGGTAAGACACTGGGCCATAAAGTTTAAAACATTGTCTGTTACAAATTCAAAATAAAAAGTCTCATTACTGGGTGATAACTGAAACATGCATAGAATCTTTCGTTGTCCAGTTGCTTAATCCACCATCGATAGTTGGGTATATCCAGCTGTCAACGTCAAACTCTTCATCATCGCCATCCCTGATAGCATTCACCCCTGCGTCTTGTTTAGGCTTTTCTGGTGCTCCGAACTCGATCTCCTTCGCATCAATTAAGTCTTGTACCTTGTTCTTCAAAACCTAACAATCATCTGTATCATGCCGTGGGCTATCAGAGTGAAAAGCACAGCAGGCATTAGGGTTGTACTTTGGTGATGTAGTGTTGGGATTCTTTGGGGCCTCCCTTGGAATCACTAGATTGGTTTTCAATAACTATGGTAGAATCTGAGATAAAGTCATGTTGAGCCGAGTGAATTTCCTTCGAGGTCTCTCGGCCTTTGGCTGATTGTTGTGCTGAGGAGCACCAGTAGGTCTTGAAATAACAACCACATTAACAACTTGGCGACGTTCTGGTCTATTCTGGCTTTTCAAACTGTAAACAACACTGGACTCCTTCTTAAAAGGCTTCTTCTCGGTGCTTGATGAAGCACCCTTCTGTATTTTACCAGATTTGATACTGGCCTCAATCCTTTCCCCGATCATAATCAGCTCTGTAAATCCGGACGAAGAACTTCCAATCAAATGGTTGAAATACGGACTAGATAGGGTCTCCAGAAACATATCAACTAGCTCCCTATCAGCCAAGGGTGGTTGCACTCTTCCAGCGAGGTCCCTCCACTTCTGAGCATAATCTTTGAAACCTTCGCCCGCACCCATTGACATAACCTGGAGTTGGGTACGCGTGGGAGCGAGGTCGGCATTATATTGGTACTGCTTGTAGAAAGCAGCAGCCAAATCTTCCCAACTGCGGATACTGGCTCCTTCTAACTGATAAAACCATTCAAGCTGAGTCCCTGAGAGACTGTCTTGAAAGAAGTGGATCCATAGGTTCTTATCAGCGGTATACGGCTGAATCTTCCTTACATACGACCGGAGGTGCAATTTCAGGCAAGAAATTCCGTCGTATTTAGCAAAGGCTTGTGCTTTAAACTTGTGGGGAATCACCACCCCAGATGACAGACCTAAGTCACCAAAGTCTAGACCAGGCACTTTATGTACTTCCATCACACTCAACGGGTCTTCCAGTTGCTTGTATCTATCCTCGGCCGGAGGATACTCGTCTTCGTCGAAGTCCGTCTCGTTGTCTGAAACCACAGGGCTAGGAGCCCTCCTTTCTTCCTGACTATCTTTCCCTCCAGATGAGGTGGTCAAATTAACTTCATCTTGTAGCCTATTTCCAAACCTGTGGTCCATGTTAAACAGGACTGTCTTCTTCTTCTTCTTCTCTTTCAAGATAAGGGCCTTCAGATCTTGCTGACCCTTAGCTAGGTTCATGAACAACTCTTGGAACTGGGCGTTTTGAGCCTGCAGAGCCTTGATTGCTTGTTCAGTTGATGGTTCAGAAGACATGATGCTGAAATAAACAACGAAGAAGATGAGAAAACCTATAAGGGTACCTGTTATGAGGTGCATGGAATGAAATGCGTATGATATGATTTCAAAGACATCGAGAGATTCAAATTCGTAAAGAAGAAATGAATCACACTTTTATTAGATAAACTTGAAATTCAAATTGTTCAACAGATGCCTTTAAGGTGTTACAGGAAAGGAAATACTGAAAAGTAAATAAAAACTGGAAGTAATCAAAGGACATCAGCGCTCCCATGGTCGTTTGCCTTTAGTGCTGACATAGTCGTTGATGATCTGCTCATTCTCCAACTGCCTTGTCAACTTCTGGATCTTTCGCTCTTGCTCGTGATACTTTTCTCTATAAGTATCCCGCTCTTCCCTTAGCTGCATCCAGGACCTCTTCAATGCCCCAATGTCAGTAGGCATGTAAGGGTGTAGGATAGTAGGAGGAACCCCTTCCTCATCAACAACTTCAACAATAATATGCAAGAAGGCTTCATAAGGCATTCCCAGCTTTTGGGAACGTATGCGAACCCATCGGAGATATGGTTCCATTGGTAGGGAAGTCTTCGCACCCAAATCGTGTGGATCAGATCTGTGTACTCTATCCCACACCCATATGAATCTACGGCGTTGCTCGTCACTATCCCCTTGGAAATCAAAGATTATACTAAGCATTAGCAGCTCATGAGGTCCTTCCCTTATGGCTCGCCCAAATTGACGTAAGGCCAAGCATGGATTGTAAGTAATTCCTCCATTGGTTCCTATCAGTGGAACATTGGGGTATTCCCCACAGCGATCAATAACGGCCACCTCGTCCATACCCTTAATAGTCCAAATGATGTCATTGTGAGAGAGAGACATAACCATATAAGCCCATCCCATGCCTTCTTTGTTCTTCAGAACTGATTTAGGGAGGTGATAAATAAACCACCTTGCCAATAATGGAGCACAGCACACCAGGGTTCCCCGCTTCCGAGCAGTACGGGCATAGAGCTGATGAAGAATGTCACCCAAGAGAGTAGGTACAGGATTACCAAAGATGAAGATTTTTACCGCATTCACATCAACAAAGGAGTCAGAGTTAGGAAACAATACCAATCCATATATCAGAAGAGCCAGAATATCTTCTAATGCCTGGAAGTCTAGACTATCCCAGAAATGATTAGCCTTACCAACCAAGAACTTAGTCAAAAAGCCCTTTGCTCCACTACGAGTTTCCCAATTAGCCATTACCTCAGCCTTTGTCAGATGAAGGGCTGAAGCAATCTCTTCCGGCCTAAGGATCTTATCCCAACCTGTAAACGGGGTCTGCTCCAGAATAGAGATACCAAGCAGATCAGAGAACTATTCTAAGGTGGGGACCAACTGGTAGTCCTGAAAAGTAAAGCCATGGTACAGTGGATCATAGAATTGGACCAAGACACTCATCATCTGCTCGTCCAATTTGGAAGTGACCAAACTAAGAAGATGCCCATGTCTTCTGATGAAGGAGGTAGTATCAGACATATTTGCAATGAATTCCTTAAGCATAGTGGGAACCTGGACAAAGTTGATCCGGATGGTGTTCCTACGCATAGGTGCCATGACCTACAAAACAGAACAAAGATGAATCCCTCCTGTCTTTGAAATAGGTTAGTCCAATGTAAGATGTATGCAATGTTATGATGTCATGATGTCATGATAGAAATCACACCACAGGTATCCACAAAAAGCAAACATGGCAAAGGCACACAAGTCACACAGAGAGCCCTTAGATTTCAGGCTGGCAAGGAGTCTAGGTACTACCCTCTTTCAGTTCAGTTGGTTCAAACCTTTCCTAAAAATAGTAACCGGGTTCTAGAGGATCTCAATATCACTGACTACCCTCGATTGGTCATAATTCCAGTTTAGCAACCTTTTCTTGCGGTCGGAATCATCACGAGAGTTTAGTCTCAATGAGTGTAGCATACTGCTACTGTTCTATGGCCAAGTTGGTAAATTTAAAGGTTCTAAGGTCAGTTGGTGCTTAATGACCCCTTAGAAGACCCATATTCTCCTCGTTCCAACACAAGGGATATCGGTACAAACTAAAGTGCCACACCAACGTAGCTACTGCTTCAACCGTATCGGTCTACACCGTACAATTCCCTCACAGTTTATTGCTACTTACCTAAAGGGTATCCCCCAGATCCGGGTTAGGATCTATAGTAAATCCAATACAAGCCCACAAATATAAAGCATACAAGTCAAGCAATTGAAAACATTATGAACTATTCCTAAGGTACACCCCACTTATAAGCGTCCCCAGCAGAGTCGCCAGTTCTGTGATACGGTGGGAAAGAACTAACTGTTTTTTGGAATGCTGGTTTGCATTTTGCATTTTGTTTTCGCAAAGTGTCGCGGTAAGAAAGAGTCACCACCGACTTTTATTTTATGCAACAAGGAAAGGAAAAAAGCATAGAAAAATTCCTTTTTCGAGATATTTCTCGGGTTCAGGGGGTAGATTATAGAAAGGGAAGGTGTTAGCACCCTTTCTATCCGTGGTTATCCATGGGCTCTTAGGTACTTGCTCATATTGTTTTCAAAATGGTTTGCTTTCTTTGTGCTTGTGGGTTTGAAAAAGTTTTTTATTTGAAACTTCGATTTAACTCTTGCTTCTGTCCTCAAGAGCGTATGAAGTGTTTTTGAAAACTTTGTTTGAAAAGTGTAAGTGTGAAAAGTTTTTGTTTATTGAAAGAGCAAGTATCTAAGAACCATCTACCTACTCGAAAAAGGAATTGTTCTATGCTAATGTCCTTTAGACAATTCTATCCCACTATTGATGAATAGGTAGCACTGTCGTTGGAGTTTAAGGGTCAATTCGAATTCAGGGACTTACGGTCACCAAAGCAATGTTAGGACGCCTTAGCGGTAACCCTAATGTCTTAGATCATTTGTTTTGAGGCAACAATATCCGAGGCAACCGTTTCGAGGCAACTATGATCTTTGGACAAAAGGGCGACCTCTAAAACTACCTATACTCAATGACCGTGTACAAAGGCAACCAAGTGGGGTGTACCCTAAGAGTGCGCATGTGCGAGTGTGTTGTTTCCATTTATTTTTGTCTTTGTACATGTTAATGGTGATCTAAGTTGATTTTAGGTTAAACATTCATTCTTGTCATGCATCCCTATTATCAGACATCTGTAATTGTCTTTCCGTTTTTCTGTTCATTTGCAAATAGTAATGATGTTCAAATGCATATGTTCAAAAATAAATCATTGGACATTTTTGTAAACAAAACACAGAAATAAAGAAAAACAAATAGTTTTGCACTTTCAAAAGGGATATCTTTGTATTAACTTGAATAAGTCTTTTTGTACAACGAGATGAACATTCTAGTAAGAGAATGTCGTCGTAAAAATTGAAAATTGATACAAAGAAAAGATAGCTATGTGAAATAATCCCATGGGGTTCCCATTCTGCTATAGTCTTCGTGTCTCTTAGTGTCTTGTCCACTTGTCGCCTCGGCGAAGCTGATTGAATTAATTAGAACCGTTTGAGTTGGTTGGTCAACGCTGAAGATTGTCTACAAGATGATCCAATGGGACATAGTCATACGCTTTAATTCCCTAACTTTTTCTTGGACCACCCTTTCGAGTTTTCGATCCACCGGGATACCCTTTTTTGCCCAAGCCTCCCTTTCAGGTTTTCAGCTTGCCGGGTGTACAGATTTTTTTTTGTATTTTATCCCTAATTTTTTCCCAAACCTTTTAGTTCTCTGGGATACCCTAATTTTTGCCTAGGTCAGTCGACCTAGAGGGTCCTTGTTCATGCGTAGTATCTTTTAACTATGTCTGTATTTACAGGGTACGGGAGGTCGTCGCCATCCATAGTGGTCAAGATCATTGCCCCACCAGAGAATATGTTTTTGATTACAAATGGTCCTTCATATGTGGGAGTCCATTTGCCCATGGGATCACCTTGTGGCAAAATGATACGCTTGATTACGAAGTCACCGACCCGATATACCTGACGTTTGACCTTTTTGTTAAAAGCTTTGATCATGCGTTTTTGGTACATCTAACCATGACAGATAGCTGCAAGCCTCTTCTTATCAATCAAGTTCAATTGGTCAAGTCGAGTATGGATCTAATCTTCTTCGTTCAAACCAGCATCCTTCATGATCCTCAGAGAGGGGATCTGGACCTCAATAGGTAAGACAGCCTCCATGCCGTATACCAGAGAATAGGGTGTTGCCCCAATTGATGTGCGAGCTGTGGTACGATACCCGTGGAGAGTGAACGGTAGCATCTCATGCCAGTCTTTTTATGTGACTATCATTTTCTGTATGATCTTCTTAATGTTTTTGTTATCAGCTTCTACAGCGCCATTTATCTTTGGCCGATAAGGGGACGAATTGTGATGCTGGAACTTGAATTGCTCGCACAAGGTGGTGATCATAGTGTTGTTTAGATTCGTACCATTATCAGTAAGGATTATCTCTAGTATATCATACCGATAGATGAGATTCTGTTTGATGAACCGGGCGACCACATTCTTAGTAACGGAAGCGAAGGAAGCTGCCTCAACCCACTTTGTAAAATAGTTGATGGCCACCAAGATGAAGCGGTGTCCATTGGAGGCTGTTGGCTTGATTTCCCCAATCATATCGATTCCCCACATAGCAAAGGGCCAAGGAGTCGTCAAGACATTTAGAGGAACCAGAGGTACGTGCACTTTATTAGCAGAAATATGACACTTAGGGCAAGTCCGAGAGTGTTGATAGCAATCTGCCTCCATGGTAGACCAATAATAGCCTTCCCGTAGGATTTTCTTTGCCATCGTATGCCCATTGGAATGGGTACCAAAAGTTCCTTCGTGTAATTCAACCATGATCCTTTCAGCTTCAACCTTGTCTACACACCGAAGTAATACAGAGTCATGACTGCGTTTGTACAAAATGCCATTACTAAGGAAGAACTTAGCCGAGAATCTTCTTAGGAACTTCTTGTTATTCAATGAAGCTCCTTCTGGATATTCGTGAGACTCGAGATACCTTTTAACTTCATGGAACCAAGGTTGATCCACTACTTCTTCAGTACCGATCTCGTGACAGTAGGCTGGTTCATCCATCCGCTCAATGGTGATTAGAGGAGCCTCGTTATCCCAATTAAGTTTAAACATAGATGACATTGTAGCTAGTGCGATTGCTAGCTGATTTTCTTCTCGCAGGAAATGCTCGAAAGTAATCTTCTCAAAATATGGCAACAATGTCAACACATGTTCTTTGTAAGGGATAAGGTTAGGGTGTTTGGTGTCCCATTCCCCTTTGATCTGACTGATGACCAAAAAGCGGAGTCTCCAAACACAACCAAAGATTTGATCCCCAAATTTATGGCAGCTCTGAGACCAAAGATGCACGCTTCATATTCTGCCATGTTGTTTGTACAATCGAAGCAGAGTCTTGCAGTAAGGGAGTATGACACCCTTCAGGAGATACGAGTACAACACCAATACCATTTCCAAGTACGTTGGATGCCCCGTCAAAAAACAAGATCCATCAGGATCCTTGTTCAGGTCTGTTATATGGCCTGATTTCTTCACAGTTGTCTAATGTCATGATGTCTTCATCCAGGAATTCAAACTTCATGGACTGGTAGTCTTCCACATCTTGGTGAGCGAGATGATCAGCTAATACACTACCCTTTATAGCTTTCTAGGTAGTATACTATATGTCATATTCTGTCAGGATCATATGCCATCTTGCTATTCTCCCAGAAAAAGCAGGCTTCTCGAAGATGTATTTTATCTGATCCATTTTAGATATCAACAAGGTAATATGGGTTAGCATATACTGTCTCAGCCGGCAAGCAGCACATGCCAGAGCACAACAAGTTTTCTTGAGCAGTGAATATCTTGTTTCACAATCGGTAAACTTTTTGCTCAGGTAATAAATATCATGCTCTTTTCGGCCAGACTCGTCATGCTGCCCCAACACACACCCCATTGAGTTTTCTAAAATAGTCAAATACATGATTAAAGGCCTTCCCTCAACGGGTGGCAACAACACAAGAGGCTCTTGTAAGTATTCTTTGATTTTTTCAAAAGCAACTTGGCATTCGTCATTCCATTTGACTACTTGATCTTTCTTCAACAATTTGAAGATTGGCTCACAAGTAGCTGTCAGGTGAGAAATGAATATGGCAATATAATTCAAACGTCCCAAGAATCCTCTGACTTCCTTCTCAGTACGAGGATAAGGCATCTCTTGCATCGCTTTAACCTTGGCAGGATCAACCTCGATAACTTTGTTGCTGACGACAAATCCTAGGAGTTTACCAGACCGTACTCCAAATGTGCATTTGTTTGGATTCAACCTCAACTTGTATTTCTTCAGCCTTTCAAACAGCTTCTGTAAGTGATCAAGATGCTCTTCTTCCGTTTGAGATCTGGCTATCATATCGTCCATGTAGACCTCTATCTCATGATGTATCATGTCATGAAACAAAGCTACCATGGCACATTGATAGGTTGCCCCATCATTCTTCAGTCCGAATGGCATGACCTTATAGCAGAACGTGCCCCACTATGTAACAAAGGTTGTTTTCTCCATATCCTCAGGCGCCATTTTGATTTGGTTGTAGCCTGAGAAATCGTCCATGAAGGAAAACACTTTGTGTTGTGCCGTATTATCAACTAGAATGTCGATGTGGGGGAGCGGGAAGTCATCCTTTGGGCTTGCCCTATTCAAATCTCTGTAGTCCACACACATTCGCACTTTACCGTCTTTCTTGGGCACCGGAACAACATTGGAAACCCACTGGGGATAAGAGGTGACAGCCAAGAATCCAACATTGAATTGCTTCATGACTTCTGCTTTAATCTTTTTTGACATGTCAGGCCTCATGCGGCGAACCTTTTTGTAAGTGCCCTGGCTGGAGAGTTGGCCTCATTTGTAAAACAAATAAGAAAGCAAGTTTACCCAGATCCCCTCTGTTGTTTTAATATGTGGTGTTGAAGAAGCTCAACATCTGGACCAACATGTTATGTAAGATGTCACAACATCAGCATGTGACATCGCGCCTGAAACTAAGTACTGTTTAAGTAACTATGTTATATGTTGAATGTTTGTAACAGCTGTGACTTATAACCTAACTATTCTAAGTGATCTAGGTTATTTGTTTTGTTGAAAAAGTTCAACATCTAGGATAACATGTTAGATGTAATGTCATGACATCTGACTTGACATCACGACAACAGAATTGATAATTCAGTTACAGTTCTGGTACTTAAATACTCTGAGAATATATGTGGCGTTTCTTGTGGAGAATCTGAAGATCAATCAAGAATCAATCAGAACATTTGAAGAAAATACTGTTTCTAAATATGGAGATATTTTAGGAACTAGAAGATTGAAGACCTTGATTATAGGAGAAGTTTGCTGCTGAGTTGTAACAGCAAGGAGAAAAACTTGTTGAGTTAGGTAATAGGTTATAAATAGCAGATTGTAACCTAGGGTTTAGCAGATACACACAATGTAACATTAGGGATGTTTTTGTTAGGTAAACCTGTCGGTCTGTGGCAAGGTTACCATGTATGTAACTCGAAACCTGTAGGTAAGAGTTTGAGTGTTCTTGGATGAAGCTGTGAAGCAAGTCTAAGTATTTTTGCATTACTTCATATTCATTGTAATGTAGGAAACCAAGTGGGAGGGCACTGCTTCTTGAGTAGGAGTAAGACTTCTGTTGTTGTGACAATAGGAATGGAAACTGGTAGGTTTCTATCTAGGAGTTCCTAGGTATAGGTTGCACTGGGTAGATGATTAAGTGAAGGATGGGAACTTGTGAAGTTTAGTCCTGAATTAATATTGCTGATAGTGGATCTTCTTCCTGGCTTGGTATGCCCCCAGAGTAGGTGTGTTTCATCGAACTGGGTCAACAACTGATTTGTGTTTTTACCTTCAACACTTTATAATTCTGTCTGTTATATATCAAGGTAAAACTGTAATGTTGTAACAGATGATGTCTCAGAACATGTTAAGACATCATGCTGATATATGTGCAGAAGAAATAGAACTGCAAAGGCTGTTTGCTCTCTGCTGATCATGTGCAACAGATGAACAGAACTAGGCACATCGGTGTTCTATCCTCTGCACCTTCAAAGTAGATCTGGCACAGCTTGGTTAAACTGTGCTTCTGTGACTCTTCACTACTGAATCATAAAAATTGGGTATCTACCTTGCAGTGTATTTATTATGTCATATCAGATGTTTAGACATTGAGTATAACATCTGAAGACTGGCATACACCAGAATTTCAATTGGTATCAGAGCAGGCATCCTGTTCTGTTTCTGGGTGAGATCCATGGGTGATACTTTCTGGTATCTGCAAGGTCAATTTTAGTACTGAAGATTGTAACCTGGAATGGTTTGCTATTTCCCTGAATGGTCCCTTGAAGTGGGAGGATGGACTATTCTTGACAGGAATTGTGTGTACCTGTCTTTGGTGATTGGCATTTGGCCTGGTTGTGTGGTAGCTGCTCTAGATTTGATTTATTTTCAAACCTAGGATGTGTGTACGCCTGAAGTTGTGTGTAGTAGTCATGCTAGGTTTGAACCATAATCAAACTTGGTCTATTTTTGAAGGCTAGTCTGGTGGAGTGTGTGTGCAAAGATTGGGTTGTATTATGTTCTTCCGCTGTGTAATACTTGGCAAAACTCAAGCTCTGATGTGTTTCCCCTCTTGTGGATTGAAGGCCATTGTATTCAAGAATTCAACATAAACTATTGAAGATGTCACAGATACTTGAGTCCTCTCAAGTCCACTCATGAAGACGTTCTTCGTTCAGGATGGTAAGAATCACATAATCACGGATTAGTGTTATATGAAGACCTTGAAGAATTTCAAGGAGGGCCTTGTTCCAAGGTGATGGAACTGATGTTCTATGTGTTGGTGGAACAAGGATGTAGCTACTAGTTGAAGAGCATATGTTTTGGGTGTCAAACAAAGGGATACCTTTGTTTGGAACCTACTCCTGACCTGGAAGAGGAGACATCTGTGTGTGCAAAGTTGACAATGGTAAAGTCAACTATGTTTGTGTACTCCCGAAGGTTACTTTAGGAGTCAGAACTCTAGAAGTAAAGCTGGTTGAGATATGACATTGATCAGGGCTGAGCAATTGTTCCCTGAAGTACTATGGTGTGAAGAAAGACAAGCTCACTGGTTAATAAAAGCCAATGATGGTGCAGCACTATTGCTCCTTCATAGAAGTAGATTGGGATCATGAGTCTTGAATATGAAGACTCAGAGTTTGGTTAAGGTATAGCTCTTGGAGTTACGTAAATCTGGTAGGGATGTCATATGTCATGTCGAGACATTTGTGCACAATGCATGGACATTTTGTGTGGAGCTTCCATGACTGATAGCTTGAGGGGGAGATTTGGTTAACCTCCTCACATTAGTTCAGCCTGGTGTTTAGCTAGCTGTTGACCTATGTCACATGGGTTCTGGTTGTTGTGTGACATATTTGCAAGGAAGGATTCATCTCTCTTATTCCTAATGATGAATCTGATCTGGTAGGAGTCTCAAGTCGGTTGAAGTAAGTAGAGTTTGTTCAGAGAAAATTCTATTTACTTGAGTCAAGGGTGGCAACCTAGATATCTCAACTCTTTGGTCTCTCAAAGAAAGTGCTTGCAAGAAGAAGATATTAACACACGAAGAGTATGTCAAAGTATTCAAATGGTGAAAGTATCTTACTGGATAATGGGAAGGATTTATGATCAATTGCTATTTGTGACAAGTACAAGTATTTAATTGATTATCCTTGGAGTTCAAGATAACTGATGTTCTTAAAGATGTGGGAACATTCCTTCTTCTAGACCCTGTGAAGAATCACAGGAAGAGTGATACCTTAGAGCTATCTCCTTGGTGACAGCAAAATCATTTGATCCTTGAAAAGGCTTCCTGGAAACATGTTCAGACTTAAAACCACAAGAAGAAGAAGACATCATAATCTTGATGATGGTCACTTGGATCAGTCTGGAGCTGAATTCAACAACTAGATGTTATAACATAATGCTGCGACATTTGGTTCAACATCAGATTCTTGCTTGGTGAAGTGGCTCATCAACTTAAGATAGGAAGATCTACGAAGTTGAAGATTAGATCCTCCAAAAGGATCGTCTCTTTGCAGCTCTTTGGAGTTGTTACATGTTCCTGTCTCAGTATATCTAAGCCTTTTGTGATAACTTGTAGCCTGAAGTTCAAATTTCAATTGGAAGATCAGAATATCTTTGGAAGAAGTCTGATAAACATGAAGGTGGCATTTGATTCATGAAGGAGATAATCAAACAGTGGCATTTGGTCTATCTCAGCAGTGGATTCTGAGAATCAAGATAATCAACATATGACAGCTGATTATTATCGAGAAAGTTTGATTCACAGTATGAATGCGTTCAAACAATATTGTTGAACAGAGGGTGCGCTCTTGAAGACATGAAGATGTGTCTTATGTTTTCCATTCATCAAGGGGTCTTATTTACTTTAATCAGAAGCTGCAACTGAGTATTGAATGTGTCCTACTTGTTTCCATGAGGAGAAGTGATTGTCCCTAACAGGGGGAGTATTGGTTTGTACAAAAGGTCTTCATCAAACTCGTAGGATATAAAGTGTGGCACCTTATTAACTATTGGAATGATGTGTTCAAAACTGAAGAAGACTATGTCTGACCGAATGTCATCACATTGGTAATGACATTGTTCCTAATTACCTCTAAAACTACAGACAGGAGGAAAATTGGATGAAGTATGGATTATTACTAATAAATCCATGTGTGTACAGTTGTATGACTCAGAGGGAGTAACCATCCTCTTTGAGAAAATGGAATGGCATCAAGCTGCTAATCTGAAAATAGCAGAATGTATGACGATATAGGATTTGAGCATGTTTTCATCTGCTAAGAAAACAGAGCTGTTGTGTCTCATTATGAAACAGTTTAGTGAGCTGGAATGTTTAGGTGATAACTTGTCATCTAATAAAGGTATTATATAACTAATGCAGAGTGTAATATACCAACGATGTTTCTTGGAAAGGGGATCCTAAGACAAGGGAGTAGTCTGTTCTAAAAGACAAATGTCTGTTTTAAAAGGGCATCCTGACATGGTCAAAGGGTCAAACCCAAGGGTAGGTACCTGCATTAAAACCAGTCATAGGGTACTGAAACTGTCAGAGTAAAGTACCAAGGTCGTTACTATCTATGCCAAAGTTGCATTATTTATGAAGACCCTCTCTATTCCTTCTCTTCATCAGAGGGTTTCAGCAATATGAAGTTTGTTAGAATCTGGGAAAATTGTGCATGGATATGGATCTGTATGGGCAGTCTTTATCAAATTCTGGCCAAAAAGGGGGAGAAAGATAGGGACTCAGGCGAGACTCAGGTGAAAGCAACAGACGGCAATGTCCAGCGAGACTCAAGAGAAAGCAACATGATCCCTAAGTAAGTGACTTTGGTTGTGTCTTGTGTTCTGAGTTAAGAGGATAGTTGTGACTTGTGATCTGAGTTACATGATCACAAGTAATAATCTGGAGAAAAGAAATCCTCTTGGGGCATCGATGGAGTGGAGTTGCTCACAGTTGACGACAGAGGTTTGCTGTTTGCTCAAAGGACATCAGCCTCTACAAAAGAAGATGTTAGACAAGATGTTGTAACATCTCAACTGTGTTGTGGCCTGGTCCCAAAATACAACTTGCACTTATTTGTTTTAGCCAAAATTTGCCAAAGGGGGAGATTGTAAGTGCCCTGGCTGGAGAGTTGGCCTCATTTGTAAAACAAATAAGAAAGCAAGTTTACCCAGATCCCCTCTGTTGTTTTAATATGTGGTGTTGAAGAAGCTCAACATCTGGACCAACATGTTATGTAAGATGTCACAACATCAACATGTGACATCGCGCCTGAAACTAAGTACTGTTTAAGTAACTATGTTATATGTTGAATGTTTGTAACAGCTGTGACTTATAACCTAACTATTCTAAGTGATCTAGGTTATTTGTTTTGTTGAAAAAGTTCAACATCTAGGATAACATGTTAGATGTAATGTCATGACATCTGACTTGACATCACGACAACAGAATTGATAATTCAGTTACAGTTCTGGTACTTAAATACTCTGAGAATATATGTGGCGTTTCTTGTGGAGAATCTGAAGATCAATCAAGAATCAATCAGAATATTTGAAGAAAATACTGTTTCTAAATATGGAGATATTTTAGGAACTAGAAGATTGAAGACCTTGATTATAGGAGAAGTTTGCTGCTGAGTTGTAACAGCAAGGAGAAAAACTTGCTGAGTTAGGTAATAGGTTATAAATAGCAGATTGTAACCTAGGGTTTAGCAGATACACACAATGTAACATTAGGGATGTTTTTGTTAGGTAAACCTGTCGGTCTGTGGCAAGGTTACCATGTATGTAACTCGAAACCTGTAGGTAAGAGTTTGAGTGTTCTTGGATGAAGCTGTGAAGCAAGTCTAAGTATTTTTGCATTACTTCATATTCATTGTAATGTAGGAAACCAAGTGGGAGGGCACTGCTTCTTGAGTAGGAGTAAGACTTCTGTTGTTGTGACAATAGGAATGGAAACTGGTAGGTTTCTATCTAGGAGTTCCTAGGTATAGGTTGCACTGGGTAGATGATTAAGTGAAGGATGGGAACTTGTGAAGTTTAGTCCTGAATTAATATTGCTGATAGTGGATCTTCTTCCTGGCTTGGTATGCCCCCAGAGTAGGTGTGTTTCACCGAACTGGGTCAACAACTGATTTGTGTTTTTACCTTCAACACTTTATAATTCTGTCTGTTATATATCAAGGTAAAACTGTAATGTTGTAACAGATGATGTCTCAGAACATGTTAAGACATCATGCTGATATCTGTGCGGAAGAAATAGAACTGCAAAGGCTGTTTGCTCTCTGCTGATCATGTGCAACAGATGAACAGAACTAGGCACATCGGTGTTCTATCCTCTGCACCTTCAAAGTAGATCTGGCACAGCTTGGTTAAACTGTGCTTCTGTGACTCTTCACTACTGAATCATAAAAATTGGGTATCTACCTTGCAGTGTATTTATTATGTCATATCAGATGTTTAGACATTGAGTATAACATCTGAAGACTGGCATACACCAGAATTTCACTTTTGCTTTACTGGTGGACAATCTTCTCTTGTAGGCAGACGATGTACCACAATGTTTGTATCAAGTCCCAACATGTCTTCATACGACCAGGCAAAGACTTCAACATAATCGTGCAGCAACTGAATCTGACGCTCCTTGACACTGTGTTCCAAATTGGCACCCACCTTAACCTCCTTCTTGTCCTCTTCAGTACCTAAGTTAACCGTTTCCACCGGCTCTTCGTGAGGCTGAATGGTCCTTTCTTCCTATTGCAACAACCTGGCCAATTCCCCTGGTACCTTACAATCTTCCTCATTTTCGTCATTGGCTTGGTAGATTGGATTTTCAAAGTCACAATAGGCCATGGCAGAACCGTTACCCATGGGATCCTGAGTGGATGTAGATCTTCATTTAATATGTGAGTGTGTGTAAGAGCATAGCTACCTTTGAAAGAAATAAAATGTAAGAAAAAAAGACAAAAAAACACAAAATTTATATGCAAAAACGTCCATGATTCATTAATGACATATGAGAATGAAGTGACAACCCTCACAAATGGACCGTTGTGCCTCAGGTGAGACACACGGTTTTAAAAATTCTGAATTGTTTAAATATTACAAGCCTGAAAACATTAAAATAAAATTAATCTTGAATAAAAGTAATAGGAATGAAATTTTTGGCCTCCCAATTGTTGAGCCCTCCGCCGATGGTTGGAAAAATCCATTCGTCCATATCAAAACTGCCATCACTGTCTTCTACTGCATTGACTCCCTGGTTGCTGATACGCAAAGGTGGTCCCCCGGCGCGAGAACATCGAATAACTCTTTGGGCTTCTGTAGTGAATCCCAAACCAAATTTGTCAGACTTGTAGGGAATATCCGGAAGCTGACCCCAGATGGTACACCCTCCCTCTTTAACTAGTGCTCTAGCATCTTTCAAAGAGGCCATCTTCAGTGAAGGTCTGGTAATCTTCGGGACTTTAGGAGTAGACTTGGTTGCCGCGACTATTGTTGGAACCTCCTCAAAGTTTTGACAGGGAGTCTCAATGAATTCGCCATCCATTTCAACATACCTGAAAGAGTTCAGATGGCTAACCATGTACTCCTCCTCTCCGTGAACTGTGACAATTTTTCCTTTGATCGGGTATTTTAGCATTTGGTGCAGGGTAGAAATGACGGCACCAGCACCATGGATCCAGGGTCGACCCAATTGACAAGAGTATGAAGGCCAGATATCCATCACATAGAAAGTTGAGTCAAAAGTCTGAGTTCCAATTTTTATGGGGATACTAACTTCTCCGTTCACTGTCCTCTTGGAACCATCAAAGGCCTTTACTATGATGTTGCTAGGCTTTAAGGTGATCCCCTCGCAGTCCAGTCGGTTGAGAGCATTTTTGGGCAAGACATTCAATGATGAGCCGGTATCCACCAGAACGTGGGCAAGTGTGGTGCCCCTGTACTCAATGGAAACATGAAAGGCATCGTTGTGCTTCCTTCCCTTAGAAGTTAAATCAGCGTAGGAAAATCCCAATCCGTTATCAGCAGTTAGACTGGCCACACAATTCTCAAATTGGTCGATGGAGGTCTCTTGGGGCACACGGGCGGTCTTAAGAAACTTTACCAAGGCTTTGGCGTGGGCCTCAAAACACAAAAGTAAGGACAACAATGATATCTTCGAGGGGGTTTGCCCCAACTGTTCTACAATGTTGTAGTCACTTTTCTTGATTATCTTCAGTATTTCTTCTATCTCCTTTCTAGAAGCTTTAAGGATGATCTCAGGATGCTCTTTTGCTTGGACAGGCTCATTCAAGACCTCTTTGCCCCTTGTCTCAGTAGCAGGGATAACAGTAGGAGTATCACTGGTAGTGTCGGTAGGAGTGGCAGTAGGAATGATCACAGGAATAACAATGGTCTTTGGAGAAATCTAGGGTGAGAAGACTCTTCCACTTCTTGTTATCTTACCGGTCCCAGTGATATTACCGATGTCAGGATCAATATCTCTCGCAACTTCGTCTTTGACAGCCAACTGATCTTGCTTGACGCCATAGTAATAAACGTCAACCCCATAACTCCAGGGAACAACTTTATCTGAAGAGTATGATATTGGTCTTGGCATAGTGATGATTAAAGGTGCAGACTTTGGAACAGATGTAATCCTGACGGGTCTTTTGGTGGAGACCCGGGGAGGATTGTCGGAAATGGTGATTATCAAGACATCTTGATAGGAACTTCTGGTAAGAGGAAGCTGTTAGAACATAGTTTGATTCTACAACCCTCAATTAGAGTTTTGATGATAACAAAATACAAGAATAAATAAATTGTAAGATTTATATATAAGACATATATGCTACTTAAAATTATGTTGTGTATTTACATAAACTCTGATGGAATCAGCATCAGAAGATCAGTGTCAACATTAGCATAAGAAGATATGTCAGCATCAGAAGATCAAATAACATGTGCTACACGCTGAAGCTACCAAATCATACGCTGAAGCCTAATGAACAGAATATGCGCATAAAATACTCTGACTTTGATCAAGATCCTTACCAAGTCATCAGCACTCAGAAGCGTCAGAATCAGTTAAAGCCAAGAACACTCTGATTACCATAAGCAGAGAAGACTCTGAAGTGTCAGTGTTACTAAGCATTCAAGACAGATTTATTACCAACGACTTTATTCTAAGACAAGATCTTCTCAAAAAGGAAAGAACATTATTATCATTGAAAGTGATTTATGGACAACAATGTATCTTTTCCTTGGCTATATATACAAGACTATGTGAGAAAAGAAAAGGCTAATAATCTTCACGCATATACACGCCTACATAAACGAACTCACTCATACAATTTGCTAAAGCTTTCAACCACGCCTACTCAAAAGCATTAGCAGTCCAGTTTCATTCTAAGCTTAACATTATGTATTATCACAGTTGTGATATATAGTTTTATTAGAAAACATCAAACACAATTTTGTTCATTTATCTATAAGAGAATTTCCTTGAGATAAACCGGTTTGTGGTTATACTCAAGAAGGCTTTAACAGTTGTTAAATTAGTTGTTGTAATCAGTTGATTATAGTGGATTAAGACCTCGTTGGAGAGAGGCGAAATCACCTTGACGGGTGGACTGGAGTAGTTTGAGATCAAACGAACCAGGATAAAAATACAGTGTTGTCTGCACCTTTGATTTAAGTTTTACAATTCAACCCCCCTTCTTGTGTTTTTCACATCTTCAATTGGCATCAGAGCGCCTGGTTCTGAGCTTATAACACTTAACCGTGTCAGTACAAGATCCAGCGTCAGAAAAACACAATGGCAGGACCACATCAAAACATGAGCAATGAGAACAATGAAGAAAGAGACAGATTCAGTGGCAAACCTCCAGTCTTTGATGGAGAGAACTTTGACTACTGGAAAGACAGAATTGAAAGCTTCTTTTTGGCCCATGATGCTGATCTGTGGGACATGGTGACTGATGGATACACGCACCCAGTGGATGGAAGTGGTCAGAAGATTGACAGGAAAGCAATGTCTGATCAGCAAAAGCGTGATTTCAGAAATCATCACAAGGCCAAAACAATTCTTCTCAGTGCAATCTCTAATTCAGAATATGAAAAGATATCAAATAGAGACACTATAAAGAATATGTTTGACTCTCTGAGAATGACGCATGAAGGCAACATTCAAGTCAAAGAAACCAAAGCTCTTGCGCTCATTCAGAAGTATGAGGCATTCAAGATGGAAGAAAGTTAATCAATAGAAACAATGTTCTCAAGATTTCAAATTCTGGTTGCTGGTCTCAAAGTTCTTGACAAAGGGTATTCCACTGCTGATCATGTTAAGAAGATCATCAGAAGCTTGCCAAAACAGTGGAGGCCAATGGTCACATCTCTTAAGCTAGCCAAGGATCTCAACAAAATCTCTCTGGAGGAACTTGTCATCTCCCTCAGAAGTCACGAGATAGAACTAGAAGCAGATGAACCTCAAAAGCAAGGTAAGCCATTAGCTTTAAAATCTAACAGAAAATATGACTCCAAAGTTTTGCAGGATGTAGAAGAAACCTCTGATGGGTCTTCATCAGAAGAAGATGAACTATCTCTCCTCTCCAGAAGGGTGAACCAATTATGGAAGCAGAGGCAAAGGAAGTTCAGGAATCCCAGAAAATCAGAGAATCAAAATGAATCTTTCTCCAGATACAGAAGATCAGAATCCTCCTCTGGACACAGAAGATCTGAAGGCTCTTTAGGAAACAGAAAGCCAAACAACAAAGACATCATCTTCTATGAATGTAACGAGCAAGGGCACTACAAAAGTGATTGCCCAAAGCTTCAGAAGGAAAAGCCCAAAAAGAATTTTGGCAAGGAAAAGAAGAAAAGTCTCATGGCTACATGGGATGATTCTGACACATCTGAAGCTGACTCAGAATCAGATGATGAGAGAACAAACATAGCTCTCATGGAAAACATAACAGAAGACAGTGAAGCTTTTGAGTCAGACTCTGAATCAGATACAGAAGAGGTATTCCCTGACTTTGCTATAAACTTTACTAAGGCTGAATTAGCTGAAAGCCTTAATGAAATTCTGGAAAGATATCAGCAGATCAGAGTCAAATTCAGAAACCTGAAAAGGAATCTTGCTTATGACTCTGATAAGACTGAGAGTCTTAGATTGGAGAATTCTGAGTTAAAAGATAAAATTTAAAAATTAGAAAATCTATTGCAAAACTCTCAGAAGGAAACAATCCCTGAAACTCCCAGCAGTGCTGATGAGATCATCAAGGAGTATGATCACAACTTTCAGAAGTTTCTAGCTAAAAACATAGATATAAGCAAAATGGCTTCAATGATCTATAGAGTTATCAGAAATGGCAGAAAAGGAATAGGATACCAAGGTAAGGTACCTACACCAAAGAATTCCATGTATTTAGTTATAAAATGTACTTCACTTGATTCACACTTTATATATGGGCACACACATGACATCAAATACACTAGTAGTAATTATTCTGTCAAACCAAAATTCAACCAGAGTTTTGGTAAAACTAACAAATCAGGACCCAAGAAAATATGGGTACCTAAGGATAAAATAATACATGTGGCAGATATCTTTAGCAGCAAAGCAGAAACACCAATCATGGTACCTGGACTCTGGCTGCTCACGACACATGACGGGAAGAAGGCATATGTTCCAAAGCCTGGAACTTAAGCCTGGAGGCCACGTAGGCTTTGGAGGCAATCAGAGAGGAAAGATCATTGGCTCTGGAACAGTAGGTAATGGAAATCTTCCCTCTATAAGTAATGTTTTATTAGTAGATGGATTAATGCATAACCTGTTATCCATAAGTCAATTAAGTGATAACGGTTATGATATAATCTTTAATCAAAATTCATGCAAAGCTGTTAGTCAGAAAGATGGGACTATCCTATTTAATGGAAAGAGGAGAAACAACATTTATAAAATAAAACTTTCTGAACTAAAAAGTCAGAATGTAAAGTGTCTTCTGTCTGTTAACAACGAGCAATGCATCTGGCACAGAATATTGGGACATGTTAGTATGAGAAGAATATCTCAGATTAACAAACTCAATCTGGTCAGAGGACTTCCTAACCTGAAGTTCAATTCAGATGCTCTGTGTGAAGCATGTCAGAAAGGCAAGTTTGCAAAACAAGCTTCCAAATCTAAAAACGTTGTTTTCACCTCTAAGCCATTAGAACTTCTGCACATTGAGTTATTTGGACCAGTTAAAACTGCTTCAGTCAGTGGCAAGAAGTATGAGTTAGTAATCGTAGATGACTATAGCAGATGGACATGGGTAAAGTTCTTAAGACACAAGGACGAGTCACACTCTGTGTTTGTCACCTTCTGCAACCAAGTCCAGAATGAAAAGGATCTTAGAATCGTCAAAGTCAGAAGTGATCATGGTGGAGAATTTGAAAACAAAGATTTTGAGTCTTTTTTAATGACAAAGGCATTCTGCATGATTTTTCTTGTCCTAGAACTCCCCAGCAAAATGGAGTTGTAGAACGAAAGAATAGAACATTACAAGAAATGGCCAGAACCATGATCAACGAGACTAACGTTGCTAAGATCTTCTGGGCAGAGGCAATAAACACAGTGTGTTACAATCAGAATAGAATCTCCATAAGACCTATTCTGGAAAAGACTCCATATGAATTGTGGAAGAACAGAAAGCCCAACATTTCCTATTTTCATCCATTTGGATGTACTTATTTTATTTTGAATACTAAAAATTATTTGAACAAGTTTGACTCTAAAGCACAAAAGTGTATTATGTTAGGATACTCTGAACGCTCAAGAGGGTAGATAGTATATAATACAGAAACACGGATTGTGGAAGAATCAATCAGTGTTCGTTTTGATGATAAGCTTGACTCTCAAAAGTCAAAGCAGAATGAATTACTTGCAGGTATGGAAGTTGAATTCACAGGTACTGAAGACAAGTCATCAGAAGCTCTTAACAGAGACACTCCCTCAACATGAGAAAGAGGCACTGCAAGCAACCCAGCACCTTCTGTTGATCAACTTCAGAAAAGACCGTCCAGAAGCAGCATGGATCACCCAGAAGAAACAATCTTAGGAAGAAAGGAAGATCCAATCAGAACTAGAGCTAGCTTCAGAAACTCTGAAGAATCCCTCATGGGACTTGTTTCTCTAATTGAACCATCAACAATTGATGAAGCACTTCTGGACAATGACTGGATTCTATCAATGCAAGAGGAGCTGAATCAATTCACAAGAAATGACGTATGGGATCTAGTTCCCAAACCAAAAGGATTCAACGTCATTGGAACAAAATGGGTGTTCAGAAACAAACTGAATGAACAAGGTGAAGTCATCAGAAACAAGGCACGATTGGTAGCACAAGGTTATAGTCAGCAAGAGGGGATAGACTATACAGAAACCTTTGCTCCAGTCGCCAGGTTAGAATCTATCAGACTCTTAATTTAATTTGCTGTTAATAAAGGCATCACTCTATATCAAATGGATGTTAAGAGTGCATTCTTAAATGGCTATATAGAAGAAGAGGTATATATGCACCAACCCCCTGGTTTTGAAAGTTACAAAAATCCAGAATATGTTTTCAAACTAAAGAAGTCACTCTATGGTCTGAAACAAGCTCCCAGAGCTTGGTATGAAAGACTAAGTAACTTCCTGTTAGAAAAGGAATTCACCAGAGGGAAAGTGGACACAACTCTATTCTGTAAGACAGTTAAGAATTACATTTTAGTATGTCAGATTTATGTTGATGACATCATATTTGGATCTACTAAACCTTCTCTGGGAAGAAAGTTTGCTAAGTATATGCAGGCAGAATTTGAGATGAGCCTAATGGGGGAACTGAAATTCTTTCTGGGCATTCAGATCAATCAAAGCTCAGAAGGAACTTACATTCATCAGAGCAAATATGTCAGAGAACTTCTGAAGAAATTTGATCTCTCAGAATGTAAGCCATCAAAGATTCTAATGCATCCCACGTGCATTCTGGAAAGAGAAGAGGTAAGTAAAAAGGTAGAACAGAAGGTCTACAGAGGTATGATTGGTTCTCTTCTTTATCTGACAGCTTCAAGGCCTGACATTTTATTCAGTGTTTGCATTTGTACTAGATTCCAATCAGATCCTAGAGAATCTCACTTAACAGCAGTTAAGCGAATTTTCAAGTATCTGAAAGGTACTACTAATCTGGGTCTGTTTTATAGAAAATCAAGTGATTACAGCTTAGTAGGATATTGTGATGCTGACTTTGCTGGAGACAGAGTAGAACGTAAAAGCACTTCTGGAAGCTACTAGTTTCTGGGAGAAAATCTGATCTCTTGGTCCAGCAAAAGACAATCCACAATTGCTCTATCAACAGCAGAAGCTGAATACATAGCAGCAGCTGGATGCATCACACAAATGCTCTGGATGAAAAGTCAACTTGAGGACTTCCAGATATTTGAGAGTAACATTCCTATCCTCTGTGACAATACTTCTGCTATTTGTCTCAGCAAAAATCCAATTTTACATTCTAGGGCTAAGCATATAGAAATAAAACATCATTTTATTAGGGACTATATTCAGAAAGGGATTTTAAATTTTAAATTTATTAACACAGACCATCAATGGGCTGATATTTTTACAAAACCACTTTCTGAAGATAGGTTCAACTTCATTCTGAAACATCTCAGCATGAAGCTCTGTCAAGAATAAAATTGTTTTGATTTTATATCTTAACCTTCAGAACTTTGTTTATTTTCTGTGAACTACTGATCAATCTTCTTTCAGAATTTTAGAAGTTCAGATTGTATCAGAATCTATCCATGAAGACCTGAGCGCTTCATTTCAAGGATAGAAATGTGTTGTTCACTCAAGCAAACAAGTGTCATCTAGTCATCAGCTATTTTCTGAAGCTGAACACGCGTTCATGTTTCTGAAAAAGGCAAAGCGCTGATTGGATGCATTGAGACACATGTCATGGGTAACCGTTCCAAATATCTTTCTGAATCCCCTAAAATCAGCTATCATTAAATTCTAATAATCATTATTAATTTCTCTCTCTTAATGTTTATGTTTTCAAAACCTTTTTAGAAATCTATTTAAACACACTTCACACCATTTACACTCTTTTACCTTCACTTTCATTTTCTCTGAATATTTCTGAATTCAGTGTTCTTACTTTCTCAAGAAAACCTTTCAATATTTTTCACAAAAACCTCGTCTGAACATGGCTTCTTCCAGCATTCCTTCTTCAGGTTCCCAGAAAACTGTTTCATATGAACAATATGAAGTACCATTCAGAACGCTTCTAACTCCAATCAAGAATCTTGAAGTTCTGTCAGAACTAATCGTGGATTTCAACAGTCTTAAGGAGAATGGGTTTGATTTATCTGAAGAGGTTAAAGCTCAAGGTTGGGAAAAGTATTTTGACAGACTGGTGGGTCCAACATTTCCTATTCTGGTAAAGGAATTTTGGATTCACGCTTCTTCTTCAAATCATCAAGTTACGTCTTATATTATGGGAAAGAAGATTGTTATTACTGAAGACCTGATTGCAAGACTCATAGGGTACAATGGTGGTGGTGTTCGATGCATTGATATGGCAGAAAGATGTGCAGATGCTGCCCTAATTGCAAGGGAAATCTTTACTCTGGGGCTTCCCTCCAGCAAGATAAGGGATTTGAAAGACAAACACAGAATTTGGGCCAAGATCATTCTGGGTTGTTTCAACCACAGGAAGCCTACCATCTCTCCTGATTACATTAATATTGATCAGCAGTTTCTGATCTATTTCATCTCTCAGAAGGTCAAGATAAATCTGGCTCATCTTATGTTCAACCATCTCAGAACAAGTGTTAAAGAAACAAGAGAAGAGGAACGTACAAAAAGGGATTGGATACCCTTAGGAAGACTGATATCAGATATTATTACAGAGAATAGGCTGATTGATCATCTGAAAGAGGCTCAAGAAATCAGCACTCTGGAAGCTTCTGTTGGCAAGCAGCTGAATGCCAAAAATCTGAAGAAAATGAAGTTGATAGAGAACATTAAGAAGGATCCCAACGTCACTCCTTTTGATGCAATCTCCAGCAGAAGAGTCCCTCTGGATGACTTCCCTCTGTTCTCAGAGATTGACTCTAAACCAGAAATCATTCTGAGATATCTGGATGCTTGTAAAGCTGATGGTACAGCACCAAATCTGCATATTCAAGATCTTCAGTAGAAGGCTCCAGAGGTTGTTCTGAAGAAGACAAAGAAAAGAAAAGCTGCTGCAGAAGGATCATCTCATCAGACTCCCAAGAAGAGAGGTAATACTTCTTCTGTAACTGTTTTAGATTCAACTGCTGTATCAACATCTATTCCAATTCCAACTCCATCTGAAAACCCAACACCTCAAACTTTCGATGATTTTGACCTTGATTTTGACCCTTCTGAATAATTAACCCTCAGAAGATCTCGCTCCCAACCATAAAATCCAAATACTGAAGCCATACCAGAACAAGAACTTGAAAAAGTTCTTTTTGATATAGACCAACACACTTCTGCTCCCGAAACAGATAATCCAAATCCAAACACAGAACCATAACCAGAAATTCCCCTCTCACCAATACCAGAAATTCCACTCTCTCCAGAACCAGAAATCCCACAACCTTCATCTCCTCAACCTGCACAATCTCCACAACCTGAGACTCAAACCTCTGAGGCTCAACCCTCTGAATCCCCTGAACCACAACCTCTGGCCATTCAATTACCCTCTGGCACCATTGTGAATATTCCTCAACTTCCCTCTTCACCAGAAATAACTCCACCAAAATCCCCATCAAGTCCAATCATAATTCCTAACTCTCCCACTCCCTCACCAAAAGAAAATTCAGACGACCACAGCAAGATTGTCATTGACTTAACAGTCCTTGAACGCCTTGCTGCAATAACCAACAAAACTGTCATCCCAAAACCAAAACATCCAGATGTTGGTTCCAACATATTGAACTTTGAAACAGAAGTACAGAAGTGGATCACTTCTTTGAAACAAGCAAGTCTGGAACTGGTTGATCCTGCTGCTTCAGACTACCTCTGGACAAAGTTCAGAAGATGGGTATGTTCTGAAACCTTTAAGTTGCAAGAACAGAGCTATGGACAAGCTCAACAGAACTTCAGCAATCTGCTGAAGGAAATTGAAGGTCCAGTTCTGAGCAAGCTGCTTAAGGAAGAAGTTCTCCCGCTGGACAATGCTCCTTAGTCTGAACATAGTCAACCAGAGTCAGAAGAACAGATGATTCCAGCTGAAGAACAGGTTCAAGAAGAAGATATTGAAGAAATCTCTGAGAAGCATCCCGTTTCTGAAGATCCTCAAGCTTCCTCCCTTGACAGGCAGACTCTGGAGAACTTGAAAAGATCTGATATGCTGATGAATGAAAGAATGGATAAGCAGGACACCAAGATTGATGCAATAGCGAACATGTTACCTCAGCAACAGGAAACCAGCACCCAAATCAAGAGCATGTTGGAAGCTCTGTTCACACGACTTCCTCCTCCTTCTTAGAATTTCCTTGTTGCTTTTATAACTTGTTTATCTGTAATCTTTTTACATGTTCTGAACTTATCATTGCTTCTGTTTTTAATATATAAACGCTTTTTAGCTCTGATCATTTTAACTCTGATTATTTGTGCTTTTTGATAACTGACAAAAAGGGGGAGAAAGAATGATATTTTTCAATAACGGATTACTGAGACATAAGTCTCAAACATTCTAACATTCTGATATATTTGAATTTCTTTCTTCTGAAAAGCTTACAGGTACAAAATTCTGAATGAATCTGAGGAACTCTGATACAGTAAAGTTCTGATGCTCAAAGTCTCTTGGAATTAAAGGGAAGTAATCAACTCAGGGGGAGTTTTTCTCTTCTTAGTTCTGATACCTTTTATTCTTTATTTTTGAGCTCTGATACCTTTTATTCCTTATCTTTAATCTCTGATACCTTTTATTCTTTAATTTTAATTGAAAAAAATTTGGTTTTTGTCATCATCAAAAAGGGGGAGATTGTTAGAACATAGTTTGATTCTACAACCCTCAATTAGAGTTTTGATGATAACAAAATACAAAAATAAATAAATTGTAAGATTTATATATAAGACATATATGCTACTTAAAATTATGTTGTGTATTTACAGAAACTCTGATTGAATCAGCATCAGAAGACCAGTGTCAACATTAGCATCAGAAGATATGTCAGCATCAGAAGATCAAATAACATGTGCTACACGCTGAAGCTACCAGATCATACGCTGAAGCCTGATGAACAGAATCTGCGCATAAAATACTCTGACTCTGATCAAGATCCTTACCAAGTCATCAGCACTCAAAAGCGTCAGAATCAGTTAAAGCCAAGAACACTCTGATTACCATAAGTAGAGAAGACTCTAAAGCGTCAGCGTTACTAAGCATTCAAGATATATTTATTACCAACGGCTTTATTCCAAGACAAGATCTTCTCAAAAAGGAAAGAACGTTATTATCATTGAAAGTGATTTATGGACAACAACATATCTTTGCCTTGGCTATATATACAAGACTATGTGAGAAAAGAAAAGGCTAATAATCTTCACGCATATACACGCCTACGTAAACGAACTCACTCATACAATTTGCTAAAGCTTTCAACCACACCTACTCAAAAGCATTAGCAGTCCAGTTTCATTCTAAGCTTAACATTGTGTATTATCACAGTTGTGATATATAGTTTAATTAGAAAACATCAAACACACTTTTGTTCATTTATCTATAAGAGAATTTCCTTGAGATAAACCGGTTTGTGGTTATACTCAAGAAGGCTTTAATAGTTGTTAAAGTAGTTGTTGTAATCAGTTGATTATAGTGGATTAAGACCTCGTTGGAGAGAGGCGAAATCACCTTGACGGGTGGACTGGAGTAGTTTGAGATCAAACGAACCAGGATAAAAATACAGTGTTGTCTGCACCTTTGATTTAAGTTTTACAATTCAACCCCCCTTCTTGTGTTTTTCACATCTTCAGAAGCTTTTCAAATAAGATTTCTTTGCTAGTCATCAGGCGCTAGACGCCTATCTTTAGTAACAAACAGCCATTCGGTAGAGACTTGCATAAGTGACAATTTTTATCGCAGCCCGAGAACATGCCGATTTGCAATTTATTATGTTTAATGGTCAACAGAGGAGTAATCAAGTCATTCACGGAAGAGACAAAACGATCATCATCAATGGCGTTAATACCTTGGCCATGTCTGGGCATTGGTGCCGGTATTAAATTAGGCGTTTCTGGGGGATCAAACTCAATCTCTTTCGCATCGATAAGGTCTTGCACCTTATTCTTTAAGGCCCAACAGTCGTTTGTATTGTGCCCCAGGCTTTCAGAATGATAGAAACATCGAGCGTTCGAGTTGTAGCAAGGAGAAGCAGTATTGGGGTTCTTGGGAGATTCTTTTAAGGTTGCCAGATTGGTCTTCAGAAGGTGGGGCAAAACTTGAGACATGGTCATGTTGATCTGGGTAAATCGTCTCATGGGCGCTTCTGGTCTGTGCTGATAATTTTGTTGTTGATTTGGCACAAGATTAGAAATCATAACAGCCCCTACCGCCGGGTGACGGTCAGTTTTATTTTGATTCTTGTGGTCATATGCAGCACTGACCTCCTTCTTTCCAACAAAGGGTTTCTTCATCATGCTCGAGGATGCATCTCTTTGAATTTTGCCTCTTTTTATACCGGCTTCGACTTGCTCACCAGTCATGATTAATTCAGTAAATCCAGCTGAGGAACTCCCAATCAGGTGGTTGAAGAATGGTCCTAATAAGGTGCCAAGGAACATATCCACTAACTCTCTGTCAGATAGAGGGGGCTGGACTCTTCCTGCGAGATCCCTCCATTTTTGAGCATAGGTTTTGAAACCTTCACCTGTTCCCATAGACATGCCTTGCAATTGCGTCCTAGTTGGAGATAAATCAGCATTGTACTGATATTGTTTATAGAAAGCGGCGGCCAAATCCTCCAAATTGCAAACATTGGTCCCTTCCAATTGATAGAACAAATCAGACTGCGTCCCAGACAAGATCTCTTGGAAGAAATGCACCCACAAATTCTTGTCAGCCGTATGGGGTTGAATCTTTCTGACGTATGACCTTAGATGTAGCTTTGGGTAATAGACACCGTCGTATTTGGCGAAAGTGGGTACCTTAAATTTTTGTGGGATGACAACCCCTGAGATAAGTCCTAATTCTTCAAAATCCAAACCGGGTACCCTCTGAATCTCCATAGCATTCAAATGATCCTCTAGCTGTTTGTATTTATCATCAGCAGGAGGATATTTCTCCTCAGAGTAATCAGGTTCTTCCTCTTCCGCAGATGCTGGGTCATTGTTCACTTCCTGGGTCCTGTCTCCTTGATTATCTCCTTCACCCGATGATGTTGCAAAGTCCAAAGTTCGTCTGGCTTGTACTTTAAACCTTCTTCCCATGATCACAATGCCGGTTAATTTCTTCGCTTTCTTCTTCTTCTCTTTGGCCAGTAGAGTCTTCAACTCCTCTTGTCCTTTTGTCAGAGCTAAGAGCATTTGTTGAAACTGGGCATTTTGTGCCTGAAGATCTTTCACAATCTGTTCAACATCCATCTCACTGAAATAAATAGTAGAAGGATAAGGAGACCTGTTATGAGAAACCTGTATGATGTTATGATGAATGAAGATGCAACATGCAAATGATTTCAAGGAAAGAGATTTAAATTTGTTCAAACCAAAAAAGAACACACGTTATATTAATAAAACCAAGTTTGAATACATCATGCCTCTTTGGGATTACAATGAAAGAAACAAAATACAACAAAACTCCTAAGACAAAAAGACTGAACGCATCCTCTTTGGAACAATGTAGGCATTCAGGTTTTTCTCTTCATGAAGCAGCTTGGTGAGCTCCAGAACCTTCTTCTCACTGGCGTAAAACTGGGCTTTAAAGGTGTATCACTCTTCCTTCAACTGAACCCAAGCTTTCTGCAAGTCTTCGAGAGAGGTAGGCATGTCAGGATGAAGAACGGTGTATGGGACGTCTCCTTCAACAACAGGCTCTATGATGACAGGAAGGATGGAAGGGTAAGGCATCACGAGACTCTGAGAACGATCCCGTACACACCTAAGGTAAAGGCTCGAGAGGGATAGAGTTTTTGTGTCCCAAAGTCCTACTGTCTACCTTGTTCACCATTCTCCAAGCTCGTGTAAACCTCTGGTGGTAACCTTGGTCTTCTTTGTCGTAGTCGAACACCAGACCTTGGATGAGCATCTCGTGAGGGCCGTCTCTTCGGGCATACCCAAACTGTCGAAGAGCTAAGCATGGGTTGTAGGTGATACCCCCCCTAATACCAAGCAGAGGTACGTTAGGGAACTCCCCACAGCGGTCAATGATAGAGACAACTTCCGAGGATCTTGAATACCAATGGATATCAGAGTGGGTGAGAGACATCATCCTTTGAGACCAAGTCAGTCTTTGCTCGTTCTTCAATGGTGATTGAGGTAGGTGTGAAGTGAACCATTTTGCGAGTAGGGGGATACAACACAACAGAGTACCTATTTTCCTCATGGTGCGGGTATGAAGGCAATGCAAGATGTCTCCTAGTAAGGTAGGTATAGGATTGCGAGAGAGAAAGACTTTGATGGCATTAATGTCTATGAATTGGTCCGAATTAGGAAACAAAACCAAACCATAAATGAGAAGAGCCAGGACGTCTTTGAAAGCTTGGAAATCCATGTTGTCCCAGAATGAACGAGCCTTTTCCAATAGAAACTTAGCTAAAAAGCCTTTAACCCCGCTTCTTGTCTCCCAATTGGCCATGATGTCGGCCCTTTTCATATGCAAAGCTTCGGCGATGACTTCAGGTTTTGGAATCCCTTATAGACCGGTGAACGATATCTGATCAAGCACGGGCACCCCTAAGAGTAGAGAGAACTCTTCCAATGTAGGTACCAACTGATAGTCCGGGAAAGTGAACCAATGATTTACGGGATCAAAGAATTGGAATAGTATACACATCATCTCTTCTTGGAAGTTGGATGTAGCCAAACTGAGGAGTCAACCATATTTCTTGGTAAAAGGAGAATCCCCGGGCCCTCTTGAGGCTAGCTCTTGAAGTTGAGGGTGTGCTTTTACAAAGCTGATTCGGGTGGTGTTTCTTCGGATGGAATTCATGACCTACAAAATAAAAACAAAGATAAATTTCCAAATCCTTGAAATGGTTAGTGAGCATGCGTATATTGTTCATGATGTTTATGATGTTATGTATAAGTAAATATATACACACACAGCAAACAAGTCCCTATGTTTTAGGCTTGCATGGGTTTTGTAGGTAAGTACCCTCTTGAAGTTTAGTTGGCTAACCTATCCTAGTAATAGTAATCGGGTTCTAAAGGATCTCAATATCAACGACCTTTCTCTTAGGCATTGTCTCAGCACAACAATCTTTTCTTGTGGCCAAGATATCCCAAAAGTCTAGCTTCAATGAGTGTAGTATCGAGTATTAACCAATTTTCAGCTCTACACCGAAACCGGTTATCTTACTACGTCCTAATGGCCAAGTTTGTTCAATTAGGGTTCTATAGTCAAGTAGTGCTTCATGACGCCACTCAGTGGCCCCGTATTCTCCTTGATTCACCACGAGGGATACCGGTACCCACAAATGCGTCACACTAGCATAGCCATTGTTTCAACCATATCGGTCTACGCCGTACAGTTTCCACAATCTATTGCTATTTACCTAAAAGGTGTCCCAGATCCGGGTGGAGGATCAAAGCAAGCCCAATACAAAGAATGAAATATAAAGCATGCAAAGAAACAAGTAAAAAGTGATCTAACCCTAAGGTAACCCCGCTTTTAGAATATTTCCCCAGCAGATTCGCCAGTTATGTGATACGGTGGGAGAACTGACTTGAAGGTTTGTGTTTTGATCGCATTTGTGCGGATAGCAAGAGTCGCCACCAACTTTTCTTTTATCCAAAAGGAAAGGTAAAAAAGTACAGGAAAGACCTTTTGAGATTATTTCTCGGGTTCGGGGGGTAGATTATAAAAAAGGAAGGTATTAGCACCCTTTTCATCCATGGTTTTCCATGGGCTCTTAGTTACTCGCTTAGATCACTTGCTTTTGTTTGATAGTGTGTTGTGGTGTGGGCTTTGAAAGTGTTTTGAAAAATTTCTTCGTAATGGTTCTCGTTTCTATGAGAACGCATACAAAGTTTTGTTTCGAAAGATAGTTTAAAGATGTTTTTGTGGATTGTGTTTTGGAAAGTGGTTTTTGAAAAGATGTTTTGCAATGGTTCTCGTCTCTATAAGAACGTATACAAAAGGTCTTTTCTTTTGAAAATGTTTTTGAGATGAAAGTGTTGGTGTAAAAATGTTTTTGTCGTGAGTAAGCGAGCAACTAGGAACGAATCTACCTACTCGAAAAGTCTCAAATGTTCTTTTCTTCCTCCTTTTAATGTTGCTACCTTGCCATTGATTTGGTAAGAAGCCCCACCGTTGGATGTAAAGGGACATGCGCGGGTCAACTTTACAGTCATCGAAAGAAACTTATGAGACGCTTTAGCAATTTTCATAAGGGACTATATCATTTTATCGAAGGCAACACCGAGGGTCATCGAGAGACTATGATCTTTTTTTTATCGAAGGGTCATTGCTAAAGCGTTCCATCTTTGAGGGACATGACTGTGTTTTTGAGGCAACAAGCGAGGTTACCCTAGAGGTGCGCGTGTGAAAAGTGTGTTTGATTCAAGTTATTTTGTCTTTGAAATTAGGTTATCTAGCGATTGAAGATCTTTCCATACACGCCTAATTACTATACAGTATAGGGAAAGCAGTAAATCTGGAAATTGAAATTCTACGCTATTACAGGGCTTCGGGAATGGGGGGTACAAATTAATGAGTGGGGGTGATAGTAAGAAATAAATATTTAAATCACACAATACAAGTCCAAACAGTTAAATAATTATTTAAGTTAAAAATCTTTTCATTTGATAAAATTAATTAAGGATTTAATTAATAATGTCAAACAAAAATTATTTTAAAGTTGATAATTATTTAAACACAAATATTAACCTATTTGCAATTTTTAAATATATGCTAAAATATAAAATAAAAATCAAATAATAATAACAACAAAAATATAAAGGAAAAGTTTAGAAATAGGTCTGCATTGGAGCAAATTTGGGGGTGTAGAAATTAAAAGGCCCAATGCTCCTGGCTGATTAGGTGCAGCAGCCCCCTGGAGGTGCACCGTGGGCGTGCACCCGTGGTGCACTAAAGGGCAATGATAGATAATGATGTGAAACATACAGAGGGATGATGAGGGTACACGAATGAATAACATGGGGATGCATGCGTATGATTCTTCATAATAATTAAAGGGTAGTGACAATTGTCACCACCGAATTAGGCCAAGGTGTGATTAACAAAAAAAACAAAATTAATTAAGTGGAAACACATAAACCTCAATTCATATCTCTTTCTCTCTCTTAACACGATACTCTCTCTTCTCTCTTGTTAGGAGCCATCACCGGAGAAGACCACCTGGCCGCGCTGGAAATCGCCTTACGACGGTGACGGTGGTGGTGTGACTCCAAACGCTATTTTTCTTACATCACTCTGATCGTCTCCTTTCCCTAATTACTAATTTGTAGTCAATTTATGCAGATTCTCAATCTAAAGCCCCAGATCTAAAGAGGGGTGGACGGAAACCCTAGGTCAGAGATGTAGCAAAAAATGATGATTTATGATGAAGCATGCAAAATGGAAAAGCAAAACATAAGAAAAAAGGGAGAACAGAGGCCGTGTTCTCCAAATCTGTGAGCTTCGAACCTTTCTGAAATCTGTGCTTCCGGTATTTATCCAAGTCTCTTTCTCTTCTTCTTAATATGTTGGGATGATTGTTGGGTAGGATAAAAATGAGGATTAGGGTTTAGCTTTTTGCTATCTCTCTGAGTTATTTGTTCATTGTGGGTTTTTGGTGGTGATATTTGGTGACAATATTTTTTGATGTTGTAAACTTTGTTGGCTGATTTGTTGGTTCTGGTTTTGTGATGTTTTTGATTGTTTTACAGTGATGGTCTTTTGGCTTCTGGTTTTTGATATTTGAAAATCTGTGGCTTTGGTTTCTGGCTTTTCGATATTTGCTGGTTCTTTTGGCTTCTGGTTTTGTGATATTTTTGATATTTGCTGGTTCAGGTTTTTGTGATGTTTTGATGGTTTCTAGCTTTTGTGATGCTTGATGGTTTCTGGCTTTTATGATGTTTGATGATTCTGTTGGTTCTCCCCTTTTTTGTTCAAAAAATCTCCTCCTCTTTTATAAAACAGTGGTTCTCCTTATTATAAGATTAGGGTGAAAATAGGACGGAAAAACTTGTGAATTTGGACAGTTTTGGTTTTTCTAGCTTTGGGCTTTAGAGTGCAGATTGAACTATGTTCATTTTGGTGCAGGTTTGGGCAGGTTTTTGGACTGTAATGCAGGTTGGTTTGCTGGTTGTTTTGGGTTGCTTTGCAGGGCTGCTAGTTTGTTTGTACGTGCACAATAAATTTGCACAATTTTGGGATTGGTTCTATGGCCTAGGTGATATCCTCCCAACTCTATTTCTTTCCTCTTTCATTTTTCTGTGAAACAAAAGCTGTATCTGGCTTAATATATTCTAAAGGGTTTGTGATAATTTAGGAAAATGATGATATCTTGGGTTTTGGCCATTAGCTTTCATATTGTTTGTTTTGTTCTTATGTATACATGTGTTGCTGCCTTTGTTTATTGTGCTGCTATTTTACATCTACTGTAGGCTTGCCCCTCTTTTGTATGTGACTGCTGCAGTTTGCAGCCTGTTGCTTTTATTGCAGTTTTAGGCAGCAGCCTCTCTTTTGCTTGGATCCTGTTGTTTTATTTTGTTGCTTGTTTGAACTGTTCGCATAGTTTTACTTGTGCATTTGACTGCTGCTGTTTGCAGCCTGTTGCTTTTGTTGCAGTTTGAACTATTTGTATGCTATGCAGCCTGTTTGTATTTGCTTGCCTTGTAGCTTTATTTCCCTTTTTGTGAACCAAGAAAGGTGATCCTTTTTTTGTGATTTGCAATTGGGGAGAGAGATGATGATAGACCAAAAAATTTTGATTCCTAAAAACAAACCCTAGTGATGAAAATCATTCTTGCTTGGATTTTTCAATGCTGATTGTTTGCTAATGTTTTTTTCTTTCTTTTGTTACATGTACAAACAATTCAATGGCAAGCAAGACAAGATGAAGAGAAGACCATGGCTAGCAATGAGGAATTTATTGAAGACGAAGCAAAGAGTCTAGAAGAAGAAGCATTTCTTTCTTTGTAAATATAACTTGTATTTCACTTGTAATCATTTGTAATCATTTGTAATTTGCTTTGTGAATGACCCACAAAATGTAATGAACACAAAACTTGAGTAAGTATGTAAATAGTGATATTTGTTGTATAAAACTTTGAGTTTTAGTTTAACTTTGCAATTCTTGATTGAATGTTTTGAATAAAACATCTTGGCTTGGTAACTTGCATTTTAAGCAAACACAATATGATAAGATAAATCATGTATTTTTCACTCTTAAACAAAATAAATGTTTAAGAGCTCAAACCCAATTGATTAATTGAATCCACAATCATGATTATTTAAAATGATAGTCTTAAACTTTATACCTTATCCAAACAGAACATGCTCCCAAGAATAACATCAACCCTCAGAAAAATTGTGGTTAAGAAAAATTTAAAATCACACAAATGCCTTTTCAGTTATCTGGGCCATGAATTGGGCAAACTTGCAATGTGAGGTTTGAAAATTGACTTTAAACAACTTTGAGGAGACACAGTGACTTATTTGAAACCTTGACGACTCAATTTCCTTTGAGAAGTGAAAAAACCTAATTGCTGACTGGTTGCCTAGGAAGAGAACCTTCTTGATCAACTTTTTAGCCAAATTGAGTGTTTAAGAAACCCTAGGATAGCATCTTGAGTGAAAAATGGGAGGGAAAATTTTGGGGTACAACAACCCTTTCTGTCCGTGCTTCTCCACGGGCTGTTAGGTACTTGCTCATTTTTAAATTGCTTTTGTGTGTTTGTGTGCTTTTAAAAAGTTTTGAAATTTCCTTAGTGCGGTGATTCACTTTATGGTAACTCTTGTATCAGTCCTCAAGAGTGTGATAAAGTGTTTTTGAAAACTTTGTTTGAAAAAGTGTTTGAAAGTGTAAGTGTGAAAAAGTTGTTGTTATGAGCAAGTACTTAAGAGTTTCTACCTACTCGAAAAAGACTGTTCATTTTCTTATTTCGTTTAGATAGTGCTATCCTACTATTAAGGAGTAGGTAGCTCCATCGTTGGATTTTGAGGGACAATCGAAAGGGACGATTACGGTCACTTAAGGAAACACAACAAGATCTCTTAGTAATTATCCTAAAACTCTAAGATCACTTTTCTACCGAGGCAATGTCGAAAGGGTCATCGAGGGACTAGTGATCTTTCGAAGTAAAGGACAGCCACTAAAAATTCTCACGTTTCGAGAATAGTGACTGTTTTCTGAAGGCAACCAGAGTGGGGAAAAACTCTAGGAGTGAGCATGTGCGAGCGTTAGATTTCAGTTTATTTAATCTTTGCATATTTAGGGTTTTCTACTGTTTTAAACATTGATCTTTTGCATACAATCCTATTATCAATCATCTAACAATTTATAATGACGAAAAGTAAAAGTGCGATAAAGTTTAAACCTAGCTATTACAAGGCTTTGGGGAGGGGGATTACATAATCAAAAACTTGGGGAAAACAGTAAATGAAAATAATAATAAACCTAATTAGCTATTACAAACCTCAGAGCAATTACATTAATTTAAAAATAATGGAAAAAGAATACGCACGACAAAATTAAATACGGGGAATTAACAATTAAATTCAAAGACATTTAATTAGTGAATAAAAAAATTATTTTTTTGGATTTTTGAGAAAGTAATTAATTTTGCAAATTAACCTAATTTCTAATTAATTTTAATTATGAAAAAGGAATTTAAATTATCCTAATTAACCTAATTAATTAATGAAATTAAATATTTTATGAAAAACCTAATTCTAATGTTTTTTGTGTTTTTATGATTTTAAGATTTAATTAAAAAGAGATTTTTAAAAAAATTAAAAAAATAAAACAATAAAAAAGTTAAAGAAATTAAAACAAAAATTAAAATGGGCCTGATATAAAAAGTAATTTAGGGGTGTCTTGCTGAATTCATGTTAGGCCCAGAATAGCTGACCCATCTGCCAGCGCGTGATCTAGTGAGGCTCTCATCTGGGGGTTCACCATACGCTGTTTTGCTAGACGCTTGGATCCGGGCCACGTGATGATCTAAGGGTTGGGATCAGGGGCGCATGCTGGGCATTTGATGGTGAGGCACATGGGATCTGTAAGAAACAACTCAGAAAATAGGAAAATGTTGAGACATGGGATCGAACCCAGGTCCTTTCCCTCAAAGGGCAACGCCTGGACCAACTGTGCTGGAAAGCTCATTTGTTAATATAATAAAAAAATAAAAATATAAGCCAAACAAAGTAGTATGCCCAGAAAAACGCGCGTGGATTCAAACCCTCCAATGGGATGCTGCCACCTGATCTTCTTCCTCATGGGGCTTCCGTTTTTGATACCCAACCTTTACTTATGGACAAAATTGTCACTAAAAGCTATAGTGACAATTTTTGTCTATAGCTATAACCCTGCAACATCTCAAAATGCAGTACAAGCAATATTAATCAAAACCAAAGGCATGAATCAATTGCTCATGACCTCCTGAATACAATACTACCCATAATTTTGTCCAATTTTGCATCTAGTTAGGGTTCCCCAATTTGGAGCTTCGGAACCCTAATAATGGCGAATGGATGTACCTGCGCTTAAACTCTGATTAAACCATTCAAAAACATTGCAAATTTGATAGCAATCATGGATATATGATCAAAACAGATTCAAAATGGACAAATCATTGGAATCGAGTTTGGAAAAAAAAGACAAACCGTGACTGTTAGAGAGCATAATTCTTGATGTTTCAGGCTTGAGGAATGAGTGTGGTAGCTTCCTAGAGGTCCAAGGATTGTTGTTTAGTCCATGAAATGCCTTGAACTCGCCTGGGGAGAAGAATCTGATCTGCACTTTTTTGACAAATATTGACACTTTGTTCTTGCTCTTAGGGGCAGTTGCGCTTCTGAAAACTTGTTTTCTAGGGTTGCAATGCATTGGCATATGTAGTGAATCAGATTAGGGCAATATTTGTGGCAAGAATCCAAAGATTAATGGCATGGTTTTTAAGAGAAAAAAAATCAAATCTCGAAAAGTTGCCATATGTGGATATTTTGTGGCCATTTGACCTTGCACGATTTCTTTGGCTATTTGACAGCATATGAGATATTCAATCAATGCCAAATCAAATCTTATCCCATTTATTTGATTTATTTTTGATTTAATTTGATTTAATTTGAATTTTAAATAAATTAAATCAAAATAAATTAAATAAATAAGTGAATAAGGCATGGGGGTACCATAGGTCGTGGACTATGCTAGGACTGAGATTCAATCTTGAAAAGATGGGCCCATGTGGAAAAAATGCAATTTTGGGCATTGTTGATTTTGTGCAAATTTCCAAAAATGGCCAATTTTGATAATGTATATCTCTCTCAATTTTGACCCTAAGAGGGTGTTCTTGGACTTTTTAGAAATCTTAGGATGTCCTCTAAACAACCCTTTTGGTGTCATCTCCATTAGATCTTCCATGTTCATGTAAGGAGCTTTGACCTAAAAGGTGTTTTTGTTGAGTTTTGAAAAGGACCTATAATGTCTGAATTTATATCTTTTCATGATTGCATTTCTTGAACTTGAGGGATGAAGATGAGTTGCAGGGAATTGTATTCTCTTCAAAATGAGACTTGTATGAGAAATTTCTGATAAAGTATGAGAAAGTTATGTCTGGTCAAAGTTTGGTTGACTTTTCCTATAAGAACCCTAATTTAACAACTTTTGAGTTTTGATGAATTAGGAGCATTCCCTGAAGAATCATGATCAAACCTTGATCGAATGATGGATATCACTTCAAAATGTTTATGTTGACCAAAAATCTTGGAGTTTGACTGTATGTGGGTCACAATTGACTTGTGACCTAGTATTGTTGATTTTCAAGCATTTGTGCAGTTGACTGAGCAAACTTCTTGTGCAAGGCATGAAACTTGGAATGGATGATCTTGAGGACGTATTAGGTAAATGGAAACCATTTAGGACCCTTGGAACTCAAACATCTTGATGAGGAGTGAAACCCTAGTTTGAGGCTCATTGTCTTAGGAGGAGGATTTGTCTGGTTAATCCTTAGTCAACTTGAGCAATTGAGGACCTCTAAGAGTATGTTTTGAGTAAATTTAGAGGGAAAATTTTGGGGTGCAACAGCTGCCTCTGTTCAATCTTCTTAAACCGGAGGATGTAGATTGGCTGGTCTTCCTTTTGTGATCTGAAGGTGGAGGATGATTGAACACTAGAGTGCCCAGAAATTTGCACTCGTCTGAAATGATACTTGAATGTGTAGGTGATATCGGGAATGGGATTACAGATTCCATTTGGAGAAGATGACGGAGGGTCGCCGGAGATGGGCTTAAAGATGCCATCCGAAGAATGATGATTTCGTAAGATATTCCTTCGTGGGTATTCCTGTTCCTGTTGTTAGGGAGGACTTCGCTGAGGAATGTTGGTCTCTATCTTGGGGAATATAGTCTAGGAGCTTCAGTTGTTCGTTATTCTACTGGGGAGTCATCTCCGGATTGAGAAGACGGAAGTGAACTACTTATCTGGTCAGGGTCTAGGTTTCACGGTGACTGGTTGGCGATGATAAAGCTGATTGTTATCTGGTCGTATTCTAGGCTTCACAGCGACTTACTGGGGAATGTGAAATAGACCGTATCTGGTCGGGTCCAGGTTTTACAGTGTGGTAAACTATTGTCCGGAGATAAAACATAAGGAACCTGTATAGGGATTTCTCGGGATAAGTCCATGCAAAACTACGTCAAGTAATTCATTAAAAGGAGCCTGGATAGTAGGGCTATGAGAAGGAACCTGGGTAGTAGGGTTACTTCGAAATAAAAGCCTAGGTAGTAGGGCTATGAGAAGGAACCTGGGTAGTGGGGTTACTTTGAAATGAAATCCTAGATAGTAGCGCTATGAGAAGGAACCTGGGTAGTAGGGTTACTTCGAAATGAAAGCCTGAATAGTAGGGCTATGAGAAGGAACCTGGGTAGTAGGGTTACTTCGAAATGAGAGCCTGGGTAGTAGGGATATGAGAAGGAACCTGGGTAGCAGGGTTACTTCAAAATGAAATTCTGAATAGTAGGGCTATGAGAAGGAACCTGGGTAGTAGGGTTACTTCGAAATGAGAGACTGGGTAGTAGGGCTATGAGAAGGAACCTGGGTAGTAGGGTTACTTCGAAATGAAAGCCTGGATAGTAAGGCTGCTGAGAAGAAACCTGGATATTAGGGTTACTTTGAAATGAAAGCCTGGATAGTAGGGCTACTGAGAAGGAACCTAGATAATAGGGTTACTTCGAAATGAAATCCTAGATAGTAGGGCTATGAGAAGGAACCTGGGTAGTAGGGTTACTTCAGAATAAAAGCCTGGGTAGTAGGGCTGCTGAGAGGGAACCTGGGTAGTAGGGTTACTTAGAAATGAAAGCCTGGATAGTAGGGCTATGAGAAGGAACTTGGGTAGCAGGGTTACTTCAAAATGAAAGCCTGAATAGTAAGGCTATGAGAAGGAACCTAGGTAGTAGGGTTACTTCGAAATGAGAGCCTAGGTAGTAGGGATATGAGAAGGAACCTGGGTAGTAGGGTTACATCAAAATGAAAGCCTGGATAGTAAGGCTTTTGAGAAGGAACCTGGATAGTAGGGTTACTTTGAAATTAAAGCCTGGATAGTAGGGCCACTGAGAAGGAACCTGGATAGCAGGGTTACTTCGAAATGAAAGCCTGGATAGTAGGGTTATGAGAAGGAACCTGGGTAGTAGAGTTACTTCGGAATAAAACCCTGGGTAGTATGGCTGCTGAGAAGGAACCCGAGTAGTAGGTTTACTTCAAAATAAAAGCCTGGGTAGTAGGGCTGCTGAGAAGGAACCTGGGAAGTAGGGTTACTTCAAAATGAAAGCCTGGATAGTAAGGCTGTTGAGAAGGAACCTGGATAGTAGGGTTACTTCAAAATGAAAGCCTGGATAGCAAGGCTGCTGAGAAGGAACCTGGATAGTAGTGTTACTTCGAAATGAAATCCTGGATAGTAGGGCCATGAGAAGAAACCTGGGTAGTAGGGTTACATCGAAATAAAAGCATGGGTAGTAGGGATATGAGAAGGAACATGGATAGTAGTGTTACTTCAAAATGAATGCCTGGATAGTAGGGCTATAAGAAGGAACCTGGGCAGTAGGGTTACTTTGAAATAAAAGTCTGGGTAGTAGGGCTATGAGAAGGAATCTGGGTAGTAGGGTTACTTCAAAATTCATGGACTGGTAGTCATCCACGGCCTGATGAGCCAAATGATCAACTAATACACTTCCCTTGATTGCTTTCTAGGTTGTATATTGGATATCGTATTCGATTAAGATCATCTGCCATCTTGCTATTCTTCCTGAGAGAGTGAGCTTCTCGAAGATGTACTTGATCAAATCCATCTTAGATATCAACAAAGTAGTGTGGGTCAACATATACTATCTCAGTCAGCGAGAAGCCCATGCCAAAGCGCAACAAGTTTTCTCGAGCAGTGAGTATCGTTTTTCACAGTCGGTAAACTTTTTGCTAAGGTAGTATATTGCATGCTCTTTTTGACCGTACTCGTCATGCTGCCCCAACACACACCCCATTGAATTGTCTAATACTGTTAAGTAAATTATTAAAGGTCTTCCTTCAATCAGAGGCATCAGAATTGGTGGTTCTTGAAGGTATTCCTTGATTCTTTGGAAGGCAGGTTTGCATTCGTCATTCCATTTTACTACTTGATCTTTCTTCAGGAGTTTGAAGATCGACTCACAAGTAGCAGTCAGATGTGAAATAAACCTGGAGATATAATTTAGGCGTCCCAATAAACCTCTAACTTCCTCCTCAGCACGGGGAGCCGCCATGTCTTGTATGGCCTTCACCTTTGCAGGGTCTACCTGAATACCTTTGTCACTGACAATGAACCCCAGAAGTTTACCAGACCTTACCCCGAAGGTGCACTTATTGGGATTCAACCTCAGCTTGTATGTCTTCAACCTGTCAATCAACTTTTGTAGATGATCAAGGTGTTCTTCCTCAGTTTGAGACCTGGATATCATGTCATCAACATAAACCTCTATCTCATGGTGAATCATATCATGGAATAAAGCTACCATGGCTTGCTGAAAAGTTGCCCCAGCATTCTTCGACCCAAATGGCATCACTTTGTAACAGAAAGTTCCCCACTGTGTGACAAAGGTTGTCTTCTCCATGTCTTCGGGTGCCATCTTGATCTGGTTGTAGCCAGAGAAACCATCCATGAAGATAAAAGATTTTGTGTTGTGCGATGTTGTCAACCAGAACATCAATGTGGGGGAGCAGAAAGTCATCTTTGGGGCTTTCCCTATTCAGATCTCTGTAGTCCACACACATTCGTACTTTACCATCTTTTTTAGGTACTGGGACCATGTTAGCAACCCACTGCAGATAGGAGGTGACAACTAAGAACCCAATGTTGAACTGTTTCATAACCTCTGCTTTGATCTTCTTTGACATTTCAGGACGCATACGGAAGACCTTTAGCTTTACCAGAGGGAAATCTTCTTTAGTCGGCAGACGATGAACCACAATATCAGTGTCTAAACCAGGCATGTATTCATATGACCAGGCGGAGATCTCGACATAGTCATGCAACATCTGTACCAACTGTTGTTTTACATTAATCTCCAGATTTGCACCGATCTTGACTTCTTTTCTGTCTACCTCTGTGCCTAAGTTTATTGTCTCAACAGGAACTTCATGAGGCTGTATATCCCTCTCTTCCTACTGTAATAGTCTAGCAAGTTCTCCAGGTACCTCACAATCTTGCTCAACTTCGTCCTCGGCTTGGTTGATCGAATTCTCGAAGTTATAACTGGAAATAGCAGAACTATTATCAATGGGATCCATAGTGGATATGGATCTGCAGTTTGATATGTGAGTGTGTGTAAGAGCATAGCTGTATTGATAGAGTCAAAAGCAGAAAAGAAAAACAGAGAGCACAAAATTTGTATGCAAGAACGTCCAACGTTTTATTGATGACATATGACAATGACATATGTGGTACGGTGGGAAAACTGACTTGGGTTTTGCATTTGTTTTCGCAAATGTTTCGATTTAGCAAGAGTCGCCACCGACTTTTTATTTATCCTAAGGAAAGGTCAAAAAGCACAGGAAAGACCTTTGAGATGTTTTCGTGGGTTAGGGGGGTATATTATGAAAAGGGAAGGTGCTAGCACCCTTTTCATCCATGGTTATCCATGGGCTCTTAGTTACTTGTTTTAGATCACTTGCCTTTGCTTTTCAATTGTTTGAAATGGTGCTTTGTGTGTGTGGTTTTGAAAATGTTTTGAAAAAGATGCCTTTTCTAGGCAACCTTTGTAACAATTCTTGTTTGAATATTTTACAAAGGTGTTTGTCTTTTTGAAAAGATGTTTCAATGTTTTTGAAAGTTTGTTTTGAAGTTGTGTTGTGATGTGTGTTTTGAAAAATGGCAAGGATGTTTTGCAAGTTTAATCAAGTAACTAAGAGTTGTCTACCCTATTTTTACTCAAAGATTTTTCTTATGTTTTGACCCTTTTAACAATGTTGTTTCACCATTGTGTTTGATGAACAACCTTGCGTTAGGATGTTTGAACGGGACGGGCGCGGGTCATCGTATGCAATCATTGAAGGCAACTTGTGAGATGCTCTAGAAATTTTGTAAGGGACGAGATCGTTTTATCGAAGGCAACATCGAGGGTCATCGAGGGACTACGATCTTTGTTTATCGAAGGGACATTTGCTAGAGTGTCTCATACTCGAGGGACATGATTGCATTTTCCGAGGCAACAAGCGAGGTTACCCTAGAGGTGCAAGTGTGAATTATGTATTGATTTTCAAGCATTTGTCTTGTATTAGGTTATCTAGCGTTTGATTTTGAATCTTCGCATACAAACCCTAATTACTATACAGTATATGGAAAGCGATAAATTGCAGGAATTTAAAGTCTAAGCTATTACAAATAAGTATCCGGGGATGGGGGTACAAATGTTTACAAATGGGGATGAGTCTTATCAGAATAGTAATGTCCAAATGTTATTTACAACCAAATCGAATCGTCACATTCTCAATGTAAAAATATAGCAAGGTATAAGAATCAAAGAGAATCAAAAGTATTGTGCTATGCATATGATTATTTACAAATGATCAAATGAAAATTAAGTATTATTATTATTTTTGTGTTTTTGTTAATTATATATAAACAAAATGGTTTTTTTAAAGAAAAAGGAATTACTTAACTTTAAAAAAAATCTAATATTTATATATTTTGGTTTTTTTTTAAAGCAATGAAAAGTATTAAGAAAATTTTATACAAAAGGTAATATATTATTTTTTACTTAATAAGTTATGAAAATATGGTAATATAACAAAAATGTTTTCAAAACATAAAAAAAGGTAAGTGGGCTTGGAAGAACATGTTGGGCCCAAAATAAAATTAAAAGGGGACAAGAGGGGGGTGTAGCGCCAGAATTGATTGGGCTTAAGGGTTTTGTGCAAGGCGAAGGCCCAAACGATATTTTGATAAAGTTTTTAGGGTTTGAGTTTGTTTGGCTCAGAATTAGGTTTCAGTTTGGAAAAGCGCCGCTCCTCTCCTTTCTTCGTCCTCTTCATCCTTTCTCAAATAGGACCACTGATCAACTCTCTCCTCGCCTCAGGCTACCAGACGCCACCTCCACTCTCCTCTCCGCGATTGTACGATGCGATGATAAAGGTACCGATACTCTCATCTTTTTCGTCTTCGTGTGTTTTAGGGCTTTTAGCTTTCCATCTTGCATGTTTTATCTTTTTCATGTTTTGACCTTTGACTGCTATTGATCTTTGATTGTTACATTTGTATGAGGTGTAAAAAAGGAAGGGGGGACAATACCTTTAGGTTTTTGTTTCTGGAGGAGACGGGAGGTTGGACGGTGGCGCTTCTCAGGTGGCCAGGGGTGGGGAGCTTGTGATGTTGCTTGCTGGCTTTCTGGTACTTCGTATCTCTTGCTTTAAACCATTTTATGATGACTTACTTCTGAAAACACTTGCTCATTCATTTCTGTCTCTCTTCCTATCTGAATGCTTTGTTTATTTGATGATGGCATGTTCTAAACTTTTGCTTATTGTTGTTGCGGTTGATTCTGTGATGAAGCTTGGTTCTGAGAATACCGGTTGTATTATTATTGTTGCTGATTTAGATGTTTGGACTTGCTTTTCTATGATGATTTTAGTTCTGAGATGCTTGCAATAGTTGTTTTTTGGTTGCTTGATGATGTTGAAACTGAAAACTGTTGCCCTTTTTCCTCACTTCCGGACCTCTTCTTTTTCTCTTGGCTTTGGTATCTGAGTTGGTGTTTTTTGCCTATGATGAACTTGGTTCTGAGGCATTTGTTAGTGTTATTGGTGGATTTGGGTTTCTGTATGTGTAAGGCTTTGACAGGCTTGTTAGATATCTGGTTTGGATTTGTTGGAGTTTTGGTTTTGACAGGCTTGTTAGAGTTTTGTTTGAACAAGCTTTAAGACTTGTTGTGCAGGCAGGCTTTTTGGTTACAGGCTGGCTTTTTGGTTACAGGCTTGTTTCTGTAAGTTTGGTGTTTGATTAGGTTTTTAGGAAGGCTTGAAAGTTTGCTTGAAGGCAGGTCATGCTATGCTTGCTACAGGTATTGATCTGGAACTTGAAAAGGTTGATGGTAATCATCTGTTGATCGATCTTTCCTGAAAAAGGTAGAACGTTAGTTGTATGCAAAGTCATGATGTATGAAATGCATAATGATGTTCTCAAAATAAATGAGATTTGTGTTATATGCATTTATTATATATGAGAATAGGATGTATGAAATGTGAAATGTTTAATGAATGTATTTCTGTCTGGGAAAATAAATCCCTGACAAGTGCTGGGGAGTCGTTAAACCCTGGACTACTGTTGAAGAGTATGTGTGTCTTCAAACTTTGCTCAGAATATTTCCAATGGATTCCTGCTTTGTTGTTTGAGGATAACTCCACTGGGGGATGTTGAAAACTCTGTGGGAAGAATGTTTATTCTGCTTGGGAAAAGAGTTTAGGAGCCTTAGTCGTCTGTTGCTCTACTGGGGAGTCGAAGTTGAACTAATATCTGGTCGGGTCCAGGTTTCGCAGTAACTTGCTGGGGATTGTAGAGTGGTCTACTGGAGAAGAGGAGTTGTGGTCCTTTGATTTGTAGTAGTCGAAGAGGCAAACTCAAGCTGGGGAATCCTGGTGTTGTTGGGGAAATAAACCATGTTGTCAGTCCGCTAGAGAGGTGACATCTTTGTTGGGGGAAGTCCTCGAGGATTCTTGAGGTTGATTCAGTTGGGGAAAGGTTTTCAGAGATTAAACCCTTGTTGAGGAGTCATCCTATGAGAAGGATTTTGGGGAGACTTGTCATTGCCCCTAGTAGCGAACGTTTGTGGCATTGTATGTAACCTTTCACTGAGATTGATGTTCAACGCCCCAAGTGATGGTGAGGGAGGCCTGCCCCTGGTTACTCTGCAATTCTTTGAGAGATTTCCTGGAATCTTGACTGAACTGCCCCAGGTGTGCGGGATAGTGACGTGTCACGCCCCCTTGTTGATAGGAGATTTGTCAACGGAAGTGTCATCCTTTTTGAAGTGATTTTGTTCACTGAGAGGGCTTTTGTTCACTGGATATTCATTGTGTGAATTTCTCCGCTGTCAAACAAATAGCCATATGCAAACAATGATATTCAGGTAATGCAAAGTTTATGTCTGCCTTGAAGTTTTGAGAAAATGCATTTTTTAGCAGAAAACTTTTATAAGACAAAATCAACACAAGATTTAGAGCAAAGCCTTACAAGAGTCAGGATACCTTTTGTAACAGTATGCTTTCGAACTAACCCATGCTTCAATTAGGACTTTTGAAGGGTTGTAACGTGGCTTGGTTCATGGTTTAAGAAACAAAGGATAAAGGCTCAAAGTATATTTGTACCCACCCGCTCTTCGTGATGTCCTTCAGTCCTAAACTCAGTTAATTGTACGTCGAACTTTATTCGAGTTTGGAATGACTTTTTGGTGATGGTTCACATCAGTTGAATTTTGGAAGGCAGTCATTATTTTTGCAACATTTTTCATGTTGTTGAGGATTTGTAGTGACCTCTTTCTTTTGATTCGTTATCCCTAAATTTTGCCTGACTGTTCCTGTTTTCGAGACTACAGTCAGCGGGATGCCTCAAATTTCTTAAGCCTCCTTTGTAGGTTTTGGCTTAGTGGGATTTTTTCTTTTTTCTTTTTTTGAGAGATAATGACTGCCTATGAGATAAGGAACCATCACTGTCTTTTGGTTCCAAAGGAATGCTTTTTTTTATGTCATTCGTTTTTTTACGAAGTGAGAGTTTGCGACTTCAATGCGCATCCTTTTTGAATTAACTGAGAGACTACCCTGCCCCAGGTTTAAATCAAAGGTTTCAATTTGTGTTTAAAACAGAAAACTCCTACTTCTTTGGCTCGAAGGGGTTGACTAGGGATTATCTTCCTTATAACTCTGGTGTTTAGGATTTGAAAGAAATGCCTGTACATCATCAGCAAGGTCTGTCCAAAAGCATACTGTATGAGATTATGGCATTGTTTCGTCATCCTGCCTCTAAAGGCTTGTAGCTTTTTATCAAGAGTTAAGTATCATAAAGAAAGCACAAGAATAGTGAAAATGAATGGATGAATTCAAGACAAACATATGCAATGCATTAATGAAACAAAGTTTGACATCAACAGATAATTATTTAAATAACAAAATAAATTACAACTTGAAAATTCAAATGGAACGAAAGTCTCTCAGTTCGAGCTTTGTCATTTCAAATGGAGAACCCTTAGCGGAAGATATTAATCTCACCATCCGGCATGAATTCCAGCACTCCTTCGTCAATCAAGTCTTGGATCTTGTTCTTCAGAGTCCAACAGTCGTCGGTGTTATGTCCAGGACTATGGGAGTGGTATACACAAAATGCATCGGGATGATAGCCAGGAGCAGAGGTGTTGGGATTCTGGGGAGGATCTTTTAAAGTAATCAGATTGACCTCCAACATGCGTTTCAGTATCAAAGATGATGGTATGTCAGTCTCAGAGAAATGTCTTCCAGACGTATTTTTCTTACGCCGATTACCCCGTTGACGCTAACGAGGTTGATGTTGGGTTTGTGACCCTGAAGCAAGTTGAGGAGATTTTCCCTTGTCTTCTTGTCTCAAAGGGGGTGGAATGATGACTTGATCTTCAACCTTAGGTGTTTTCCCCACTTGGTTATTTTGAAATAGCTTATTGACGAGGACCCTGAGCTCTTCTTGTCTTTGAGTTAAGTCTTGAATGAGAGCCATTTGGCCCACCAGCTGTCCCATCATCTGAATCTTCATTGTTGCCAACTCGATTTGTAGCCCTTCCAACTGATCATTCCTGATGCTTCCTGGATTCCCTAGGACCAATCCCCTTGTGAGGAGAGCTTTTATTTCTTCTTGCCCCTGGGATAGGTTCAAGAACATTTCTTGAAGTTGGGCTTTTTGAGCCCGGAGATCTCGGTTGTCTGGTTGGAAAGCCATTGCTGAAATAAACAGCGAGAACATGAGAGACCTGTATTGGGAGACCTGTTATGCAATGATGTGTATGATATATGTATGCAATGTTTTCAAGGATCTCGTGGGGTAAACACAAGAAAATGTTAGAAGTTGAACTTTGATCAACATCTTTGATTGGAGAACTTTGTACCGGTGGATGTTTCTCCACGAGAATCAAGCTCACCATGTCAAGTGGGTCATAGCCCCTGATTCAAGTTGTTGTACTTGATTTTTGACGGTGTTTGTTTAGAGGAAAATGAAACCTATTACCCTTTGGTAGACGTTTGGTTCAACGTGACCCTGCATCAAAAGACCCTAGAGATCCTTGAAATGGTTATTGAAAATGCTATGGTATGATGTTATGATGTTATGTACATGTATGCAAAAGTAAGCAAATGTATATATAGGTAATCATATTCACACAAAGCAAACAAGTCCTTAGGTTTAGGCTTGCATGGGGTTCGTAGGTAAGTACCCTTTTGAAGTTAGTTGGCTCATCCTGTCCTAAAATAGAAACCGGGTTCTAAGGAGCTCAATATCACTGGATTATTTTCTGTGTTCATTGTTTTGGTTTAGCCACTTAACTAGAGACCAAAATATTCCAAGAAAACAATCCTCAATGAGTGTAGTATCGAGTATCTACCAACTTCGGACTGCACCAAAGCCGGTCATCTCACTACCCCTAAAAAGGCCAAGATGGTCAAGTAAGGTTCTAGAGTTCGTTAGTGTTTCATGACATCGCTCAGCGGCCCATATTCTCCTTGACTACTCAAGGGCTACCGGTACCCACAAATATGTCACACTAATATAGCTACTGCTTCAACCATGTCGGTATACCCCGCACAGTTCCCTCGCAGTTTATTGCTATTTACCTAAAAAAGGTGCCCCCAAATCCGGGTGTAGGATTTACAACAAACCCAAACAAGGAACCCGAAAAGTAAAGCAATCAAAACAATCAAAGCAAGCATGTATAGGTGATATAAAAACCTAAGGTAACCCCACTTTTAGAAATTTCCCCAGCAGAGTCGCCAGTTCTGTGGTACGGTGGGAGAACTTATTTGGGTTTTGCGTTTGTTTTTGCAAATGTTTCGGTTTAGCAAGAGTCGCCACCGACTTTTTATTTATCCTAAGGAAAGGTAAAAAAGCACAGGAAAAACCTTTGAGATGTTTTCGTGGGTTCGGGGGGTATATTATGAAAAGGGAAGGTGCTAGCACCCTTTTCATCCATGGTTATCCATGGGCTCTTAGTTACTTGTTTTAGATCACTTGCCTTTGCTTCTCAATTGTTTGAAATGGTGCTTTGTGTGTGTGGTTTTGAAAATGTTTTGAAAAAGATGCCTTGTCTAGGCAACCTTTGTAACAATTCTTGTTTGAATGTTTTACAAAGGTGTTTGTCTTTTTGAAAAGATGTTTCAATGTTTTTGAAAGTTTGTTTTGAAGTTGTGTTGTGATGTGTGTTTTGAAAAATGGCAAGGATGTTTTGCAAGTTTGATCAAGTAACTAAGAGTTGTCTACCCTATTTTTACTCAAAGATTTTTCTTATGTGTTGACCTTTTTAACAATGTTGTTTCACCATTGTGTTTGATGAACAACCTTGCGTTAGGATGTTTGAACAGGACGGGCGCGGGTCATCGTATGCAATCATTGAAGGCAACTTGTGAGATGCTCTAGCAATTTTGTAAGGGACGAGATCGTTTTATCGAAGGCAACATCGAGGGACTACGATCTTTGTTTATTGAAGGGACATTTGCTAGAGTGTCTCATACTCGAGGGACATGATTGCATTTTCCGAGGCAACAAGCGAGGTTACCCTAGAGGTGCAAGTGTGAATTGTGTATTGATTTTCATGCATTTGTATTGTATTAGGTTATCTAGCGGTTGATTTTGAATCTTCGCATACAAACCCTAATTACTATACAGTATATGGAAAGCGATGAATTGCAGGAATTTAAAGTCTAAGTGTGATCGGTGGATCTGGAACTGACTGTTTAATGCTGGTTCGCGAAATGTCGCAGAAGCAAGAGTCGCCACCGTCTTTTATTTTCTCCAAATGGAAAGGACAAAAGCACAGAAAAATTCCTTATAGAGATTGCTCTCGGTTCCGGAGGTAGATTATAGAAAGGGAAGGTGTTAGCACCCTTTCTATCCATGGTTATCCATGGGCTCTTAGATACTTGCTCATTTGTGTTTTCAAAAATGGTTTGTTTGCTTTTCAATGTGGGTTTTAAAAAAGGTTTCTTTGAAAATTCCAGTTCGACTCTTGTATCAGTCCTCAAGAGTGTTTGAAAAGTTGCTTTCGAAAGCTTTTTGAAAATGTGTTGGTGTGAAAAGTATTTTTGAATTTTGTTTTGAAATTTAGAGCAAGTATCTACGAGAACCTACCTACCCTAAGGAATTCGTCTGTGTAAATGTCCTTTAAAGTAGTGCCATCCCACCATTGAGAGGTAGGTAGCACCACCGTTGGAGGTGTTTGGGTCAATTCGATGTTCGGGACATGGTGATCACCAGAGCAATAGGAAGACACCTTAGAAGCTACCCTCATGCCAGGTTCCCGGATCATGAGGACTTACTAAGACATCCTTTACTCGACGATCACCTTTCGAGGCAAGGCAACAGTGAGGCGTACCCTAGTGGTGGTGTGTGATTTGTGTGTCAGATTCATTTATTTTTGTCTTTTGTCATGTCATGGGTGATCTACGCTTTTGTTTTTATTTTAATATTCATTCTTGCATTCCATTATTAACAGTTAAAAAGATGCGGAAATTAAAAGTTCTAAACTATTACAAAGGCGCGGGTCCACATCGCCAAAATTTCCAGGACCCAATTTGACAGAAAGTAAAGAAGTAAAGGTAAAGTGCGAGAAATTAAATTTACACGGCTTTGGGAGAGGTACATAAATAATTAAAAGAAAAAAGAAATAAATACGCGAATTGAATTAAAATTAGAAACGAGGGCGTTGGACCCTTTTTAATGAAATTAAATTATTAGCAAATTAATTAAATTAAAGAAAAAGAAATTATTTTTTGGTTTTTTGTATTTATGAGAATTTAATGAAATTAAAAACCTAATTCTACAAATTTTTTATTTATTAAGAAAATATGACAATTATCTAAAATTAAGCCTAATTAATTAATTGCAACTTGATTTATAAAAATAACTAATTAAGAATTAATAATTAATATAGTAAAATGAAAAAGGATGAAAAATGCTTGAAACCCTAATTCTACCAATTTTAGGTTTTATTGAAAAAACATTAAGATTTAAACCTAAATTAACACTAAAATCAATTAATGAAGTTTATTTACAAAATATTAAAATATTAAATAAGAATACTCATTTTTGTCTTTTTTGATTTTATATTGTTTTTTATGTTTTTTTTATAAAAATATTAAATTAAAGGAATTAATAAATAAAAGAAATAATTGAATCAAAATAAAAAAATAATGAAAAGAACATTGTAAACCTAGGGGGGTCTGTCCCCAAATAGGAGGTTTTTGCTTAGCAATTTGGGCCCAATTGTCCCTGGCCTTGTGGACTTTTCAGGATGCGTGTGAGTGCATTTATTGAGGTTTACCATGTTCCTCAAACTATGGCCTTTTGATTGATCTTGGCATGTGCGTGGCGAACTGGACTGTGAGTTGTATGGTGGACGCTAGCACTGAAACTACACGTAAGTATTAATTGAAAAATAATATGGAAAGGGTGAGGGACCTGGGGCTCGAACCCAGGTCCCAGGGGTTACCACTAAGACGCTTTGCCAACTGCTCCACTTTGTCTCTTTGTTTATAATATAACTAACAAATAACATAAGCAAACATAAGGATTAGTGGACTTTTAGCGCAAATTTTTAAATGAACCAACCAGTCTTGGCCACCTAGCCTTCTTCTTCCTTGCTTCGCTTATTTCCTGAAAATACAAAAGGGTTAGCGGGGGTTTTGAACCCCCCCAAAATATGCAGCTTTTGATAATAGCGATTAAGCCATGGTAGCACATAAATTAGGCGCGAGGGTTGATTTGTTTTCGTCCAAGCACGCTGAATTCATTCATGGCACTATGGTGTTCTAATTTTATGGCTTTTAGAAACGCCCAATTTGGAACTCAAGGAACCCTAGCCTGCATCAATGGTGGAATCGTGTATAGCACATGAAAACTTAATTGAATTATGTAGTTAGCTTCAGAATTAGTCAAGGAACATAAATCAATAATCAAAAATTGCTAAAGATGCATGAATCGAGATGCAAGAATGTAAAATATTTTCTGTACAGGTCACCATCATTCTCACGTTTCTTGGTGTTAGGATGGTTGGTTTTGATTTGAAAACCTTCCTTGAAGCCTCAGGAAGGTAATGGAACAAGGATATTGGCTTGAATCGATTTAGAACTTAGTTTTCAGTTTTCAACTTTTAGGCAAAAAACTCAAGTGTGTTTCTTGGTCTATGGCGCAGCTGGGAGCTTCCATGCATTAGGGTTTGCATTAGTATGTATAGGTGAACGATTAGGGTAAGAATTCAGAGCCAAAGGATCAAGGAATTGATGGAGAGGATATTGATTTTCATGGCAAAATATTTCAAATCTTTTTCAAGCATATTTGATACAAATCATGGCCAATTGACTTGATTCTTTCTATATTTGGTCTTGCACGAAATCTTAAGCTTATTCCTTGCATAAAAAGATTTGATTGCATTGGTTTGGTATTTTTATATATTTTAATTAATTAAATGAATTTCTAGCATTTAAAAATTCAAATAAATAAAATAAAAATGATAAAAAACTTCCCTTTGGGCCAAATGGTCGTGCACATGCTTTGGATGATGAATTATGGAAGAAAAAGAGGCCCATTAGCAATTTTAGGTCATTTGAAGCAATGTTGACTTTTCAAAATATCCAAAAATTTCCCAACTTCCACAAGGCATAACTTGCTCAATTTTTAAGCTTTGCTCATTTTCTTGGACATTTTGGAAATGTATTTGAGTCCTATAACCAATGTCTTTGGTCCCATGTCATTTTGATTTACCAATATCAAATTATGGCCTTTGACTTAAAGTCCCTTTTTGTTGACTTTTGAAAATGACCTATAATGTTGAAATTGATAACTTTTTGTGAGAGCATTTCTTGGACTTGAAGTGTGAAGAGGAGTTGTAGGAAATGTCTTTCTCTTCAAAATAAGCTTTGGATGGAATTTTTTTGATAATCCATGTTGAAGTTATGCCTTGGTCAAGTTACAGTTGACTTTTTCAACTGTCCAAATATGGAAACTTTTGCATCTTGAGACTTTTTGAGCCAAGCTTTGAGAATCATGATCAAGCATTGATCAAATGATGTTTGTGGCTTCAAAATGAGATGTTGACCAAAAATTTGAACTTTTTGACTGTCAAATTTCCATTTTGCCCCTACAGTTAACTGTAGTGCAATTAGGGTTTTGACTGTGCAATTTTGTGTTGTAAGTCTTGAAACTTGGTATGAGGATGCTTGACCATGTTTATAGGCATGTGAGACTTGATTGGACCCTTGGAAACTTCATTTTCTTTGTCAGAACCAAAACCCTAATTTTGACTGTTAGGAGGCCCTTGCACTGTGCAACCCTTGGGGAATTTTGAAGCATGACTTGGCAATTTCTTGAAGAATATGGGAGGGAAAATTTTGGGGTACAACACTAAGCTATTACAAATAAGTATCCGGGGATGGGGGTACAAATATTTACAAATGGGGATGAGTCTTATCAGAATAGTAATGTCCAAATGTTATTTACAACCAAATCGAATCGTCACATTCTCAATGTAAAAATATAGCAAGGTATAAGAATCAAAGAGAATCAAAAGTATTGTGCCATGCATATGATTATTTACAAATGATCAAATGAAAATTAAGTATTATTATTATTTTTGTGTTTTTGTTAATTATATATAAACAAAAGGGTTTTTTTAAAGAAAAAGGAATTACTTAACTTAAAAAAAATCTAATATTTATATATTTTGGTTTTTTTTTTAAAGCAATGAAAAGTATTAAGAAAATTTTATACAAAAGGTAATATATTATTTTTTACTTAATAAGTTATGAAAATATGGTAATATAACAAAAATGTTTTCAAAACATAAAAAAAAGGTAAGTGGGCTTGGAAGAACATGTTGGGCCCAAAATAAAATTAAAAGGGGACAAGAGGGGGGTGTAGCGCCAGAATTGATTGGGCTTAAGGGTTTTTTGCAAGGGGCAGGCCCAAACGATATTTTGACAAAGTTTTTAGGGTTTGAGTTTGTTTGGCTCAGAATTAGGTTTCAGTTTGGAACGGCGCCGCTCCTCTCCTTTCTTCGTCCTCTTCATCCTTTCTCAAACAGGACCACTGATCAACTCTCTCCTCGCCTCAGGCTACCAGACGCCACCTCCACTCTCCTCTCCGCGATTGTACGATGCGATGATAAAGGTACCGATACTCTCATCTTTTTCGTCTTCGTGTGTTTTAGGGCTTTTAGCTTTCCATCTTGCATGTTTTATCTTTTTCATGTTTTGACCTTTGACTGCTATTGATCTTTGATTATTACATTTGTATGAGGTGTAAAAAAGGAAGGGGGGACAATACCTTTAGGTTTTTGTTTCTGGAGGAGACGGGAGGTTGGACGGCGGCGCTTCTCAGGTGGCCAGGGGTGGGGAGCTTCTGATGTTGCTTGCTGGCTTTCTGGTACTTCGTATCTCTTGCTTTAAACCGTTTTATGATGACTTACTTCTGAAAACGCTTGCTCATTCATTTCTGTCTCTCTTCCTATCTGAATGCTTTGTTTATTTGATGATGGCATGTTCTGAACTTTTGCTTATTGTTGTTGTTGTTGATTCTGTGATGAAGCTTGGTTCTGAGAATACCGATTGTATTATTATTGTTGCTGATTTAGATGTTTGGACTTGCTTTTCTATGATGATTTTAGTTCTGAGATGCTTGCAATAGTTGTTGTTTGGTTGCTTGATGATGTTGAAACTCAAAACTGTTGCCCTTTTTTCCTCACTTCTGGACCTCTTCTTTTTCTCTTGGCTTTGGTATTTGAGTTGGTGTTTTTTGCCTATGATGAACTTGGTTCTGAGGCGTTTGTTAGTGTTATTGGTGGATTTGGGTTTCTTTATGTGTAAGGCTTTGACAGGCTTGTTTGATATTTGGTTTGGATTTGTTGGAGTTTTGGTTTTGACAGGCTTGTTGGAGTTTTGTTTGAACAAGCTTTAAGACTTGTTGTGCAGGCAGGCTTTTTGGTTACAAGCTGGCTTTTTGGTTACAGGCTTGTTTCTGTAAGTTTGGTGTTTGATCAGGTTTTTAGGCAGGCTTGAAAGTTTGCTTGAAGGCAGGTCATGCTATGCTTGCTTGGAGGCAGCTTTGAGGCAAGCTTGTGATGCTTGTTTTTTCTGGTATAGGCTTGCTTCTGTAAGTTTTGCAACTGGTATAGGCAGGCTTTAAGGTTTGCTTCTTTATGATATTATGCAGGCAGGCTTACTGGTACAGGCCTCAAGGCTTGTGTTTCTGTTTACAGTTTTGGAGGTTTTTGAGGTTTTAAGCAGGCTGTCTTATGCAGGCTCGCTTGCAACTCAGTTTGTGGCCTTTTTTTCTTTTGTGTTCTCCCCCTCTTTGAAATGAACTCTTGTTATATTTATCTATTCTAAGCCTGCCAAACTGCAAACCTTTCTTCCTTTTTTCTTTCTCTCTCTCCATAAGCATATTTTATTGCTTAAAAGTACTTTTTCTGAAAAGGTTGTTGGCCTGGGAAATGATGAAAGTGTTTTGACAATATTGCTTGCATTTTGGTTTTGCTCTGCATTTTGTCCTTTCTTCCAGATTTTCTGCATTGGTAGTGTTCATAGCCTTTTTGTTTTGATATCTTTTTGACAGTTTGGTTTGCCTCTTTGACAGTTTGGTTTGCCTCTTTGACAGTTTGGTTTGCCTCTTTGACAATTTGGTTTGCCTATTTGACATTGCAATTTGTTTGTTCAGTTTGAATTTATGCAGCTTTGTGCATTTTGCTTAATTGATTCACATGCTTGCAAACATTTAATTTTACTTTTCCTCTTTGTGAACCAAGAAGAGGAATCTTCTTGCGATTTGCAGAGAGGACGAGCAAAATACGATGAAAACCAAAACAAACTGATTCCGGCCAATAACCTTTAATGATGAGTTTTTGCTTATCTGTCTGAGAATCCCTTTTTAATTCATCTGTACTGATTTCTTTTTCCATCTTTGCAGGTAAATACCAATTAGGGCAAGGGAAGCAGCAGTAGAAGATGAATACTTCAAGAGACTTAGGATGTAGATTTAATTTCTGTTCAATTATTTGTAATAAACATTATTGTCAATATTGTAAATAAATTTACAATATCCCAATAACATTTGTAACAATAATTAAAAATAAATAAAAATCTTTTTTGTCAGATATCTCTTTATTTCTTCTGCGCAGTCGGTTTAACTTATTTAAGTTTCTTGAATTAAAATAACTGGAAGTACATCCCAATAATTTTAACTTAGATAAAATAAATATCAACAAACTTTGCATTCTTGCACCTTTGCATTAATCAACAATACGTCCGACATTCCAAATAACCAAATGCATTGCACAGTTAATCAAACAAACGTCCATACTAAAGCTTCAAACTTTCAATTCAAATGCCTCAGCTTCTATCCCAGATGTTTTAGGCTTTGAGAAACAAACATAAATCTTGAACAAGCGTCAAAGTAGTGTGACAGTCAATTGAAATACTGTGGATTCAATTCCTTTTGAGAATGCGTGTGCAAACTCTAATTTTGGATTTACTGTCAAAGAAACGTCTGCTTGATCAAACCCTGAGCCAAACTCAACCAAATCAATAGAAACCCTAATAATCTGCCTGACTGATTCAAAATCAATGAAAACCCTAATTTTGGGTAGACTGATAAGAAAAGCCTGTTGGACCGATTCTTGAGCCAATCTGAAAAATCAGGAAAAGCCCGAAGCTGTGATTTCTTGTGAAAAAGAGGAGGGCAAATTTTGGGGTACAACAACATATAATAACCCTCATAAATAAACCATTGTGCCTCGGGTAAGACACAAGGCCATAGAGTTTATATTGTTTATTACAAATTCGAAAAACAAGTAAGACAATTACTGCTGAACAAAAGTAATCGGCACAAAATCTTTGACCGTCCAGTTACTAGGTCCACCATTGGTAGTAGGGTAGATTCAGCTGCCAATATCAGAATCCTCATCATTGTCTTCTATAGAATTGACCCCATGATTGCTGATGCGTAGGGGAGGTCCTCTAGTCTGAGCACGTCGAACAACCCTTTGAGCTCCTGAAGTAAAGCCCAAACCAAATTTGTCAGTTTTGTAAGGAAAGTCAAGGAGCTGTCCCTAAAATGGTACACCCACCTTCTTCAACTACTGCTCTAGCGTCCTTGAGAGAAGCCATCTTCAAAGGAGGTCTGGTGATCTTTGGCACATTGGTGATAGTCTCGGTTGATGCCATAGTCTGGGGAACCTCTTCAAAATTTTGGCAAGGGGTCACTATGAACTCACCGTCCATTTCCACATACTTGAAAGAGTTTAGATGGCTTAACATGTACTCCTCTTCACCATGCATGATGACAATCTTCCCCTTCACTGGATACTTCAGCATTTGGTTCAGCGTAGAAGTAACGTCTCCAACTTCATGGATCCAAGGACGACCCAACAAAAAAGAATAAGATGGCCTGATATCCATCACGTAGAAGGTGGATTCAAAGGTCTGGGAACCCACTTTGACAGGGATGTCCACCTCCCTGTGCACCATTCTTTTTGAACCATCCAAAGCCCTCACCACAATGTTACTGGGCTTTAAGGTCAGACCTTCACAATATAGTCTATCAAGGGCCTTCTTAGGAAGAACATTCAGTGACGATCCAGTGTCCACTAGCACGTGCCCCTGCATTCAATCGAGACATGCAGAGCATTATTATGAATTCTCCCCTTGGGTGTCAAATCAACATCAGAAAAACCCAACCCATTATCGGCAGTCAAACTGGACACACAGTCCTTGAATTGGTCAGCGGAGGCTTCTTGCGGCACATGCGCAGTCTTGATAAATGTAATCAAAGCCTTTACATGGGCCTCGGAACATAATAGCAGAGGCAACATTGATATATTCGAAGAGGTCTTCCCCAGCTGTTCGACCATATTGTAGTCGCTGTTCTTGATTATTTTTAAAATCTCCTCCATTTCTTGTTTAGAGGATTCCAAAACAACTTTTCTAAGTGCCTCCGTCCGGGAAGGCTCGCCTATAGCTTCTTTGCCCCGAGTCCCAGATGACTCATTGGCAGGGGTAGCTGTGATCGGTGGATCTGGAACTGACTGTTTAACGCTGGTTCGCGAAATGTCACGGAAGCAAGAGTCGCCACCGTCTTTTATTTTCTCCAAATGGAAAGGACAAAAGCACAGAAAAATTCCTTAAAGAGATTGCTCTCGGTTCGGGAGGTAGGTTATAGAAAGGGAAGGTGTTAGCACCCTTTATATCCATGGTTATCCATGGGCTCTTAGATACTTGCTCATTTGTGTTTTCAAAATGGTTTGTTTGCTTTTCAACTGTGGGTTCTAAAAAAGGTTTCTTTGAAAATTTCAGTTCGACTCTTGTATCAGTCCTCAAGAGTGTTTGAAAAATTGCTTTCGAAAGCTTTTTTAAAATGTGTTGGTGTGAAAAGTATTTTGTTTTGTTTTGAAATTTAGAGCAAGTATCTAGAGTCGTCTACCTACCCTAAGGAATTCGTCTGTGTAAATGTCCTTTAAAGTAGTGCCATCCCACCATTGAGAGGTAGGTAGCACCACCGTTGGAGGTATTCGGGTCAATTCGAGGTTCGGGACATGGTGATCACCAGAGCAATGGGAAGACACCTTAGAAGCTACCCTCATGCCAGGTTCCCGGATCATGAGGACTTACTAAGACATCCTCTACTCGACGATCACCTTTCGAGGCAAGGCAACAGTGAGGCGTACCCTAGGGGTGGTGTGTGCGATTTGTGTGTCGTTTTCGTTTGCATTTATCTTGTCATGTTATTGGTGTTCTACGCTTGTTTTTATTTTAAGGCCATTCATTCTTGCATGCTTTGTTTAACAGTTAAAAGTTGCAAGGAAAAGTAAATCCAAAGCTATTACAAATGGCGCGGGTCCACATCGCCAAAATTAACCAGGACCCGATTTGACGGAAAATAAATAAAGCAAATAAAGTAAAGTGCGAGAAGTAATTAAAACGTTACAAGGCTTCAGGAGAGGTACATAATTATTCAAGCGAAATAAAATAAATATGTGAAATTAAACAATTAAGTCGAAAGGAGGGCGTTGGACCCTTTTGCAAAATATTAAAATTACATGAATTAATTAATTTAAGGAAAGAAATTGTTTTTGTTTTTTTTTGTTATTTTTATGTATTTTAGGATTTAATGAAAAAAAGGAGTTAATTAAAATTAAAATAAAATGCTAAACCTAATTCTAATTATTTTTAAGTTATTAAGAAAATATTGAAGTTTTTTAACCTAAATGAAACCCTAATTAATTTACAATTTTAATTATGAAAATAAATAAGATAAATAGTATTATTATGAAAAAGGAAAAAATTAAAAAGGAATAAAAATTAATTAAACCTAATTCTATATTTTTTAGATTTTATTATGAAAAGAATTAATATTAAAACCCTAATTTAAAGTTAAATTTATTTACACGCAAATTAATTACAAAAAAAAACATATTAACACAAAATATTTATTATATTTTTTCTTTTCTGATTTTTTTAAGTATTTTTTATATTGTGTAGAAATGATTAATTAATTTAAACAAATAAAGAAAATAAAATAACAATTGAAAATAAAACATGAGAAAAATAGAGAAAATTGCAAACCAGGGGGGGGGGGGGGGGTTCAGGCCCCAATATGGAGGTATCCTTTAGAAATCCAAGCCCAACAGGACATTGATCCGTTTGACCTTTCCAGGTAGCCTGCTAGCGCTTTGACCAGGGTTTAGGGTGTACCTTCAATCTCAGCCTTTGGTTTGATCTTGAGAGGGGCGTGTCACATTTGATTTGGAAGTGCATGGTACGTCTTGACATGGACGCTGCATGGGAATCGTTATTGCAAAATAATATGAGAAATTATACAGACCTGGGGCTCGAACCCAGGTCTTGGACGTCAATACAATCAACGCTTGCCAGCTGAGCCACTACAACGCATTTGTTATATAATAAACAAACAAATAATATAAAAGAAAGCAACGCGTTAGTGGATTAAAGCGCGAAATATTTAAATGTGCCAATCAGCGTGTGCCACGGCTCCGTCTTCTTCATCATCCCTGTAATATAAAACACACAGGCAACGGTTTTTCACGCGTGGTTTTAGGTGTGCTATTAGAAAATAGCGATTAGCTCTCAAGCACTCATAAATTGAGCGCGAGGGTTGATTCTTGTTCGTCCAAGCTTGCTGGTTTGAATGGCATGGGTCTGGAAAGCTAATTTTTCCTCGTTTCAAAAGCCCTAATCTGAAGCTTTGGAAACCCTAGAAAATAATCATGGCGAAATCGTATATACAGCATAAAAACGCAATTAAATGCATTGGTTAGTTTCAGGACAAGATAATAAACATGAATCCATGAATAAAATGCTGTAAAAATGCTTAGATTGGAGAATACGATTATGCAATTTTCATGAGATATCTCAGGTTCTGTATACCAATTCCTTGGGCTTCGATGAGTGTTTGTGATTGGAATGTGTTCAGGGGACCTTGAGGAAGCTATTGAAACAAATCTTGTGCTTTGAATCGACCTCAAAAGTGGTTTTCAGTATTGGCCTTTTTTAGAGAAAAATTCAAGTTTGATTCTTATGTTTCTGAGCAGCTGCGCCCCTCCCATGATTAGGTTTATGTTTCTTGTATATGTAGGAACAATTAGGTTAAGAAAAACTCAATCAAATCTCTTGTAATCATGGTTTTGAATATTTGATTTCTTAAGATCTTTTCATATCCTTTTTCATGTGTTCTTTGTTCTCAATCAAGCCAATCAACCCAAATCTTTCCATAATTGCATATGCACGAAATATTGAGTCTAAAACATGTATAAAAAGATTGGTTAGGGTGAGTTAAATATTTTTCATATATTTTAATGATTTAAATGAATTAATATAAATAAAAATTCAAATAAATAAATAAAAAATGAGAAAATACTTTCCTTTGGGCCAAGTGGTCGTGCCCATGCTTGGAATGATGAATCATGGAAGAAAAATGGGCCCATTAGCATTTTTAGATCATTTGAAGTAATGTTGACTTTTCAAAATATCCAAAATTTTCCCAACTTCCACAAGGCATAACTTGCTCAATTTTTAAGCTTTTCTCATGTTCTTGGACATTTTGGAAAGGTCTTTGAGTCCTCTAACCAATGTCTTTGGTCCCATGTTATTTTTATTTACCAATCTCAAGTTATGGCCTTTGACTTAAAGTCTCTTTTTGTTGACTTTTGAAAATGACCTATAATGTTGAAATTGATAACTTTTTGTGAGAGCATTTCTTGGATTTAAAGTATGAAGATGAGTTGTAGGAAATGTATTTCTCTTCAAAATGAGCTTTGGATGGAATTTTTCTGATAATCCATGTGAAAGTTATGCCCTGGTCAATTTCAGTTGACTTTTTCAGCTGTCCAAATAAGGAAACTTTTGCATCTTGATGATTTCTGAGCCAAATTTTGAGAATCATGATCAAGCATTTATCAAATGATGTTTGTGGCTTCAAAATGATATGTTGACCAAAAATTTGAACTTTTGACTGCCAAATGACCATTTTGCCCCTACAGTTGACTGTAGTGCAATTTAGGGTTTTGACTGTGCAATTTTGTGCTGAATGCCTTGAAACTTGATATGAGGATGCTTGACCATATTTGTAGGCATGTGAGACTTGATTGGGCCTTTGAAAACTTCAATTTGTTTGATCAGAACCCAAACCCTAATCTTGACTGTATAGGAGATCTTTGCACTGTGCAACCCTTGGGGAACTTTGAAACTTGATTTGGCATTTTCTTGAAGAATATGGGAGGGCAAATTTTGGGGTACAACAGTAGCAACTGGAGTAAGGATGGGAGTAGCAGCATAAGTACTAGCAGGAACAACAAATGGAATAACAACAGGCTTAACAACAGTCTTCGGGGAGATCTCGGGAGATAAAACCCTTCCACTTCGAGTAATTTTGCTGGTCCCGACAATGTTACTTATATCGAGATCAAACTCTTCAGTCTTTTCGTCTTTAATGGTCAACAAATCCCGCTTGACGCCATGGTAGTAAACGTTAGCACCATAATTCCAAGGAATAACTTTTTTCGAGGAGTACGATACAGGGCCAGGAAAAGTGATTATCAGTGGAGCAATTCATGGAGCAGGTGTAATCCTAACAGGTCTTTTGAAGGAGACCTTGGAAGGATTGTCATAAATGGTTATGATAACAACATCTTCATGTAGAACAGTTGGAAACAGAGTCGTTTCGAACAAAATCTCTTTGTTATCCATCAGGCGCTGAACACCTGCTTTCAACAAATAACAACCAGAAGAAAGAGATAAACACATGTGGCAATCTTCATCACAACCCGGAAATAAACCAACTAGCAACAAATTCTTCTTGACGGTCATGAGAGGAGTAGAAAATTCATCAACAGAAGTAACAAATAGATCAGTATCAACGACATTAACACCACGGTTGTGCTTGGGCATGGGCACAATTATGACATTAGGTATCTCAGGAGCATCAAACCCAATCTCCTTTGCTTCGATAAGATCCTGTATCTTATTCTTCAGAGCCCAACAGTCGTTGGTATCATGACCTAGACTCTCAGAATGGTAAGCACACCGAGCGTTTGGATTGTAACGAGGAGATGTGGTGTTGGGATTCTTGGGAGCCTCCTTTAAGGTTTCCAAGTTATATTTTAACAGATTGGGTAAAACCTCAGACAACGTCATATTGATCCGAGTGAACTTCCTTTGAGGTCTTTCTACCCTTGGTTGATTGTTTCGTTGTTGAGTAGCCACAGGCCTAGGTATCATCACAGCCCCTACCGTTGGACGGTGCTCGGTTCTGCTCTGACCTCTTGGATTGTAAATAGAATTGACCTGCTTCTTACCCATGAATGGCTTCTTCACTGTACTTGAAGAGGTGTCTTTCTGGATCTTGCCGCTTCGGATCCCAACTTCTACCTTTTCTCCAGTCAATATCAGCTCGATAAAAACAGCCGAGGAGCTACCAATCAAGTGATTAAAGAACGGACCAGATAGCATACCAAGAAACATGTCCACCAACTCCATATCAGACAAAGGGGATTGGACTCTCCCTACCAAATCTCTCCACTTCTGAGAGTAGTCCTTAAAACCTTCGCTTGCACCCATAAACATACTCTAGAGTTGAGTACGGGTAGGAGCAAGGTCAGCATTATATTGATACTGCTTATAAAAGCAGCAGCCAGATCTTCCCAATCACGGACATTGATTCCCTCCAACTGATAGAACCACTCAGGCTGAGTCCCGAACAGACTGTCCTGAAAGAAATGGACCCACAAGTTCCTATCAGTAGTGTGAGGCTGAATCTTCCTCACATAAGAACGAAGATGATGCTTGGGATAAGAAACCCCATCATACTTGGAAAATACTGAAGCCTTGAAATTCGGTGGGATGACAACCCCAAATACCAAACCCAGCTCTTCCAAATCCAGCCCTGGTACTCTTTGGATCTCCATTGCACTCAGACGATCCTCTAACTGTTTGTATCTATCCTCAGTGGGAGGATACTGTTCATCATTGTAATCAGATTCATCCTCAAACACCCTTGGACTATGGTCTTCCTCCCTTGTTTCACCCTCTTCTTTGGATGAAAAGGTCAGGTCAACTAGTTGCTTCAACGGTCCCCTGAATCTTCTGCCCAGATTCAGGACACCAATTGTCTTCTTCGCCTTCTTCTTTCTATCTTTTAGAATAAGGGCCTTCAGATCTTCTTACCCTTTAGCCAAAGCTACGAACATTTGTTAAAATTTGGAATTTTGTGCCTGGAGATCCTTGATACTTTGTTTAGAAGACATTATTGCTGAAATAAACAGCGAAGAAGATGAGAAACCTTTTATTAGACCTGTTTATGCATTGACATGTATGGCATGTGTATGCAATGATTTCAAGGACTTTGGGAAATTTAAATTTGTGAACCAAAATGAAACAAATATTTTATTAGTAGAATTCAAAATACAATTGCCTTTTAGGCGTTTCAATTGAAAATTCTAAAAACTAAAAAAAATCAAGTTTCCCAAGCATGCTTCCTCTTCGTGCCAAGATAGACATTAAGGCTTCTTTCCTCATGAAGCTGCTTTGTGAGCTCTAAAACTTTCTTCTCCTGGCATAGAACTGGTCCCTATAAGTATCTCTCTCCTTCTTCAACTGAATCCAGGACCTCTATAATTCTTCAAGATCGGTGGGCATATCAGGATGAAGAACTGTGTAGGGAATATCCCCTTCAGTAATGGGATCCACAATCACTGGTAAGACGGCTATGTGTGGCATCATAAGTTTATGAGCACGAGCTCATACCCATTGGAGATAAGGTTCCATAGTAATCGAAGTCTTCGGCCCTAGAGTCTTGACGTCATATCTGTTTACCATGCCCCAAGCTCGTATGAACCTCCAGCGATACCCTTGAACATCATCCTCATAGTTAAACACAATTCCCAGGATAAGCATCTCATGAGAACCATCCCTTCGAGCGTAACCAAAATGTCGCAGATCCAAAGAAGGATTATAAGTTATGCCTCCCCTAATGCCAAGTAGTGGGACATTAGGGAACTCCCCGCAGCGATCAATAATAGAAATATCTCCCATAGATCGGGAATACCCGAGAATATGCGCGTGAGAAAGTGACATTATCCTTTGCGACCAACCCAAACCTTCTTCATTCTTCAGTACTGACTTAGGGAGGTGAGAAATAAACCACCTCGACAGTAATGGCATGCAGCACATGAGAACCCCTCTTCTCTTCGTGGTACGAGTGTGAAGAGCATGCAAGATATCTCCGAGCAAAGTAGGCACAGGGTTGCGAGAGATGAAGATCTTGATAACATTCACATCTATGAGTAAGTCTGGATTAGGGAACAATACTAACCCATAAATTAGAAGAGGCAAGACCTCCTCAAAAGCCTGAAAGTCCAAATCATCCCAAAACAGTTGGGCCTTCTCTATTAGGAACTTGGCTAGAAAACCCTTGACTACGCTTCTTGTTTCCCAATTGGATACCACGTCGGCCCGTTTCAGATGCAAAGCTAAGGCAATGACCTCTGGCTTGGGAACTTCTTATAAACTTGTGAAAGGCATCTGGTCAAGAATAGGTATATCCAATAACTGAGAGAACTCTTCCATGGTAGGCACCAATTGATAGTCTGGAAAGGTGAAGCAGTAGTGCTTGGGATCAAAGAACTGAAAGAGTACACCCATCATCTTTTCATTAAAGCTCGAAGTAACCAGGTTGAGAAGTTGACCATATCTCTTAGTGAACGAAGAAGTTTCAGGAACCCTTGATACTAGCTCCTTGAGTTGGAGAGGTATTCTCATAAAGCTGATTCAGATAGTGTTTCTACAAGCGGAAGCCATGATCTGCAAAACAGAACAAAGATAAATTCCATCGATTCTTGAAATGGTTAGTGTAATAAGAATGGATGATATGTTATGATACATGATGTTATGTTCAAATAGAGTAAATCACACACAAGCAAAGCACACGATAGAGCTTAGGTTCAAAGTCTTGCATGAGGTTAAAGGTAAGTACCCTCTTGAAGTTTAGTTGGTTTCAAACTTGTCTTAGAAAAGTAACCGGGTTCTAAGGATTCTCAATATCACTGATCATCCTTTATCAGGAATTGTTTCAGCACAAGCAATCTTTTCTTGCAGCCGAAATATCCCGAAAGTCTGATCTCAATGAGTGTAGCATCGAATATCAACCAATCCTCAGCTTTATACAGAGGCCGGCTATCTCACTACTTTCTAATGGCCAACTTTGTTCAACTAAGTTTCTAAGGTCCGTTAGTGCTTCACGACACCACGTGGCGGCCCCGTATTCTCCTCGTTTCAACACGAAGGATACCGATACCAACTAAAGTGTCACACTAACACAACCATCACTTAAACCATATTGGTCTACGGCGTACAGTCTCCATGATCAATGTTGTTTACCTAAAAAGTATCCCCAGATACGGGTGTAGGATCTTCAACAATACCGAAGTAAAAACCCTTAAAGATAAAGCAGACAAAGCAAACAAGAAAGAAATTTAAAAATGACCTAGATCCTAAGGTAAACCCCGATTTATTAATTATCCCCAGTAGAGTCGCCAATTTTATGATACGGTGGAAGAACTGACTATTTTTTTGTTACTACTGGTTTTACGTTTGTATTCATAAATGTACGGTAAGCAAGAGTCTCCACCGTCTTTTATTTTATCCAACAAAGGAAAAGGGAAAAAGAACAGAAAAAACCTTTTTCGAGATGTTTCTGAGTACCGGGGGTAAATTATAGAAAGGGAAAGTGTTAGCACCCTTTCTATCCTTGGTTCTCCACGGGCTCTTAGGTACTTGCTCATTTTGAATTTCTTTTGTGTGTTTGTGTGCTTTTAAAAAGTTTTGAAATTGCCTTAGTGCGGCGATTCACTTTATGGTAACTCTTGTATCAGTCCTCAAGAGTGTGATAAAGTGTTTTTGAAAACTTTTTTTGAAAAAGTGTTTGAAAGTGTAAGTGTGAAAAAGTTGTTGTTATAAGCAAGTACTTAAGAGTTTCTACCTACTCGAAAAAGACTGTTTGTTTTCTTATTTCCTTTAGATAGTGTTATCCTACTATTAAGGAGTAGGTAGCTCCATCGTTGGATTTTGAGGGACAATTGAAAGGGACGATTACAGTCACTTAAGGCAACAAGGCAAGATCTCTTATTAATTATCCTAAAACTCTAAGATCACTTTTTTACCGAGGCAACGTCGAAAGGGTCATCTAGGAACTAGTGATCTTTCGAATTAAAGGACATCCACTAAAAATTCTCACGTTTCGAGAATAGTGACTATTTTCTGAAGGCAACCGAAGTGGGGAAAAACCCTAGGAGTGAGCATGTGCGAGCGTTTGAATTCAGTTTATTTAGTCCTTGCACATTTAGGGTTTTCTACTGTTTTAATCATTGATCTTTTGCATACAATCCTATTATCAATCATCTAACAGTTTATAATGACGGAAAGTAAAAGTGCGAGAAGTTTAAACCTAGCTATTACAAGGCTTTTGGGAGGGGGGTCACATAATAAAAAACTTGGGGAAAACAGTAAATGAAAATAATAATAAACCTAATTAACTATTACAAACCTCGGAGCAATTACATTAATTTAAAAATAATGGAAAAAGAATACGCGCGACAAAATTAAATACGGGGAATTAACAATTAAATTCAAAGACATTTAATTAGTGAATAAAGAAAAAATATTTTTTGGATTTTTGAGAAAGTAATTAATTTTGCAAATTAACCTAATTTCTAATTAATTTTAATAATGAAAAAGGTACATAAAATATCCTAATTAACCTAATTAACTAATGAAAATAAATATTTTATGAAACACCTAATTCTAATGTTTTTTGTGTTTTTATGATTTTAAGATTTAATTAAAAACAGATTTTTAAAACAATTAAAAAAATAAAATAATTAAAAAAATAAAACAATAAAAAAGTTAAAGAAATTAAAACAAAAATTAAAATGGGCCTGATATGAAAAGTAATTTTGGGGTGTCTTGTTGAATTCATGTTAGGTCCGGAATAGCTGGCCCATCTGCCAGCGCGTGATCCAGTGAGGCTCTCATCTGGGGGTTCACCATACGCTGTTTTGCTAGACGCTTGGATCTGGGCCATGTGATGATCTAAGGGTTGGGATTAGGGGCGCATGCTGGGCATTTGATGGTGAGGCACATGGGATCTGCAAGAAACAACTCAAAATAGGAAAATGTTGAGACTTGGGATCGAACCCAGGTCCTTCCCCTCAAAGGGCAACGCCTGGACCAACTGTGCTGAAAAGCTCATTTGTTAATATAATAAACAAATACAAATATAAGCCAAATAAAGTAGTATGCCCAGAAAAACGTGTGTGGATTCAGATCCTCCAATGGGATGCTGCCACCTGATCTTCTTCCTCATGGGGCTGTCATTTTTTATACCCAACATTTACCTATGGACAAAATTGTCACTAAAAGCTATAGTGACAATTTTTTCCATAGCTATAACCTTGCAACATCTCAAAATGCAGTACAAGCAATATTAATCAGAACCAAAGGCATGAATCAATTACTCATGACCTCTTGAATACAATACTACCCTTAATTTTGTCCAATTTTTCCTCTAGTTAGGGTTCCCCAATTTGGAGCTTCGGAACCCTAATAATGGAGAATGGCTGTACCTGCGCTTAAACTATGATTAAACCATTCAAAAACATTGAAAATGTGATAGAAAGCATGTATATATGATCAAAATAGATTCATGATGGACAAATCATTGGAATCGAGTTTGAAAAAAAAAGACAAACCATGACTGTTAGAGAGCACGATTCTTGATGTTTCAGGCTTGGGGAATGAGTGTGGTAGCTTCCTAGAGGTCCAAGGATTGTTGTTTAGTTTTATAAATGCCTTGAACTCGCCTGGGGAGAAGAATCCGATCTGCACTTTTTTGATAAAAATTGACACTTTGTTCTTGCTCTTAGGGGCAGTTGTGCTTCTGAAAACTCGTGTTCTAGGGTTGCAATGCATTGACATATGTAGTGAATCAGATTAGGGCAATACTTGTGGCAAGAATCCAAAGATTAATGGCATGGTTTTTAAGAAAAAAAATCAAATATTGAAAAGTTTCCATATGTGGATATTTTGTGTCCATTTGACCTTGCACGATTTCTTTGGCTATTTGACAGTATATGAGATATTCAATCAATGCTAAAACAAATCTTATCCCATTTATTTGATTTATTTTTTATTTTATTTGATTTTATTTGAATTTTAACAAAATAAAATCAAAATAAATTAAATAAATAAGTGAATAAGGCATGGGGGGTCCCATAGGTCGCGGACCATGCTAGGATTGGGATTCAATCTTGAAAATACCGGCCCATGTGGAAAAAAATGCAATTTTGGGCATTGTTGATTTTGTGCAAATTTCCAAAAATGGACAATTTTGATAATGAATATCTCTCTCAATTTTGACCCTAAGAGGGTGTCCTGAGACTTTTTAGAAATCTTAGGATGTCCTCTAAACAACCCTTTTGGTTTCATCTCCATTGGATCTTCCATGTTCGTGTAAGGAGCTTTGACACAAAAGGTGTTTTTGTTGACTTTTGAAAAGGACCTATACTGTCTGAATTTATATCTTTTCATGAGTGCATTTCATGAACTTGAGGGATGAATATGAGTTGTAGGGAATTGTATTCTCTTCAAAATGAGACTTGGATGAGAAATTTATGATAAAGTATGAGAAAGTTATGTCTGGTCAAAGTTTGGTTGACTTTTCCTATAGGAACCCTAACTTAGCAACTTTTGAGTTTTGATGAATTAGGAGCATTCCTTGAAGAATCATGATCAAACCTTGATAAAATGATGGATATCACTTCAAAATGTTGAGTTGACCAAAAATCTTGGATTTTGACTGTATGTGGGTCGCAGTTGACTTTTGACCTAGTGTAGTTGATTTTCAGACATTTGAGCAGTTGATTGGGAAAACTTATTGTGCAAGGCATGAAACTTGGCATGGATGATATTGAGGACATATTAGGGCAATGGAAACCATTTAGGACCCTTGGAACTCAAAAATATTGATGAGGATTTAAACCCTAGTTTGAGGCTCATTGTCTTAGGAGGAGGATTTGTCTGGTCAATCCTTAGTAAACTTGAGCAATTGAGGACCTCTAGGAGTATGTTTTTAGTAAAATGAGAGGGAAAATTATGGGGTACAACACCTACTTTACTTGGAGATATTCTACACTCTCTTCATACTCTCACTCTAAAGAGAAGAGGGACCCTTCTGTGTTACACTCCTCTATTAGCTAGGTGGTTTATTTCGCACCTACCTCGGTATATTTTGAAGAATGAGCAGGGTATGAGATGGTCTCATAGGTTGATGTCCCTCACACATTCAGATATTCATTGGTGTTCTTGATCGTTGGAGAATGTTACCATCATTTATCATTGTGGGGAATTCCCTGATGTCCCTCTCTTAGGCATTAGGGGAGGAATCACTTATAATCCCTGTTTGGCATTGTGACATTTTGATTATGCTAGAAGGGATGGTCCTCATGATGCACTTGTCCAGGGAATCATATTTGACTATGAGAATGATGTTCAGGGTTATTGTAAGAGGTTCTTTCGAGCTTGGGGCATGGTAAATAGAGTTGATAGCAAGACACTAGGGCACAAGAATTCCATCCCTCTTGAGCCCTACCTCAAATGGGTGCGAGCTCGTACTCAATGTCTTATGATGCCTTACCCCGCCATCTTACCTGTCATTATGGAGCCAATTTCCGAGGGAGACACTCCTTACATTGTTCTTCATCCTGACATGCCAACTGATTTCGAGGAGCTAGAGAAATCCTGGATCTAACTCAAAGAAGAACGAGACACCTTTGAAACCCAATTATATGCCAGCGAGAAGAAGGTTTTAGAGCTCACCAGGTTATTTCACAAAGAGAAGAGTATAAATGCTTACATTGCACCAAAGAGGATGCGCCTGTGGGAAGCTTGAGTCTTTCTTTGCTTGGAGAGTTTATTTTTTCTGTTACTTCCTTTGTAAGCCCAGGAGGCATCACGGTGACCGATAAAAATTCTTAATACAATTAACGTTTGTTATCTTTCTGTTTAAGAAAATTTAAGTCTTATAAATCCTTGAAAACATTGCATGCATAAATCATACATATCATTGCATAAATAGGTTTCAAAGCAGGTTTCTCATCTTCTTCGCTGTTTATTTCAGCAATGGCTCTCGAACAAACAGTGAAGGATTTACAAACTCAAAATGCTCAGTTTCAACAAATGATCATGGCTCTTGCCAAGGGGAAAGAAGAGCTGGAAGCCCTGATCGTCAAAGAAAATAACAAGAAACCCAAGAAGCCAGCTGGTGTGGTGAATTTGGGAAGGAGGTTCAGAGGACCGTTAAGGAAAGTTGTAGAGCTAGCATCTTCGTCAAAAGAAGGAGACAATCAAGAAGGGGAAATAAGAGAGGAAGACCCTAGTCCAAGGGAATCTGATAATGGGACTGACTATAATGAGGAGAAGTATCCTCCGACCGATGAAAAATATAAACAACTGGAGGATCGTCTGAATGCAATGGAAATCCAAAGGGTACTTGGGTTGGATTTTGAAGAGCTGGGTTTGGTTTCTGGGGTTGTCATCCCGCAGAAGTTCAAGGTTCCCGTATTCGCTAAATATGATGGGGTCTCATGTCCCAAGATGCATCTCCGATTTTATGTGAGGAAGGTTCAGCCTCACACTGTAGACAAGGACTTATGGGTCCACTTCTTTCAAGACAGTCTATCTAGGACTCAACTAGAGTGGTTCTATCAGCTGGAGGGGACCAATATTCGTAATTGGGAAGACCTGGCTGCTGCTTTCTACAAGCAGTATCAGTATAATGCAAACCTTGCTCCCACCCATACACAACTCCAAAGTATGTCTATGGGTTCGAGCGAGGGTTTTAAAGACTATGCTCAGAAGTGGAGGGACTTAGCAGGAAGAGTCCAACTCCCCCTGTCTGATAGGGAGTTAGTGGATATGTTTTTGGGTACCCTATTTGGTCCGTTTTTTAATCATATGATTGGAAGCTCCTCAGCTGGCTTTACTGAGTTGATTTTGTCAGGAGAAAGAGTGGAAGTTGGGATTAGAAGTGGCAAGATTCATAAGGATGCCTCTTCAAGTGCGGGAAAGAGACCTTTCGTAGGAAAAAAAGAGGTCAGTGTTGTTTACAATCAATGAAATCAGGGCAGAACCGAGCGCTGTCCAATGGTAGGGGTTGTTATGATATCCAAGCCTACAACTACTCAACAACGAAATAATCAGCCTAGAGCAGAAAGACCTGTAAGATAATTCACCCGGATAAATATGACTTTGTCTCAAGTATTACCTCACCTACTGAAATCAAATTTGGTTACCCTGAGGGAAGCTCCCAAGAATCCCAATACCGCATCTCCTCGCTACAACCCAAACGCTCGCTGTGCTTACCATCAGAAAGTCCAGCCCATGATACAAGCGACTGTTGGGCTTTGAAAACAAGGTGCAAAACCTTATTGAGGCGAAGGAAATTGAATTTGACGCTCCTGAGATTCCCAATGTTATAATTTCTCCCATACCCATGCACGGCCATGGTGTTAATGTTGTTGACAATGATACATTTGTTACTTCTGTTAATGAACTTGTTACTCCTCTCATGATTGTTAAGTGGAATTTTTTACAAGCCGGTTTATTTCTGGGCTATGGTGAAGATTTCCACTTATGTTTATCTCTATCGACTGGTTGTTATTTGTTGAAAGCAGGTGTTCAGCGCCTGATGGATGATAAAGAGATTCTATTTGAAAGGACTCCCATCACAACTGTTTCTTGTAAGGATGTTTCGATTATAACCATTTCCGCCAATCCTCCCAGTGTCTCCATTAAAATACCCATCAGGATTACATCTGCTCCAAAGTTGACTCCCCTGATCATCACTATGCTAGGGCCAATCCCATACTCCACGGACAAGACTGTTCCCTGGAACTATGGGGCTGACGTCTATTACCATGGCGTCAAGCAAGGCCTGTTGGCTGCTGAAGACGAAGTTTCTAGAAATACTAATCCCGACATTGGCAACATCGTTGGGACCAGCAAAATAACAAGAAGTGGAAGAGTTTCTCCCCTGATATTTCTCCTCCAAAAGCCATTACTATTCCTGTGATCATTCCTACTGTTTTTCCTGCTGATACTACCACCACAATTCCTGTGATTACCCCTGTTGCCACCCCTACCACTGAGTCGGCCAAGACTCAGGGCAAAGACATATTGATTGAGCCTGTCCAGACGAAGGCACATTTAGAATCTATTCCAGAGGCTTCCAAGAAGGAAATGGAAGAAATCCTAAATATAATTAAAAAGAGCGACTACAATGTTGTCAAAAAGTTGGGGCAGCCCCCTTCTAAGGTTTCAATGTTAGCCCTAATATTGTGCTCTGAAGCTTATGCAAAATATTTGGTGAAATTCTTCAAAACTGCCCATGTGCCACAAGAAACCTCCACTGACCAATTTGAAGATTGTGTGTCCAGTTTAACGGCCGATAACGGTTTGGGTTTTCCTGATGCTGATCTGATACCCAGAGGAAGAAACCACAATGATGCGCTGCATGTCTCCATCGAATGCAGGGGCACTAATTTGGCCCATTATTGAACGTGCTGCCCAAGAAGGCTCTGGATAGATTAGACTGCGAAGGTTTGAATCTGAAGCCCAACAACATTGTAGTGAGGGCTTTTGATGGTTCTAAAAGAATGGTGCACGGGGAGGTGGACATCCCCATCGAAGTTGGTTCTCAGACCTTTGACTCCACCTTCTACGTGATGGATATCAGACCATCTTACTCTTGTTTGTTGGGTCTCCCTTGGATCCATGGGGAGAGAGCTGTCACATCCACTCTGCATCAGATGATGAAGTACCCTGTGAAAGGAAAGATTGTCACAATACATGGTGAAGAAGAATACATGGTAAGTCACCTAAACTCTTTCAAGTATGTGGAAATGGATGGCGAGTTCATTGAGACTCCTTGTTAGAACTTCGAAGAGGTGCCTCAGACCATGGCTGCAACTGAGACTGTTACCAATATGCCGAAGATCACCAAACCTCCCTTGAAAATGACTTCTCTCGAGGACGCCAAAGCAGTTATTGAAGAAGGTGGGTGTACCATCTGGGGCCAACTCCCTGACATTCCATACAAATCTGATATGTTTGGTTTGGGTTTCTCTTCAGGGGCTCAAAGGGCTGTTCGTCGTGCTCGTGCTGGAGGACCTCCCCTACGCATCAACAACAATGGGGTCAATGCTTTAGAAGACAATGATGGTGAATATGACATGGATAGCTGGATCTTCCCTACTACCAATGGTAGACCCAGTAACTGGATGGCTAAAGACTTTGTAGTGATTACTTTTGTTCAAAAGTAATTGTCTTTCTTGTTTTTGGATATGTAATAATTAAACAATATAACCTCTATGGCCATGTGTCTTACCCGGTGCATAATGGTTTAATTGTGAGGGTTATCATGTTTCAATCTCATATGTCATTAATAAAGCATTGGACATTTTGCATATAAATTTTGCACTCTCTGTTTTTCTTTTCTGCTTTTTACTTTGTCAATACAGATATGCTCTTACACACACTCACGTATCAAAATGCATATCCATATCCACTCTGGATCGCATTGATAACTATTGCCGGTTATGACTTTGAAAATCTGATCAACTAAGCCGAGGACGAAGATAAGGAATATTCTAAGGTACCCAGAGAACTTTCCAGGCTTTTACAGCAGGAAGGAAGGGCTATACAGCCTCATGAAGAGCCAGTTGAGACAGTGAATTTGGGCACATAAGGGGACAAAAAAGAAGTTAAGATAGGTGCAAATTTGGAGCTTAGTGTCAAACAGTGGTTGATACAGATGTTGCATGATTACATAAATATCTTTGCCTGGTCATATGAAGACATGTCGTGGCTAGACACTGATATTGTGGTTCATCGTCTGCAACTAAAGAAGATTGCCCTCCAGTAAAGCAGAAGGTTCGTCATATGCACCCTAAAATGTCAGAGAAGATCAAGGCAGAAGTTATGACACAATTCAACGTTGGGTTCTTAGTTGTCACCTCTTATCCATAATGGGTTGCTAACGTAGTCCCAATTCCTAAGAAGGATGGCAAAGTACGGATGTGCGTGGATTACAAATATTTGAACAGGGCAAGCCCTAAGGATGACTTCCTGCTTCCCCATATTGACGTTTTGGTTGACAACACCGCACAACATAAAGTCTTCTCCTTCATGGGCAGTTTCCATGGCTACAATCAGATCAAGATGGCACCCGAAGACATGGAGAAGACAACCTTCGTCACGCAATGGGGCACTTTCTGTTACAAAGTGATGCCGTTTGGATTGAATAACATTGGGGCAACCTGTCAGCGAGCAATGGTAGCTTTGTTCCATGACATGATTCACCATGAGATAGAGGTCTATATTGATGACAAGATAGCCAGGTCTCAAACTGAGCAAGAGCATCTTGATCATCTACAAAAGTTGTGTAATAGGTTGAAGACGTATAAGTTGAGGTTAAACCCGAACAAGTGCACCTTTGGGGTAAGGTATGGTAAACTCCTAGGTTTCATTATCAGTGACAAAGGTATTCAGGTAGACCCTGTAAAGGTGAAGGCTATACAAGAGATGCTGGCTCCTCGCACTGAGAAGGAGGTTAGAGGTTTCTTGGGACGCCTAAATTACATTGTCAGATTCATTTCCCATCTAACTGCTGCTTGTGAGCTAATTTTCATACTCCTGAAGAAAGATCAAGTGGTAAAGTGGAATGACGAATGCCAGAAAACCTTTAAAAGAATCAAGCAATACCTTCAAGAGACTCCAATTCTAATGCCTCTGATTGAAGGAAGACCTTTGATAATGTACTTAACAGTGTTACATAATTCAATGGGGTGTGTGCTGAGGCAGCATGACGAGTCCGATTGAAAAGAGCATGCAATATACTACCTTAGCAAAAAGTTTACCGACTGTGAAATAAGATACTCACTGCTCGAGAAAACTTGTTGGGCTTTGGCATGGGCTTCTCACCGGCTAAGATAGTATATGTTGACCCACACTACTTTGTTGATATCTAAGATGGATCCGATCAAGTACATCTTCGAGAAGCCTGCTCTCTCCGGAAGAATAGTGAGATGGCAAATGATCCTGACTGAATACGACATTCAATACATGACCCATAAAGCAATCAAGGGAAGTGTACTAGCTGATCATTTGGCTCATCAGGTTGTGGATGACTACCAATCCATGAACTTTGAATTCCCAGATGAGAATATTATCTTAGTGACTGACTATGAAGAACATGGACCGGATGAAGGACCTAAGGAAGGATCCCGATGTACTATGGTTTTCGATGGAGCCTCCAATGCACTCGATAATGGCATCGGTGTTGTAATCATATCTCCCGAGGGATGTCATACTCCTTTCACCGCCAGATTATGTTTCAACTGCACCAACAATATGGCTGAGTATGAAGCATGCATCATGGGTCTCAAAGATGCTATTGACTAAGGATCAAGTTCTTGAGCATTTTCGGGGATTCAGCCTTGGTAATAAGTCAAATCAAATGGGAGTGGGACAAGAAGCACCCTAATCTCATCCATTACAAAGAACATGTGTTGACATTACTTCCACACTTTGAAGAAGTCACCTTTGAACATTTTCCACGAGAAGAGAATCAGTTAGCGGACGCGCTAGCTACTATGTCATCTATGTTCAAGGTCAGATGGGACAACAAGGCTCCTCAGATCACTATTGAGAGATTGGATGAGCCAGCGTACTGCTATGAGATTGATACTAAAGAAGTAGCGGACAAACCTTGGTTCCATGAAGTGAAAAGGTATCTCGAGGCTCAAGAATATCCTAAGGGAGCATCTGTCAATGATAAGAAGTTTATGAGAAGGTTCTCTACAAAGTTCTTCCTCAGTAACGAAATCCTCTACAAGCACAACCATGACTCTACTTTACTTAGGTGTGTAGACAAGAGCGAAGCAGATGGGATTATGGAAGATTTACACGAAGGTACCTTTGGTACCCATTCTGGTGGACACACCATGGCTAAAAAGATCCTACGGGCAGGATACTATTGGTCCACTATGGAAGCAGACTGTTATCAGCATTCCTGAACTGGTCACAAATGCCAAATCTATGCTGATAAAGTACATGTACCGTTGGCTCCCTTGAACGTCTTGAAGGCTCCCTGGCCCTTTGCAATATGGGGAATTGACATGATCAAAGAGATTAGACCTACCTCTTCCAATGGGCATTGCTTCATCCTAGTGGCAATTGATTACTTCACAAAGTGAGTTGAGGCTGCCTCTTTTTCTACTGTTACCAAGAATGTTGTGGCGCAGTTCATCAAGCATAACCTTATCTGCCGGTATGGTGTTCCAGAAAGAATCATCATAGATAATGGTACAAATCTCAACAATACTATGATCACCGAACTCTGTAAGCAATTCAAGATCCAGCATCATAACTCTTCTCCCTACCGGCCGAAGATGAATGATGTTGTGAAGGCTGCTAACAAGAACATTATTAAAATCATACAGAAGATGACAATGACATACAAAGACTAGCATGAGATGTTACCATTTGCTCTTCATGGGTACCGCACCTCAGCACGTACGTCAACAGGGGCAACACCTTATTCTTTGGTGTATGGTATGAAGGATGTCCTACCTATTGAGGTCTAGATCCCTTCTTTGAGAATCATGAAGGAAGCAGGTTTGAATGAATATGATTGGTGTTGTACCCCAAAATTTGCCCTCCCATTTCCTCAACATTTTCTCATCACAAGACCTTTGAAGATCAAGATCCAGTTAGGGTTTCCTCTGCTCAAGACTTCTCCTTGCACTGTGGACTCAAATTAGGGTTTGTGTTTGCCCAAGGATGTTTTGACCTAAAAAGCCTAAGATGACTTTCATGCTTCATATTGGACTCCCAAGTTTACCCATGCCAAGTTTCAAGTCTTGATTCCAAGTTTTACCCAGTCAATTGGACAGTTGACCTAGAAATCAGCTGTATTGGGGGAAAAGTCAACTGTGGCCAATTGACAGTCAAACTTCATGAAATTTGATCCACATCAACATTATGAACTCATATGGACCATTTGATCAAGTTTGGATCACAATTCCCCAAGAAATTTGATCAGACCATCAAAAGGGCAAAATGGTCATTTTTAGGGTTTTGACTGCACAAAGGCAATTTTTGACTGTTTGACCTAGCCAATGGCAAATCAAGCTCACATATGGACTCAAGGACTCAATGGAATTATCTTGACATGTTCATCAAGCTCAAAAGATCCCAAGTACACAAGATTGACAGTTGAATTTCCCAGTCAATTGATCAATTTTGACTGTACACTGAAAAGTCAAACTTTGACTTTTTGGTCAAAATCAAGAGTCAAGATTCATTTTTCATTAAAACTTGCCAAATCATGAAACTTGTTCACCAAGAAATCTCAAAATGCAAATTAGGGTTTGAAAATGGAATTTTTCATAACTTAAAATTTTTCTAAGTTATGAAAAACCCTAATTTTTTCCCAACTTTGCCCCATCTTTTCACCATGATCCATTTGGATTCAAACAAAAGTAAAAACATGAAAGTTGTAGCTTGTTGCATAATCTACAACTTTGATTCACAAAGTTTTCTCATTTGAAGCTTGTATCTCAAGTTATAATTTTTTGAATAAGGGCACTAAACCATCTTTTAACTTAGTGAAATTTGACCTATTTTGACAAGGTTTTCTACCCTACTTCAAGGCCACTTTTCATACCCTTCCACTTGGAATTTTGATTTGCATTTCAAAGATGGATTGTAGTACACATTCCAAGATTTCCAAAATGTCCAAGAACTCATCAAACAACCTCATAACTTGAGAGATTCGAATTTCACAAGTTGGCAAAAATTCACTTTTTGTTCTTCATCAAGACATGTTCATAATCTTGCCAATTTGAAATCAGTTTGCTTTATGCTTGATTACAGGTCCTTGAACCATTTCATACTCAATAATTTAATGCATATTCAATGTGTTAAGGTGTTGTTCTTTGAGTGCAAGCATTGTATGCAAGATTAATCCTAAACTAGATAAAGTGAAATTTCCATTTTTGAAAAGATTAGCTTTATGTCAAGTTTGTAATCCAACAAGTACATGAAAGATCTGCTTGGCACAAGATTATGTGCATAACACACTGACCAAGAGATGTTTATGCAGCACATTAGGAGGCCCCCTACTAACCTAAAACAACCAACTTGCTTTTGTTGCTTAAGATAGAAGAAAAGTCCATAACTTATGCCATCTCTCATCTCAGCTTAGGAACACAACACAAAAGCTATAAAACACATTCCATAGACCAAATCCAAGCTAACACACGAGCCCTTGCCATCTGAAACACTCCCATTGCTCTAATCACCTTAGAACTGTACAAACAGGGGAGCCCCTGCAGTTTGAGTGCAAACTTCCAATCCCTTCGAGCATTTTGATCCAAACCTTTTCCTCTACCTTCCCTACAACATATGCAAGCTAACCATGTCCTAAAATCAGACCTGTAACACCTCCAAGCCACTTCACCATTTTTAATTTTCTGTTTTGCATTTGGAGTTCACTAGCTCGATTCAGGGAGTTTCAAGACAAAGTAGGAATTGGAAAAGCATCCTTACACTTCAAGGAAGCTGTACAAGTCATCATTTCACTCTGAAACATCCTCCATTGCCAAGCTCGATTCCAACTGAACAGGTATATTCATGGAGTTCTATCTCTCTTATTAGGCATTGTTAGCTTTAAGTTTTTGAAGAAAACATGTCACAATCATAGCCCTAAACATGCTCATATGATTAGATTTCATTTATGTTTCGTGTGCTTAGAGAATTTCATGTCTGAACATTGATGAAAAGTTAGGTCAGAAATTGGGGGAGGAGAAATTCTCCCTCATCTTAGAGAGATAGATCAAGTTATTTATATGGTTGAAACCGTCTCTTCATGCTGAATATTTCTTGTGTTATGAGTTTTTGCTGAAAAGCCAAGAATCAAGAGTTAGACATTGAAGAACAGGGGCGCGCGTTTTTTCAAAGGTTTGAGCTGGAGGTTGAAGACAATGATCAGTGGGCTGGGCCTGTGTTATTTTACTTTTCACACCATCTTTTTTGGTTCACACCCCCCTGGGCCCATTTGCTCATATTTTAACATTTTTGACTTTTTCTTTTTTGATTAACTTTGTTTATTTTTTCTCATGACATTTAAAAATTAAAAATATTTTTTTCCATCATTTTTGTATTTATTTGCATATTTATTTGTTTATTTCTTTTGTTTGTATATAAAATATATATGTACTATTATTAGAATAAATAGAAAATAGTGTAAATACAATTTTTATTTTTTGTTTACATTCTGAAAATATTTCACACAAAAAATACTCTTTTTATTTATTTTATTAAAGTATTAAATAAATATTCATCTTTGTGTATAATACCTATTTAAGGTTTAATATATATATATATATATATATATATATATATATATATATATATATATATATATATATATATATATATATATATATATATATATATATATATATATATTTATATATATATATATATATATATATATATATATATATATATATATATATATATATATATATATATATATATATATATATATATATATATATATATATATATATATATATATATATATATATATATATATATATATATATATATATATATATATATATATATATATATATATATATATATATATATATATATATATATATATATATGTTTATTAATATATTTAAGCTAAAATATAAAAAATACTTGAATTTTCCATTTTTATTAATATTTGATACAAAAATACTTTTTTTCACAATATACTTCATTATTACATTATTTTTATAAATAATAAATAAATAGTTGTATTAAATTAGATAATAATACCTTTTCTTTAAAATTAGGGTTTTTGCCCTAAATTCAAAATACTCCAAAAAATAATACATTTTTATTTTCCTTTCTCTTTTACATAAATAATATTTTCTCATACACATAAAAACTTTCTTTTTGCATTTCACATATTTATTTAATTTCCATTTAATTATGCAATTTATTTACCTTGCAAATATTCAAATGATGTAATAATTTAGATTTAAATTCTTGTCAATATCCCCATTTGAACCTTTGTACCCCCCTTCCCATATTTGGTTTTGTAATAGCTTAGTAATTTTAATTTCGCACTTTATTGCTTTCTAATGATAACATGTTAGAATTAGGGTTTGTATGCGAAAAACGATAAAAAAAATAGTTTGACCTAATACGAGATAAACAAGCATGAAAATGGACACACAAATCACACTTGCACCCCCCTAGGGTTTTCCACTTGTTGCCTTCAAATAAATGGGCCATATTGCATGTTAGGTCTTTTTTGGGCAAAACAACAAATTGAATGATCATAGTCCCTCGATAACATTTTCAAAACAAACAAAAACAAATGATCAAGTCCCTTAAAGAAAATTGCCCAAAAACATTTAACGTCGTTGCAATTATGGTCCAAACGACGACCCGCGCCTGTCCCTTTCACATCCTAACACAAGGTTGCCCACCAAATACAATGGTGGAGCAAACTTGTTAAAAGGGTTAAAGTATAGCAATAATCTTTTGAGAAATTTAGGAGTAGATAATCTCTTAGTTACTTGAATCAACTTGCAAAACAAAACACTTGCCTAATTTCAAAATCACACATCACCACACTTTCCAAACAATTTTCAAAAACAAATGAAAACTTTTTTCAAAAGACATACATCTTTGTATACATCCCCACATGGATCATTACAAAGGTTGCCACCACATTGGCCTCTTTTCAAAACATTTTCAAACCCACATACTCAAGCACCATTTAAAACAATTGAAAACAAAAGGCAAGTGATCTAGGCAAGTAACTAAGAGCCCATGGATAACCATGGATAGAAAGGGTGCTAATACCTTCCCTTTATATAATCTACTCCCCGAACCCAAGAAAACATCTCAAAAGGTTTTTGCTGTGCTTTTTAACCTTTCCTTAGGATAAAATAAAAAGTCGGTGGCGACTCTTGCTAACCGCGAAATTTGCGAATACAAACGCAAAACCTCAAGTCAGTTCTCCCACCGTATCACAGAACTGGCGACTCTGCTGGGGAAATTTTTAAAGTGGGGTTACCTTAGGGCTTAGATCACCTTTGTTTTCAATTGATTGTCTTGTTTGCTTTTACATTTGTGGGCTTTGCATCGGAGTTTCATAGATCCTAACCCGGATCTGGGAAATACCCTTTTTAGGTAGCATAATCTGTGAGGGACCTGTCCGGCGTAGACCGACATGGGTGAAGCAGTGGCTACGTTGGTGTGGCATCTTAGTCTGTACCTATATCCCTTGTGTTGCAACGGGGAGAATATAGGTCTTCTAAGGGGTCATTAAACACCAACCAACCTTAAAACCCTAAATTGACCAACTTGGCTATTAGGACAGTAGCAGTATGCTACACTCATTGAGGCTAAACTCTCGAGATGGTTCTGGCCGCGAGAAAAGATTGCGACGCTGGAGTTATGACCGATTGAGGGTAGCCAATGATTTGAGATCCTCTAGAACCCGGTTACTTTTGATAGGACAAGTTTTAACCAACAAAACCAAAAGAGGGTAATACCTGAAACTCATGCTGGCCTAAAACCTAAGGGTGTCTTGTGTGACTTGTGTGCCTTATTTGCCTATGTGAATACTTGTGGTGTGCTTCATCATAGCATCATGCCATCATACCATTGCATGCATCCTGTATAAAAGGCTAACCCATTTCAAAGACAAAAAGGTTTCATCTTTGCTCTGTTTTGTAGGACATTATGATGCCCGTGCGTAGAAATACTGTCCGGCTCAACTTTGTTCAACCACCAGTTTTACTCAAGGATCTGGTTGGAAAGATTCCAAACACTACCTCCTTCATCAACAGACATGGTTCTCTCCTTGGCTTGATCACTGCAAAATGGGACCAACAACTGATAAGTGTTCTGACCCAGTTTTATGACCCTCTGCATCACTGTTTCACCTTCCAAGACTTCCAGCTGGTTCCTACCCTGGAAGAATTTTCTTATTTGCTTGGGATTCCTGTCTTGGAACAAACTCCCTTCACTGGTTTGGAAAAGACTCCTAGGCCTGAAGAGATTGCTGCAATTCTCCCCTTGACCAAAGAAGAGATATTGTCCAACTGGGAAACTAGAAATGGGGTCAAGGGCTTTTTGGTCAAATTTCTGGTTGGCAAGGCTAATGATTTCTGGAATGACTTGGACTTCAAGGCATATGAGGATGTTCTAGCTCTTTTGATCTATGGTCTGGTGCTGTTTCCCAACTGTTATACCCCAAAATTTGCCCTCCCATATTCTTCAAGAAATTGCCAAGCCAAGTCACAAATTCCCCAAGGGTTGCACAGTGCAAGGGCCTCCTAAACAGTCAAAATTAGGGTTTTGAGTCTGATCAAGAAAAGGAAGTGTTCAAAGGCTCAATCAAGTCTCATATGCTTACAAACATGGTCAAGCATCCTCATATCAAGTTTCAAAGCATTCAGCTCAAAATTGCACAGTCAAAACCCTAAATTGCACTACAGTCAACTGTAGGGGCAAAATGGTCATTTGACAGTCAAAAGTTCAAATTTTTGGTCAAAAAATCATTTTGAAGCCACAAACATCATTTGATCAATGCTTGATCATGATTCTCAAAATTTGGCTCAGAAAATCATCAAGATGCAAAAGTTTCCTTATTTGGACAGTTGAAAAAGTCAACTGAAATTGACCAGGGCATAACTTTCACATGGATTATCAGAAAAATTCCATCCAAAGCTCATTTTGAAGAGAAAGACATTTCCTACAACTCATATTCATACTTCAAGTCCAAGAAATGCTCTCACAAAAAGTTATCAATTTCAACATTATAGGTCCTTTTCAAAAGTCAACAAAAAGGGACTTTAAGTCAAAGGCCATAACTTGAGATTGGAAAATCAAAATGACATGGGACCAAAGGCATTGGTTAAAGGACTCAAAGACCTTTCCAAAATGTCCAAGAACATGAGAAAAGCTTAAAAATTGAGCAAGTTATGCATTGGAGAAGTTGGGAAATTTTTGTGAAATGGCAAAAGTCAACTATCCTTGAAACTTCAATTTTTGACAAAAGGGCCCACTTTCTTCCACTTGATTCAGCCTTGTCATGCCACACACGTGTCCCATGATTAATTTCAAGATCAAACATTGATTTTTCTATTTTATTTAATTTTTGATAATTTAATTTATTTTAAATCTTTAAAAATTCAAATAAAATTTAAAAAGCAATGGAATAGTGTCATTTGAATTTGGATAGCTTCCATATATCATGTGCCAGCTCACAAACTCATGCTAGGGTTAGGTTGTACACCAAGTCTTGGTTTTGCTTTAAAAAAGGGAAAGTTGGTTAATGGTGAAAAACCTAGGACTAGTTCTCTCATGGGCATGGATCAAGGCCAGCTAATGACCTAATTCCCTTCCCTCATAAGTGCTGAGTCAAAACCTAATGCCCACACACATTAAAGAGGCGCAAAAGCTAAGAACAAACTTGGGGGTTTTCACTTAAAAAAAGCAAAACTGAAATCAACCTTTGAGGTTGATTCAAGTCCTAATATAGATTCCAAAAGCTTCCTTGTGGTCCCCTGAACGCATTCCAATCATTAACATCCATCAAAACGCCCAGAATCGGTACCATGGATTCAAGCTGTGTCAAACAAAATGCATAATCATATCTTCACATTCAGACATTTTCATTATGTTTTTTCTATGCATTCATGTTAACTAACGTATTCTGAAGCTAATCATGTAGTTTAATTTCGTTTTCATGCCATATTTGGAGATTTGCCATTGACAACTGTTAGGGTTTACAGAAGCTTGAAAGATCAGGACCCCAGACCACCACCATTGCAATCAGCAGACTTAGACGAAGAAGAAGCCATGGTCGCGATTAATTTATGAGTCGTATAGCGCTAGTCGCTATTTTCTCTAAAGCAACCTTGAACCACGCTTAAGAAACCGTTGCCATATGGTTTTGTTTTCAGGGAAGGTGGAGAAGACGATTACTTGTCACACGCTGACTGGCTCATTTAAAATCTCGTGCGTTTTCCAGCACTAATCTTGTTTTTCTTTTATAATATTTCTTTGCTTATTATATAACAAAGTGGTTAAGTGGCACAGATGGCAAGCGAACGTATGGGCAATGCATAAGACCTGGGTTCGATCCCCAGGTCTTCAATAATTTCAATATTATTTTCTTGTTCATATTCACATGCAGGTTCATCATTGGAGTGCACCATACATCCCCATAATCTAAGCATACACGCGTCTCATGAAGTCAAATCAAAGGCAGAGATTCAAAGGGCACAATAAACCCTAGTCAACGTTGCCACATGATGTCTGGGAGGGTCAACGACTCTGAATGCTACTGGGCTCAATTTACTGGATCCACACCTCCACTTTAGGGCCTGAACCCCCTGGTTTGCAATTTCCTTTTTTTATTTATTTTGTTTTCAATTCTTATTTTATTTCTTTTATTGTTTTAATTAATAAATTATTTTTACCAAATATAAAAAACATCACAAAAAAATCAGAAAAGACAAAAATATGATAAATAATTTTTATTTTAATTATTTCCTTATACATAAATTAGCATGTAAATAAATTCAATTTAAATTAGGGTTTGCAATATTAATTCTTTTTTTCATAAAAAATCCAAAAAAATAGCATTAGGTTTAATAACTTTTTATTCCTTTTAATTTTCCTTTTTTTTTGCCATAATATTAGTGATTTATTTATTTTCATAATTAAACTTGTAAACTAATTAGGGTTGCATTTAGGTTAAATTTTAATACTTTCATAATAAACTTAAAAATAATTAGAACTAGGTTTAACATTTCATTTTGGTTTTTAATTAATTCTTTTTTATTAAATCTCAAAAAAAACACAAAAATACTAAAAAACATTTTCTTTTAATTCTTAATTTTAATTCCTTATTAATATTTTGCAAAAGGGTCCAACGCCCTCGTTTCGTAATTTATTTTATTCGCACATTTGTTTTATTTCGCTTAATTCATTATGTATCTCTCCCGAAGCATTGTAACTTAAACTTCTCGCACTTTTATTTCTTTTGCTTTATTTAGTTTCCGTCAAATCGGGTCCGGTTTAATTTTGGCGATGTGGACCCGCGCCATTTGTAATAGCTTTAGATTTATTTTTCCCGCAAATATTTTTTAACTGTTAATAAATGCATGAAAGAATGTATGGACTTAAAATAAAATCAAGCGTAGAACACCAATAAACATGACAAGACAAATATCAATGAAAACGATACACGAATCGCACACACCACCCCTAGGGTACGCCTCACTGTTGCCTTGCCTTTCGAAAGGTGATCGTCGAGTAGAGGATGTTTTAGTAAGTCCTCATGATCCGGGAACCCGGCATGAGGGTAGCTTCTAAGGTGTCTTCCCATTGCTCTGGTGATCACCATGTCCCGAACCTCGAATTGACCCGAACACCTCCAACAGTGGTGCTACCTACCTCTCAATGGTGGGATGGCACTACTTTAAAGGACATTTACACAGACGAATTCCTTAGGGTAGGTAGGTTCTCGTAGATACTTGCTCTCTTCAAAACAAACTGAAATCTTTTCACACCAACATTTTTCAAAAGCTTTCAAAGCAAATTTTTCAAACACTCTGACGTACGAGTCGAACTGAAATTTTTTCAAAGAAACTTTTTAAAACCCACATTGAAAAGCAAGCAAACATTTTGAAAACACATTGAGCAAGTATCTAAGAGCCCATGGATAACCATGGATAGAAAGAGTGCTAACACCTTCCCTTTCTATAATCTACCTCCCGAACCGAGAGCAATCTCTTTAAGGAATTTTTCTGTGCTTTTGTCCTTTCCATTTGGAGAAAATAAAAGACGATGGCGACTCTTGCTTCCGCGACATTTCGCGAACCAGCTTTAAAACAGTCAGTTCCAGATCCACCGATCATAGAACTGGCGACTCTGCTGGGGACTCTTTTAAAGTGAGGTGTACCTTAGGACTAAGATCACTGTGTTTTCAATTGCTTTGACTTGTTTGCTTTAAATTGTGGGACTGTCTTGGGAGTTCTATAGATCCTAACCCGGATCTGGGGATACCTTTCTTAGAAAGTAGCAACAAGGCTGTGAGGGAACTGTGCGGGGTATACCGACATGGTTGAAACAGTCTGCTACGTTGATGTGGCACTTTGGTGTGTACCGGTAACCCTTGAGTTCAGTCAAGGAGAGTACGGGGCCTCCGTGTGGTGTCGTGAAGCATCAACAGACCTTAGGAACCTTAATTGAACCATCTTGGCCTCTTTAGGGTAGTGAGATAACTGACTTTGGTGCAGTCCGAGGTTGGTTGATACTCGATACTACACTCAATTGAGGGTTGCTTTCTTGGAATATTTCGGTCGCCAGTTCAGTGGCTAAATCGAAACGATGAACAATGAAAGCAATCCCGTGATATTGGGAACCTTAGAACCCGGTTACTTTGATTAGGACAGGTTGAACTCACCAACTTCAAGAGGGTAATACCTAGACCCCATGCTGGCTTAAACCCTAAGGGTTTCTCTTGTGTGACTTGTGTGCCTTTGTACTTGCCTACTTGCATGCTTGTTAGCTGACACATGAACTATTTGCAGGTTTTGTTTATAGTCCTTAACTAGGACTCATGACAAGGTTTACCAAATTTCTTGCAGGTTTTGTTTATAGTCCTTAATTGGGACTCATAACAGGGTGTACTAACTATTTGCAGGTTCTGTTTATAGTCCTTAACTAGGACTCATGACAAGGTTTACCAAATTTCTTGCAGGGTTGTTTATAGTCCTTAATTGGGACTCATAACAGGGTACTAAATTTCTTGCAGGGTTGTTTATAGTCCTTAATTGGGACTCATAACAGGGTACTAAATTTCTTGCAGGGTTGTTTATAGTCCTTAAGTGGGACTCATAACATGGTTTACCTACATCACCCCATGCATAGCATGACATCATACCATTGCATACATCCTAACCCATTTCAAGGATCTCAAGGGCTTGTGATGCAGGTCATGATGAACCAACCGTCTAGCCAGGGGCAAAGAGGATTTATTTTCCTCTAGCCAAGGTTGTCAGGGGCTATGACCCACTGGATATGGTGAGCCTTTGACCCTTGAAGAAGGACTCTCAACAACATGAAGTTCCTTCAATCAAGTTACCGGTTCTCAACTCTAACAATTTCTCTGTTTATCCCGCGAGGTCCTTGAAAACATTACATGCATGTCATACATCTCATTACATTGCAGGTATCCCTTTGACATGTTACTTACCCTTCCTCGCTGTTTATTTCAGCCGATCGCCATGAATCCTGAATCATCAGCTGAGCAGTCTATCAAGGCCCTCCAGGCTCAGAACGCCCAGTTCCAAGAGTTGATCATGAATTTGACCCAGGGGCAGCAAGATCTGAAGGCTCTGCTCTTGAAGAAGGACAAGAAAAAGAAGAGGACTGTCTTGTTCAGCCCTAGGCGCAGATCTGGGAATACACCGCAGACTGAAATTGAGAGAACTACCCCATCTGTGAGGGAAAGCAGTCACCATGAGAGAGAGGTGCCCAGTCCATAGGTCTCTGACAATGAAACAGATTTCGACGACGAACAGTACCCTCCGGCTGAGGACAAGTACAAACAGTTGGAGGATAGGCTGAATGCTATGGAGATCCAACAGGTACCTGGGCTGGATCTTGGAGATTTGGGTTTGTCAACTGGTGTGGTTATTCCTCGGAAGTTCAAAGCACCATCCTTCGCTAAGTATGACGGGGCGTCTTGTCCCAAGCTGCATCTCAGGTCCTATGTTCGGAAGATTCAACCATATACGGTGGACAAGAATTTATGGATCCACTTCTTCCAGGAGAGTCTTTCAGGGACTCATCTCGAATGGTTCTATCAGCTAGATGGGACCAAGGTTCGTAACTGGGAGGAGTTGGCTACTGCTTTCTACAAGCAGTATCAATATAATGCCGACCTTGCTCCTACGCGTACCCAACTCCAGGGTATGTCGTTAGGATCAAGCGAAGGTTTTAAAGAATATGCGCAGAAATGGAGGGATCTTGCTGGAAGGGTACAACCACCCCTGACTGATCGGGAACTGGTCGATATGTTCTTAGGGACCCTGTCTGGTCCGTTCTACAACCACCTAATTGGGAATTCGTCTGCTGGTTTCACAGATCTTATCTTGACTGGAGAGCGAATAGAAGCTGGCATCCGGTCTGGAAGATTCAAGAGGCTGCACCTTCTGATAAAAAGCCTCATCAGGGAAAGAAAGAATCCAATGATGTGCACGGTAAAAAGAGCCGTCATGAGATAGGGGCAATCCAGATCTCCAATCCTGGGCCTGCTCAACAAGGACAGGGGCAACAGCGAAAGGAGAAACGACAGTATACCAAACTCAACATGTCGCTGGATCAAGCACTGCAACAAATGTTGAAGGCAGGGCTGATCACCTTAAGGGCTCCTCTTCGGAATCCGAACACTTCTGCTCCCAACTATCATCCCAATGATAGGTGCGCATATCATTCTGATAGCCCGGGGCATACTACGGACAACTGCTGGCCTCTCAAGAACAAGATTCAAGACATGATCGACGCCGGGGAGATTCAGTTTGAAGTGCCTGAGACTCCGAACATAATCACTGCTCCGTTACCCAATCATTGAAGGCTTTTGTTTATGTGAATTTTTGAGTTGTATTTTTCTTTGCTTATACAAACAATTAATGTCATAGCAAACTCTTTTATTCTATCAATGCATCGCATATGTCTGTTTTGGGAATTAATACAATTATTTTTATTATATTCTTTTCATATTTTTTCTGATGTCAACTCTCGGTTAATAATTCTGAGCCTCTTGAGGGAGGATGACGAAAACAATACCATGATCATTATAGTATGCTTTTGAACAGACCCTGCTGATGAGGTACAGGCATTGTTTCAAATCCTAAACACTGGAGTTATAAGGAAGATAATCTCTCGTCAACCCCTCTGAGCCAAAGAAGTAGGAGTTTTTATTTTCGAAAATTGAAACCCTTAATCATAACCCGGGGCAGGGTAGTCTTCTCAGTTGATCCAAGTGCACAATGAATGGCACCAAATGAGTTTTTCAAAAAACAAAAGACAGTGATGGTTCAGAACAATCAAAAGGACAGGCAGTCATTATCTCAAAAAAATGAAAAAACCATTAAGTCAAAACCCATGAAGGAGACTTACAAAACTGGGGCATCCCGCTGACTGTAATTCCAAAAAAGGAAACAGTTCAGGCAAAAAAGAAAGGGATAACAAAAATCAAGAAAGAGGTCTTACAAACCCTCAACAAAAAAAGGAATGACTGCCTATTCAAAATAAGTTATCAACATCCGAATCATCACCGGAAAATCAGAACAAAGACTCAAACTAGGTCTAACGTATGATCAACTGAGTTTAGGTTTGGAGAATATCACGAAGAGCGGGTGGGTACAAATAATTTGAGCCTTTATCCTTTGTTTCTTAAACCGTGAACCAGGCCACGTTATAACCCTTAAAAGACCTAGCTGAAGCATGGGTTAGTTTGAAAGCATACTGTTACGAAAGGTATCCTGACTCCTTAAGGCCTACGGTAAATACGGAGTTGACATCATGTGTTTACAAACATTCATTTGTTTTATGAAAAAAGAATGCATTTTCAAAATCTTCAAGACAGACATAAGCTTTGCATTTTTAACATAACTTTGTTTGCATATGACTTTTGTTTGAACAGCAGGGAAATTCGCACGATGAATACCTAGTGAACAAAAGCACTTCCGATCAAGGGGCATGGCATGACTATTGTCCATCATCTGGGGCAGTTAAGTCAAGATTCGGAGAATCTCTCAAAGGCCAAATAGCCTGGGGCAAATCTCCGCATGAGTCACCTGGGGCATTTCAACAATAAATCTTGCCCGATCAGACATCTTCTGGTAATATGACAAAACACTTCTAACAGGGGCAACTCCCTACATCCTGAGAGCATGGATATAGTCAAAAAGATGCTACGCAAAATCAAAGACCCGCTAGGTTGACACGCCTAGGCAAAAATTAGGGCTTCCCATCGAACCAAAAGGGTTCGGGCAAAATGAAGGGATGAAAATAAAAATCTGTACACCCGGCAAGTCGAAAACCTGAAAAGGCGGCTTGGGCAAAAATGGGTATCCCGGTGGACTGAAAACCCGAGAGGGCGGTCCAGGCAAAAATTAGGGATCAAAGCGTACGACTATGTCCTGTCATATTGTCACCTGCCTACCAGAAGAAGGTTTGCTCATCAACAACTATCAAGTACCTCCACGGGTATCTTCCGCTCCCACATCAGAAACAGGGGCAATAAAGAGGGGTCTAAGCAATCTGATTGTTCTATCCTCCAAGGTATCAGGGTAGGTTCCGTCGAAGAACATAACCAATACGGGTCAATACCTCCCCAGGAGAGTCCAATCCAGCTTCCCCAGGAAAGTTGAAATCCATCTCCCCAAGCAGAAGCCTACCCCCAGTTGATTTTGGAAGCTTATCCTCGCAGAGCACGAACGCGTCGTCCGGCTTGGTTTAAAGAGTTATTTCCTTAACAGGATATAACTGGGTTATCCTCAGCCAAAAGCCACGGAAAGAGCGTCGTCGACGAAGTCTTCTTACCCCAGCGAAGTCTATCAGCACTTCCAATACAGCAGAGATATCCTCAGCAAGTCATTCTCAACAATTCAGCAAAAGCATCTCCCCACAGAGTATTTCTTCCCAGCATGGTCGCTAGAATATCTTTTTCTCCCCGCAGAATCTTCCATTTGCCAAGATTGTTCCGCAACGGAGTTATCTTCTCCTACCGGCATTCTTGCAGTTATCATCCCCAGCGGAAGCAAAATCTATTCCTCAACATCAGCCCAGGATACGACTTCCCGGCACCCGTCAAGGATTTATTTTCTTAGACAAATATACATTCATAAACATCACATCTTCATACATTATAGCATGCATATGCGTCATACTACACGAATTTCATTAATTTTGAAGACATACAGTTCATGCATCATGATTAGGCATACAATTATGTTTTGCCTTTTCAGGAAAAAGATCAATACAAAAGCGATTACTACCAACTATCGCAATTCTCTTCTAGATATAGTTTCAGATATGACCCAGAGATGGTGACGTTCTGATACTGCTTCCAGAATTCCTTCCAGATATAGTTTCAGATGTAAACCAGATTTGGTGACGTTCTGATGCTGCTTCCAGATTTCCTTCTAGATATAGTTTCAGATATGACCCAGAGATGGTGACGTTCTGATACTGCTCCCAGATTTCCTTCTAGATATAGTTTCAGATATGACCCAGAGATGGTGACGTTCTGATACTGCTCCCAGATTTCCTTCTAGATATAGTTTCAGATATGACCCAGAGATGGTGACGTTCTGATACTGCTTCCAGAATTCCTTCCAGATATAGTTTCAGATGTAAACCAGATTTGGTGACGTTCTGATGCTGCTTCCAGATTTCCTTCTAGATATAGTTTCGGATATGATCCAGATATGGTGACATTCTGATGCTGCTTCCAGATTTCCTTCTAGATATAGTTTCGGATATGATCCAGATATGGTAACGTTCTGATGCTGCTTCCAGATTTCCTTCTAGATGTAGTTTCGGATATGATCCAGATATGGTGACGTTCTGATGCTGCTTCCAGATTTCCTTCCAGATTTAGTTTCAGATATGACCCATATATGGTGACGTTCTGATGCTGCTTCCAGATCTCCTTCCAGATATAGTTTCAGATGTAAACCAGATATGGCGACGTTCTGACACTTATTCCAGTTAAGGATATTTCAAGACCTAGACCGGTTCAGTTAAATCGACCCTAAGATTTTCCTGATGCTTATCCAATCAAAGGCCTTCTCTGGTTCAGTCAGATCGACCCTAAGATCTCCCTGATGCTTATCCAGTTGAAGACATTTCAAGACCTAGACCGGTTCAGTTAAATCGACCCTAAGATTTTCCTGATGCTTATCCAGTCAAAGGCCTTCTCTGGTTCAGTCAGATCGACCCTAAGATCTCCCTGATGCTTATCCAGTTGAAGATACTCCAAGACCTTGTCCGGTTCAGTTAAATCGACCCTAAGATTTTCCTGATGCTTATCCAGTCAAAGGCCTTCTCTGGTTCAGTCAGATCGACCCTAAGATTTCCCTGATGCTTATCCAGTTGAAGATATTTCAAGACCTTGTCCGGTTCAGTTAAATCGACCCTATGATTTTCCTGATGCTTATCCAGTCAAAGGCCTTCTCTGGTTCAGTCAGATCGACCCTAAGATCTCCCTGATGCTTATCCAGTTGAAGATATTTCAAGACCTTGCCCGGTTCAGTTAAATCGACCCTAAGATTTTCCTGATTCTTACCCAGTCAAAGGCCTCTCTGGTTCAGTCAGATCGACCCTAAGATCTCCCTGATTCTTATTCCAGTAGAAGACACCCAAGATATTTCTCAACAAGCGTTGTTGAAGTTAAAGACACCCAAGATTTTTCTCAACAAGCGTTGTTAAAGTTAAAGTCGCCCAAGGTTCTCTTACCATTCATGATAAGGTAGTAACCATCCCTGGTTCTTTCATCGCCGTTTGAAGCTCCAGACTCAGCTCCTGTAACCAGTCAGGACACATCTATACCAGGCATCTAAAAATCAGCTCCTGCAACGTGTCAGGTACTCATTTTCTGTTTTGCAGGTATACAGGTTCTCGCCAAGGAATCTCTTACGCAATCAAACATCCAGATGGCATCTATAAGCCCATTCCACCATCACTGCCACTATGTGAGCGCAAATTTCTGGGCACTCTAGTGTCCAATCATCTTCTACCCTCGGATTACGAAAGGCACGTCAGCCAATCTGCATCCTCAGGTCTAAGAAGATTGAACAGGGGCAACTGTTATACCCCAAAATTTGCCCTCCCATATTCTTCAAGAAATTGCCAAGCCAAGTCACAAATTCCCCAAGGGTTGCACAGTGCAAGGGCCTCCTAAACAGTCAAAATTAGGGTTTTGAGTCTGATCAAGAAAAGGAAGTGTTCAAAGGCTCAATCAAGTCTCATATGCTTACAAACATGGTCAAGCATCCTCATATCAAGTTTCAAAGCATTCAGCTCAAAATTGCACAGTCAAAACCCTAAATTGCACTACAGTCAACTGTAGGGGCAAAATGGTCATTTGACAGTCAAAAGTTCAAATTTTTGGTCAACATATCATTTTGAAGCCACAAACATCATTTGATCAATGCTTGATCATGATTCTCAAAATTTGGCTCAGAAAATCATCAAGATGCAAAAGTTTCCTTATTTGGACAGCTGAAAAAGTCAACTGAAATTGACCAGGGCATAACTTTCACATGGATTATCAGAAAAATTCCATCCAAAGCTCATTTTGAAGAGAAAGACATTTCCTACAACTCATTGTCATACTTCAAGTCCAAGAAATGCTCTCACAAAAAGTTATCAATTTCAACATTATAGGTCATTTTCAAAAGTCAACAAAAAGGGACTTTAAGTCAAAGGCCATAACTTGAGATTGGAAAATCAAAATGACATGGGACCAAAGGCATTGGTTAAAGGACTCAAAGACCTTTCCAAAATGTCCAAGAACATGAGAAAAGCTTAAAAATTGAGCAAGTTATGCATTGGAGAAGTTGGGAAATTTTTGTGAAATGGCAAAAGTCAACTATCCTTGAAACTTCAATTTTTGACAAAAGGGCCCACTTTCTTCCACTTGATTCAGCCTTGTCATGCCACACACGTGTCCCATGATTAATTTCAAGATCAAACATTGATTTTTCTATTTTATTTAATTTTTGATAATTTAATTTATTTTAAATCTTTAAAAATTCAAATAAAATTTAAAAAGCAATGGAATAGTGTCATTTGAATTTGGATAGCTTCCATATATCATGTGCCAGCTCACAAACTCATGCTAGGGTTAGGTTGTACACCAAGTCTTGGTTTTGCTTAAAAAAAGGGAAAGTTGGTTAATGGTGAAAAACCTAGGACTAGTTCTCTCATGGGCATGGATCAAGGCCAGCTAATGACCTAATTCCCTTCCCTCATAAGTGCTGAGTCAAAACCTAATGCCCACACACATTAAAGAGGCGCAAAAGCTAAGAACAAACTTGGGGGTTTTCACTTAAAAAAAGCAAAACTGAAATCAACCTTTGAGGTTGATTCAAGTCCTAATATAGATTCCAAAAGCTTCCTTGTGGTCCCCTGAACGCATTCCAATCATTAACATCCATCAAAACGCCCAGAATCGGTACCATGGATTCAAGCTGTGTCAAACAAAATGCATAATCATATCTTCACATTCAGACATTTTCATTATGTTTTTTCTATGCATTCATGTTAACTAACGTATTCTGAAGCTAATCATGTAGTTTAATTTCGTTTTCATGCCATATTTGGAGATTTGCCATTGACAACTGTTAGGGTTTACAGAAGCTTGAAAGATCAGGACCCCAGACCACCACCATTGCAATCAGCAGACTTAGACGAAGAAGAAGCCATGGTCGCGATTAATTTATGAGTCGTATAGCGCTAGTCGCTATTTTCTCTAAAGCAACCTTGAACCACGCTTAAGAAACCGTTGCCATATGGTTTTGTTTTCAGGGAAGGTGGAGAAGACGATTACTTGTCACACGCTGACTGGCTCATTTAAAATCTCGTGCGTTTTCCAGCACTAATCTTGTTTTTCTTTTATAATATTTCTTTGCTTATTATATAACAAAGTGGTTAAGTGGCACAGATGGCAAGCGAACGTATGGGCAATGCATAAGACCTGGGTTCGATCCCCAGGTCTTCAATAATTTCAATATTATTTTCTTGTTCATATTCACATGCAGGTTCATCATTGGAGTGCACCATACATCCCCATAATCTAAGCATACACGCGTCTCATGAAGTCAAATCAAAGGCAGAGATTCAAAGGGCACAATAAACCCTAGTCAACGTTGCCACATGATGTCTGGGAGGGTCAACGACTCTGAATGCTACTGGGCTCAATTTACTGGATCCACACCTCCACTTTAGGGCCTGAACCCCCTGGTTTGCAATTTCCTTTTTTTATTTATTTTGTTTTCAATTCTTATTTTATTTCTTTTATTGTTTTAATTAATAAATTATTTTTACCAAATATAAAAAACATCACAAAAAAATCAGAAAAGACAAAAATATGATAAATAATTTTTATTTTAATTATTTCCTTATACATAAATTAGCATGTAAATAAATTCAATTTAAATTAGGGTTTGCAATATTAATTCTTTTTTTCATAAAAAATCCAAAAAAATAGCATTAGGTTTAATAACTTTTTATTCCTTTTAATTTTCCTTTTTTTTTGCCATAATATTAGTGATTTATTTATTTTCATAATTAAACTTGTAAACTAATTAGGGTTGCATTTAGGTTAAATTTTAATACTTTCATAATAAACTTAAAAATAATTAGAACTAGGTTTAACATTTCATTTTGGTTTTTAATTAATTCTTTTTTATTAAATCTCAAAAAAAACACAAAAATACTAAAAAACATTTTCTTTTAATTCTTAATTTTAATTCCTTATTAATATTTTGCAAAAGGGTCCAACGCCCTCGTTTCGTAATTTATTTTATTCGCACATTTGTTTTATTTCGCTTAATTCATTATGTATCTCTCCCGAAGCATTGTAACTTAAACTTCTCGCACTTTTATTTCTTTTGCTTTATTTACTTTCCGTCAAATCGGGTCCGGTTTAATTTTGGCGATGTGGACCCGCGCCATTTGTAATAGCTTTAGATTTATTTTTCCCGCAAATATTTTTTAACTGTTAATAAATGCATGAAAGAATGTATGGACTTAAAATAAAATCAAGCGTAGAACACCAATAAACATGACAAGACAAATATCAATGAAAATGATACACGAATCGCACACACCACCCCTAGGGTACGCCTCACTGTTGCCTTGCCTTTCGAAAGGTGATCGTCGAGTAGAGGATGTTTTAGTAAGTCCTCATGATCCGGGAACCCGGCATGAGGGTAGCTTCTAAGGTGTCTTCCCATTGCTCTGGTGATCACCATGTCCCGAACCTCGAATTGACCCGAACACCTCCAACAGTGGTGCTACCTACCTCTCAATGGTGGGATGGCACTACTTTAAAGGACATTTACACAGATGAATTCCTTAGGGTAGGTAGGTTCTCGTAGATACTTGCTCTCTTCAAAACAAACTGAAATCTTTTCACACCAACACTTTTCAAAAGCTTTCAAAGCAAATTTTTCAAACACTCTGACGTACGAGTCGAACTGAAATTTTTTCAAAGAAACTTTTTAAAACCCACATTGAAAAGCAAGCAAACATTTTGAAAACACATTGAGCAAGTATCTAAGAGCCCATGGATAACCATGGATAGAAAGGGTGCTAACACCTTCCCTTTCTATAATCTACCTCCCGAACCGAGAGCAATCTCTTTAAGGAATTTTTCTGTGCTTTTGTCCTTTCCATTTGGAGAAAATAAAAGACGGTGGCGACTCTTGCTTCCGCGACATTTCGCGAACCAGCTTTAAAACAGTCAGTTCCAGATCCACCGATCACACCAACCCTGACACCTTTATCAGTATCCATGTCATAAGGATCTTCATGTCTCGGAATCCGGTACCCACTCTTTTGGGTGATATTCTACAACAACTCTATGCTCGTACTGCTCGAAAACAGGGAACTCCGTGGTGTTGTGCTCCTTTGCTAGTAAGGTGGTTTATTTCGCACCTTCCTAAGTTCGCGCTAAAGAATGATGAAGGAAAAGGCTGGGCTCGGAGGTTAATGTCTCTCACTGATAATGACATCACCTGGACTCTCAGAGGTTTGGATGAGGTAGCTGTTATCGACCGTTGCGGAGAATACCCTAATGTCCCGTTGATTGGTATCCAAGGAGGAATCTCTTACAATCCGTGTTTAGCTCTCCGTCAGTTCGGAAGAGCCAGAGGAGATGGACCTCATGAGATGCTGGTTCCTCACTTCCATTTTGAGTTTCAGGCAGACAGTGACAAACTACGCCAGGGTTTCATTAGAGCTTGGGACAGAATTCACAAAGCTGACCCACATGAGTTAGGACCAAAGACTTCTCTGCCATTGAAGCCCTATTGCAAATGGGTCCCATCCGTGCTCAGAAGTTAGGTATCCCCTACGAAGCTGTTAGACCTCTCATTCTTGAGTCTCCTGTTGAAGATGGGATTCCTCCAACTGTCCTCCCTCCTCAGATACCCGCTGATTTTGATACAATGAAGAGATCTTGGGCACAGCTAAAGGAAGAACGGGATTTCTATCGGGAGAAGTTCAACGAGTAGGAAAGAAAGATCCAGAGGCTGACTAAGCAATTGGAGGAAGAACGGGTCCTGAACAACTACATCAGCACTGAAAAGAGGAGGCCATGGGAGCATTGATGAGCTTTGATGTTTCCTTTTGTAGTTTTATTTCCTTTTCATTCCTGTAATGCCTAAGGGCAAGTTGTTGAACAATTGAAATTTTTAATCTAATGAAGTGTATTTCCCTTTTTGTCTACAAAGTTGAATCTTGTTTGTCTTTGAAAACATAAAACATATGCATTCCATTACACCATATGCATAGCAGGTACCCTATTTCACAGGTTGCTTAATCTCCTTCGCTGTTTATTTTGAACAGTCATCATGAATCCAGACTCATCCAGTGAGCAGGCAATCAAGGCCCTTCAGGCCCAAAGTGCACAGTTTCAAGAGATGGTCCTAAGCCTAGCCCAAGGTCAGCAAGAGTTGAAGACTCTACTCATGAAGAAGAAGAAGAAAAAGAGGACCGCATTGTTCAACACCGGACGCCGATTTGGGAACACACTCCACAACGAAGCTGATCCAACCACTTCTTCTGCTGAGAAAAACAGTCCCCAAGGGGGAGGAGCTCCTAGTCCCGCAGTCTCCGACAACGAGACGGACTATAACAATGAACAATACCCACCTGCTGCTGACAGATACAAGCAATTGGAGGACCGCTTGAGCGCCATGGAAATTCAGAATGTGCCGGGACTGGATTTCGGAGATTTGGGGTTATCTTCTGGGGTAGTCATTCCACACAAGTTTAAGGCGCCTGCCTTCGCCAAGTACGATGGGGTCTCCTGCCCGAAGCTGCATCTGAGGTCGTACGTAAGGAAAATCCAACCTTACACGGCGGATAAGAACCTCTGGATTCACTTCTTCCAAGATAGCCTTTCGGGGTCACAGCTTGAATGGTTCTACCAATTGGATGGAGCTAGCATCCGACACTGGGAGGATTTGGCAACCGCATTCTACAGACAATACCAATACAATTCTGATCTCGCTCCTACACGTACCCAACTTCAGGGTATGTCTCTAGGAACGGGTGAAGGGTTCAAAGAGTACGCTCAAAAATGGAGAGATTTAGCTGGCAGGGTGCAGCCTCCATTGACTGATCGAGAGCTGGTTGATATGTTTCTGGGGACGTTGTCTGGTCCGTTTTTTAATCATTTGGTTGGTAACTCCTCCGCTGGATTTACAGATTTGATATTAACGGGAGAAAGAATTGAAGCTGGCATCAGGTCAGGCAAGATACAGAAGGTTGCCTCTACAAGTGCTGAGAAGAGGCCATTTAAGAAAGAAGCAAGTGCCGTCTATGGTCCTAGAAGACAAGTCAAGCCCGAAAGTCGCCAAGCCGTCAATGCTTTGGTCATCTCCAAACCTGTTGCTGCTCCTCAGCAGTACAATCAACAAAGAAGCGAAAGGCCCAAGAGGCAGTATACCCGACTAAGTATGACATTATCTCAAATTTTACCCCAACTGTTATCCACCAACCTGGTGACCCTCAAAGAAGCTCCTAAGGTCGTCAACACTGCGTCTCCTAAGTATAACCCAAATGCCCGGTGTGCTTATCATTCTGATAGCCCCGGGCACACTACTGATGATTGCTAGGCCTTGAGAAACAAAGTGCAAGATCTGATCGACGCAAAGGAAATTCAGTTTGAAGCGCCGGAAAGACCAAATGTTGTAACGGCTCCTATGCCCCAGCATAGGGTAAATGCCATTGAGGAGGAAACGTATGCTATTTCGATAGATGAAGTTGTTACCCCTCTGAAGACTGTTAAGAAAAACCTACTGCGGGCCGGTTTATTTCCGGGTTGCGGTGAAGGTTGCCTGTTTTGTGCTATTTCCCTATCTGATTGTCCCTTGCTGAGGTTAGGCATCCAAGGCCTAATGGATAGCAAGGAAATTCTATTCAAAAAGACTGCTGTTCAATTGGTTCTGATGAAAGAAGTTTCTGTGATTACCATCTTCAAAAATCCAATCAAGGCTCCCCCGAAGAAGCCTATTCAAATCATGACAGTTGCGCCTGTAATCATTACTGTTCCGGGGCCCCTCTCCTACGTGTCTGATAAAGTTGTCCCCTGGCATTATGGGGAAGACGTGTATGTAAATGGAATCAAACAAGAATTTGACACTAGCGCCAGTATCTGCGATATCCCTGGTCCAGCCAAAGTTACCCGCAGTGGCAGGCTCTTTTCGCCTGACATTGCACCGCCCGCTATTCGAAGACCCCTCCTCATAAAACCTACAAGTATACCTGTTACTGTTGCTGATCAAGTTGTTTCCCCTGCTGCCGAGTCATCAAATGCTCGGGGCAAAGGGATTGAAGAAGAGCCTGCCCGGATGGAGGCACCAATACCCGTAAATGCTGAGGCCTCCCGACAAGAAATGGAGGAGATTCTGAAAATAATAAAGAAGAGTGATTTTAATGTTGTCGAGCAGTTGGGGCATACGCCCTCCAAGATCTCCCTGCTCTCCTTATTGCTATGCTCCGAGGCCCATGCTAAGGCCTTGATCTCATTTCTCAAGACGGCCCATGTGCCGCAGGAGACGTCTGCAGTCCAGTTCACTGATTGCATAGCGAATCTAACGGCGGACAACGGCTTGGGTTTTTCAGATGCTGACCTGACCATGAAAGGGAGAGACCACAATGATGCCCTGCATGTCTCTATTGAATGCAGGGGCACTACTCTGGCACATGTATTGGTGGATACTGGTTCTTCCTTGAATGTTCTACCGAAAAAGGCTTTAGATCGTCTGGATTATGAAGGCTTGGAATTGAAACCCAGCAATATCATCGTCAGGGCCTTTGACGGTTCCAAAAGGATGGTTCATGGAGAGGTTAACATCCCTATTCGTGTGGGCTCCCAAGTGTTTGACTCTACCTTTTATGTGATGGATATACGTCCATCGTACTCTTGTCTGCTGGGTCGACCTTGGATCCATAAAGCTGGGGCAGTGACCTCCACCTTGCACCAGAAGCTGAAGTATCCCGTCAGGGGGAAGATCGTCACTGTGCAAGGAGAAGAGGAGTATATGGTGAGCCATTTGAATTCCTTCAGGTACATTGAGATGGACGGAGAGTTCATTGAAACCCCCTTCCAGCATTTCGAGGAGGTGCATCCAATTTCAGCCGCTGCAGAGACAATAGCCGAAGAGAATGATTCCTTGAAGATGGCTTCCCTAAGGGATGCCCGGGCTGTGGTTCAGAAAGGCAATTGTGCACACTGGGGTCAGCTTCCTGACTTCACTCAGAAGAACGACAAGTTTGGGCTAGGCTTTACTGCAGAGGCTCAGAAGGCGGTGCGCAAAGAGAAGATCGGAAAGGCTCCGGTGTTTATTTCCAGCTCAAGGGTGAATGCTATCGAGGAGGATGTAGAGGAAGCAGAGTTTGACAGTTGGATCTACCCGACTGCAGCGATGGACCGAGCAACTGGACGGTAAAGGATTTTACCCCTATCACATTTGTCACGCAGTAATTGATTTCTTTTGATTTCCAATTTGTAACAAACAATATGTTAAAACCTTGTTGGCTCGGTGTCCTACCCGGGGCATCGTAGCTCCATTTGTGAGGGCTTTTTGTATGACATTTTCATATATCATCAATCAAAACATTGGACGTTTGTTGCATTTCAAATCTTGCGCTCTTTTCCTTTCTGTGTTATATATATTGCAAAACAGCTATATTTACACACACTCACTTATACAGGTTTCAATCCACTCTGGATCTCACTGGTAACAGCTCTGCTACCGCCAGTTATGACTTCGAAAATCCGATCAACTTGGCCGAAGACGAAGGTGAAGATGATTGCGAAGTGCCTGGTGAACTCGCAAGACTGCTACTCCAGGAAGAGAGGGCTATTCAACCACATGAAGAGCCTGTGGAGACAATTAACTTGGGTACCGAGACAGATAGGAAAGAGGTCAAGATTGGTGCCAATCTAGAGCTCAGCGTGAAGCAACGGTTGATCCAGATGCTACAAGACTAAATGGAGATTTTTGCTTGGTCCTATGAAGATATGCCTGGTTTGGACGCCGACATTGTAGTTCACCACCTGCCAACTAAGGAAGATTGCCCTCCGGTAAAGCAAAAAGTCCGACGGATGCGTCCAGAGATGTCTGAGAAGATCAAGGCCGAGGTTATGAAGCAGTTTGATGCCGGGTTCCTCGCAGTGACTTCTTACCCTCAGTGGGTTGCCAATGTGGTGCCAGTACTGAAGAAGGACGGTAAAGTCAGAATGTGTGTCGACTACAGGGATTTGAACAGGGCAAGCCCCAAGGATGACTTCCCCCTACCTCACATTGACGTCCTTGTTGACAATACAGCCCAACACAAGGTGTTCTCCTTCATGGATGGTTTTTTAGGGTATAATCAGATCAAGATGGCTCTAGAGGATATGGAGAAGACTACCTTTGTGACTCAGTGGGGCACTTTCTGTTATAAGGTCATGCCATTCGGATTGAAAAATGCTGAGGCAACCTATCAACGTGCCATGGTTGCTTTATTTCATGATATGATCCATCATGAGATTGAAGTATACGTTGATGACATGATTGCGAGGTCTCAAACTGAGGAGGAGCACCTTGACCATCTGAGGAAGTTGTTTGACCGACTCAAGTTATACAAGCTGAGGTTGAATCCCAACAAATGCACCTTTGGGGTAAGATCCGGAAAATTGCTAGGTTTCATTGTAAGTGATAAAGGTATTCAGGTGGACCCTGCCAAGGTAAAAGCCATACAAGAGATGTCGACTCCAAAAACAGAGAAAGAAGTCAGAGGTTTCTTAGGATGACTGAATTACATTGCTCGATTCATCTCGCATCTGACTGCTACTTGTGAGCCAATCTTCAAATTGCTGAAGAAAGATCAAGTAGTACGCTGGAATGATGAATGTCAGGCCGCCTTTGAAAGGATAAAGGAATATCTCCAAGAGCCACCCATTCTTATGCCACCGGTGGAAGGAAGACCTCTGATACTATACTTGACAGTGCTTGATAATTCAATGGGGTGTGTGCTGGGGCAGCATGACGAGTCTGGCCGAAAAGAGCACGCTATTTATTACTTGAGCAAAAAGTTTACCGACTGTGAGTCTCGTTACTCACTGCTTGAGAAAACTTGCTGCGCTCTTGTATGGGCTGCTCGCCGGCTGAGACAGTATATGCTGACTCACACTACCTTATTGATTTCAAAGATGGATCCCATCAAGTACATATTTGAAAAGCCCGCTCTGTCTGGAAGAATAGCGAGATGGCAAATGATCTTAACAGAATATGATATCCAGTATACAACTCAGAAAGCAATTAAGGGAAGTGTATTGGCAGATCATTTGGGACACCAACCTGTGGACGATTACCAATCATTGAACTTTGATTTTCCGGACGAAGACATCATGGTGGTAACTGACTGTGAAGTACCTGGACCGGATGAAGGACCTGAGGAAGGATCCCGATGGTCTATGCATTTTGATGGAGCCTCCAATGCTTTGGGTAACGGCGTCGGCGCTGTAATCATATCTCCCAAAGGAACTCATACTCCCCTCACCGCCCGATTATGTTTCAGCTGCACCAACAATATGGCAGAATACGAGGCATGTATCATGGGTTTACAAGCTGCAATCGACTTAAGGATAAAATTTCTAAGTGTCTTCGGAGATTCCGCTCTCGTGATCAATCAGATCAAAGGCGAGTGGGATACGAAACACCCGAATCTTATTCCTTACAAGGAGTATGTGTCGACCTTGCTCCCTCACTTTGAAGAGATAACTTTTGAGCATTTCCCCAGAGAGGAGAATCAGCTAGCGGACGCACTAGCCACGATGTCTTCAATGTTCAAAGTTAAATGGGACAATGAGGCTCCCCGAATCATTATCTGGAAGTTGGATGAACCGGCATACTGCTGCGAGCTCGAGACTGAGAAGGTGACTGAAAAACCCTGGTATCACGAGGTAAAGAGGTACTTGGAAGTTCAGGAATACCCTGAAGGTGCATCTGTCAATGATAAGAAGTTCATGAGGAGGTTTGCTGCAAAATTCTTCCTCAGCAACGACATTCTCTACAAACGGAATCATGATTCGACTCTGCTGCGTTGTGTGGATAAGGCTGAAGCGGAGAAAATCATGATGGAACTGCATGAAGGTACATTTGGAACACATTCCAGTGGACACACCATGGCTAAGAAAATCCTTCGGGCAGGATATTTCTGGTCCACAATGGAAGCCGATTGTTACCAGCACTCCCGAACTTGTCATAAGTGCCAGATCTATGCTGACAAGGTGCATATCCCTCCAGTTCCTTTGAATGTCCTAACGGCACCTTGGCCCTTCGCAATGTGGGGCATCGATATGATCGGTGAGATCCGACCAACGACATCCAATGGGCATCGCTTCATCTTGGTGGCGATCGATTACTTCACGAAATGGGTTGAGGCAGCTTCCTATGCCACAATAACCAAGAGCGTCGTGGCACGTTTCATCCGGCATAATCTGATCTGTCGGTACGGCGTCCCAGAAAGAATCATTACGGATAATGGTACCAATCTCAATAACAAAATGATCACTGAACTCTGTGAACAATTCAAGATACAGCACCATAATTCTTCCCCCTACCGGCCGAAGATGAATGGGGCTGTAGAGGCAGCCAATAAAAATATCAAGAAAATTGTGCAGAAGATGACAGTGACCTATAAAGATTGGCACGAGATGTTACCGTTCGCTCTTCATGGGTACCGCACCTCAGCAAGGACATCAACCGGGGCAACTCCTTTCTCCTTGGTCTATGGCATGGAGGCAGTCTTGCCAATTGAAATCCAGATACCCTCTCTCCGGATAATGAAGGATGCAGACTTGAATGAAGATGATTGGATCCAGACTCGACTTGATCAATTAAATCTGATTGACGAAAAGAGGCTCACTGCTATCTGTCATGGTCAAACGTATCAGAAACGGATGATCAGGGCATTTAACAAGAAAGTCAGACCGCAAGAGTATCAAGTTGGGGACCTGGTAATCAAACGCATCACCCTTCCTCAAAGTGATCCCAGGGGCAAATGGACCCCTACGTACGAAGGGCCATTTGTGGTTAAGCGTGTGTTCTCAGGAGGAGCCATGATCCTAACCACCATGGATGGTGACGACCTTCCTCACCCCGCCAATGCAGACATAGTGAAAAAATACTACGCATAAATAAAAGACCCGCTAGGTTGACATGCCTAGGCAAAAATAAGGGCTTCCCGGCGAACCAAAAGGGTTCGGGCAAAAATAAGGGATGAAATGAATAAAAATCTGTACACCCGGCAAGTCGAAAACCTGAAAGGGCGGCTTGGGCAAAAATGGGTATCCCGGTGGACTGAAAACCCAAAAGGGCGGTCCAGGCAAAAGTTAGGGATAAAAGCGTAACACTATGTCTCATTGGATCACTTCGCATTCGGAATTCGGCATCAACTATCTGGCTCCAGATTTCGGCATTGACCAATCAGCTTCATCTTCAAATTAGGCAGCAAAGCGATGAGACGTTCGAAGACATAAAGGCGATAGCAGAGTTGGAACCCAGTGGGATTGTTCACATAGCTGTTTTGTTTTCTTTTTCAAATTGTAAACTCTATACTAGGATGTCAGCCTCTTGTACAAAAACGCCTATTCACAGGCAAAGTTTAAATCAATACAAATTCACTTGTTCATACAAATTACCATTGTTTTCCTCTTTTTGTTTTGTCTTGCGAAGAACGTCCAATGTTCATTTTTGATATATGCATTTGACATTAAATTGCTGATTCATAAATGTTTGCATATGAAACAAGAGATTAATTACAGGTGACATCAAAGACAGGGGCAATGTGGAGTTGTCTAATGCAGTCTGGTTGTTTTGTCCGCCAAGGCACCAAGGTAGGTTCAACTGAAGAATGTGACCAAATCATCTCAGTTCCCCGCAGAGTAAAACAGGATGTGACAATACTTTCCCCAAGCGAAGTTGGTTCCCCGTCAATCCTGAAAAGGCACAACATTCCCCGGCAGGTCTTAAAGCTCATCCCCAGTAGATTCTGGAAGCTTATCTCCTGCGGAGCACGAACGTCTCTCCCGAGTTTTATTTAGAGTTATTTCCTCATAAGGACTTATAACTGGGTTATCCTCAGCTAAAAGCCACGGAAGATCGCTCTCGGCAAAGTTCCTTCAATCCCCAGCGGAGTCTATCTTTGGTATTCCCAAGCAGAGTTTATCTTTAGAGTTCCCCAGTGGATTTTATCATCATTATCCCCGGCGGAATCCATCATTGAAGTCCTCTGCATGCCTCTCATCAAAACTTCGGCCAAATATCTCTTCCACAGAGCAATTCTCCGGCCGTTCGTCAAGGATTTATTTTCCCCAAGACGAAATTACATTCATAAACATTTTACATTCTCATACATCTTGCTTACATACATGATGAAACGCATACAACATCTCATGTTGAACATCATGATATCATGCATATCATACATCATGACATTGCATACAACTTACGTTTTTGCCTTTTCAGGAAAAAGACAATCTCAAAAACGACTACCTTCAACTGTCACAATTCCAGATTCGATACATGTATCTAGCCAGGGCACATCTGAGAGTGATCAGTTTCTAGACTCGACTCCTGTATCTAGCCAGGGCACGTCTGAAGAGTTCGAAGATTCGATTCCTGTATCCAGCCAGGGCACATCTATCAACTACAACAACTCCAGATTCGATTCCTGTATCCGGCCAGGGCATATCTGTTGACCACGTTTCCAGACTCGACTCCTGTATCTAGCCAGGGCACGTCTGAAGAGTTCGAAGATTCGATTCCTGTATCTAGCCAGGGCACATCTATTAAACGACTATTTCCATATTCGACTCCTGTATCCAGCCAGGGCATATCTGTGAGCAACCAATTGTAGATTCAATACCTGTATCCAGCCAGGGCATATCTGCATCAGGAGACTGAGGATCAAACACCTGTAACAAGCCGGGAAAACATCCGTCTTTCTCAAATACACAAGTTCTCGCAAAGGAATCTCTTATGCGACCGACACTTCCAAATGGCATCTATAAGCCCATTCCCAACAAGGTTCTGTCACTTCCAAATGGCATCTATAAGCCCATTCCCAACAAGGTTCTGTCACCTCTCCAAATGGCATCTATAAGCCCATTCCCGACACCACATTGTTGAGACTCCAGCATGCGAGTGCAAATTTCCGGGCACTCTAGTGTCCAATCTCCTTTTACCCTCGAGTCACGAAAGGCAAACTTGTCAATCTAACTCTTCAGGTCCAAGAAGATTGAACAGGGGCAACTGTTGTACCCCAAAATTTTCCCTCCCATTTCCTCAACATTTTCTCATCACAAGACCTTTGAAGATCAAGATCCAGTTAGGGTTTCCTCTGCTCAAGACATCTCCTTGCACTGTGGACTCAAATTAGGGTTTGTGTTTGCCCAAGGATGTTTTGACCTAAAAAGCCTAAGATGACTTTCATGCTTCATATTGGACTCCCAAGTTTACCCATGCCAAGTTTCAAGTCTTGATTCCATGTTTTACCCAGTCAATTGGACAGTTGACCTAGAAATCAGCTGTATTGGGGGAAAAGTCAACTGTGGCCAATTGACAGTCAAACCTCATGAAATTTGATCCACATCAACATTATGAACTCATATGGACCATTTGATCAAGTTTGGATCACAATTCCCCAAGAAATTTGATCAGACCATCAAAAGGGCAAAATGGTCATTTTTAGGGTTTTGACTGCACAAAGGCAATTTTTGACTGTTTGACCTAGCCAATGGCAAATCAAGCTCACATATGGACTCAAGGACTCAATGGAATTATCTTGACATGTTCATCAAGCTCAAAAGATCCCAAGTACACAAGATTGACAGTTGAATTTCCCAGTCAATTGATCAATTTTGACTGTACACTGAAAAGTCAAACTTTGACTTTTTGGTCAAAATCAAGAGTCAAGATTCATTTTTCATTAAAACTTGCCAAATCATGAAACTTATTCACCAAGAAATCTCAAAATGCAAATTAGGGTTTGAAAATGGAATTTTTCATAACTTAGAATTTTTCTAAGTTATGAAAAACCCTAATTTTTTCCCAACTTTGCCCCATCTTTTCACCATGATCCATTTGGATTCAAACAAAAGTCAAAACATGAAAGTTGTAGCTTGTTGCATAATCTACAACTTTGATTCACAAAGTTTTCTCATTTGAAGCTTGTATCTCAAGTTATAATTTTTTGAATAAGGGCACTAAACCATCTTTTAACTTAGTGAAATTTGACCTATTTTGACAAGGTTTTCTACCCTACTTCAAGGCCACTTTTCATACCCTTCCACTTGGAATTTTGATTTGCATTTCAAAGATGGATTGTAGTACACATTCCAAGCTTTCCAAAATGTCCAAGAACTCATCAAACAACCTCATAACTTGAGAGATTTGAATTTCACAAGTTGGCAAAAATTCACTTTTTGTTCTTCATCAAGACATGTTCATAATCTTGCCAATTTGAAATCAGTTTGCTTTATGCTTGATTACAGGTCCTTGAACCATTTCATACTCAATAATTTAATGCATATTCAATGTGTTAAGGTGTTGTTCTTTGAGTGCAAGCATTGTATGCAAGATTAATCCTAAACTAGATAAAGTGAAATTTCCATTTTTGAAAAGATTAGCTTTATGTCAAGTTTGTAATCCAACAAGTACATGAAAGATCTGCTTGGCACAAGATTATGTGCATAACACACTGACCAAGAGATGTTTATACAGCACATTAAGAGGCCCCCTACTAACCTAAAACAACCAACTTGCTTTTGTTGCTTAAGATAGAAGAAAAGTCCATAACTTATGCCATCTCTCATCTCAGCTTAGGAACACAACACAAAAGCTATCAAACACATTCCATAGACCAAATCCAAGCTAACACACGAGCCCTTGCCATCTGAAACACTCCCATTGCTCTAATCACCTCAGAACTGTACAAACAGGGGAGCCCCTGCAGTTTGAGTGCAAACTTCCAATCCCTTCGAGCATTTTGATCCAAACCTTTTCCTCTACCTTCCCTACAACATATGCAAGCTAACCATGTCCTAAAATCAGACCTGTAACACCTCCAAGCCACTTCACCATTTTTAATTTTCTGTTTTGCAGTTGGAGTTCACTAGCTCGATTCAGAGAGTTTCAAGACAAAGTAGGAATTGGAAAAGCATCCTTACACTTCAAGGAAGCTGTACAAGTCATCATTTCACTCTGAAACATCCTCCATTGCCAAGCTCGATTCCAACTGAACAGGTATATTCATGGAGTTCTATCTCTCTTATTAGGCATTGTTAGCTTTAGGTTTTTGAAGAAAACATGTCACAATCATAGCCCTAAACATGCTCATATGATTAGATTTCATTAATGTTTCGTGTGCTTAGAGAATTTCATGTCTGAACATTGATGAAAAGTTAGGTCAGAAATTGGGGGAGGAGAAATTCTCCCTCATCTTAGAGAGATAGGTCAAGTTATTTATATGGTTGAAACCGTCTCTTCATGCTGAACATTTCTTGTGTTATGAGTTTTTGCTGAAAAGCCAAGAATCAAGAGTTAGACATTGAAGAACAGGGGCGCGCGTTTTTTCAAAGGTTTGAGCTGGAGGTTGAAGACAATGATCAGTGGGCTGGGCCTGTGTTATTTTACTTTTCACACTATCTTTTTTGGTTCACACCCCCCTGGGCCCATTTGCTCATATTTTAACATTTTTGACTTTTTCTTTTTTGATTAACTTTGTTTATTTTTTCTCATGACATTTAAAAATTAAAAATATTTTTTTCCATCATTTTTGTATTTATTTGCATATTTATTTGTTTATTTCTTTTGTTTGTATATAAAATATATATGTACTATTATTAGAATAAATAGAAAATAGTGTAAATACAATTTTTATTTTTTGTTTACATTCTGAAAATATTTCACACAAAAAATACTCTTTTTATTTATTTTATTAAAGTATTAAATAAATATTCATCTTTGTGTATAATACCTATTTAAGGTTTAATATATATATATATATATATATATATATATATATATATATATATATATATATATATATATATATATATATATATATATATATATATATATATATATGTTTATTAATATATTTAAGCTAAAATATAAAAAATACTTGAATTTTCCATTTTTATTAATATTTGATACAAAAATACTTTTTTTCACAATATACTTCATTATTACATTATTTTTATAAATAATAAATAAATAGTTGTATTAAATTAGATAATAATACCTTTTCTTTAAAATTAGGGTTTTTGCCCTAAATTCAAAATACTCCAAAAAATAATACATTTTTATTTTCCTTTCTCTTTTACATAAATAATATTTTCTCATACACATAAAAACTTTCTTTTTGCATTTCACATATTTATTTAATTTCCATTTAATTATGCAATTTATTTACCTTGCAAATATTCAAATGATGTAATAATTTAGATTTAAATTCTTGTCAATATCCCCATTTGAACCTTTGTACCCCCCTTCCCATATTTGGTTTTGTAATAGCTTAGTAATTTTAATTTCGCACTTTATTGCTTTCTAATGATAACATGTTAGAATTAGGGTTTGTATGCGAAAAACGATAAAAAAAAATAGTTTGACCTAATACGAGATAAACAAGCATGAAAATGGACACACAAATCACACTTGCACCCCCCTAGGGTTTTCCACTTGTTGCCTTCAAATAAATGGGCCATATTGCATGTTAGGTCTTTTTTGGGCAAAACAACAAATTGAATGATCATAGTCCCTCGATAACATTTTCAAAACAAACAAAAACAAATGATCAAGTCCCTTAAAGAAAATTGCCCAAAAACATTTAACGCCGTTGCAATTATGGTCCAAACGACGACCCGCGCCTGTCCCTTTCACATCCTAACACAAGGTTGCCCACCAAATACAATGGTGGAGAAAACTTGTTAAAAGGGTTAAAGTATAGCAATGATCTTTTGAGAAATTTAGGAGTAGATAATCTCTTAGTTACTTGAATCAACTTGCAAAACAAAACACTTGCCTAATTTCAAAATCACACATCACCACACTTTCCAAACAATTTTCAAAAACAAATGAAAACTTTTTTCAAAAGACATACATCTTTGTATACATCCCCACATGGATCATTACAAAGGTTGCCACCACATTGGCCTCTTTTCAAAACATTTTCAAACCCACATACTCAAGCACCATTTAAAACAATTGAAAACAAAAGGCAAGTGATCTAGGCAAGTAACTAAGAGCCCATGGATAACCATGGATAGAAAGGGTGCTAATACCTTCCCTTTCTATAATCTACTCCCCGAACCCAAGAAAACATCTCAAAAGGTTTTTGCTGTGCTTTTTAACCTTTCCTTAGGATAAAATAAAAAGTCGGTGGCGACTCTTGCTAACCGCGACATTTGCGAATACAAACACAAAACCTCAAGTCAGTTCTCCCACCGTATCACAATTGGATCCAGACTTGACTTGACCATTTGAATCTGATTGATGAGAAAAGGCTTACTGCTGTCTGTCATGGTCAGATGTACCAAAAACGAATGATCAAGGCTTTCAACAAAAAGGTCAGACGTCAGGTATATCACGTGGGTGATCTAGTAATCAAGCGCATCATACTACCACAAGGTGATCCCATGGGAAAATGGACTCCCACGTATGAAGGGCCATTTGTAATCAAAAGCATATTTTCTGGTGGAGCCATGATTCTAACCACCATGGATGGTGACGACCTTCCTCACCCTGTGAATGCAGACATAGTGAAAAGATACTATGCATAAATAAAGACCCGCCAGGTTGACTGGACTAGGCAAAAATAAGGGCATCCCGGCGAACCAAAAGGGTTCGGGCAAAATTTAGGGATAAATACAAAAAAAATATGTACACCTGACAAGTCGAAAACCTGAGAGGGCGGCTTGGGCAAAAAAGGGTATCCCGGTGGACTGAAAACCCGAAAGGGTGGTCCAGGAAAAAGTTAGGGATTTAAAGCGTATAAAGATGTCCCATTGGATCACCGTGCGACCAGACTTCAGTATCAATTATCAAGCTCAAACGGTACCAATCAATCCAGTCAGCTTCGAACAAGTAGCAAAGTGATGAGACATTCAAGGACATAAGGGAAATAGCATAATTGAAACTCAATGGGATTATTACACATATTTGTTTTCTCTTTGTCCACTATTTTGTATAGTTTTCATTTTCACGACGGCGTTCTCCTACTAGAACGTCATTCTCTTTGTACAAAAATGCCTGTTATAGGCAAACTTCAAAAATCAATACAAATCATTTCTTTGAAAGTACAAAACTATTTGTTTTCTATTTTTCTGTTTTGTTTTACAAAAACGTCCAATGATTATTTTTGACATATGCATTTAAATATGATTACTATTTATAAATACTTGCATATGAAACAGGAAGACAGTTGCTAATGACTTTAAGAAATGGGGCAAAGTCTAAAAGCCATTTGTAGTCCCGACAGTTACTCTTTCCAACAGGCATAGGGGCATCCTCTTGTCACATCCTCAGCATACGTCCTAGTGATGCTTATGTCCCCGCAGAGTAAAAACAACCAAAATCCTTACCTTTGCCTCCCCAAGCAGGAATGACCTACTCCAGCCAAGTTCCCTTCGAGAGCTGAAATCCATGTTCCCCAGCTAATTTTTTATAATCTCGAACAGTTTATAAAGCCTTATACCCGAAAGACTTTATTTCTCTAGTTGTGGAAGTTTATCCCCTAATAGAAATTATTTCTCTACATTGGTAAAATCTTCTGACAGATCATCCTTCCCCCACAGAGTCATTCTCAAGCAGGAGTCAAGATCCCCGGCAGAATATCCTCAAATGGAAAGAAGAAATCCCAAGAAAATAATCACCATTCATCATCCCTAGCGAAAATGAAAGAATCACTTTCCTCATCTACCAAACAGCAGTCCAGGATTCATCTTCCCATTACTCTCCAGCAGCAGTCAGGGATTTATTTTCCCAGACTAGGAAATATCGCAACAGCATCCCATATTAATACATCATGGCATGTGCATATATACTCTTTATACTTTTCAGGAAAGATCAAATCAACAAACACCGTTGACTACTTACGTGAATTGGTAGTCTTCTCAAAAGCTACGTCTGATGAAGGTCTATTTCAGCATTTTCCTCAAAGATATTCTCAAAAGACCTTTTTCTGGTTCAGTTAAATCAACACTAATATTTTTCTGATTTCTATTCTAGTTAAAGTTAATTCAAGACCTTCTTATGGTTCAGTTAAATTGACACTAAGATTTTTTCTGATTTCTATTCCATTTGAAGATAATTCAAGACCTTCTCTGGTTCACTTAAATCGATACTAAGATTTTTCTGATTTCTATTCCAATTGAAGATAACCCGAGACCTTTTTCTGGTTCAGTTAAATCGCCACTAAGATTTTTCTGATTTCCATTCCAGTCAAAGTTAATTCAAGACCTTCTCTGGTTCAGTTAAATCGATACTAAGATTTTCCTGATGTCTATTCCAGTTGAAGATAACTCAAGACCTTTCTCTGGTTCAGTTAAGTCGACACTAAAATTTTTCTGATTTCATTTCCAGTCAAAGTTAATCCAAGACCCTTCTCTGGTTCAGTTAAATCGACACTAAGATTTTTCTGATATCTATTCCAGTGGAAGATAATTCAAGACCTTTCTCTGGTTCAGGTAAATCGACACTAATATTTTTCTGATTTTTACCCAGTTAAGGAAATTGTAAAGCCTGGAGTCTGACCAAATTGCAGTTAATTTCATGTTCCCCCAGTAAGTCATTGTGAAGTCTGGAATACAACCAGATAGCAGTCAGCCTTATTATCCTCAGCAAGATGCTGTGAAGCCTGGATCCTAACCAGATAGCAGTTCACTTCTATCTCTCCAATCAAGAGATGACTCCCCAGTAGAGTAATGGACAACTGAAGCTCCTAAACTCTATTTCCCAAGACAAAGACCAACATTCCTTAGCGGAGTCCTCCTCAACAACATGAATAGGAATCCCCACAAAGGAATATCTCATAAAATCAACATTGTTCTCTAGATGGCATCTTTAAGCCCATCTCCGATGACTCTCTGTCATATTTTCTGGATGGCATCTTTAAGCCCATCTCCGACGATCTTCCCTCATCTTTTTCAAATGGAATCTATAAGCCCATTCCCGATATTATCCACCAATAATATCACTTCAGACGAGTGCAAATTTTTGGGCACTCTAGTGTTCAATCATCTTCCACCTTTAGATCACGAAAGGCAGACCAACCAATCTACATCCTCAGGTTTAAGAAGATTGAACAGGGGCGGCTATTGTACCCTAATATTTTCCCTCTCATTTTACTTAAGACATATCCATTGAGGTCCCCAACTTGCCCTAGGATGACTAAGAATTGACCAGACAAATTCTCCTCCTAAGGCAATAAACCTCAAACTAGGGTTTCAATTTTCATCAATATGGTTGAGCTCCAATGGTATCATATGTTTTCCATGGACCTAATATGTCCTCAAGATTATCCATTCAAAATTTCATGCCCTACACAACAAGTTTTCTCAGTCAACTGCTCAAATGCCTTAAAATCAACTATACTAGGTCAAAAGTCAATTGTGGCCTATATACAGTCAAACCTCAAGATTTTTGGTCAACATCAACATTTTGAAGTAATATACATCATTTGATCAAGGGTTGATCATGATTCCCAAATAAATACTCCTAATCTATTAAAAGTCATAAATGGCAAATTAGGGTTTCTATAGGAAAAGTCGAGCAAACTTTGACCAGGCATAACTTTCTCATACTTTATCAGAAATTTTTCCACCAAAGTTCATTTTTAAGAGAATCCAATTCCATACAACTTCTCTACACCCCTAAAGATCAAGAAATGCCCCAATTAAAAGATACAAGCTCAGACATTATAGGTCCTTTAAAGAAGTCAACAAAAACACTTTTTGGGTCAAAGATCCTTACATGAACATGGAAGATCCAATTGAAATGAAACCAAAAGTGTTGTTTAGAGGATATCCTAAGCTCTATAAAAAGTCCAAGAACGACCTCTTAGGGTTAAAATGAGAGAGATATGCATTGCTAAAGTTGACCAATTTTTAAAAAAGTGCATGAAGCCAATATTGACCAAACTTGAATTTTTTCCAAATGGGCCCATCTTTTCATGCTTGAAACTTGTTTCTAATATGGCCCACGACCTCTGAGCTCACTCATACATTATTTTATTATTTATACTATTTATTTTGATATTTTATTCATTAAAATGCAAAATTAAATAAATAAATAATAGAAATAATGGAAGATTTGATTTGTAATCTTTTTCTCATCAAATAATGGGCAAAATATGCTGGCATATCAAGGTAAAAATGTGTAAGCCAAGAGGGGAAAGGATATCCAAAATAAGAAATATTTTCAAGTGGATATTTGAAACAAATCTTGCACTCAATGCCATGGATCTTGCTCTTTTTGTTGACCTAATGAGATACACTACATATACACAATCATTCAGAAGCACACACATTTGCACAACAGCCTCAAAAGAACCCTAACACTTTTCAAAAAATTTCAAAGAGTGGTGCAATTCGTTATTCACATTCTTAGCCAGCTTCAAAGCATTATAACCATTCTTTGGTGTTTCTTAGGTAAGCTTAGGTAAGTATGTATCATCATCCATATCCATAGCATGCTGAAACTCATCATGCATAACTCACATTTTCATAATTTTTTTGTCAATCAAATTTTTAATTATAGCTCGTTTCAATTCGTTATAACCCTATTAACATGATCATATGATGATAAGGAAGAGATCTAGGCAATTGTTGATGAGCTTTGATGGCTAAATAGCCATCTGCCATGGCTAGGGCATAGGGAACTGCAAGCTTCGTATCTCCCTGTACAGGGACTTTCAGACCAAACGGACACCACCACTGGATTCGCAACCCTCGAATTAGGGGGGTAGGGTCCTTCTTTTGTGTTTAACATGGCTATTTTGCAGGTTTGATGATTGAGTCCCATCGGAGAATACGACCGGAGTGTTGACTCCGGCGTCGCTAGGGTTCTGACTCAGGCGAAGGCATACGTGGCACGACCCACTCTTTCAATTGGTCAGTCAACAAGTCACCTGGGCCCACGCGCTAATTCATTGAAAACAAAAAATCAAAGTGTTGTGTGATATGATAATCCAACGAATGAGATTGTATGACACCAATGAGGCACTGATCAGATGGCCACGAACGCTCCCTGCCACCTTCAACACCTCAGTTCGAATCCCAGCTGGGATTTTTTGCATTATTTTCAATATTTTTACCCTTTTTACTATTTTCAACCATTTTGAATTATTTTCCATTTAATTAACAAATAATTAGTAAATTAACTTAGGTTAATCATACACTTAGTTAACTAATTAGAATCATTAGACTAATCACCTTAGAATTAGGTTAATTGATTTACTTTAGTTATTTTAATTTTCTATTTTTTTTATTCATTAGTTAATTAGGTTAATTAGTAAATAATTTAATTTATTTAATTTAATTTTTTTTAAAACAATTAATTAGATTAATTTAGGGTTTCACCGATTCACCTGACTTTTCCCGATGATTAGGTTAAACATCCTAGGCTTTAATTAATCAATTCACACTTTTGCACTGACACATTTTCATTCATCTTTCGACTATTTCTTTTTTACCCTGATTTTCAATTCGCGCGCTTATATTATTATGTATCTGCCTATAGTTTGTAATTTTATCGCGCGCGCACTTTATTTCCTGATTATGTACCTGCCTATGGATTGTAATAGCCCTAATTAGGATTTTTACTTTCCGCACTTTACATTTCCGTCAGATATAACTGTAACTGCCCTGAAGCCTTGTAATAGCTGTAGGTTTCACTTTTCGCACTATATTGTATGTCTGTATATAAACTGCTAGTAATTAGACGTGTATGGCAAGAACTAACCAATCAATCTTAGATCACTAACATCAAGATAAAAATACCTGAAAAAAGCACAATATTGCACACTTGCACCCCTAGGGTATCTCCCACTTTGGTTGCCTTCGAAACAATCATAATTCTCAAAACGTGAGGATTTTTAGTGATTGTCCTTTAGTTCAAGAGATCACAAGTCCCTCGATGACCCTTTAGACTGTTGCCTCGGTTAAAAAAAGTGATCTTAGAGCTTTAGGACAATTACTAAGAGTTCTTGCCCAGTTGCCTTAGTGACCGTAATGTCCCTTTCGATAGTCCCTCAAAACATCCAACGATAGGGCTACCTACTCACTAATAGTAGGATAGCACTATCTAAAGGAAAGGAGGAAAAGAACTCCTTTTTCGAGTAGGTAGATAACTGTTAAGAACTTGCTCAAAACCAATTCATTTTTACACCACACTTTCAAAACCTTTTCAAAAACGCTTTATCACACTCTTGAGGGCTGATACAAGAGTTATCATAAAGCAAACAAAACTTTTCAAAACACACACGAAAGCAATTATAAAAAATGATCAAGTACCTAAGATCCCGTGGAAAACCACAGATGGAAAGGGTGCTAACACCTTCCCTTTCCATAATCTACCCCCCCTTACTCAGAAAATCTCGAAAAAAGGTTTGTTTCTGTTCTTTTGACCCTTTCCTTTGTTGGATAAAAGAAAATTCGGTGGAGACTCTTGCTTACCGCAACATTTGCGAACACAAATGTAAAACCAGTATTAAACAGTCGATTCTGCCACTGTATCACACTATGCATATGCATGTGGTACCAATGGAGCAGAACTCCCATCTTAAAAACGAAGCAGAACTCCAACTTAATAATTTCCAATTAATATAGGCATCAACAAGGCATAAGCCTTCTTTGCAGTTTTTTGGTCTAGGCCATCGCAAATATGCAAATGTATGTGACTCAATGAATGCACTATCACATACTCACAACAATCATCATTCATCGCAAGGAATAAGCCTATATCACCATTATTACCAGTAAATAGAGGTATTTCATCGTCATTTAAAATTTCCTGCAACTTCGCATTATCAACAAAAACTCACAGCAAAAATCATAACAACACAACAACATTGGCATAAGCCTTTAACTTAATAATAATTCAACATAAATAAGCATAAAACAACGTTGGCCATAAGCCTACAACTTAATATTTGCCCATCATTAGAGGCATCTCAACATAAATCATCAACCTGTAATTTCTCAACTCAGAACAACTTACACAACAACTAAGAAAAATAACAACTAACTTATACTCCTCAGCCGAACCTGCAACTTCGTTCCGCTCGACAACAGTACCTTGCTCCTCGGCACGCCTTGCAGCCTAATGCCGCTCGACATCCAACACATATATTCCATGACACACTTCACGGCCTAAATGCCGCTTGACACCTAACACCATCGGCATCCTCCTTGACCACTAGTTCAGCCAACAACATAGAACAACAGGACGTCATAACGACCACATCAATGCAATTCATAACTTCCGACCAACTGCTCGGAATACCATAATAACGGGAAACTATATTTCCTATCAACATATTCGCTCATTGTATAAGACATTCACGCATAAACCTTCCTAATACGACCATAACAACAATTCCTAATTTCCTGCCAACCGCTCGGAATACCACAACATCATAACAACCAAATCACCTAATGATAAACTACACTAACCTAACCATTGATCCCACCAGGCAATCATACATATAACTCAAACGCCCACAACACTACTAACGGGAAACTATAACAATGGTTCACTAACCATGCAATACGGTCATACAGTGACTCCCTAACGACCACAAGATATAGAGAAACAGGCAACTATAACAAATACAGAAACATCAATGCACAGTCATACAAATGACCAATTCCCACATGATATATATATATATATATATATATATATATATATATATATATATATATATATATATATATATATATATATATATATATATATATATATATATATATATATATATATATATATATATATATATATATATATATATATATATATATATATATATATATATATATATATATATATATATATATATATATATATATATATATATATATATATATATATATATATATATATATATATATATATATATATATATATATATATATATATATATATATATATATATATATATATATATATATATATATATATATATATATATATATATATATATATATATATATATATATATATATATATATATATATATATATATATATATATATATATATATATATATATATATATATATATATATATATATATATATATATATATATCATAAATCCAATTATAAGGTCAGAACCCCACCCTTACCTGAATTGAAGTTTGCTCAACCAAAGCTCTGACCGTAGTCCTTGCTTTGCTCTGCTCGACACCGGGCAGCTGCTCCTCTCGTCGTGCAGCTTCACACGGTCAGTGCACAAAATTCCTTATTCACCAACTAAATCAAATCCTTGTGTCAACTTAACCTTATAACATCAATCCTATTGGGCTTAACTTTCACACCCCCACTTTACTACTTCCAACCAATAACATGAGCCTAACACAATTGTTCTATTAATTCCAACATTATTATTAATTAACTAATTAATTAATAATAATCTAACAATTATACCAAAAACTCTCAACATCTCACAACTTCAAAAAATAATCCAAAAATAATTTAATTAAATTATTAATTAAATAAACGGGCATTACAACTCTCCTCCACTTAGAATATTTTCGTCCTCAAAAATTTACCTTATTCAAACAACTCAGAATAGGAGTCCTGCTTCTTGCTTTCCAACACCCAAGTCATGCTTTCTCCGACAGCTCCTAGCCAGACTACTTTCACCAAAGAAATCTCCTTGCCTCTTAGAGTCTTAATTTCACGATCCGCGATTCGTACAGGCATCGTCTCCATAATAAGATTATCCCGTACTTGCACATCATCCATATGAATCACATGGGATGGATCTGAAATATACTTTTGGAGTTGTGACACATGGAAAACATCGTGAAAATTTGAAAGGTTAGGAGGTAAAGCCACTCTATAAGCAACATTTCTAACTCTTTCCAAAATCTGATACGGACCAATAAAATGAGAAGTGAGCTTCTTAAACTTCAATTCTCTCCCAACACCAGTCACAGATGTAACTCTCAGAAACACATGGTCACCTGCTTGAAATTCAAAATCTTTTCTTCACTTGTCATGATAACTCTTATGTCTACTTTAGGAAGCTTTCATCTTTCCTCGAATCAACTTCACCTTCTCAGTAGTCTCTCGAACAAGTTCAGGTCCAGGAACTACACTTTCTCCATATTCATGCTAACATAAAGGAGTTCTACATCTCCAACCATACAATGCTTCAAAAGGTGCCATTCCAATACTAGAATGGTAAGTGTTATTATAAGTGAACTATATTAATGGAAGATAAGCATCCCACAAACCTCCATGCTCAAGAACACATGTTCTCAACAAATCTTCTAATGACTGAGTATTCCTTTCAATTTAACCATCAATCTAAGGATGATACGCTGAACTCAACCTCAAATTAGAACCGAACGCCTCTTGCAAACTCTTCCAAAAATCTAAAGTAAATCTCAGATCTCTATCCGACACAATACACAAAGGGACACCATGAAACTTTACAATTTCACTAGTGTAAATATATGCCAACTTCGATAACGGAAAACTGATGTTAATAGGAATACAATGAGTCGACTTTGTAATCCTATGAACAAGCACCCAAATTGAATCATATCCTCTTGAAGTATTAGGTAATCCCGTCACAAAGTCCATCGAAATTCTATCCCATTTCCATTCCAGAAATTCTAACGGTTGCATCAACCCTGCAGGCTTCGGATGTTCAACTTTTGACTTCTGACAAGTTAAACATGCATACATAAACCAAGTCACATCACTCTTCATTCCAGGCCACCAAAACAAATTCTTCAAATCTTGATACATCTTTGTAGCTCCCGGATGAATGCTCAACTTGCTTCTATGACTTTCCTCAAGAATTACTTTCTTCATCTCCGCATAATCAGGAATATAAATCCGATTACAAAATCTCAACACTTCTTGCGCATCTAACTTGAAATATTTATTCTTGGACTGATTGATTCCAACCATCAAATCCACCAGTTTCATGTCTAACTTCTGAGCTTCTTTGATACTGTCCAGAAATTCATTGTTAATTTTCAACATTCCCAACATAACACTCTTCGGTGTCACTTTGCAAACTAAGCTCATATCTTTGAACTGTTCAATTAATTCCAACTCTTTAACCATCATTACTGACATATGTAAAGTCTTTCGACTTAACGCATCATCCACCACATTCGCTTTTCCTGGTTGATAATTCAAACCGAAACCATAATCCTTTAATAACTCCAACCATCTTCGTTGTCTCATATTCAATTCCTTCTGATCAAACAAATACTTTAAACTCTTATGGTCGCTAAATACTTCAAATCTAGACCATAAAGATAATGCCTCCAAATCTTCAACATAAAAACAACTGCAACAAGCTCTAAATCATGTATAGGATAGTTCTTTTCATGAGCCCTCAACTGCCTTGATGCATAAGCAACTACATTATCATTCTGCATAAGCACACCTCCTAAACCCATCTTGGACGCATCACAATATACCATAAAAGGTTCTCCTGGATTAGGTAATGTAAAAATTGGAGCCGACGTCAATCTCTTCTTTAATTCTGTAAAACTTTCTTCACACTGAACATCCCACGCATAAGCTTTACCTTTACAAGTCAACTTAGTTAGAGGAAGTGCCAACTTAGAAAAACCTTTTATAAACCTTCTATAATAACCATCTAATCCCAAAAAGCTTCTAATCTCGGTAGTCGACTTTGGAGTTTCCCATTGCAACATATCATCTACTTTAGATGGATCTACAGTAATGCCAGTACCTGAGATCACATGACCAAGAAAACTAATCTCCTTTAACCAAAATTCACACTTAGACAAATTTTCATATAACTTCTTCTCTTTCAAAACTTGCAATATTTTTCTTAAGTGTTCTACATGCTCTTTTTCCGATTTAGAGTAAATCAAAATGTCATCAATGAACACCACTACAAATCGATCTAAATAAGTATGAAAGATACGGTTCATGTACTCCATGAATACTCCCAACGCATTAGTAACACCGAAAGGCATCACCGAATACTCATAATGTCCATAACGCATTCTGAAAGTCGTCTTCTGGATATCTTCATCCGTCACTTTAATCTGATGATAGCCCGACCTCAAATAAATCTTACAAAATACACGAGCACCCACCAGTTGATCCATCATTCTTGGAAGTGGATACTTGTTCTTAATCGCAACTTTATTCAATTCTCTATAATCAACACAAAGCCTCATACTTCAATCTTTCTTCTTTACTAGCAACACTGGAGCTCCCCACGGTGACACACTTGGTCTTACAAATTTCTTCTCAATTAACTCTTCCAATTACTTCTTTAATTCTGACAATTCAGATGCAAACATCCTGTATGGTGCCATAGACACAGGTCTGGTACCAAGCACAAGATCAATAGCAAATTCGACTTCTCTTTCAGGCAGTACATCAGGAATTTCATCAGGGAAAACTTCAAGAAATTCATGCACCACTCGCAATTCCTCAATTACAGCTTGATTCTTGGCAGATAGCGACGCCATTAACGAGAACATCTGAGCCTCTTCCTGCATCAACAGTCTCAACTATCTAGCAGACAACAGACCAACTTCTTCCTCTTTTTTGGGAGTAGAAAACCTCACTGACTTGTTATAACAGTTAATATCAACACAATTATGCTCTAACCAGTTCATACCTAAGATCACATCCAATCCACTTAAAGGCAAACAAACCAAATTAACACCAAAGTCTTTGTCGAATAACGACAAAGGACACTTTAAACACATAAAAGAATTAGTCACCGACCCCTTGGCTGGAGTATTGATGACCATCTCTCCATTCATAAAAGACAACATAATACCCAATCTTTCAACACACTCAGCATCAATAAAACAATGAGTAGCACCAGCATTAATAATAGTAATTAAAGGAGTACTATTAATGAAACATGTACCTCTGATGAGTCTGTCCTTACTAGCCGTCTGATTTTCAGCCAAAGCGAACACTTTTCCACTGGTTTGCGCCTTCTTTGGTTTCTGACACTGAATACCAATGTGTCATTCTTCACGATAATCGAAGCAAATCACCTTCTTATGCTTGCACTCAGATGCAACATGTCCAGTCTTACCACAACGAAAACACCTATTCACCTCAGCAGTACACACATTGCTCTTATGACCAGGTTTTCCACATTTGAAACAAACCACACCAGTAGGAGCATCTCCCCCACTAGTTCTCTGACCCTGAGAAACTTTCTGTTTACCTTTACTAGCTAGGGTATCATAAGGATTACCATAATTCTATTAGTGCTTACCCCTCTTCTCATTGATAATCTTATAGTGAGCATTATTATCCTCTTCATAAATCCTGCAACTATCAACCAAATCAGCAAAGACACGAATCTTCTGGTATCCAACTGCCTTCTTGATCTCTGGGCATAACCTATTCTCAAACTTCATACACTTTGAAAACCCACATTCAACTCGCTATAGTGCGGGTAAAACTTATCCAACTACGCAAACTTTGCAACATACTCAACAACCAATATACTTCCTTGCTTCAGTTCAAGGAACTAAATTTCCTTCTTACCACAAACATCTTCAGGTAAATACGTCCTCAGAAATTCCATACGAAACACAGCCCAAGTGACATTTTCACATGTAGCTTCCAACCTCTGACACGTCTCTAGCCACCAGTCATCAGCTTCGACTGCTAGCATATGAGTACCATATCGAACCTTATGCGCTGAAGTGTAGTCCATCACACAGAAGATCCTCTCAATCTCTTTCAAACAATCCAACGCTCTGTCAGGATCATACTTACCCTTGAAGGTAGGCGGATTCTCCCTCTGGGATGTCGCCAAACTACGAGATCCAGCATTCCCGTCAGTGTTCGGTTGATTCTCCATAGCATGCGCCATTGCTTCTAAAGCAGCAGCAAATGCAGCATCATTCCTTCCAGCCATCTCAACTTATCTCTACAATATAAACAACATTTATAACTCAAGGTAACAATACTCGATTGTTAGACAACTACGACTTGACAACTTGGTCGGATGAACTGACTTCCTCTGATACCAACTTTGTAACACCCCAATTATACCCAACAATTATATATATATATATATATATATATATATATATATATATATATATATATATATATATATATATATATATATATATATATATATATATATATATATATATATATATATATATATATATATATATAATCAAAGTTATAAAAATTCCACAACTAAATCAGGATGCTATAAATTTCAACTTAAAACAAGGGCATTCATTGCAGATACATAACACATTAAACTTGGATGAACCAACAACGACATAAATTAATCCAACAACTTTTATAACTACGCAACAAAATCAAATATTTAACTTAAAAGAATATAACATCTTTACCTATCTGAAACAACTTCAAGTAATAAATATTTAACGATTAACAACTTAAGGTTCAATCAACTGAAATAATAACAACAATAAAATAGCAAGTGTTCATCCCCCCGAGTGTTACGTATCAGAGTAATGACACTGATTCGAACTACTGAAGGTAAACCTCCTTCACTCGGGATTACCTGCATGTTACCAATGTATGGGTAACATTCAAATAGAAGTGTGAGATATCGAACAATATAATCGAATGTATGATAAATATTACATTAGAATTAGTCTATGCAAAATCACCACTTCACAACCTTAAACAACATCAATCACCACAAAACATCAACGAAACATAATAATTAATTCATCAACACGACAACTCAATATGCAACGTGAAATGCAACTTGTTACTATGAATATGCATGTGGTACCAATGGAGCATAACTCCCAACTTAATAATTTCCAATTAATAGAGGCATTAACATGGCATAAGCCTTCTTCGCAGTTTGCTAGTCCAGGCCGTCGCAAATATGCAAATGTATGTGACTCAATGAATGCACTATCACATACTCACAAAAATCATCATTCATTGCAAGGCATAAGCCTATATCACCATTATTACTAGTAAATAGAGGTAATTCATCGTCATTTAAAATTCCCCGCAACTTTGCATTATCAACAAAAATTCACAACAACAATCATAACAACACAACAACATTGGAATAAGCCTTCAACTTAATAATAATTCAACATAAATCAACATAAAACAACGTTGGCCATAAGCCTACAACTTAATATATGCCCATCATTTGAGGCATCTCAACATAAATCATCAACCTGTAATTTCTCAACTCAGAACAACTTACACAACAACTAAGAAGAATAACAACTAACTTATACTGCTCAGCCCAACCTGCAACTTTGTTCCGCTCGACAATAGTACCGTACTCCTTGGAAGGCCTCACAGCCTAATTTCGCTCGACATCCAACACATATATTCCCTGAAATACTTCGCAGCCTAAACTCTGCTCAACACCTAACACATAGGCATCCTCCTCGACCACTAGTTCGACCAATAGCACAGAACAACACAACGTCATAACGACCATATCAATGCAATTTATAACTTCCGACCAACTTCTCAGAATACCGCAATAGCGGGCAACTATATTTCCTATCAATAGATTCGTTCATTATATAAGACATTCACGCATAAACCTTCCTAATACAACTACAACAATAATTCTTAATTTCCTGACAACTGCTCGGAACACCACAACATCATAATGACGACATCACCTAGTGATAAACTACACTAACCTAATCATTGATCCTACCGGGAAATCATACGTACAACTCAAAACGCCCACAACACTACTAATGGGTAACTATAACAATACTTCACTAATCATGCGATACGGTCATATAGTGACTCCCTAACGACCATAACATATAGAGAAACAGGAAATTATAATAAATCAAGAAACATCAATGCACAGTCATACAAATGACCAATTCCCACATGATGTATATCATAAATCCCATTATAAGGTCAGAACCCCACCCTTACCTGGATTGAAGTTCTCTCAACCAAAGCTCTGACCATAATCCTTACTTTGCTCTGCTCGACACCGGGCAACTGCTCCTCTCGTCATACGGCTTCACACGGTCAACGCACATAATTCCATATTCACCAACTAAATCAAATCCTTGTGTCAGCTTAACCTTATAACATCAATCATATTGGGCTTAACTTTCACACCTGCACTTTACTACTTCCAACCAATAACATGAGCCCAACACAATTGTTCTATTAATTCCAACATTATTATTATTATTAATCAACTAATTAATTAATTAATAATAATCTAACAATTATACCAAAAACTTTCAATATCTAACAACTTCAACAAATAATCTAAAAATAATTTAATTAAATAATTAATTAAATAAACGGGTGTTACACATAACACCCTTTTCTGAGATTTCAAATTCTCATTTCTACCACTTTTCAATTAAATTTCTTCCTTAATCCTTCATCCTTGAACTTCCCTGAAGCTAACAGAAGAAGAATCAAGCCTTGAGGTTCCCGAAATCATGCTAGCCAAATCCATTTGTAGAGCAACTTCATATGACTTGATTCAGGTAGTTTAAGCACCAAATCTTCTAACTCAAATTACTGGAATGGTCTATGATGTTCACTGATGCTTGCTATTAACTTAATTTTGGAGAAACAATGCATTTAATACTTCTGATTTTCGATTTTGACATTTTTAAACATCCCTGGTTTTTTCCAAATCGACTAAGTTGTGTTTTATATAAATTTGGCGCGAGGATATGGTTGTGATCGTCTTGAAGAGACGCGTCTATTGGCACCACTATGAGCACCTAAATTTACATATGCAATGGCTTGAGGTTTGCTCTATTTGCAGGGTGTCTAGAGGTTGAAGATGATGACATGTCTCGTCTCAACCAATGATAACACGCCAATTATTTTATTTTTGTTGGTATGCCCTTTTTTGATCCAGTGTGTTTTTAAATAAGGTCCATATCAAGCACATCGCGTCTGGTCTACTTGATCAGCTTACTAACGTGTTTTGACTATGATCTGATGGTCCACATCTTTTTAGTTTTATATTTATTTTCTGATTTTATATTTTAATTGTTTTAAATTTAAAAAATTCATAAATCTTTTATTTTTTATCCAAAACATATAAAAATATATACAAAAATACCTTGAATTATTTCTCACTTTGTAATATTTTTTCATATTTTTATTTTGATGTTTGATATTTTTCATAATTTTTGCTTTGTTTGCTTTATTTTATTCGTTTTAAAAATACTTTCTGACATTTTTAAATTCTGAAATTTTTTATAAAAATCATTTTCATCATTTTTTACCTTCTGAGTTTTTTGTGGAATTTTATCTTATTTTTTACTATTTTTGATCTTTTTTCCTTTATTTGAGCAACTTAAATTAATTTTAAAAATAGTTCTTAACTTTAAAAAATCACCAAAATTTTCATAAAAATATTTGAGTTCATTTATAATTTTCCTATGGTCTCACTTAATTTTTCTTGAGTGTTTAATATAATTTTCATTTTCCCTTATTTCCAAATTTAAAAATCATTTAAAACCTTTTTCTTTTATTTTAAATGTTATTTTATTTTTTGTACATATTCTGGCTGATCTTGGACTATGAAATTTTGATCATGAACTTTATTAACATCATTGGATCCATGGTATTGAGTCTAACTCCATAAAAATGGATGAATGGTTTTAATAATAGTTTGATTAAATTTTTGGTTCAAATGTGGTTTACTTTTTACCCTATTTCTTCTTCATCTCATCTCTTTCTCAATTGTACTAAATATTATTGGAGCATGATTTCCATATCATGTCTCAAAACATATAGTACATAGATTGCTATTGACCGGCCTCAAAATAGGTGCGACTTCTATATAATTTCACTTACGATTGCTTAACATAACGCTAAATTTTGTCCCGATTCGAGAAATGATCATTCGTAGCCTAAACCCATGTTTGCAAGCCCAAGTATGTTGATTTGAACCCTTTGATCCAATAACCTTGAGATTCATTGTTAGGAGGATTTGGTTCTACCAATCCTATAATGAATCTTCATCAATTTTGGTCAAAGTGGATCACTTAAAATCATTGATCATTTAGTGTTGCCTTAAGAATTCTTAAATGGATGATATACTTGAAAAAAAGGAAATGCAACTTGTTGTTGAGAGCCTTTGGTTCTACTAATCCTCTAATGAACTCCAAATGTAAGTTCCAAGATGGTCATTCAACTAACCACTAACTCCTAACAATTGACTTTATTTTATGCTTTTACTTTATGCCTTTACTTTAAGCACATTTATTTTAGCATTTACATTTCATACTATTTTCATCTTTGCTCATTTGAGCATTTACTTTTATGTCATTTTTATTTTGCTCATTTGAGCTTTTCATTTCTTTTTTTGAAGATACTTAATAATCAACTTGAACCATAAAAAAAACTTTAATGTTACTTGGACTACTTGGTTACCATCCTTTGCATTTTGGAGACATGGATTTCTTGGATTTAGGATTAGGGGCATTAACCTATCTTGGAGACCTTCTGACCTCAACTGTTATTTTGTCTGGAGTTCTTGGGGTTTATCCCAAGACATTGGGTTGTTTGTTTGTTTTGTGTGCAGGTTATTGTGATTACATGCTTTGTCTGTGATATGGAATTCATCTGTATACAGCCGTTACTCTGCCTAATTTTTGTGAAGACTTAATATAAATGGAGTTTGGTTTTCTTAAGAGGTATTTTTTGTAATTGTTTAATTAGTTTCAAATGTAAAGGATGGGATTCTACATTGACTCATTGTGTCAAGTGTTAACTTCTTGTTGGTTAGATGGTTCTTTCCCCTAACTTTTACCTTATGCTTTAGGATAGTCCCTTCATCTCCTCCCATCTTCTTTAATTTCAAAATCTTCTCCCTCTTTTTAAAAATCCTTCTTGTTTTAAAACTTGAACACCTTTCATAATAAACTTGGACTTAGGTCCATTCATTTTCAAAAATCTTTTCGTAATCAAACTTTAATCAATTTAATAATACTTGGACATTTTTGTGAGAAGACTAAAAGTCAATCAATCTCATTCAAACTATTTTCCCTTTTTGCTTTTATCTTTAAAAAATTTCTCAAAAGATTAGACTCTTGTCAATCCTTGTAGTGATGTAAACAACTATACTTCTATGATATGTAGTCAAGTGAGATATTTTACACTTGGGTGTTAAGTGAGGCTTTTGTTGATTTTAAAATCCAAGCCATATCTTCCACTTTGAGATGACGCAAATTCTTCTTTCTCATAATTGTGGGCAGTAAGTATTTATTCCACTCGGACAATGATGATGATGTCTCGTCTCTTAAAATTAACCAACACACTTGTGTTTTTTTTAAAGTGAACTACGAGTACCCTGATCCCCTATTGCACAAAAGGTGGTACATAGGCACTAAAGGTTCGCAATCGCGGCGGGTGGAAAAATTATATAAAAAAATTCTTTTCTCATCCCCATAATCTATTTTTGTATACAACATTTTATATCCAAAATATACATATTTTAAAGAGGCTCCTGCAGAGTACCATAGATGTTTAAGATGTTAATACCTTCCCTTTGCATAACCAACCCCCTTACCTAGATTCTTTCCCCTCTCTTTTTGGATTATTCTCTTTTTTCCCCATTCCTTTGGAAACAATAAAGGGCCGTGGCAATTTTTATTTTGATCTGTGTGAGTTAAGTCAATCTAATGGCTCTGTCTCAACATTTCTACCGCTATAGAAAAAATGGCAACTTCACTAGGGATAGATTGAGCTCTTGCTAGTCCATCCCTAAATTAGTTGAGCCTATCTTTGTTTATATCTGTATATGTGCCATTGTTTGTTGTATATTATATGCTATATATGTTTGTCTGGATTGTCCTGGTTTTCAGGGTGCTTGGTGATTTATCATAAGTCCTATACTCGGACTTGGGAGAACTTAAGATAGGACGGGCGGTATAGTCATGTTAACTTTGAGGTAGTAATCCCAAAAAAGGAGACATGAGATCCCCCACTTAGTGGAGGCCCCTTTGACTGTAGCATCATTTACCGAGTAATCGGGAAGACGTGATGCTTTCAACCTGGGAGCCAACTGAAACTGAGGACCGTAGAACCTTTAACCCATCTTGTCCTTTTAGGTGTATTGCGCAAGCTATGATGGAGTAATCCATAAATAGTTTTCACGTGATACTACGCTCGGATGAGTTTTTCTTGAGAATATTACTAATTACCGAGTGTGATACGGTGGGAGAACTGACTTGGGTGTTTTGCGTTTGATCAAAAATGTTGCGGTTAGCAAGAGTCGCCATCGACTTTTCTTTTATCTAAAAGGAAAGGTAAAAAAGCACTGGAAAGACCTTTGAGATTGTTTCTTGAGTTTGGGGGGTAGATTATGAAAAGGGAAGGTGTTAGCACCCTTTTCATCCATGGTTTACCATGGGCTCTTAGTTACTTGCTAGATCACTTTCTTTTTGCTTGAAAATATGCTTTGTGATTTTTGAAAGTATTTTGTAAAAGAGGCCATTGTTTAGACAAACTTTGTAATGATTCTCGTTCGTAAGAATGTATGCAAAAATGTTGATATTTTGAAAAATGTTTTCAAGTTTGAAAGGTGTTTTGAAAGTGTAGGTGTTTGTTTTTGAAAATAGCAAGGATATTTTGTTTTGAAATTGAGAAAGTAACTAGGAACATTCTACCTACTCAAAAGTCTTTCATGTTCATTTCCTTTTTTCCTTTTACATTGTCATCTTACCATTGATTTGGTAAGTAACCCTATCTTTGGATGTAAAAGGGACGGGCGTGGCTCATTGTATAACCATGATTAGCAATGTTGCAAGATATCTTAGCATTTTTTTAGGGACTACGATCATTTAGAAAGGCAACATAAATAGCATCATCGAGGGACTATGATCTTGTATTTCGCTTGTCTTTGCTAAGATACTTCACATGCATAGTATGGCCTTTTTTAAAGGCAACAAAGTGGATTTACCATAGGGGTGTTTGTGTGCAAGTTTATTTATTTTTATGCTTGATTTATCTTTGATTAGGGTTTGCTGTGATTGGTTTTATCTTGCCATACAAACCCTAGTTTACTAGCATTTATATAAAGCGATAAATTGCGGAAAATAAAAATACTAAGCTATTACATCATTAGGGGAGAGGGTGTACAAATGGGGGATTTTGCAAGAAAATTAAACCTAATTATCTATTACAACCATATTAAATATGTACAAATAATTGAATAAATAATAATGTATAAATACAATAATATAAATTGAAAAAGAAATGATTTTTGTTTGGTTTTCATGAAAAGGGTTTAACCTAAACCTAATTAAGAAAAATGATTAGTGAAAATAAAAATAAAATTAACTTTAACTAATTGAGAAAAGAAATTAAATTAAAAATATTTTTAAGTTTTTTCTATGAAAAGGTTTTTAATTAGAATTAGCAAAAAATTAATTTCTTTAAAATAAACCTAAGTTCTAAATTAATTTTAGTTTACAAGAAAACAAAATAATATAATAATTAAACCTAAGCCTAAATATTAATTTATTAAGAAAGAAATTAATATATTAAGAAAATGTTTTTGTTCTTTTAATTTTATTAAAACAAATAAAATAAATAAATGAGTGTAAAAATAATAGAATAAATATTTTTTGGGATTTTTATTAATAATAATAAAAATAATATTAATAATAATATTAATAATAATAATAATAATAAAGAAAACAAGAAAAGAAAATAAATTGAAGAAAAAAAAGTTTGGGCCAGGTGTATGGAAGTAACAACAGGGGTTAGTAAAAGCAAAAAAAGCAAGGCCCAACTGTTGGGAGCCCAAGCGCCTGTTTCAAACAAAAAAATGGAAGAAAAATGTTTAAAATAGCAAAAGGATACCACTTGGGGTTGAACCCAGGTCCCAGAGGTTAACAGGCACGCGCTTTACCACTGGGGTGGCTATAAATCCGTTAACATTGACGCAACCATAAATATATAACATAAGTTATGCCCTGAATTCAACTTCATCTTCAACTTTCAGCCATGAATCCTGTAACTTGCTCATTTCTCAACAAAAATGAAAGATGCAAACATGAAAGTTGCTCCATTTTTCCACACGAATCCAACCATGTAAATATCATAAGCTATAAATCAAAGATGAATGAGAATTTCTAAAAGTACCAAATTCTGACCTAAATATTTCAGAAAGTTCAAACTCAAAATTCTCCTGGCTCAATCAAAATAAATGAAATCTATGGACATGTATAGTTTCAGGGAAATGATGTCTACATTTTATCTTCACAAATGGAAGCCTAACAATGCCTAAATATGAAGATAGAAGTTCAAGAAAAATACCTCAAAACTGGAAATCGTGAAATGCAAATGGGCTTGATTCAAGGTGTTTCAATGATCAGGTTAGCTTCCTCAAGTTCCCAAGAAGCTAATGCAATGATTAGCTTGAGCAATGGGTGGCTGAAATGGTTTGGAGAAGTCAACTTGCAGAGCTTTGTTTTTTGTTATGGAGGTTGATGAAGATGGAGTTACAATTATGAAACAGGGTCAGGTATGGTTTGTATTTGATGTAAGGAAGCTTTAGGAATGAATTTGAGGGAAAACGCACGAGGGAAATGAGAGATACAAGTTTAAGGTCAGAACTGTGTATCAATGGAGTTTTTTGTGCAATTTCTGGCTAGAGGGAGTTTGGGAATGTCTCAGGGTGCTTGAGCTCGTGTCCTAGCTCATACATAGTGACTCTATTTATAAGCAACAAGTTTGGAGACTTGTTGTTGATCAGAATTCAAAATCACAAGTTTATGCATAACATGTAATTTTTGAGAAACTCAAGTTTCAAAGCCTTGTGTAATTGCTAAGATAGAGTGGTTATGCTTTAAACATACTTTCTTATGACTTTATGGTTAGAGTGTGATCATAGGGAACAAGTTATAGGCTCAAGAATGGACTTTATGCAAAAAGCTTGCTTTACAAGAATGGCAATGTTAACTTTGTGCCATTAATGGAAATGCAACTTGGATAATAGCTCAATTGCTTGGATCAAAGCTCTAACAGCTGTGTAAACATTTAGTTATGGAGTGAAAAACAAGTTTGAGGCCTGCAAAGTAAAGATTATGCAGCCTAGCATGGATTTGGTTCATGTATTCATCAAAAATAACTTGTAATTCAAGTTTGAAAACCCTAACTTCCTCTCTTTGATTCTCCCTGCTCAAGAAGGATCTCAAGGAGTTCTTGGACATTTTGGAAAGCTTGTAATGTTCTCTAAAACCCATATTTGAATCACTTTTGAAAATTCCCCTTGGAACTATATGAAAAAGTGCCATGAATTTAGGTCAAAATCCTGCCTAAACTAGGGAAAAATTTCACTAAGTGTTTAATTTAAAGACCATGACTTTATGAAATAATAACTTGAGATCTAAGAACTTTTAGAAGAAGTTGTGCAAAGAAATTTTGTAGATATCATGTAGATCTACAACTTTCATGTTGAAAGTTTCTTTTGAATCATCTTGCATTATGGTGAAAAATTGGCTCAAAGTTGTGAAAAAAACATGAAGTTTTAAACACTTAGAAAAATTTGTAAGTTAGAAAACTTTGACTTTTCAAAATGAAATCTTGAATTTTTGATTTCTTGATGAAAAAGTTTCATATTTTGACACGTTTTGATGAATTATGATCTTTTACACTTGATTTTGACCAAAAAGTCAAAGTTTGACTTTTGAATATACAATTGACTTTTGATCAGTTGACTGAAAGTTCACTATCAATCCAATTGATCTTGAGCAATGTTTTGGGTCATGCCATTAGGTCAAAATTATTCAATTGAAATCTTGAGTTCATGCCTCAAACCAATTAACCATTAGCTAAGTCAAAAATCAGAAATTGCCCTTTCTCAGTCAAAACCCTAATTTTGACCATTTTACCCTTTTGTTGATTTGATCAAATTTCTTGAGGAATTATGGTCCAAACTTGATCAAATGATACATATGAGTTTATAATGTTGATGTGTATAAAAAATTATAAAGTTTGATTGTAAATTGGCTACAGTTGACTTCTTCTCCAATACAGCTGATTTTCAGGTCAACTGCTTAATTGACTGAGCAACAATGTGATTCAAGGCTTGAGACTTGACATGAGTAAACTTGGGGGTCCATAATGATCCATGAAAGTCATATGAAGCATTGGAAGTTCAATTATCCTTGTGCAATTTCAAACCCTAATTTTAGTCATCAGTGTTTAATGACGTGTCTTGAGTTGATCAACCCTATTGCCATCTTATACCCAAGGAGATTTAGTGAGAAAATACTTGATAAATGAGAGAGCAAATTTTGGGGTACAAAAACTGCCCCTGTTCAATCTTCTTAAACCTGAAGAGTTAGGTTGGCGGATTTGCCATTCATGACTTGAAGGTTGAAGATGATTGGATACTAGAGTGCCCAGAAATTTGCACTCAAGGATGTGGTGGTTGATGGCGTATGGAATGGGATTAAAGATGCCATTCAAAGAGGTGATGGAAAGTTGTTGGAGATGGGCTTGTAGATTCCATCCAAAATGATTACTGGCAGGAATAGAAGAAGTGTCAGAATAAATCTCTGGTTGATTTATACTGAAATATTGGATGTGTGGGGTTGAGTACCAGAATAACATAAGCGGATTGTAATCTGACTCATTTCTAGACTGTATTCGAATGAGTGACAGAATGACATCTGAATCTAGATCATATCTGAATTGTATCTGAAAGTTGAATCTGAATGAGTATCAGGATGACATCCGTGTCTGGAGCGTATCTAAATTGTATCTAAAAGCTGAATCTGAATGAGTATCAGAATGGCATCCATGTCTGGAGTGTATCTGAACTGTATTTGAAAGTTTAACTGTATCTGAGAGCTGAATCTGAATGAGTATCAGGATGGTATCCATATCTGGAGCGTATCTGAACTGTATCTGAAAGCTGAATTTGAATGAGTATCAGAATGGCATCCGTGTCTGGAGCGTATCTGAACTGTATCTAAAAGCTGAATCTGAATGAGTATCAGAATGGCATCCGTGTCTGGAGTGTATCTGAACTGTATTTGAAAGTTGAATCTGAACGAGTATCAGAATGGCATCCGTGTCTGGAGCGTATCTGAACTATATCTGAAAGTTGAATCTGGATGAGTATCAGAATGGAATCCGTGTCTGGAGCGTATTTGAACTGTATCTGAAAGCTGAATCTGAATGAGTATCAGAATGGCATCCATGTCTGGAGCGTATCTGAATTGTATCTGAAAGCTGAATTTGAATGAGTATCAGTATAGCATCCATATCTAGAGCGTATCTAAACTGTATCTGACGGTTCAATTGGTCGTGTAGATAATTGTCTTGGCTTGTTTCAGGTATCAATCTCTGGCCATTTTGTAAATTGTTGACGATAGCCATCTGCTGACTGAGCTTTCCTGAAGAGATGAAAGATTAGTTGTATGCAATGCCATGATGTATGAAATGCATTTTATAATGATGTTCTCAATAAAATGAATGAGATTATGTTGTATGCGTTTGTGTTGTCAATGTCATGATGTATGGATGCGATGTATGGGCATGTAAGTTGTGTTGTTGTAATACTGTTGGATTAGGTAAAATAAATCCCTGACTGCTGTTGGGGATGTGGAGCGTAAGTCTTCATGTTTTGAAGTGTTGATGAGTTGATGAGTTTCTATTTGTTAGAGAAATAAACTCTGTTGTAAGGGAAACACCGTGTGTTGCTTGTGAAATCCTGAGAAATTTGGCTATTTCTACCAGAGAGTGATAACTGGAAGTTTCGTTCCATTGGGGATTAAGCTGCACACCATGGGGGATTTTATGGAATAGTTTAAAGATATTATCCTATTTCTTAAAGCCACTAGCGATTGTATTTCTATTTTTTGTTCCTTTTTGTTCATTTGTAAACAGTAGTTACGTTCAAATGCATATGTTCAAAAATAAATCATTGGACGTTTTTTTGTAAATAAAACACAGGAATAAAGAAAAAACAGATAGTTTTACACTTTCAAAGGGGTATCTTTGTATTAACTTGAACAAGTATTTTTGTACAATGAGACAAATATTCTAGTAAGGGAATGTCGCCGTAAAAATGAAAATTTGATACAAAGAAAAGATAGCTATATGCAATAATCCCATGGGGTTCCCATTCTTCTATAGCCTTCGTGTCTCTGAGCGTCTTGTCCATTTTCTGCCTTGTCCGAAGTTGATTGGATTGATTAGAACCATTGAGTTTGTCAGTCGAAGCCAAAGTTTGTCTGTAAGGTGATCCAACGGGACATAGTCGTACGCTTTAAATCCCTAACTTTTTCCTGGACCTCCCTTTCGGGTTTTCAGTCCACCGAGATACCCTTTTTTGCCCAAGTCACCCTTTCGGGTTTTCAACTTGCCGGGTGTACAGATTTTTTTTTGTTTTATCCCTAATTTTTTCCCCGAACCTTTTAGTTCGCCGGGATGCCCTTGTTTTTCCTAGGTGTGTCAACCTAGCGGGTCTCTTATGCGTAGTATCTTTTGACTATGTCTGTGTTGACAGGGTGCAGCAGGTCGTCGCCATCCATAGTGGTTAAGATCATTTCTCCACCGGAGAATTTGCTTTTGATCACAAACGGTCATTCGTATGTAGGAGTCTATTTGCCCCTGGGATCACCTTGCGGCAGTTTGATGCGCTTGATCACTAAATCCACGACTTGATACACTTGGCGTTTGACCTTTTTGTTGAAAGCCTTGAGCATCCGTTTTTGATACATTTGACCATGACAGACAGCAGTAAGCCTTTTCTCGTCAATCAAGTTCAGTTGATCAAGTTGAGTTTGGATCCAATCGTCTTCATTCAACCCTGCATCCTTCATGATTCTCAGAGAATGGATCTGGACCTCAGTAGGCAAGACAGCTTCCATGCCGTATACCAGAGAGTAAGGTGTTGCCCCGGTTGATGTGTGCACCGTGGTACGATAACCGTGGAGGGAGAATAGTAGCATCTCATGCTAGTCTTTGTAGGTAACTGTCATTTTGTGTATGATCTTTTTTATGTTCTTATTTGCGGCTTCGACAACACCATTCATCTTTGATCGTTAAGGAGAAGAATTATGGTGTTGGATCTTGAATTGCACGCACAGTGCGGTGATCATAGTATTGTTGATATTCATACCATTGTCTATGATGATCCTCTCTGGGATACCGTACCAACATATGAGATTCTGTTTGATGAACCGAGCTACAAAAATCTTGGTAACGGAAGCGAAAGAAGTCGCCTTAACCCACTTTGTGAAATAGTAAACGGCCACCAAAATGAAGCGGTGTCCATTAGAGGCGGTTGGCTTGATTTCCCCAATCATATCGATGCCCCACATAGTAAAGGGCCAAGGAGCCGTCAGGAAATTCAGAGGAACTGGAGGTATGTGCACCTTGTCAGCATAGATCTAACACTTGTGGCAGGTTTAAGAGTGTTGATAACAATCTGCTTCCATGGTAGACCAGTAATAACCTGCACGTATGATCTTCCTTGCCATCGTATGCCAACTGGAATGGGTTCCAAAAGTGCCTTCATGTAGATCAGCCATGATCTTCTCTTCCTCAACATTGTCTATGCAACGAAGTAATACAGAGTTTTGGTTGCGTTTTTAGAGGATGCCATTATTGATAAAGAACTTAGCAGAGAATATCCTTAAGAACTTCTTATCATTGACTGAAGCTCCTTCCGGATATTCTTGAGCCTCGAGATACCTCTTGACTTCATGGAACCAAGGCTTGTCCACTACTTCTTCAGTATTTATCTCGTGACAATGAGCTGGTTCATCCATTCGCTAAATGGTGACCTGGGGAGCCTCGTTATCCCATTTGAGTTTAAACATGGATGACATTATGGCTAACGCATCCGCTAGTTGATTTTCTTCTTGTGGGAAATGCTCGAAGGATAATCTTCTCAAAATGTGGGATTAATGTCAACACATGTTCTTTGTAGGGGATGAGGTTTGGGTGCTTTGTGTCCCATTCTCCTTTGATTTGGCTGATGACTAAGGCTGAATCTACGAATACACTTAAGGACTTGATCCCCAAATCTATGGCAGCTTTGAAACCAAAAATGCACGCTTCGTATTCTGCCATGTTATTTGTAAAGTAAAAGAAGAGCCTTGATGTAAAGGGAGTGTGACATCCTTCAGGGGATATAAGTACAACACCTATGCCATTGCCGAGTGCGTTGGATGCCCCATCGAAAACCAGGGTCCATCAGGATCCTTGCTCAGGTCCATCATATGGTCTGAATTCTTCACAGTTGTTTACCATCATGATGTCTTCATCTGGGAATTCGAACTTCATGGACTGGTAGTCATCCACAGCTTGATGAGCAAGGTGATCGGCTAGTACACTGCCCTTTATTGCTTTCTGGGTAGTATACTGAATGTCATATTCTGTCAAGATCATCTGTCATCTCGCTATTCTCCCCGAGAGGGCAAGTTTCTCGAATATGTATTTTATTGGATCCATCTTGGATATCAATAAGGTAGTATGGGTCAACATATACTGTCTTAGCCGGTGATTAGCCCATGCCAGAGTGCAGCAAGTTTTCTCGAGCAGTGAATATATTATTTCACAGTCGGTAAACTTTTTGCTCAGTTAATAAATAGCATGCTCTTATTGGCCAGAATCGTCATGCTGCCCCAGCACACACCCATTGAATTTTCCAAAACAGTTAGATACATGATCAATGGTCTTCCCTCGACTGGTGGCATCAAAACAGGAGGCTCTTGTAGGTACTCTTTAATCTTGTCGAAGGTAGCTTGGCATTCATCATTCCATTTGACTACTTGATCTTTCTTCAGTAATTTGAAGATTGGTTCACAAGTTGCTGTTAAGTGAGGAATGAATCTGGCAATGTAGTTTAGCCGTTCTAAGAATCATCTGACTTCCTTCTCAGTAAGAGGAGCATGCATTTCTTGTATAACTTTCACTTTGGCAGGATCCACTTTGATACCCTTACCGCTGACGACAAAGCCTAGGAGTTTACTAGACCTCACCCCAAATGTGCATTTATTCAGGTTCAACCTTAGCTTGTATTTCTTTAATCTCTCAAAGAGTTTCTGTTAATGGTCAAGATGTTCCTCTTCAGTTTGAGATTTGGCTATCATGTCGTCCACATAGACCTCTATTTCATGATGTATCATGTCATGAAATAGAGCTACCATGGCACGCTGATAGGTTGCCCCAGCGTTCTTCAACCCGAATGGCATAACCTTGTAACAGAAAGTGTCCCATTGTGTGATAGAGGTTGTTTTCTCCATGTCCTCAGGCGCCATTTTGATTTGATTGTAACCTAAGAAACCATCCATGAAGGAAAACACCTTATGATGTGTTGTATTGTCAACCAAAATATCGATGTGGGGAAGTGGGAAATCATCTTTAGGGCCTGCCCTATTCAAATCTCTGTAGTCCATGCACATCCACACTTTGTCGTGCTTTTTCGGCACGAGAACAACATTGGCGACCCATTGTGGATAGGAGGTGACGGCCAAGAATCCGGCATTGAATTGTTTCACGACTTCAACCTTAATCTTCTATGACATGTCGGGTCGCATGCAACAGACCTTTTGTTTTACCGGAGGGAAGTCTTCTTTTGTTGGTAGACGATGTACCACGATATCAACATCAAGTCTTGGCATGTCTTCATACGACCAGACAAAGACCTCAACATAATCATGTAGCAACTGAATTAGACGCTTCTTGACATTGGGTTCCAGATTGGCACCCACCTTGACTTCTTTCATGTCCTCTTCAGTATCTAGGTTAACTGTGTCCACTAGTTCTTCATGGGGCTGTATGGTCCTCTCTTCTTGTTGTAGTAGCCTGGCAAGTTCCCCTGGTACTTCACAATCTTCCTCACCTTCGTCTTTGGCTTGGTAGATTAGATTTTCAGAGTCACAGAAGGCCATAGCAGAATCGTTACCCATGGGATCCCGAATGGATGTAGATCTGCATTTTGAATGTGAGTGTGTGTAAGAGTATAGCTATCTTCGAAAGAAATAAAAATAAAAATAAGGAGTACAAAGTTTGTATGCAAAAACGTCCATGATTCATTGATGACATATGAAAATGAGGCAACAACCCTTACAAATGGACCGTTGTGCCTCGGGTAAGACACAAGGTTTTAAAAGTATGAATTTTTTAATTATTACAGATCCAACAAAATTTAAAGACAATTACTGTGGAATAAAAGTAATTGGGACAAAATCTTTAGCTTCCCAGTTGCTGAGTCCTCCATTGGCAGTTGGGAAAATCCAATCCTCCAGGTCATAGTTGTCCTTATCATCCTCCACTGCGCTGACTTTGTGGTTGCCGATCTTCAAGGGTGGTCCCTCGGTACGAGCATGATGTACAACTTCCTGGGCTCCTGAAGTGAAACCCAAACCAAATTTTTCAGATTTGTATGGGATATCCGGGAGCTCGCCCCAAATAGTACACCCACCTTCTTCGATCACTGCTTTGGCATCTTTCAGAGAAGATATCTTTAGCGGAGGCCTTATAATCTTCGAGACTTGGGAAACGATCTTGGTTACTGCCACGATTTGTGGGACTTCCTCGAAGAGCTGAAATGGAGTTTCAATGAATTCACCATCCAATTCCATGTATCTGAAAGAGTTCAAGTGACTGACCATATATTCCTCTTCTCCATGGATATTAATGATTTTCCCCTTGGTTGGATATTTCAGCATTTAATGTAATGTAGACGTAACGACACCCGTTGTGAATCCATGTTCGCCCCAATAAGCAGGAATAAGAGGGGCGAATGTCCATCACGTAAAAAGTTGAATCAAAGGTTTGACTTCCAACTTTTATGGGGATGTCCACCTCCCCCATGCACCATTCTCTTTGAACTGTCGAAGGCCCTTACCACTATATTGTTGGGTTTTAAGGTCAAACCTTCACAGTCGAGTCTATCAAGAGCTTTCTTAGGTAGCACATTCAAAGACGAACCGGTATCAACCAAGACATGGGCCAAAGTTGTGCCCCTGCATTCAACAGAGACATGCAATGCCTCGTTATGCTTCCTCCCTCTAGGTGTCAGGTAAGCATCAGAAAAGCCTAAACCATTATCTGCGGTCAAGCTGGCCACACAGTCTTGGAACTGATCAACAGAGGTTTCTTGTGGTACATGGGCAGATTTAAGGAATTTCACCAAGGACTTAGCATGAGCCTCAGAGCATAATAATAAAGCCAGCATGGAAATCTTTGACGGACTCTTCCCTAGCTGTTCGACTATGTTGTTGCCGCTTCTTTTTATAATTTTCAAAATTTCTTCCATCTCCTTTTGGGAGGCCTCAGGGATAGATACTGATTGCGCCTTCATCCGGACAGGCTCAACTAGAATTCCTTTTCCCTGAGTCTCGGTCGACTCGGTGGTTGGAGTATCAACAGGTGTAATTATAGGAATTGTAGTAGTAGTAGTGTCAACAGGAACAGAAACATGGATGATTACAGGACCAGTAACAGTCTTCAGAGGAGAAATCTCTGGGGAGAACACTCTGCCACTTCGGGTTATCTTGCTGGTTCCCACAATGTTGCTGATGTCGAGGTCAACCTTCTCAGAAATTGAGTCTTCAACAACCGACCAATCCTACTTGACACCGTGATAGTAGACATCGCCCCCATATTTCCATGGGACAGTTTAATCTGATGAGTACGGGATTGGTCCAGACATAGTAATTATCAGTGGATCTACTTTGGGAACTGATGTAATCCTAACGGGTCTTTTGGTGGATATCCTGGAAGAATTGGCGGAAATGGTTACTATTGAAACATCATTATAAGAAATGGTTGGAATGGGAGTCTTCTCAATCAAAATCTCTTTGTAATCCATTAGGCGTTGAACACCTACTTTCAATAAATGATAACCAGTTGGTAGGGATAAACAGAGGTGGCATCTTTCGTCACAACCCAGAAATAAACCGGCATTCAACAGGTTTCTCTTGATAGTCAGAAGAGGAGTAACAAGTTCATCAAGAAAAGTAAAAAACATATCATCTTCTACAGCATTAACACCATGGCCATGCTTGGGCATAGGAGCGGTGATAACATTTGGGATCTCAGGAGCATCAAATTTAATTTCTTTGGCTTCAAGAAGGTCTTGCACCTTGTTTTTCAAAGCCCAACAATTGTTAGTATCATGGCCTGGACTTTCTGAATGGTATGCACAACGAGCATTAGGATGGTAATGACGAGAGGTTGTGTTAGGATTCTTCGGAGCTTCTTTCAAAGTTACCAGATTAGATCTCAACAAATGTGGCAGGACTTGAGATAGTGTCATATTAATCCGGGTAAATTGTCTTACTGGTTTTTCTGTTCTAGGTTGATCGTTCCTTTGTTGAGTAGGTGTAGGCTTAGGGATCATGATAGCCCCTACCATTGGACGGTGTTTAGTTCTTTCTTGATTCCTTTGAGGATACACAACACCAACTTCTTTCTTCCCAATAAAGTGTGTTCTTACAGTAGCAGAGGATGCGTCTTTTTGAATCTCCCCACTCTTAATCCCAGCTTCCACTCTTTCTATGGTCAAGATTAATTCAGTAAATCTTGATGAAGAGCTTCCAATTAAATGATTGAAGAAAGAACCGAACAGGGTACCCAGAAACATGTCTACTAGCTCTCTTTCAGACAGGGAAGGCTGGACTCTTCCAGCTAAGTCCCTCCATTTCTGAGCGTAGTCTTTGAAACTTCACTTGAAACTATAGACATACTCTAGAGTTGAGTATGGGTGGGAGCAAGGTCTGTGTTGTACTGATATTGTTTATAGAAAGCAGAAGCAAGGTCTTCCCAATTATGGATCTTGGCCCTTTCCAGTTGATAGAACCAATCTAGCTGAGTCCCGGATAGACTGTCTTGAAAGAAGTGGACCCATAAATCTCTGTTAGTAGTATGAGGCTGTATCTTCCTCACATAAGATCAGAGATGTATCTTTGGACACGAAACCCCGTCGTATTTAGCGAACACCGGTGCCTTGAATTTTGGTGGAACAATAATCCCAGACACTAATCCCAACTCCTCAAAGTCCAGCCCGGGCACTTTCTGAATCTCCATTGCGCTTAGACGTTCTTCCAGATGTTTGTATTTTTCGTCGGCCGGGGGATATTTCTCTTCAGAGTAATCTTCTTCTTCCTCATCCTCAGATTCTATCTGGACAACTGCTTTCTTTCCTTTCACTTCTTGATTATCCTTTTCACCGGATGACATTGCAAAGTCTAGGGTCCGTCTGGCTTATCCTTGGAACCTTCTTCCCATATTCAGAACTCCGGTTACTTTCTTTGCTTTCTTCTTCTTTTCTTCAACCAGCAAAGTTTTCAGATCCTCTTGTCCTTTGGATAGAGTCAAGTAAATCTATTGAAACTGAGCATTCTGCGTCTAGAGGCCTTTTACTGTCTGCTTGAGATCCATCTTACTAAAATAAACAGAAGAAAGATGTGGAGACTTGTTGTAAGAAACCTGCTTATGTTATGATGAATGGTAAATGCATATGCAATGATTTCAAGGAAATTAGAGATTTAAATTTGCTTTAGACCAAAAAGGAACACACGTTATATTAATAAGTCAAAGCTTTGAGTACATCATGCCTCTTTTGGGCTTACAAAGAAATACAAAAACTCTAAGATGAAAAAGTTGTACGCATCCTATTTGGTGCGATGTAGGCATTCAGGCTCCTCTCCTCATGAAGTTGCTTAATGAGTTCCAAAACCTTCTCGCTAGCGTAGAATTGAGCCTCTAAAGTGTCTCGCTCCCCCTTAAGCTGTATTTGATCCCTTTGTAAGTCTTCAAGAGAGGTGGGCATATCAGGATGTAGGATAGTGTAGGGAACATCTCCTTCCACAATAGGCTCTAGATAATTGGGAGAGTGGAGGTGTAAGACATCATAAGAATTTGAGCACGAGGTCGTACCCATTTGAGGTAAGGCTCAAGATGGATGGAATTCTTATTCCCCAATGTCTTGCTGTCTACCTTGTTCAACATCCTCCAAGCTCGGATAAATCTTTGGCGGTGACATTGATCGTCATTCTCTTAGTCAAATACCAAACCTTGAATGAGCATCTCATGTGGGTCATCCCTTTGGTTGTAACCAAACTGTCTTAAAGCTAAGCAGGGGTTACAGGTGATACCTCCTCTAATGCCAAGTAAGGGGACATTAGGGAATTCTCCACAACGGTCGACAATAGTAACATTCTCTCTAGATCAGGAACACCAATGAATGTCTGAATGTTTGAGTGTCACCAACCTATGTGACCACCTTGAACCTTGCCCGTTCTTCAATACAGATTGGGGAAGATGAAAAATAAACCATCTTGCTAAAAGAGGAGTACAACACATAAGGATACCTATTTTCCTCATAGTACGAGTGTGAAAGGAATGTAGGATATCCCCTAGCAAAGTAGGCACTGGGTTACGAGACATGAAGATTTTGACGGCGTTCACATCTATGAGTTGGTCAAGATTTGGAAACAAAACCATCCCATAGATGAGGAGAGCCACAATTTCCTCAAAAGCTTGCAAATCCAAAGAGTTCCAACAATTTTGGGCTTTCTCAAACAAGAACTTTGCTAGGAAACCCTTGACACCACTCCTTGTTTCCCAATTAGTTGTGATATCAGATGGTTGCAAGTGTAGAGCTTGGGCAATCTCTTCTGGCTTTGGATCTATTTCCGTACCGTTGAAATGTAGTTGATTAAGAATAGGAATCCTCAAGAGTTTGGAGAATTCTTCCAAAGTTGGAACAAGTTGATAATCGGGAAATGTGAAGCAATGGTGTAAAGGATCAAAGAACTGAATGAGCACATTCATCATGTCCTCATCAGTATTGGAAGTAACCAAGTTTAGTATGCGACCATGTCTTTTGGTGAATGGAGAATTTTCAGGAATCCTTGATGCTAGCTCTTTAAGTTGAGAAGGGATCCTTACAAGATTGACTTGAATGGTTTTCCTGTGAATAGAATCCATGTCCTACAAAACAGAACAAAGATAAATCCCAAGATCCTTGAAATGGTTAGTGAATATGAGTATGATGTTATGATGTTTATGATGTTATGTACAAGTAAATATATATACAAATAAAGCAAACAAGTCCTTAGGTTTAAGCTTGCATGGAGTCTCATAGGTAAGTAACCTCTTGAAGTTTAGTTGGCTCAAACTTGTCCTAGTAATAGTAACCGGGTTATAAGGAGCTCAATATCACCGGTTTGTTTCTTTAGGCATTGTTTCAGCACAAGCCTCTTTAATGGCGACCGAAATATCCCAAAAAACTAAACCTCAATGAGTGTAGTATCGAGTATCTACCAACTTCGGACTGCAGCAAAGTCGGTCATCTCACTACGTCCTAATGGCCAAGTTGGTCAAGTAAAGGTTCTAAAAGCTTATTAATGCTTCATGACATCACTCAGCGGCCCCGTATTCTCCTTGACTACTCAAGGGATACCGGTACCCACAAATATGTCACACTAACGTAGCTGTTGCTTAGACCATGTCGGTATACCCCACACAATTTCCATAACGTATTGCTACTTACCTATAAGGTATCCCAAATCTGGGTAGAGGATTCAAACCCAAACAAAGAACCATAATGTAAAGCATACAAGTTAAACAATGAAGGCAAGTAAATGTGATCTAACCCTAAGGTAACCCCACTTTAAGAATTCTCCCCAGCAGAGTCGCCAGTTCTGTGATACAGTGGGAGAATTGACTTGGGTGTTTTGCATTTGATTGAAAATGTTGCGGTTAGCAAGAGTCGCCATCGACTTTTCTTTTATCCAAAAGGAAAGGTGAAAAAGCACAGGAAATACCTTTGAGATTGTTTCTTGAGTTCGGGGGGTAGATTATGAAAATGGAAGGTGTTAGCACCCTTTTCATCCATGGTTTTCCATGGGCTCTTAGTTACTTGCTAGATCACTTGCTTTTTGCTTGAAAATATGCTTTGTGGTTTTTGAATGTATTTTGTAAAAGAGGCCATTGTTTAGACAAACTTTGTAATGATTCTCGTTCGTAAGAATCTATACAAAGATTGATATTTTGAAAAATGTTTTCAAGTTTGAAAGGTGTTTTGAAAGTGTAGGTGTTTGTTTTTGAAAATAGCAAGGATGTTTTGTTTTGAAATTGAGCAAGTAACTAGGAACATTCTACCTACTCAAAAGTCTTTCATGTTCATTTCCTTTTTCCTTTGATATTGTTATCTTACCATTGATTTGGTAAGTAACCCTATCTTTGGATGTAAAAGGGACGGGCGTGGGTCATCGTATAACCATGATTAGCAATATTACAAGATATCTTAGCATTTTTATTTAGGGACTAAGATCATTTGGAAAGGCAACATAGATAGCATCATCGAGGGACTGATCTTGTATTTTTCTTGTCTTTTCTAAGATACCTCACATGCATAATATGGCCATTTTTGTAAGGCAACCATGTGGATTTACCCTAGGGGTGTTTGTGTGCAAGTGTATTTATTTTCATGCTTGATTTGTCTTTGATTAGGGTTTGCTATTAATTGGTTTTATCTTGCCATGCAAACCCTAGTTTACTAGCATTTATATAAAGCGATAAATTGCGAAAAATAAAAATACTAAGCTATTACATCATTAGGGAAGAGGGTGTACAAATGGGGGATTTTGCAAGAAAATTAAATATACTTATCTATTACAACCATATTGAATATGTACAAATAATTGAATAAATAATAATGTATAAATACAAGAATATAAATGGAAAAAGAAATGATTTTTTTTTGTTTTCATGAAAAGGGTTTAACCTAAACCTAATTAAGAGAAATGATTAGTTAAAATTATAATAAAATTAACTTAAACTAATTGAGAAAAGAAATTAAATTATAAAGATTTTTAGGATTTTTCTATGAAAAAGTTTTTAATTAGAATTAGCAAAAAATTAATTTCTTTAAAATAAATCTAAGTTCTAAATTAATTTTAATTTACAAGAAAACAAAATAATATAATAATTAAACCTAAGCCTAAATATTAATTATTAAGAAAGAAATTAATTTATTAAGAAATTTTTTTTATTCTTTTAATTTTATTAAAACAAATAAAATAAATAAATGAGTGTAAAAATAATAGAATAAATATTTTTTTGGATTTTTATTAATAATAATAAAAATAATATTAATAATAATAATAATAGTAATAATAATAATAATAATAATAATAATAATAATAATAATAATAATAATAATAATAATAATAATAATAATAATAATAATAATAATAAAGAAAACAAGAAAAGAAAATAAATTGAAGAAAAAAAGTTTGGGCCAGGTGTATGGAAGTAACAACAGGGGTTAGTAAAAGCAAAAAAAGCAAGGCCCAATTGTTGGAAGCCCAATCGCCTGTTTAAAAAAAATGGAAGAAAAATGTGAAAAATAGCAAAAGGGTACCACTGGGGCTTGAACCCAGGTCCCAGAGGTTAACAGACGCGCGCTTTACCACTGGGGTGACTATACATCCGTTAACATTGGTACAACAATAAATATATAATATAAGTTATGCCCTGAATTCAACTTCATCTTCAACCTCCAGCCATGGATCTTGTAACTTGCTCATTTCTCAACAAAAATGAAAGATGCAAACATGAAAGTTGCTCTATTTTTCCACACGAATCCAACCATATAAATATCATAAGCTATAAATCAAAGATGAATGAGAATTTCTAAAAGTACCAAATTCTGACCTAAATATTTCAGAAAGTTCAAACTCAAAATTCTCCTAGCTCAATCAAAATAAATGAAATCTATGGACATGTATAGTTTCAGGGCAATGATGTCTACATTTTATCTTCACAAATGCAAGCCTAACAATGCCTAAATATGAAGATATAAGTTCAAGAAAAATACCTCAAAACTGGAAATCGTGAAATGAAAATGGGCTTGATTCAAGGTGCTGCAATGATCATGTTAGCTTCCTCAAGTTCCCAGAAAGCTAATGCAATGATTAGCTTGAGCAATGGGTGGCTGAAATGGTCTGGAGAAGTCAACTTGCAGAGCTCTATTTTTGGTTATAGAGGTTGATGAAGATAGAGTTACAATTATGAAACAGGTTCAGGGATGGTTCGTATTTGATGTAAGGAAGCTTTAGGAATGAATTTGAGGGAAAACGCACGAGGGAAATGAGAGATACAAGTTTAAGGTCAGAACTGTGTACCAATGGAGTTTTTTGTGCAATTCCTGGCTAGAGGGAGTTTGGGAATGTCTCAGGGTGCTTGAGCTCGTGTCCTAGCTCACAAATAGTGACTCTATTTATAAGCAACAATTTTGGAGACTTGTTGTTGATCAGAATTCAAAATCACAAGTTTATGCATAACATGTGATTTTTGAGAAATTCAAGTTTCAAAGCCTTGTGTACTTGCTAAGATAGAGTGGTTATGCTTTAAACATACCTGCTTTTGACTTTATGGATGGAGTGTGATCAGAGGGAACAAGTTAGAGGCTCAAGAATGGACTTTATGCCAAAAGCTTGCTTTATAAGAATGTCAATGTTAACTTTGTGCCATTAATGGAAATGCAACTTGGATAATAGCTCAATTGCTTGGATCAAAGCTCTAACAGTTGTGTAAACATTTAATTATGGAGTGACAAACAAGTTTGAGGCCTTCAAAGCAAAGATTATGAAGCCTAGCAGGATTTGGTTCATGTGTTCATCAAAAATGACTTGTAATTTAAGTTTGAAAACCCTAACTTCCTCTCTTCGATTCTCCCTGCTCAAGAATGATTTCAAGTAGTTCTTGGACATTTTGGAAAGATTGTAATGTGCTATACAACCCCTCTTTGAATCATTTTTGAAAATTACCCTTGGAACTATATGAAAAAGTGCCATGAAGTTAGGTCAAAATCCTGCCTAAACTAGGGCAAAATTTCACTAAGTGTTTAATTTCAAGACCATGAATTTATGAAATAATAACTTGAAATCTAAGCACTTTTAGAAGAAGTTGTGTAAATAAATTTTGTATATATCATGGAGATCTACAACTTTCATGTTGAAAGTTTCTTTTGAATCATCTTGCATCATGGTGAAAAATTGGCTCAAAGTTGTGAAAAAACATGATGTTTTAAACACTTAGAAACATTTCTAAGTTATAAAACTTTGACTTTTCAAAATGAAATCTTGAATTTTTTATTTCTTGATGAATAAGTTTCATATTTTTACATGTTTTGATTATGATCTTTGACACTTGATTTTGACCAAAAAGTCAAAGTTTGACTTTTCAGTGTACAATTGACTTTTGATCAGTTGACTGAAAGTTCACTATCAATCCAATTGATCTTGAGCAATGTTTTGGGTCATGACATTAGGTCAAAATGATGCAATTCAAATCTTGAGATCATTCCTCAAACCAATTAACCATTTTCTAGGTCAAAAATCAGAAATTGCCCTTTCTCAGTCAAAACCCTAATTTTGACCATTTTGCCCTTTTGATGATTTGATCAAATTTCTTGAGGAATTATGGTCCAAACTTGATCAAATGATACATATGAGTTTATAATGTTGACGTGGATAAAAAATTATGAAGTTTGACTGTAAATTGGCCACATTTGACTTTTTCCCCAATACAGCTGATTTTCAGGTCAACTACTTAATTGATTGAGCAATAATGTGATTCAAGGCTTGAGACTTGACATGAGTAAACTTGGGGGTCCATAACGACCCATGAAATTCATATGAGGAATTGGAAGTTCAATTATCCTTGTGAAATTTTAAAGCCTAATTTTAGTCATAAGTGCTTAATGAGGTGTCTTGAGTTGATCAACCCTAGTGCAGTCTTGAACCCAAGCTGATTTTGTGAGAAAATACTTATTAAATGAGAGAGAAAATTTTAGGGTACAACACCGAGTTAATCGGGAAGTTGGTAATATCCGGAGGAAGGATGTAGACTTTGGGAACCTCTAGAACCTTATTCGGCAAGTGATAAGTTCTAGACCATAGTTTATGGGTAGTACCTTCGACCTCATGCTCGTGACGTTGAACCTATGAACCCTATGTTTGTGATCTTGTGTGTGATTGTTGCATCATGCATACATGCACCCATGAGCATATCCTAAAGACATTTTGTTTCAAGGGACTTAAAAGTTGACTCTTTGTGAATATCTCAGGTACTTTTTGACTATGGATTCTGGAAAAAGAAATACCGAGAAATACAGTTTCGAAAATCCCAAGATAGATGAGTTGATGAGTTTGATTCCCGAGATCGAGAGTCCTACAAATTTTCGGAGGAAGTATGGGTCCATCATTTCTCTTATGAAGCCCAGGATGAAGGAGGGTATTCTCTCAACTTTGGTCCATTTCTATGATCCGATGTATCAATGCTTTACTTTCCATAATTATTAGTTGATGCCTACATTAGAGGAGTAATCTTATCTGCTGGTTTACCTATTATCGATTATGTTCATTTTACTAGTTTGGAGGGTGAGCCAAAATCTCATGAGATTGCTGCTTTGATCCATTTGGGAAAGTCTAAGGTTGAAGCCCACATGACTACCAAAGGAGGTATTAGAGGATTACCAACTTAGTTCTTATTGGAGAAAGCTTGCTACTTCGCTAGGATGAAGAGTAAGGTTGCTTTTGAGGGCATCTTTTCTCTGCTTGCTTATGGATTGTTCTTATTTACCAATGTAGACAAATTTGTTGATATCAATGCCATCAAGATCTTTATGATTGGAAACCCAGTTCCTACATTATTGGGTGATGCTTATTACTCCATTCATCTTCAGGATTTTTATCATGGAGGGATGATCATTTGCTGCACGCCTTTGTTGTATCAGTGGTTTATTTCTCACTTACCTCGGTCTGATGCTTTATGGGATGTCAGGAAAGAGCCTCAGTGGGATCCAAAGATTATGGAACTCACTCATTCAGATATTGTTTGGTATCATCAGGCATACTATGATTTATGGATTATCCACAGTTGTGGTAGTTTCCCCAATCTACCTCTTCTTGGTACAAAGGGAGGAATTAACTACAATCCTGTTCTTGCACGACGATAACTTGGATATCCGATGAGGGATAAGCCAAATAATATTCATTTAACTGGTTTCTTCCTTAAAGAGGGAGAGGTTCATAAGGAAGCTAAAGAGGAGATTACGAAGGCTTGGCGTCATATTCACATGAAGGGTAGGAAGGATTTGGGACCTAGAGGGGTTGTTTCTTTGGAGCCTTATCTTCAGTGGGTACAAGCAAGAGCCATCCAGTTGAAGATGTCGTATTCCCGTGAAGAACCCATGCCTGACATGTTTGTGAAGACCACTCATCCCCTATTAGATGACGTGGAAGAACTTCAGATTGCTTTAGTTAGGATACAACAAGAAAAGGAAGCTTAGAAGAATAAGTGCCAGTCTTTAGAGGTATCCTACTGAGCAAACCTGAAGGAGAAAGACGACTTGATTGAGATTCTTGAGAGCCATGTTGTAGAGACAATGGAGACGCAAGAGGATTTATTTTCCTCTAAGCCTCAATCAGGACCTAATTATTCACTTCCTGACTCTGATGATTGGAAGGAGGTCGCCACCAGGTATGTGGAAGAAAACCAGAGGTTGAAGACTCATATTTTCAGGCTCACAAGGAAGCGTCAGCGTGTAGAGTGATCTCCATCAACTTTGTTTTTTAGGGTTTTAAACTTTCATCTTGTACTTGGGATTATTGAAACATGTACTAAAAAGTGTAATCCATTTTGAGATTATTATAATGAGATTTTTCAGTATTTCAGATGTGTTATTACTTTGATATTTGCAAATTGTCTATAAATATTTGAGTCCCTTGAAATGTTAAATAATACAATAAATCATGTGCATTGCATATCATGCATCATGTTGCACATACTTCTTGCATTTTTTGTACATATCCAGGTGTCTTACTGAACTTCTTTACTTTGTTTAGTAAGATGTCTCACCAGTACAACACTCGAGATAATTTCAGAAGGAAGATGGACAATCTAGAACAAGAGAATCGCAAGTTGCACGAAGAAGTTTCTGATCTGAAGGCCAGTATGTCCAATCTCACTACTCTAATGGAATCTTTGGTGGCTGCTAAGAATCAGCCACCAATTGCTCAGCCTCAACAGACAATGGTTGCTACTAAAGTTCCGACTGTTTCTATTTCTACTACTCCACCTGCTGTTGTTCAAAATCGTATGCCTCTGGAACACCCTTGGGGAATTCCAGAGAACTTTATGCCAAAGTTTATAATTAGGATGCTCAAGTTTCTCCACTTGCTCAGGCTGTTGTTGTTCCCGCACCTCCTGTGGTGCATATCACCCCTACTACTAGAAATGAGACTCACTATGTTGCACCTCCCTCAGTGAATATGGTCCCGTTTGCTAATGATAAAGTGTATCACCCTATTCCTCCACCAAGTGAAAGCCTAGGTTTCTATGATCGAATGGACGATTTTCAAGACCAGTTTGATAAGATGCAGAAAGAGTTGAAGACCCTCAGAGGAAAAGAGTTGTTTGGGCAGAATGTGAATGATATGCGTTTGGTGCCAAATGTGAATGTACATGCAAAGTTCAAAGTGCCAGAGTTCGAAAAGTACAAGGGCAACACTTTTCCTCGTGCTCACTTAGTAATGTATGTAAGGAGAATGTCTACCCATACAAATGATCAACGCCTGTTAATTCATTTCTTCCAATACAGTTTGACTGGTGCAACATTGAAATGGTACATGAGCCTGGACAGTTCCAATATTCATTCTTTCAATGACTTGGGTGAAGCATTTATCAGACAATACAAATACAATGTAGACATGGAACCTGATCGTGATCAACTCAGGGCCATGGTCCATAAGGACAAGGAGTCATTTAAGGAATATGCACAAAGATGGCGTGAAGTAGCCGCCCAGGTGATTCCTCCAATGGAAGAAAAAGAGATGACCAAGATTTTTCTGAAGACAATAGGTGCATTATATTATGAAAGAATGGTGGAGATTACACCCAGTGATTTTACCTAAATGGTGAGAATGGACGTCCGTTTAGAAGAAGCTGTAAGAGAAGTTCGTCTGATAAAAAGTGAAAATTACGGCAATGCGAAAAAACCATCATTTGGTTTTGTTAAGAAGAAAGAAGGAGAAACAAATTTTGTTATTCAAGAAAGAAGGGTTAATCCTCCTAGAAGAAGTCACCAGCGCCATCAACAGGTTGCCTCAGTAACTCCGGTTGTAAATTTTGCTCTGACTACAGTCGCTTATCAAATACCAACCCCTCAAGGAAGTCAAGGGCAGAATCAGAGAAGAGAACCTTTTGACGTTACCCCTATGAGTTTTGCAGAGCTACTCCCAGCATTGATCCAGAAAAAGTTGGTCCAGACTAAGCCACCCCCTGCTATACCATCCCCTTTGCCTTGGTACTATAAGGCAGATCAGATGTGCACTTTCCATCAGGGTGCACTAGGGCATAATGTGGAAAATTGTTATCCTCTAAAATCCGAGGTACAGAAAATGGTTAGATCTGGACTTTTCTCCTTTAAAGATGTCAGTCCTAATGTAAAAGATGATCCTCTGCCAAAGCATGGAGGAGTGAATGCTATCAACATGATTGCTGGTTGTCCAGGGGACTTCCAAATTTATGATATTAATTTGGTTAGAGGAGACTTGGTAAAGATGCATGCAGACCTTTACGATTTTAGTTACTATACTCATGACCATGTTGATTATGGTATCTGTAGTACTGATATACAAGGTTGTTACAAGATAAAGGCTGATTTACAGGAGATGATGGATGAGGGCCTTATCCATATAATCAGGCCTAGGTCAGAATATGAGGAGGAAGTGAACATGGTCTTTGGGTGTCCTGGAGAGTTCAGAATCTTTGATGTGGACCATATGAATGATGATCTCATGCAATTTCATGCTACTTCTTGCCACATAGTTGGTCAAGTAGAGCACCACTATGGATGTTGCCGGGTTTACTACATGGATTCCCGAGGATGTTCCATTGTAAGAACATGTATTCAGTTGTTATTGGATAATGGAACAATCAAGGTGTTAGGCCAAAGAGAGGATTACCATGAGGTTAATATGATCTAGTTTTGCTTGGATAAGGATGAATCAGGTGATGAATATGCTTCTGTAGATGAATACTTTTCCTTAGAGAGGATATGTTCTCCAGAGGTGATCCTTTGATGTTCAAATTTTCAAAAGAAGGTGTGAACGTAATTGTGCCTTGTTTCAATGATTATGCCCCAATTGAAATTGAATATTGTAGTAAGCCAGTTGTTGCCCCTGTGGTGATTTACTTGCCAGGGCCCGTTCCTTATAAGTCAGATAAAGTTGTATCGTACAAGTACAATGATACTATTTTAGAGGATGGTGTGGAAGTTCCCATCCAGCCTTTGTCTAGTATTGAGAATATTGCTGAAACTAGCAGGGTGACCCGCAGTGGTTGTGTATTTGCACCAGTTATTATGGGAAATGTCAGTGCTGAGAAGAAAGTTACAAAAGGTGTTGAGAATAAGAAAGTTGTAGGAGAATCCAATGGTGCTACCCTGGAAAAAGATATGGATGATATTTTGAAGATTATCAAAAAAAGCGATTACAAAATTATAGATCAGCTATTGCAGACTCCTTCAAAGATATCTGTTGTACCCCAAAATTTTCCCTCTCATTTATCAAATCTTTTATCACAAGATCTCTTTGACTCAAGACTGGATTAAGGTTTGGTTAGCACATGATATCTCATCTTGCATTGATAACCTAAAATTAGGGTTTGAGTTTGCACAAGGATTTTTGGAATATCAATGCTTCATGTGACTTTAAAACATCATTATGGACCCCTAAGATCGCTCATGACAAGTTTCAAGCCTTGAACCACATTTTTGATCAGTCAATTAGACAGTTGACCTAAAAATCAGCTGTATTGGGGAAAAAGTCAACCATGGCCAATTTACAGTCAAACTTCATAATTTTTTATCCCCATCAACATTTCAAACTTATATGTATCATTTGGTCAAGTTTGGATCATAATTCCTCAAGAAATTTGGTCAAATCACAAAAAGGGCAAAATGGTCAAAATTAGGGTTTTGGTTGAGGAAGGGCAATTTCTGATTTTTAACCTAGCAACTGACCAATTGAGTTCAAGCATGATTTCAAGGATTCAATTGCATCATCTTGACTTAATTACATGGCTAAAAACATCTCAAATTCATTGGATTGACAGATGAAATTTGCAGTCAACTGATCAAAAGTCAACCGTATACTGAAAAGTTAAACTTTGACTTTTTAGTCAAAATCAAGTGTCAAGGGTCATAATTTATCAAGACGTGTCAAAATATGAAACTTTTTCATCAAGAAATCCAAATTTGAAAATTAGGGTTTGAATTTGAAAATTTTCCTATCTTAGAAATTTTCTAAGTATAGAAAATTTTCTTATTTTTTCTCAACTTTAAGCCACTTTTACACCATGATGCATAATGATTCAAAGAAAGTTCCCAACATGAAAGTTATAGATCTACATGAAATCTACAACTTTACTTCACAAACTTTTCCCTAAAGATCTTGGATCTCAAGATATAAATTTGTGAATACATGGTCATGAACTTGTTAACTTAGTGAAAGTTTTCCCTAATTTAGGCAGGTTTTGGACCCAACTTCATGGCAATTTTTCACCTAGTTCCAAGAGGTATCTCAAAATGAATTTTAAAGATGAATTATAGATCACAATGCAAGCTTTCCAAAATGTCCAATAACTCCTCAAGATCATTTTTTAGTAGGGAGAATCGAAGAGATGAAGTTGGAAATTTCTCACTTTTTGTCCAAGCCATTTCATGAAGAACAAAGTTGCAAATCAATCCTATGCTGGCTAATTCATGTTGTACAGGTCCTAAACTTGTTCCACACTCCTTAATTAAATTCTTACTCGGTTGAAAAAGCTTTGATCCATGCTTTTGAACCTTTATCCAACTTGTAATTCCATTTATGGCAAAAAGGTTCCATTACCATTTTGAAAAAGGTCAACTTTTGCAAACTTTACAATTTTGAGCTTTGGACCTATCCCCTTGGCACATATAAGTCTCAAAGGTCTCAAGTAAGTTGTAAAAACTGATACCAACCCTAAGGGAGCAAGTACAAGCATGTCAAGTATAGTCACTTCACTTTACTTCAAATGCAAGGAAAGTTGCAAAAAGGCTAGAGCTTGCAGATCTATTGAAGAGATGACCTAAGATCATTTCAATACTAATATACAAACATTATGCAACACAATACACGATTGGCAAGGACCTGAAACACTCCTAACCAGTAAAACACCAAAAATCTGTCCAAAACTGCAGATTTTGCATAAGCACATCCAACTTCCCTTTGGCTTGTGCATTTTGAGTTTGGATCATTCAAACATATTACATACTTGATACCTAGTCAATCCAGGCCTTCATCCCTGTTCTGTAATCACTCCTCCAACATCTGCCATTGTTGACTTCAGAGCTTGCAGTTTGACTTGGCCAAGGAGTTCTAGCTACTTTCAGAGCAAGGCAAGGGTTGGGATACATCTAGGGAAGTTCAAGGAAGCTCAAGCAAGCATCAGGCCTCCCTAAAACTCACCCCAGTTCCATTCACGATTCCAACTGAAGGAGGTAAAATTTCAAACTCTATCTCCTGGTATAGGCAACCTTAGGCCATGATTTATGAATAAAAAATGTAGTCCTCATCATAACGAAGTTGTACATACCATTATCTTGCATTGATTTTACTTGTGCTGAGAGAATTTGGAACTTGAAATTTCTGGAAATATTAGGTCAAGATTTAGGGCTGTTAAAATTCTCTTTGTTCTTTGACTAATAGTTCACATAACTTATATGGTTGGAATCGTATGCTCAAGTACTACAACTTTCATGTTATGAATTTTCATTTTTATGGAAGTATGAGAGAGTTACAGGGTGTCTAGCCAAGCGTGAGGAAGGAGATGAAGTACAAGGCAAGGGCGCGTTTTGTGTTATATTATTTTTAATTTCCATAAGACAATGGATGTATGGCCACCCCAGTGGCAAAGAAGCGCGCTGGTGAGACCCGTGTCTTGGGTTCGAACCTGCGCGCTACTTTTGTATTTTTCACATTTTTCCTTTTCAGTTTTTGTGACTTTTTGCAGGATTGGGCTTAGCTTCTTGGGCCACGTCTTTTTGCTTGCAGGCTACCTCTAGTATACTTGCAATACCCCCCTGACCCATGATTTCCATAATATTTTTATTTAATTTCATTTTTGTTTTCATTAATATTTTCTTTAATGAATAAAAATCCAAAAAAATGTAAATTAATCATGTCTTATTTTTATTTTGTTTTAACTTATTTTTCACATAAAAAATATATTTTTATTTTAATAGGATATCATTTATTTTCTTAATAAACTTGTAAATATAATTAAATATATTTAGTTTAATTTATTTTTTCATTTCATACTTATAAATACCTATTTTTGCATATATATAATTTCATACTTTTTTTATGCAATATTATTTATTATTTTTATACAAGAAGATACACAAAATAATACATATAAACTTTATTTTCTTTTAAATAATAATTAGGGTTAAACCCCTTTTTGAAAATTAATTCTCTTTCCTTATATTTTTTAGGTTTAGATGAAATTTCCTTTTACATAAAAAGACACCAAAAAAAATCTTTTCTTACATGTACATTGCATTGCATTTTAAATATTGTATTATATTCTTTCTAATTCGTACAAATTCGATTTGGTTGTAATAATTTATTTAGGTTTATATTTGTGCAAATCCCCATTCAAATTTGTATTTCCCCTCCCATAAATTGTTGTAATAGCTTAGAAATATTTACATTACGCAATTTATCGCTTTATATGCCATGATTAGTAATTAGGGTTTGTATGACAAGAATAAAACAAAGCAAAATAGAACATCCTAAATACAAGACAAGATCAAAGCATGAAAATGATACACTTGCACACAAGCATCCTTTAGGGTTTCTCCACTTGGTTTCCTAAAACAAAAATAGTCATATTACGCACGCAAAGTAACTTGTCAAAATAAACAAACATAAGATCATAGTCCCTCAATGACGCTATTCAAGGTTGCCTTACAAAATGATCTTGGTCCCTCAAAAAATTCTAAGATACTTTGCAAACATTGCTAATCATGGTTATACGATGACCCGCGCCTGTCCCGTTAACATCCAAAGATAGGGTTGCTTACCAAATTAATGGTAAGACAACAATGTCAAAGGAATAGAAAATGCATAAGAAAGACATTTGAGTAGGTAGATAGCTTCTAGTTACTTTCTCTATTTCAAACAAACAATCCTTGCTATTTTCAAAACAAATACACACACTTTTCAAAAAAATCTTACAAACATTAAAAACATTTTCATAAGTCAAACATCTTTGTATACATTCTTACGAACGAGAATCATTACAAAGATTGCCTAAACAAATGGCCTCTTTTACAAAATACTTTCAAAACCACACCAAACACAATTTCAAACAAACAAAAGCAAGTGATCTAAGCAAGTAACTAAGAGCCCATGGAAAACCATGGATGAAAAGGGTGCTAATACCTTCCCTTTTCATAATCTACCCCCCGAACTCAAGAAACAATCTCAAAGGTCTTTCTTGTGCTTTTTCACCTTTCCTTTTGGATAAAAGAAAAGTCAGTGGCGACTCTTGCTAACCGCAACATTTGCAATAAAATGCAAAACCTCAAGTCAATTCTCCCACCATATCACAGAACTCGCGACTCTGCTGGGGAAATTTATAAAAATGGGGTTACCTTAGGGTTTAGATCACATTTATTTGCTTACATTGTTTGACTTGCTTGCTTTATGTTTTGGTTCTTTGTTTGGGTTTGAAATCCTCTACCCGGATTTGGGAAACATTTTAGGTAAATAGCAATACGTTGTGGAAACTGTACAGGGTATACCGACATGGTCTAAGCAATAGCTATGTTAGTGCGGCATATTTGTGGGTACCGGTATCCTTTGAGTTAATAAAAGAGAATACGGGGCCGCTGAGTGATGTCATGAAGCACTAATGAACTTCTAGAACCCTTTACTCGACCAACTTGGCCTTTAGGATGTAGTGAGATGACCGGCTTTGGTGCAGTCCGAAGTTGGTAGATACTCGATACTACACTCATCGAGGGTTGGTTTCTTGGGATATTTTGGTCGTCATTAAAGAGGCTTGAGCTGAAACAATGACCAAGAAAACAATCCAGTTATATTGAGCTCCTTAGAACCCGGTTACTATTGTTAGGACAGGTTGAGCCAACTAAACTTCAAAAGGGTACTTACCTATAAAACCCCATGCAAGCCTAAACTAAGAACTTGTTTGATTTGCTTTTATATGCATACTTGTACATAACATCATGGACATCATGAACATCATATGCATCCACTAACCATTTCAAGGATTTTGGAGATTCATCTTTGTTCTTGTTTTGTAGGATATGGATTCACTCCGCAGGAAAACTATCCAAATCAACCTTGTGAGAATTCCTCCACAACTCAAGGAGTTAGTTTCAAGAATCACTGAGAACTCTCCATTCACTAAGAGGCATGGTCGTCTACTCAACTTGGTGACCTCCAACATAGAGGAGGATATGATGAAGGTTCTCTTCCAGTTCTTTGACCCTTTGCATCATTGCTTCATATTTCCTGACTATCATCTTGTGAATACTTTGGAAGAATTCTCTCAACTCTTGAGGATTCCTATTCTCAACCAACTACCTTTCAAAGGTACGGAAAGAGATCCAAAGCCAGAAGAGATTGCTCAAGCCCTGCACTTGCACTCATCTGATATCACAACTCATTGGGAAACTAGAAGTGGTGTCAAAGGCTTCTTGGTAAAGTTTCTGTTTGAGAAAGCCCAAAGTTGTTGGAATTCCCTAGAATTGCAAGCTTTTGAGGAGATTGTGGTTCTTCTTATCTATGGGATGGTCTTGTTCCCCAATCCTGAGAAACTCATAGATGTGAGCACCGTCAAAATCTTCATGTCACACAATCCAGTGCCTACATTACTAGGGGATATCCTACACTCTTTTCACATTCGTACAATGAGGAAAAGAGGTGTGCTTATGTGTTGCACTCCCCTCCTGGCAAGATGGTTTATTTCTCATCTTCCCCAATCAATCTTAAAGAATGAGCAAGGATTAAGGTGGTCACAAATTTTAATGACGCTCAAACATTCAGATATTCATTGGTGCTCTCGATCCAAAGAGAATGTTACCATTGTTGACTGTTGTGGGGAATTACCTAATGTCCCTCTACTTGGAATTAGGGGAGGCATCACCTACAACCCATGTTTATCTCTAAGACAGTTTGGTTATGCCCGAAGGGATGGCCCACATGATATGCTGATTCAAGGCTTGGTTTTCGACTACGACAACGACGATCAAGGTCTTCGCCGGTGATTCATCCGAGCTTGGAGGATGCTAAACAAGGTTGATAGAAAGACTTTGGGACACAAGAATTCCATCCATCTTGAGCCTTACCTCAAGTTGGTACGAACCCGCGCTCAAAGTCTTATGATGCCTTATCCTTCCATTCTCCCGGTGATTATTGAGCCTGTTAAGGAAGGAGAAGTTCCATACACTATCCTACATCCTGACATGCCCACATATCTTTAAGATCTACAAAGGGATTATATACAACTCAAAGGAGAGCGAGATACTTTAGAAGCCCAATTCTACGCAAGCGAGAAGAAGGTTTTGGAACTCACTAGGCTACTTCATGAGGAGCAGACTCTAAATGCCTACATTGCACCAAAGAGGATGCGCACCACTTTTTTATCTTAGAATTTTGTATTATTTTGCCTAAGGGGCATTGATGTACTCAAATTCTATCTTATTAATATAACGTGCGTTTCTTTTTGTTTAAAACAAATTTGAATTTTTAAATCCTTGAAAGCATTGCATGTATACATATCATTCATCATGACATAAACAGGTCTTTTGCAACCAGTTTCCTCATCTCTCTACTGTTTATTTTAGTAAGATGGATCTCGAACAGACGATCAAAGATCTTCAAGCTTAAAACATGCAGTTTCAACAGTTACTCATGACCCTAGCCAAGGGGCAAGATGAGTTGAATACTCTGTTAGCTGAAGAAAGAAAGAAGAAACCAAAGAAATCCATTGGGGTTTTTAATATGGGGAGAAGATTTCAGGGACAGACTAGAAGGACCTTGAATTTTGCAACCACTTCCGGGGAAGGAGAAGGAAAAGGAAAGGAAATCGCGGTACCGTCAGAATCCAAAGAGGAGGAAGAAGAAGACTACTTTGAGGAGCAGTACCCTCCGGCTGATGATAAGTACAAACATCTTGAAGAGCGTTTAAGCGCTATGGAAATACAAAGGGTACCAGGTCTAGACTTTGAAGAATTGGGGCTAGTGTCAGGAATTGTGATTCCACCAAAGTTCAAAGTGCCGTTGTTTGCAAAATATGATGGCGTGTCATGTCCTAAAATGCACCTTCGATCATACATAAGAAAGATTCAGCCGCACTCTACCGATAAAGACCTGTGGGTGCATTTTTTCTAAGATAGTTTATCCGAAACACAACTCGATTGGTTTTACCAACTAGAAAGGGCCTATGTCCACAACTGGGAAGACCTTGCCGCAACTTTCTATAAACAATACCGTTATAATGCAGATTTGGCGTCTACCCGTACTCAACTTTAGAGTATGGCTATGGATTTAAACGAGGGTTTCAAAGATTACGCGCAAAAATGGAGAGATCTAGCTTGGAGAGTGCAACCCCCTCTGTCTGAAAGGGAGTTGGTGGATATGTTCTTAGGAACTCTATCGGGCCCTTTCTTCAACCATTTGATTGGAAGTTCATCTGCTGGATTCACTGAGTTAATTTTAACCGGGGAGAGAGTGGAAGCTGGTATAAAGAGTGGAAAGATTCAGAAAGATTTGTCTGCCTCTATAGCTGTGAGAAAGCCTTTCACCAGAAAGAAGGAGGTATCTGCTGTTTATCCACAAAGGAACCAAGGGAGAGTTGAACGCCGATCAATGGTAGGGGCAGTTATGATCCTAAAATCTACATCCAATCAACCAAGAAATAATCAACCGAGGGTGGAAAGGCCAGTCCGGCAATTCACCAGATTTAATATGACTCTAGCCCAGATTTTACCACATCTACTGAAATCTAATCTAGCAACTTTAAAATAAGTTCCAAAGAATCCCAACACGGCGTCCCCTCATTATCATCTGAATGCCAGATGCGCGTATCATTCCGAGAGCCTGGGCCACGACACCAACAACTGTTGGGCTTTAAAAAACAAGATTCAAGACCTCATAGATGCAAAAGAGATTTAGTTTGAGGTGCCATAGAAAACAAATGTCATTTCCACTCCTATCCCTAGACATGGTCACAACGGCAATGCTATCGAAGAAGATTTGTTTGTTGCTACAGTGGATGAACTCTTGACTCCACTCCCGATCATTAAGATAAACTTGTTGAAAGTTGGTGTATTCCCAGGTTGTAATAAAGATTACCATCTTTGCTTATCCTCATCAACTGATTGCCCTCTGTTGAAGACAGGTATCCAATGCCTGATTGACAACCAAGAAATTCTGTTTGAAAATGCTCATGTTTCACCCATTCCTATTGAAGATGTTTCAATCATAACCATCTCCGCCAATCCTTCTAGGGTCCCCAAAGGACCCGTTAGGATTACATCAGTTCCAAAGACTACTCCTCTCATAATAATAATGCTCGGGCCGGTCCCATACGAATCAGATAAAATAGTACCGTGGAATTACGGTGGAGAAATCTACTACCATGGTATTAAACAAAATGGGCTGACCGCCGAAGAAGTAAGCTCTGAAGAAGAAGATTCTGACATTATCAATATTGTCGGAACTAGTAAGATTACTCGTAGCGGTAGAATCTTCTCTCCAGAGATTTCCCCTCCAAAGGCAGTTTTTGGACCCGTGGCCGTTCCGTAGATTACCTTTGTACCGATAATCATACCTTCAAGTGCACCTGCTAACAAAGATGATACAACCCCTGCTATTATCCCTACCAACACTTCTACTGCTGAAAGTCAAGGAAAAAGCATTCAAGAAGAGTCTGTCCGGACGAAGGCTCAATCACTGACCATCCCCGAAACCTCCAAGAAGGAAATGGAGGAAATCCTAAGGATAATAAAGAAGAGTGACTATGATGTGGTTGAACAGTTGGGGCAAACTCCCTCCAAAATCTCCATGCTAGCTTTACTGCTGTGCTCTGAGGCACATGCGAAAGCTCTGGTAAAATTTCTAAAGACGGCCCATGTGCCACAAGAGACGTCTGCTGACTAGTTCCAAGACTTAGTGGCCAGTTTGACAGCCGACAATGGCCTAGGCTTCTCTGATGTTGACTTGACACCCTGAGGGAGAAAGCACAACGGGGCATTACATGTCTCTGTGGAGTGTAGAGGAACGACTCTGGACCATGTCTTGGTGGACACAGGCTAATCTTTGAATGTCTTATCGAAGAAATCTCTTGAAAGATTGGATTGCGAAGGGCTGACATTGAAACCCAGTAACATAATTGTGAGAGCATTTGATGGCTCGAAGAGGATGGTTCACGGTGAGGTGGACATCCCGATAAAGGTGGGAACTCAGACTTTCAACTTAACCTTCTATGTGATGGACATCCGCCCCTCTTACTCTTGTCTGTTAGGATGGCCCTAAATCCATAATGCCGGTGCTGTCACTTCCATGCTACACCAGATGTTGAATTCCCCGGTCCAAGGAAAGCTCATAACTGTCCACGGGGAGGAGGAGTACATGATTAGTCATCTGAATTCTTTCCGATATGTGGAGTTGGATGGCGAGTTCATTGAAACTCCTTTTCAACATTTCGAGGAGGTCTCTCAAGAAGTAGCAGTAACCAAGGAGGTTTCCCTGATTCCCAAGATCACAAGACCTCCACTTCGGATGGCATCGCTAAAGGACGCCAAGGCGGTAGTAGAAGAGGGTGGATGCACCATCTGGGGGAAGCTTCTGGACATCCCGTATAAATCAGACAAGTTTGGCTTGGGGTTTACTTCAACTGCTCAGAAGGCTGTGGGTCGTGCCCGTGCTGGAGGGCCACCTTTGAAGATTAGTAACCGAGAGGTCAACGCAGTGGAAGATGGTGAAGAAGATGGCAGCTTGGAAGATTGGATATTTCCTACTGTCAACGGAGGACTTCGCAACTGGGAAGCCAAAGACTTTGTCCCAATAACTTTCATCTCTCAGTAATTTATCTTTTACATTTTCTGTTGGACTTGTAATATTCACGAACAATTCACACTTTAAAAACCTTGTGTCTTACCTGAGGCACAATGGTCCATTTGTAAGGGTTTTTATTTCATCTTCATATGACATTCAATGAATCATGGACGCTTTTCCACATACACACCTTTTGTGCTCATTATCTTTCTTTTACATTTTATTATTTAAAGATGGCTATACCCTTACACACACTCACACTCACAAATGCAGGTACCCCTCCATTCCGGATCCCATGGGTAACAATACTGATATGGCCTTTAGTGACTCTGAAGATCCAGTCTATCAAGCTGAATACGAAGGTGAGGAAGATTGTGAAGTGCCAGGGGAATTGGCCAGACTACTACAACAAGAGGAAAGAGTTATTCAGCCTCATGAGGAATTGTTGGATACAATCAACTTGGGTACCGAGGAAGATAAAAAGGAAATCAAAGTGGGTGCCAATCTAGAGCCGAGTGTCAAGGAGCATCTAATTGAGCTATTGCATGATTATGTTGAGATCTTTGCTTGGTCATATGAAGACATGTCGGGACTTGATACAGACATCGTGGTACATCGGCTACCCACAAGAGAAGACTGTCCACCAGTGAAGCAAAAAGTCTGCCACATGAGACTTGACATGTCAGAGAAGATCAAAGCGGAAGTCATGAAACAGTTCAATGCTGGATTTTTGGCTGTCACTTCCTATCCTCAATGGGTTGCCAACATTGTTCCCGTTCCTAAAAAGGACGGCAAAGTACGGATGTGCGTGGATTATAGAGATTTAAACAGGGACAACCCTAAAGATGATTTTCCACTTCCCCACATCGATATCCTGGTTGATAATACAGTCCAGCATAAAGTCTTTTCCTTCATGGACGGATTCTCAGGTTATAACCAGATCAAAATGGCACCTGAGGACATGGAGAAAACTACATTTGTCACACAGTGGGGCACGTTCTACTACAAAGTGATGCCGTTCGGACTGAAGAATGTTGGGGTAACCTATTAACGCGCCAAGGTAGCTTTATTTCATGATATGATACATCATGAGATAGAGGTCTATGTAGATGACATGATAGCCTGATCACAAACTGAAGAGGAGCACCTTGGTCACTTGCAAAAGATGTTTGTGAGATTGAAGAAGTACAAACTAAGGCTGAATCCAAATAAGTGCACATTCGGAGTCCGGTCCGGTAAACTCTTAGGTTTCGTTGTCAACAACAAAGGCATCGAGGTTGATCCCGCTAAGGTTAAAGCAATATAAGAAATGCCTGCTCCTCATACTGAGAAGGAAGTCAGAGGATTCTTGGGATGCCTGAACTATATTTCCAGATTCATTTCTCACCTAACAGCTACTTGTGAGCCAATCTTCAAATTATTGAAGAAAGATCAAGTAGTCAGATGGAACGACGAATGCCAGATTGCTTTTGACAAGATCAAATAGTATTTACAAGAGCCTCCTATCTTGATGCCACCAGTCGAGGGAAGACCGCTGATCATGTATCTGACCATTTTAGAAAACTCAATGGGGTGTGTATTGGGGAAGCATGACGAGTCTGGCCGAAAAGAGCACGCTATTTACTACCTGAGCAAAAAGTTTACCGATTGTGAAACCAGATATTCACTACTCGAGAAAACTTTCTGCGCTCTGGTATGGGCTGCCCGCCGGCTAAGACAGTATATGTTGACTCATACCACTTTGCTGATATCTAAGATGGATTCGATAAAGTACATCTTCGAAAAGCCTGCTCTGTCTGGAAGGATAGCTAGATGGCAGATGATCCTAATAGAATATGACATGTAGTACACTACCCAGAAAGCTATAAAAGGCAGTGTACTAGCTGATCATCTTTCTCATCAAGCTGTAGAAGATTATCAGTCCATGAAGTTTTAATTCCCGGATGAAGACATAATGACTTTAGACAACTGTGAAGAAATCATACCATATGACGGACCTGAACAAGGATCCCTATGGACTCTGTTCTTTGATGGGGCATCCAATGCACTTGGTAATGGTATCGGTGCTGTACTCATATCTTCGGAAGGGTTCCATACTCCTTTTACTGCCAGACTTTACTTCAACTGTACGAACAACATGGCAGAATATGAAGCATGCATCTTTGGTCTCAAGGCTGCCATGGACTTGGGAATCAAATCTTTAGATGTGTTTGGAGATTCAGCTTTGGTCATCAGTCAGATCAAAGGAGAGTGGGACACTAAGCATCCAAACCTTATCCCTTACAAAGAATATGTCTTAACATTGCTACCACATTTTGAGCAGATTACCATCGAGCATTTCCCGCGAGAAGAAAATCAGCTAGCAGATGCTCTAGCCACAATGTCATCCATGTTTAAACTTAATTGGGATAACGAGGCTCCCCAGATCACCATTGAACGAATGAACGAACCAGCACACTGTCACGAGATTAATACTGAAGAAGTAGTGGACCAACCTTGGTTTCATGAAATCAAAAGGTATCTCGAGGCTCAAGAATATCCAAAAGGAGCTTCAATCAATGATAAAAAGTTCCTAAGGAGATTCTCCGCTAAGTTCTTCCTGAGTAATGGCATCCTGTATAAATGCAATCATGACTCTATTTTGCTCCGTTGTATGGATAAGATTGAGGCTGAAAAGATCATGGCTGAATTGCATGAAGGTACCTTTGGCACTCACTCCAGCGGGCATACGATGGCAAAGAAAATCCTACGGGAAGGCTATTACTGGTCTACCATGGAAGAAGATTGCTATCAACACTCTCGTACTTGTCATAAGTGTCAAATTTATGCTGACAAGGTGCACGTACCTCCGGTTCCTCTGAATGTCTTGACGGCTCCTTGGCCCTTTTCTATGTGGGGAATCGACATGATTGGGGAGATCAAGCCTACAGCCTCAAATGGACACCGTTTCATTCTAGTGGCCATTGATTGTTTCACAAAGTGGGTCGAAGCAGCTTCCTTCGCATCTGTTACTAAGAATGTTTTTTCCCGCTTCATCAAGCAGAATCTCATTTGCCGGTACGGTATACTAGAAAGGATCATCACTGATAATGGTACAAACCTTAACAATACTATGATCACCGCCTTGTGCAAACAGTTCAAGATTCAACATCACAATTCATCCCCTATCGGCCAAAGATGAATGGTGTAGTCGAAGCTGCTAATAAAAACATTAAAAAGAGCATACAGAAAATGATAGTCACCTACAAGGATTGGCATGAGATGATGCCATTTTCTCTCCACGGGTACCGTACCACAGCTCGCACATCAACTGGGGCAACACCCTATTCTTTGGTTTATGGCATGGAGGTTGTCTTACCTATTGAGGTTCAAATCCCCTCTTTGAGAATTATGAAGGATGCAGGTTTGAATGAGGACGATTGGATGCAGACTCGACTTGATCAGCTAAACTTAATTGATGAGAAGAGGCTTACTGTTGTTTTCCATGTTCAGATGTATCAAAAACGAATGATCAAGGCTTTCAACAAGAAAGTCAGACGCCAAGTATATCAAGTCGGAGATCTAGTGATCAAGCGCATCATCTTGCCACAAAGTGATCCCAGGGGCAAATGGACTCCTACCTATGAAGTACCATTTGTAATTAAGAACATCTTCTCCGATGGGGCAATGATCTTAACCACCATGGACGACGACGACCTGCCACACCCTGCGAACGCGGACATAGTCAAAAGATACTACGCATAAGAGACCCGCTAGGTTGACACACCTAGGAAAAACAAGGGCATCCTGGCAAACCAAAAGGTTCGGGAAAAAATTAGGGATAAAATAAAAAAAATCTGTACACCCGGAAAGTTGAAAACCCGAAAGGGCGACTTGGGCAAAAAAGGGTTTCCCGGTGGACTGAAAACCCGAAAGGGCGGTCCAGGAAAAAGTTAGGGAATTAAAGCGTATGACTATGTCCCGTCAGATCACTTTAAGGAAAATCTCTTCACTGAAAAACTCAGAGTTTCTGATCAATTCAATCATCTTCGGAGTATGCTGGTTCATCCAACCTCTTGATAATGATTAGGGGAGCTTCGTTATCCCACCTGACCTTGAACATAGATGACATAGTAGCTAGAGCGTCCGCTAACTGATTCTCTTCTCGTGGGAAATGTTCAAAGGTGACCTCCTCAAAGTGTGGGAGCAATGTCAGCACGTGCTCTTTGTATGGGATGAGATTCGGGTGCTTCATATCCCACTCTCCTTTGATAGGAATTATCACCAAGGCTGAATCCCCGAAAATGTTCAAGATCTTGATCCTCAGGTCAATAACAGCTTTGAGACCCATGATGCATGCTTCATACTCCGCCACGTTGTTGGTACAGTTGACGCGTAGTGGGGCAGTGAAAGGAGTATGACATCCCTCAGGGGATATGATTACAACACCAATTCCATTACCGAGTGCGTTCGAAACTCCGTCAAAAACCATAGTCCATCGGGATCCTTCTTCAGGTCCTTCATCTGGTCCAGGTTCTTCATAGTCAGTCACTAGCATAATATTCTCGTCCGAGAACTCAAAATTCATGGACTGGTAGTCATCCACGACCTGATGAGCCAAATGATCAACCAATACACTTCCCTTGATTGCTTTTTGGGTTGTATATTGGATATCGTATTCGGTTAAGATAATTTTCCATCTTGCTATTCTTCCAGAGAGAGCGGGTTTCTCAAAGATGTACTTGATCAGATCCATCTTAGATATCAAAAAAGTAGTGTGGGTTAACATATACTATCTCAGTCGGCAAGCAGCCCATGCCAAAACGCAGCAAGTTTTCTTGAGCAGTGAGTATCTTGTCTCACAGTCGGTAAACTTTTTGCTTAGGTAGTATATTGCATGCTCTTTTCGACCAGACTCGTCATGCTGCCCCAACACACACCCCATTTAATTGTCTAACACTGTTAAGTGCATTATCAAAGGTCTTCCTTCAATCGGAGGCATCAGAATTGGTGGTTCTTGAAGGTATCCTTTGATTCTTTCGAAAGAGGTATGGCATTCGTCATTCCATTTTACTACTTGATCTTTCTTCAGGAGTTTGAAGATCGGCTCACAAGTAGCAGTCAAATGTGAAATGAACCTGGCGATATAATTTAGGCGTCCCAAGAAACCTCTAACTTCCTTCTCAGTATGGGGAGCTGGCATCTTTTGTATGGCCTTCACCTTTGCAGGGTCTACCTTAATACCTTTGTCACTGACGATGAAATCCAAAAGTTTACCAGACCTTACCCCGAAGGTACACTTGTTCGGGTTTAACCTTAACTTGTATGTTTTCAACCTGTCAAACAGATTTTGTAGATGATCAAGGTGTTCTTCCTCGGTTTGAGACCTAGCTATCATGTCATCAACGTAAACCTCTATCTCATGGTGAATCATATCGTGGAACAAAGCTACCATAGCTCGCTGATAGGTTGCCCCAACATTCTTCAATCCAAAAGGCATCACCTTGTAACAGAAAGTGCCTCATTGTGTGACGAAGGTTGTCTTCTCCATGTCTTCGGGTGCCATATTGATCTGGTTGTAGCCAGAGAAACCATCCATGAAGGAAAAGATCTTGTGTTGCATAGTGTTGTCACCAGAACATCGATGTGGGGAAGCGGGAAGTCGTCCTTGGGGCTTGCCCTGTTCAGGTCTCTGTAGTCCATACACATCCGTACTTTACCATCTTTCTTAGGCACCGGCACTATGTTATCCACCCATTGGGGATAAGAAGTGACAGCTAAAAACCCAGCGTTGAACTGTTTCATAACCTCTGCTTTGATCTTCTCTGACATTTCAGGGCACATGCGGCCGACCTTTTGTTTTACCGGAGGGTACTCTTCTTTGGTCGGCAGACGATGTACCACAATATCAGTGTCGAAACCAGGCATATCTTCATATGACCAGGCGAAGATCTCAACATAATCGTGCAACATCTATATCAACCACTGTTTGACATTAATCTCCAAATTTGCATCGATCTTGACTTCTATTTTGTCTACCTCTGTGCCCAAGTTTATCGTCTCAACTGGACCTTCATGAGGCTGTATAGCCCTCTCTTCCTATTGTAACAGTCTAGCAAGTTCTCCAGGTACCTAACAATCTTCCTCACCTTCGTCCTCGGCTTGGTTGATCGGATTTTCGAAGTTATAACTGGAAATAGCATAACTGTTATCAATAGGATCCGAAGTGGATATGGATCTAAAGTTTGATATGTTAGTGTGTGTAAGAGCATAGCTATATTGATATTGTGAAAAGTAGAAAAGAAAAACAGAGAGCGCAAAATTTGTATGCAAGAACGTCCAATGTTTTATTGATGACAAATGATAATGACATATAATAACCCTCATAAATAAACCATTGTGCCTCGGGTAAGACACAAGGCCATAGAGTTTATATTGTTTATTACAAATTCGAAAAACAAGTAAGACAATTACTACTGAACAAAAGAAATCGGCACAAAATCTTTGGCCTTCCTTTACTAGGTCCACCGTTGGTAGTAGGGTAGATCCAGTCGTCCATGTCATCCTCATTGTCAGCATCTCCGTGGTGGAGACAACCTCAATAACATTGATTCCCAATCTATGCTTGGGCATGAGTGAAGTTATGACATTGGGAGTCTTAGGGGGATCGAATTCAATCTCCTTTTCCTCGATCAGATCCTACACCTTATTCTTCAAAGCCCAGCAGTCATTAGTATCATGGCCTGGACTCTCAGAATGGTAAGCACATCAAGCATTTGGATTGTAACAAGGAGATGTGGTGTTGGGGTTCTTGGGAGATTCCCGCAGGGTTACCAGATTGGTCTTCAATAACTGTGGCAAGATTTGAGACAGAATCTTGTTTATCTGGGTATACTGTCTTACCGACCTTTCTGTACTCGGTTGATTGTTCCTTTGTTGGGTAGGTTCAGACTTAGAGATCATGACAGCCCCTACCACTAGATGGTGCTCGGTTCTATTATGACTTCTTGGGCTGTAAATAACATTGACCTCCTTCTTACCTGTGAATGGCTTCTTCACTGTACTTGAAGAGGTGTCTTTCTGGATCTTGCCACTTCGGATCCCAGCTTCTACCCTTTCTCCAGTCAATATTAGCTCAGTAAAACCAGCTGAGGAGCTACCAATCAAGTGATTAAAGAACGGACCAGAAGCATACCAAGAAACATGTCCACCAACTCCCTATCAGACAAAGGGGGTTGGACTCTCGCTGCAAAATCTCCCCACTTCTGCGCATAGTCCTTAAAACCTTCGCTTGCACTCATGGACATACTCTGGAGTTGAGTACGGGTAGGAGCAAGGCCAGCGTTATATTGATACTGCTTATAAAAAGCAGCATCCAGATCTTCCCAGTTGCGGACATTGATTCCCTTTAGCTGATAGAACCACTCAAGCTGAGTCCCAGACAGGCTGCCTTGAAAGAAATGGACCCACAAGTTCCTATCAGCAGTGTGAGGCTGGATCTTCCTCACATAGGAACGAAGATGTATCTTGGGACAAGACACCCCATCATACTTTGCAAATATCGGAGCCTTGAACTTCGGTGGGATGACAACCCCATATACCAAACCCATCTCTTCAAAATCCAGCCCTGGTACTCTTTGGATCTCCATTTCGCTCAGACGATCCTCTAACTGTTTGTATCTATCCTCAGTGGAAGGATATTGTTCATCATTGTAATCAGATTCATTCTCAGAAACTCTTGGGCTACGGTCTTCCTCCCTTGTCTCATCCTCCTGGTTCTCTCCTTCTTTGGATGAAGAGGTCAGATCAATCGGTTTCTTCAACGGTCCCTTGAATCTTCTGCCTAGATTCAGGACACCATCAGTCTTCTTTGTCTTCTTTTTTTCTATCTTTTAGGATAAGGGCCTTCAGATCTTCCTGCCCATTAGCCAAAGCTACAAACATTTGCTGAAATTAGGCATTTTGTGCCTGGAGATCCTTGATACTTTGTTCAGAAGTCATTATTGCTGAAATAAACAACGAAGATGATGAGAAACCTGTTATGAAACCTATTTATGCAATGTCATGGATGATATGAGTATGCAATGATTTCAAGGGCTTTGGGAAATTTAAATTTGCAAACCCAAAATGAAACAAAGATTTTATTAGTATAATTCAGAATACAATTGCCTTTTAGGCGTTACAATTAAAAATTCTAAAAACTAAAAAAAGATCAAGTTTCCCATGGATGCTTCCTCTTCGTGACGAGATAGACATTAAGGATTCTTTCCTCATGAAGCTGCTTTTTGAGCTCTAAAACTTTATTCTCTTGGGCATAGAACTGGTCCCTATAAGTATCATGCTCCTTCTTCAACTGAATCCAGGACCTCTGTAATTCTTCAAGATCGGTGGGCATATCAGGATGAAGAACCGTGTAGGGAGTATCCCCTTTAGTAATGGGCTCCATAATCACTGGTAAGACAACTATGTATGGCATCATAAGTTTCTTAGCATGAGCTCGTACCCATTGGAGATAAGGTTCCATAGGAATGGAAGTCTTCGGCCTCAAAGTCTTGACGTCAGATCTGTTTACCATGCCCCAGGCTCGTATGAACCTCTGGCGATGCCCTTGAACATCATCCTCATAGTTAAACATAATGCCCTAGATAAGCATCTCATGAGGACCATCCCTTCGAGCATAACCAAATTGTCTCATAGCCAAACAAGGATTGTAAGTTATGCCTTCCCTAATGCCAAGTAGTGGGACATTATGGAACTCCCCACAGCGGTCAATAATAGAAATATCTCCCATAGATCGGGAATACCCGAGAATATCCGCGTGAGAAAGTGACATTATTCTTTGCGTCCAACCTAAACCTTCTTCATTCTTCAGCACTGACTTAGGGAGGTGAGAAATAAACCACCTCGACAGTAATGGCATGCAGCACATAAGAACCCCTCTTCTCTTCATGGTACGAGTGTGGAGAGCATGCAAGATATCTCTGAGCAAAGTAGGCACAGAGTTGCGAGAAAGGAAGTTCTTGATAGCATACACATCTATGATTAAGTCTGGATTAGGGAACAGTACTAACCCATAGATTAGAAGATCCAAAACCTCCTCAAAAGCCTGAAAGTACAAATCATTCCAAAATAGTTGGGCCTTCTTTATTAGGAACTTGGATAGAAAACCCTTGACTCCTCTTCTTGTTTCCCAATTGGATACCACGTCGGCCCATTTTAGATGCAAAGTTGAGGCAATGATCTCTGGCTTGGGAACTTCTTCTAAACCTGTGAAAGGCATCTGGTCAAGAATAGGTAGATCAATTAACTGAGAGAACTCTTCCATGGTAGGCACTAACTGATAATCTGGAAAGGTGAAGTAGTGGTGCTTGGGATCAAAGAACTGAAAGAGTACACCCATCATCTTTTCGCAAAGCTTGAAGTAACCAGGTTGATAAGTCGACCATATCTCTTAGTGAACGAAGAAGTTTCAGGAACCCTTGATACTAGCTCCTTGAGTTGGAGAGGTTTTCTCACAAAGCTGATTCGGATAGTGTTTCTACGAGCGGAATCCATGGTCTGCAAAACAAAATAAAGATAAATTCCCTCGGTCCTTGAAATGGTTAGTGTAATAAGAATGGATGCCATGTTAAGATGCATGATGTTATGATCAATTAGAGTAAATCACACACAAGCAAATCACACAATAGACCTTAGGTTCAAAGGCTTGCATGAGGTTAAAGGTAAGTACCCTCTTTAAGTTTAGTTGGTTTCAAACCTGTCTTAGAAAAGTAACCGGGTTCAAAGGATTCTCAATATCACTGATCATCCTTTATCGGGCATTGTTTCAGCTCAGGCAATCTTTTCTTGCGGCCGATCATATCCTGAAAGTCTGATCTCAATGAGTGTAGCATCGAGTATCAAACAATCCTCAGCTTTATACCGAGGCCGGCTATCTCACTACTTTCTAATGGCCAAGTTTGTTTAACTAAGGTTATAAGGTCCGTTAGTGCTTCACGACACCATGCGGCAGCCCCGTATTATCCTTGTTTCAACATGAAGGATACCGGTACTAACCAAAGTGTCACACCAACACAACCATCGCTTAAACCATATCGGTTTACACCGTACAGTCTCCACGATCTATTGCTGTTTACCTAAAAAGTGTCCCCAGATCTAGGTGTAGGATCCTCAACAATACCCAAAAAACCTTTAAAGATAAAGCAGGCAAAGAAAACAAGAAAACACTTTAAAAATGACCTAGATTCTAAGGTAAACCCCACTTTATTAATATCCCCAGCAGAGTTTCCAGTTCTATGATACAATGGCAGAACCGAATGTTTTTTTTACTACTGGTTTTGCGCTTTTTGTTTGCAAATTTACGGTAAGCAAGAGTCACCACCGACTTTTATTTCATCCAACAAAGGAAAAGGGAAAAAGAATAGAAAAAACCTTTTTCGAGATGTTTCTGAGTACGGGGGGTAGGTTATGAAAAGGGAAGGTGTTAGCACCCTTTTCATCCATGGTTTTCCATGGGCTCTTAGGTACTTGCTCATTCTTAAATTGCTTTTGTAAGTTTGTGTGTTTGAAAAAGTTTTGAAATTGCCTTAGTGAGGCGTTTCACTTTATGGTAACCCTTGTATCAGTCCTCAAGGGTATGATAAAGTGTTTTGAAAACTTTAGTTTGAAAAGTTTGTTTGAAAGTGTAAGTGTAAAAGATTTGTTTTGAGAAAGTACCTAAAAGTTTCTACCTACTCGAAAAAGATTGTTCATTTTTCTTATTTCTTTTAGACAGCGTTATCCTACTATTAAGGAGTAGGTAGATCCATCGTTGGAGTTTGAGGGACAATCGAAAGGGACGAGTACGATCACTAAAGCAATGATTAGGAAACCTTAGTAGTTACCATAGAGTCCTAAAGATCCTTCTGAGGCAACATTCGAATGGGTCATTTTTTTATCTTTTGGGACTAGAGGACAACCACTAAAACTCCCTATACTTCATGAGCGTTTACAGAAGGAAACCGAAGTGGGGCAAACCCTAGGAGTGAGCATGTGCAAGTGTTTGTTTTTCAGTTTATTTAATCCTTGCACATTTAGGGTTTTCTACCGTCTTAAATTATTGATCTTTTGCATACAATCATATTATCAATCATCTAATAGTTTATAATGACGAAAAGTAAAATGCGAGAAATTTAAACCTAGCTATTACAAGGCTTTGGGGAGGGGATTACATAATCAAAAACTTAGGGGAAAATAGTAAATAAGAGTAGTAATAAACCTAATTAACTATTACAAACTCGGAGCAATTATATTAATTGGAAAAATAAATAAAATAAATATGCGCGAGAATAAGTTAAACGAGAAATTAAAATTAAATTCAAAGATATTTAATTAGTGAGTAAAGAAAAAAATATTTTTTTGGATTTTTTTGAGAAAAGTAATTAATTTTGCAAATTAACCTAATTTCTAATTAATTTTAATTATGAAAAAAGGAATTTAAATTATCCTAATTAATCTAATTAATTAATGGAATTAAGTATTTTATGAAAAAAAAATAATTCTAATTTTTGTGTTTTTATGATTTTGAGATTTAATTAAAAAAAAGATTTTTAAAGAAATTAAAAATAAATAAAACAATAAAAATAAGTTAAAGAAATTAAAACAAAAAAATAAGATAGGCCTGATGCTGGAAGTAATTTGGGGGTGCAAAATTGAATTTTCTAGGCCCAATCCTGTTGGCCCATCTGCTTGCGTCTGGTCCAGCGGGAAGCTTGCCAAGAGAGTCCACCATGCGCCTGCATGCTTGAGGCGTGGGATCTGGATACAAATTGATCCAATGATGAGATGTTGAGGTGCATAGTGAGCGTGTTTGGAATGGTACTATTGGATCTGCAAAGAAATCGTGATAAAAATATTATGTATGAGGCAGGGATCGAACCCCTGACCTCCTACACGCACGCGTCTTGAAACCTCTTCCCTTTGCCACTGAGCCAAGCTGATCATTCGTTGATACAAACAAACAACAAATAATATATTAGATAATGAGTCAGTATTATAAGAAAAGCATGTGAGATTTAAACTGTTCAACCAGGCTTGGACACACCATCATCTTCTTCGCAGGACCGTCATTTTAGGTACTGGACTTTTACCTACGGACAAAGTCCATAGCTATAACCCGTGACATTTCCAAAATGTAGCACAAGCATGATAAATCCCAACCAAGGGCATGGGTCAATTGGAAATCAACCATTGAACCTGAATATACCATTGGTTTGGCTTAATTTAACAAGTATCAAAAAAGCCCTAAAACATGTTTTGAAACCCTAAGAATGGCGTTTCATGATTCCTGCGCGTAAACTCAAATCAAAGCATCCAAACACATTGCAAATATGATTACAAGCATGAATACATACTTAGAACATGTTGATAATGAGAGAATCAATGAAAACGAATTTAAAAAAAGATGCAAACCGTGAAGGTGGTAGCACGTGATTCGTGATGCTTCAGGCTTTGATAATGCTTGCAATCGCTTCAGAGGATGCCCATGGATGTGATTTGATCCTTGGAATGGCTTGAAACAGCCTGTAGAAAGGAATATGATCTGCACTATTTGTCCAAAATTTGATACTTTATTCTTGCTCTTAGGGAGGCAGGCAACGCATGGATTCTCTTTTTCTCTAGGGTTGCAATGCATTGTGTATATGTACTGCATCAAATTAGGTCGTTATAATTGGAAAGAATCAAAAGATTGATGGCATGATTTTAAGAAGAAATCAAATCTTGAAAAGTTGCCATGTATGAATATTTTGTGTCCTATTTGGCCTTGCTTGATTTCCTAGCTATTTGACAGCATATGAGATCTTCAATCAATGCAAAAATCATCCCTAAAACAAATTATGTGCTTTGTTTGGATTTATTTTATTTTATTTTATTTTATTTTATTTTTAAATGAATAAAAATCAAAATAAATTAAATAAATAAGTGAATAAGGCATGGAGGGTCCCATAGGTCATGGACCATGCTAGGACTGAGATTCAATCTTTAAAAGATGGGTCCATGTGAAAAAAATGCAATTTTGAGCATTGTTGACTTTGGGAAAATTTCCAAAAATGGCCAACTTTGACAATTCATATCTCTCTCTCTCTCTCTCTCTCTCTCTCTCTCTCTCAATTTTGACCCTAAGAGGATGTTCTTGGACTTTTTAGAAAGCATAGGATTTCCTCTAAACAACACTTTTGGTTTCATCTCCATTGGGTCTTCCATGTTCATGTAAGAAGCTTTGACCCAAAAGGTGTTTTTGTTGACTTTTTGAAATGACCTATAATGTCTGAATTTATATCTTTTTATGAGTAAATTTCTTGAACTTTAGGGATGAAGATGAGTTGTAGGGAATTGGATTCTCTTGAAAATGAGCATTGGATGAGAAATTTCTGATAAAATATGAGAAAGTTATGCCTGGTCAAAGTTTGGTTGATGTTTCCTATAGAAACCCTAATTCAGTAACTTTTGAGTTTTGATGAATTAGGAGTATTCCTTGAGGAATCATGAACAACCCTTGATCAAATGATGGATATCACTTCAAAATGTTGATTTTGACCAAAAATCTTGAAGTTTGACTGTATGTGGGCCACAATTAAGTTTTACCATAGCACAATTGATTTCCAGGCATTTGAGCAGTTGACTGAGCAAACTTCTTATGCAAGGCATGAAACTTGGCATGGATGATCTTGAGGACATATTAGGGCAATGAAAATCATTTAGGACCCTTGGAACTCAAACATCTTAGTTATGAGTGAAACCCTATTTTGAGGCTCATTGTCTTAGGAGAAGGATTTGTCTGGTCAATCCTTAGTCAACTTGAGCAATTGAGGACCTCTAGGAGTATGTTTTTTGAGTAAAATGAGATGGAAAATTTTGGGGTACAACAGGGACGCAGTTCCAAGCTCTTCCCTTTGATAACGTAAGAGAGAATGATAATTCTATGGCTTTGTTCAAAGATGCTCAGCAGGTTGTGCGCAATGGTCCAAGTAAAGTATTAGGGCAGATTGTTTATCCTCCAGTAAACAGGAACAGGGATGGTTTGGGATTCTCTGCAAAGAATGCAAAAAAAGTTGAGACTTTGAAGTCAAAGTCTACTGAAAGAAGCTATCAGGATATTTTCCATAACGGAAGCTACCTCCATCCAACTGCTTCTGGGGTTAATGCCATTTTAGAGGATGCAGAAGAACAGGAAATGCCAAATCATGTGATGCCTGGAGTCAAAATCCAGAACTGGATCGCTTATGATGTTCCCTTTTGCATCTATGTTTCAAAGTAATTTTTTTTTGTTTATCTTTTCAAAAAGCTTTCACTCTGCCCAAGGTGAAATTTAATATTGTATGGACTTACCTGTTTGTGTTCCTTATTAAAATCATTAATAAAAGATGTCTAACTCTCAAATAGTGTTTTATTTTCTACTTTTTTTATTGGAAAATGGTAATTAGAAAAAAAACTTTTGGAATAAATAATAGTGTAAATAAATCTACTTGATCACTTGATATATGTGTCAGTTTCTAAAAAGCAATCATAAATCACATGTGTGGATTTATTAATACACTTGTTGAATACAATGACCCTGCACCCTCTCCTAACCTTGAATACCCTGTGTTTGGGACAGAAGAAGAAGAATATGATGATATTCCAGAAGAGGTATCATGGTTGCTCGAGCACGAGGAAAATGCCATTCAACCGTATAAAGATCTGTTGGAGACCGTCAATTTGGATTCAGAGGAGGAGCCAAAGGAAGTCAAAATTGGAGCATTGTTGCATCCTGATGTAAAGAGCAGGTTGACTGAACTATTGACAGAGTATGTGGACATCTTTGCTTGGTTGTACCAAGATATGCCTAGTCTAGATACTGATATTGTGGAGCATCATTTTCCTTTGAAGCCAGAGTGCCCGCCGGTCAAGCAGAAGTTGAGAAGAACTCACCCTGATATGGCAATAAAAATTAAAGAAGAAGTGTTAAAGCAGATAAATGCCGGTTTTCTTGTGACATCAGTGTATTCTCAGTGGATTGCCAATATTGTCCTTGTACCAAAGAAAGACGTAAAAGTTCGCATGTGCGTAGATTACAGAGATCTAAATAAAGCTAGTCCAAAAGATGATTTTCCATTGCCACATATTGATATGTTGGTTGATAGTACAACAGAATTCAAATTATTCTCGTTCATGGACGGATTTTCCGAATATAATCAAATCAGAATGGCTCCCGAGGACATGGGAAAACCAATGTTTATCACACGCTAGGGAACATTCTGTTACAGAGTGATGCCCTTCTGGTTGAAGAACATTGGTGCAACGTACCAGAGGGCTATGAAAACCCTATTCCATGATTTGATGCACAAGGAAATTGAGGTATATGTTGATGACATGATTGCAAAATCACAGACTAAAGCAGGGCATGTGGAAGATTTGTTGAAGTTGTTTCAGTGTTTGCAAAAGTATTGTCTCTGTTTGAATCCAAACAAATGCACCTTTGGTGTCCGATCAGGGAAGTTGTTGGGTTTTATTGTTAGTAAGAAAGGGATTGAAGTTGACCCAGCTAAAGTCAAAGCAGTTCAAGAAATGCCTACACCAAGAACTAAAAAGCAAGTTAGAGGCTTCCTTGGGAGTTTGAATTACATTTCTAGATTCATTTCCCACATGACTGCAACGTGCGAACTGATCTTTAAGTTATTAAAGAAAGATCAGAGTTGTGTGTGGACAGATGATTGCCAAAGGTAATTTGAAAGTATCAAAGAATATCTGCTTGCACCTTCCATCTTTCTCCCTCCCGTTGAAGGAATACCATTGATCATGTATCTAACAGTGTTGGATAGTTCTACAGGCTGTATTTTGGGAATGCGAGATGAAATAGGAAAGAAAGAATATGCCATCTATTATCTCAGTAAGAAATTTACTAACTATGAGTCGCGGTATTCTATGTTGGAAAAGACATGTTGTGCTCTGGTCGGGTCGGCAAAGCGGTTGCGGAAATATATGTTGAATCATGCTACTTGGTTGATTTCTAAAATGGATATGATTAAGTATATTTTTGAAAAGCCTGCTCTTACTGGAAGAATTACCCGTTGGCAGATGTTACTGTCTGAATACGATATTGAGTATCGCACTCAAAAGGCCATAAAAAGTAGTGTGCTGGAGGATTATCTTGCTCACCAACCGGTAGATAATTTATTAATATGTCAAGTTTGAATTCCATGATAAGGATGTGATGTTCTTGAAAGTGAAAGATCGCGATGAACCTTTTCTTGAGGAAGGTCCGGATCCTGAATCCCGGTGGGGTATGGTATTTGATGGAGCTGTGAATGCTTACAGAAAAGGAATTGGTGTTGTGATTATCACTCCCCATGGATGGAACATCCCTTTTACTGCAAGGCTGACATTTGATTGTACCAATAATATGACGAAGTATGAGGCTTGTATCATGGGGCTCGAGGAAGCCATTGATCTCAGAATCAAAGTTCTAGATGTTTATGGTGATTCAACTTTGGTAGTGAATCAGATTAAAGGAGAATGGGATACTCGTCACCCTTGCTTGATCCCGTACAAAGAATATGCTAGAATATTATTACCCTTCTTTAACAAAGTTGAATTCCATCATATTCCTAGAGATGAAAATCAGATGGCGGATGCTTTGATAACTCTGGCTTCTATGTATCAAGTGAATACTTGGAACAATTTGCCTCATATCGCAGTGCGAAATTTGGATAGGCTGGATCATGTGTTTGCAGCAGAGGAAACAACATATGAAAAGCCTTGGTATTATGATATCAAGCACTTCTTCCAGACTCAGCAATACCCTGCTGGCATATCAAATAGAGATAGAAAGACATTGAGAAGGTTAGTAGGCAGCTTTTTCCTCAATGAAGATGTGTTGTATAAAAGAAATTATGACATGATCTTACTCATATGCATGGATAGACATGAAGCAGGCATGTTGATGCATGAACTCCATGAAGGTTCCTTCGGTACTCACGCCAATGGACATTCGACAGTGAAGAAGATGCTTAGGGTAGGTTACTATTGGCTGACAATGGAATCTGATTGTTACAAATTTGCAAAGAAGTACCATAAATGTCAGATTTATGCCGACCAAATTCATGTGCCTCCTACGTTTCTCAATGTTATTTCTTCCCCATGGCTTTCTCTATGAGGGGTATTGACATGATTGGAATGGTTGAACCAAAGGCGTCGAATGGGCATCATTTTATTTTGGTGGCAATTGACTACTTCACCAAATGGGTGGAAGCAGCTTCATATGCTAATGTCACTAAGCATGTGGTAGTGTGCTTTATCAAGAATAATCTCATATGTCGGTATGGTGTACCAAGCAGGATTATCACCGACAACGCCTCAAATCTGAATAACAAGGTGATGACGGAACTCTGTGAAGAATTAAATATTGTCCACCATAATTCATCTCCCTATAGGCCAACGATGAATGGGGATGTTGAAGATGCTAATAAGAACATCAAGAAGATCATCCAGAAAATGGTTGTCACTTATAAAGACTGGCATGAGACGCTCCCTTTCGCTTTGCATGGGTATCGAACATATGTACGCACTTCAATAGAGGCAACCCCGTTCTCTCTTGTGTATGGCATGGAAGCAATGCTCCCCATTGAGGTTGTGATTCCCTCTTTGCGCGTGATAATGGAAGCCAAGTTGTCAGAGGCTTAATGGGTCCAGAACAGGTTTGACCAGCTGAATCTGATTGAAGAGAAAAGAATAACGGCCTTGTGTCATGGTCAGTTATACCAGAAAAGAATGAAGAAAGCTTTTTACCAGAAGGTCAAGCCTCATGAATTTAGAGAATGCGACCTCGTGCTCAGAAAGATCATGTCTTTTAATACTGATTCTAGGGGAAAGTGGACTCCCAATTTTAAAGGCCTATATGTTGTCAAGAAATCCTTCTCTGGTGGTGCATTGATTCTTGAAACAATGGATGGCGAGGAGTTCCCAAGTCCTCTAATTGCTGATGCAGTTAAGAAATACTTCGCCTAAAGAAATAAAAGAACAACTCACTAAGTAGAAAAGTCGAAAGGGCGGCTTAGGCAAAAAAGAGCGTCTCGGTAGGCCAAAAACTCGAAAGGGCGGTATAGTTAAAAATTAGAAACATAAACATAATAAAATTTTCCCGATAGGTTGAAAACCCATAAGGGAAAGCTAGGCACACGTTAGGGATTTTTTGGCAAGTAACTGCATTAGACAAGACTTGATCATTGAAGCAACAATCTTCTTGGATTTTGATTACTCTTCAACCGAAGTCTCTGCTCAGGAATTAAAAGTTGTTAGGGAGAATAGTGGTCATTGTAACTCAATGTATCTTTTTCAATGTATATTACCATTTTCCGAACTTTGTAATCATCTATGGAGTCTCGCCATTCACAGACTAATATCCTATTAATAAAGTTTAAGCTTTTATCCGATGCCTTGTAATTCTTATTTTATTCAACTTACAAAGACTTTATTTATTATTGATAGTAATGATAAAAGCAAACAGATTAAATAACAAAATTATTTTTTGAAAAGAATTTACATATGACTTATTGCTTTAGATTTTGTGACTCAATGATAACAAAAATAGTGATTCCAATGACAGTCAAGTACATAAATTTTTGAAAGTCTGATCTCCTCAAGAAAAATCTCCCAAGGCTCTTCTGCTGGAATGAGTATGATCTTCTTGTGTTCCTCAGATAGTTGGAAATGATGCCAATTGATGTATGATATGGTGTTGGGTTTGTGATCCCGTTTTCCCCATTCAAGTCTTGGTGCATTTTTCGGGTCTACATGGTATGAAGTCTCTATCCCATATTCCCCAATAAGGTATTTTCTCACATGATGAAAGTCTTTTCCCCTTTTGTGTGCTAAGAAAAAATCATTTGCAAAACATCACCCTTTGCAGTGCTAGCATTTTTTGTCGTTGTTAGTTTCCTAGGCAACCATACAAGGGAAATGTTCTTTCTAAGAAGTGTTGAGACAGTTGTCAACTTTTTGGCTTTTCTCCCGCCAAGTGTTGGGTTTGATGTAAAATTCCCATAAGTTTGATATCTTGTTGTAATGTTTGACTTCTTGAATCCTCAAGTAAAGTTGAGGCGATATATTTCCTTGGAATTTGTTTTTCCCTTAAGGCTTTATATTCTCTCCCCAGAGGTTGTTTCAGTCATCACTCTCAGTTTTGAAGGATGTATTCTGGTTTCCTCTTAACGAGGTGGTTTTTCTCTCCCCAATAAAGTCAATATGTCATCCCCAACAGAGATATAGATCTTGAAAGTTTTGTTTTCCCCATTGAAGTCTGTGTGCTATTCCCCGGTGGAGCCTGGAGGAAGATGTTATATCATTATGTTCGTGTTGATTTACTATTATGATTTTGTTCCTTCCCAATAAAGTTAAGATGTAAAATAGGAATTTTTTTCCTCCGATGGTGCTTAATTTCTTATGGAAATTCCATCTTGGATGTGATTTAGCAGAGAATTGCCGATACCTACTTGTTTTTGCCCGTCTGTCCCCAGTGTTATATGTCTGTTTCGTCAGTATATACATAATAACATTTATGCATTCATACATACATCATGCCTATCTAAATTTATAAAATCATCGCTCATTCTCATTCATTAATATCTTGTTGGCATATTACCCTGTTTTGCAGAGTTGTGTTATCCTCTCTCCAATAGAGTGTAAATATTAAGCAGAAAGTGTATACCCTTTCAATTTCCCCATTGAGTTTGGCTCTCATGGAAGAATTCTGCTTTAGCCTTCCCGTTCATCTCTTTGTCTGGATAGAACGTAGTTCCCGCTTGAGTTTATTTCTCATGAGGATTTATTTTGGTTGGTTGTTTCACTCCGGTTTATTTTTGGTTTGAATGGGTGGTCCCCTGCAATATTATTATTTTGATTTCTGCAAGCTTTAAGCCCTAGTTTGAGAATGTGCATTTATTTTTCACAAGAAGATCTTATTTCCTCCATAGGAATATATTGGCATTTCTCCGGGAAGCCACATTTCTTTCCCCAGGGAATCATTATTGTAATTCCTACTCATAACAGTAAATAGCAGGTCTCTTTATTTCAGCAACCTGTATTTCTCTAGTGAATCTAATAGCTCCCAGAGAAGATTTAGATTTGTTACTCCAATGAATGGTAGACTTGTCATTATGGAAGGTAGTTTGTTGTTGAGAATTGTTACTCCAATGAATGGTAGCCTTGTCATTATGAAAGGTAGTTTGTTGTTGAGATTTGTTACTCCAATGAATGGTATGCTAGAACATAGTTTGATTCTACAACCCTTGGTTATAGTTTTAATGATAACAGATACAAAGAATAAATAAATACAAAGAACAAATATGCTCCTTAAAAATATGTTCTATGTATGCAGAAGTTCTGATCAGATCAGCATTAGAAGATAAGCCATAAAGTATTACACGCTGAAGCAATCAGATCATACGCTAAAGATTGGTGACCAGAACATGCGCTCAATTACAATAAACTCTGATTCTGAACAAAGACATATCAACCAAGTCATCAATATTCTAAAGCGTCATCAGCAGTAAGGAAAGAAGACTCTGAAGCGTTACTGAACATTCAAGACAGAATTAATTCTAACGGCTTTCTTCAGAGAAGATCTTCCCAAAAAGGAAAGTGTGTTAATAACATTAAACTTGCTTTATGGACAACGTCTTTACCTTGCATATATAAACAAGTCTGCTTGCAAAAAGAAGCACGTACGTACACACAACAATTTGCTAAGATCATCAAACCACGCATATTAAAGCTCAAGCAAATTCATTCTTTATTCTAAGCTTAACCTGTGTAATTTATCACAGTTGTGATAAACTGTTTTTCATTAGAAAAACAACAACGCATTTCTGTTTAATCATTTGTAAAAGAGATCCTTGAGATTAACCGGATTGTGGTTGTACTCAAGAAGACTTTAACAGTTGTTAAAGTAGCTTTTGTAATCTTGTTGAGATTAGTGGATTAAGACCTCGTTGGAGAGAGGCGAAATCACCTTGACGGGTGGACTGGAGTAGTTTGAGATCAAACGAACCAGGATAAAAGTATTGTGTCTTTAAGCTGTTTTAGATCCAAGTTTTCAATTCAACCCCCCCCCCCCCCCTTCTTGTGTTTTTCACATCTTTAATTGGCATCAGAGCACCTGGTTCTGAGCTTAAACACTTAACCGTGTCAGTACAAGATCCAAACATCAGAAAAACACTATGGTGGGACTAAGCTAAAACATCAGCAATGACAACAATGAAGACAGAGTCAAATTCAGTGGTAAACCTCCAGTCTTTGATGGAGAAAACTTTGACTACTGGAAAGACAGAATTGAGAGTTTCTTTCTGGCCCATGATGCTGATCTATCGGACATGGTGACTGATGGATACACGCATCCTGTGGATGGATGTGGTTAGAAGATAGACAGGAAAATGATTTCTGATCAGCAAAAGCGTGAATTCAGAAACCACCACAAGGCCAGAACTATTCTCCTCAGTGCCATCTCATATTCAGAATATGAGAAAATATCAAACAGAGAAACTTCCAAGGATATGTTTGACTCTCTGAGAATGACGCATGAAGGCAACATTCAAGTCAAATAAACCAAGGCCCTTGCGCTCATTTAGAAGCATGAGGCATTCAAGATGGAAGACAGTGAATCAATAGAAACTATGTTTTCAAGATTTCAAATTCTTGTTGCTGGACTAAAAGTTCTTGACAAAGGGTATTCTACTGCCGATCACGTTAAAAAGATCATCAGAAGCTTGCCAAAACAATGGAGGCCAATGGTCACAACACTTAAGCTAGCCAAAGATCTCAACAAAATCTCTCTGGAGGAACTTATTATCTCCCTCAGAAGTCACGAGATAGAGCTAGAAGAAGATGAACCTCAAAAGCAAGGTAAGCCATTAGCTTTAAAATCTAACAGAAAATCTGACTCCAAAGTTTTGCAGGCTGTGGAAGAAACCTCTGATGGATCCTTCTCAGAGGAAGATGAAATGTCTCTCCTCTTTAGAAGGGTGAACCAACTGTGGAAGCAGAGACAAAGGAAGTTCAAAAATCCCAGAAGATCAGAAAATCAGAATGAATCCTCATCCAGGTACAAAAGGTCAGAATCCTCCTCTGGACACAAAAGATCTGAAGGTAATTCAGGATACAGAAAGCCAAACAACAAATACATCATCTGCTATGAATGTAACGAGCAAGGGCACTACAAAAGTGACTGCCCAAAGCTTCAGAAGGAGAAGCCCAAAAAGAAGTTTATCAAGGAAAAGAAGAAAAGCCTCATGGCTACATGGGATGATTTTGACACAACTGAAGCTGACTCAGAATCAGATGATGAAAGAGAAAACATAGCTCTCATGGCAAATGTATCAGAAGACAGTGAAGCTTCTGGTTCAGACTCAGAATCAAACACTGAAGAGGTATTCCCTGACTTTACCATAAACTTTACTAAGGCTGAACTTGCTGAAAGCCTAAATGAAATTCTGGAAAGGTATCAGCAGATCAGATTCAAATTCAGAAACCTGAAAAGGAATCTTGCTTCTGACTCTGAGAATACTGAGAGTCTCAGATTGGAGAATTCTGAGTTAAGAGAAAAAGTTTCAAAATTAGAAAACCAGTTGCAAAACTCTCAGAAGGAAACAATCTCTGAAACTCCCAGCAATGCTGATGAGATCATTAAAGAGTATGATCACAGCTTTCAGAAGTTTCTAGCTAAAAACATAGACATAAGCAAGATGGCTTCAATGATCTATGGAGTTAGCAGAAATGGAAGAAAGGGGATAGGATATCAAGGTAAGGTACCTACACCAAAAAATGCCATGGACTTAGTTATAAAACGCACACCACTTAATTCACATTTCATATATGGGCACACACATGACATAAAATACACAAGTAGTGATTATTCTGTCAAACCAAAATTCAATCAGAATTTTGGTAAAACTAACAAATCAGGAACCAAGAAAATGTGGGTACCTAAGGATAAAATCATACATGTGGCATATATCTTTAGCAGCAAGGCTAAGACACCAATCATGGTACCTGGACTCTGGCTGCTCACGACACATGACGGGAAGAAGGCATATGTTCCAAAGCCTGGAACTTAAGCCTGGAGGCTACGTGGGCTTTGTAGGCAATCAGAGAGGAAAGATTATTGGCTCTGGAACAGTAGGTAATGGAAATCTTCCCTTTATAAGTAATGTTTTATTAGTTGATGGATTAATGTATAACCTGTTATCCATAAGTCAATTAAGTGATAATGGTTATGACATAATCTTCAATCAAAATTCATGCAAAGATGTTAGTCAGAAAGATGGGACTATCCTATTTAATGGAAAGAGGAAAAACAACATTTATAAAATAAAACTTTATGAACTAAAGAATCAGAATGTAAAATGTCTACTGTCTGTTAACAACGAGCAATGGATCTGGCACAAAAGATTGGGACATGTTAGTATGAGAAGAATATCTCAGATTTACAAACTCAATCTGGTCAGAGGACTTCCTAACTTGAAGTTCAATTCAGATGCTCTGTGTGAAGCATGTCAGAAAGGCAAGTTTGGAAAACCTGCTTTCAAATCCAAAAATGTTGTTTCCACCTCTAAGCCATTAGAACTTCTGCATATTGACTTATTTTGGACCAGTAAAAACTGCTTCAGTCAGTGGCAAGAAGTATAGGTTAGTAATCGTAGATGACTATAGCAGATGGACATGGGTAAAGTTCTTAAGACACAAGGACGAGTCACACTCTGTGTTTGCTACCTTATGCAACCAAGTTCAGAATGGAAAGGATCTTAGAATTGTCAAAGTCAAAAGTGATCATGGTGGAGAGTTTGAAAATAAAGATTTTGAATTATTCTTTAATGAAAAAGGCATTCTGCATGATTTCTCTTGTCCTAGAACTCCCCAGCAAAATGGAATTGTAGAACGAAAGAACAGAACATTGCAAGAAATGGCCAGAACCATGATCAATGAGACTAACATTTCTAAGATCTTCTGGGCAGAGGCAATAAACACAGCGTGTTACATTCATAATAGAATCTCCATAAGACCTATTATGGAAAAGACTCCATATGAATTGTGGAAGAACAGAAAGCCCAACATTTCTTATTTTCACCCATTTGGATGCACATGTTTTATTCTAAATACAAAAAATTATTTGAACAAGTTTGACTCTAAAGCACAAAAGTGTATTATGTTAGGATACTCTGAATGCTCGAGAGGGTAAAAAGTATACAATACAGAAACACAAATTGTTGAAGAATCAATTAGTGTTAGGTTTGATGATAAGCTTGACTCTCAAAAGTCAAAGCAGAACGAATTCCTTGTAGGTATGGAAGTTGAACTCACAGGTACTAAAGACAACTCATCAGAGGCTCTCAACAGAGACACTCCCTTAACAGCAAAAAGAGTTACTACAAGTAATTCAGCACCTTCTGTTGATCAACTCCAGAAAAGACTATCCAGAAGCAGCATTGATCACCCAGAAGATACAATTTTCGGAAGAAAGAAAGATCCAATCAGAACAAGATCAACTTTCAGAAACTATGAAGAATCCCTCATGGGACTGGTTTCTCTGATTGAACCAACAAAAATTGATGAAGCACTTCTGGACAATGACTGGATTCTGGAAATGCAAGAGGAGCTAAATCAATTCACCAGAAATGACGTATGGGATCTAGTTCCCAAACAAAAAGGGTTCAACGTCATTGGTACAAAATGGGTGTTCAGAAACAAACTGAACGAACAAGGTGAAGTCATCAGAAACAAAGCACGGCTGGTAGCACAAGGTTATAGTCAGCAAGAGGGGATATACTATACATAAACCTTTTCTCCAGTCGCCAGGTTAGAATCTATCAGACTCTTAATATCATTTGTTGTTAATAAAGGCATCACTTTGTATCAGATAGATGTCAAAAGTGAATTCTTAAATGGCTATATAGATGAAGAGGTATATGTGCACCAACCCCCTGGTTTTGAGAGTTCTAAAAATCCAGAATATGTTTTCAAACTAAATAAGTCAATCTATGGTTTGAAACAAGCTCCCAGAGCTTGGTATGAAAGACTAAGTAACTTCCTGTTAGAAAAGGAATTCACCAGAGGGAAAGTGGACACAACCTTGTTCTGTAAGACAATTAAGAATGGCATGTTAGTATGTCAGATTTATGTTGATGACATCATATTTGGATCCACTAAACCCTCTCTGGGAAGAGAGTTTGCTAAATGTATGCAGGCGGAGTTTGAGATGAGCCTAATGACGAAACTAAAATTCTTTCTGGGCATTCAGATAAATCAAACTCCAGAAGGAACTTACATTCATTAGAGCAAATATGTCAGAAAACTTCTGAAGAAATTTGATCTCTCAGAATGTAAGCCCTCAAAGGTTCCAATGCATCCCACGTGCATTCTGGAAAAAGAAGAGGTAAGTAAAAAGGTAGAACAGAAGGTCTATAGAGGTATGATTGGTTCTCTTCTCTATATGACGGCTTCAAGGCCTGTCATTCTATTTAGTGTTTGCATTTGTGCTAGATTCCAATCAGATCCTAGAGAGTCTCACTTAACAACAATTAAGCGAATTTTCAAGTATCTGAAAGGTATTGCTAATCTGGGTTTGTTTTATAGAAAATCAAGTGATTACAGCTTAGTAGGATACTGTGATGCTGACTTTGCTGGAGACAGAGTAGAACGTAAAAGCACTTCTGGAAGCTGCCAGTTTCTGGGAGAAAATTTGATCTCATGGTCCAGCAAAAGACAATCCACAATAGCACTATCAACAACAGAAGCTGAATACATAGCAGCAGCTGGATGCAGTACGCAAATGCTCTGGATGAAAAGTCAACTTGAGGACTTCAATATATTTGAGAGTAACATCCATATCCTCCGTGACAATACTTCTGCTATTTGTCCCAGTAAAAATCCTATTTTGCATTCTAGGGCTAAGCATATAGAAATAAAACATCATTTTATTAGGGACTATATTCAGAAAGGGATTCTTAACTTAAAATTCATTGACACAAACCATCAATGAGATGATGTCTTTACAAAACCTCTTTCTGAAGATAGGTTTAACTTCATTCTGAAACATCTCAGCATGAAGCTTTGCCCAGAATAAATTGTTTTATTTACATATCTTAACCTTCAAAATTTTAGTTATTTTCTGTGAACTACTGATCAACCTACCTTCAGAATTTTAGAAGTATAAATTGTATCAGAATCTATCCATAAAGATTTGAGCGTTTCGTTTCAAGGATAGAAGTGTGTTGTTCACGTAAGTAAACAGTTGTCATCCATTCATCAGCTACCTTCTGAGGCTGAACACGCGTTCACTTTTCTTAAAGGTCAAAAGCGCTGATTGGGTGCATTGAGACACACATCATGGGTAACTGTTCCAATATTTTTCTGAATCCCCTAACATCAGTTGTCATTAATGCTTATAATCATGACTAATTTTGTCTCTCTCTTACAGTTTATGCTTTCAAAAATCTATTTAAACTCAAGTTTCACTCTTTACATTCTTTCACTTTTACTCTCTCAATACATTCTAATTGTTTTCAGTTCGTACTTTCAAAAACCCTTTCATCTTTCTCAAATTTCTTGTGTGAAAACATGGCTTCTTCAAGTGTCCAAAACACTAGCACTCAGGGAACTGATTCTATGGAACAGTACGAAGAACCATACATAACTCTACTCACGCCCATTGACAACCTGGAAGTTCTTTCAGAATTGATTGTTGATTTTGAAAGTCTTCAAGAAAATGGTTTCAATCTCTCTGAAGAGGTTAATGCTCAAGGATGGAACAAATATTTTGACCATCTTCTAGGGCCAACGTTTCCAATTCTTGTAAAATAATTCTGGATTCATGCTTCCTCCTCAAACCATCAAGTTACTTTGTATGTGATGGGGAAGAAGATTGTCATTACTGAAGACCTAATTTCAAGACTTATCGGTTGTAATGGTGGAGGTGTAAGGTGTATAGACATGGCTGAAAGATGTTCTGATGTTGCTTCAATTGCAAGGGAAATATTCACTCTGGTTCTACCCTCCAGCAAGATTAGGGATCTGAAGGATCATCACAGAATCTGGGCTAAGATGATTCTGAGATGCATCAACCACAGGAAGCCAACCAGCTCTCCTGATTACATAAACATTGATCAACAGTTTCTGATCTACTTTATCTCCAAGAAGACTAAGGTAAATCTCCCTCACTTTCTTTTTAATCATCTGAGGACCAGTGTAAAAGAGACAAGAGAAGATGAGCGTACCAAAAGGGACTGGATACCCCTAGGAAGACTCGTATCAGATATTCTGACAGAGAATAGGCTGATAGAGCATCTAACTGAAGCACAGGAAATTAGCTCACTAGAGGCAACTGCTGGAAAGCCTCTGAATGCAAAGAATCTGAAAAAGATGAAAATTATTGAGAACATCAAGAAGGAACTCAATGTTACTTCTTTTGCAACCATCACTTCCAGAAGAATTCCTCTGGATGGTTTTCCTCTTTTCTCTGAGATTGACTCCAAGCTTGAGATAATTGTCAGATATATGGATGCGTGTAAGGAAGATGGAACTGCACCAGGGTTAAATATCCAGGAATTGGATCAGGCGGCTCCAGAAGTTGTGCTGAAGAAGACCAAGAAAAGAAAGGCAGCAACAGAAGGATCATCCCAAAGGACTCCAAAAGCTGCTAAAATTAAAGGTAATCCTTCTTCCGTTATTGTTTTAGAATCAATAACTATATCAACATCTGAACCCATAACTACCCAATCAGAACTTCCAACCCCACAGACTTTTGATGACTTTGACATAGGGTTTGATCCATCAGAAACTCTAAGTCTAAGAGAAACTCACTCCCTTCCTATCAATCCAAATCCTGAATCAACTCAACTAGAACTTGCCAAAGTTCTGTCAGATATTGACTCTTTTGACCAAGACATCTCAGCTCCCACACCACAAAATCCAAATCCTCTAATCCCTGATAATCCAAACTCCGAAACTACAAAAAAAGTTCCACAACCAGATATTCCACTACCTCTCTCTCCGCCACAAGATATTCCTCATCCACCATCTCCCCAACATGAACAATCACAACCAGAAGTTCAAACTTCTGAGAACCAACCATCTGAGACCTATGAACCAGAACCTCACAATCTTTCAACCAACCAATCTGAAGAACGTACTTCAGATTCAGATACAATCCCAATCCCAGGAATCACTGAACCTCTTTCCATTCGCATACCTACCACCATCCTGGACATTCCACAAATTCCTTCTTCTCTAGAATCTACACCTCCAAATTCCCCAACTAGTCCAATTATCATACCCAGTTCTCCTACTCCCTCACCCAAGAGCAATCCAACTGACAATGCAAAACATGTCATTGATCTAACTGCATTGGAATGATTAGCTGCTATATCTCACAAAACTGCCATTCCTAAACCAAAACCAACTGAACCCACACCAGATGTTGGTACAAGTTTATTGATGTTTGAAACAGGAATGCAGAAATGGATAACCTCCTTGAAGAAAGCTAGTCTACAGATGACTAACCCTGCTGCTTCTGATTATCTATGGACAAGTTTCAAAAACTGGCTAAGTTCAGAAACATTAAAGCTAAAATAACAGAGCTATGAACAGGTTCAACGAAATTTCAGTGATATGCTATAGGTTTTTGAAGACCAAGTCCTGAGCCATCTTCTCAAGAAAGAGATTCTCCCTCTGGATAATGCTCCCTGGTCAGAACATCGTCTCTCAGATGAAGTTCAACCAGAGTGAGAAGGTCTCACTCTGACTGCTGCTCCAGAAGAGATGATCTCAGCAGAGGAAATAGTTCAATGTGATCAAGTTGCAGAATGCTATGAGAAGCATCCAGATACTGAAGAATCTCCAGCTCCTTCCTATGACAGGAAAACTCTGGAAGAATTGAAGAGAGCAAATGTTGTTATCCAGGAAAGGTTGGATAAGCAGGAGGATACGAACAAAGAAATCAAAAGCATTCTGAGCAAACAAGAGGAAACCAACACCCAGATCAAGGGCTTGCTGGAAGCTTTGTTCTCACGCCTTCCTCCTCCCTCTTAGATTCTCTTCTGTTTTAAATCTGTTTATCTGTAACGTTTATTTTACATTGCTTCTATTCTGGACTACTTATCATTGCTTCTTGTTTTTAATATAAATCAATTTTTTGCTCTGATTATATTGCCTTTTTGATAACTGACAAAAAGGGGGAGAAAGTAAGATATTTTCAATAATGGTTTACTGAGACAGAAGTCTCAAACATTCTGAACTACTTAACCTCTATCTTCTGAAAAGCTTGAACAGGTACAAAACTCTGATAAAAGACGCAGTTAAACTCTGATGTTCAAATGCTCAAGGATCTTAAGGGAAGTAATCAACTCAGGGGGAGTTTTTCTTCTCTATTCTAAACCTTTTTACTCTTTATTTTTTTAATTGAAAAATCTGGTTTTTGTCATCATCAAAAAGGGGGAGATTGTTAGAACATAGTTTGATTCTACAAACCTTGGTTAGAGTTTTGATGATAACAAATACAAAGAATAAATAAATACAAAGAACAAATATGCTCCTTAAAAATATGTTCTATGTATGCAAAAGTTCTGATCAGATCAGCATCAGAAGATAAGCCATAAAGTATTACACGCTGAAGCAATCAAATTATACGCTAAAGATTGGTGACCAGAACCTGTGCTCAATTACAATAAACTCTGATTCTGAACAAAGACATATCAACCAAGTCATCAATATTCTGAAGCGTCATCAGCGGTAAGGAAATAAGACTCTTAAGCGTTACTGAACATTCAAGAAATAATTAATTCTAACGGCTTTCTTCAGACAAGATCTTCTCCAAAAGGAAAGTGTGTTAATAACATTAAACTTGCTTTATGGACAACGTCTTTACCTTGCCTATATAAACAAGTCTGCTTGCAAAAAGAAGCACGTACGTATACACAACAATTTGCTAAGGTCATCAAACCACGCATATTCAAGCTCAAGCAAATTCATTCTTTATTCTAAGCTTAACCTGTGTAATTTATCACAGTTGTAATAAACTATTTTTTATTAGAAAAACAACAACACATTTTTGTTTAATCATTTGTAAAAGAGATCCTTGAGATTAACCGGATTGTGGTTGTACTCAAGAAGACTTTAACAGTTGTTAAAGTATCTTTTGTAATCTTGTTGAGATTAGTGGATTAAGACCTCGTTGGAGAGAGGCGAAATCACCTTGACGGGTGGACTGGAGTAGTTTGAGATCAAACGAATCGGGATAAAAATATTGTGTCATTAAGCTGTTTTAGATCTAAGTTTTCAATTCAACCCCCCTTCTTGCGTTTTTCACATCTTCATGGTAGCCTTGTCATTATGGAAGATAGTTTGTTGTTGAGATTTGTTACTCCAATGAATGGTAGCATTATCATTATGAAAGGTAGTTTGTTGTTGAGATTTGTTACTCCAATGAATGGCAGCCTTGTCATTATGGAAGGTAGTTTGTTATTGAGATTTGTTACTCCAATGGATGGTAGCCTTATCATTATGGAAGGTAGTTTGTTATTGAGATGTGTTACTCCAATGAATGGTAGCCTTGTTGTTGTACCCCAAAATTTTCCCTCTCAATTCTCAAGGCTTTTCTCACAAATATTCTCAGGATTCAAGCTTGCACAAGTGCATTGGGATTTTACAGTACTAAAATTAAGAGGAAACTGTCAAAAAGGAAGAAACAGATAAAAATAACATTTTTACAAATTTGGAGAAAAATAGGCCTCCTTCAATTTAGCACCCTTCGATTGACTTTTGGCCTCTTTCAATTGCTCAAAATGGCTGCTAGCGTGTTTCTTCCGTCTGGGCATGCGACTTCTTGTTGAAGGCTTCATTTGTATCTTCCACTGCCTGCATGTTTGCTTTGAATCCCATGCTTGTTGGACACAAGTTCCCCCTGCAAGGCAAACCCTTCGATTCACCAAGCATGCTGCCCGCATGCTTGCTTTGAGTACCAAATTTTGCTGCCACAAGTGCCCCATGAAGGGGAAGCCTTTCGATTAGACAAGTATGCTGCCTGCATGCTTGCAATCGAAGGCCATGACCTGCTGGCCATATGTGCCCCCTGCAAGACAAACCTTTCGATTGGACAAGTATGCTGCCTGCATGCTTGCAGTCGAAGGCCATGACATACTGGCCACACGTGCCCCCTGGAAGGCAAGCCTTTCGTTTGAACAAAAAGTTACCTACATGCAAAGCTTCGATTGGAATGTTGAATCCCTTCGAATCAGCTTACTTTGAATCCAAGCTAAACCATTCGAAGAAAGTTTCGTTTGAAGCAAATCTGATAAAATCTCATATCCTTATCCTACTTGTCAGGCTATGTTACTTCCAAATCTTCACATAATTAGAGGTTTACACACAGAATCGAAGCTTTATCCATTAAATATTTTTGGACGAAATGACGGAAAGCTATGTTATCTATTTTCATAAAGGTTATTTTAATCACCAAGTCAGCTCCTTGAGCCCCCAAAATTTATTTTGTCTGAGCACAAGCAAATTCAAAATCAAAAGCATAAGTCACATCTTCTGCACCCCAACTGCCAACAGGCCTCCGACTTGTACCCTTCACGCTTCATATTTTATTGTTTCGCAAGGCTGGCTATTGAGAACATGTCCATTCTTTTTCTCTATAAATAGAGGAATTTTTGCAAGGCTAAGAGAGGATCTTTGGACCAGGGGAACGAATCTCCAAACTTTCTCAAACACAACAAAAACTCTCAAGTTCTCAAACACTTGTGAAAACAAACCCAGAATCCCAAACACTCATTTTTTTTTCGATTCTAAAGAACTCCCCACACTTCAGTCTCCTTCGAACCCATTTGGAAAGAAACATAACACTTGTTTCTTTCTCCCTTCGAATCCAACATCCAAGGCCTAGCTTATGGCCCCTCCCTTAAAATCCAAGAGAAACCAAAGCCACCAATCAAGGTCCAGTTCACATTCAAGGTTGAAGCAAGGTAAGTCACTCTTACCCTTGAACCTTTTGTTTCATGGCATAGTATGTGAATAATTTTCCCTTCCGTTTCAAAACATGTACATAACAATTTGGTTCTTTTCATCTCCACCTCCTTAATATGTTTTCAGAGCTAACCCCTTTTGTTTTGCTTCTTGTTTACCTAAATATGCAATAAGTATTAAAATGATTGTAAGGCAATACTAGCATGGCCTTAGGCCATGTTGCTGTTCAAAAGTTCAAACGAAAGAAACAGGAGGAAGGAGGTATGAAACGAAGTCTTTGGCTTCCATTATGATTTCCAGGCCCAGCCAAAGGCATGCTCACACTGATTTCACTGGCCCAATCTAAGAAGGCAACAAGGCAGAAAGGTAGAACCAGAAGGAGCTCCCTGCTGACTTCCAAGCCCAATCGAAGGGCACGCCTACACTGGTGCCAACTCCCAATCGAAGGCCATGACCTTGCTGATGCCAGCCCCAATCGAAGGAGGCCAACATAAGCATATTCGAAGGGATCTCCTCCCCCCAAACGAAAGAGCTCATTTTGCTTCTTTTTATCTTATTTTTGCTTTTATATTTTTATGCACTTCAATATGGTTGTAATAGTGTAGGATTTATTTTCTGCATTTTTATTTACTTTTGTATAAATGCTAGTAAACTAGGATGTGTATGGAAAGATAAAACCAACAAGTAGACAACCCCTAATCAAGAAAAAATGCATGCAAATCAAACACACTTTGCACACATGCACCCTTAGGGTAATCTCACTTGTTGCCTCAGAAAATAGTCATGTCCCTAAAACGACATTGCTAAAATGTCCCATGGGTTGCCTTCTATGACTATACATATGTCCCACGCCCATCCCTTCACATCCAACGATGGGGCTTCTTACCAAATCAATGGTAAGATAGAAACGTCTAAAGGAGGAGGAAGAGAACATCTAAGACCTTTTGAGTAGGTAGATTGCTCTTAGTTGCTCACTTGCTCACAACAAAAAAAAACCTTTTATACACCCACACTTTCATTTTGAAACATTTTCAAAAGAAAACACTTTTTACGCGTTCTTATAGAAACGAGAGCTATTACAAAGACACCTTTTCAAAATCACTTTCAAAAACACATTCCACAAACACCTCTTTGAACTATTTTCGAGACAACACTTTGTACGCGTTATTATAGAAACGAGAACTATTACAAGGACATTTTCAAAATACTTTCAAAACCCACATCACAAGCACACTTTCAAACAAAAGCAAGTGATCTAGCAAGCAACTAAGAGCCCGTAGGTAACTACGGATGAAAAGTGTGCTAATACCTTCCCTTTTCATAATCTACCCCCCGAACTCAAGAAAACATCTCGAAAGGTCTTTCCTGTTCTTTTCAGCCATTCCTTATTGGATAAAAGAAAAGTCAGTGGAGACTCTTGTTATACACAATGTGATCGGTGGAAATAGAACTGACTGTTTTTTAAGCTGGTTCGTGAAATGTCGCGGTAAGCAAGAGTCGCCACCGTCTTTTATGTTCTCCAACATGGAAAGGACAAAAGCACAGCAAAATTCCTTTTCGAGATGTTTCTCAGTTCGGGAGGTAGATTTATAGAAAGGGAAGGTGTTAGCACCCTTTCTATCTGTGGTTATCCACAGGCTCTTAGGTACTTGCTCATTATGTTTTCAAAAGATGTTTGCTTTTCTTGTGTTTGTGGGTTTTGAAAAAGTTTCATTTTGAAAAACTTCTAGGTGACGCATGTATCAGTCCTCAAGAGTGTATGAAGTATTTGTTTGAAAACTTTTTGAAAGTGTAGGTGCGAAAAGTTGTTTTTTTTTGAAAGAGCAAGTACCCAGGAGAAATCTACCTACTCTAAGGAATTAAGCTGTGTAAGAGTCCTTTAGACAGTACTATCCCACTATTGAGAAGTAGGTAGCACCGTCGTTGGAGGTATTCGGGTCAATTCGATTATAGGGACATGTGTAGTCACCAAAGCAATAGTAGGACGCCTTAGCGGTAACCCTAGTGTCCTAGATCCTTTATATCCAAGGCAACCGTTTCGAGGCAACTGGATCTTTAGACAGGAGGGCGACCTCTAAAACACCCTATACTTGATGACCACGTCGAGGCAACCAAGTGAGGCGTACCCTAGGAGTGGCATGTGCATGTGTGTTGTTTTTTAGTTAAATTGTCTTTGCATGCATCATTGTGAGCTACGGGTTGATTTTATTTTTCATACAAGTCTTGTCATGCATCGTTAATAGTTAATAATTGTGCGGAAAATAAATTGCGGAAAATGAATCTACGCTATTACAAGGCGTCGGGTATTTACATCGCCAAAAACATAACCCTTGAAAATAAATGCGAGAAAGTAATAAAAGCCATAATTAACTATTACATTCTCTGAGCAGATACATGAATATAATCAAAATAAATAAAGTGCGCGCATTGAATCAGGACGTCCTTAGGGTTTTGACCCTTTTTGAGAAAAGAATGAAGTTTGGTCCTTTTTTGCATTTAATTAAATATTAACCCTAATTTACTAATTAATTAATTATTTAAAATAAAAAAAGTATTTTTTATGTTTTTTATGTTTTAATAAAATAAAAGGAATTAAAATTGTCAAAAAGAAAAACCCTAATTCTATGTTAATTTTATTTATTATGAAAAAGATTAAAGTTAACCTAATTTAAAACAACTAAACTAATTAATTAGAATTTATTTACAAAATAATAATTAATAATGAAAATAATAAATAATAAAATAAATAATATTTACATTTTTAATTGTCTGGATTTATTATGAAAATAATTATTTGTGAATCAATTAGATAATAATAATAATAGTTATTAAAAGAAAATAAAAAGAAAGAAAATAAGAAAATAATAAACCAGGGGGGGTGATGGACCCATTAGGAGGTGAACTTGGAGATTTCTGGCCCATTAACGTACAGGCCTGTTTGACCTTCTTGCTTGTCTATGCACAGGGTTGACCAGGAGCATGGTGTTCCCTCTCTCATGGCCTTTGGATTGGTGCATAAGACACATGGCATGCTGCAGTGTGAGGTTTATGGTGGAACGTTTCTGAAAGCCTGCATGTGATCAAGTTAGAAAAAATAGAAACAAAGGTTTGGGGGACCTGGGAATCGAACCCAGGTCCCAATGGTTGCCAGCCACATCATCTTCCACTGAGCCATGTGCCTGTATTTGATATTATAATAGCTAATGAATATAATATATGAAACATATCAATTATGCTGGAAAGAGAAAAATAGCGCGCGTTCGTTTGAACGCTCCAATCACAAACCAACACGTCCTTCGTCTTCCCCAGATTCCCTGTAAAACAAAAACAATTAGCGGGGGTTTTTAACCCCCACAACCTGCAATAAGAAAAAAATAACGAATAGAGTTGTATGCAATATAAATTGTTCGCGAGGGTAGGGTTAAATTCGTCTTGATGCAACGATTACAACCATATGCGTGAGAGGTTCCAATTTTTCCTGTATGGGAAAGCCCCAATTTTGAGATTCAAGAATCCTAGAATTCGTTAATGGTATTTCTTGATTCTGGACACCATAATGCAATTCACCTGTACCATTAGCTTTAGAGAGGTTATAGCAATGCAAAGCACACAAAAAATCTCGTTAATGATGCATGAATAATGGATTATGATTGTGAAAAAAAGTACCAAACCGTGTGACTATAAACGGCGATTTCTTGAGGTTAAACGCTTGGTTTTGGTTCCTACACCTTCCTGGGGATCCCTGCAATGGATTAGAATTAACAAAAAGCTCTGAATTAACCTGGAATTAGGAAAACAGTTTTCAAGTTTTTCTTGATTTTTTTCAATGTTGCATATGGCTTTCTGCAGCAATTCTCACGTGTACATGAATAGGGTTAGGTTGTGTACATATAGAGGACTGAATTAGGTTAAATCCTTGGGCAAAAGATCCATGGAATTATGGTTTGTATATTTGATTTTCAATCAAATCTTTTAGCATCTTTTTGATTGAAAAACCTTGCCAAATTGGGATATTTTTGTCCCCTTGATGTGTACACGAAATCTCCAGCACATGTAGGTCATATTTGCTTCATGAAAAGATTGCAAAACCATATCTTGATATTTTCCTACAATTAAATGAATTAAATGAATTAATATTGATTAAAAATTCAATTAATTAATAAAAAATAAGAAAATAATTCAATTTAATCTCAATGGGTCGTGCATAAGCCTTGGACAAAGTTTCAAGAAGGAATTTGAGGCCCATTAGCAAAAATGAAGTATTTTGAGCAAAGTTGACTTTTGCAAATTCACAAAAATTTCCTAACTTCTCCAATGCATAGCTTGCTCAATTTTGATCATATGAACATGTTCTTTGACATTTTAGAAAGGTCTTGAAGTCCTATAACCAATGCCTTTGGTCCCATGTCATTTGTATTTACCAATCTCAAGCTATGGTCTTTGACTTAAAGTGCATTTTTGTTGACTTTTGAAAGTGACCTATAATGTAGAAATTGATAACTTTTTGTGAGAGCATTTCATGGATTTGGAATGTGAAGATGAGTTGTAGGAAGTGTCATCCCTTTTAAAATGAGCATTGGATGGGATTTTTCTGATGAACCATAAAAAAGTTATGCCTTGGTCAAGATACAGTTGACTTTTCTGTTGTCCAAAAATAGTAACTTTTGCATCTTTGATGATTTTTGAGCCATTCTTGTGGAATCATGATCAAGGCTTGATCAAATGATGATTGTGTGCTCAAAATAAGATGTTGACCAAAAATCTTGACTTTTGACTGTAAAATGACCATTTTACCCCTGCAGTTGATTGTGAAGCAAATGGAGCTTTTGACTGTGCAATTTGACATTGTGAGTCTTGAGACTTGACATGTAGATGCTTGACAATGCATATAGGCCTATGAGACTTGATTGATCCATTGAAAACCTCAAATTCCTTGGAAGAAACAAAACCCTAATTTTGACTGGCTTAGGAGGTATTTGGACTGTGCAACCCTTGAGAAATCTTAGACCATTTGAAGATGATTCTTGATAAACCTTGAAGAATATGGGAGGGTAAATTTTGGGGTACAACAGTTGCCCCTGTTCAATCTTCTTAAACCTGAGGATGTAGATTGGCTGGCGTGCCTTTCGTGATCCGAAGGTGGAAGATGATTGAACACTAAAGTGCCCAGAAATTTGCACTCGCATAGTGTGGTATCAGCAATGTGATGTCGGGAATGGGCTTACAGATGCCATTTGGAGAAATGATGGATAGGAGGATGGGCTTATAGATGCCTGTTTACAGTGATTTCTGGTAAACAACGGCTAGTCTTCCAAACTATCGAATAAACTTACTGACTGTTATTCAATTTCTCTAGTAACTCGCAGGATCGACTAGATTGATCCTAGGACGTGTTGGTCATTAGGGTAACTCTCATGATCGAACAGGTATTCATGGTTGGTATTTAGAATGTTGTGTAGGTGTTTGACTTATTTCAATTTCTCTCTTAAAGATCTAAAGGTGCAATCAAAATAAATGTGCGCGAAACTAAATTGCATGAATAAAGGTTAATTGTAAAGACATGTAAAACTGCATAAAAGACAAGTAAATGACTTCAAATTATAAAAACAGTTAATGTAAAAGATGCTCTGGAATGTAAAAGATTCGAAATATGAAGAAAGCGTTTAATGCAAGAAAACTGTAAAATGACTTTTAAATGAAAAAGGTGTTCAAAGGATAAAAACTTGAAGATAAAGGTATGAAATGTATAACAGTTTCTGAAATATAAAGTGTTTGAAACGGAAAGAAAGCATTTAGATGTAAAGCATTAGTGAAAAGATTTCGAATAAAAAGACTTTAGATGAGAAAACTTGTAAATGGTATTTGACATAAAGATAAGGAAAGTACTGGAAATGATAAAGGGTTTTCATTAAATCATAAACATGTGGTGTTATCATATGTACATTGCTCTTGTATTCGTTTCCCTAGCCATGTGGTAATTTGAATGTTTACTGAGTTTTTGTACAATAGATATGACACACGAAATCCTAATACTAAGACTTCTATTTATACTACTTTGACCATAACGGTCTTGCTATAAGATTCTGCCACGTTCAGAACATGCAGAGCAATGCCTCTCTCTTGCTTCCACGCATCTTCGAATGCTCCAGCGCATATATTTCAAACTTCGAACATCCCGCTTGTATTTGAATTTCAAATGTTTTGGCACTTCTTTGCTTCGAACGCACTTCTTAGACACAGCCTTGTTATCATTTCGAGACTTCTTTGGATATATTCTCATAACTATCACTCGAAGCTCCAAGCTCTGATATGCTCATTCGAAGCATTGCTTCTACTATTTCGAAACATGACGTTTTGTTTCATTTCGATCGAAAACGTCCAATTCACTTTGCTTCTAATAATATTATCAAAATCTTCAGCCAACAATGCCATCCAGGGGTGTCGATCGCGTAAGAGATTCCTTAGCGAGACCTTGCGTACCTGAGAAAGAAAGATAATTTCCTGGCCTGTTACAGGGGTTGATCTTCAAACTCTTCATGCAGATATGCCCTGGCTAGATACAGGTATCGAATCTACAATCAATTGCTCACAGATATGCCCTGGCTAGATACAGGTATCGAATCTGGAACTTCAAAAGGTTGGTAGAGATAGCTTTCCTGGCTGGATACAGGTGTAGATCCCTTCATGCTCTTCATGCAGATATGCCCTGGCTAGATACAGGTATCGAATCCACAATAAATCGCTCACAGATATGCCCTGGATAGATACAGGTATCGAATCTGGAATTAGTCACCCACAGATATGCCCTGGCTAGATACAGGTATCGAATCTGGAACTCTTCATGCAGATATGCCCTGGCTGGATACAGGTATCGAATCTATAATCAATCGCTCACAGATATGCCCTGGCTAGATATAGGTATCGAATCTGGAACTTCAAACTCTTCATGCAGATATGCCCTGGCTAGATACAGGTATCGAATCTACAATCGATCGCTCACAGATATGCCCTGGCTAGATACAGGTATCAAATCTGGAACTTCAAACTCTTCATGCAGATATGCCCTGGCTAGATACAGGTATCGAATCTACAATCGATCGCTCACAGATATACCCTGGCTAGATACAAGTATCGAATCTGGAACTTCAAACTCTTCATGCAGATATGCCCTGGCTAGATACAGGTATCGAATCTACAATCAATCGCTCACAGATATACCCTGGCTAGATACAAGTATCAAATCTGGAACTTCGAAAAGGTTTTTTGATGAAGGAATCAGGGACGATTACTACCTCAACAGGGTGATGAAGGAATCAGGGATGATTACTACCTCAGCAGGATGATGAAGGAATCAGGGACGATTACTACCTCAGCAGGATGATGAAGGAATCAGGGACGATTACTACCTCAGCAGGATAATGAAGGAATCAGGGACGATTACTACCTCAGCAGGATGATGAAGGAACCAGGGGCGATTACTACCTCAGCAGGATGATGAAGGAATCAAGGACGATTACTACCTCAGCAGGATGATGAAGGAATCAGGTACGATTACTACCTCAGCAGGATGATGAAGGAATCAGGGACGATTACTACCTCAGTAGGATGATGAAGGAATCAGGGACGATTGCTACTCCAAAAGGTAATGACTTTTATCTGTTGATCGATCTTTCCTGAAAAGGTAAAGAGTTAGTTGTATGAAATGTCATGATGTATGAAATGCATGATGTCATGATGTTCTCAAAAATAAATGAGATCGTGTCGTATGCACTTTATCATGTATGTAAGCAGGATGTATAAAATGTGAAATGTTTATGAATGTATTTTCGTCTGGGAAAATAAATCCTTGACGAATGCCGGGAAATTCATTGAATCCTGGGCTGATGTTGAAGAGTAGAGTTCTTCGTTTCTGCTGGGGATGATGATTGCAAGAATAAACCGGTAGGAGAAGATGACTCCGTTGGGGAATAAACTTGATGGAGAGATTACTCGGCGGGGAATTACTCTGTGGGAAGAGATACTTCGCTGAGATTTTAACGATAACTCCGCTGGGGATACCGTTGATGAGCTCCGTTGGGGAATTTGATGAACTCCGCTGGGGATAGGAAGAACTTCGCCGAGGACGATCTTTCCGTTGTAATTAGCTGGGGATAACCCAGTTAGACCCTGGCGGGGAATAACCTTTGAATAAAGCCGGGGAGATACGTTCGTACTCTGCATGGGATAAGCTTCCAGAATCTACTGGGGATAAGCTTCCAGAATCTACTGGGGATAAGCTTCCAGAATCTACTGGGGATAAGCTTCCAGAATCTACTGGGGATAAGCTTCGGGAATCTACTGGGGAGGATGATTCAAATATCCTGGGGAAAATTTTGAACTACACTGGGGAGTGGCTCCACTGGATGTCTGGTATTCCGCCGGGGAACAATTTTATATTTCCGTCGAGGAATATTAAGACTGCCGGGGATGCTTGCTTAGGAACATCTGTATACTCCGCTGGGGAATATTGAGATCTTCTGGGGATATCCAACTTCCTTAAGGCTGACAGTAGACTAACTCTGCTTGGGGAGAGTGTTGCTGACTTGCTGGAGATACTGTGCCTTTTAGGGCTGATGGGAGACCAACTCTGCTTGGGGAGAGTATTGTTGAACCTTGTCTTACTCTCGGGGAGTGAAGGTATCTTGGTTACATTCTTCAGCCGAACCTACCTTGGTACCTTGGTGGACAAAGCAACTAGACCTTTTGGACAATTCTTATTGCCCCAATTTCTACGGGAGAAGGTACCTGCGGAGGTGCTTCACAACTGCCGATTGACCAATCTTCTTCTGGTAGGAAAGTGACGAGATGACGGGACATAGTCGTACACTTTAATCCCTAATTTTTTCATGGACCGCCCTTTCGGGTTTTCAGTCCATCGGGATACCCTTTTTTGCCCAAGCCGCCTTTTCAGGTTTTCGACTTGCCGGGTGTATAAATTTTTCATTTTCAATCCTTATTTTTGCCCGAACCCTTTTGGTTCGCCGGGAAGCCCTTATTTTTTCCTAGGCCAGTCGACCTAGCGGGTCTTTGACTATGCATAGTACTTTTTTGACTATGTCCACATCCTCAGGATGTAGGGAGTTGTCACTGTCAGTAGTGTTGTGTTGCCATACTACCAGAAGATGTTTGATCATGCAAGATTCGTTGTCGGAATTCATGTCCAATGCCCCAGGTGACTCAGGCGGAGATTTGCCCCTGGCTATTTGGCATTTTGAGAGATTCCTTGAATCTTGACTTGACTGCCCCAGACGATGGACAATGATCATGCCGTGCCCCTTGGTTGGAGGCGTTTCTTCCACTTGAGATGACCTTTTTGTTGAGAAGGCTTTTGTTCACTTAGATATTCGTCGTGCAAATTTCTCTACTGTTCGAACAAATAGTCATATGCAAACAATGTTATTTTAAGAATGCAAAGCTTATGCCTGTCTTGAAATTTTTGAAAATGCATTTTTCAGTAAAACACGCAAATTTTGTAAAATGTGATGTCAACTCAGTATTTTACAACAAACCTTAAGGAGTCAGGATACCTTTGTAACAGTATGCTTTCGAACTAACCCATGCTTCAGCTAGGACTTTTAAGGGTTATAACGTGGCCTGGTTCACGGTTTAAGAAACAAAGGATAAAGGCTCAAAGTATATTTTTACCCACCCGCTCTTCGTGATGTTCTTCAATCCTAAACTCAGTTAATCATGCATTAGATCTTGTTTGAGTCTTCACTCTGATATATCGGTGATGGTTCGGATACTGATAGTTTATTTTGAACAGGCAGTCATTTTTTGTCGAGGGTTTGTAGGACCTCTTTCTTTTTGATTTCGTTATCTCTGTTTTTTGCCTGAACTGTTTCTTTTGTGGTTACAGTCAGCGGGATGCCCCAGTTTTATAAGTCTCCTTCATAGGTTTTGACTTAGTGGGTTTTTATTTCTGAGAGAAAATGATTGCCTGTCTTTATGATTATTCGGAACCATCACTGTCTTTTGCTTTGGAAGGACTCCTTTGATGTCATTCATTGTGCACTTGGATCAACTGAGAGAACTACCCTGCCCCAGGTTATGATTAAGGGTTTTAATTTTTTTGTGAAAAGAAAAAAACTCCTACTTCTTTGGCTCGAAGGGGTTGACGAGGGATTATCTTCCTTATAACTCCAGTGTTTAGGATTTGAAACAATGCATGTACCTCATCAGCGGGGTCTGTTCAAAAGCATATTGTAAAGATCATGGTATCGTTTTCGTCATCCTCCATCAAGAGGCTTAGAATTATTAATCGAGAGTTGAACATCACAAAAAATGAAAGAATTTGAATATAGTGAATACGAATGGATTAATTCAAAACAGACATATGCGATGCATTAATGAAAGTAATAAAGTTTGTTATGACAATAATTGTTTGTATAAGCAAAGAAAAATACAACTTGAAAATTCCAATGAACAAAAAGCCCTCTCTTGTCAGAACTTGTCACTTCAAATGGTGAGCCTTGGAGGGATGGTAGAAGAACTCAGCCTGACCATCTTGTGTGAATTCCACTGCTCCTTCATCAATCAGGTCCTGGATCTTGTTCTTCAGAGCCCAACAGTCGTCGGTGTCGTGTCCGGGACTGTCAGAATGGTAGGCACATCTCACACTCGGGTTATACCTGGAAGAGGAGGTGTTGGGATTCTTAGGAGGGTCCCTTAACATTACCAGATTCAGTCTCAACAGGCATTGTAAAGCTTGAGACAGCGACACGTTGAGCTTGGTGAATTGCCTCCTAGGCTTGTCTGGCTTGCTCTGATCAACCCATTGTTCTTGGCGAGGTCGTTGTTGTACCTGTGAAGTAGTATCAGCCTGGAGAGGTCTATTCATTGAACCAAACCTTTGACTTCTTGGAGGCTGATTACCGGTTTGGTCCCCAACCCTGACTATTTGCTTCATACTGTCTTGCTGAAGCTGGTTGACCACAGTTCTCAACTCTTCTTGCTCCCGAGCTAAGCCTTGGATAAGGGCCATTTACCCCAGCATCTGGGTTCTCATAGCCTCTACCTCAGCTTGCAGATGTTTCAGCCGTTCATCCTTACTATCTTCTGGACTCTTCTTGACCAAATTCCCCATGAGGAGTGTTCTCAACTCTTCCTGTCCCTTGGATAGGCTTAGGAAGATTTCCCTGAACTGAATCTCTTGAGCATGAAGATCCTGAAGATCCTGGTTGTCTGGTTGGAAAGCCATTGCTGAAATAAACAGCGAAGAAGATAAGTGACCTGTAAAAAGGGTACCTGTTATGCAATGATGTGTATGTATGCATGCAATGTTTTCAAGGATCTCGCGGGGTAAACAAGAAAGTTGTTAGAATTTGAATCCGGTAGCTTGATTGAAGGAACTTCATGTTGTTGAGAGTCCTTCTTCAAGAGTCAAGGCTCACCATATCGAGTGGGTCATAGCCCCTGACTCAAGTTATCATGTTTGACCTCCACACAGCCTTGTCTAGAGGAAAATAAATCCCCTTTGCCCCTTGTTAGACAGTTGGTTCATCATGACCTGCATCACAAGCCCTTGAGATCCTTGAAATGGTTAAGGAAATGCTATGGTATGATGTTATGATGCGTATGATGTTATGTACGTGGATGCAAAGGTGTGAGGTGTAAGTAAGCCCTGTAATAAGTCTAGTTTAAGGACTATAAACAAAACCTGCAAGTAACCCAATGTTGTCAGATAACAAGTATGGGCAAGTATTTCGAGTTTGAAGGCACACAAGACAACCCTTAGAGTTTAGGCCAACATGAAGTTTAGGTACTACCCTCTTGAAGTTGGTTGGCTCAAAACCTGTCCTATCAAAGTAACCGGGTTCTAAGGAGCTCAATATCATTGGGTTGTTTTCTATGTTCATTGTTTTGATTTATCCACTGAACTGGCGATCAAAATATTCCAAGAAAACAACCCTCAATGAGTGTAGTATCGAGTATCTACCAACTTCAGACTGCACCAAAGTCGGTCATCTCACTACCCCTAAAGAGGCCAGGATGGTCAAGTAAGGTTCCTAAGGTCAGTTGATGCTTCACGACACCACGCGGCGGCCCCGTACTCTCCTTGACTTGACTCAAGGGTTACCGATACTCACCAAAGTTCCACATCAACGTAGCAACTGCTTCAACCGTGTCGGTATACCCCGCACAGTTCCCTCACAGTTTGTTGCCACTTCTAAAGGGTATCCCCCAGATCCGGGTTAGGATCTATGAAACTCCAAAACAAGCCCACAATATTAAAGCAAACAAAGCAAGCAATTGAAAACAAAAGTGGTATAATCCTAAGGTACACCTCACTTATAAAGTATCCCCAGCAGAGTCGCCAGTTCTGTGATCGGTGGAAATAGAACTGATTGTTTTTTAAGCTGGTTCGCGAAATGTCGCGGTAAGCAAGAGTCGCCATCGTCTTTTATGTTCTCCAACATGGAAAGGACAAAAGCACAGCAAAATTCCTTTTCGAGATGTTTCTCGATTCGGGAGGTAGATTTATAGAAAGGGAAGGTGTTAGCACCCTTTCTATCTGTGGTTATCCACGGACTCTTAGGTACTTGCTCACTATGTTTTCAAAAGATGTTTGCTTTTCTTGTGTTTGTGGGTTTTGAAAAAGTTTCATTTTGAAAAACTTCTAGGTGACTCTTGTATCAGTCCTCAAGAGTGTATGAAGTATTTGTTTGAAAACTTTTTGAAAGTGTAGGTGCGAAAAGTTGTTTTTTTTTTGAAAGAGCAAGTACCCAGGAGAAATCTACCTACTCTAAGGAATTAAGCTGTGTAAGAGTCCTTTAGACACTACTATCCCACTATTGAGAAGTAGGTAGCACCGTCGTTGGAGGTATTCGGGTCAATTCGATTATAAGGACATGTGTGGTCACCAAAGCAATAGTAGGACGCCTTAGCGGTAACCCTAGTGTCCTAGATCCTTTATATCCGAGGCAACCGTTTCGAGGCAACTGGATCTTTAGACAGGAGGGCGACCTCTAAAACACCCTATACTTGATGACCACGTCGAGGCAACCAAGTGAGGCGTACCCTAGAAGTGGCATGTGCATGTGTGTTGTTTTTCAGTTAAATTGTCTTTGCATGCATCATTGTGAGCTACGGGTTGATTTTATTTTTCATACAAGTCTTGTCATGCATCGTTAACAGTTAATAATTGTGCAGAAAATAAATTGCGGAAAATGAATCTACGCTATTACAAGGCGTCAGGTATTTACATCGCCAAAAACATAACCCTTGAAAATAAATGCGAGAAAGTAATAAAAGCCCTAATTAACTATTACATTCTCTGAGCAGATACATGAATATAATCAAAATAAATAAAGTCCGCGCATTGATTCAGGACGTCCTTAGGGTTTTGACCCTTTTTGAGAAAAGAATGAAGTTTGGTCCTTTTTTGCATTTAATTAAATATTAACCCTAATTTACTAATTAATTAATTATTTAAAAGAAAAAAAGTATTTTTTTATGTTTTTTATGTTTTAATAAAATAAAAGGAATTAAAATTGTCAAAAAGAAAAACCCTAATTCTATGTTAATTTTATTTATTATGAAAAAGATTAAAGTTAACCTAATTTAAAACAACTAAACTAATTAATTAGAATTTATTTACAAAATAATAATTAATAGTGAAAATAATAAATAATAAAATAAATAATATTTACATTTTTAATTGTCTGAATTTATTATGAAAATAATTATTTGTGAATCAATTACATAATAATAATAATAATAGTTATTAAAAGAAAATAAAAAGAAAGAAAATAAGAAAATAATAAACCAGGGGGGGTGATGGACCCATTAGGAGGTGAACTTGGAGATTTCTGGCCCATTAACGTACATGCCTGTTTGACCTTCTTGCTTGTCTATGCACAGGGTTGACCAGGAGCATGGTGTTCCCTCTCTCATGGCCTTTGGATTGGTGCATAAGACACATGGCATGCTTCAGCGTGAGGTTTATGGTGGAACGTTTCTGAAAGCCTGCATGTGATCAAGTTAGAAAAAATAGAAACAAAGGTTTGGGGGACCTGGGAATCGAACCCAGGTCCCAATGGTTGCCAGCCACATCATCTTCCACTGAGCCATGCGCCTGTATTTGATATTATAATAGCTAATGAATATAATATATGAAACATATCAATTATGCTGGAAAGAGAAAAATAGTGCGCGTTCGTTTGAACGCTCCAATCACAAACCAACACGTCCTTCGTCTTCCCTAGATTCCCTGTAAAACAAAAACAATTAGCGGGGGTTTTTAACCCCCACAACCTGCAATAAGGAAAAAATAACGAATAGAGCTGTGTGCAATATAAATTGTTCGTGAGGGTAGGGTTAAATTCGTCTTGATGCAACGATTACAACCATATGCGTGAGAGGTTCCAATTTTTCCTGTATGGGAAAGCCCCAATTTTGAGATTCAAGAACCCTAGAATTTGTTAATGGTATTTCTTGATTCTGGACACCATAATGCAATTCACATATACCATTAGTCTCAGAGAGGTTCTAGCAATGCAAAGCACACAAAAAATCTCGTTAATGATGCATGAATAATGGATTACGATTGTGAAAAAAAAGTACCAAACCGTGTGACTGTAAACGGCGATTTCTTGAGGTTAAACGCTTGGTTTTGGTTCCTACACCTTCCTGGGGATCCCTGCAATGGATTAGAATTAACAAAAAGCTCTGAATTAACCTGGAATTAGGAAAACAGTTTTCAAGTTTTTCTTGATTTTTTTCAATGTTGCATATGGCTTTCTGCAGCAATTCTCACGTGTACATGAATAGGGTTAGGTTGTGTACATATAGAGGACTGAATTAGGTTAAATCCTTGGGCAAAAGATCCATGGAATTATGGTTTGTATATTTGATTTTCAATCAAATCTTTTAGCATCTTTTTGATTGAAAAACCTTGCCAAATTGGGATATTTTTGTCCCCTTGATGTGTACACGAAATCTCCAGCACATGTAGGTCATATTTGCTTCATGAAAAGATTGCAAAACCATATCTTGATATTTTCCTACAATTAAATGAATTAAATGAATTAATATTGATTAAAAATTAAATTAATTAATAAAAAATAAGAAAATAATTCAATTTAATCTCAATGGGTCGTGCATAAGCCTTGGACAAAGTTTCAAGAAGGAATTTGAGGCCCATTAGCAAAAATGAAGTATTTTGAGCAAAGTTGACTTTTGCAAATTCACAAAAATTTCCCAACTTCTCCAATGCATATCTTGCTCAATTTTGATCATATGAACATGTTTTGTGACATTTTGGAAAGGTCTTGAAGTACTCTAACCAATGCCTTTGGTCCCATGTCATTTGGATTTACCAATCTCAAGTTATGGTCTTTGACTTAAAGTGCATTTTTGTTGACTTTTGAAAGTGACCTATAATATAGAAATTGATAACTTTTTGTGAGAGCATTTCTTGGATTTGGAATGTGAAGATGAGTTGTAGGAAATGTCACCCCCTTCAAAATGAGCATTGGATGGGATTTTTCTGATGAACCATGAAAAAGTTATGCCTTGGTCAAGATATAGTTGACTTTTCTACTGTCCAAAAATAGTAACTTTTGCATCTTTGATGATTTTTGAGCCATTCTTGTGGAATCATGATCAAGGCTTGATCAAATGATGATTGTGTGCTCAAAATAAGATGTTTACCAAAAACCTTGACTTTTGACTGTAAAATGACCATTTTACCCTTGCAGATGATTGTGAAGCAAATGGAGCTTTTGACTGTGCAATTTGACATTGTGAGTCTTGAGACTTGACATGTAGATGCTTGACAATGCATATATGCCTATGAGACTTTATTGAGACATTGAAAACCTCAAATTCCTTGGAAGAAACAAAACCCTAATTTTGACTGGCTTAGGAGGTATTTGGACTGTGCAACCCTTGAGAAATCTTGGACCATTTGAAGATGATTCTTGATAAACCTTGAAGAATATGGGAGGGCAAATTTTGGGGTACAACACACAAAAATTGCGATAAAACACAAAACACCCAAGTCAGTTCTCCCACCGCGTTACAGAACTGGGGAATTTGCTGGGGAATTCAATAAAAAGTGGGGTTTACCTTAGAGTCTAGTTCATTTCTAATATGTTTTCTTTGTGTGTTTTGATTGCTTTACTTTTAAGGGTATTGTTGGGGTTACTATAGATCCTACACCCGGATCTGGGAAAACCTTTTAGGTAAGTAGCAATAGATCGTGGAAACTGTGCGGGGTATACCGACACATTTGAAGCGATATCTACGTTGATGCGACACTTTGGTGGGTACGGGTATCCCTTGAGTTAATCAAGTAGAATACGGGGCCGCTGCATGGTGTTATGAAACATCAACTGACCTTAGAGCCTTTAATTGAACAACTTGTCCATTAGGACGTAGTGAGATAGCCGTCTTTGGTGTATCCCCATAGCCGGTTGATACTCGGTACTACACTCATTGAGATTCGACTCCAGAGTTTTTTTTGGTGGCAAGTAAGTTGTCTATCGGAACGAAACTTGTGGGAAAGATCAGTGATATTGAGATCCCTTGGAACCCATTTACTATTTATAGGACAGGTTAAACCAATCAAACTTCAAGAGGGTATTGCCTTAAAACCCATGCAAGCCTTAAACCTACGGTCTTTGTGTGATTTGTTTGTGCTTCCTATATCTGTGATTTCATAGCATAATCATGACATCATAACATGGCATATCATACTAACCATTTCAAGGATTTTAGGGCTTATCTTTATCTTCTTTTGTAGGACATGGCATCTGCTTGCAGGAACACTATCCAAGTCAACCTTGTGAGGGTACCTCCTCAACTCAAGGAATTAGTATCAAGGATTCCTGAAAGCTCTTCCTTCACTGAAAGACATGGGCGACTTCTCAACCTGGTCACCTCAAACTCTGATGAAGAAATGATAAAGGTGCTCTTTCAGTTCTTTGACCCTTTACATCACTGCTTCACTTTTCCGGATTACTAGTTAGTGCCTACTATGGAGGAGTTTTCTCAATTATTGGGGGTACCTATCCTAAATCAATTACCATTCAATGGTATGGAAAGAGACCCAAAACCTGAAGAGATTGCTCAAGCTCTATCTTTACAAAGGTCTGATGTAGTGGCAAATTGGGAAACTAGAAGAGGCGTCCAAGGATTTCTAGCTAAATTTCTATTTGAGAAAGCTCACTATTTTTAGGATACCCTAGATTTACAAGATTTTGAAGAAGTGTTGGCCCTTCTCATCTATGGGATGGTACTATTTCCTAATCCAGACCAACTCATAGATGTGAATGCGGTCAAGGTTTTTCTGTCTCATAATTTGGTGCCTACTTTACTTGGAGATATTCTACATTCTCTGCATTCTCACACTCTAAAGAGAAAAGGGACCCTTATGTGTTGCACTCCTCTGTTGGCTAGGAGGTTTATTTTGCACCTACCTTGGTCTATTTTAAATAATGAACAAGGTATGAGATGGTCTCATAGGTTGATGTCTCTTACACATTCGGATATTCATTGGTGTTCTCGATCCTTGGAGAATGTTACCATTATTGATCGTTGTGGGGAATTCCCTAATGTTCCACTTCTTGGCATTAGAGGAGGAATCACTTACAACCCTTCTTTGGCCCTACGTCAGTTCGTCTATTCTCGGAGGGATGGTCTCCATGATATGCTCGTCCAGGGTATTGTGTTTGACTCTTCAAATGACCTACAAGGTTATCGCCAGAGGTTCATTTACGCTTGAAGCATGGTAAAGAAGACCGATAGCAGTATTTTGGGACGCAAAAACTCCAACCCCTTGGAGCCTTACCTCAGATGGGTACGAGTTCGTGCTCAGAATCTTATGATGTCATATGCTACTATACTTCCAGTGATCTCAGAGTCTGTTGATCAAGAAGACGAACCTCACATCATTTCTAATCCTGATATGCCGACAAGCTTCGAAGAGTTGCAAAAGTCATGGATTCAGCTAAAGGAAGAACGAAACACTTTCAAAGCCCAATTTTATGCCAGTGAGAAGAAAGTTCTGGAACTCGCCAAGCAACTTCATGAGGAGCGGAATCTGAACACCGACATCGCACCAAAGAGGATGCGTTCAAATTTTTTGTCTTAGGAGTTTTTTTATTTTATTTCTTTCATTGTAAGCCCAAAGAGGCATGATGTACTCAAACTTAGATTTATTAATATAACATGTGTTCCTTTTTTTCTAAAGCAAATTTAAATCTCTAATTTCCTTGAAATCATTTACATATGCATCTTCATTCATCATAACATAAACATGTTTCTTACAACAGGTCTCCTTATCTTTCTACTGTTTATTTCAGTGAGATGGATATTAAACAGACAGTAAAAGATCTTCAGGCGCAGAATGCTCAGTTTTAACAAATGTTCTTGACTCTGGCAAAAGGACAAGAGGAGTTGAAAACTCTGCTGATCAAAGAAAAGAAGAAGAAAGCGAAGAAATCAACCAGTGTTTTGAATCTGAGAAGAAGGTTCAAAGGACCAGCCAGACAGACTCTAGACTTCGCAACATCATCGGGTGAAGGGGATAATCAAGAAGGGGAAAAAGGAAGTGAATGACCATCCAGAGTCTGAAGAGGAAGAAGAGGTTGATTACTCTGAAGAGCAGTATCCTCCAGCTGACGACAAATACAAACAGTTGGAAGATCGCCTCAATGCTATGGAGATCCAGAGGGTACCCGTGTTGGATTTTAAAGAGCTAGGACTTGTCTCAGGGGTTGTCATCCTACAAAAATTCAAGGTCCCTACTTTCGCTAAATATGACGGTGTCTCTTGTCCAAAGCTACATTTAAGGTCATACGTCAGGAAAATTCAACCTCATACTGCCGATAGGAACCTATGGGTACATTTCTTCCAAGAAAGCTTGTCAGGGACGCAGTTGGATTGGTTCTATCAGTTGGAAGGGACCAATATTTGAAATTGGGAAGACTTGGATGCCGCCTTTTACAAACAATACCAGTATAATGCTGACTTAGCTCTAACTCGGACACAGTTGCAAGGCATGTCCATGGGTTCAGGTGAAGGTTTCAAAACGTATGCTCAAAAATGGCGGGATCTTGCGGGAAGAGTCCAACCCCCTCTATCTGACAGGGAATTGGTGGATATGTTCTTAGGCACGCTATCGGGTCCATTCTTCAAACACCTGATAGGTGGCTCCTCGGCCGGATTTACTGAATTAATCATGACTGGTGAACGGGTAGAAGCGGGTATAAAAAATGGAAAAATTCAAAGAGATGCATCTCGAGCACGATGAAGAAACCCTTTACCAGAAAGAAAGAGGTCAGTGTTGCATACGACCATAGGAATCAAAATAAAACTGAACGTCGCCCGATGGTAGGGGCTGTTATGATTTCTAATTCTGCACTAAATTAGCAGCAAAATTATCAACGCATTCCCGATGCGCCCATGAGAAGATTCACTCGAATTAACATGACCATGTCTCAAGATTTGCCACATCTTTTGAAGTCCAATCTGGTAACCCTAAAGGAAGCTCCCAAGAACCCCAACACTGTTTCTCCTTGCTACAACCTGAATGTCCGATGTGCCTATCATTCTGAAAGCCCGAGGCATGATACAAACGATTTTTGGGCCTTGAAGAATAAGGTACAAGACCTTATCAAGGCGAAAGAGATTGAGTTTGATCCCCCAGAAACACCAAATGTAATAACGGCGCCAATGTCCAAACATGGTCGAGGTGTCAACGCTGTTGATGGTGACTATTTTATTTCCTCCGTGGATGACTTAACTACTCCTATTTTTACCATTAAACAGAATTTATTGCAAGTCGGTCTATTCCCGGGCTGTGACAAGAGTTGTCACTTATGCATGTCTACCAAATGGTTGTTTGTTACTGAAGATAGGCGTTCAACGCCTGATGGCTAATAAAGAAATCCTGTTTGAAAAAGTTCCTCTTACCAAAAATTCCTGTAAAGATGTCTCAATAATCACCATTTCCAACAATACTCCCAGAGTCTCCACCAAAAGACCTATCAGGATTACATCTGTTCCAAAGTCTGCTCCCCTAATCATCACCATGCCAAGACCAATACCATATTCTTCGGATAAGGTTGTTCCCTGGAGCTACGGGTCTGATGTCTATTACTATGGCGTCAAGCAAGATCTGTTGGCTGTCTAAGACAAAATTGAGAAAGACATTGATCCCAACATCGTCAATATCGTCAGGACTAGTAAGATAACAAGAAATGGAAGAATCTTCTCACCCGAGATCTCTCCAAAAACCATTTCTACTCCTGTATTTATTCTCGCTATCGCTCCTACCAGCATTCCCAGTAATACTCATGTTGACAATCATACGAACATCTCTACGACCAAGACAACAGGCAAGGAGGTGTTATCTGAGCCTGTCCAGACGAAGGAGCATCCATAGGATATTACTGAAGCTTCTAGAAAGGAGATATAAGAGATACTAAAAATAATCAAGAAAAGTGACTACAACGTCGTAGAATAGTTGGGGCAAACCCCCTCAAAAATATCAATGTTGGCTTTGCTCTTGTGTTCTGAGGCCCATGCCAAAGCCTTGGTAAAGTTTCTCAAGACCGCCCATGTACCCCAAGAGACTTCCATTGAACAATTTGAGAATTGCATGGCCAGTCTAACTGCTGGTAATGGATTGGACTTTTCTGACACCGACTTGACTCCCAAAGGAAGGAAACACAATGATGCCTTGCATGTTTCCATTGAGTGCAGGAGCATTACACTAGCCCATGTTCTGGTGGATACCGGATCATCATTGAATGTCTTGCCCAAAAATGCTCTTGGCCGGCTAGACTACGAGAGACTCACTTTAAAGCCTAGTAACATTATAGTGAGGACCTTTGGTGGTTCTAAGAGGACAGTGCATGGAGAATTTGACATCCCTATAAAAGTTAGAACTCAAACTTTTGATTCAACTTTCTACGTGATGGATATCCGCCCTTCCTATTCTTGTTTATTGGGCCGACCCTGGATTCATGGCGCTGGTGCCGTCACCACTATGTTACATCAGATGTTGAAGTACCCAATCAAGGGAAAGATCATCACTGTTCACGGGGAGGAGGAATATATGGTCAGTCACCTGAACTCTTTCAGGTACGTGGAAATGGATGGTGAGTTCATCGAAACTTCGTGTCATCATTTCGAGGAGATCCCACAAATAGTGGCGACAATCAAGACTACTACCAAGACTCCAAAAGTTACCAGACCGCCATTGAAAATGGCCTCGTTGAAGGATGCTAGAGTAGTGATTGAAGAAGGTGGATGCACTATCTGGGGTCAACTTCCGGATATTCCTTGCAAATCTAACAAATTTGGTTTGGGCTTCACCTTCGAGTCACAAAGGGATGTTCGACGAACTCGCACCGGGGGGCCACCTTTACGTATCAGCAATCAGGGAGTCAACACAGTGGAAGACAGTGGTGGTAGTTGTGACCTAGACGAGTGGATCTTCCCAACGTCAGTGGAGGACTCAACAACTGGGAAGCCAAAGAATTTGTCCCTATTACTTTTCTTCAAGAGTAATTTTCTTTCAAATTTTTTTCAGATTTGTAATGATTAAATAATTTAGACTTTAAAACCTTGTGTCTTACCCGAGGCACAACGGTCCATTTGTGAGGGTTGTTACTTCATATTCATATGTCATCAATAAATCATGGACGTTTTTGCATGCAAATTTTATGCTCTTTGTTTTTCTTTTTCTACCTTTTATTTTATCAAAGATAGCTATGCTCTTACACACACTCACATATCAAAATGAAGATCCATATCCACTCAGGATCCCATGGGTAATGATTCTGCTATGGCCTATTGTGACTTTGAAAATCTGATCTACCAAGCCCAAGGAGAAGGTGAGGAAGATTATGAGATACCAGGGGAACTAGCCAGGTTATTGCAATAAGAAGAAAGGATCATACAACCCCGCGAAGATCCGGTTGAAACAGTTAACTTAGGTACTGAAGTGGAAAATAAATAAGTCAAGGTAGGTTCCAACCTGGAGCCTAGTATCAAGAAGCGCTTAACTCAGTTACTACATGACTATGTTGAGGTCTTTGCTTGGTCATATGAAGACATGCCAGGGCTCGACACTGACATCATGGTCCATCGTCTGTCGACAAAAGAAAAATGCCCTTCAGTAAAACAGAAAGTCCGACACATGAGGCCAGAAATGTCAGAGAAAATCAAGATTGAAGTCATGAAGCAGTTCAACGCCGGATTCTTAGTTGTCACCTCCTATCCATAATGGGTCGCCAATGTTGTTCCAGTGCCTAAAAAGGATGGTAAGCTACGTATGTGTGTGGACTACAGAGACCTGAATAGGGCAAGCCCCAAGGACGACTTCCCGCTTCCCCACATCGATATTCTGGTTGACAACACCCCATAGCATAAAGTATTTTCTTTCATGGACGGTTTTTCCGGATACAACCAGATCAAAATGGCACCTGAGGACATGGAAAAAACGACCTTCGTCAGAGTGGGGTACATTCTGTTACAAAGTTATGCCATTCAGGTTGAAGAATGCTGGGGCAACCTATCAGTGTGCCATGGTAGCTCTGTTTCACGACATGATCCATCACGAAATAGAGGTCTACATGGATGACATGATAGCCAAATCTAAAACTGAATAGGAACACCTTGACCATCTGCAGAAACTATTTGAAAGACTAAAGAAATATAAACTACGGCTAAACCCGAATGAATGCACTTTTGGAGTATGGTCCGGTAAACTCTTAGGTTTCGTTGTCAGCGACAAAGGTATCGAAGTGCACCCTGCAAAGGTAAAAGCAATACAAGAAATGCCTGCTCCTCGCACTGAGAAGGAAGTTAGGGGGTTCTTAGGATTGCTAAACTACATCGCCAGATTCATTTCTCACCTAACCGCTACTTGTGAACCAATCTTCAAATTACTGAAAAAAGATCAAGTGGTGGAATGGAACAACGACTGCCAGGCTGCCTTCGACAGGATCAAAGAGTACCTTCAAGAGCCTACCATTTTGATGCCTCCAGTCGAGGAAAGACCTTTGATCATGTATCTAACTGTATTGGAAAATTCAATGAGGTGTGTATTGGGGCAGCATGACGAGTCTGGCCGAAAAGAGCATGCAATATACTACCTGAGCAAAAAGTTTATCGACTGTGAAACCATATATTCACTGCTCAAGAAAAATTGTTGCGCTCTGGCATGGGCTGCTCGCCGGCTAAGATAGTATATGTTGACCCATATTACTTTATTGATATTCAAGATGGATCCAATTAAATACATATTCGAGAAGCCCGCCCTCTCTGGAAGAATAGCAAGATGGCAAATGGTCCTGACTGAATACGACATTCAATACACTATCCAGAAAGCCATAAAGGAAAGTGTGTTAGCCGATCACCTTTCTCATCAGGCTGGGGATGACTATCAGTCCATGAAATTCGAGTTCCTAGATGAAGACATCATGTTGGTAAACAATTGTGAAGAACTCAGACCATATGATGGACCTGAACAAGGATCACAATGGACCTTGGTTTTTGAAGGAGCTTCCAACACACTCGGCAACAGCATAGGCGCTATGATCATATCCCCTGAAGGATGTCATACTCCATTCATTGCTAGGTATTTTTTCATTTGTACCAATAATATGGCAGAATATGAAGCGTGTATTATGGGTCTCAAAGCTGCCATAGATTTGGGAATCAAGTCCTTAAGTGTATTTGGAGATACAGCCTTAGTCACCAGTTAGATCAAAGGAGAATGGGACACGAAGCACCCTAATCTCATTCCTTACAGAGAACATGTGTTGACATTGATCCCACATTTTGAAGAAATTACCTTTGAGCATTTTCCACGAGAGGAAAATTAACTAGCGGACGCGCTAGAAACTATGTCATCCATGTTCAAAGTCAGATGGGATAATGAGGCTCCTCAAATAACCATCGAGAGAATGGATGAACCAGCTTACTGTCACGAGATCGATACTGATGAAGTAGTGGACAAGTCTTGGTTCCATGAAATTAAGATATATCTCGAGGCCCACGAGTATCTTGAAGGAGCTTCAATCAATGACAAGAAATTCCTGAGAAGATTCTCTACTAAGTTTTTCCTCAGTAATGGGATTCTCTACAAGCGCAACCATGACTCTACTTTACTTTGGTGCGTAGACAAGAGTGAGGCATACAAGATTATGGCTGATTTACATGAAGGCGCCTTTGGCACCCATTCTAGTGGGCACACGATGGCTAAAAAGATCCTACGAGCAGGATACTATTGGTCCACCGTGGAAGCAGATTATCATTAGCATTCACGAACCTATCACAAGTGTCAGATCTATGCTGACAAAGTACATGTGCCTCCAGTTCCTCTAAACTTCCTAACTACTCCTTGTCCATTCGCGATGTGGGGTATCGACATGATTGGAGAAATCAAACCTACAACTTCTAATGGACACTGCTTCATCTTGGTTTCCATTGATTACTTCACGAAGTGGGGTGAGGCAGCTTCCTTCGCTTCTGTCACCAAGAATGTTGTGGCCTGATTCATCAAACAGAATCTTATGTGTCGATATGGTATTCCGGAAAGAATCATCACAGATAATGGTACAAATCTCAACAATACTATGATCACTACACTATGTGCACAATGCAAGATCCATCATCATAACTCTTCTCCTTACCGGCCGAAGATGACTGGCGATGTAGAAGCCGCTAATAAAAACATCAATAAGATCATATGAAAATGACAGTGACCTACAAGGATTGGCATGAGATGTTACCATTTTCTCTCTATGGTTACCGTACCACGGCACGCACGACAACAGGGGAAACTCCTTTCTCTTTGGTATACGGCATGGAAGTTGTCCTACCAATTGAAATCCAAATACCTTCTCTGAGAATCATAAAAGATGCAGGGTTGAATGAAGATGAATGGATTCAAACTCGACTTGACCAGCTAAACTTGATTGATGAGAAGAGGCTTATGACTGTCTGTCATGGCCAGATGTACCAAAAATGTATGATTAAGGCTTTTAATAAGAAGGTCAGACGTCAGGTATATCGGGTTGGTGACTTGGTAATCAAGTGTATCATATTGCCACAAGGTGATCCCAGGGGAAAATGTACTCCTACATACGAAGGACCATTTGTGATTAAAAACATATTCTCTGGTGGAGCAATGATCTTAACTACTATGGATGGCGACGACCTTCCGCACCCTATGAACGTGGACATAGTTAAAAGATACTACGCATGAATAAAGACCCGCTAGGTCGACTGACCTGGGCAAAAATTAGGGCATCCCGGTGAACCAAAAGGGGTCGGGCAAAAATTAGGGATAAAATACAAAAAAATATGTACACCCGGCAAGCTGAAAACCTGAAAGGGCGGCTTGGGCAAAAAAGGGTATCCCAGTGGACTGATAACCCGAAAGGGCGGTCCAGCCAAAATTTAGGGATTTAAAGCGTATGACTATGTCCCATTCGATCACCTTACAGACAACCTTCAGTATCGACTGACAAACTCAAACGGTTCTAATCAATCCAATCAACTTCGGAAAAAGCAGCAAGTGTATGAGACGCTCAAATACATGAAGGTTATAGAAGAGTGGGAACCCCATGGGATTATTTCACATAGCTATCTTTTCTTTGTATCGGTTTCCATTTTCTACAACGACATTCTCTTACTAGGATGTTCGTCTCTTTGTACAAAAATATTTATTCAAGTTAATACAAAGATATTCCTTTAAAAGTGCCAAACTATCTATTTTTCTTTTATTTTCCTGTTTTGTTTGAAAAATGTCCAATGATTATTTTGCAACATATGCATTTGAACGTGATTATTGTTTACAAATGAGCGCAAGAAAAGAGGGAACAGAAAACAGAAAGACAATTACTAATGACTTTAAGAAATAGGATAATATCTATAGGCCATTCTTTAAAATCCTCGTAGCCTAATGGTATCGGGTGCTCTCACATCCCTGATGGAACAAAACTTCCAGTTACCACTCCAAAGATTCCCCGGTGAAAGTCGCCCAACTTCTCAGGATTCCCCAGCAGGATTTCACGAAGCCCACAGGCCATACACGACATTTCTCTTCCCCAGCAGATTTTATTTCTCTGATAATTGAAACTCATCCATCAATGCTTCAACTTCAAAATATGAAGACTTACACTCCTTAATCCCAGCAACATCCAGGGATTTATTTTCCCCCAATCCAACAACGCCGCAGCAGAACAACTTACATGTGCATACATCAAAATCCAGGCATCATGAGCATCAATGGCACAAATGTATATATCACAATCTCATTGCACTATGAATTTCATACATCATAGCATTACATACAACTAACTCTTCACCTTTTTCAGGAATGATCAAACCACAGAAAGTTATCGTCAACAAGATAAGGAAAATATCTATGAATAAATCAATTGTAGATTCCCGAATCAAGACAGGATGACTATCTACATGACAAGTACTTCCTTCAGACTTCTTCCAATTCAGTTAAATCTCTCAATGGTTTATTCTTATTCTTTCCCACAGACATCTTTCTCGGATTCAGATAAGTCGCTCCAAGATTTATTCTGATTCTTCTCCAGACCACCGCTGATTCGGTTTAAATCTCTCAATGGTTTATCCAGATTCTTTCCCGCAGATATCTTCTCTGGTTCAGATAAGTCGCTCCAAGATTTATTCTGATTCTTCTCCAGACCACTGTTGGTTCGGTTTAAATCTCTCAACGGTTTATCATGATTTCTTTCCTGCAAACATCTTTCTCTGGTTCAGATAAGTCGCTCCAAGATTTATTCTGATTCTTCTCCAGACCACTGTTGGTTCGGTTTAAATCTCTCAACGGTTTATCATGATTTCTTTCCTGCAAACATCTTTCTCTGGTTCAGATAAGTCGCTCCAAGATTTATTCTTATTCTTCTGTAGACCACTGTTGGTTCAGTTTAAATCTCTCAACGGTTTATCCTGATTCTTTCTCGCAGATATCTTCTTTGGTTCAGATTAGTAACTCCAAGATTTATTCTGATTCTTCTCTAGACCACTGCTGGTTCGGTTTGAATCTCTCAATGGTTTATCCTGATTCTTTCTCGCTGCCATCTTTCTCTGGTTCAGATAAGTCGCTCCAAGATGAAATTCTGGTGTATGCCAGTCTTCAGATGTTATACTCAATGTCTAAACATCTGATATGACATAATAAATACACTGCAAGGTAGATACCCAATTTTTTATGATTCAGTACTGAAGAGTAACAGAAGCACAGTTTAACCAAGCTGTGCCAGATCTACTTTGAAGGTGCAGAGGATAGAACATCGATGTGCCTAGTTCTGTTCATCTGTGGCACATGATCAGCAGAAAGCAAACAGTCTTTGCAGTTCTGTTTCTTCTGCACAGATATCAGCATGATGTCTTAACATGTTCTGAGACATCATCTGTTACAACATTATAGTTTTACCTTGATATATAACAGACAGAATTATAAAGTGTTGAAGGTAAAAACACAAATCAGTTGTTGACCCAGTTCGGTGAAACACACCTACTCTGGGGGCATACCAAGCCAGGAAGAAGATCCACTATCAGCAATATTAATTCAGGACTAAACTACACAAGTTCCCATCCTTCACTTAATCATCTACCCAGTGCAACCTATACCTAGGAACTCCTAGATAGAAACCTACCAGTTTCCATTCCTATTGCCGCAGCAACAGAAGTCTTACTCCTACTCAAGAAGCAGTGCCCTCCCACTTGGTTTCCTACATTACAATGAATATGGAGTAATGCAAAAATACTTAGACTTGCTTCATAGCTTCATCCAAGAACACTCAAACTCTTACCTACAGGTTTCGAGTTACAAACATGGTAACCTTGCCACAGACCGACATGTTTACCTAACAAAAACCCCCAAAGTTACATTATGTGCGTATTCAAACCCTAGGTTACAATCTTCTATTTATAACCTATTACCTAACTCAGCAAGTTTTTCTCCTTGCTGTTACAACTCAGCAGCAAACTTCTCCTATAATCAAGGTCTTCAATCTTCTAGTTCCTAAAATATCTCCATATTTAGAAACAGTATTTTCTTCAAATATTCTGATTGATTCTTGATTGATCTTCAGATTCTCCACAAGAAATGCCACATATATTCTCAGAGTATTTAAGTACCAGAACTGTAACTGAATTATCAATTCTGTTGTCGTGATGTCAAGTCAGATGTCATGACATTACATCTAACATGTTTTCCTAGATGTTGAACTTTTTTCAACACAACAAATAACCTAGATCACTTAGAATAGTTAGGTTATAAGTCACAGCTGTTACAAACATTCAACATATAACATAGTTACTTAATCAGTACTTAGTTTCAGGCGCGATGTCACATGCTGATGTTGTGACATCTTACATAACATGTTGGTCCAGATGTTGAACTTCTTCAACACCACATATTAAAACAACAGAGAGGATCTGGGTAAACTTGCTTTCTTATTTGTTTTACAAATGAGGCCAACTCTCCAGCCAGGGCACTTACAATCTCCCCCTTTGGCAAATTTTGGCTAAAACAAATAAGTGCAAGTTGTATTTTGGGACCAGGCCACAACACAGTTGAGATGTTACAACATCTTGTCTAACATCTTCTTTTGTAGAGGCTGATGTCCTTTGAGCAAACAACAAACCTCTGTCGTCAACTGTGAGCAACTCCAAACCACCGATGCCCCAAGAGGATTTCTTTTCTCAAGATTATTACTTGTGATCATGTAACTCAGATCACAAGTCACAACTATCCTCTTAACTCAGAACACAAGACACAACCAAAGTCACTTACTTAGGGATCATGTTGCTTTCTCCTGAGTCTCGCCTGAGACTGGGTCCCTATCTTTCTCCCCCTTTTTGGCCAGAATTTGACAAAGACTGCCCATACAGATCCATACCCATGCACAATTTTCCCAGATGCTAACAAACTTCATATTGCTGAAACCCTCTGATGAAGAGAAGGAATAGAGAGGGTCTTCATAAATAATGCAACTTTGGCATAGATAGTAACGACCTTGGTACTTTACTCTGACAGTTTCAGTACCCTAGGACTGGTTTTAATGCAGGTACCTACCATTAGGTTTGACCCTTTGACCATGTCAGAATGTCCTTCTAAAACAGACATTTGTCTTTTAGAACATACTACTCCCTTGTCTTAGGATCCCCTTTCCAAGAACCATCGTTGGCATATTACACTCTGCATCAGTTTTATAATACCTTTATTAGATGACAAGTTATCACCTAAACATTCCAGCTCACTAAACTGCTTCATAATGAGACACAACAGCCCTGTTTTCTTAGCAGATGAAAACATGCTCAAATCCTATGTCGTCATACATTCTGCTATTTTTAGATTAGCAGCTTGAAGCCATTTCATTTTCACAAAGAGGATGGTTACTCCCTCTGAGTCATACAACTGTACACACATGGGTTTATTAATAATACTCCACACTTCATCCAATTTTCCTCCTGTCTGTAGTTTTAGAGGAAATTAGGAACAATGTTATTAGGCAATGTAATGACATTCGGTCAGACATAGTCCTCTTCAGTCTTGAACACAAAATCCCAATAGTTAATAAAGTGCCATACTTTATATCCTACGAGTTTGATGAAGACTTTTCGTACAAACCAACACTCCCCCTGTTAGGGACAATCACTTCTCTTCATGGAAACAGGTAGATCACATTCAATACTCAGTTGGATCTTCAAGACAACTTCTGATTCGTAGTAAATAAGACTCCTTGATGAATGGAAAACATAAGACGCATCTTCATGTCTTCAAGAGCGCACCCTCTGTTCAACAATATTGATTGAACGCATTCATACTCTGAATCAAACTTTCTTGATAATAATCAGCTACCACATGTTGATTGTCTTGATTCTCTGGATTTACTGCTGAGATAGACCAAATGCCACTGTTTGATTATCTCCTTCATGAATCCTCAAAACAAATGCCACCTTTTGACTTCTCCATGTTTATCAGACTTCTCCAAAGATATTCTGATCTTCCAATTGAAATTTGATCGTCCATGTTTATCACAAAAGGCTTAGATACACTAAGACAGGGACATGTAACATCTTCTCCACCCAACCACTCCAAAGAGCTGCAAAGAGACAATCTTTTTGAAGTATCCAATCTTCAACTTCGTAGATCATCCTATCTTAAGTTGATGTGCCACTTCACCAACTAAGAATCTGATGTTGAACCAACTGTCACAACATTATGTTATAACATCCAGTTGTTGAATTCAGCTCCTTCTCTAATTTACTTCCTTGCCTAGATCAGAACCAGACTGATCCAAGTAACCATCATCAAGATTATGATGTCTTCTTCTTCTTGTAGCTTCAAGTCTGAACATGTTTCTAGGAAACTTTTTCAAGGATCAAATGATTTTGCTGTTACCAAAGAGATAGTTCTAAAGCATCACTCTTCCTGTGATTCTTCACTGGGTCTAGAAGAAGGAATGTTCCCTCATCTTTCAGAACATCAGTTATCTTGAGCTCCAAGGATAATCAATTAAATACTTGTACTTGTCACAAATAGCAATTGATCATAAATCCTTCACATTTTCCTGTAAGATACTTTCACTATTTGAATACTTTGACATACTCTTCGTGTGTTAATATCTTCTTCTTGCAAGCACTTTCTTTGAGAGACCAAGGAGTTGAGATAGCTAGGTTGCCACCTTGGACTCAAGTAAATAGAATTTTCTCTGAACAAACTCTACTCACCTCAACAGATTTGAAACTCCTACCAGATCAGATTCATCCTTAGGAATGAGAGAGATGAATCCTTCCTTACAAATATGTCACCCAACTCCCAGAACCCATGTGACATAGGTCAACAGCCAGCTAAACCCCAAGCTGAACTAATGTGAGGAGGTTAACCAAATCTCCCCCTCAAACTACCAATCATGGAAGCTCCACACAAAATATCCATGCATTGTACACAAATGTCTCGACATGACATATGACATCCCTACCAGATTCAAGTAACTCCAAGAGTTATACTTGTTCATACTCCAATCACACCATTCAGACTTCAGCAGATATGTATAGCCAGAACATACTACCTTAACTAAACTCTGAGTCTTCATATTCTCACATCTGGAAATATCTTCCACTTCTAATCATGATGTTTAAATGACAAGATTCATGATTCCAATCTACTTCTATGAAGGACCAATAATGCTGCACCATCATTGACTTTTATTAACCAATGTGTTTGTCTTTCTTCACACCATAGTACTTCAGGGAACAACTGCTCAACCCTCATCAATCTTCAGGAATAAGCCCACCAATAGGGATTGCACAATGTCACATCTCAACCAGCTCCACTTCTAGAATTCTGACTTCTAAAAGTAACCATCGGGAGCACACAAACATAGTTGACTCTACCATTGTCAATTTTGCACATACAGATGTCTCCTCTTCCAGGTCAGGAGTAGGTTCCAAACAAAAGTATCCCTTTGTTTGACACCCAAAACATATGCTCTTCAACTAGTAGCATCGTAGAACGTCTTCATGAGTGGACTTGAGAGGACTCAAGTATCTGTGACATCTTCAATAGATTACAGTAGTCTTCAATCCATAGGAGGGGAAACACATCAGAGCTTGAGTTTTGCCAAGTATTATGCAGCGGAAGAACATAATACAACTCAAACTTTTCACACACACTCCACCAGACTAGTCTTCAAAAATAGATCAAGTTTGACTATGATACACACCTAGCATGACTACTACACACTACTTCAGGCGTACACACATCCTAGGTTTGAAAATAAATCAAACCTAGAGCAGCTACCACACAACCAGGCCAAATGCCAATCACCAAAGATAGGTACACACAGTTCCTGCCAAGAATAGTCCATCCTCCCACTTCAAGGGACCATTCAGGGAAATAACAAACCATTCCAGGTTGCAATCTTCAGTACTAAAATTGACCTTGCAGATACCAGAAAGTATCACCCATGGATCTCATCCAGAAACAGAACAGGATGCCCGCTCTGATACCAATTGAAATTCTGGTGTATGCCAGTCTTCAGATGTTATACTCAATGTCTAAACATCTGATATGACATAATAAATACACTGCAAGGTAGATACCCAATTTTTTATGATTCAGTACTGAAGAGTAACAGAAGCACAGTTTAACCAAGCTGTGCCAGATCTACTTTGAAGGTGCAGAGGATAGAACATCGATGTGCCTAGTTCTGTTCATCTGTGGCACATGATCAGCAGAAAGCAAACAGTCTTTGCAGTTCTGTTTCTTCTGCACAGATATCAGCATGATGTCTTAACATGTTCTGAGACATCATCTGTTACAACATTACAGTTTTACCTTGATATATAACAGACAGAATTATAAAGTGTTGAAGGTAAAAACACAAATCAGTTGTTGACCCAGTTCGGTGAAACACACCTACTCTGGGGGCATACCAAGCCAGGAAGAAGATCCACTATCAGCAATATTAATTCAGGACTAAACTACACAAGTTCCCATCCTTCACTTAATCATCTACCCAGTGCAACCTATACCTAGGAACTCCTAGATAGAAACCTACCAGTTTCCATTCCTATTGCCGCAGCAACAGAAGTCTTACTCCTACTCAAGAAGCAGTGCCCTCCCACTTGGTTTCCTACATTACAATGAATATGGAGTAATGCAAAAATACTTAGACTTGCTTCATAGCTTCATCCAAGAACACTCAAACTCTTACCTACAGGTTTCGAGTTACAAACATGGTAACCTTGCCACAAACCGACAGGTTTACCTAACAAAAACCCCCAAAGTTACATTATGTGCGTATTCAAACCCTAGGTTACAATCTGCTATTTATAACCTATTACCTAACTCAGCAAGTTTTTCTCCTTGCTGTTACAACTCAGCAGCAAACTTCTCCTATAATCAAGGTCTTCAATCTTCTAGTTCCTAAAATATCTCCATATTTAGAAACAGTATTTTCTTCAAATATTCTGATTGATTCTTGATTGATCTTCAGATTCTCCACAAGAAACGCCACATATATTCTCAGAGTATTTAAGTACCAGAACTGTAACTGAATTATCAATTCTGTTGTCGTGATGTCAAGTCAGATGTCATGATATTACATCTAACATGTTTTCCTAGATGTTGAACTTTTTTCAACACAACAAATAACCTAGATCACTTAGAATAGTTAGGTTATAAGTCACAGCTGTTACAAACATTCAACATATAACATAGTTACTTAATCAGTACTTAGTTTCAGGCGCGATGTCACATGTTGATGTTGTGACATCTTACATAACATGTTGGTCCAGATGTTGAACTTCTTCAACACCACATATTAAAACAACAGAGAGGATCTGGGTAAACTTGCTTTCTTATTTGTTTTACAAATGAGGCCAACTCTCCAGCCAGGGCACTTACACAAGATTTATTCTAATTCTTCTCCAGACCACTGCTGGTTCGGTTTAAATCTCTCAACGATTTATCCTGATTCTTTCCCGCAGACATCTTCTCTGGTTTAGATAAATCTCTCCAAGATTTATTTTGATTCTTCCCCAAACCACTTCTGGTTCAGTTTAACAGTTTATTCTAATTCTTTCCCACAGACATCTTTCTCTGGTTCAGATAAATCACTCCAAGATTTATTCTGATTCTTCTCCAATTGAAGTCAAAATTTATACTTAGTCTAATTTCTGTCAACAATCACCTTTGGATGGCATCTATAAGCCCATCTCCGTCAACTCTCTATCATCTTACCAAATGGCATCTTTAAGCCCATTCCCTACACAATCAACCACAACATCATTGAGTGCAAATTTCTGAGCATTCTAGTGTTCAATCCCCATCCACCTTCAAGTAACGAATGGCAGATTTACCAATCTAACTCTTTAGGTGTAAGAAGATTGAACAGGGGCAGCTGTTGTACCCCAAAATTTTCCCTCTCAATTCTCGAGGCTTTTCTCACAAAGAATCTCAAGATTCAAGCTTGCACAAGTGCATTGGGATTTTCCAGTACCAAAATTAAAAAGAAACTGTCAAAAAGGAAGAAAATAGATAAAAAATAACATTTTGACAAATTTGGAGAAAAATAGACCTCCTTCAATTCAGCACCCTTCGATTGACTTTTGGCCTCGTTCGATTGCTCAAAATGGCTGCTAGCGCGCCTCTTTCGTCTGGGCATGTGACTTCTTGTTTCAGGCTTCGTTTGTGTCTTCCACTACCTGCATGTTTACTTTGAATCCCAAGTTTGTTGGCCACAAGTTCCCCCTGCAAGGAAAACCCTTCGATTCACCAAGCATGTTGCCTGTATGCTTGCTTTGAGTACCAAATTTTGCTTCCACAAGTGCCCCATGAAGGGGAAGCCTTTCGATTGGACAAATATGCTGCCTGCATGCTTGCAATCGAAGGCTATGACCTGCTGGCCATATGTGCCCTCTGCAAGACAAACCTTTCGATTGAACAAGTATAATGCATGCATACTTGCAATTGAAGGCCATGACATGCTGGCCACACGTGCCCCCTAGAAGACAAGCCTTACGTTTGAACAAAAAGTTACCTACATGCAAAGCTTCGATTGGAATGTTGATTCCCTTCGAATCAGCTTACTTCGAATCCAAGCTAAACCATTCGAAGCAAGTTTCATTTGAAGCAAATTTGAGGAAATCTCATAGCCTTACCCTACTTGTTAGGCTATGTTACTTCCAAATCTTCACATAATCAGAGGTTTAAACAAAGAATCAAAGCTTTATCCATTAAATATTTTTGGACGAAATGACGGAAAGCTATGTTATCTATTTTCATAAAGGTTATTTTAATCACCAAGTCAGCTCCTTGAGCCCCCAAAATTTATTTTGTCTGAGCACAAGCAAAGTCAAAATAAAAAGCATAAGTCACATCTTCTGCCCCACGACTGCCAACAGGCCCCCCACTTGTACCCTTCACGCTTCATATTTTATTGTTTTGCAAGGCTGGCTATTGAAAACATGTCCATTCTTTTTCTCTATAAATAGAGGAATTTTTGCAAGGCTAAGAGAGGATCTTTGGACCAGGGGAACGAATCTCCAAACTTTCTCAAACACAACAAAAACACTTAAGTTCTCAAACACTTGTGAAAACAAACCCAGAATCCCAAACACTCACTTTTTTTTCGATTCTAAAGAAATCCCCACACTTCAGTCTCCTTCAAATCCAGTTGGAAAGAAACATAACACTTGTTTCTTTCTCCCTTCGAATCTAGCATCCAAGGCCTAGCTTCTGGCCCCTCCCTTCGAATCTAGGAGAACCCAGAGCCACCACTCAAGGTCCAGATCAAATTCAAGGCTGAAGCAAGGTAAGTCACTCTTACCCTTGAACCTTTTGTTTCATGGCATTGTATGTGAATAATTTTCCCTTTCGTTTCAAAACATGTACATAACACTTTGGTTCTTTTCGTTTCCACCTCTGTAATATGTTCTCAGACCTAACCCCTTTCGTTTTGCTTCTTGTTTACCTAAATATGCATTAAGTATTAAAATGATTGTAAGGCAATACTAGCATGGCCTTAGGCCATGTTGCTGTTCAAAAGTTCAAACGAAAGAAAGAAGAGGAAGGATGTATGAAACGAAGCCTTTGGCTTCCATTCTAATTTCCAGGCCCAGCCAGAGGCACGCTCACACTGATTTCACTGGCCCAATCGAAGAAGGCAATAAGGCAGAAAGGTAGAACCAAAAGGCGTCCCCTGCTGACTTCTAAGACCAATCGAAGGACACACCTACACTGGTACTGTGATACGGTGGGAGAACTGACTTGGGTTTTGCGTTCGTATTCACTCTTCTTCGGTTTAGCAAGAGTCGCCACCGACTTTTTATTTTATCCTAAAGGAAAGGTTAAAAAAGCACAGAAAAAAACCTTTTGAGATATTTCGTGGGTTCGGGGGGTAGATTATGAAAAGGGAAGGTATTAGCACCCTTTTCATCCATGGTTATCCATGGGCTCTTAGTTACTTGGTTTTTAGATCACTTTCCTTGATTTTCGATTGCTTGAAATTGTGGTGTGTGTTTGTGTTTCGAAAATGTTTTTGAAATAGACGCCTTTGTTTCGGCAACCATTGTAATGACTCGTGTTTGAGTATATACAATGGTGTGTATCTTTTCGAAAAGATGTTTCAAAATGTTTTTGGAAGTTTGTTTTGAAAGTGTTTTGTGAAGTGTGGTTTGAAAAATAGGCAAGGATTTTTGCAAGATTGATTCCAAGTAACTAAGAGTTTTGTCTACCCTTATTGTACTCAAAGGTTTTCTCTATGTTTTCAACCCCTTTTTAACAATTTTGTTCCACCATTGAATTTGGTGGGCAATCTTGCATTTAGGATGTGATCGGGACAGGCGCGGGTCATCGTATGGACCATGAATGCAATGGTGCCAAGTGTCTTTGGCAATTTTGCTTGAAGGGACTATGATCATTTTGATAGGCAACTTTCGAAAGCGTCATCGAGGGACTTATGATCATTTGAATTGTTTTTGCCAAAGAAACTCGACGTGCAAGCATGGCCCATTTTGGAAGGCAACATGTGGGATTACCCTAGGGGGTGCAAGTGTGATTGTGTATTGAGTTCATGTATTTGTCTTGTATTAGGTTATCTAGCGTTTGATTTTATGCACATACAAACCCTAGGTCTAACCATGGTACATTTGAAAGCGATAAATTGCGGGAATTTAAAGTCTACGCTATTACAAAATAGTATCCGGGAGTGGGGGTACAAGTATACACAAATGGGGATGAGACTTAAATAATTACAACCAAATCGAATTGCGATCAAATGTAATATGTATCATGTATAGCAATGTATAAGAATAGCAAATGTATAATGTATCAATGTAAGTGTGTAAGTGTAAGTGTATATGTAATTTATTTACAGGTTAAGAAATGTGAACTTAAATGAGAAAATTAAGTATTGTTAACTTAATGAAAAGAATTAAATATTTTGTTTATTTAATTTTTGTATTCTTGTAATTTTGTTTAATATGTACAAACTAAGAAAATTTAATTAAGAGAAAGGAAACTGTTCTAAATTCTAATCTTTTAGGTATTAAAAATAATGCATTTTAATTATGTACAAATAAGATAAAATTTGAAACAAAAGTTTTGAGTTCCATTTTTATGTATTAATGTGTTTATTTAATTTTCTTGGAATATTTGTTAATATGTACAAATTAATGTATTTTAAGAAAAGAAAATGTTCTAAATTTGAGAAAAAATTATGTATTGATTTATTTATGTACAAAAAAAATATTTTAAGAAAAAGAAAGAAATGTTTTAAGAAAAGATTTAATTTTATGTATTTTTATTTAGTATTCTTATATTTTTTTTGTAAAGTATGTACAAATTAATATTTCAAGGAAAGAAAAGAAAGTTTTAAGAAAAGATTTAACTTTATGTGTTTTTATTTAGTATTCTTATATGCCAAATTAATATATCATTTCAAAAAAAAGCTATGTTAAAAGAAAACAAACAAAAAATTTAGAAATGAATGGGCCTGGGCCCAACCAATACAAACACGTTTCAGGAGTGATGGGGGGGGGGGGGTATGCCTGAAAGTTATATGGGCTTTTGCTTACTGGAAAAGGGCAAGGCCCATGGAAAATTCGTTCATTTCATTTAGGGTTTGATAATTATTGTTTCATTTGGAGAATGCTAGGGTTTGTTAACAATGCAAAAGCGCCGTTCGTCCTCTTTCGTCTTCGTTCGTTTCCTTCATCTTCTTCGTCGTGGATCTTTGAACAGCATCTTTCTCGCCCAAGCCACCAGCGCCACCGTTCCCCCTTCTCCCTCAGTGTACTGCTCAGGCAATGCTTGCAAGGTTCGATCGCGTTAGGGCTTTCGTTATTTCTTTTGATTTTATGTTTTGATTGAGTTCTGATTTATGTGTTTTTGTTTTTCATTTTGAAATGCATGCAAAGGGTATGAGAAGGCTACCTCTTGGAGACAGAGGAGGAGGGAACTAGGAGGCGCGTAGGCGGCTTGACGGCGGAGGAAACAGTGAAGATGTTGAGCTCGCTTGGATTCCTGGTATTCTGTATTGCTCTTCTTTGCTTGTTGGTTCGATGATGACACTTGAGAACTTTGTATATCTCTCTTCCTCTTCTTTTCTGGTTGCCTCTGAGTTGCCTTGAGATATTGACTTGAATCTTTCTCTTCCTCGTTTCTGTATGCTTGATGATGATTGATATGTTGCCTTTTCTATATGCCCTGTGATGACAAGATTCTGAGGGCTTCTTTGCGTTTTGAATGCTTTAGCTTGATGTGTTTGGTTGCCTGTTGCTTCTAATGTTTGCCTATGATGAGAGTTCTCTGAGGCCTTTTGTGTTGCCTTTGAATGTTTTAGCTTGTGTTGAAAGCTTCGGGCAGGTTTTGCTTGTTAGGTCTTGGCTTTTGGTTTTTTTATGCAGGAGGTTTGATGGACTGGTTTGAACATGATAAGGCTTTGGTGATCTGTTTTGAAGGCTATGGTTTTAAGGTTTGTTGAGGTCTTTTGACAGGTTAAGCTTGGCTTGATGCTTTCAGGCTTCAGGCTTGAGGACTGGTGCAGGTTTTTTGAGTCTTCAAAGGCTTATGCAGGACCTGCTGTCGTTACCTTTGAATTAGGTTTAAGCTTGAGGCCTTTTTGTGAGGTTTTGGGTATTGGTCATGGCAGGTTTGATGGACTTGGCTCTTTGATGGTTCAGGTTTGTGTTACAGATTCCAGGCCTGTTGAGGTTTGGACAAGTTATCTCTTTTGAAGGGTAAGGCCTTGGGTGCTTTATCTTCTGAGTTATGTTTCTTACTGTTTGATAGGTTCAGGCTTGTATGTTTTGAGCTTGTTGAATGCAGGGTCCCTTTGACAAGTGAAGGTTTTGGTGTTATATGCTCCAAAAAAGGTTTAGGGTTTGAATCCGGTTTGAAGGCTTAAGTGTGGATAGATAATTCTGTTTCTTTTTCTTGACAGTTTTGTTTGTATTCAGATTTCTTCATATCTCTGCCTTCTGCCTCACTGTTTTATTGCAGTTTTTGTTTTTATCTATCCTGTCCTCATGCCTAAACCTGTAAGCCTATTCTTTTCCTCTCTTCTTCTCTCTCCAGTACAGCCTTAAGCATTAAATAATGTTATGTTTGTACTTTATTCTGAAAAGGCAATGCTGGAAAATGATGAAAATAGGAGGTTGCTTGCAATGTAGCTTAGTCCTGCATATTTTATCTCTTTTCCATACTGCCTGCTCCTTTGGGATAGTTTGAATGTGAACTCAGTTTGGACTCTTGACTTGGTTTAGGCCATTCAGTTTGGTCTTGGACTTTGTAGTTTGTTTGGTAATTTTGAAATTATGCAGTAGGTTTGACAACATTTGAATTTGTGCATTTCAACTTTGTGCATTCATGTTTAGCAAGCATTATCCATCCCTCTCTGTGAACCGGGAGAAATCCCGTGATTTGCAGAGAGGGCTAACTGATTCCAGTCAGTTGCCTTTAATGATGAGCCCAAATTAACTGTCGGTCTCTTTAATTTATCTGCTTCAATTGACTTTTTCTTTTCTTATTATTTTTTGTTTTTGCAGATGAAATCAAATGGAGCAGAGGGAGCATTGGATAGAAGAATGAAGATTAGGAAGCTTAGAAAAAAATTAGGATAGTTTTTTATTTCATTTTAAATATTTGTAAAATCATCATTGTAAATACTTTGTAAATATTTAAATAATAATTGTAATAAATAAATTAAAGATGAATAAAATCTATTTTTTACCAGTTAATTCTTTTTCTCCTTTTCAAATGTTTATTTTATTATTTATAATTCTTTAAATTATAATAATTGAAAATAAATTCCAACCATTTAACTTAGAATAATAAACAATTAAATAAACATTGGTTTAAGCATTGATCAATTAATAAACCTGGTGCTTCAAAAATCCAAAGCAAAGCACAGTCAATCACAACAACTGCCCAAATGTCTTTTCTTCTCACTGATTTAGTCAAACATTGCAAACTCAGTCCAAATGCCTCTTTTCACTGATTTAGTCAAACATTGCAAACTCAGTCCAAATGCCTCTTTTCATTGATTTAGTCAAACATTGCAAACTCAGTCCAAATGCCTCTTTTCACTGATTTAGTCAAACATTGCAAACTCAATCCAAATGCCTCTTTTCACTGATTTAGTCAAATGCTGCGAATTCAATCCAAATGTTTCAGTCCACATCTTAGAATAACTTGACAAGCACTGTAGAATTAAATCTTTCTGAGGAATCTGCCCACAAACCCTAGTTCTTGATTAAAAGTCAAAGAAGCGTCCGCCTGATCAAAAACTGAGCCGAAATCAACCAAACCCTAAGCAAACTGTTTGAACTATTCCAGAGTCATGAAAACCCTAACTTTGTCTGACTGATAAGAAAAATCTGTTTGACTGATTCTTACGCCAATCTGAAAAATCAGGAAACGCCCGAGGCTGTGATTTCTTGTGGAAAAATGCGAGGGCAAATTTTGGGGTACATCAGTTGCCCCTGTTCAATCTTCTTGAACCTGAAGAGTTAGATTGGCAAGTTTTCCTTTCACGACTCGAAGGTAAAAGGAGATTGGACACTAAAGTGCCCAGAAAATTTGCACTCGGCGATGTGATGGTAGAGGGAATGGGCTTACAGATGCCATTTGGTGATGGGCTTAACGATGCCATCTAGGGATGTGATAGAATCTTGTCGGGGGATAGGCTTAGAGATGCCATCTGGAAATGGGCTTTAAGATGCCATTTGGTGACTGCTGATAGGAGGATGGGCTTATAGATGCCATCTGAAGGTGATTGTTGAACTGTATGTCACTGGTGAGTGGACGAGTATCAGAAAGGCATCCATGCTTTGGAACATCTCTGAACTGGTGATCTGAATAAGCAATAGATTGACGTCCGTGTTTGGAGAATTCGTAAACTATTTTAAGAAGTCTTGAATTTGAAGCTTACTAATTCTTATCCTGAAAAAGGGTAAGGTATTAGCTGGAACACGAAGCCATGTTGCATGAAATGCATGATGCAATGTATGTTACATTAATGTTTATGATATGAATGTGATGAATGCGTATGTAAGTTGATGAGCTGTCCTGCTGAGGATAGACGAATCTTGGACGGCTGAAGATAAAAGAATCTTGACTACTGTCGGGGAAAATAATTCCTTGATTGCTGCTGGGTAGGGCAAGAATCTTTTAATTGTTGAAAATGAGAAGTCTCGGGACCACTGTTGGGGAATCATGAGCTTGGGTTGTATGCCAATCTACTGGGGAATTCCTGTCTTAAGGAGATCTTCACTGGAGAATATTCGAATATTCTGTGAGGAAGTGAGAATGGTTCTTCATTCTGCTAATGCTTAACTGTTATCTGGTCGATCTCCAGGCTTTCACAGAAGTTTGTATTGTCATCTGGTCGTAATCCAGGCTTCACAATAGCTTGCTTAGCTGCTATCCGGTCAAATCCGGGCTTCACGGCTTTGGTTAGAGGTATACTACTATCTGGTCGATTCCAGGCTTCGTAGTATTCTTGACTGCTGTCTGGTTGAAATCCAGGCTTCACAGAAGTTTGTATTGTTAACTGGTCGTAATCCAGGCTCCATGATAACCTGATAAGCTGCTATCCGGTTAAATCCGGGCTTTACGGATTGTGTTGAAGATATACCACTATCTGGTCGATTCCAGGCTTCGTAGTATTCTTGACTGTTGTCTGGTCGTAATCCAGGCTTGGCGATTGTCCGACACTGTTATCTGGTCGCAGTCCGGCCTTCACAATGTGCTGTAGAGATTAAGATGTTATCCGGTCAAATCCAGACTTCATAACTTGAATTCAGGAGATCCCATTATCTGGTCGTAATCCAGGCTTTGCGGTAATCTGACATTGTTATCCGGTCGTAGTCCGGTCTTCACAATGACTTGTAGGGATTAAGATGTTATCCGGTCGAATCCGGGTTTCATAGCATGCTCTGAGGGGATACCACTGTCTGGTCACAATCCAGGCTTTGCGGTAGCATGATACTGTTATTCGGTCGTAGTCCGGTCTTCACAATGTACTGTAGCGATCAAGATACTATCCGGTCAAATCCGGGCTTCATAACTTAAATTTTGTGAGAATTTAATCTTCGACGACTGTAGCTTCCGACAGATGATGAAGGAGTTTGTGAACGAATGATCAATCTGAGATGTAACTTATTCTGGAGAATAAATCCTGGACAAATGTTGGGGAAATAAACCCATAATGGAAGAACTCTGGGGTTACCGAGGATGAGAAATCCTTGTTGTCTGCTAACTGCTTGGGGAACAAGATCTTCACTGGTTGAGGGATCTTGGGACCACTGTCGGGGCTCGGAGCTTCTTGATGACTTGCGGGGTGAGAGAATTCTGATGATCTCTGCTGGAGAGTTCAGAACCTGGTAGACTTACGCTGGAGAGGTATGACTGTGAATCTTCGGTCTGGTGAGAAATGTCTCTGTGGGGAGAATGTTTACTGGTCGAATTCCACTAGGGATTGACAGTTGGAAATTTTAGCTTCGCTGGGGATCTGAAACTTATCTCTGAGAGGAACTAAGTTCTTGAAGGCTCTCTGGCTGGGGAGATCAGCTTTGAGAAAGCTCTTGTTCCGCTGAGGATCCTGGAGTTTAACTCTGTTCGGGGAATCCTTGTGAAAGGGCATTGAGATATCTATCCGTACCTTCAACCTATCAATAATCATCTTCTCCTGATTTGTAAGGAAATGATTATGTTCAAATGCATATGCCTACTTAACAAAACACTGGACGTTTCTCGAGTAAACATAAGTGCAAAAGGAAAAAGGGAAAACAAAGCAAATTTATGCATTTGGAAAAGTATTTGTATTAACTTTTTATGGGCATCTTTGTACAAAGGAGGCAGGCATCCTAGTAAGAGAATGTCGCTGTAAAAATTGAAAATTTTATACAAAAGAAAGATGGCTATGTGAAATGACTCCTTGGGATTCCATTCTGCTATAGCCTCTACAACTCTGAATATCTGCCCGTTCAATGCTTCGTCTGCCGGTGACTGAATTAACCAGAAGCTTGGAGCTGGTTGATGAAGAGATTGTCCTTAAAGTGATCCGACGAGACATAGTCATACGCTTTAATTCCCTAACTTTTGCCTGAATCTCCCTTTCGGGTTTTCGATCCACCGGGAAACCCCTTTTTGCCCAAGCCGCCCTTTCGGGTTTTCGACTTGCCGGGTGTACAGATTTTTTTTGTTTTATCCCTAATTTTTGCCTGAACCGCCCTTTCGGGTTTTCGGTTCACCGGGATGCCCATTTTTGCCCAAGTCGCCCTTTTGGGTTTTCGACTTGTCGGGTTATTTCATGCGTAGTATTTTTTGACTATGTCTGCGTTCGCAGGGTGCGGCAGATCGTCGCCGTCCATGGTGGTCAGAATCATTGCACCACCAGAAAATATGTTCTTGATTACAAATGGTCCTTCGTAAGTAGGAGTCCATTTGCCCCTGGGATCACTTTGCGGCAAGATAATCCGCTTGATCACGAGATCTCCGACTTGATATACTTGACGTCTGACTTTCTTGTTGAAAGCCTTGATCATCCGTTTTTGGTACGTCTGACCATGGAAAACAGCAGCGAGTCGCTTCTCGTCGATCAAATTGAGTTGATCAAGTCGGGTCTGAATCCAATCGTCTTCATTCAAACCTGCATCTTTCATAATTCTTAAGGAAGGAATCTGAACTTCCATGGGCAGGACAACTTCCATGCCGTATACCAGAGAAAATGGGGTTGCCCCGGTTGAAGTACGTGTTGTGGTACGATATCCGTGCAGAGCAAACGGTAGCATCTCATGCCAGTCCTTGTAAGTGACCGTCATTTTCTGAATGATCTTCTTAATGTTTTTGTTCGCAGCTTCAACAGCACCGTTCATCTTCGGTCGATAGGGAGATGAATTGTGATGATAAATATTGAACTGTTCGCATAGAGCGGTGATCATAGTATTATTCAGATTGGTTCCGTTGTTTGTGATGATCCTGTCTGGAACACCATACCGGCATATGAGGTTTTGCTTGATGAAGCGGGCAACCACATTTTTTGTAACAGAGGCGAAGGAAGCTGCTTCGACCCATTTGGTGAAATAGTCAATGGCGACCAGGATGAAACGATGTCCGTTGGATGCCGTGGGCTTGATCTCTCCAATCATGTCAATGCCCCACATTGCAAATGGCCATGGAGCTGTCAGAACGTTGAGAGGCACCGGAGGGATATGAACCTTGTCAGCATAGACTTGACACTTGTGGCAAGTACGGGAATGTTGATGGCAGTCATCTTCCATGGTAGACCAGTAATAGCTTGCCCTTAGGATCTTCTTAGCCATTGTATGCCCGCTCAAGTGAGTGCCAAATGTGCCGTTGTGTATCTCGGTCATGATTAACTCTGCTTCAGCTTTGTCTACGCATCGGAGCAAAACACAATCATGGCTTCGTTTGTAGAGGATGCCGTTGCTCAGGAAGAACTTGGCAGCAAACTTCCTTAGGAACTTCTTGTCATTTACTGAAGCTCCTTCGGGATATTCTCTAGTCTGGAGATACCTTTTGATTTCATGAAACCAGGGTTGTTCCACTACTTCTTCGGTATTAATCTCGTGACAATGCGCAAGTTCATCCATTCGCTCGATGGTTATTTGGGGAGCCTCGTTATCCCAATTGAGTTTAAACATGGAAGACATTGTAGCCAGAGCATCTGCTAGCTGATTCTCTTCTCGCGGGAAATGCTCGAAGGTGATTTGCTCGAAATGAGGCAACAATGTCAAGACATGTTCTTTGTATGGGATAATATTGGGATGTTTGGTATCCCACTCTCCTTTGATTTGACTGATAACCAAAGCCGAGTCCCCAAATACGATCAAAGATTTGATTCCCAAGTCTATAGCAGCCTTGAGACCAAAAATGCAAGCTTCATATTCAACCATGTTGTTGGTGCAGCTGAAGCAGAGTCGGGCCGTGAAAGGTGTGTGGCAACCTTCCAGGGAAATGAGTACCGCACCGATACCGTTTCCGAGTGCATTCGAAGCACCATCAAAGTACAGGGTCCATCGGGATCCCTTTTCAGGTCCGTCATACGGTCCATTACCTTCAATGTTGTCCAAATTCATGATGTCCTCGTCTGGGAAATCAAATCTCATGGATTGATAATCTTCGATAGCTTGATGAGCTAGATGGTCAGCTAGTACACTCCCCTTTATGGCTTTTTGAGTGGTGTACTGGATGTCATACTCAGTTAAAATCATTTTCCATCTAGCTATTCTTCCAGATAAAGCAGGCTTTTCAAAGATATACTTGATAGGATCCATTTTGGAAATCAACAGAGTGGTATGAGTCAACATATACTGTCTTAGTCGGCGAGCAGCCCATACCAAAGCGCAACAAGTTTTCTCGAGCAGTGAGTAGCGATTCTCACAATCGGTAAACTTTTTGCTAAGGTAATAAATAGCATACTCTTTTCGACCAGACTCGTCATGCTGGCCCAGAACACACCCCATTGAGTTATCCAAGATGGTCAGATACATGATCAATGGTCTTCCTTCGACGGGTGGCATCAGAATAGGAGGTTCTAGCAAATACTCCTTGATCTTATCAAAGGAAGCTTGGCAATCGTCGTTCCATTTGACTACCTGATCTTTCTTCAATAGTTTGAAGATTGGCTCACAGGTAGAAGTCAGATGAGAGATGAATCTGGCAATATAATTCAGGCGCCCCAAGAATCCTCTAACCTCCTTTTCAGTGCGAGGAGCAGGCATCTCTTGTATTGCTTTCACTTTTGTTGGATCGACCTCAATGCCTTTGTTGCTGACAATAAACCCTAGAAGTTTACCATACCTAACTCCAAAAGTGCATTTACTTGGATTCATCCTGAGTTTGTATTCTTTCAACCTGGCAAACAGCTTCTACAAATGTTCAAGGTGTTCCTCCTCTGTTTGTGATCGAGCTATCATGTCGTCTACGTAAACTTCGATCTCATGATGTATCATATCATGAAATAAAGCTACCATGGCGCGTTGATAAGTTGCCCCTGCGTTCTTCAATCCGAACGGCATCACCTTGTAACAGAAGGTACCCCATTGTGTAACAAAGGTTGTTTTCTCCATCTCCTCAGGGGCCATTTTAATCTGGTTGTAGCCCGAGAAGCCATCCATGAAGGAAAACACTTTGTGCTGAGCTGTGTTGTCAATCAAAATGTCGATGTGCGGTAGTGGAAAATCATCTTTAGGACTAGCCCTATTCAAATCCCGGTAGTCCACACACATTCTGACCTTGCCGTCTTTTTTAGGTACTGGCACGATGTTGGCAACCCATTATGGATAGGATGTAACAGCCAGAAAACCAGCATTGAATTGCTTCATCACTTCTGCTTTAATCTTCTCAGACATGTCAGGCCTCATTCGGTGGACTTTTTGTTTGATCAATGGACAATCTTCTCTTGTAGGGAGACGGTGAACCACGATGTCTGTGTCTAAACCTGAAATGTCTTCATAAGACCAGGCGAAGATTTCAACATACTCATTTAACAGCTGTATCAAGCGTTCCTTGACACTTGGCTCCAGATTGGCACCCACTTGTACTTCCTTCCGGTCTTCCTCTGTTCCTAAGTTGACGGTTTCCAACAACTCTTCGTGAGGCAAGATGGCCCTTTCTTCTTGTTGTAGAAGTCTGGCTAGCTCTCCCGATACTTCACAATCTTCGTCATCTTCATACTCAGCCTGATTGACCAAATCTTCAGAGTTATTGAAGGACATAGCAGAATAGTCACCCAGAGAATCCAGAGTGGATGGGTACCTGCATTTGTGAGTGTGGGTGTGTGTAAGGGATAGCCATCCTTAAACAAACAAAAATGCAAAAAGGAAAGAAAATGAACACAGCAGTTTATCAATGAAAAACGTCCAATGAATCATTAAACATGGCATATGGATATGAAGATAATCAAAACCCTTACAAATGGACCTACATGCCCCGGGCAAGGCATGAGGTGAAAAAGTAGTGTACGGATTGTTCAAGAGTAAATATTACAAATCAACAGGAAATGTTCGACAGATAATTACTGATTAATAAAAGTAATTGGGACAAAGTCTTTTGCCTCCCAGTTGCGTAGTCCTCCATCGACAGTCGGGTAGATCCAATCTTCAATGTTGGCTTCTTCGTCTTCACCTTCCAGAGCATTGATTCCATAAGGAGAAATCTTGATGGGCGCTCTTTCAACCTTCGAACGGCGCATAGCTTTCTGTCCCGCAGCAGTGAAACCTAATCCAAACTTGTCTGTTTTATGAGGAATATCTGGCAATTGACCCCATGTTGAGCTCTTCCCTTCCTTCAATGCAGCTTTCGCGTCTTTTAGAGATGTCATCCTGGCCATCTGCTTTGGTACTTCAGCTACCACTTTTGCCACTGCCACTTCAGGAGAGACTTCCTCGAAGTGTTGGAATGGTGTTTCAATGAATTCTCCTTCCACCTCTACATACCGAAAGGAGTTCAAGTGGTTGATCATATATTCCTCTTCACCATGCACGGTTATGATCTTTCCTTTGACAGGGTACTTCAACATTTGATGTAAGGAGGAGGTAACTGCCCCAGCGTTATGTATCCACGGCCTTCCCAGTAAGCAAGAGTATGACGGACGGATGTCCATCACATAGAATGTTGAGGGGAATACTTTTGTGCCAACCTTAATGGGAATGTCTACCTCTCCATGTACCATTCTCTTTGACCCGTCAAATTCCCTTACAATGATATTACTTGGCCTCAACTCCAAGCCTTCACAATCTAAACGGTCAAGAGCCTTCTTGGGCAGCACGTTCAGAGAAGAACCAGTGTCGACCAGAACATGGGCCGGAGTAGTTCCTTGGCATTCTACTGACACATGTAATGTGTTGTTGTGTTTCCTTCCTTTTGAGGTCAGGTCCGCATCAGAGAAACCTAAACCGTTGTCTGCTGTAAGACTGGCTACACAGTCTTGGAATTGGTCGGCAGAGGTTTCCTGAGGGACATGGGCTGTCTTCAGGAATTTGATCAATGCTTTGGCGTGCGCCTCAGAACAAAGCAGTAATGCTAACATGGAGATCTTCGAGGGGGTTTGCCCCAGTTGCTCTACCACGTCATAATCACTCTTTTTAATTATCTTCAGGATCTCCCCCATCTCTTTCTTAGAGGTCTCCAGGATGACCAAGGGTTGAACCCTCGTCCGGACGAGCTCATCTTGGGTCCCTTTACCTTTATCAGCAGAAGTAGGAGGGACAATAACAGTTTCTTCAATCAACGGAGTTTCAGCGGAAAGTCTTATTGGTGCAGGATTAACTTTGGCAGCAGCTGAGGGTCCAAAGGTTGCCTTTGGGGGGGCAATCTCTGGAGAAAATATTCTCCCGCTTCGGGTGATCTTGCTTGTACCAGCAATGTTTCCAATGCTGGCCTCTTCTTCATCAGAGCTTTCTTCGGTCACTTCGACTTGTTTAACACCATGGTAATAGATGTCTCCACCGTAATTCCATGGTATTGACTTGTCAGAATTGTAGGGGACTGGCTCAGGCATAGTTATTTTCAATGGAACAATCTTTGTGGCTGATGTAATCTTAACAGGCTTTCTGACGGCCTTGGAAAGATTGGCGTGAATGGTGATAATTGAGACATCTTCAGTAGGGGTTGGAATAGCAGGAACCTTTTCAAACATAATTTGTTGACTGTCTATCAGGCCTTGGATGCCTTTCTTCAGTGATGGGCAGTCAAACGGCAGAGAGTAACAACAGTAGCAGTCTTCTTTGCATCCCGGGAAAATCCCGGCTCTTAGCAGATTTAACTTGATGGTTAACAGCGGAGTCTTCAGGTCATTGACATCAGAAACATACAAATCTTCCTCGATAGCATGGACATTTCGACCGTGCTTCGGCATTGGAGCAGATATCACGTTTGGCTTTTCTGGAGCGTCGAACTCCACCTCTTTTGCATCTATCAAGTCTTGGATTTTATTTTTTAGCGCCCAACAATCGTTTGTATCATGTCCGACGCTATCGGAATGGTAGGCGCATTTGGCATTGGGATGATAGTGCGGTGAAGCAGTATTCACAGTCTTCGGTGCTTCCCTAATCTTGGTGAGATTCAAATTCAGCAGATGTGGGAGAACCTGCGTAGGTGTCATATTGATGCGGGTGAACTGCCGTGGTGGCCGTTCTCCCCATTGCTGTTTAGGCCTGGACTGGTTACCGCGAGGTTGATCGTTTGACGGATTCTGGATCATTACGGCCCCCACAGTCGACCGACGCTCACTCCTTCCTGCTCCTCTCTGAGAATACACAACAGTCGTTTCCTTCTTCATCGGAAATGATTTCTTAACCGTAGTAGATGCAGAGGCATCCTTCTGAATTTTCCCATTCTTGATACCGGCTTCTACCCGCTCGCCAGTCAGGATTAATTCGGTAAACCCTACGGAGGAGCTACCGATCAGATGATTAAAGAATGGACCAGACAGGGTCCCCAGAAACATATCAACAAGCTCTCTATCAGACAGAGGGGGCTGCACTCTCCCGGCCAGATCGCGCCACTTCTGGGCATATTCCTTGAACCCTTCTCCTGAGGCCATCCCCATACTCTGTAGCTGAGTACGGGTTGGTGCCAGGTTGGAGTTATATTGATATTGGCGATAAAAAGCAGCTGCAAGATCCTCCCAACTATGTACCTCTGATCTCTCAAGGTTGTAGAACCAATCTAGCTGTGTGCCAGACAGGCTATCCTGAAAGAAATGTACCCAAAGGTTTCGGTCAGATGTGTGAGGTTGGATTCTTTGGACGTATGACCTTAGGTGCATCTTTGGGCAAGACAACCCATCATATCTTGCGAAAACTGGCACTTTAAACTTCGGGGGGATCACAATTCCGGTGATTAATCCCAAATCTTCGAAGTCTAAGCCTGGAACTCTCCGCAGATCCATAGCTTCCAACTTGTCCTCCAAACTCTTGTACTTGTCATCGGCCGATGGGTATTGTTGTTCTGAGTAGTCTTCGTCTTCTCCCGCCTCTTCCTCTTCAACTTCGGATTCAGACGGTACCGCGGCCCCTTTTCCTTTACTGGTTCCTTCTTCGGACGTAGGGGGAAATTCAAGAACCCTTCTGGCTTCACCCTCAAACCTTCTTCCCAGGGTAGCCACCCCGACCCTCTTCTTCTTCTTTTTCAAGAGTAGAGTCTTCATCTCCTGTTGACCCTGGTCTAAACTCATGACCAACTCCTGGAACTGGGCGTTCTGGGCCTGGAGGGCCTTGATAGCTTGTTCGATAGTAGGCTCGGAAGACATGATGATTGAGTGCTGAAATAAACAGCGAAGAAGATTAAGCAACCTGTAGAAGAAGGGTACCTGTTATGCATATGATGCAATGAGATGCGTATGATTTATGTTTTCAAAGACAATCGGGATTCAACTTTGTAGACAAAAAGGAAACACACTTCATTAGATTCAAACTTTAAATTGTTCAACAACTTGCCCTTAGGCATTACAGGAATGAAAATACTGAAAAGGAAATAAAAACTGTAAAAGAAACATCCAAAGCCCATCAGTGCTCCCATGGCCTCCTCTTCTCAGCACAGATATAGTCATTCAGGATCCGCTCTTCCTCCAATTGCTAAGTCAGCTTCTGGATCTTTTGTTCTTGTTCCTTGAACTTTTCCCGATAAAAATCCCGTTCTTCCTGTAGCTGCGCCCAAGATCTCTTTAGTGTATCAACATCAGTGGGTACCTGAGGAGGGAGGACAGCTGGAGGAACCCCGTCTTCATCAGGAGATTCAAGAATGATAGGCCTGACAGCTTCGTATGGCATACCTAACTTCTGAGCACGGATGCGGACCCATCTGCAGTAGGGTACCATTGGTAGAGAAGTCTTCGGTCCCAACTCATGTGGGTCAGCTTTGTGAATTCTGTCCCAAGCCTTAATGAATCCATGGCGTAGTTTGTCACTGCCTCCCTGAAATTCAAAATGGAAGTGAGGAACTAACATCTCATGAGGCCCTGCCCTTCTGGCTCTTCCAAAATGACGGAGAGCTAAACATGGATTATAAGAGATTCCTCCCTGGGTACCGATCAATGGAACATTAGGGTATTCCCCGTAACGATCAATAACAGCTACCTCATCCAAACCTCTGAGAGTCCAAGTGATGTCATCATCAGTGAGAGACATTAACCTATGAGCCCAACCCTTTCCTTCTTCATTCTTCAGCACGAACTTAGGAAGGTGCGAAATAAACCACCTCACTAGCAAAGGAGCACAACACCAAGGAGTTCCCCGTCTTCGGGCAGTACGAGCATAGAGTTGTTGCAGGATATCTCCCAAAAGAGTGGGTACAGGGTTCCGGGACATGAAGATCCTTATGGCATAGATGTTGATAAAGGTATCAGGATTTGGAAACAATACCAAACCATAGATTAAAAGAGCCAGAATGTCTTCGTACGCCTTGAAGTCTAAGTCATTCCAGAAACTATTAGCTTTGCCAACCAGAAACTTAACCAAAAAGCCCTTAACTCCACTTCTAGTTTCCCAGTTAGCCACTACCTCTTCTTTAGTCAAGGGAAGGACTACAACAATCTCTTCAGGCCTAAGAGTCTTTTCCCAACCAGTGAATGGAGTCTGCTCCAAAACAGGGATACCAAGAAAATCAGAGAATTCTTCTAGGGTAGCGACCAGCTGGAAGTCTTGAAAGGTGAAGCAATGATACAGGGGATCATAAAACTGGGTCAGGACACTCGTCAGTTGTGGGTCCCACTTTGAAGTGACTAACCCAAGGAGAGAACCATGCCTCTTGATGAAGGAAGTAATGTTTGGAATCCTATCAACCAATTGCTTGAGCAAAGAGGTGGTTGAACAAAGTTGAGCCGGATAGTATTCCTACGCACGGGCATCGTGATGTCCTATAAAACAGAGCAAAGATGAAACCTTTTTGTCTTTGAAATGGGTCAGCCCTTGTACAGGATGCATGCAATGGTATGATGGTATGATGATATGATAAAGCACACCACAAGTATTCACAAAGGCAAGCATGATAACACACGCAAGTCACACAAGACAACCCTTAGGGTTTAGGCCTGCATGAAGTTTAGGTATTACCCTCTTTTAGTTTCATTGGTTAAAACATGTCCTATCAAAAGTAACCGGGTTCTAGAGGATCTCAAATCATTGACTACCCTCAATCGGTCATAACTCCAGCATCGCAATCTTTTCTTGCAGCCAGAACCATCGCGAGAGTTTAGCCTCAATGAGTGTAGCATACTGCTACTGTTCTATGGCCAAGTTTGGTCAATTTAGGTTTCTAAGGTCGGTTGGTGTTTAATGACTCCTTAGAAGACAAATATTCTCCTCGTTGCAACACGAGGGATATCGGTACAGACTAAGGTGCCACACCAACGTAGCCACTGCTTCACCCATGTCGGTCTACGCCGGACAGGTCCCTCACAGATTATGCTACCTAAAAGGATATTCCCCAGATCCGGGTTAGGATCTATGAAACTCCGATGCAAAGCCCACAAATGTAAAAGCAAACAAAGCAAACAATTGAAAATAAGTAAATGATCTAAACCCTAAGGTAACCCCACTTTTAAGGTGTCCCCAGCAGAGTCGCCAGTTCTGTGATACGGTGGGAGAACTGACTTGGGTTTTGCGTTCATATTCGCACTTGTTCGGTTTAGCAAGAGTCGCCACCGACTTTTTATTTTATCCTAAAGGAAAGGTTAAAAAAGCACAGAAAAAAACCTTTTGAGATATTTCGTGGTTCGGGGGGTAGATTATGAAAAGGGAAGGTATTAGCACCCTTTTCATCCATGGTTATCCATGGGCTCTTAGTTACTTGGTTTTTAGATCACTTGCCTTGATTTTCGATTGCTTGAAATTGTGGTGTGTGTTTGTGTTTCGAAAATGTTTTTGAAATAGACGCCTTTGTTTCGGCAACCATTGTAATGACTCGTGTTTGAGTATATACAACGGTGTGTATCTTTTCGAAAAGATGTTTCAAAATGTTTTTGGAAGTTTGTTTTGAAAGTGTTTTGTGAAGTGTGGTTTGAAAAATAGGCAAGGATTTTTGCAAGATTGATTCCAAGTAACTAAGAGTTTTGTCTACCCCTATTGTACTCAAAGGTTTTCTCTATGTTTTCAACCCCTTTTTAACAATTTTGTTCCACCATTGAATTTGGTGGGCAATCTTGCGTTTAGGATGTGATCGGGACAGGCGCGGGTCATCGTATGGACCATGAATGCAATGGTGCCAAGTGTCTTTGGCAATTATGCTTGAAGGGACTATGATCATTTTGATAGGCAACTTTAGAAAGCGTCATCGAGGGACTTATGATCATTTGAATTGTTTTTGCCAAAGAAACTCGACGTGCAAGCATGGCCCATTTTGGAAGGCAACATGTGGGATTACCCTAGGGGGTGCAAGTGTGATTGTGTATTGAGTTCATGTATTTGTCTTGTATTAGGTTATCTAGCGTTTGATTTTATGCACATACAAACCCTAGGTCTAACCATGGTACATTTGAAAGCGATAAATTGCGGGAATTTAAAGTCTACGCTATTACAAAATAGTATCCGGGAGTGGGGGTACAAGTATACACAAATGGGGATGAGACTTAAATAATTACAACCAAATCGAATTGCGATCAAATGTAATATGTATCATGTATAGCAATGTATAAGAATAGCAAATGTATAATGTATCAATGTAAGTGTGTAAGTGTAAGTGTATATGTAATTTATTTACAGGTTAAGAAATGTGAACTTAAATGAGAAAATTAAGTATTGTTAACTTAATGAAAAGAATTAAATATTTTGTTTATTTAATTTTTGTATTCTTGTATTTTTGTTTAATATGTACAAACTAAGAAAATTTAATTAAGAGAAAGGAAACTGTTCTAAATTCTAATCTTTTAGGTATTAAAAATAATGCATTTTAATTATGTACAAATAAGATAAAATTTGAAACAAAAGTTTTGAGTTCCATTTTTATGTATTAATGTGTTTATTTAATTTTCTTGGAATATTTGTTAATATGTACAAATTAATGTATTTTAAGAAAAGAAAATGTTCTAAATTTGAGAAAAAATTATGTATTGATTTATTTATGTACAAAAAAAATATTTTAAGAAAAAGAAAGAAATGTTTTAAGAAAAGATTTAATTTTATGTATTTTTATTTAGTATTCTTATATTTTTTTTGTAAAGTATGTACAAATTAATATTTCAAGGAAAGAAAAGAAAGTTTTAAGAAAAGATTTAACTTTATGTGTTTTTATTTAGTATTCTTATATGCCAAACTAATATATCATTTCAAAAAAAAGCTATGTTAAAAGAAAACAAACAAAAAATTTAGAAATGAAAGGAAGAAATGAATGGGCCTGGGCCCAACCAATACAAACACGTTTCAGGAGTGATGGGGGGGGGGGGGTATGCCTGAAAGTTATATGGGCTTTTGCTTACTGGAAAAGGGCAAGGCCCATGGCAAATTCGTTCATTTCGTTTAGGGTTTGATAATTATTGTTTCATTTGGAGAATGCTAGGGTTTGTTAACAATCCAAAAGCGCCGTTCGTCCTCTTTCGTCTTTGTTCGTTTCCTTCATCTTCTTCGCCGTGGATCTTTGAACAACATCCTTCTCGCCCAAGCCACCAGCGCCACCGTTCCCCCTTCTCCCTCAATGTACTGCTCAGGCGATGCTTGCAAGGTTCGATCGCGTTAGGGCTTTCGTTATTTCTTTTGATTTTATGTTTTGATTGAGTTCTGATTTATGTGTTTTCGTTTTTCATTTTGAAATGCATGCAAAGGGTATGAGAAGGCTACCTCTTGGAGACAGAGGAGGAGGGAACTAGGAGGCGCGTAGGCGGCTTGAAGGCGGAGGAAACAGTGAAGATGTTGAGCTCGCTTGGATTCCTGGTATTCTGTATTGCTCTTCTTTGCTTGTTGGTTCGATGATGACACTTGAGAACTTTGTATATCTCTCTTCCTCTTCTTTTCTTTTTGCCTCTGAGTTGCCTTGAGATATTGACTTGAATCTTTCTCTTCCTCGTTTCTGTATGCTTGATGATGATTGATATGTTGCCTTTTCTATATGCCCTGTGATGACAAGATTCTGAGGGCTTCTTTGCGTTTTGAATGCTTTAGCTTGATGTGTTTGGTTGCCTGTTGCTTCTAATGTTTGCCTATGATGAGAGTTCTTTGAGGCCTTTTGTGTTGCCTTTGAATGTTTTAGCTTGTGTTGAAAGCTTCGGGCAGGTTTTGCTTGTTAGGTCATGGCTTTTAGTTTTTTTATGCAGGAGGTTTGATGGACTGGTTTGAACATGATAAGGCTTTGGTGATCTGTTTTGAAGGTTATGTTTTTAAGGTTTGTTGAGGTCTTTTGACAGGTTAAGCTTGGCTTGATGCTTTCAGGCTTCAGGCTTGAGGACTGGTGCAGGTTTTTTGAGTTTTCAAAGGCTTATGCAGGACCTGCTGTCGTTACCTTTGAAACAGGTTTAAGCTTGAGGCCTTTTTGTGAGGTTTTGGGTATTGGTCATGGCAAGTTTGATGGACTTGGCTCTTTGATGGTTCAGGTTTGTGTTACAGATTCCAGGGCTGTTGAGGTTTGGACAAGTTATCTCTTTTGAAGGGTAAGGCCTTGGGTGCTTTATCTTCTGAGTTATGTTTCTTACTGTTTGATAGGTCCAGGCTTGTACGTTTTGAGCTTGTTGAATGCAGGGTCCCTTTGACAAGTGAAGGTTTTGGTGTTATATGCTCCAAAAAAGGTTTAGGGTTTGAATCCGGTTTGAAGGCTTAAGTGTGGGTAGATAATTCTGTTTCTTTTTCTTGACAGTTTTGTTTGTATTCAGATTTCTTCATATTTCTGCCTTCTGCCTCACTGTTTTATTGCAGTTTTTGTTTTTATCTATCCTGTCCTCATGCCTAAACCTGTAAGCATATTCTTTTCCTCTCTTCTTCTCTCTCCAGTACAGCCTTAAGCATTAAATAATGTTATGTTTGTACTTTATTCTGAAAAGGCAATGCTGGAAAATGATGAAAATAGGAGGTTGCTTGCAATGTAGCTTAGTCCTGCATATTTTATCTCTTTTCCATACTGCCTGCTCCTTTGGGATAGTTTGAATGTGAACTCAGTTTGGACTCTTGACTTGGTTTAGGCCATTCAGTTTGGTCTTGGACTTTGTAGTTTGTTTGGTAATTTTGAAATTATGCAGTAGGTTTGACAACATTTAAATTTGTGCATTTCAACTTTGTGCATTCATGTTTAGCAAGCATTATCCATCCCTCTCTGTGAACCGGGAGAAATCCCGTGATTTGCAGAGAGGGCTAACTGATTCCAGTCAGTTGCCTTTAATGATGAGCCCAAATTAACTGTCTGTCTCTTTAATTTATCTGCTTCAATTGACTTTTTCTTTTCTTATTATTTTTTGTTTTTGCAGATGAAATCAAATGGAGCAGAGGGAGCATTGGATAGAAGAATGAAGATTAGGAAGCTTAGAAAAAAATTAGGATAGTTTTTTATTTCATTTTAAATATTTGTAAAATCATCATTATAAATACTTTGTAAATATTTAAATAATAATTGTAACAAATAAATTAAAGATGAATAAAATCTATTTTTTACCAGTTAATTCTTTTTCTCCTTTTCAAATGTTTATTTTATTATTTATAATTCTTTAAATTATAATAATTGAAAATAAATTCCAACCATTTAACTTAGAATAATAAACAATTAAATAAACATTGGTTTAAGCATTGATCAATTAATAAACCTGGCGCTTCAAAAATCCAAAGCAAAGCACAGTCAATCACAACAACTGCCCAAATGTCTTTTCTTCTCACTGATTTAGTCAAACATTGCAAACTCAGTCCAAATGCCTCTTTTCACTGATTTAGTCAAACATTGCAAACTCAGTCCAAATGCCTCTTTTCATTGATTTAGTCAAACATTGCAAACTCAGTCCAAATGCCTCTTTTCACTGATTTAGTCAAACATTGCAAACTCAGTCCAAATGCCTCTTTTCACTGATTTAGTCAAACGCTGTGAATTCAATCCAAATGTTTCAGTCCACATCTTAGAATAACTTGACAGGCACTGTAGAATTAAATCTTTCTGAGGAATCTGCGCACAAACCCTAGTTCTTGATTAAAAGTCAAAGAAGCGTCCGCCTGATCAAAAACTGAGCCGAAATCAACCAAACCCTAAGCAAACTGTTTGAACTATTCCAGAGTCATGAAAACCCTAACTTAGTCTGTCTGATAAGAAAAATCTGTTTGACTGATTCTTACGCCAATCTGAAAAATTAGGAAACGCCCGAGGCTGTGATTTCTTGTGGAAAAATGCGAGGGCAAATTTTGGGGTACAACAGGTACCAACTCCCAATTGAAGTCCATGACCTTGCTGATGCCAGCCCCATCGAAGGAGGCCAACAGAAGAAGAGTCGAAGGGTTCTCCTCCCCCCAATCGAAAGAGCTCATTTTGCTTCTTTTTATCTTATTTTTGCCTTTATATTTTTATGCACTTCAATATAGTTGTAATAGTGTAGGATTTATTCTCTGCATTTTTATTTACTTTCGTACAAATGCTAGTAAACTAGGATGTGTATGGCAAGATAAAACCAAAAAGTAGACAACCCCTAATCAAGACAAAATTCATGCAAATCAAACACACTTTGCACACATGCACCCTTAGGGTAATCTCACTTGTTGCCTCGCAAAATAGTCATGTCCCTCAAACATGGGCGTTTTAGAAAAGACCCTCGATAAAAGATCGTAGTCCCTGGATGACCCTTGATGTTGCCTTTGGTAAACGATCTAGTCCCTAAAACGAAATTGCTAAAACGTCCCATGGGTTTCCTTCTATAACTATACAAATGTCCCATGCCCGTCCCTTCACATCAAATGATGGGGCTTCTTACCAAATCAATGGTAAGATAGCAAAGTCTAAAGGAGGAGGAAGAGAGCATATAAGACCTTTTGAGTAGGTAGATTGCTCCTAGTTGCTTGCTTGCTCACAACAAAAAAACCTTTTATACACCCACACTTTCATTTTGAAACATTTTTGAAAGATAACACTTTGTACGTGTTCTTATAGAAACGAGAGCCATTACAAAGACACCTTTTTAAAATAACTTTCAAAAACACATTCCACAAACACCTCTTTGAACTATTTTCGAAACAACACTTTATACGCGTTCTTATAGAAACGAGAACCATTACAAGGACATTTTCAAAATACTTTCAAAACCCACACCACAAGCACACTTTCAAACAAAATCAAGTGATCTAGAAAGCAACTAAGAGCCCGTAGATAACTACGAATGAAAAGGGTGTTAATACCTTCCTTTTTCATAATCCCTCTGAACTCAAGAAAACATCTCGAAAGGTCTTTCCTGTTCTTTTAGCCTTTCCTTATTGGATAAAAGAAAAGTCAGTGGTGAATCTTGCTATCCGCAATAATTGCGATAAAATGCAAAACACCCAAGTCAGTTCTCCCACCGTGTTACACTTGTCATTATGGAAGGTAGTTTGTTATTGAGATTTGTTACTCCAATTAATAGTTGCCTTGTTATTATGGAAGGTAGTTTGTTGTTGAGATTTGTTACTCCAATGAATGGTAGCCTTGTCATTATGGAAGGTAGTTCGTCGTTGAGATTCTATTGCTCCGAAGAAGTTCATTTTTTTTCAATTATGAGTACTGACTGCTTGAGATTTGTTACTCCAATGAATGGTAGCCTTGTCATTATGGAAGGTAGTTCGTCGTTGAGATTCTATTGCTCCGAAGAAGTTCATTTTTTTTCAATTATGAGTACTGACTGCTTATTGAAATTTACTGGTATTATCTTACAATTTCTTTCCACGGTAGATTGAGATTACTTTTTTGCTATCTTCTCAGTGAGTGGATGGTTTGTAGTCATCTTTTGGTCACCATTATCCTTCACTTTCTCTCCTCAATTTTTTGAGTTAACGATGCTTTATCTCCTCTTGGGGACTACCCCCCCAGAGTTTTGTCTTTTGTTCACCAGTGATTTATTTTCCTGGTCAGGTTTCTCTTTTGATCCCTATTTCATGTGCTGCATCCTCAGTGGAGTTTTGCGCCCTTTTTAGATTTGTTCATCTGCATTCATAATCATAAGCATCACATGGCATCTTAGGGCCAAAAATAGGGCTTGTCTTATATTTAAGTATCTTCAATCGCGTCGACACAAATATTTTTAACCTTCACATCTCCAGATATAAGACACTTAAATAAGGGCAACAGTTGTACCCCAATTTTTGACCCTAAGATCCCTCTATCACATCTTATCAACTTAATCACAACAAGATCACACACTAGGGTTTCGTTCTTCTCCCTATCTTTAACTTTGATCTATGGGGAATCACTAAGCACCTTGACTTGTATTTTGTGATCATATATGTTTTGATTATCCTTTAACTAATCAATACAATAAGTTTTTTCCCCAATTGATGATGATTATAGGAGAAAGCACAACACATTCCATCAAGATTGATCTATAGACTCATGAGCTTATTTCTATGCTTTCCTCAACAAACTTCATTGAGACTCAAGACTTAACATTGAAGATAATTTGAAGCAATATCATAACACAGTCTATTATGATTCATCATACTTCAAGTTGTCAAAGATGGTTCAAAGGTACAAGGATTGGTTGAAGAAGTTTTACTCAACTGGGCAAATCCTTGATTCATTGATCACAAGTGCACATCTCCTTCAATTCTCAAGATTTGAAAGTGGTTTTGGTTGATATGGTTTTTCTTTATCATCCTCAACAACTCATTTTCACTTGAAAAAAGTATTTGTATAAGGATGTAGATCAAAATTGCAAAGGTTTCCCAAGGCATTTTCTTGCTCTAGAAGCTAGGGTTTTGAACTTCAAAGGGGTATATCTTACTCATATTTTGGTATTTTTGAGTGATTCCAAAGACATGCTTCTATTTAAAGGGTTATTAACAAATTAATTTAAAAGTTTCAAGGAAATTTTGTGTGGAAGAAACTTGATGATGAAGAAATATTACAAGTCCTTCAGATGAACCCTCAATTCTATTAGGTGATTTCAAATGATCATAACTTGGTCAACTTTTATCACTTTGAGCCCATTATTTTTCAAAAATGATATTAAATATGTTAACTTCAACCTATCTTTTAAGTGAAAAGTGTGAAAATGGATGGAAGATGCCCTAAGGATGCAAAAGATTATAGGTCATTTCATGAATTTTTGCCAACTTCAACAAGTCTTAACTTTCTCAATTTTTGGATATTTTGAATGGTTCAAGTCTCAAAATTTCATTCAAATGATATAACTAATGCCATCTATTTTGTTTAAGAGGAAATTTAAAATGGAAGGCCTTGTTTGGATGCAAGAGATTATAAATCATTTTTGAAGAAAAACTTAGAAATTTTCTACGTATAAAAGTCAACCTCTTTTTCTCAACTTTGACTCATTCCAACTTTAAGCTCAAACATCCATTTGATCCCATTCTTTGCACATTATAAAGCTTGTAACCTCATATTTCTAAAGCTTTAAGAATCGTATCCTAAGACCCCTTGAGTTGAGAATGCCATTGATTTGAATTTGGTAACTTGAAACTGGAGTTTCTCCAAAAGTCAGAATTTGAAATCTTTGTTATGGCTTCTAATCACAAAATTGTTGTGCGTTTTTGCTTCTAATCATGTTTATAAACTTTCCAAAAGAATTTAGCGTCATAAAACACAAGGATTGGATGAGTTTTGATTTTAAAAAAATGAGTCACACTTTTTCCACAATGCAGATTCACACGAATTCCCTTCAAACTTCATCATTTCGCACGCTTGAACATTTCATTCACTTATATATAAATAAAGGATCACCCCTCGTTCATTTCCTCAAGCTTGAAGAGCCAAAATCACTCTGTCAATCTCTCTCCATAACACCCTTTTCTGAGATTTAAAATTCTTATTTCTACCACTTTTCAATTCGATTTCATCCTTAATCCTTCATCCTTGAACTTCCCTGAAGCTAACAGAAGAAGAATCAAGCCTTGAGGTGCCTGGAATCGTGCTAGCTAAGTCCACTTGCATAGTAACTTTATTTTACTTCGTTCAGGTAGTTTAAGGCACCAAATCTTCTAACTCAAATTACTAGAATGGTCTATGATGTTCACTGATGCTTGCTATTAACTCAATTTTGGAGAAACAATGCATTTGATACTTCTGATTTTCGATTTTTAAACATTCCTGGTTTTTTCCAAATCGACTACGATGTGTTTTATATAAATTTGACGCAAGGATATGGATGTGACCGTCTTGAAGAGACGCGTCTATCGGTACCACTATGAGCGCCTAAATTTACAGATTCAATGACTTGAGGTTTGCCCTATTTGCAGGGTGTCTGGAGGTTGGAGAAGATGACATATCTCGTCTCAACCAATGATAACATGCCAATTGTTTTATTTTATTCGTTGGCCCTTTTTTGATCCAGTGTGTTTTTAAATAAGGTCCATATCAAGCACAACGCATCTGGTCCACTTGATCAACTTACTAACACATTCTGACTATGATCTGATGGTCCACATCTTTTTAGTTTTTTTTTTATTTTCTGATTTTATATTTTAATTGTTTTAAATTTCAAAAATTCATAACTCTTTTATTTTTATCCAAAATTTATAAAAAAAAAATATACAAAAATACCTTGAATTATTCCAGACTTTGTGAATATTTTTTCATTTTTTTATTTTGATGTTTGATATTTTTCATAATTTATGCTTTGTTTGCTTTATTTTAATTGTTTTAAAAATACTTTCTGACATTTTTAAATTCTGAATTTTTTTATAAAAATCAATTTCATCGTTTCTGACCTTCTGAATTTTTTGTGGAATTTTATCTTATTTTTTACTATTTTTTATCTTTTTTCCTTTATTTGAGAAATTTAAATTAGTTTAAAAAATAATTCTCGACTTTAAAAAATTACCAAAAATTTCATAAAAATATTTGAATTCATTTCTGATTTTTCTATGCTCTCACTTAATTTTTGTTGAGTGTTTTTCATATGATTGTTATTTTTCTCTTATTTCCAAATTTAAAAATCATTTAAAACCTTTTTCTTTTATTTTAAATGTTATTTTATTTTTTGTACATATTCTGGCTGATCTTAGACTATGAAATTTTGATCATGAACTTTATTAACATCATTGGATCCATGGTGTTGAGTCTAACTCCATAAAAATGCATGAATGATTTTAATAATAGTTTGATTAAATTTTTGGTTCAAATGTGGCTTACTTTTTACCCTACTTCTTCTTCTTCATCTTATCTCTTTCTCATTTGTACTAAATGTTATTGGAGCATGATTTTCATATCATGTCTCAAAATATATGGTACATAGATTGCATTGGCCGACCTCAAAATAGGTGTGATTCTATATAAGTCCATTTATGATTGCTTAACATAGCGCTAAATTTTGTCCCAATTCAAGAAATTATTATTTATGGCCCAAACCCATGTTTGCAAGCCCAAGTATGTTGATTTGAACCCTTTGATCCAATAACCTTGAGATTCATTGTTAGGAGACCTTGTTTCTACCAATCCTCTAATTAATCTTCATCAATTTTGGTCAAAGTGGATCACTTAAACATCATTGATCATTTAGTGATGCCTTAAGAATTCTTAAATGGATGATATACTTGACAAAAAGTAAATGCAACTATTTGTTGAAAGGCTTTAGTTCTACCAATCCTATAATGAGTTCCAAATGCAAGTTTCAAGATGGTCATTCAACTAACCACTAATTTCTAACAATTGACTTTATTTTATGCTTTTACTTTATTCCTTTACTTTAAGCATATTTATTTTAGTATTTACATTTCATGCTATTTTCATCTTTGCTCACTTGAGCATTTACTTTTATGTTATTTTTATATTGCTCATTTGAGCTTTTTATTTCTTTTTTTGAAGATACTTAATAATCAACTTGAACCATAAAAAAACTTTAATGTTACTTAGACTACTTGGTTACTATCCTTTGCATTTTGAAGACATGGAATTCTTGGACTTAGGATTAGGGGCCTTATCCTATCTTGGAGACCTTGTGACCTGAACTATTATTTTGTCTGGAGTTCTTGGAGTTTACGCCAAGACATTGGGTTGTTTTTTTTGTGCAGGTTATTGTGATTATATGATTTGTCTGTAATCTGGAATTCATCTGTATACAAACGTTACTCTGCCCAATTTTTGTGAAGACTTAATAGAATGGAGTTTTGTTTTCTTAAGAGGTCTTTTTTGTAATTGTTTGATTGGTTTCAAATCCAAAGGATGGGATTTTACATTGACTTATTGTGTCAAGTGTTGGCTTCTTGTTGGTTAGATGGTTCTTATCCCTAACTTTTACCTTATGCTTTAGGATAGTCCCTTCATCTCCCCCCATCTTCTTTAATTTCAAAATCATCTCTCTCTTTTTGAAAATCCTTCTTGTTTTAAAACTTGAACCAACTTGGACTTAGGTCCATGCATTTCCAAAAATCTTTTCTTAATCAAACTTTAATCAATTTAATAATACTTTGATGTTTTTCTAAGAAGACTAAAAGTTAATCAATCTCATTTAAACTATTTTTCCCTTTTGGATTTTATCTTTAAAAATTTTCTCAAAAGATTAGACTCTTATCAATCCTTGTAGTGATGCAAACAACTATACTTCTATGATATATAGTGAAGTGATATATTTTCCACTTGGGTGTTGAGTGAGGCTTTTGTTGATTTTAAAATCCAAGCCATATCCTCCACTTTAAGATGACGCAAATTCTCCTTTATCAAAATTGTGGGTAGTAAGTATGTTTTCCACTCAGACAATGATGATGATGTCTCATCTCTTAAAATTAACCAACACACTTGTGTTTTTTTTTAATTTTAAAATTGAACTACGAGTACCCTGATCCCCTATTATACGGAAGGTGGTATGTAGGCACTAAAGGTTTTCAACCGCGGAGGGTGCAAAAATTATAAAAAATATTTCTTTTCTCATCCCTACAATCTATTTTTGTATACAACATTTTATAGCTAAAATATACAGATTTTCTAAGAGGTTCCAGGGAGTACCGTAGATGTTTATGGTGCTAATACCTTCCCTTTTCATAACCAGCCCCCTTACCTAGATTCTTTCCCCCCTCTTTTTGGGTTATTCGCTCTTTTCCCGTTCCTTTGGACATAATAAAGTGTGGTGGCGATTTTTATTTTGATCTGCGCGAGTTAAGTCAATCTAATGGCTTTGTCTCAACATTTTTATCGCTACAACTTCTCCTTGGACATTCACAATGTGGGGCATTGATATGATCGAATAAATCAAGCCAACTGATTCTAACGGATATCACTTCATTCTCGTCGCCATTGACTACTTTACAAAATTGGTTGAAGCAGCCTCGTTCGCCTCTGTTACCAAGAATATGGTTGCCCGATTCATCAAGCATAACCTTATCTGTCGGTATGGTATCCCTGAGAGAATCATCACAGAGAATGGTACCAACCTCAACAACACTATGATCACTAAACTCTTCACATAGTTTAAGATAAAGCACCACAACTCTTCTCTGTATTGACCAAAGATGAATGGCACAATGGAAGCCGCCAATAAGAACATAAAGAAGATTATGCAAAATATGGTTGTGACCTACAAAGACTGGCACGAGATGTTACCGTTTTCTCTCCACGGCTATCGCACTTCGGCATGACCATCGACTGGGGCAACCCCATTCTCTCTGGTCTATGGCATGGATGTTGTCCTACCCGTCGAAGTTCATATTCCTTCTCTGAGAATTATGAAATATGTAGAATTAGACGAAGACAAATGGATTCAGACTAGGTTGGATCAGTTGAATTTGATTGACGAGAAAAGGCTTGCGACTGTCTGTCACGGTCAGATGTATCAGAAATGTATGACCAATGCTTTCAACAAGAAGGTCAAGCATCATGCATATCAGGCTGGTGACTTAGTAATAAAACGCATCATTCTATCGCAAGGTGATCCCAAGGGAAAATGGACTCCCACCTACGAAGGGCCATTTATTGTCAAGAAAGTATTTTCGGGCGATGCTATGATACTAACCACTATGGACGGTGAAAATTTCCCGCACCCTGAGAATACAGACATAGTCAAAAGATACTACGCATGAAAACGACACGCTAGGTTGACGAGCCTAGGCAAAAATAAGGGCATCCCGACGAACCAAAAGGGTTCGGGAAAAATTAGGGATATATATAAAAGATTGTACACCCGATAAGTGGAAAAACCTGAAAAGGCGGCTTGGGCAAAAAAGGGTATCTCGGTGGACTGAAAACCCGAAAGGGAGGTCCATGAAAAATTTAGGTATTAAAAGCGTACGACTATGTCCCGTTGGATCACTTACTACAAGCTTTATTACCAAAGTCAAAAGTTCAAACGGTACAGATCAGTTCAACCAACTTCTTCCAATAGCGAGGGATGATATATTCGAAGACATAGGGGCAATAACAGAGTTGGAACACAACTAGATCATTTCCACATAGCTATATGTTTTGTTTTCACTTTGTATTATTTTCATTTCACGACAATTTTCTCTTACTAGGATTTTTTACTCTTTGTACAAGATCGCCTGTTTATAGGCAAACTGTCAATACAAATACACCATGAATTTCAAACTATTAAAAAATTTCTGTTTTGTTTGCAAAAACGTCCAACGACTAAAATTGAATGAACATATGCATATGAACATGATTAACTATTAAAAAATATATGCATAAGAACATGAATAAGCATTTACTCAAGATTCTAGAAGTTGGGATGGCATTCAAGCCGTCCACAAATCCCCACAGAGCGACTTCCATGAGATTATCCCCACAGAGCAATCTTCACAAATTCACCTACAATAAAGATACATTCCTCGCAATTTCCCCGACAACAACAGCAACCTACGAATTTCTAATCAATATAATTCAGGGAATTTCCCTTCCCCCGCTAAGTTTATTCGTCAAAAACTGTAAAACCCCTTGCAGATTTTATCTCTCCAACAGAGCTCATTTCCTCAGGAAGGGTGTTTCCTCAGAAGAGTACTCCTTCGTCAACAAGGTTTATTTCCCTAACATGGTTTATTTCTCCAACATATTATAGTCTGCTCATCTTAAGTTTATTCCTTAGATTTCTACAAATCACCGGCAAAATTCCTCTCCTCGGTGAAGTCTCCACCATCCCCAGAACGTTTCTACAAAACCTATAACCAGACCAGATATCAGCCAACTTTATCCTCTCCAGATGAGTCGGAAGGTTATCCATCTCTTTTATCTCCAGTCAGGGTATATAAGAATTTAATTCCCCAGACGAGTCAGAAGGTTATCCATCTCTTTTATCCCTAGTCAGAGTGTATAAGAATTAAATTCTCTAGACAAGTCAGAAGGTTATCCATATTTTTTATCACCATTCAAGGTATATAAGAATTAAATTCCCCAGTAGAGCGACGAACGAATAATGTTCTTGAAATCTTTTCCCCAAATAGAAGTCAACATTCCCCAGTGGAGTTTCCTCAGACAACAAGCAAGAATCCCCAGCGGAAGCATTCTAGACATGGTTGAACATTACACATGTTCTTCATCCCCAACACCAGTTAGGGATTCATTTTCCACAGCAAGACGTCATACGGAACCGTTTATACACTTCCAACAACATTTCACATTCATACATCATTTACAAACATTATAGAATATGCATACGAAACACATATAACATAGTCTCATTTATTTTGAGAACATCATTACACAAAGCATTTCATACATCATGACATTGCATACAACTAACTCTTTACTTTTTCAGGAAAGATCAATCAACAGACGAATATCATCAACAATTCTCAAATAGGTCTAAGATTAATTCCCAAAATAGGACGGGGAAAATATCTATACAACCAAGCAAAGAATAATTCCTGAAACAGGACGAGGCGACTATCTTTATCACCAAGTGGTATGAACTCCAAAAATAGGACGGGTTTACCAAAAAAAACAGATTGTAGATCAATTCCCGAAATAGGACAGGGCGACTATCTATATGATGAACACTTCCTTTAAAGACATCTTCTGGCTCAGATTAAATCAAGCGTAGATTTGTTCTGATACTTCTTCCAATAGATATTTTTCTGGCTCAGATTAAATCAACCATAGATTTATTCTGATACTTCTACTAGTTAAAGACAAGCGTAGACATCTTCTGGCTCAGATTAAATCAAGCATAGATTTATTCTGATACTTCTTCTAGTAGACTTTTTCTGGATCAGATTAAATCAACCATATATTTATTCTGATACTTCTTCCAGTTGAAGACGGTCGTAGGCATCTTCTGGCTCAGATTAAATCAAGCGTATATTTATTCTGATACTTCTTCCATTAGACTTTTTCTGGCTCAGATTAAATCGAGCATAGATTTATTCTGATACTTCTTCTAGTTAAATACAAGCATAGACATCTTCTAGATCAGATTAAATCAAGCATAGATTTATTCTGATACTTCTTCCAGTAGACTTTTTCTGGCTTAGATTAAATCAACCATATATTTATTCTGATACTTCTTTAAATTGAAGACAATCGTAGGCATCTTCTGGCTCAGATCAAATCGACCATAGATTTATTATGATACTTCTTCCAGTAGACTTTTTCTGGCTTAGATTAAATCTACCATAGATTTATTCTGATACTTCTTCCAGTTAAAGACAAAAAGTCCTCTTCTGGCTTAGTTTAAATCGAGCGTAGGTTTATCCTGATACTTCTTCCAGTTGAAGTCGATCGAAGACTTAGTATAAATTCTATCAACAGTTACTTTGGATTGCATCCATAATCCCATCTCCGACGACTCTCCATCACCTCTTCAAATGGCATCTTTAAGCCGATTCCTAATATAATCAACCAACAATGTTACTTCGTGCACAATTGAGTGCAAATTTCTAGGCACTTATGTGTTCAATCATCTTCCACCTTCAAGTCACGAATGACGGACATGCCCATATTACTCTTCAGCTTTGAGAAGATTGAACAGGGGCAGCTGTTGTACCCCAAAATTTTCCCTCCCATATTTTTCAAGACATTAGGTCTCCATTTGCTCAAGGATTCTCAAGAGTCAATCAGACAAATTCACCTCCTAAGCAAGGATCTTTAACTAGGGTTTGGTGTTTCTCAAAGAATATTGGTCAACAAGGGTCTCAAATTACTTTTATGGTTCATCATATGGCTTTAAGAATTCTTATACCAAGTTTCATGCCTTGCATCATAAGTTTGCTCAGTCATTGGCTCAAATGACTTAAAATCAACTATATTGGGTAAAAAGTAAACATACAGTCAAAATTCAATTTTTTTTGTCAACATTAACATTTTTAGGTGATATTCATCATTTGATCAATGGTTGACCATGATTCCTCAAGGAAATCCCTCAAATCATCAAAGGTCATAAAATTGTCAAATTAGGGTTTTGATTGAAGATGATTGATCATTGACTTTTGACCTAGTGCATGAATTAATGGCTTGAAGTATGATCTCAAGGACTCAAATACAACATATTTACCTAATTACATGGCTCAAGACATTTCCAAAGATGCAAGTGATTGACAGTTGAAAAATTGAATTAATTGATAAAAGTCAATAGTTACAAAAGTCAAATTTTGACTTTTTGATCAACATTGGAATTCAAAAATCAAGAATCATCAAATTATTCAAAGCTATCAAACTTGATCATCAGAAATCAAGAAAGTCAACAAAAGTCAAAAGTCAATATTTTCAAACACTTAGAAAAAAATTCAAGTGTTTTGTACTTAAAAAACCCTAACTTCACAAGCAAGTTTCCTCAAGATACAAGTTGATTCAAGGAAAACTTCCAACATGAAAGTTGTAGGGATTGATGAATTCTACAACTTTTATAATGTGGGGGTAATCCTCAAAAAGTTCTTAATTTAATAAATATGAGCCCATGAAGTTCTGATTATTTTTACCCAACACTTAGAAAAAATTTCTAAGTGTTTTGTTCTTAACAAAGTCACTACTTTATGGCCATTTTTCACTAAGATCCAAATTGATTTAGCAAAAACTCACAACATAAAAGTTGTAGATCTTGATTCAAGCTTTCCAAAATGTCCAAGAACACTTTTTTTATCATACTTTAAATAGGAGATTCAAAGATATGAAGTTGGGCATCCATTCTTGAATTTCAAGTCATTTTGTGAAGAACTCAAGAGCAAATCTCATAACCTAATCATTCAATCTCACTTTTCAGGCCTTGTTGCTTCTAAATCTCCATGTAATTAGAGATTTACATAAAATTATGGTGAATTACACAAAGATTTGAAGCTTTATCCCCTTGATCATACCATTTTTGGATGAAATTGCAAAAAGTTCCATATCCATTTGCATAAAGATCACTTTAATCACAAAGTCCACTCCTTGAGCCTCTAACTTATTTCTTATGATCACACTCAACATGAGTGCTCAGAAGTAACATCTCTAAGCCTACCAACCACCATATTGAGGCATTGGAACAATAATTTTCACACTAACTTGGTTGTTTCACCTAAACCAAACCAAAACTAAATCACTTGCAAACCTGGCCATCTCATTATCTCTAACCTTTGCCTATAAACATAGAGCTCATTTGCAAGCCATAGCACAAATTAGCATCTCCAAAACACCCCTCAAACTCTCCCAAATCCGAATTGGCCTCAAAACTCTATTTTTGAGCTTTGAAGTCCAAATCTTCGAATATATCAAACCTTGCAACTTTTGTACAAACAAATCATCCAAACACTTCATATACATTATGTATAAATGATCCAAACACTTGTTTTGACATTGTAACTCCATTATCAACATCCACCATTTTTAAATTCCAAATTTGCAACTTGACTTAAATAGACTGATCCATACCCCTTCAAAGCAAAGTAAGAATTGCAACATACTCACCAAGGTCCAAGGAAGCTAAAGCAAGCATCACATTACTTCTGGAAGTCGTGTAGAGGACATTTAATTTTTGCATCAAGAGGTAAGTTTTTCAAACTTTGAAATCTCTGTACAAGCATCATTTGCATTTATTTTCTAAAGGAAAAATGTAGATATCATGTCTATGAAGCTAACCATATCTTTAGTTTTCATTTTAACTGACTGTGGGATGAGAATTTTGAAACTGAATTTTCTGAACACTTAGGTTTTCGTTTGGAACCAATAGAGAATTCATTAAAATATTTGAGTTATAGCTTTATAAAATAATACCATTATATTCCTTGCAAAATTCTAAGCAAATTTGGTTTTTATATCTTTAAAAATGGTTGAGAAATGAGGAAGTTAGAATTTTTGAGAATGGAAGTTATTTTGTTACTGTTACTGTAAGAACATGCAAAGGAAGAAGAAGAAGGAAATTGCATTTTCAAATTTTCAACATTGAGTTCTTATTATATTTAATGATTTTTGTTTTATCACCGAATGTAATAGACACCCCAGTGACAAGCAATGCACGTTTCATGTCACTTTCACCTTAAGGATGCGGGTTTGAACCAAAGTGAACCCCCCAATTGCATTTTTTTTCATATTTTTTCTGTTTTGTGACTTTCTGAAGTGTTTTTCACATATATTTATACTAAGGCACTTCCTTGACAAATACACACACGTGGCCTGGTTGTAAGATTTTGAAACTGTGACCCTACGGTCCTGAGTTCAAGCCTTGGTGGAAGCAAACTTAATTTTTTATCACTTGTTTTTCTTTAGTTTTATATCAAACTTCAAACATTTTTTGACCAATCAAAATTTCTCCTTTTAAGATGATTTTTTGCACACTCCTTATTTATATACTCTATTTTATGAATATATAAAAAATATCACAAAAATATTTTTATTTCATGGTTTTTATAATTAAATCAAGATATTACTTTTTTAGGGTTTTTTTAAAAGAGATTTTTTATGATCTTTTGATCAAATTTTCAACCTTTACTCACCAAGCTTGATTTTTCTATGATAAGTATTGATTCTCATGATATATCTTGACACTTGAGTAAGCATTTCATGATAGCTTGAGCCTTCTTAGGATTTTTTTCAACCAAATTAACATTGAAGCATGAAATATGTATAAAAATCAAAAGCTACGCTCCATGACTTTCATCTTGATTGTGATGCATACACTTGTTTCAAACATACCAACTCAAACCATTTTTGTTTAAGAACACAAGAACATTCAAATTTCTTCTTTTTCCTTATTTCTTATTTACATTCTTAGATCAATTGTATAGGTTGCAACTATTGATATAATATATAAAATATGGTTGACTTTACTTTTTTCATCCCCATTCATAAATTTTTACCCCCATTTCTGAAGCTTTGTAATAGCGTAGACCATTTAATTTCCACAATTTACTACTTTACTTATTATTGTTAGTTTAATAGGATTGTATATCAAGACATACAAGCAAACATTATAAAACCTAATCTCAATACAAAATACTTAAAATCAAAACACTTCGCACAAGTGCACCTCTAGGATAACTTCACTTGTTGCCTTCGGATAAAACAATAATGTCCCTCTCTAACGCGGTGGGAGAACTGACTTGGTCGTTTTGTATTTGATGGCAATTATGCGGATATCAAGAGTCGCCACCAACTTTTATTTTATCCAATAAGGAAAGGCTGAAAAGAACAGGAAAGACCTTTAGAGAATGTTTTCTTGAGTTCGGGGGTAGATTATGAAAAGGGAAGGTATTAACACCCTTTTCATACATGGTTTTCCATTGACTCTTAGTTGCTTTCTAGATCACTTGCTTTTGTTTGAATTTGCTTGTGGTGTGAGTTTTGAAATTATTTTGAAAAATGTCTTTGTAATGGTTCTCGTTTCTATAAGAACGCGTACAAATTTTTATTTCAAAAATAGTTCAAAGAAGTGTTTGTGGAATGTGTCTTTTGAAAGTGATTTTGAAAAGGTGTCTTTGTAACTGCTCTCGTTTCTATAAGAACGCGTACAAAGTGTTTGTCTTTCAAAAATGTTTCAAAATGAGAGTGTTGGGGTATAAAATGTTTTTGTTGTGAGCAAGCGAGCAACTAGGAGCGAATCTACCTACTCAAAAGGTCTTAGATGTTCTTTTCCTCCTTTTTTAGATGTTGTTATCTTATCTTTGTTTTTGGTAAGAAACCCTATCGTTGGATGTGAAGGGACGAGTGTGGGATGTTTGTATAGTCATAGAAGGCAACCTATGGAACGTTTTAGCAATGTCGTTTTAGGGACTAGATCATTTACTTAAGGCAACATTGAGGGTCATCGAGGGACTACGATCTTTCATAAAAGGTCTTTGCTAAAACGCCCATATTCGAGGGACATGACTATTTTCCGAAAGGCAACAAAGTGGGATTACCCTAAGGGTGCATGTGTGAATAGTGTGTTTGATTGCATGCATTTTAGTCTTTGATTTTTTTAGGTTGTCTATTTGTTGTTTTTATCTTGCCATACACACCCTAATTACTAACAATATATGAAAGCAATAAAAGTGCGGGAAAAGTAAAGTCATACACTATTACATCATTAAGGGGATGGGGGTACAAATTTATGAATGGGGGGTTGCAAGAATTTAAATCCTATTTAACTATTACAACCATATTAAAATGTACAATGAAAGAAAGAAAAAGGACTTGTTTTGAAAATGGTATTTTGTCTTAATGAATTAAGAAAAAGAAATAAATTAATTAATAAAAAGAAAATATTTTTATGTATTTTTTTTATATTAATAAAAAAGGGTATTAATATTGAAAATGATAAAAAAGGGAAATAATGAGAGATAGAATTAGCATGCTACTGAAAGCAAAACAAAGGGGATCAGAAGTTCTGATGTTGGGCGCGTTGTGGTTCAGAAGAAGCGTCAGAAGTTCTGGATTGATACACTCTGAGGTCCTGCAAGAAACGTTAGAGGGAAAACACAGAAGTTATGGGTTGCTGTGTACTGAACTTTTGAGTGTTAGAACAGTGAGAAAGTCTTAGAAGTTTTGTGTATTAAAACAGTGAATAGAACTCAGAAGTTCAGTATGTGCTAAGACAGTGAGTGGACATCAGAAGTTCAGTGTGTGTTAACAGTGAGTGAACATCAAAAGTTCAGTGTGTTTAAACAGTGAGAAAATCATATAAGTTATATGTGTTAAAAAAGTTAGGAGAACTCAAAAGTTCTGTGTTGTGCTAAAACCGTGAGTGAAAATCAGAAGTTATGTGCTGCATTTCAACACTTTCCTCATATTAATCAGCACATCAGGAATTTATTCAGTTCTTAACAAACAGCAAATCAGAAGGATAAATGCACAACAGTTTATAGAAGTCTTAATCCTAATTCTGGGCCTAGCCTTAATCAAGAAGTTTTGATCCACAGTTTTTCTATTTATGCAATGATATGGACAACATCTGTTGTACCCCAAAATTTGCCCTCTCATTTCTCAAAGGATCATCCTGGACTCTCAGGTTTGCTTCTATCAAGTTCCAAGTCTTGAATTACAACTTTTCAAGAAAATCATCCACAAAGGAAAAATGGTCAAAAGCACACTGAAAAGTCAAACTTTGACTTTTGGATCAAATCAAGTTTCAACAATTATATTCCATCAAGTCATGAAATTGGTTCATCAGAAAAATCAGAAGTCAGAAATTACTTTGAAAAAAATCAAACTTCTAAACATTTAGAAAATTTTCTAAGTGTTAAGAGAATATGATGCTTCAAAACTTCTGAGCCAGCCTCCACGCAAGTGCAGTCAAAAGTTGTAAACATGGTTCAGAACATAGTTCTTGAATTAGAACATGACTCTTCAGCATATGGAGGTTACGTTTCTGATCTTCTGCGATCAGAACATCACCAAATCCTAAAACCTCGTTTAAGTAACCTGTTTCCCTGCTGTATCACAGTCCTGCAATCAGCTGTTGATCCAGTCCACAACTGCACTTTCTCAAACCCCATATTTGTATCAAATTAGCATACGAAAACTGTGATTAAAAAGCAATGAAACATTATACCAAAAAGGTTTGAATCCCATTTGTTTTCCCCCCAAAACCACAGCAAACCCATCTATAAATAATTTGCTCCATCACACGTTCAAGGGGCTGGCTGGTCTTTGGAGAGAGAAAATTGTCAAAAGAGAGAAAAGAAAAACTGTGAAACCTTCGTAAAAATCCAGAATTCCCAAACTGGAAACCAAACCTTTGTTCTTCCCTTTGAATCAAAGAACTTGACATTTTCTCTTCCGTTGCTCATGCTGACTCCAGAACATTTGAAGGCAGCAAATCAAGTTCCAAGCACACGCTCCAGATTCAAGGTAAGTATTTCTTACTTTGCATCTTCTCATTCAGAACATCATTAAATATGTAAATATCTTAGTGTTGATGTTGTCCATATCATTGCATAAGAAACTGTGGATCAGAACTTCTTGATTAAGGCTAGGCTCAGAACTAGGATTAGAACTTCTATTAACTATTGTGCTTTTATCCTTCTAATTTGTTGTTTGTTAAGAACTGAATAAATTGTTGATGTGCTGATTAATATGATGAAAAAGTTGAAATATAACACAGAACTTCTGTCTTTCACTCACCATTTTAACACAGAATTTCTAGGCTTTCTTACTGTTTTAACACACAGAACTTCTGATGCTCACTCACTGTTTTAGCACAGCACATAACTTCTGAGTTCTCCCTACACCATTTTAACATAGAACTTCTAGGCTTTCTTACTGTTAAGCACATTGAACCTCTGATGCTTCCACTCACTATTTTAACACTCAGAATTTCTGATTTTTCACACGCTGACAACACACTCAATTTCTGATGTTCACTCACTATTTTAGCACAGTACATAACTTTTGACTTTTGGCTCACTTCCTGAATACCACCTAGAATATTTGTTTCCTTTCCCTCTGATGTTTCTTGCAGGGCCTTAGATTGTATCAATCTAGAACTTCTAATTCCGCTAATGTTAATTTCTGAGTCACCACGCGTCTGGCTTCAGAACTTCTGATCCTTGTTATTTTGCTTGCAGCAGCACGCTGTTTCTATCTTTCATTTATTTTCCTTTTTACCATTTTCAATATCAATTCCCTTTTTCATTAATATAAAAAAGACATAAAAATATTTTCTTTTATTAATTAATTTATTTCTTTCTCTTATTTCATTAAGAACAAAAATCATTTTCTAAACAAGTCCTTTTTCTCTCTTGCATTGTACATTTCAATATGGTTGTAATAGTTAAATAGGATTTAAATTCTTGCAACCCCCCATTTGTAAATATGTACCCCCCATCCCTAAATTATTGTAATAGCGTAGGACTTTTACATTTCCTCAATTTAACGCTTTTCCAAATATGAAATGCTAGTAATTAGGATGTGTATGGCAAGATATGAAATCAACAAATAGATCACCCTAATCAAGACTAAATGCATGCAATCAAACACACTTGGACACTAGCACCCTTAGGGTAATCCCACTTTGTGGCCTATCATAAAAATAGTCATGTCCCTCGAACATGGGCGTTTTAGCAAAAGACCCTCGATAAAAGATCGTCATCCCTCGATAACCCTCGATGTTGCCTTCGGTAAATGATCTAGTCCCTAAAACGATATTGCTAAAGCGTCTCATAGGTTGCCTTCTATGACTATACAAACGTCTCACGCCCGTCCCTTCACGTCCAATGATGGGGCTTCTTACCAAATCAATGGTAAGATAGCAACATCTAAAGGAAGAGGAAAAGAACATCTAAGACCTTTTGAGTAGGTAAATTCGCTCCTAGTTGCTCGCTTTCTCACAACAAAAACATTTTTATACACCAACACATCTCTTTGAACTATTTTCAAAAACCAACACTTTGTACGCATTCTTATAGAGACAAGAATCATTACAAAGTCACATTTTCAAAATGTTTTCGAAACCCACATCACAAAGCACATTTCAAAACAAAAGCAAGTGATCTAGCAAGCAACTAAGATCCCGTAGATAACTACGGATGAAAAGGATGCTAACACCTTCCCTTTTCATAATCTACTCCCCGAACTCAAGAAAACATCTTTAAAGGTCTTTCCTGTTCTTTTCACCCTTTCCTTATTGGATAAAAGAAAAGTCGGTGGCAACTCTTGCTATCCACGACATTGCAATCAAACGCAAAACAAAAAGTCAGTTCTCCCACCATATCACAACATCAATACTATGATATTTACATATCTAATGATGTTCTGAATGAAAAGATGCAAAGTCAGAAAGACTTACCTTGAATCTCGAGCGTATGCTTGGAACTTGAACTGCTGCCTTCAAATATTCTGGAGTCAGTAGAAACAACGGAAGAGAAAATGTTAATTTCTTTGATTCAAAAGGAAGAACAAATGTTTAGTTTTCTGTTTGGGAATTATGGATTTTTACGAAGGTTTCACAATTTTCTTTTTCTCTTTTGATGATCCTCTCTCTCCAAAAGCCAGCCCCTTAAACGTGTGATGGAGCAACTTATTTATAGACGAGTTTGTTGTGGTTTTGGGGGGGAAACAAATGGGATTTTAAAACCCTTTTGGCATATTGTTCCATTTCTTTTTAAACACAATTTTCGTATGCTAGTTTGGTGAAAATATGGGATTTGGGAAAATGCAGGCGTGGACTAGATTAGTTGTTGGTTATAGAATTGTGCTGTAGTAGTGCAGTAGGTTGTTTAAACGAGGTTTTGGGATTTGGTGATATTCTGACCGAAGCGTTGAACATAGCCTTCATATGCTAGGGTGTTGCCTTATTCTTGAAGCAAGTGTGGTGGTTAGCAGCTTTTAGTTGTGCCTAAGCTGGATTTGTAAGCATGAATTAAGGAAAAGTATCCTTAGAGGAAAAAGCAAAGCATGGGCCCAGCATAACCTTATACAAAAGTTTGTTTTTCAAGGACAACAGTGGTACTTCTATCTCACACGTGGGGAAATCCTTTGGATAAAAACTCAAAAGTGGTTGTGAGCATTAAATGATGATGAGATTTATAAAACCAGAAATCCTGAGCTATGAGATTGTGCATCATAGCTTAATTCTGGGCCAGAAGTTCAGCATCAGTGTAACTTAGAACAAACACCCAACTTCTGATCCCTGAATCCCCTTGCTCCAGCATGTTCTGAGCGAGTTCTCAGACTTTCCAGAAAGCTTGTGATACACTTTGCAAACCCTCTTTGAATTACTCTTGCAACTTCTGATTGAACCTACGTGAAAACTGGCCCAGAAGTTGTAGACAACTTCTGACTTGAAAATGCTCAGAATTTGCTAAGTGCCTAAGCTTCAGAGACGTGCCTTTGAGGATGTATAACTTGAAATCCCAACATTTCTAAAAGAAGTTTTGTTCTGCAGTGTTTGATGCCTCATTGAGATATAAAACTCTTGAGTTAGAAGTTCTTCTAGAATTAGCTTTCATTATGGTGATAATCTGGACAGAAGTTCTGAGCTTGTCATATCTCTTAAATACTTAGAAAAATTCTAAGTATTTAGAATTTTGACTTTCTCAAAGTAAATTTGACTTTTGAATTTCTTGACGAAACAAACCACATGTTTTAACATGTCTTGATGAAATATGACTCTTGAAACTTGACTTTTGATCCAAAAGTCAAAGTTTGACTTTTTAGTATGCAAATGACCATTTTGCCCTTGTGAATGACTTTCTTGGAAAATTTGTAATTCAAGGCTTGGAATTGGATGGAAGCAAACTTGAGGGTCCAGGATGATCCTTTGAGAAATGAGAGGGAAACGTTTTGGGTACAACACCCTCGAGTGTAGAATTCTTTAGCAAAAACCCTCGGTTAAGAGATCGTAGTCCCTCGATGACCCTTCGATGTTGCCTTTGGTAAACGATCTTAGTCCCTTACGAAAATTGCTAAAGCGTCCTATAAGTTTCCTTCTATGACTGTAAAATGACCAACACCTGTCCCTCACATCCAATGATAGAGATTCCTACTAACTAATGGTAGGGTCGCACTATCTAAAGCAGGAGGAAAAGAATAAAGAACTTTTTGAGTAGGTAGATTGCTCATAATCGCTTGCTCACAAACTAAAACAATTTCCACACTTTACACTTTTAAAACAACTACTTTCAGAACACTTTATAAACACTCTTGGGGACTGATACAAGGGCTATTATAAAGCAAACCTCCTTACATTGGCATTTTCAAAACACTTTCCAAAACCAACACTTCTTTCCAATAAATATTTTCAAAACAAACATTTTTGTATACATTCTCAATGATACGAGAATCATTACAAAATTTCCGCACTTAGGCATTTTCAAAATATTTTTAAACATACACAATTACATAATTTTTAAAGTGAGCTAGCAATTAAGAGCACGTAGATAACTACGGATGAAAAGGGTGCTAACATCTCCCCTTTTCATAATCTACCCCCTGAACTCAAGAAAATTCTCAAAGGTCTTTCCTATTCTTTTCACCCTTTCCTTTATTGGATAAAAGAAAAGTCGGTGGCGACTCTTTCTATCTGCAACATTTGCAATAAGACGCAAAATCCCAAAAGTTAGTTCTCCCACCGTATTACATACATACTCTGCAATTCCATACGAGTTGGTGCGAGATCAACATTATACTGGTATTGCTTGTAGAAAGCAGCAACCAAATCTTCCCAGGTATGAATATTGGTCCCTTCTAGTTGATAGAACCATTCCAACTGTGTTCCAGACATGCTCTGTTGGAAGAAATGAACCCACAATTTATTATCAGCAGTGTGTGGTTGGATTTTCCGAACATATGACCTCAAATTCAGCTTCAGGCAAGAAATGTCGTCATACTTAGCAAAGGTAAGAGTTTTGAACTTGGAAGGAATGAATACTCCTGAGACCAAACCCAATTCTTCGAAGTCCAAGCAAGGTACCTTATGGATCTCCATAGCTTTTAGACGCTCTTCTAACAGCTTATACTTCTCATCAGCAGGGGGATATTGTTCAACAGAGTATTTGACAGAACCATGATTTCTATTTTCCTCATGCTTATCACTTTCATCGTTGTCATCCTATTCATTATCATTGTCCTATGGGATTTCGATCTCCTTGACTTGTTTAGCCAGACCTATGAATCTTCTCCATATGTTGATAATGCCAATTGGTTTCTTTGTCTTCTTCTTTTTCTCTTTGACGATGAGTGCCTTCAGTTCTTCTTTCCCCTTGGCTAAGCTTAGGATCATCTCTTGGAACTGAGCATTCTCAGCCTAGAGATCTTTCACTGTTTGTTCAAGAGCTATTTCTACTGAAATAAATAGCAAGGAGATGAAAAACCTATCTTGGAAACCTGTTATTCAATGACATGGTATGTAGATGCGTATGCAATATTTTCAAGGATCTTTAGGGAATCTAGTTTGAAACATTAGTATATGAATTTAGTTGCAGTTGTGCCTGAAGAAATTTGAGTTTTCATCTTTGAACGTCCTTCTATAAGAATCAATCTCACCATATCAAGTGGGTCATAGCCTCTTACTCAAGAAATGCACTTTGATCTTGACGGAATTTGGCTAAAGGAAAATAAATCCTCTTGCCCCTTGATAGAAATTTGGTTTATAACAATCCTGCAAATATTGCACCATAAATCCCTAAGATCCTTGAAATGGTTAGTAACGGTGATATGTTATGAAATGACATGATGTCTAGGCCATGATGTAATACGGTGGGAGAACTGAATTGGGTGTTTTTCATTTTATCGCAATTGTTGCGGATAGCAAGAGTCGCCATCAACTTTTCTTTTATTCAATAAAGGAAAGGGTGAAAAGAACAAGAAAGACCTTTTGAGATTTTTTCTTGAATTCAGGGGGTAGGTTATGAAAAGGGAAGGTGTTAGAACCCTTTTCATCCGTAGTTATATATGGGCTCTTAGCTTCTAGCTCACTTTGAAATGCTTTGGAAATGTGCTTGTGATTTGTTTTGAAAGTATTCTTGAAAAGAGCCTTCGTTTAAGCGAATTTTGTAATGTTTTTCGTTTCGGAGAAAATGTATACAAAGTGTTGACTTTTGAAAATATTTTATGAAGGTGTTGGTGTGTTTGAAAATTTGTTTGTTTTGAAATGTTTGTGAGAAAGCAACTACGAACATTCTACCTGCTCAAAAGAAAGTCTTTGTTCTTTTCCTCCTCCTTTAGATAGTGTTATCTTACGATTAGTTAGTAAGAAACCTTATCGTTGGATGTGAAGGGACAGGCGTGGGTCGTCCTACAGTCATAGAAGGAAACGTTGTAGGATACCTTAGAAATTTATCATAAGGGTCTAAGATCGTTTACCGAAGGAAACGTCGAAAGGTCATTGAGGGACTACGATCTTGTAATCGAGGGTCTTTGCTAAAGTATCCCACCTTCGAGGGACATGACTGTTTTTATCCAAAGGCAACAAGTGTGGGTTACCCTAGAGGTGCGTGTGTGCAAAGTGTTTTTTTTTGTTTTCATGCATTTGTCTTAAATTAGGTTTGTCTAGTATTGATTTTAAGTCTTGCCATACAAACCCTAGTTACTAGCAGAAATATGGAAAGCGATAAATTGCGGAAATTAAAAGTCCTACGCTATTAGAATACTTTAGGGGATGGGGGATACAAATTTACAAATGGGGATGACAAGTAAAAATAAACCCTAATTACTATTACAAGGATTTGACAATTACATAATTTATAATGCAAAATAGTAAAATGCGCAAGAAAATGTAAAGTGAAAAGGAATTGGTTTTTAGGTTTTTTTTTATAGAAGATGTTTTGTAGTTTCAATTATTGAAGAAAAACCAAGATCTAAGTTAACTTAAAAAAAGAAGACTAATTTGTTTAGGAAAATGTTTTTGATGTTTCATTTAGAAAAACGGTTTTATGGTGTTAGATCATCTCCAAGCAATGCAATATATCCAAAGTAAACTTAGAGAACTCAAAATTAGGAAATTTGGTGCCTCAGCTGACACAGAACGTATCAGTGGACACAGACACCCGTGTCAGGACCTGTTCCTTGCTTCTTCTTCTTCACATTTTGTTCCAGCCAAAATGACACGGGCCGTGTCGTGTGACACGAGCGCCCGTGTCAGCTTTTTCCTACATGTTTTTGCACGTGTCTGAACCAATTGATTTGACACGGGCCGTGTCGTGTAACACGGGAACCCGTGTCAAGACCTGCTCTGCATTTTTGTTAAGTTTTCAACCCAGCTGAGCTGACACGGGATGTGTCGACACAGGCACCCGTATCAGCTCCTGGCCTGGATTTTTGCTAAGTTTTCTCTCAGATATGTCCCATTGTGTCATTTTGAAAGCAAAAAGCAAATGATGTATGGATAAAGATAGTACAGTTTGATAAAATTTACCCCTTGAAGCAAAGACTTTAGAACACGTACGGATGTTTCCGAGTATGAAGTGGTGATTGATCAAGCTCCTTTTGACCTTCTTGAAGTTGTTCCGATCCTCACTTTATACTGAAAGTTGCTGAATCACTCCAACCAAATCAAGTTGCAAAGTATTGTTTTTGAGTTTGGAAGATGGTGATAGTGATTTTACATAAGTTTTTCTTGTGTTTGAACAACTTCTATATGATGTATATGAAGTATTTGGATGGTTTGTTTGGGCAAAACTTTCAAGGTGTGAGAGGTTCAAATATTTGGACTTCAAAGCTCAAAAGTGGAGGTTTTATGGACAATTCTAGTTTTTTGAGAGTATAGGAGTTTTGAGGGATTGTTCATCCTATTTATCTTGAAAATGATCTCTCTATTTATAGGCAAGAGGTTTTAAGACAAGGGTTGATCATATTTTTCAAGATCACATGTTGTGGCTAGGTTGGGTTGTAAGTGAGAGTTCATGACTTTTCATAGTTCCTATGTGGACATGGCTTGTTTTTTAGGAGTGCTTTGCAGGTTGTAGATGGTTTCTTCTTGCTTTGACATTATGTATGTTCAGAAGGAACCATTGAGAGTCTCAAGGAGTTGACATTGTGATTAAAACATGCATTTCAAGAATGGCAATGGTGCCTTTGTGCCAAAAATGGAAAGATCACTTGGACAATGCCTAAACCAAATGGACCATAGCTCAAAAGTTTGTGTAAGCATTAAATTATAGTGAGATTTGCAAGTTAGAAGGCCTGTAATACAGGATTATGCAGCATAGCATGTAGATTGGATTATGTGTTCTTCACCAAAATGACTTGTAATTCAAGAATGAATGTCCAACTTCATGCCTTTGAATCTCCTAGCTCAAGTATGATAAATTCATGCTCTTGGATGTTTTGGGAAGCTTGAAACATTTTATACAACTTTCATGTTGACCACTTTGGCTAAATTAAACTGGAACTTGATGAAAATTGGCCAAGAAGTTGAGATAAAAACTAACCAAAACCTATTGAAAATTTCTGAAGTGTTAGATAAAAATGTCATGGCTTCATGGGTTTATTCTTCAAATCTAAACATTTTTTTACATCAACCCTCTAATACAAAGTTGTAGAATTCATCAAGATCTACAACTTTCATGTTGAAAGTTTTCTTTGAATCATCTTGCATCTTGGTGAAAAATGTCATGAAGTAACGAAATTATCAAGTGTAAAAACACTTAGAAAATTTTTAAGTATTGAAAACTTTGACTTTTTGTTGACTTTCTTGATTTTATTGATTCTCTTGATTTTTGATGATCAAGATTGACATTTTTGAAGGTTTTAATGAATTTTGATTTTTGAAATGAATGTTGACCAAAAAGTTAAAGTTTGACTTTTTTGTGTGTATCGGTTGACTTTTCGTCAGTTGATCCAAATTTCTACTATCAATTAATTGATCTTGAGAAATTATTTGAACCATGAAGTTAGGTCAACGTGTTATGTTTGAGTCCTTGAGACTATGCTTCAAGCCATCAGGTCATGTATCCATGATCAGTCATTCTCAGTAAATAAACCTTAATTTGGAGGCTCAGTGCTTTGGAGGTAAGCTTGTCTGATCAAACTCTTGAGAACCCTTGAGCATTTGAGATCTTTGGTGAGAAATATATTGAGAAAAGAGAGGGAAAATTTTGGGGTGCAACACATGCACTACGAAAAAGCGTAAGGTGATGAGAATAAATGATTTTATACAAACAAATCCTGCGAGGAATTCAAGTTGTTAGATAGTGAATACAAACAAGTCACACAAGTAGCCTTAGGTTTAAAGGATTGCATGATGTACATAGGTAAATACCCTTCTCTATTGAAGTTAATTTGGCTCAACCTGTCCTAAAATAGTAATCGGGTTCTAGGAATCTCATATCACTGATCTTTCTCGAAGGTTTTATTTTTGTATTGCAACTGATTTGCCACTAAAACATCCCGAGAGTCAAATCTCAATGAGCATAGCATCGAGTATCAACCAACCCTGGACTGCACAAAAGTCGGCCATCTCACTACCTTCTAATGGACAAGATGGGTCAAGTAAGGTTCTAAAAGTAAGTTAGTGCTAATGACACCACGCGGAAGCCTAATGTTATCCTTGACTGACTCAAGGAACATTAGTGCAAACCAAAGTGTCACACTAACCGTAGCCATCACTTCAACCATGTCGGTCTACGCCGTACAGTTTTCATGATCTATTGCTACTTACCTAAGGCATCCCTAGATCCGGGTATAGGATCTTACAAGCAATAATAAACCCAAGCAAGTCCTTAAAGTTAAAGCAAACAAAACACATAATTTAAGCAAGTAAAGTTATCTAAACTCTTAAGGTAAACCTCTTTTAATTATATCCCCAGTAGATTCGCCAGTTCTGTAATAAGGTGGGAGAACTGAGTTTTTTGGTTTTTATCCAAAATGTGCAGTTAGCAAGAGTCGCCACTGACTTTTCTTTTATCCAACAAAGAAAGGTGAGAAGAACAGGAAATACCTTTGATAGATTTTGAGTCTGGGGGGTAAGTTATGAAAAGAGAAGGTGTTAGCATCCTTTTTATCCGTAGTTATCTATGGTCTCTTAATTTCTTAGCTCACTTTAAACTTGCTTTATGTGTGTGATTTGAAAATATTTTGAATGCAAATTGTGAAGCAGACTTTGTAATAAATCTTGTATCAGTCCTCAAGAATGTATATAAAGTGTTTTTTTTGAAAATATTTGTTTTGAAACGTGAGGTGTAAAAATGAATTTCTTTGTTTGAAACTGTTATGAGCAAGCAATTTGTTGAGTCTTACCCACTAAAGGTCGTTCTTGTTATTTTCTTCCTTCGTTAGAGATAGTACTATCTACACCATTAGTTGGTAGGTAGCCCTATCTATTAGATGTGAAGGGACAAGTGTAGGTTCGTCGTATGGTCATAGAAGGCAACATGAAAAGATACTTTAGAAATTCGAAGGGACTATCATCATTTTTCTCGTAGGTTTATCGAAGGGACTAGATTATTTTGTAGGTAACTAGAAGGGTCATCGAAGGATTATGATCTTTATTCGAAAGGGACCATGATGATATTGTTTAACCAAGGGTCTTTACTAAAGTATTCCCATTTTCGTGGGACGTGATCATTAGTATCGCAGGGAAACGAAGAGAGGTTACCCTAGATGTGAAGTGTGCAAAGTGTATTGGTTTCAATTAAGTTATCTTAAAAATTAAGGTTATCTATGTTTGATTTTATTCTTATCATACAAGCCTATTTACTAGCAGTTATATATATATAAAGGCAAAAGATAAAGCGAGAATGTAAATCTACGCTATTACAGGGTTTTGGAAGAGTTACATGATTAAAAAAATACGGGGATGTAAATCTAAACTATTACATTAAATTGTGCGACCTATACAGTTGTCTAAGAAAATAAATAGAAAAAAGAATAAGAAAATGTTGGGAAAAAAGTTTAAATGCCCTAAAAATCTAAGTTCATATTTTTGATGTTTTTATGAAAATAATTTAAGTGTTAATTAATAATAATTAAAATCCTAATTCTAATTAAATTTAATTAATGAAAGCCTAAAATCTAATTGTCCAAAAAATTAATTAATTAATTTACACCCTAAAACTAATGTTTGTTTATTTTATTATATGGCTTCTTTATAATTTTTATGAATAAGTTTTCATTAGAAAAAAGTTAATTAATAATAAAATAACTAATAAAAAGAAAGGGAAATGAAGAAAGTAAAGCAAAAAGGGTTTTGGCACCGCTGGGGTTCGAACGCCCTCCTTTCTCTTCACACGCTTGGTTCCAACCTATTCTATATTTCTTATTTAACACATCTGGACATATGAAACTTATTAATAACACAAGGATTATGAAATTTGAAATTAGAAAATCCTTACCACTGGTGTGATTGGGGGGAGGCGTCCTGGGCACAGTTGAGCGTGGTTATGGACTTGAGGAGGTTCCTGGGGATGTCGGGATGATGATTCGATGCTTCGTTTCAGTTAAGAATGGCTGGAAATTGGGATAAGATTTGCACCTATTCTTTGAAAACTTTGTGTTTGAGAACTTGTTTCTATGGCAGCCAATATGTGTCCTTGTCTTATGGAGTGTGTCCTCTATTTATAATGGATGATTTTTTAAGTTAACATTCTTGGAAGGAAACATGTGAAATCAAAGTCATTATTTGTTTCCAAAATAATTGCAAAAGTTTCCAAAACATGAAGATATCTTTCCTTCTTCATCCCTCACGGTTTTGTTATGTTGGATATGTGATCTTGGGCTTTAAAATGATCTAAAACAAAAGCCCATATGCCTTGTACATTTATTTAATATTTATTTTATTTAATTTTGAATTTAAATGAATAAAATCAAAATAAATGAAATAAACAATTAAAATAATGCATGAATGAACTTAGGGGTCCCTAAACATGTCATAAACACGTTTGAACTTCAAAAGTTAGGCTCATTAGCCTAAAAGTACAAAATTACTCAATTGTGGTTTCCTGCATTTTCGCAAAATTGCTCAACTTGCACCAATCATAATTCTCTCAAATTTTGTCATATGAAGGTGATCTTGAACTTTTTGAAAAGCTCAAGACGCCCCCTGAAACTCTCATGTTGTTCACTTTTTTATTTGAAATCTTGAAGTTTTACTGTAAGTTGACCAATGTTGACTTTTTATCCAATACAGTTGATTTTCAATCATCTGAGCATTTGAGTGAGCAAACTTGTGATGCATGGCTTGAAACTTGTCATGAGGGTACCTTGAAGCATATGAGGAATCATGGAATCCACTTGAGGCATTAGAACCTCAATTTTCTTTGAGAAACACAAAACCCTAGTTGTAGGTCAATTGCCTAGGAGAGGTGTTTGTATGCTCAAACCCTTGAGTATTCTTAAGCAATTGAGAACCCTAGAAGCATGAGGAGGGGTCTTAAATCATTTGTCTAAAAAAATGGGAGGGAAAATTTTGGGGTACAACAAGCGTCGTCTATGGGAAACTTGTTCTCCCCATCTTTCATTCCTCGGAAGCCAAAAATCAAAACAACGTTTCAAGTTTTATATCACGTCCAATCAAGATGGCAACCACCTTACTAGAAAAACCATCTTATCCTCTATCCGTAAGACTGGAGACAACAGAGAAATGCCTCTCCTTGAAGAGATTCCTCTAAAGATAAATGACTGCACCGCGTCTCCCTCCTCCGACGAAGCTGAAGACGACGATGTCCAGTTCTTGGAAACCAGCAAATCTAAGAAAGTCCAAGAAGAGGCACCAATGTGTTTCCAGCCAGTGAAGGTGTCAACCAGTGTTGACCCAACTATGGCAGTCTGTCTCACCACACTAAATCAGATCGATGCTCTGATCCTTCAACAAAATATCAAGATCGGGGCACTAGAGAAGGGATGTTGTTTAAGATCTCCTCTGCAAAGATACCAACAACGTGGGTCTCATAACCCATCACCTATACGACCTAGTCGTTGTTATACACTAGAAAAGTTAGAGACATCACTGATCAAGAAACACGATCGTACTCCTCCTTGCAAAAATCATAGATCCCCAGTTATGAAGAAGACCAGGGGCAGCAAACGATCAGAGAATCACCATTCACCTTCGCCCAAGCCAAAGGCCCATCCGAGGAGCTCATCTCCCCATCGAGAGAATAGCCCTTGACGAGGAAGGAACAATTATTCTCCACCCCTGTCACCAGAACAAAGCAACGAGGACGAGCCCTATGGCCCATTGTCACAGGAAATCATGGAAAATCGCCTCCCTGTCGGGCTGGAGAAACCCCCAAATCTAGGAACATATAACAAAACCAATGATTCAAACAAACACATCAAGAATATCGATGTGTTACTCGACTACCGAGGTGTCAGGGGCATTATCAAGTGTCAGTTACTCCCCACTACTATGAGAAAGAGGGCTATGGCCTGGTATAAAAGCCTCCCTGACTAGTTGATCACTTCCTGGAAGAATATTTGAAAGCAATTCTCCAGGAACTTTACAATATCTCGCCGTCACCCAAAATCTAAGGCATCGCTATAGGCGATCATCCAAGGGAAGGACGAGTCCCTCCGGGCATACATAGAAAGATTCAATCGCGAGGCCTTTCGGGTATCCATAATCGACAGTATGAAAAAAATACCTGATCGAGCACGTACTAAATTCTCGCAGCAACTTCGCCAAGGAAGTTGGCATTAGGACACCCACGTCAATGGATGCCCTCCTCCTCAAGGCCCATTCATACATCCAGTATGAAGAAAAAGAAGCTGCCAATAATGCCTGAGACTCGCGACATCAAGAGAATTCCAAAGTTTCAAAGCATGATAAATCCTTAACATCTCATCGGGGAACATATAAAAGAAAAGAAGATAGACCCCGTGAAGCGCAGGAGTTTAAAGGGTCTACTGGTCGGTTCCACGACTACACACCCCTGAACACCTAACGCGAGTGCATCTTGTCCGACTGTGCAAATTTGGAGTTTCGCCAGGCCGAGGTCTACTTTCCTCGGTAGGCGCCATCCAAGCCCAACATAGACAAAAATAAATATTCTCGATTCCACAAGATCCACAAGCATGTCATGGAAAAATGCGTCCATCTGAAGGATGCAATTGAGATACTCATCCAAGAACGAAATATCAAAAAATATAAGAAAAAAAAGAGCTCCTCGGAGGGGCGCAAAACTCTAATATTCCTCTGCTCATGAGAGCATATGTGGCCAACTTCGAAAACAGACATATACTTGTCAACCAGGGTAATTTGGTCGACATTATGTACTCCCAACTGTTCTCCACATTACAGCTCAATGAAAAGCACCTAACACCCTACGTGGGCTCAGACCTTCAAGGCTTCAACGAAACAGAAAAAAAACATGAGGCTACGTCGATTTAACCGTTACATTCAGAGCTGCCGAGAGAGCCAGGTCCATCAAAACCCAGTTCCTGGTAATAGACTGCTCGTCTCTATACCAGCTCATCCTGGGGAGGCTGACCTTGGCCAAATTAATAGTTGTGCACTTGAAAATGAAGTACTACACCTCATAAGGACTCGTCACCACTCTTCACGGGGACATTGAGGCTGCAAGGAGATGCTTCAAAGAAGCCTCGAAGGGGATGAACACCGTCAGTGCACCGCTCCAAAAGGCCAACAAACATGCCCGACCTAGCAGCTCATAAGAACCAAAGTCGCTGCCTCATGTCGACATGATCAACCTTGACAATTGTTTCACCAAAGACGACCTTCGAGATCAGAAGAAAAAGGAGAAGGAAGCCCGAATGATCATGGAAAGTTCCTCAACACCAACCAATAATGAGGAGCTTGCTCATCCTCTATGCCCAATCCAAAACGAAGAGCTCGAGATCATCCCCTTGGGCAACGACCCAAATAAGGGAGTAAAGATTGGCACCGGTCTCCCCGACCTTGCGAGGAAGAAACTAAAATTGTGCCTGAGAAAGAACTCATATTTGTTCTAATAAAGCGCCTCAAAATGCCCAGTTTAGATCCAAAAGTAGCTTGTCATAAGATGTAAAAGACGTCCTAGAGGCAAATTTCATATGTGAAGCCCAGTACAAAACATGGTTGTCAAATATTGTATTGTCAAAAAATCAAATGGAAAATTGAGAATGTATGTCGAATATATTGATCTTAATAGTGCTTGCCCAAAAGATGCTTATCCTTTTCCTAATATAGATAGATTGGTTGATAGTTTTGCTAGTTTCAAACTGTTGTCTTTTATGGATGCATATTCTGGATACAACATATCCCCATGGTAAAAAGCGATAAAAAATACACGACCTTCAGGACCGAGTCGGATAACTACTACTATAACGCAATGCCCTTCGACTTGAAAAACATCGGCACTACATATGAAAGAATGATAAAAAAAGTCTTATTAGAAGAGATTGGAGACATGCTCGAAGTCTACATGGACGACATGATCGTGAAATCCCAAGAGGAGTACGATCATGCACTCCACTTAAAAAAGGTTTTCGACTAGGCGAGGAAATGAAAAATGCGATTCAATCCTAAAAAATGCACCTTCAGCGTACGGGCAGGTAAATTCCTCAATTTCTCAATAACAAAGCGAGGAATTAGAGCCAACCCCGACAAGTACAGGGAATCCTCTGAATTCCCAACGTCGAACTAGAAAAAGTCAATCCAATCTGTGAGCGGGATGCTCACCTCGTTGTCCTGCCTCGTGGCAAAGTCTGCCCAACGCACACTCCCTCTTTTCAAACATCTTCGTAAAGAAGCAGACTTTGAATGGATCGAAGAGTGCGAACGAGCCCTCCTCTACCTCAAACAAGCACTTTTACAACCACTTATCCTCTCACGACTAAAAAATGGGGAGACTCTCTACCTTTATCTTATCGTTGCATTTGAGGCCGTTAGCGGGACACTCATACGGGAAACCCCTGAGGGGCAGGAACCCATATACTTTACGAGTAAAGCCTTACAAGGTCCATAACTTAGATACCAGCAGATTGAAAAAGTAGCTCTGGCCCTCATCAACATAGAAAGGAGGCTAAGACAATACTTCCTGGACCACACAATCATGGTCTGAATAGACTATCCTGTGAAGCAGCTGCTTGGCCACCCATACACGACATGTAGGATGCTTAAATGGTCGTTAGAACTCTGAGTTCGACATTAGGTATGAGAGCAGAAAGGCCCTTAAAGCCCAAGTGCTATCCGACTTTGTGGTAGAAATGTCATCGTCATCCTCCCTGACATGTGGGGCATGCAAATGGACCATCTTCGTGGACAGAGCCTCCAGCTAAACACGGAGTGGAGCGGGCATCATCTTGGAGGACAAGGAAAGAATCCTGATCAAAGTCTCCCTCACCTAGTATTTTCCAACCTCCAACATCCAAGAGGAATATGAAGCCTTCCTCGCAGACTATCCCTCGCCGAAGACTTAGGAGATGAAGAGGTGAAAATCTTCACAGACTCCCAACTCATTGCTTCTCAAGTACGGGGAGAATATCAAGTCAAAAACGACAACCTCTCCAAATACTAGACCCTGGTCCAGGAGAGAATGAAAAGATTCGTATCCGTGGAGGTGCAACACGTTCCCTACGAGCATAACACCCGGGCTGACATTCTGTCAAAACTCGCAAGCACAAAGAGGAAGGGAGGAAACAAATTCGTGATCCAGGAGATACTTCCCCGACAAAGCATTGAAAATCCTTCCATAACTCTAGATATAAACTTCATCAGTAACAACAATTGCTAGATGACCCCAGTATACAACTACTTCACAAAGAGGGAACACATATCCGACCAAAAAGAAGCCAGTGTGATCAGGCGAAGAGCATGCTCTTACGTCTTGGTCGTAAATAAACTGTATAGATGGGGATTTTTCATCCCCCTTCTAAAGTGTGTCGAAGAGCCCATAGTCACACATATCTTGCGTGAAATCCATGAAGGAATCAACGCCCAGCACCTCAGAGGGAGATCCCTCGCCATAAAAGCTTTACGAGCAAGACATTACTTGCCCATCACGCAGTACGACACAAAGGAACACGTGAAAAAATGTGACAAATACCAACGCCACGAGGACATGCACTTGGTGCCGCCTAACGAGCTCAAAACTCTTTCATCCCCGTGGCCCTCTACATGGTGAGGTTTGGACATCCTCGTACCATTCATCGTGGGATTAAACTAGAATAAGTAACTAATAATGGGTGTGGACTACTTCACAAAGTGGATAGAAGTAGAGGAGCTGGCCAAAATCACGACACAAAAAATACTCCATTTTTACAAAGGGAACATGCTTTCCCGATTCGACATACTCCAAGAATCTCCGACAACGGGACGTAATTCACGGATAAAAACTTCCCAGAATTCATCACCAAGCTTGGCACCATCCAACACTTCGCTTCCGCCGAGTAGCCACAGTCGAACGGGCAAGTCGAGGCTGCGAACAAGGTGATCCTATGAGGCCTCAAATGAAGGGTGGACGAAACAAAAAAGATGTGGGTCGAAAAGCTATACAACATACTTTGGGCCTACCTAACAAACCCTCATTTGACTATCAGGAAAATCCCATTTTGACTAGCGTACAGAAAAGCAACAATAATCCCGGTCAAAATCAGAGAGCCCACCAGGTGAACTGAATCCCCTCTCAACAAAGAGATGAACTACGAGACAACAAGAGAGGAGCTCGACCTTGTCGAAGAAGTTCGGTCAGGAGAAACACTTTGAAAAGCCTCATTGAAACAAAATATAGCCATTAGCATGATGCCGAATTCTCGCGAAGGCAAACTCGTCGCAAAATGGGAAGGTCTCTATTACGGCCGGGAAAAAACAGAGAAAGAGGACTACTACTTAGAAAATTTACACAGGGAATAACTACTCGACCATGGAACACCGAAAAAATGAAACAATATTACAATTAAGGCACATGAACATTCAGTGTGTCGTGTCAGGCAACAAACACAACACTTCTCGACGTTAGGTGCGTGCCCAAGTACAAGAAAATCATTACCAAACTTAAAATAAAAGGCGAGTTTTCACTCTTTAACGAGAAGACCCTTGGCCCAACGAGGAACCCTTGATTGATCTCCACCACCACTGTACCACGATGGCAGAATGCCCAAATTGCAATGGGAAGTTCACAATGTAGAGCTCAAGTCACAAACAGGACCTAAGCTATGCCCTATGTCTGGAAATATACCATAACCATTCGACCAGTACCCCGCACTGTCTAATATCGATACTACCGAGCAAACCCCGAAACACTTAGCAAAAATAAGTTATGAAACATCTCAAAACATACGTGAACAAATAGATGAAGCTACGAGCAAAAATAAAAGTAAAGGCATATTAAACTTGGACTGCCACAAAGACCGTAATTTTCAAAATATTACATAAAGTTGGCCAAACCCCATCCAAAAATAACAAAAGTAATGACCAAAAGGACCGAGATTGTCAAAGCATTACATCAAACGGGAAAAAGCCCCAAAAATAATTACAAAAATAACGGTGTGCATGCCAAACTAACACAAAGAAAAGAAAAAATAAAGTTTGATCAGTTCTCAGCCACATGCTCGTCCCTAGTAAGCTTCATCTCCCCTCCGTCTTCTTTCGCACCAAACTCAAGAACTTTGGGGGCTACTATCTGGCCGTCTACAATACTATTCAGAAATCTAACCCCCTCGGTAGAAATATCTAGCATGGGATTCGCGACCTTAAGTAAGGCCACCACGTTCGCAAAAACTATCTCAACAGCCTCCAAACAATCTTGCTCAAGACCCTGAATGCGAGCAACATGATCAGCTAGGCACCTCAAGGCCTTTAGTTCATTAGACTCATCCTCAGCGGGCACCACAATAATCTTTAAAGCAGCAACTTTGGCCAAGATGCTTTTCTTGTCAGGAGCATAGGCGACCGTCAAATTTTCCATATTAGCATTCAGGTTGGCCATCACTGCTCTGCTCGATCATTTCAATAGTAAGAAAAATTTGGATCTTGTATCGATCCTTATAATTGACGAAGTCGATTTCTGATTTGGACAACTTTGCCTCAAGATCTGCAATGGTCGTATGCACCCTCTTCAGCTCTTTGGAGGGACAAGTCTCCTCCTCAGCATATACCACCTCCATCTCCAGGATCCTCATCAAGGCAACGACATTCTGGGTCACAATTCTTCTTTTGTCCAGCAGGTCAAGGCCCTCAAGGAGAAGCGACTCTTCCCGTGGAACTGCCAATGATGGCCCCCCTCAAAGTACCCCCTGTTAAGAAAGCAATGAGGTAGCTCAAACTTATCCTCACGAGTTTCCTCTGATAAGGTCTATCTGGTCAACACCCGCTCGCGGCCGCTTCTTAGCCGGGGTTAGCTTACTGTGATGGGGACTGCTCCCTGGTATGCAAAGAGGAGGAGGTCCCGGAATGCGGATGAGCTGCCACTTTTGCAAGGCGATCCTTAAGAAATTTCTTCTCTTGCTTCTCCTAATTCGTTGCGTCCAGCTTCACTATGCAATCCTGCAAGCTCGACATTCTCCCTGCAACAAAAACCAAGCATATTTTAAAAAACAAAAAATAAACACAAGCAAGATAAAAAAGAAAGATAGTTACCTAGGAGCTCTAAGGCCTCATCGATAATACCACACTCAAGGAGCTACTTGGTGTTGATGTGTCAAACCTCAAGCACGGGCTCTTCGAGCATGTCAATAATGGTCTCCCCTCTCTTGATCTTGCACTGGGATGGGACAAACCCCTCAACGAATGCCACTAGTTTGTCATAACCATCTTTATCGCCAGGATCCAGCCGATCCGCCCTTATAGTATAATATTTTATGCTCCGCTCAAAATTGTCGAAGCTCCAATGCAGATGAAATTTTGGGACCAATTTCTTCCTCTCCTTTCTGCGCTTGTTGCGAAGGGGCTTCTCGTTCTCCCTACTATAGCCACCCGGTTAAAAATAGAACAGATGGCCACCAACGACACATGATGGATGAGGTAGTTTCTGTCCTTAAAAGTCTAGAATAAATCCAAGAACACCTTGAACAACCTCTTCATTTGCTTTAGTGACACCCAGTTGTGTCGCCCCTCCAAAGATTTCCGCTACTGGTGGAAACAATGGAAAAACAACAGAATGGTAGCACCAATTTTAAGGTACTGGCAGACGATCTCGAACGCCCGGATAAAGGTGATCGAGTTCGGATGTAGTTGAGAAGGCTCTAGCTCTAGATGAGTGAAGATGCCCAGCTGGAAGTCACTAAAGGGCAGCCGCAAGCCCACCTCTCTGAAACAAAACTCATACATCACAAAGTGATTCCTTGAATATTTCGATCATATTCTTTGGTAGAGTTCGGGCTCAATACCTCCCAATTACCTTCATATTCCGTGTGACTAGTACCATCCCCCATGAAGGTAAAAGCTTCTTCTGAGTGAAGAGAAAAACGCGAAGCCAGTTCTTGGGAATCTTCCCCGACCCAAGTTAGGTCGAGGGTAACAAGCACATCATTATCCTTGCCATTGTCGTCCATTTTAACTTGAAAAGTAGAGGAAACAGTAAATTCGAGGGTAAGATCAAATCTACCCTTCCATCACAAATCAAGTGAAAGGGCGTAGAAATGCACGAGGATGATACCCTGGCCAAAGACCTTATCAGGAGACAACAAAGTCATGAGGACGTCCATTACGGCCAACACTTCGGCAAAGTCATGACAAAATATCCCCCGAGGAAGCATGACGAGCGCGATTCCGTGAGGAAAGAACCCCCGACATGAGGACCCATGAGTCCGGCAAGCAAATACTTCCTTGACACGTGAACCATAAACATTGTATGAATTTAATCGGAAAATTCATAAGGTTCGTCAGATAATTCATAGGATTCACAGGAAAGTTCATAAGATTCATCTAAAAATTTATAAGGTCCATCATGAAACTCAGATTCCTCAGGACGACCCCCACGGGCGCCACTGATACTAGCCCTATTATCTGCCATAAATGGCGCTTAAGTGCCTTCAGAGAGGATTACAAGGTGGCCAACATTTGAAAAATGGCTTTGCCACCATCAAACACCAACAACTCAATAGACCTAAGCTAAAAAAGCTCACTTAACTAGCATTCTAACTGACGTGCTAACCACTACGAATGTATGAACCGAGAAAGGTTTAATAAACTTAGTTAATTAACAATGGGAAGGTAATGGTTGTGGATGCTCTGACGACAATAACAGCGGAAACGGCAGCGGGATCCTCAAAGGTTGAGAGCAAGGGAAAGAGAAAATTATATAAACTTTGCAAATGATCTCTTTCTTCCCTTATTTATAACACATTCCAGGGCTCGAGGACGCGTGCCTATGACTAGGGAAGTGTATAGACAACAACCCTAGTCTAGGTAGCCATCATTACGCTTGCAAGGCGACACATGGCTTAGGAACTTGGCATTTTCACTTCTCAAAATTTGACCAACTTTTTGTCTCCTCGTGCGATGAACACCCCTCGTCGGGCACATGCGACAAATTCTAACACCCTCACACGAGCATGTCTTTGGGGAATAAACTCAACAAACCTACGAGCCGAAGGGGAAACTACGAGAAATGCCCAACGCTCTTCCTCAGCTCAAATCAACCAGGATCATGGTACGAAGTACCCCCGTTTTCTGATCAATGGACAGGAACATAACACTTTCCTCATCGATACACGGGCTGGTCTTAAGTCATTTCTCCTATGCCCACAAGCAATGATTTGGAGGGCTCCTGTTTAGGACTGGGGAAACAACTAAGAAAGGCCCAATCCACTCCTTCTCTAGAATGGCCCAAAAGAATTGGCCCAATCAACTTAGGGCCAACAAAGGGCATGTTCCCCTTCTGCTCGACAACTATGGTCATGTGTTTGTTTGGCATCCAGAAACATCAAGACCATGTCTGCCGGTGATCGCGTGCCTACTCTAACAACAACTAGTTCTTGGAACCTCTGCTTGTTACAACAGCTAGTTTCGGGCATCCCTCCCAGGATAACACGCACAAGATTCTCGTTCCTACTTTCATGCAGAAATCTTGGAAGGTACCTATTTTTGGGGGCCTAAAATCCAGGCCCAAAAGTAGGAACCAATGGCCAAGCGCTGGGGGAACTAAATAAACCCTCACACTTGTGAGTGCCAGGTATCTAATATTCAATTCTAAAACCTTATCTTCTCTTTTGTATCTCTTTGCACTCTTACTTACTTGAGCATCAGAGTGACTTATAAGTACACCCCCTCCTCCTTGAATCCACTATTGCAGATACAAATATAGGCCCATTACAGGTTCTGATCACTAGTAAGATCAACTAGAAATCCTTATCTTTGTGTTTTCTTCACTTTTCGCGCATTTTTTCCAACAACTTGCTTTTGCACCTTGTATGAGCCATTCCCCTATGTTTCCTTTGCTTTATTCCATCCCATTTACATGAACAAAGCCATTTTAGTTTTTAGGGTTTTGAAGTTCGTGTGTTTTTCCAGATTTTGTATCTTGCATGATTGATGTTCATTTTGTTGTGTTTTTGTTTGAGAGAGTTTATCAAGGAGTGATGAGAGTAAACTGAGATCAAAGTAAATCATGAGAGAGAGAGAGATAGTTCAGAGTGAGAGTTCAGAGAGAGAGAGAGAGAGATAGATTAGTGAGAGAGAAAGAGAGTTCAATTGATAGGAGAGAGGCTCATTTTTTCAAAATGCAAATGGCGCCACCCCATCCGCTCTCTATCTTTTGGTGATTCTAGGGGGTTTTGTACCCTTGGGCCTTGGACTAGTATTACACTCTTTGAGCCCCCTTTTTCCACGTAGACCCCCAACCTCTGAAGTTTTACAGACTGGGCCTTAGGCCCAATAAACCTCTTAATACCCCATTTTCCATGCAAACACCCCATGTTGGTGTTTCACAAATGAGATTTGAGCCTCTTTTGGCCCAGGGTGCGCACACGCCTTGTGTTACAGCACCCCCTGGTGTTGCAGTACCCTCTTTGTTATTTATTTATTTTATTTTCCATTTATTTGTTTATGGGCCTTAGGCCCATGCCCCTTTTACTTCTTAGCACCTCCTCACATAATTCTCACACCCCTCTTTGAGCTTTTATTTTTATTTTATTTATTTTATTTCTTAATTAATTTATTTGTATTTTAATACATTGGTTAAATATTGAATATTCTCAAATAAGTAAATATCAAAACTCCATATTATTTTTAATGAAAATCAAATGCATTTTCAAAATTCAATTGAGTTCGTCTCAACTCACTTTTTCTCAATAAACTCAGATGAAAAAGGACTAATTGGATGTATATCCTTTTTTCCCCGGAGTATTCAGATACAAGCATTATAGATTTTTATTAAAATACTCGTTATCCTTTAAAATTTTAATAACGCAATCGAATTCAACTCGTTCTTTCGCAGATGAAAATGGACCAATTGGATGTATATTTCTTTCTTCCCCGAGTACTTGGATACAAGTCCTATAGCTTACCTTTCAAGTGCTTGCCATTATTGAGGAATCTTGACTGAATTTATATCAAACCCCTTTTAACAACAAAATAGGATGAAAAAGGATTATGTGGATGTATATCCCTTTTTCCCCGAGTATTTAGATACAAGTTGTATAGCTTGCCTTTAGAATACTTGTCATCCACCTAAAAAATAACTTCAACCAATCAAACCTACTTTTTCGCCTTAGCGCGACTAAAAACATTTTTATAAACGAATGATGTTTTATCCATTCCGACACAAAGCATAAAAAACACTTTATTCTTCCCATGTGTGAGTATCAAGCAATGTTTTCCCACTCAAATGCGATCTAAACATGATTTTTTATTGATTCCAACGCGAAGCACAAATAACATTTCATTCCTCCCATGTGCGAGTAGAGAGCAACATGTTTTATCTCGAATGTGATCCAAAAATATTTCACTAAAATCAACCAACAAACAAACACTTTCTACCTATAACTATGTAGCTTTGAGTTCTCCATTGCACCTAGGGATACGTAGTAGCGAGATTGAAAGTCTCATCAAGCACCCTAATAAAAAACCATTTTTCCTTTTCTTTATTTTTATAAATATGTTGTAATAATTATAAGAAATTATAAACACCTTATGCTAACACTCTTATCCATAAAACTAATTAAGTGGTTCTCATAAGTTACAATAAATGTCACTGGGTGCTAATACATTCCCCGTGCATAATCGACTCCTGAACCTAAACTTGGTTGCAATGACCATATTTTTGTTCTTTTAGGGTTTTGTCGATGTTTTCCCTTTTAAAATAAACTTCAATGACAACTTCATTGAATTTCAAGCATTTATTCGCTCTGGTATTTTTCACACCGTGATGGCTGGAGACTCCACTAGAGACATTAGAGATTCAAGCCTAGTTTAGTTAGCTTTGTGATGAGTGTTGGCATTATTTATTTTAATTCTTCTAGCATATTTTATTTAATGTTCTTGGTATTATTTTTATTATTATTTGTTGTATAATTTGAATACGTTGTTGGTTTGGATTTTTCAGTTTGCTTTCACTTACATACATTTTGAGCAGGCTCTATACTTGAGTATAAAAACCTAAGTTTAAGTTTGATGGACACATAATGTTGACCTTCGAGATGTATGTCTCGCTTGGTTGGCAAGAAGAGCTCACCTAGAATAGATCCTCTTAAGGGTATTTTTGCCTAATGAGTAATTCATTATTGATGATAATATTTTTAAATGTGGTATATGATTCTAGAAACCTTTGTATAGAAACCTAAACCTGTTATAAGGTTTGATGGTCATGTAGTCTTATCCTTTGAGATGTATACCTCGCTTGGTCGGTATGAATACCTCACATAGAGTAGACCCACTTGAGGGTATTGTTGTCTAATGGGTAATTCATTATCGACAAAAATATATTCAAATGGGGCAAGCGACTCTGGCAACCGTGTCTAGAACCTTGGAGACGATGGTTGTGTAGTGTTGGGCTTCTAGGTGTATGTCTCGCTTGGTTGTCACGAAGGTCTCACCTAGAATATATCCTCTTGAGGATATTTTTGTCTAATGATTAATTCGTTATTGATGGAAATATTCTCAAATAGGATATGTGGCTTTAAGAACCTTGTAAAATCCTAGAGTCATCCCTCAATATATTCATTATTTAGAAAGCACTTAGAACCTTTCTATCGTAAGGAATCATACTTGGACCTTTTGAAACTGCATCGTACATACACATGCATCCATACATGACATTTCATTGCATTTTCATAAAAAATCATTTGGCATATCAAAAACGAAAAAAAAATTGCATATGCATTCATCAACATGCATGTACAATTTTCCAAAAAAAAAAAAAAACTCATCCCACCTTTTGTCCATAACCAGCAAGTAGATCTCTCGGCACTCGCTTGAAACTTGAAACAACTCTAGATTAATTATGGAGGAAGTTAAGAGAGACTAATAATTTTTAAGAGAGGAGGTCAACCAGTTGAAAATCCCGATTGTGTCTTGTCTTTAAAACCTTGCAAGCTTTAATAAGGAGAGAAGATAAATCTCCACCAATTTATGCAATAGAAGTGATTACCCCTCCATATTGGTTCGATTTCACCCCAGGTCCACGACAGACCCATGTAGTGATCGCTCATGTCCCAATGTATGGTATTCCTCACGAGCATTCCGCACTACCAGCAAGCTTCACCGAAAGCTCTTAGCGTCTTCCATCATAATCTTTCCATCCTTTAAAGTTGCAAAAGTAATCACTTCAAATGCCTAAATCCCCATTCCTGCATGGTGCGACATTTCCATATTTGCAACCTCTGCTTCTAAGGCCTTTTCACCAATAAGCATTGTTTATCCTTTAGCAGAGTTGACAGAAACAGGCACAAAACAAAAATCAATATAAGACAAGGAATAACCAAGAAGGAAAGCGCAACCGCTTTGACCCAATTCATATACCATATAGTTGACTCTTGCAACATTTGATTCAAAACTCACTTGTGGTTCCCTGACCTCTCAAAACGTTCATACCTCCATTTCCCCTGGTTACGACCTAAATGTTAAATGGGAATACCATGCTGGGACATTAGGGAACTCCGTTGAGGATTGCATGGCATTCAAAGCTAGCATGCAAAAGTTGATCGACAACAAGAGCTTAATATTCAAGGAAAATGACCTAAATATATATACTTTAATTACAAGGTCATGTAATGAAGAAATAAAGGGACTCCCTAAACTCCTCGAAATTCTTTATCACAATGAAAGTGTTGAAATCTTGGAGACCAATGTCACCGACATTGCATGACCCAATAGATTGACCCAAAATGATCAAATTTTTGCTTCAAAACAATTCAAGGAAGAATCTTATGAGACAATATTAGGTTCCTCGATCGGAAAAGATATTCCAAATCTTAGCAAGGGGTAAGACCCATTCAAAAGGCCACATCTCGTAAGGAGTCTGAACAAGAAAACTCTGGGAATTGTCGTATCATCTTTGACGAGTATGATGACCTCCACCTTTCGGAGGGGAAAGATTAACAAAAAATAAATCAAGCATGAGAAGTTATCTTGGAAACCAATGATCATCTGGATATTTTATCTTTCTTTATTTGTAATTTCCTTACTTGTAAAGTACTTATTTGCTTTTAAATTTCTTATTTTGAGTGGTGAGATTAATGAATTGATCATGCATATTTTAAATTAAGCTTTTTGAGTCGACTCTTTTCATACTTCCTTCTTAAAAAAAAATATAATAAACATCAAAAAGTTTCACCTCACTTTTCTTTATCAAACTTTTGTTTTAGCAAAGATTGGATGGAGGATGATGTAAACGAAATATCCAAAATTGCTAAAGTATGTTTTTTAATAAAATCTCGATAATGATGTAAGTCATTATTTCACTTCCCGAACACTAAGGAGTTAAGGAAATTTATTCCCTAGTAAACCCCGTTGAGCCTAGAAGTTGGTGTCTCTTTTTGTATCAAAAACCTTTAAGCTTAACTAGGGGAAAGGTAGTTTTTCAATTATTTTGACTATGCATTCACATTTCAAGAGAATCATTCCATCTATACAAGAGGTTCAACCACATCTTCTACATCAGACACATCATGAAGCATCAAAGAAGTCGTGAAAATCCAAAAGTTTATAGTGATTGTTCCTCACTAACCATTAAACATGGCAATCACAAGCCTTTTAGCAAAATCAAATCTAAAAGGACAATTTCATAGAAATTTTTCCAAAAAATGAATGAAAAAAGAATGAGATATGAAAAAACCAAGAAAAAAATAAAAGGCAAAGTGTAACGGTAGAAATATTGAGACTAAGCCATTGGATTGACTTGACTCGCACAGATCAAATAAAAATAGCCATCGCGCTTTATTGTTTCCAAAGGAATGGGAAAAGAGTGAATAACCTAAAAAAAGAGGGGGAGAGAATCTAGGTACGGGGGTTTGTTATGCAAAGGGAAGGTATTAGAACCCTAAATATCTACGGTACTCTGCAGGAACCTCTCTGAAAATTTGTGTATTTTTTATATAAGTGTTGTATAAAAAATGGATGGTGGAGGTGAGAAAACAAGTATATTTTACAATTTTTGCACCCGCCGTGGTTGCAAACCTTTAGTTCCTATGTACCACCTTTTCTGCAATAGGGGATCAGGGTACTCGTAGTTCACCTTTAAAAATTTTAAAACATAAATGTGTTGGTTAATGTTTAGAGATGAGACATCATCGTCAACAAAGCCTCGCTTAACACCCAAGTGGAAAATATCTCACTTAACTACATATCATAGAAGTATAGTAGCTTGCATCACTATAAGGATTGACAAGATTCTAATCTTTTGAGAAAGTTTTTAAAATAAAAAGCCAAAGTGGTAAAATTATTGGAATGAGATTGATTGACTTTTAGTCTTCTCACAAAAATGTTAAGAAAATATTTGAAAAGACATGGACCTAAGTCCAAGTTTATTGTGAAAGCGGTTCAAGTTTAGAAAACAAGAATAGTTTTGAAAAGGAGGGAGAAGATTTTTGAAATTAAAGAAGATGGGAGGAGATGAAGAGACTATCCTAAGGCATAAGGTAAAAGCTAGGGAAAATAATCATCTAACCAACAAGAAGCCAACATTTGATACAATGAGTCAATGTAGAATTCATATCCTTTGGATTGAAACCAAACAAGAAAAGATATTAAACCTCTTAAGAATACCAAACTTCAAATGCATTAAGTCTTTACAAAAATTGGGCAGAGTAATGGTTGTATACAAATGAATTCCCAATCACAGACGAAGCACATAATCAGAATAACCTGGACACAAAGAAAAATCAACCCAATGTCTTAGGGTAAACCCCAAGAACTCAGACAAAATGACAATAGAAGTCACAAGGTCCCAAGTCAAGTCAATCCTAAGTCCAAGAAGTCCACAACTCCAAAATTCCAAGGATAGTAACTGTAATACGGTGGGAGAACTAAATTTACTGGTTTTGCGTTTTATCGCAAATGTTACGGTTTGCAAGAGTCGACTTTTCTTTTATCCAATAAAGGAAAGGGTGAAAAGAACAGGAAAGACCTTTCGAGAATTTTCTGAGTAAGGGGGGTAGGTTATGAAAAGGGAAGGTGTTAGCGTCCTTTTCATCCATAGTTATCTACAGGCTCTTAGTTGCTAGCTCATTTTGAAAATTATTTTTTGTGTAAGTGTATTTTGAAAATATTTTGAAAAGATGCCTTAGTGCGGCAAACTTTGTAATTATTCTCGTATTGTTTAGAATGCATACAAAGTGTTTTGTCTGTGAAAATATTTAAAAAAGAGTGTACGTGTGAGAAATTGTTTTGTTTTGCGAGCAAGCAACTACAAGCTATCTACCTACTCAAAATATCTTTGTTCTTTTCCTCTTTTCCTTTAGATAGTGCTATCCTACGATTAGTTAGTAGATATCCCTATCATTGGATGTTTTGAGGGATGGGCGTGAGTCATCGTACAGTCACGAAGGCAACTCGTAAGACACTTTAGCAATTACCCTAAGGTACTAAGATCATTTGTCGAGGTAGCATCAAAGGGTCATCAAGGGACTATGATCTTTTAACCAAAGGGTCTTTGCTAAAAATTCTCACGTTCGAGAAATGTGACTGTTGTTTTCCGAAGGCAACAAGTGGGGGTACCTTAGAGATGCGCGCGTGCAAAGTGTGTTGTGTTTCAGTTATGTTTATCTTGGATGTTAGGTTTTCTGACGTTTTCTTTTAAGTCTTACCATGCAATCCTATTAAGATAGCGGTTAAATATATACAAGCATTCATACAGTAGTGAGGGAAGTAAAAATGTAGGAAAGTAAACTACGCCATTACAGTGCTTCGGGGATGGGGAGTACAAACCAAAAATTGGGGATAAAAATGTAAAGGGATCATAATTATTTATTACATACTTGAGCAGTTACAATAGTTATGAAAAAAATGCGAAAAATAAACGAGTGCGCGAAGATTGAAGAGGGAAAGAGTATTAAGAAAACCTAAAAAAAATTCTAAGATTAAAAAAATGTTTTTGTTGTTTTTATTTAGAAAAATGTTTTATGATAATAAACCTAATTCTAACTAATTTTTAATAATAAAAATAAACTCAAAGTGATTTAAATTAAATTAATTAAATTTAACAAAATTTTAATTAATAAAAAAAACTCAAATCTAATGTTTTTATGATTTTTTTGTTATTTAATAAAAAAGAAATTAATTGAAAGAAAATACATAAATAATTAAAGAAAAATAAAAATGAAATGGGTCGTGCTGTAACAGTAAATAGGGGTGTGGATTTGAAATTGTTAGGCCCAAAACGAATGAGCCTAGGTACCACGCTTGATTTAGTGCAACTGGATCCATACATCCCATGGTGTGCCTGCTGATCCGGGGCATTGGATTTGAGATTTTGAGATCTAATGACCCAACCCTGAAGTATACCATGCGCGCTCTAGCTTTGCATACACTGGATCTATAAAACAAAAGTTAGAAAAATAAAAATTTCTCCCTGCCTGGGTCGAACCCAAGACCTGGAAGAGGTGTGTCTTAAGACCGCGCATACTACCACTGGGTTGTGTTGTTCATTCGTTACATTAATCAAAACAAAACAATATAATATAAAATGAGTACTAATGACAGCAAGCAAAATACACACGCGTATAAGCGGGCCTTTATATTTTGGATGAAAAAATTAGATCAACCTAATATGACACACGATTTTCAAGCGAGTCAGACCACCCCTCACGGTGGTAAACTCCTTCTTCTCTGGTGGCCTTAAAATTTAAACCTGTAAAACAACAAGAATTAAAGTCCCAAATTAACCCTAAACCCCCTAAATGGTATGCTGCGAATCCAATGGTGATGTCCGTTTTGTATGAATTGGCCTGGAAATAGGGATACAAAGACACAGAAACATTTTGCCCTAACCATGGAAAAACGCAATTCTTACGTTAAAGCTCCATGTTTTTGATCCAGGTATGCTTTAAACAATAATATAGGATGATATATGTGGTTAGAAACAAATAACAACGCATGAATTTAAAAATATGAATGATGAACTAAATGCAAAATGGAAAACAGAGATCTCACGATTCAGGCCTGGGGAATTATTGAGACTTGCCTTTACTTACCCTATGAATGTTCAGGAAGTGGTTTCGAGCCTTAGTTTAGGTTGAAGCTGCTGGCAATGTGAGAAATAATGTTCACAACTTCTTTGAATTTTGGAAAATTTTTGGAGGGCTTTTGTGCAATGATTCTGTGTGTTTTGGATCTGTTCTTGTTTGCATTATATAGAGGAATGACTTGAATCTAGTAATATGGCAAGAAATTAAACAATTAAACCATGGTTTAAACAAGAATTAACCATTTTGAAAACTTCCCAATTTGAGCCATTCTTGTATTCTTTGAGCCCTTTCATGAATTTGGAATGTTGTTGGGTTGTCACAAGCTGTGTTGGGCTCTAAGAGAATCAATCCATGCGTTGGCCCATTTGTTTTCTATTTAATTTATTAATTTTGAATTTATTTGAATAAAAACAAAATAAAATAATGATAAAAATAGGGGAAGGTGTGAGTGAGCTCAAAATTCTCTCATGGGGTTATGAATATGTTTGATGCTCAAAAAGTTGGGCCACAAATCCAAAACTTCAAGTTTGCATGTTTTGCATTTCATGAACTTCCTCAAAATTTCCAAATTTGTGCTACTCATAACTTGTTCAATTTTTATATTTTGAAGATGATCTTGTACTTTTTGAAAATCTCAATATGTCCTTTACAATTTCTATTTTGATCATTTTTGCATTTGGATACATTATCTTAACGTAAGTTGCCTTGACAAAAAGTGTCTTTTGTTGACTTTTGAAAATGACCTATAATGTATTAGCTCACATCTTTCAAATGAAGCATCTTTTGAACTTGAGAATAAAAACAAAGTTGTAGATAATTGAATTTTATTAAAAATGGGATTTGGTTGGGGGAAATTTTATGAAGCATGTGAAAGTTATGCTTGGTCAAAGTTCAGTTGACTTCTCCTAAGGAAACCCTAATTTGACAATTCTTGACTTTTGATGATTTGAGAACATTCCTTGGGGAATCATGATCAACCCTTTATAAAATGATGAATATCACTTCAAAATGTTGATGTTGACCAAAAAATCCTGAATTTTGACTGTATGTTGACCATTGTTGACTTTTTACCTAATACATTTGATTTTTATTCATCTGAGCCATTGACTGAGCAAACTTATGATGCAAGACTTGAGACTTGACATGAACCTTGTTGAGAACCTATGGAGAACCATGGAAACCACTTTAGACCTTTGCAACCCAAATTTCTTTGAGAAACTTAAAACCCTAGTTGTAGACCTTTGGCTTAGGAGGAGCATTGACTGGTCAACCCTTGAGATTCTTGAGTATTTGAGAAGCCCTAAAGAAATGTCTTAAAGAAAATGGGAGGGAAAATTTTGTGGTACAACAAATGCCCATGTTCAATCTTCTTAAACCTGAAGAGTTAGATTGGCATGTCCTCCGTTTGTAACTTGAAGGTAGAAGAGGATCGAACACCTAAGTGCCCAGAAATTTGCACTCGCCTGTGCAAAAAGGAACATTGTTGGTTGATTGTACCGGGAATGGGCTTATAGATTCCATTTGGAGAGGTGAAAGAGAGTCGTCGGAGATGGGCTTAGAGATGCCATCCGAAGTAAACATTGTCTTCAACTGGAAGAAGTATCCGAATAAATCTATGCTTGATTTACACTGAGCCGGAAGAGGTATATGTCTATCTTCAACTGGAAGAAGTATCAGAATAAATCTATGCTTGATTTAATCTGAGCCAGAAGATACTTGTGCTCGTTTTTATCTGGAAGAAGTATTAGAATAAATCTATCTTAATTTAAACAGATCCAGAAGATATTTGTTGGAAGAAGTATCAGAATGAATACACGCTGATTTAAACTGAGCCAGAAGATTTTTACCACTGATTTCAATTGGGGGAGGTATTAGAATACATCTATGGTTGGTTCTATCTGAGCCAGAAGATGTAATGTCCAACTTTAACTGGAAGAAGTATCAGAATAAATCTTATGGTTTATTTAATCTGAGCCAGGAAATTTCTGCAAGTGGAAGAAGTATCATAATAGATCTATGCTCGATCTAAGTTGAGCCAGAAGAATGTCTAATGGAATAAGTATCAGAATAAATCCACGCTTGATTTAAACTGAGCCAAAAAATATTTATGCTTGACTTAATTTAAGCCAGAAAATGTCTACGACCGTCTTCAACTGGAAGAAGTATCAGAATAAATCTATGGTCGATTTAATCTGAGCCAGAAGATATCCACTCTCGTCTTCTACTAGGAGAAGTATCATAATAGATCTACGCTTGATCTAAACTGAGCCAGAAGATGATGTCTTTGAGAAGACTATCTGATCATACAAGTAATTAATGATATTTGTTTATTGATTGATTTTTCCTTAAAAGGTGAAGAGTTAGTTGTATGCAATATCATGATGCATGAAATGCATTGTGTAATGATGTTCTCAAAATAAATGAGATTGTGCTATATGTGTTTTGTATGCATATGATATGTTGTTCGTAAATGATGTATGGATGTGAAATGTTGTCGAAGTGTATTTGTAAACTCAGACAACATCTTTGACTGGGGAAAATAAATCCCTGACTGTTGTTAGGGATGAAGAGTATGTGTATCTTAGATCTTCTGGGGATTATTTTCGCTGGGGACTCCTACTCTTTGTTCGAGGAAACTCTGCTGGGGAATGTTGATTTCTTCTTGGGAAGAAGAGTTCAGGAACATTGGTGTTCCTTGCTCTAGTGGGGATTATAATTCCTGTATACCCTGACTGGGAATAAAAGAGATGGACATTATTTCGAGGTGATGTTTAACCGAGTTTCTGATATGGATACCGACTTGTCTGGAGAGACTAAGTTTGAATGACATCTAATCCAGTTTTAGATTTATTAGCAACTCTTTGGGGGATAGCAACCTGGACTGCCCTTTGTTATCCGACTTAAGCTGGGGAGATTGAATTTCGCTGTGGAAATAAACCTTGTTGACAGAAACTTGAACTCTGCTTGAGGGAAATAAACCTTATTGAAAGAGGAGAACTCTGCTGAGGAAGAACCCTTGCTAAGGAAAAGAGCTATGCTGGAGAGAAGTAGGCTGCAAGGGATTTTACAGTTTTGAAAACTCAGTTGGGGAGAAGAATTTCCATAAACTGTAATGATCGGGACTCTGAAGGTGAGTGATATTGCTGGGAAAAATATCATATTCTTTTATCCTCTAGGGGAATTTGCTGGTGAGTATGATAAGACTTCCCTGTGGGGATAATCCCATGGAAATGGCTCTGTGGGGATTTGTGGATGGCTCGAACATTATCCTAACTCCTAGAGTCTTGAGCAAATGTTTATTCCTATTTTTATGCATATATTTATTAACAGTCAATTGTATTCATATGCATATTATCATTCAATTTTAGTCATTGGACGTCTTGCAAACAAGACAGAAAGAGTAAAAACGGAAAAAAGTTTGAATTTTGAATTTTTATTTCATTGATAGTTTGCCCATAGGCAGGCGATTTCGTACAAAGAGACTGAGATTCAAATAAGGGGAAATTGTCATGGAATGAAAACAGTACAAAGTGTAAATAAGATAACAACTATGTGGAAATAATCTCGTCGGATTCCAACTCTGCCATTGCCCTTATGTCTTCAAGCATCTCATCCCTTGTTGTCAGAAGAAGTTGATCGAATTGATCTGTACCATTTGAACTTTGACTTTGGTAATAAAGCTTGATGTAGGTGATCCAATGGGGACATAGTCGTACACTTTAATCCCTAATTTTTTCCAGGACCGCCCTTTCGGGTTTTCAGTCCACAGGGATACCCTTTTTTCCCAAGCCTCCTTTTCAGGGTTTCGACTTGCCAGGTGTACATTATTTTCATATATATCCCTGATTTTTGCCCAAACCTTTTTGGTTCACCGGGATGCCTTTATATTTTCCTAGGCCAGTCAACCTAGCGGGTTGTTTTCATGTGTAGTATCTTTTGACTATGTCTGTATTCACAAGGTGCGGGAGATCTTCACCATCCACGGTGGTCAGTATCATAGCTCCGTCGGAAAATATTTTCTTGATTACAAATGGCCCTTCGTAAGTGGGAGTCCATTTGCCCCTGGGATCACCCTGCGGTAGAATGATTCACTTTATTACCAAGTCACCAACCTGATATACCTGATTCTTGATATTCTTGTTGAATGCTTTGATCATGCGCTTCTAATACATCTGACCATGACACACAACCACAAGCCTTTTCTCGTCGATTAGATTTAACTGATCTAACTTGGTTTGAATCCACTCGTCTTCGTCTAAGTCTGCATCTTTCATGATCTTTAGAGAAGGAATCTAAACCTCGACAGGTAGGACAACTTCCATACCATAAACCAGAGAGAATGGGGTCGCCCTAGTTGATGTTCTAGCCGAAGTGCGGTAGCCGTGAAGAGAAAACGGTAACATCTTGTTCCAATCTTTGTATGTCACAACCATATTCTATATGATCTTCTTTATGTTCTTATTGGCGGCTTCCACTGCACCATTCATCTTAGGTCGATACGGAGAAGAGTTGTGATGCTTGATCTTGAATTGCATGCAGAGTTCAGTAATATAGTATTGTTGAGATTAGTACCGTTGTCTGTGATAATCCTCTCGGGGATGCCATACCGACAAATAAGGTTGTGTTTGATGAATCGGGCGACCATATTTCTAGTAACAGAGGCGAAAGAAGTTGCTTCCACCCATTTTACAAAGTAATCAATGGCGACAAGGATGAAGTGATGTTCGTTAGATGTAGTAGGCTTAATTTCTCCGATCATATCAATGCCCCATGTAAGTGTTTGTTGGCAGCAATTTTGGTAAAACACTGCTTTGGTAATGTTTTACTTAATGTCTTTACATTTGATGTAAAACATTCAACTGATTTTGAATGATGTCAAAGCAGATGTCTTAACATCTGCCTGCTGATCTGAATGTGTTTTCAGATTTTTTGTTTCCTATTTTTAAGCATGCCTTATTCAGGATTTGTGGGTTATAACTTATGAAAAATATGGAGTAATATTTTTGATCTATCTCATCTTTATGTTTTATATCTTGGCCTATGTTGTACCCCAAAATTTTCCCTCCCATATTCCTCAAGACATGTCAAGAATCATCTCCAAATGGTTCAAGATTGCTCAAGAGTTAGACAGTCAAGCCATCTCCTAAGCAGTAGACAGCTGAAATTAGGGTTTTGGTTCTTTCAAGGAATTTGGGGTTTTCAATGGTTCAATAAAATCTCATAGGCCTATATGCATTATCTAGCACCTACATGTCAAGTTTCAAGACTCACAGTGCCAATTTGCATAGTCAAAAGCCTCATTTGATCTACAGTCAACTGCAAGGGCAAAATGGTCATTTTGCAGTCAAAAGTCAGAATTTTTGGTCAACACCTTATTTTGAGTCCACAATCATCATTTGATCAATTCTTGATCATGATTCCACAAGAATAGCTCAAAAATCATCAAGGTGCAAAAGTTACTATTTTTGGACACTAGAAAAGTCAACTGTATCTTGACCAGGGCATAACTTCTTCATGGTTTATCAAACAAATTCCATCCAAAGCTCATTTTGAAGAGGATGCAATTTCCTACAATCCATCTTCACACTCCAAGTCCAAGAAATTCTCTCACAAAAAGTTACCAATTTTTACATTATAGGTCACTTTCAAAAGTCAACAAAAGTACACTTTGAGTCAAAGGCCATAACTTGAGATTGGTAAATCCAAATGACATGGGACCAAATGCATTGGTTAGAGGACTTCAAGAGTTTTCTAAAATGTCAAAGAACATGGTCATATGATCAAAATTGAGTAAGTTGTGCATTGGAGAAGTTGGGAAATTTTCATGAATTTGCAAAAGTCAATTATCCTCAAAACTCCAATTCTTGACAAAAGGGCCCACTTTATTCCACTTGATTCGGCCTTGTCATGCCACACACGTGTCACATGCTTGATTTCATGACCAAACATTTATTTTTCTATTTTATTTAATTTTTATTGATTTAATTCATTTTAAATCTATAATAATTCAAATAAAATCTAAAAATCAATGGAATAGTATCTTTGTGATTTGTAGAGCTTTCATATATCATGTGACAACAAACCAATTCGTGCTAGGGATTATTTGTACACAAAATCTCAGATTTGGCCATATTTGGAAAGTTTGTCAATGGTGAAAAAGTGCAAACCTAATTCTCCCATATACATGGATTAAAGCCCAACTCTTGACCTAATTCAATTCCCATATATGCAAGCAAGCCTCCTAAACCTAATTCACGAACTGAAGCTGCCTAAAATCAAGAAACCAAACTGAAAAATTCTGGAAAAAGTGTGAGATCAAGAACAATATTGCAGGCACTTTCAGACCAAAAAGAGAATGTAGCCTTCTTCCTGGACATCCAGTGGTGCTACAGCAATAAAAGCCAAGCCTTTTCATCAACCACATCACACTGTAAGTTGTCTCAAACTTTTCCCTGAACACGAAACCGTAACTTCCAGTTCTTGCACCTTTTCTTCAAAACATTGGCATATTCATGTTTATCATTTGATTTCTAACATAATTGCATTATTCAATTTTGTTATTGGCCACTGTATCGTGATGTTCGAACCTAGGGTTCATACGCTTGTGTTTTAAGCGTTTTCCATATAGGCAAAATCAAGATGAATGATGGTTACATGGATGATGAGGAGACAGAGACGATCACGTCCGTGTGATTGGATGGAATTTTTATGGCCTAGGGACAATTTTTGAGATAAGCCACGGAACTTCCTGCGGATAAAAATCCGCAGGTAATAAAACCAGGAATTTGGAGAAGACGAACAGACGTCGCCCTCCCATTGGCCCGTTTAAATTACGCGCTTTTATTTTTATTTTTGCAGGCATATTCATTTATTTCATATATAATTTTTTCTTCTTATTTCCTTAATAACTAAGGCAGCGTGGTGGAGTGGTTGAGCGAACGTCCAATGAGCCTTGGGACCTGGGTTCGAATCCCAGGTCCCCCAAAGTATTTGTATTATTTTGTTTCAGGAAATTATGTGCAACACTTCAAGCAGGGCCTATCATGCGCCCTCATCTAGATGATGGCCAGGTGGTCTCAAATCAGATCCAGTGGCTCAGGGTGCACGTTCACCATACTCCCTGGTCAACATACGCGTAGACGATCTGCAAAGTCAAGTAGGCCATGATGTTTTGGGCTTCAGAATGGCCAATCACACCACCGATTTGGGCCAGCACCCCCCTGGGTTTATTTCTTCTTCTCCTTTTATTTTTATTTATTTTTATTTAATTTGTTTTTATTAATTTTTAATTAACTACTAACTAAAACAATTAACATTTTTTTAATAAATTCAGAAGACATAAAAAATATAATATTTTTATTTATTAGATTTAATTAGTTATTTTGCAAATAAATAAGTAATTAATTAACTTAGCTTTAATTAGGTTAATTCTAACTTTTTTGCTATAATTTAAAATCAATGTAGAATTAGGGTTTTTAATAACTTTTGACTATCTTTTATTTTTTCCCTTAAAAAACATAAAAAACTCAAAAAATATATTTCTTTTTATTAATTAATTAGTTTAGGTTTAATCTAATTCATAAATAATAAAAATCTCCTTCTTTCTCAAAAAGGGTCAAAACCCTAAAAACTCTCCGCTCCAATTTTTTCTCGCGCGTATGATTATTTTTTATTCATATTTTGATCCATATAATTGTATTTGCTCCGCTAAGGCGTCCTACTATTGCTTTGGTGATCACATGTCCCTATAATCGAATTGACCCGAAAACTCCAACGACGGTGCTACCTACTTCTCAATAGTGGGATAGTACTGTCTAAAGGACATTTACACAGCTTAATTTCTTTTGAGTAGGTAGAGGTTCTCAGGTACTTGCTCTTTCAAAACAAAACAACTTTTCGCACTTACACTTTTTCAAACAAAAGTTTTCAAACCAACACTTCATACACTCTTGAGGACAGATATAAGAGTTAAATCGAAGTTTTTAAACAAAACTCTTTTTCGAAACCCACAAACACAAGAACAGCAAAACTTTTGAAAACATAGTGAGCAAGTACCTAAGAGCCCGTGGATAACCACGGATAGAAAGGGTGCTAACACCTTCCCTTTCTATAATCTACCTCCCGAACCCGAGAAACATCTCGAAAAGGAATTTTGTTGTGCTTTTGTCCTTTCCTTGTTGGAGAAAATAAAAGACGGTGGCGACTCTTGCTTACCGCGACATTTTGCAAAACGTAAACGCGAACCAGCATTTCAAAACAGTCAGTTCTATTCCCACCGATCACAGAACTGGCGACTCTGTTGGGGTCTACTTATAAGTGAGGTGTACCTTAGGATTAGATCACTTGTGTTTTCAATTGTATGCCTTGTATGCTTTAATTTTGTGGGCTTGTATCGGAGTTTTATAGATCCTAACTCGGATCTGGGGTACCCCTTTTTTAGGTAAGTAGCAATAAACTGTGAGGGATCTGTCCGGCATAGACCGACACGGATGAAGCAGTAGCTACGTTGGTGTGACACCTTGGTCTGTACCGATATCCCTTGTGTTGGAACAAGGAGAATATGGGTCTTCTGAGGAGTCATTAAGCACCAACTGACCTTAGAACCTTAAATTGACCAACTTGGCCATAGAACAGTAGCAGTATGCTACACTCATTGAGACTAAACTCTCGCGATGGTTCCGGCCGCAAGGAAAGGTTGCCAAACTGGAATTATGACCGATTGAGGGTAGTCAGTGATATTGAGATCCTTTACAACCTGGTTACTATTTTTTAGGACAGGTCTTAACCAACTGAAACTGAAAGAGGGTAGTACCTAAGCTTCATGTCAGCCTGAAATCTAAGGGCTCTTTTGTGTGACTTGTGTGCCTTCAAACTTGAACTACTTGCACATTCTTGTTATCTGACAACATGAGTTCCTTGCAGGTTTTGTTTACAGTCCTTATTTATTGCAGGGCTTACTTACACCTCACACCTTGCTTCAACGCATAGCATACACATCATAACATCATACCATAACATTTCCTTAACCATTTCAAGGATCTCAAGGGTTTGTGATGCAGGTCATGATGAACCAAATGTCTAGCAAGGGGCAAAGGGGATTTATTTTCCTCTAGCCAAGGTTGTTGGAGATCAAAACACGATAACTTGAGTCAGGGGCTATGACCCACTCGATATGGTGAGCTTGACTCTTGAAGAAGGACTCTCAGCAACATGAAGTTCCTTCAATCAAGCTACAAAATTCAAATTCTAACAAGTTTCTTTGTTTACCCCACGAGATCCTTGAAAACATTGCATACATATGTCATACATATCATTGCATTACAGGTACCCTTTTACAGGTCGCTTACCTCCTTCGCTGTTTATTGCAGCAATCATCATGACTACTGAACCTTCCGCTGAGCAAGCTATCAAGGCCCTCTAGGCCCATAATGCCCAGTTCCAAGAGTTGGTTATGAGCCTAGCCAAGGGTCAACAGGATTTGAAGACTCTGATTCTGAAAGAGAGGAAAAAGAAGAAGAAGAGGACCGTCTTGTTCAACACTGGACGCAGGTTTGGAAATGGATTGCAGAATGAGGTTGAGCTGACCTCCTCCTCTGTAGGGAAAGACAGCCCGCAAGTGAGAAGGGTTCCTAGCCCCATAGTCTCCGACAACGAGACAGATTATGATGAAGAACAGTATCCTCCCGCTGAAGATAAGTACAAACAGCTGGAAGACCGGTTAAGCGCTATGGAGATACAGAAGGTGCCCGGTCTAGACTTCGAAGATCTAGGTCTATCCTCCGGGGTGGTGATTCCCCATAAATTCAAGGCACCTGCATTTGTCAAGTATGACGGAGCTTCATGTCCAAAGCTGCACCTCTAGTCATATATAAGGAAGATCCAGCCTTACACAGCTGATAAGAATTTGTGGATCCATTTCTTTCAGGACAGTCTTTCAGGGACTCAGCTGGAGTGGTTCTATCAGCTGGATGGAGCCAGTATCCGCAACTGGGAGGATTTGGCTACTGCGTTCTATAAGCAGTATCAATATAATTCCGACCTCGCTCCTACGCGTACCCAACTCCATGGTATGTCAATGGGGACAGGTGAAGGATTTAAAGAATATGCTCAAAAGTGGAGAGACCTTGCCGGAAGGGTGCAGCCATTGTTAACTGATCGTGAACTCATTGATATGTTTCTGGGGACCCTGTCTGGTCCATTCTTTAATCATCTGATTGGAAACTCTTCAGCCGGGTTTACAGATCTTATCTTGACTGGGGAGAGAATTGAAGCCGGCATCAAAAGTGGGAAGATTCAAGAAGCTACACCTTTTGATGCTCATAAAAAGCCTTACAGTGGGAAGAAAGAGTCCAATGTTGCGTACTGTCAAAAGAGTCGTCGTGACCAACACGTAGGGGCAGTCTTGATCTCTGGTTCTGCGTCACACCGACAACAGCAAAGGGGAAATCAACGAAGGTCGGACGAGCCTAAAAGACAGTTCACCAACATCAACATGCCATTGTCACAAGCACTGCAACACATGTTGAAGATGAATCTGATTGCGGTGATAAACCCTCCTGCGAACCCTAAGACTTCTTCTCCCAACTACAACCCGGATGCAAGGTGCACTTATCATTCTGGTAGCCCAGGGCACGATACTGACGATTGTTGGGCGCTGAAATACAAGATTCAGAATATGATTGACGCTAAGGAGATCGAATTCGAGCCTTCTGAGACTCCCAATGTGATCACTGCTCCCTTGCCAAAACATGGCTAGGATTGAGAGACTTTTGTTCATTTAAATTCTGAAATTGTATTTTTCTTTGATTATTCAAACAATTATCATGTCAAACTCTATTATTTCATTAATGCATCACACGTGTCTGTTTTGAATTAATTGTTTTCACTATGCTTAAAATTGCTTTCATTTTTTGATGTTCAACTATCGGTTAAAAAATTCTAAGCCTTTTGAGGGAGGATGACGAAAACGATACCACGATCTTTACAGTATGCTTTTGAACAGACCCCGCTGACGAGGTACATGCATTGTTTCAAATCCTAAACAGTGGAGTTATAAGGAAGATAATCCCTAGTCAACCCCTTTGAGCCAAAGAAGTTGGAGTTTTTCTTTTCAAAAATTAAAACCCTTAATCATAACCTGGGGCAGGGTAGTTCTCTCAGTTGATCCAGGTGCACAATGAATGGCATCAAAGAAGTCCTTTCGAGATAAAAAGACAGTGATGGTTCCCTATAATCGTCAAGACAGGCGATCGTTATCTTTCAAAAACAAAAGCCCAATAAGTCAAAACCTATGAAGGAGACTTACAAAAAATGGGGCATCCCGCTGACTGTAACCACAAGAGAAACAGTTCAGGCAAAAAAAATAGGGATAATAAAAATCAGAAAGAAAGAGATCCTGCAAACTCTCAACAAAATAACTGCCTGGTCAAAATAAAACTTTCAGTATCCGAACCATCACCGGAATATCAGAGTAAAGACTCAATCAAGATCTAATGCGCGATTAGCTGAGTTTAAGATCGAAGAACATCACGAAGAGCGGGTGGGTACACATAAATTTTGAGCCTTTATCCTTTGTTTCTTAAACCGTGAACCAAGCCACGTTATAACCCTTAAAAGTCCTAGCTGAAGCACGGGTTAGTTCGAAAGCATACTGTTACAAAAGGTATCCTGACTCCTGTAGGGCTTGCGGTAAAATCCTGAGTTGACATCACATTTTACAAAAATTCACTTGTTTTATTGAAAACTGCATTTCCAAAAAACTTCAAGACAGACATAAGCTTTGCATTCTTAAAATAATATTGTTTGCATATGATTATTTGTTCAACAGCAGAGAAATTCGCACGACGAATATCTAGTGAACAAAAACCTTCTCAACAAAAAGAGTCACCTCAAGTGAAAAAAACACTTCCAACCAAGGGGCAAACTTGATCATTGTCCATCATCTGGGGCAGTCAAGTCAAGATTCAAGGAATCTCTCAAGATGCCAAATAGTCAGGGGCAAATCTCCGCCTGAGTCACTTGGGGCATTTGACATGAATTCTAGCAACGAATTTTGCATGATCAAACGAAGATCTTCTGGTAGTATGGCAACACAACACTACCGACAGTGACACCTCCCTACATCCTGAGAGCGTGGACATAGTCAAAAAGTACTACGCATAATCAAAGACCCGCTAGGTTGACTGGCCTAGGCAAAAATAAGGGCTTCCCGGCGAACCAAAAGGGTTCAGGAAAAAATTAGGGATGAAAATGAAAAAAATCTGTACACCCGGCAAGTCGAAAACCTGAAAAGGCGGCTTGGGCAAAAAAGGGTATCCCGGTGGACTGAAAACCCAAAAGGGCGGTCCAGGCAAAAATTAGGGATCAAAGCGTACGACTATGTTTCGTCATCTCGTCACTGGCCTACCAGAAGAAGACTTGTCATTTGGACCGAAAGATACCAAGCACCTCATAGGCTTTCTTCTCCCACAGAAACTAGGGCAATAAGAATTGTCCAAACTATACAAGCTGCTCTGTCCACCAGGTACAAGGTAGGTTCATCTGAATAGTATGACCAAGATACCTTCACTCCCCGCAGGGTAAGACAATAATGGTAACTCTCCCAGCTGAGACTTGCAACCATGGACGAATCGGCAATACTCTCCCCGAGCAGAGTTAATCTATCATCAGACCTAAAAAATTTGGGTATCCCCAGTAGGTCTTAATGTTCCCCGACGGAATACAGGATACCCCCCAGTGGAGCCGTTTCCCAGCGCAATCTAAAAAGCCCCCCGCCAGAGTTGAATCATCTTCCCCAGTAGATTCTGGAAGCTTGTCCCCTGCAGAGTACAAATGCATCTCCTCAGCCAAATTCAGAGGTTATCCCCACAAGAGTCTAACTGGGTTATCCTCAGCAAGGTGCAACTGAAAGATCACCCCCAGCAAAGTTCTTTCTATCCCCAGCGGAGTTCATCGTTAAAATCTCCAATAGAGCTTATCAACGTAACCCTCAACGGGGTTATCGTTAAAATCTCAGCAAAGCATCTCTCCCCACCGAGTAATTACCCGCAAAGTAATCTCTTCACCAGGTTTATTCCCCAACAGAGATCTTTTCCTCCTGCAGGTTTATTCTCACAATCATCTTCGTTCATCATCCCCAGCGGAAATGAAGAACTCAACACTATTCTCCAGCAGCTCCAGGATTTATTTTCCCCAACTAAAAACATCACATCTTCATACATCATGACATGCATACGCATCATACAACATAAATCTCATTTATTCTTGAGAACATCTTGACATCATGCAGTTCATGCATCATGACATTGTATACAGCTAATGTTTTGCCTTTTCAGGAAAAGGTCAATCAAAAGATGGCTACCATCAACCTTTCCAAGTCCCAGATTAATACCTGTAACAAGCCAGGAAAAGCATCTGTGGACGACTAATTCCAGATTAATACCTGTAACAAGCCAGGAAAATTCTGTGGACGACTGATCGTAGGTTAATACCTGAAACCAGACAGGACAATTATCTACTTGACAATCATGAAGCAACCCTACACCGGTTCCTTCTCTTTCCAAGATGCAGTTTTACACTGACTCATCATCAGGCAACCCTACACAGGTTCCTTCCTTTCAGATGAAGTTTTACACGGGCTCGTCCTCAGGCAACCCTACACCGGTTCCTCCTCAGTTCCAAGACGAAGTTTTACACGGACTTATAACCTCACCCCGGTTCATCCTGAAGTTTCACACGAACTTATCTCACAATAACCTTACCCCGGTTCATCCTAAAGTTTCACACGAACTTATCCCAAAGTAACCTTACCCAGGTTCCTCCAGAAGTTTCACCCAAACTTGTCCCGAAACAACCCTACACAGGTTTCCTTCTCAATTCCAGATGAAGTTTTACACGGACTCGTCATCAAGAAACCCTACACAGGTTCTCTCTTTCCAAAGATGAAGTTTTACACGGACTCCTCATCAGGCAACTCTACACTGGTTCCCTCTCTTCAAGATGCAGTTTCACACTGACTCATCATCAGGCAACCCTACACAGGTTTCCTTCCTTCCAAGATGCAGTTTCACACGGGCTCATCATCAGTCAACCATACACATGTTTATTTCCTTCCAAGATGCAGTTTCACACGGACTCATCATCAGTCAACCATACACAGGTTTCCTTCCTTCCAAAATGCAGTTTTACACGGACTCATCGTCAGGAAACCCTACACGGGTTCCTTCTTTCAACTTACAAGAAACAATCCCCAAATGGAATCTATAAGCCCATCCTCCTATCTATCATCTCTCCAAATGGCATCTGTAAGCCCATTCCCGACATCATATTGCTGATACTACACCATGCGAGTGCAAATTTCTGGGCACTTTAGTGTTCAATCATCTTCCACCTTCGGATCACGAAAGGCACGCAAGCCAATCTACATCCTCAGGTTTAAGAAGATTGAACAGGGGCAACTATTGTACCCCAAAATTTGCCCTCCCATTTTCCTCAAGACATGTCAAGAATCATCTCCAAATGGTTCAAGATTGCTCAAGAGTTAGACAGTCAAGCCATCTCCTAAGCAGTAGACAGCTGAAATTAGGGTTTTGGTTCTTTCAAGGAATTTTGGGTTTTCAATGGTTCAATCAAATCTCATAGGCCTATATGCATTCTCTAGCACCTACATGCCAAGTTTCAAGACTCACAGTGCCAAATTGCACAGTCAAAAGCCTCATTTGATCTACAGTCAACTACAAGGGCAAAATGGTCATTTTGCAGTCAAAAGTCAGAATTTTTGGTCAACACCTTATTTTGAGTCCACAATCATCATTTGATCAAGTCTTGATCATGATTCCACAAGAATAGCTCAAAAATCATCAAGGTGCAAAAGTTACTATTTTTGGACAGTAGAAAAGTCAATTGTATCTTGACTAGGGCATAACTTTTTCATGTTTTATCAGAAAAATACCATCCAAATCTCATTTTGAAGAGGATGCAATTTCCTACAATCCATCTTCACACTCCAAGTCCAAGAAATTCTCTCACAAAAAGTTACCAATTTTTACATTATAGGTCACTTTCAAAAGTCAACAAAAGTACACTTTGAGTCAAAGGCCATAACTTGAGATTGGTAAATCCAAATGACATGGGACCAAAGGCATTTGTTAGAGGACTTCAAGAGCTTTCCAAAATGTCAAATAACATGGTCCTATGAATAAAATTGAGTAAGTTGTGCATTGGAGAAGTTGGGAAATTTTCATGAATTTGCAAAAGTCAAGTATCCTCAAAACTCCAATTCTTGACAAAAGGGCCCACTTTCTTCCACTTGATTCAGCCTTGTCATGCCACACAAGTGTCCCATGCTTGATTTCATGACCAAACATTTATTTTTCTATTTTATTTAATTTTTATTGATTTAATTCATTTTAAATCTATAATAATTCAAATAAAATCTAAAAATCAATGGAATAGTATCTTTGTGATTTGTATAGCTTTCATATATCATGTGACAACTAACCAATTCGTGCTAGGGATTATTTGTACACAAAATCTCAGATTTGGCCATATTTGGAAAGTTTGTCAATGGTGAAAAAGTGCAAACCTAATTCTCCCATATACATGGATTAAAGCCCAACTCTTGACCTAATTCAATTCCCATATATGCAAGCAAGCCTCCTAAACCTAATTCACGGCCTAAAGCTGCCTAAAATCAAGAAACCAAACTGAAAAATTCTGGAAAAAGTGTGAGATCAAGAACAATATTGCAGGCACCTTCAGACCAAAAAGAGAACATAGCCTTCTTCCTGGACATCCAGTGGTGCTACAGCAATAAAAGCCAAGCCTTTTCATCAACCACATCACACTGTAAGTTGTCTCAAACTTTGCCCTGAACACGAAACCGTAACTTCCAGTTCTTGCACCTTTTCTTCAAAACATTGGCATATTCATGTTTATCATTTGATTTCTAACATAATTGCAATATTCAATTTTGTTATTGGCCCCTGTATCGTGATGTTCGAACCTAGGGTTCATACGCTTGTGTTTTAGGCGTTTTCCATATAGGCAAAATCAAGATGAATGATGGTTACAGGGATGATGAGGAGACATAGACGATCACGTCCATGTGATTGGATGGAATTTTTATGGCCTAGGGACGATTTTTGAGATAAGCCACGGAACTTCCTGCGGATAAAAATCCGCAGGTAATAAAACTAGGAATTTGGAGAAGACGACCATACGTCGCCCTCCCATTGGCCCATTTGAATTACGCGCTTTTATTTTTATTTTTGCAGGCATATTCATTTATTTCATATATAATTTTTTCTTCTTATTTCCATAACAATTAAGGCAGCGTGGTGGAGTGGTTGAGCGAACGTCCAATGAGCCTTGGGACCTGGGTTCGAATCCCAGGTCCCCTAAAGTATTTGTATTATTTTGTTTCAGGAAATTCTGTGCAACACTTCAAGCAGGGCCTATCATGCGCCCTCATCCAGATGATGGCCAGGTGGTCTCAAATCAGATCCAGTGGCTCAGGGTGCACGTTCACCATACTCCCTGGTCAACATAGGCGTAGACGATCTGCAAAGTCAAGCAGGCCATGACGTTTTGGGCTTCAGAATGGCCAATCACACCACCGATTTGGGCCAGCACCCCCCTGGGTTTATTTCTTCTTCTCTTTTTATTTTTATTAATTTTTATTTAATTTGTTTTTATTAATTTTTAATTAACTACTAACTAAAACAATTAACATTTTTTTAATAAATTCAGAAGACATAAAAAATATAATATTTTTATTTATTAGATTTAATTAGTTATTTTGTAAATAAATAAGTAATTAATTAACTTAGCTTTAATTAGGTTAATTCTAACTTTTTTGCATATAATTTAAAATCAATGTAGAATTAGGGTTTTTAATAACTTTTGACCATCTTTTATTTTTTCCCTTAAAAAACATAAAAAAACTCAAAAAATATATTTCTTTTTATTAATTAATTAGTTTAGGTTTAATCTAATTCATAAATAATAAAAATCTCCTTCTTTCTCAAAAAGGGTCAAAACCCTAAAAACTCTCCGATCCAATTTTTTCTCGCGCGTATGATTATTTTTTATTCATATTTTGATCCATATAATTGTATTTGCTCCGAGGATGTAATAGCTTTAATTAGGACCCCTTTTTATCGCTTTTATTTAATTTCCCGCAATTTACTTTTTCAAGGGTTTGTTTTTTGGCGATGTAAATACCCGACGCCTTGTAATAGCGTAGATTTATTTTCCGCAACCCTTAATTGCTAGATGTATGCTAATTGGGCTATGCATGACAAGACTTATCTTAAAATAAAACCAATTGTAGCTCACCATAAGATGTACAAAGATAACCTAACTGAAACCTGACACACTCGCACATGCCACTCCTAGGGTACGCCTCACTTGGTTGCCTGGACGTGGTCATTGAGTATAGGGTGTTTTAGAGGTTGCCCTCCTGTCTAAAGATCAAAGTTGCCTCGAAACGGTTGCCTCGATAAAAAATGATCTAAGACATTAGGGTTACCGCTAAGGCGTCCTACTATTGCTTTGGTGACCACATGTCCCTATAATCGAATTGACCCGAAAACTCCAACAACGGTGCTACCTACTTCTCAATAGTGGGATAGTACTGTCTAAAGGACATTTACACAGCTTAATTTCTTTTGAGTAGGTAGAGGTTCTCAGGTACTTGCTCTTTCAAAACAAAACAACTTTTTGCACTTACACTTTTTCAAACAAAAGTTTTCAAACCAACACTTCATACACTCTTGAGGACAGATACAAGAGTTAAATCGAAGTTTTCAAACAAAACTCTTTTTCAAAACCCACAAACACAAGAAAAGCAAAAATTTTGAAAACATAGTGAGCAAGTACCTAAGAGCCCGTGGATAACCACGGATAGAAAGGGTGCTAACACCTTCCCTTTCTATAATCTACCTCCCGAACCCGAGAAACATCTCGAAAAGGAATTTTGCTGTGCTTTTGTCCTTTCCTTGTTGGAGAAAATAAAATACGGTGGCGACTCTTGCTTACCGCGACATTTTGCAAAACACAAACGCGAACCAGCATTCCAAAACAGTCAGTTCTATTCCCACCGATCACAGCCTACATTCATGGAGATTTTTAAGGGATTCAATATATTGCAATATTGGTTTTTCATCCCAAGCCCATAAAGAAGTTGTTACGCCTATATAAGGACCTGCATCCTTATTCGTACTACTGCAACATTTGAAGAAAAATATACTTTGTGTGTTTTAGAAGTCTAAGTCTTTTAATTGTAATACACTCTAGTATTGTTTCAATACTTGAGTTTTCATTTGAGTTGTGAATTATGGATCATTCATAAGCTTTTAAGTATTGAATGATTGAGGTTTTTCAAACTTGATAAATCTGTTATTTCTCACTGTTAGTATTTAAAGGGAATTGAGGAGGGCCTCATACCTAGGTGTGTATTAGGTAGAAGTATAGCACGGGTAGTGATTAAGTGATTAGATCATAAACTAGTTTTTTACTGAGGGTCTATAAAATGATACTATTTAGTGGACTTGTCCCCGACTTGGTAGCCCCCAAAGTAGGTGTTGTTGTACACCGAACTGGGTTAACAATCCTTTGTATTTTTACTGCCTTTAATATTGTTGCATTTAATATTGTCCTCAGATATTTGTGTCGTGACATCTCCTTCAACATCACATATCTGATACCAGAATTTCAATTGGTATCAGAGCAGGCATCTTGCTCTATATTTGGGTGAGATCTAGGGAAGATACTTTCGGGTACTATGGACAAGGAAAGAGGGTTTGTGAACAGACTACCCATTCTGGATGGAAGCAATTATGACTATTGGAAACCACGTACGGTGGCCTTTCTAAAATCTCAGGACTTTGGGGCTTGGAAAGTTATCTTGAAAGGATGGAAACACCCTGTAAAATTGGGAGAAGATGGAGAACCTACTTATGTGTTAAATCCAGAAGAAGATTCGTCTAAAGAAGAGGATGAAATTGCACTTGGAAATTCTAAAGCCTTTAATGCTATATTCAATGGAATTGACAAGAACATTTTCAGATTAGTAAACACATGTGAAGTTGCTAAGGGTGCCTGGAGGATTCTTCAATCTACCCATGAAGGCACATCCAAAGTTAAGATGTCAAGACTTCGGTTGCTCACCACCAGATTTGAAAATCTGAAAATGAATGATGATGAAAGTATTAATGACTTCCATATGAACATTCTTGAGATTGCTAATGCATCCAGTTCTTTAGGAGAAAAAATACCCGAAGACAAATTGGTGAGAAAGATTCTTAGGTCTCTCCCCAAGAGATTTGATATGAAAGTGACTGCCATAGAAGAAGCACAAGACATTGACAAGATGAGAGTGGATAAACTTATTGGATCCCTTCATACATTTGAATAAAGCATCAATGAAAGATCTAAAAAGAAAAACAAAAGCATAGCTTTTGTAACCAATACTGAAGATGAAGAGGAGGATTGTGATTTGGATACAGATGAAGGAATATCTAATGCGTTAGTTCTGCTTAGAAGACAGTTCAACAGAGTGATAAAGAAGATAGATAGGAACCCAAGATCAAATGTCAAGAACATCTCATCTGACATCCATAAGTCAAATGAGTTTGGAAGAAAAAGGGCTGAAGAAAAATCCACTCAAGGGAAGGGAATACAATGTCTTGGATGTGAAGGTTTTGGTCACATTAGAGTTGAATGTCCTATATATCTTAAGAAACAGAAGAAGAATCTATTTGTTACTTGGTCTAAAGAGGACTTTGAGAGTGATCTTAAAGAGGAATCTGCCAAGTATGTTAAAGCATTGACAGGAAAATATATTTCTAATGAAGAATCAAGTGATGGTGAACTAACCTTTGATGAGTTAGCTGCCTTGTACAGAGAACTGTGTCTCAGGAGTGCAGAAGTTTTCCAAGAAGGGGAGAAACAGAAAGCTCTCATAACTCAGTTGAAGGCAGAAAGGAAATAAAATTTGAAAACTATCTCTAGTCTGGAAAGTGAAGTGACTTCCCTGAATTCTAATCTTGACAGAATGGCCAACTCACTTAAAATGCTGAATAATGGGTCTGACACATTAGATGAAAGTATTCAAGTGGGAAGAGTACAGGAGTAAGAGTGGTCTAGGGTTTAATGAGAAAAAGGAACCTTATTCTGAAGAACCTTCATCAGATTCCACTCATGCCAAGTCTAAACCAAAGATGTCGAATCAAATGTCTCAACATCATAACAAACACCATGGCAATAAAAGACATAAGGGAAAACATCATGGCAAGAAAATATTTAATCACACTAGAGAGAAATTCCAGCCCTGGAGGTGTCACCACTATAGAAGGTTTGGTCACATAAGACCTTTCTGTTTCAAGTTGTATGGGTACCCCAAAACTGCTCCTCTTCTCAAGATTAATCAGATCTCTCAAAATAGCAAAAAGAAGAAATAGTGGGTTCCCAAAACTACTGTTTCTAGTCTCATAGCTCATATCTCTCTCAGAGTCTCAACCAAAGATGACGGGTACTTTGACAGTGGTTGTTCTAGACACATAACTGGTGATAAAAATTTGTTGGTAGATATCAAATCTCACTCCACCAGTTATGTGACTTTTGGTGATGGAGCCAAAGGTGAAATCAAAGAAGTTGGAAAGCTAGAATGTTCAGGAGTCCCAAAACTTGATAATGTGTTACTTGTTAAAGGGTTAACAGCTAACTTAATAAGTACGATTCAACTGTGTGATCAAGGGTTCAAAGTAAACTTCACAAAGACAGAATGTCTCGTTTGCAATGAGAAGAATGAAGTTATTATTAAAGGAATCAGATCTAAAGACAACTGTTATTTATGGGTTCCCCAAGATTTGAACTTCTCCTCAACATGTGCTTTAGCCAAAGAAAATGAAGTTAAACTAGGACACTTGCATATGAAAGGAATGAAGAGAACCATATTTATAGAAGCTATGAGAGGGATTCCTAAGCTCAAGATAGATAAAGAGAGAGTATGTGGTGAATTCCAGATTGGAAAACAAACTAAGATGTCACATCAAAATATCCAACATCTAACTACATCAAAAGTTTTGGAACTTTTTCACATGGACTTGATGGGACCTATGCATGTTAAAAGTCTTGGTGGAAATAAGTATGCTTATGTTGTTCTAGATGACTTCTCTAGGTACACATGGATAAGTTTTATCATAGAAAAATCAGAAACTTTTGAAGTCTTCAAAGATCTATGTCAAAAAATTCAAAGAGAAAAGGATAGTCATGTCATCAGAATCAGAAATGATCATGGAAAGGAATTTAAGAATAATAAATTTGCTGATTTTTGTTCTTCTAAAGGAACAAGTCATGAATTTTATTCTCCCGTTACCCCTAAGAAAAATGGGATTATGGAACGCAAAAACAGGTCACTTCAGGAATCTTCCAGAGCTATGATTCATTCTAAGAAGTTACCCTACAACTTTTGGGCTGAATATATGAATACTGCGCGTTATATCCATAACAGAGTCACTCTAAGAAAAGGCACCTCAGTCACCTTGTATGAAATATGGAAGGGAAGAAAACATGTTGTCAAATACTTTCATGTTTTTGGAAGTAAATGTTACATCTTAGCTGATCGTGAATAGAGAAGGAAGATGGATCCCAAGAGTCAAGAGGGAATATTCCTCGGTTAATCTACAAATAGCAGAGCTTACAGAGTATTTAATTCCAGAACTAAGGTGTTGTACCCCAAAATTTTCCCTCTCATTTATCAAGCATTTTCTCATAAAATCTCCTTTGGTTCAAGACTGCACAAGGGTTGATCAGCTCATGACACCTCCTTAAGCACTGGTGACTGAAATTAGGGTTTGATATTGCACAAAGATAATTGAACTTTTAATGCCTCATATGACTTTTATGGATCATTATGGACCCCAATATTGCTCATGTCAAGTTTCAAGTCTTGGATCACATTCTTCCTCAGTCAATTGAGCAGTTGACCTAAAAATCAGCTGTATTAGGGAAAGAGTCAACTGTGGTCAATTTACAGTCAAAATTCATAATTTTTTATCCATATCAACATTGTGAACTCGTATATGTCATTTGATCAAGTTTGGACCATAATTCCTCAAGAAATTTGATCAGATCATCAAAAGGGCAAAGTGGTCAAAATTAGGGTTTTGATTGAGAAAGGGCATTTTCTGATTTTTGACCTAGCAAATGGTTAATTGGTTTGAGACATGATCTCAATAGTTCAATTGCATCATTTTGACCTAATGGCAAGACTCAAAACATCCCTCAAGATCAATTGATTGATAGTTGATTTTCAGTCAACTGATCAAAAGTCAATTGTACACTGAAAAGTCAAACTTTGACTTTTTTGGTCAAAATCAAGTGTCAAAGATTACAATTCATCAAAACATATAAAAATATGAAACTTGTTCATCAAGAAATAAAAAATTTAAGATTTCATTTTGAAAAGTCAAAGTTTCCAAACATAGAAATTTTTCAAAGTGTTGAAAACTTCATGTTTTTTCACAACTTTGAGCCATTTTTTCACCATGATGCAAGATGATTCAAAGGAAACTTTCTGCATGAAAGTTGTAGATCTCAATAAGATCTAAAACATTTATTTACATAACTTCTCCTAGAAATGCATGGATTTTAAGTTATGATTTTGTGAATACATGTTCATGAAACTAAATACTTAGTGAAAATTTTGCCCTAGTTTAGGCAGGATTTTGACCTAACTTCATGGAAATTTTTCACATAGTTCCAAGGGGAATTTTCAAAAGTGATTCAAGGAGGGGTTGTAGGTCACATTACAAGCTTTCTAAAATGTCAAAGAACTCCTTGAAATCATGTCTGAGCAAGGAGAATCGAAGGCATGAAGTTGGCATTTCATTCTTGAATTATAGGTCAATTTCATGACGAGCAAGAATTCAAATCCATGTTTAGGCTGCACAATATTTGCTTTGAAGGCCTCGAAATTGTTTGGCACTCCATAATTAATTTTTTTCACAGATGTTAGAGGCTTCAACTCGAGCATTCAATGCATTGCCCATGCTTATTTCCATTTTTGGAAGAAAGTGCACATTGCCATTTTGGAAAAGTAGCTTTATGCACAAAATATGTTCTTGAGCTTTGCACTTGTTCTCTTCTGATTATACACGAACTATAACCCAATAGAAATTTGTCTCAAGCCTCTAACAAGTTAGCCCATGCTTGTACTTTACCTTGAAACCATATTTTCACTTTTCTTCAAAATCAAGTAACATAGCCATAACTTGTACTTGTGTGATTCTGACCCTCTCAAGCCTCACAACCTTTTCCTTAATTACGCACAAGTTATTTGCATCAAAACACATGCATACACAAGCCCTCAAGCTCCCTAAAACTTAGAACTGTAACACAAAACTCCATTCTTGCATAATCTGACCAAAAACTTGAAACTCACATCTCCCTCATGCATTTCCAAGCCTTTTGGTTCCTAAAGCTTCTAAACATCAAATATAACTCATCCCTGACCCTGTTTCATAACTGTAACTCCATCTACATCAACCTCCATAACCAAAAATAGAGCTCTGCAAGTTGACTTCTCCAAAACTCCTCATCCACTTTCAGCTCAAGCCAAGCATCACATTAGCTTCCTAGGAACTTGAGGAAGCTAACCCAATCACTGGAACTCACCAAAAGCTGCTCAAACTCAAAACACGATACCCTCTTGCAAGGTGAGTCTTTTTGACTTTTGAACTATTCATATAGGAATTTTTAGGCTTGAATTTTTGAAGATAGAACGTAGATATCATGCCCTGAAGCTAACCATGTCCTGAAGCTAACCATGTCCATAGTTTTCATTTATGTTGCTTGAGCTTAGAGAATTTTAAGATTGAAGTTTCTGGAAAAGTTAGGGTTCAGATTTGGGCCAATAAAATTCATGTTTTTCTTTGGTCTATAGTTTTAATGCTTTACATTTCTGAAATCATGAGGAAATTTGCCACAAGATTCATGTTTACACTTTTGCAAATGGATGAGAAATGAACAAGATGCAGGTGGTCTGGCTAGGCGCGAGGTTGAAGATGAAGTTGTCTTCAGGAAGCAGTTTCTAATATATATTTATGCTTTTATTATATGAACGGATGAAACAGGCCACCCCAGTGGTACAAGAAGCGCGCGCGTATTAGAAGGTCCTGGGTTCGAGCCCCAGCGAGACCTTTTGCAATTTTCACAATTTTTTTCATTTTTATTTTTTTGTTGAATCAGGCAACACTTGGGCCTCAACCCCCTGGGCTTAGCATTTTTGCTGAACATCACCCCCCCTGTTTACTCTTTGCATACATGCCTAAAATATTTTCATTTAATTATTTTTATTTAATCATTTTTATTTAAACATCAAAAAATCAAAAAAAAAATCATAAAAGATTCTTGACTTAGGTTTTAAATTAATTAATTTATTTTCATAAATTAAATTAATTTTATTTAATCACACTTAGGTTTATTTTATTAATTAGTTTGTAAAATTAATTAGAACTAGGTTTTTTATTATTATTATTATTTTTACACTATAAAAAATATTTTCCTAAAACAAAACTCCAAAATTATTTTTCTTAAAACATTTAGAATATTATAGTATTTAATTTATTTTCATAAATTAATCAATCACACTTTATTTTCACTTTAATTAAATTTGTAAATACAAATAACTTCTAATTTCTTTACCTTAAAAAATTTTCAATTTCTTTTCTCAAACAAAAACATTTTCTTTTCTTAAAATATTTAGAACTTTGTTAGGGTTTACACTTAGCCTCTTTTCCACCTTTGCCCATTTATTCACTCTTTTACATTATTTTGTGACTATACATTTGTTGTCAAATTTTGTAATAGTAATTTAGGGTTTATGGCTTTCATCCCCATTCATAAATTTGTACCCCCATCCCCTAAAGCGTTGTAATAGTATAGGACATTTAAATTCCGCAACTTACCGCTTTCAATATTATTGCTAGTAATTAGGGTTTGCATGGAAAGATTAAAACCAACAAATAGCAAACCCTAATCAAGACAAATCAAGAATGTAAACCAATACACTTGCACACATACACCCTTAAGGTAAATCCACTTTGTTGCCCTATAAAATAGCCATATTATGCATGTGAGGTATCTTAGCAAAAAACAAGCAAAAATACAAGACCATAGTCCCTCGATGACGCTATCAAAGTTGCCTTTCAAAAATGATCTTAGTCCCTTAAAGGAAATGCTAAGTTATCTTACCACATTTCTAATCATGGCTATACGATGACCCTTGCCCGTCCCCTTTACATCCAAATATAGGGTTATTTACCAAATCAATAGTAAGATAACAATGTCAAAGGAAAGAGGAAATAAACATGAAAGACTTTTGAGTAGGTAGAATGTTCCTAGTTGCTTGCTCATTTTGAAACCAAAAACATCCTTGCTATTTTCAAAAAAAACACCAACACTTTCAAAAAACATCTTTCATACTTGAAAACATTTTCAAAAGATCAACACTTTGTATACATTCTTACGAACGAGAATCATTACAAAGTTTACCTAAACGGTGACACCTTTTCAAAATACTTTCAAAAACCACACAAAGCACATTTTCAAACAAAAGCAAGTGATCTAGTAAGCAACTAAGAGCCCGTAGATAACTACGGATGAAAAGGGTGCTAATACCTTCCCTTTTCATAATCTACCCCCCGAACTCAAGAAAACATCTCAAAGGTCTTTCCTGTTCTTTTCAGCCTTTCCTTTTGGATAAAAGAAAAGTCGGTGGCGACTCTTGCTAACCGCAACATTTGCGATCAAATGCAAAACAACCAAGTCAGTTCTCCCACCACGTTACATAAGGTTATGATGGAATCCATAAATGTTATTATTGATGATAGAGGATGTAATGATGAAGAAGATGTCTTAGAAGATGTTGGAACATCTTTGTCAGACATTCCAACAGAATCTAATGATAGAAGTACCGATCTTAACCCAACTCAAGAAGATCCTGAGCCCATTCAACTCAATAAAGGGCCTTCAATTAGAATTCATATAGATCATCCCAAGGATCTTATTATAGGATATCTAAATAAATGAGTTGCTACTAGATCAAGAGAAGGAATTTCAAACTCTTGCTTTGTTTCAAAAATAGAGCCTAAGAATGTCAAAGAAGCCTTAATTGATGAGTTCTAGATTAATGCTATGCAAGAAGAACTAGAACAATTTAGAAGAAATGAAGTTTGGGATCTGGTTCCAAGATCTGAAGGAATAAATGTGATTGGCACTAAATGGGTGTACAAGAATAAATCTGATGAAAAAGGGGGTGGTAACTAGAAATAAGGCAAGATTAGTTGCACAAGGGTACACTCAAATTGAAGGAGTTGATTTTGATGAAACCTTTGCCCATGTGGCCAGACTTGAATCAATCAGACTACTCTTAGGAGTTGCTTTGATTCTAAGATTTAAGTTGTTTCAAATAGATGTAGAAAGTTCCTTCTTAAATGGATACCTGAATGAGGAAGTTTATGTGGAACAACCTAAGGGATTTGTTGATCCAAGCTTTCCTAACCATCTGTACAAACTAAAGAAAGCTTTGTATGGATTAAAGCATGCTCTAAGAGCTTGGTATGAGAGATTGACTAAATTTATTGGTGAGAATGGATACAGGAAAGGTGGCATACACAAAACTCTTTTTGTCAAGGAAGAAGAAGGGAAGATCATGATTGCACATATTTATGTTGATGATATTGTGTTTGGTGGGATGTCAAATGAGATGGTTTAAAATTTTGTCAAGCAAATACAGTCATAATTTGAGATGAGCCTTGTTGGTGAGTTAACCTACTTTCTTGGTCTGCAAGTTAAAAAAATGGAAGATTCGATATTCTTATCTCAAAGCAAATATGAAAAGAATATAGTAAATAAATTTGGGATGGAAAATGCAAGTCATAAAAGAACACCTGCTCCCACACATCTGAAATTGTCTAAAGATGAAAAAGGAGTAAGTGTGGATCAAAGCCTTTACAGAAGTATGATAGGCAGTCTTCTATATCTCAAATCTAGTAGACCTGACATTGCCTTTGTTGTAGGGGTGTGTGATAGATATCAAGTTGATCCTAAAGTTATCCATGCCAACCATGTGAAAATAATTCTTAAATATGTGAATGGGACAAGTGACTATGGTGTGCTATATTCTCATGGATCTAGCTCTGCTTTAATTGGTTATTATGATGTTGATTGGGCAGGAAGTGCTGATGATAGAAAAAGTACATCAGGAGGGTGCTTCTTTCTGGGAAATAATCTCATATCTTGGTTCAGTATGAAGCAAAATTGTGTGTCTTTGTCCACTACTGAGGCTGAGTATATTGTTGCAGAAAGTAGTTGTTCTCAGTTGGTTTGGATGAAACAAATGTTGATAGAATATAATGTCAAACAGGATGTCATGACATTATTTTGTGATAATCTAAGTGCCATAAATATATCAAAAAATCATATTCAACACAGCAGGACCAAACACATTGATATCTGTCATCACTTCATAAGGGATCTGCATATATGTCATATTACAACTAGCTGACATTTTCACTAAGGCTTTGGATGAAAACCAGTTTGAGAACTTAAGAGGAAAACTAGGGATCTGCATATATGAGGATTTGTAGCAATTAAGGGCATGTGGGAATATCATTAAAGTGATATTATATCATTTATTATGTTTCCAACAAATCAAATATCTTAAGCAATCATTTCAAGACTATCTCAAATACTCTCCCACATGCTACGACATTACCTCATTCTATTTTCACAACCTCTTCGTTCTCCTTTACAGAAAAAGAACCTTGCTATTTTCCATCTCTCTGTTCAAAAAATTTCAAAGATGTCGCAACATCATGCTTCGACTCCCTCAAAGTGCTCTTCCGATGAAGCCAAGGCTTCTAGGTCAAAAATTGTCAACCATCTTGAGGACCTCTCCCTTGATAAAGTTGTGGTTGTCGCTCCTCTGAAAATGATTCCACCTCTTGAGAAGAAGGTCAATAAACCCAGATCGTCCCATACAAAGAAATCCAAAGACGAGTTTGACACTTCTAAAGGTAATGCTCCTAATACTACTGATGATATGTCAGAAGAAGACATTGTTAATGTTGATAGGAGTATTAGAAGGCTGGTAGATTGGGTGTTAAATAAGGTTTTTGATGTGCCTAGGATTTCTACTCCTCTTACCCAAATGCCTGCTCAGGCTGACAAAGGTACTGATCCTCAAAATACTGTTGAATCATCTACCTTAAAGAAAGTTTGCTACATCCGTTCTAGAAGAAGTGGAAGATGATTTGAACAAGATGTTGAGACATCATCTGCTGATAAGGACTCTTTTGCTAAGGAAGATGGTGTTGGCTCCAAAACTGCAAAGAATCCAAATGCTGAGAATGTGGTGAATGTTGATGAGTTGTCTGACAATGACCTTATTACCAGTGTGGTGCCTGGAATTGATAAAAGGCTTAAATCTAGAAAAGTGAAGGTTATGGATGTCACATCCCCTGCCAAGAGTATGAAGAAGAAGACTATGTATGGTCCTCTAAAGCCCTGGAGTAAAGTGGTTCCTCCCTCCAACAAAAGAAAAGTTAGACCTGATAGCTCCTCAGATGATGATGAGGATGATGTCCAGGACATCTCTCATGTGAAGAAGTCTGCAAGCAAGAAGCTTTCTGTCAGGGTGCCTGATGCTCCTCTTGACAACATTTCCTTACATTCTGTTGGCAATGCTGAAAAATGGAAATATGTTTTCCAAGGAAGGATTGCTCTTGAAAGAGAGTTGGGAGCAGATGCACTGGAATGCAAAGAGATTATAGAGCTGATTTATTTTTCTAGCTTGATGAAGACTGTCACCAGGTTTACAAAATGTTATAAGACTCTTGTTAAGGAATTTATTATTAATATTCCTATAGATTATGCTGATCACAGAAGTAAGGAATATAGGAAAGTTTTTTTTAGAGGTAGATGTGTTAAATTTTCCCCTGCTGTCATCAATAGATATCTAGACAAGTCTGAAGATGATTAATGTGAATTGGAAGTGACTGGTAATCAGGTGGGCAAAACCATCACTGCAAACCAAGTGAGTGATTGGCCCTTGAAGAATAAGATCCTTGTTAGTAAATTAAGTGTGAAATATTCTATCCTGCATAGAATTGGAGCTGCTAATTGGGTCCCTACCAATCATACCTCAACCATTACAGTTGGTTTAGGAAAATTTATCTAAGATGTTAGAAATAAGAAATTATTTGATTATGGTGCTCATATTTTTAACCAGACTGTAAACCATGCAGGAGCCTGTGCTATCAAGATGCCTATTGCCTTTCCGTCTCTTATTTGTGGAATTACTCTAAATCTAAATCTTGGAATTCTATGTGGCACCGATGTAGTTTAAAAAAGGGAGTCTGCCTTGTCCCTTCACTTCAAGTTGTTTTTAGGTAAACATGTCTGAGACATTGTTTTGATATATGCATCCTCTAAAAACAAGTCCTCAGGCAAGGATGATATGATTACTGAGTTAATGGAAGCCTGCAAAGAACTTGATGAGATAATCAAATTTAGCTCAGTAAGAAAGCTAAAATTTGAAAAGCTGATCAAGGAGCTGTATAAGGATAACATCCTTGATCATACTGTGGGTACTGAAGAAGGAGATTCTGATAGTGAAGGAAGCTCTGAAGCTGCCAAGTCAATTGGTCCTGAAGACAGTTAGACTCTGTGTTGGTGCCTTCTTTTTGTGTCTTTCTTTTGTGTTTTGATCCATATGTTCTCTTTGGAACTTGTATGTGCTTGACACTTGGATATTCTGGACGGTACTTCTTTTACTACTACTCTCTTGAATGCATGTTTATTTGGCATATTATGTCTAAAAAGGGGGAGAGATTGACTGACTGCTAAGTTTGAGGGGGAGCTTCATTGTTTGAGGGGAAGCTTCATGTCTCAGAAGATGTCTTGACATCTTCCACTGCTAACTGCTAACTGAGTTTTTGCTAGGGAGCTTAATTGTTTAAGGGGGAGCTTTATGTCTCAGAAGATGTCCTGACATCTTCCACTGCTAACTGCTAGCTGAGTTTCTACTAACTGAGTTTTTTTCGCTGTTGTTCTAATAATGTGCTCAAATATTATTTTAGCAAAAATTTTCCAAAGGGGGAGTTTGTAAGTGTTTGTTGGCAGCAATTTTGGTAAAACACTACTTTGGTAATGTTTTTCTTAATGTCTAAGTAAAACATATCAACTGATTTTGAATGATATCAAAGCAGATGTCTTAATATCTTCCTGTTGATCTGAACGTGTTTTCAGATTTTATGTTTCCTGTTTTTAAGCGCGTCTTATTTAGGATATGTAGGTTATAACTTGTGAAAAATATGGAGGAATATTTTTCGATCTGTCTCATCTTTATGGTTTATATCTTGTCCTACTTTCATGGAGATTTTTAAGGGATTTAATATATTTCAATATCGGTTTTTCATCCCAAGCCCATAAAGAAGCTCCTTCGCATATATTAGGACTTGCATCCTTATTCGTACTACTGCAACATTTGAAGAAAAATATACTTTGTGTTTTAGAAGTCTAAGTCTTTTAATTTTAATACACTCTAGTATTGTTTCAATACTTGAGTTGTAATTTGAGTTGTGAATTGTGGATCATTCATAAGCTTTTAACTATTGAATGATTGAGGTTTTTCAAACTTGATAAATCTGTTGTTTCTCACTGTTAGTGTTTGAAGGGATTTAAGGAGGGCTTCATACCTAGGTATGTCTTAGGTAGAAGTATAGAACGGGTAGTGATTAAGTGATTAGATCATAAACTGGTTGTTTACTGAGGATCTATGAATTGATACTATTTAGTGGACTTGTCCTTGGCTTGGTATCCCCCAGAGTAGGTGTTGTTGTACACCGAACTGGGTTAACAATCCTTTGTGTTTTTACTGCCTTTAATATTGTTGCATTTTATATTGTCCTTAGATATTTGTGTCGTGACATCTCCTTCGACATCACATATCTGATACCAGAATTTCACCGCACATTGCAAATGGCCAAGGAGAAATCATTAGATTCAAAGGTACTGGAGGCACATGAACTTTATCAACATAAATTTTGAACTTATGTCAAGTTCTCGAGTGGTGGTGACAGTCAGTTTCCATAGTCGACCAATAGTAACCAGCTCTAAAAATATTTTTAGCCATAGTATGCCCACTAGAGTGAGTACCAAAGACGCCTTCGTGCATATCTTGCATAATTTCTTCTACTTCCTTCTTGTCCATATAACGAAGCAAAGTCGAATCGTGATTGTGTTTGTATAAAATTCCATTGCTCAGGAAGAACTTAGTCGAGAACCTCTGTAGGAACTTCTTATCGTTGATGGATGCCCCTTCAGGGTATTCTTGAGCTTCAAGGTACCTTTTCACCTCATGAAACCAAGGTTTTTCCTCTACTCCATCACTGTCAATTTCATAGCAGTGCGCTGGTTCATCGAATCTTTCAATGGTAATTTTGGGAGCCTCATTTTCCCATATGAACTTGAACATGGATGATATGGTAGCCAATGCGTCTCCTAGCCGATTCTCTTCTCTTGGTATGTGCTCAAAAGTAATCTCTTTGAAATATGGGATCAAGGTTAACACATGCTCTTTATAAGGAATGAGATTCGGATGTTTGGTATCCAAATCTCCCATAACTTAACTAATCACCAAGGCTGAGTCTCCATACACACTTAAGAAATTGATTCTCAGGTTAATAGCAGCCCTAAGTCCCATGATGCACGCTTTGTATTCAGCCATATTATTGGTGCAGTCAAAGCATAGCCTGGCAGTGAAGGGCGTATGGCAACCTGCGGGGGAGATGATCACAACACTGATTTCGTTTCCAAGTGCATTAGAAGCTCCATTGAAAACCATAGTGTTGTACCCCAAAATTTTCCCTCCCATTTCCTCAACATTTTCTCATCACAAGACCTTTGAAGATCAAGATCCAGTTAGGGTTTCCTCTGCTCAAGACTTCTCCTTGCACTGTTGACCCAAATTAGGGTTGGTGATTGCACAAAGATATTTTGACCTAGAATGCCTAAGATGACTTTCATGTTTCATGTTGGACTCCCAAGTTTATCCTCACCAAGTTTCAAGTCTTGATTCCAAGTTTTGCCCAGTCAATTGGACAGTTGACCTAGAAATCAGCTGTATTGGGGAAAAAGTCAATTGTGGCCAATTGACAGTCAAACCTCATGAAATTTGACCCACATCAACATATTGAACTCACATGGACCATTTGATCAAGTTTGGATCACAATTCCATAAGAAATTTGATCAGATCATCAAAAGGGCAAAATGGTCATTTTTAGGGTTTTGACTGCACAAAGGTAATTTTTGACTGTTTGACCTAGCCAATGGCAAACCAAGCTCACATATGGACTCAAGGACCCCATGGAATTATCTTGACATGCTCAACAAACTCAAAAGATCCCAAGTACACAAGATTGACAGTTGAATTTCCCAGTCAATTGATCAATTTTGACTGTATACTGAAAAGTCAAACTTTGAATTTTTTGGTCAAAATCAAGAGTCAAGATTCATTTTTCATCAAAACATGCCAAATCATGAAACTTGTTCACCAAGAAATCACAAAATGCAAATTAGGGTTTGAAAATGGAATTTTTCATAACTTAGAATTTTTCTAAGTTATGAAAAAACCCTAATTCTTTCCCAACTTTGCCCCATCTTTTCACCAAGATCCATTTGGATTCAAACAAAAGTCAAAACATGAAAGTTGTAGATTGTTACATAATCTACAACTTTTATTCACAAAGTTTTCTCATTTGAAGCTTGTATCTCAAGTTACAAATTTTTGAATAAGGGTACTAAACCATTTTTAACTTAGTGAAATTTTAACCTATTTTGACAAGGTTTTCTACCCCACTTCAAGGCCATTTTTCATACCCTTCCACTTGGAATTTCAATTTGCATTTCAAAGATGGATTGAATTACACATTCCAAGCTTTCTAAAATGTCCAAGAACTTCCCAAACAACCTCATAACTTGAGAGATTCGAATTTCACAATATAGCAAAAACTCACCTTTGAATTGGCCATTTTCCATGTTCATAGTTTGTGTAAACTTCTCTAAATCAGCATGCCCTTGATTACAGGTCCTTGAACCATTCCATACTCAATAATTTAATGCATATTCAATGTGTTAAAGTGTTGTTCTTTGAGTGCAAGCATTGTATGCAAGATTAATCCTAAACTAGATAAAGTGAACTTTCCATTTTTGAAAAGATTAGCTTTATGTCAAATTAGAAATCCAACAAGTACATGGAAGATCTGCTTGGCACAAGATTATGTGCATAACACACTGATCAAGAGAGGCTTATGCAGCACATTAGGGGGTCCTCTACTGACCTAGAAAGCCAAGTTGCATTTGTTTGCTTCAAGTTCAAGAAAAGTGCATAACTTGTACCAACTTCAATCTCAGCTTACCAACACAAGAACAAAGTTATCAAACACCTTCCATAGAACATAACCAAGCCAAGACACGACCCTTGCACCTCCAAAGCACCCTCCATCTCAGAATCATCATCAAACTGCAAAAACAGAGTTGCCTCTGCAGTTTGAGTGCCAACTCCCATTTCCCTCGAGCATTCTTACCAAAATCAATTCATACACATTCCCTAGCATGTATGCAAGCTAACCATGACCTAAAACCTGACCTGTAATCCCTCTAACAGCTTCCACCATTTTCATTTTTTCCTTTTGCAGTTGAAGTTCCATAGCTCGATACAAGAAGTTTCAAGACAAAGTAAGCATTGAAACAGCATCCCTGGACCTCAAGGAAGCTTTTCCAATCATTACCTTGTACCAGAAGTTCCTCATTCTCCAGATAGAAGTTCAACTGCACAGGTAAAACTTTGAACTCGTATCTCTCTTATCATGTATCTTTAGTCTTAAGTTTGTGAAGAAACAAGGTTCTACTCATAGCCTTGAACATGTACATATCTTTACATTTCATTTCTTTTGCCTGAGTAGAGAGAATTTGGAGTTTGAAAATGGCAGAAAAACTAGGTTAGGATTTGGGGGAGGAGAAATTCTCCCTCATCTTAGAGAGTTAGGTCAAGTTCCATACATGGTTAGAATCGTCTCTTCATGCTGAACATTTGTTGTGTTATGAGTTTTTGCTAAAAAGCCAGGAATCAAGAGTTGGAAGATGATGAACATGGCGCGCGTTTTTTTCAAATGTTGTTGCTGGAGGTTGAAGACAGTGGTCTTTGGGCTGGGCCTGTGCATTTTTTTTTATTCACATCACTTAATTACTCATGAACCCCCTGAGCCCATTTGCTTCATTTTTAATTCTTTTTGACTTTTTTCTTTTTTTGTTTGACTTGTTTATTTTTTCTCAGCATATTAAAATTTTGAAAATATTTTTCTCACCACTTTTTGATTTTTATTTGATTTTATTTGATTTTCCTTTAGTTTATACATAGATACATATATATTATTCTTATTTAGGATAAATGGAAAAAATATGTAAAAACACTTCTATTTTTATTTCTTTTTTATATTATCCTCTAAAAATATTTCACATAAAAATACTTTTTTTATTAAAATATTAAATATATATTATTTTGTGTATAATGCATATTTAAGAACTTAACATATATATATATATATATATATATATATATATATATATATATATATATATATATATATATATATATATATATATATATATATATATATATATATATATATATATATATATATATATATATATATATATATATATATATATATATATATATATATATATATATATATATATATATATATATATATATATATATATATATATATATATATATATATATATATATATATATATATATATATATATATATATATATATATATATATATATATATATATATATATATATATATATATATATATATGTTTATTAATATATTTAAGTTAAAATATAAAAACACTTGAATTTTTTTTCATTTTTATTAATATTTGATACAAAAATACTTTTTCCATAATATACTTCATTTTATTTTTATTTTTATACATGATAAATAAATACTTGTATTAAATTAAATAATAATACATTTTCTTTAAAATTAGGGTTTTTGCCCTAAAAGTTGAAAATACTCAAAATAATACCTTTTTATTTTCTTATTTTTATTTTACATAAACCATACTTTTTTTCATACACATAAAAACTTTCTCTTTGCATTTTGCATATTTATTTAATTTCCATTTAATTATGCAATTTATTTACTTTGCAAATATTCAAGAATGATGTAATAATTTAGATTTATATTACTTGTCAATATCCCCATTTGAACATTTGTACCCCCCCTCCCCATATTTGGTTTTGTAATAGTTTAGTAAATTTATTTTCGCACTTTATACGCTTTCTAATGATAACATGTTAGAATTAGGGTTTGTATGCGAAAAAACGATAAAAAATAGTTATGACCTAACCTCAAGATAAACAAGCATGAAAATGGACACACAAATCACACTTGCACCCCTAGGGTATTCCACTTGTTGCCTTTCAAAATTAGGCCATGTTGCATGTTGAGTCTCTTTGGGAAAAACAAACAAATTGAATGATCATAGTCCCTCGATAACATTTTCAAAATACTTCCAAAACAAATGATCAAGTCCCTTAAAGAAAATTGCCCAAAGACATTTAACGCCGTTGTAATTATGGTCTAAACGATGACCCGCGCCTGTCCCTTTCACATCCTAACACAAGGTTGTCCACCAAATACAATGGTGGAACAAACTTGTTAACAGGGTTAAAACATAGCAATAATCTTTTGAGAAATTTAGGAGTAGATAACCTCTTAGTTACTTGAATCAAACTTGCAAAACAAACACTTGCCTATTACAAAAAACCACACATCACTTCACTTTCAAAACAACTTTCAAAAACAAATGAATACCTTTTCAAAAGACATACATCTTTGTATACATCCCCACATGGATCATTACAAAGATTGCCACCACATTGGCTTCTTTTCAAAACATTTTCAAACCCGCACACACACAAGCACCATTTAAAACAATTAAAAACAAAAGGCAAGTGATCTAAGCAAGTAACTAAGAGCCCATGGATAACCATGGATAGAAAGGGTGATAATACCTTCCCTTTCTATAACCTACTCTCCGAACCCAAGAAAACATCTCAAAAGGTTTTTGCTGTGCTTTTTAACCTTTCCTTAGGATAAAATAAAAAGTCGGTGGCGACTCTTGCTCAACCGAAACATTTGCGAAAACAAACGCAAAACACTAGTCAGTTCTCCTACCGTATCACAGAACTGGCGACTCTGCTGGGGATGTCTTTAAAAGTGGAGTAACCTTAGGGCTTAGATCACCTTTGTTTTCAATTGTTTGCTTTGTTTGCTTTTATATTTTGTAGGCCTTGCATCGGAGTTTCATAGATCCTAACCCGGATCTGGGAAATACCCCTTTTAGGTAGCATAATCTGTGAGGGACCTGTCCGGCGTAGACCGGCATGGGTGAAGCAGTGGCTACATTGGTGTGGCATCTTAGTCTGTACCTATATCCCTTGTGTTGCAACGGGGAGAATATAGGTCTTCTAAGGGGTCATTAAGCACCAACCAACCTTAGAACCCTAAATTGACCAACTTGGCTATTAGGACAGTAGCAGCATGCTACACTCATTGAGGCTAAACTCTCGAGATGGTTCTGGCCGCGAGAAAAGATTGCAATGCTGGAGTTATGACCGATTGAGGGTGGCCAATGATTTGAGATCCTCTAGAACCCGGTTACTTTTGATAGGACAGGTTTTAACCAACAAAACCAAAAGAGGGTAATACCTGAAATTCATGCTGGCCTGAAACCTAAGGGTTTCTTGTGTGACTTGTGTGCCTTATTTGCCTATGTGAATACTTGTGGTGTGCTTCCTCATAACATCATGCCATCATGCCATTGCATGCATCCTGTATAAAGGGCTAACCCATTTCAAAGACAAAAAAAAAGGTTTCATCTTTGCTCTGTTTTGTAGGACATCATGATGCCCGTACGTAGGAATACTGTCCGGCTCAACTTTGTTCAACCACCAGTGTTACTCAAGGATTTGGTTGGAAGGATTCCAAACACTTCTTCCTTCATCAACAGACATGGTTCTCTCCTTGGCTTGATCACTGCAAAATGGGACCAACAACTGATAAGTGTTCTGACCCAATTTTATGACCCTCTGTATCATTGTTTCACCTTTCAAGACTTCCAGCTGGTTCCCACCCTGGAAGAATTCTCTTACCTGCTTGGGATCCCTGTCTTGGAACAAACTCCATTCACTGGTTTGGAAAAGACTCCTAGGCCTGAAGAGATTGCTGCACTTCTCCCCTTGACCAAAGAAGAGGTATTGTCCAACTGGGAAACTAGAAATGGGATCAAGGGCTTTTTGGTCAAATTATTAGTTGGCAAGGCTAATGATTTCTGGAATGACTTGGACTTCAAGGCGTACGAGGATGTTCTGGCTCTTTTGATCTATGGTCTGGTGTTGTTTCCCAACCCTGACACTTTTATCAGTATCCATGTCGTAAGGATCTTCATGTCTCGGAATCCGGTACCCACTCTTTTGGGTGATATTCTACAACAACTCTATGCTCGTACTGCTCAAAAACGGGGAACTCCGTGGTGTTGTGCTCCTTTGCTAGTAAGGTGGTTTATTTCGCACCTTCCTAAGTTCGTGCTGAAGAATGAAGAAGGAAAAGGTTGGGCTCGGAGGTTAATGTCTCTCACTGATAATGACATCACCTGGACTCTCAGAGGTTTGGATGAGGTAGCTGTTATTGACCGTTGCGGAGAATACCCTAATGTTCCGCTGATTGGTATCCAAGGAGGAATCTCTTACAATCCATGCTTAGCTCTCCGACAGTTTGGAAGAGCCAGAGGAGATGGGCCTCATGAAATGCTGGTTCCTCACTTCCATTTTGAGTTTCAGGCAGACAATGACAAACTACGCCAGGGATTCATTAGAGCTTGGGACAGAATCCACAAAGCCAACCCACATGAGTTGGGACCAAAGACTTCCCTGCCATTGAGGCCCTATTGCAAATGGGTCCGCATCCGTGCTCAAAGGTTAGGTATGCCCTATGAAGCTGTTAGACCTCTCATTCTTGAGTCTCCTGTTGAAGATGGGGTTCCTCCAACTGTCCTCCCTCCTCAGATACCTACTGATTTTGACACCATGAAGAGATCTTGGGCACAGCTAAAGGAAGAACGGGATTTCTATCGGGAGAAATTCGACGAGCAGGAACGGAAGATCCAGAGGCTGACTAAGCAATTGGAGGAAGAACGGGTCATGAACAACTACATCAGCACTGAAAAGAGGAGGCCATGGGAGCATTGATGAGCTTTGGATGTTTCCTTTTATAGTTTATTTCCTTTCCAGTATTTTTTCATTCCTGTAATGCCTAAGGGCAAATTGTTGAACAATTGAAAATCTTAATCTAATGAAGTGTGTTTCCTTTTTTGTCTACAAAGTTGAATCTTGTTTGTCTTTGAAAACATAAAGCATACACATTCCATTGCACCATATGCATAGCAGGTACCCTATTTCACAGGTTGCTTAATCTCCTTCGCTGTTTCTTTTGCACAGTCATCATGAATCCAGACTCATCCAGTGAGCAAGCAATCAAGGCCCTTCAGGCCCAAAATGCACAGTTTCAAGAGATGGTCCTAAGCCTAGCCCAAGGTCAGCAAGAGCAGACTCTACTCCTGAAGAAGAAGAAGAAAAAGAGGACTGCGTTGTTCAACACCGGACGCAGATTTGGGAACACACTCCATAATGAAGCTGATCCAACTACTTCTTCTGCTGAGAAGAACAGTCCCCAAGGGGGAGGAGCTCCTAGTCCCGAAGTCTCCGACAACGAGACGGACTATAACGACGAACAATACCCACCTGCTGCTGACAGGTACAAACAATTGGAGGACCGCTTGAGCACCATGGAAATTCAGAATGTGCCGGGACTGGATTTCGGAGATTTGGGGTTATCTTCTGGGGTGGTAATTCCACACAAGTTTAAGGCGCCTGCCTTCGCCAAGTATGATGGGGTCTCCTGCCCAAAGCTGCATCTGAGGTCGTACGTAAGGAAAATCCAACCTTACACGGCGGATAAGAACCTTTGGATTCACTTCTTCCAAGATAGCCTCTCGGGGTCACAGCTTGAATGGTTCTACCAATTAGATGGAACTAGCATCCGACACTGGGAAGATTTGGCAAGCGCATTCTACAGACAATACCAATACAATTCTGATCTCGCTCCTACGCGTACCCAACTTCAGGGTATGTCTCTAGGAACGGGTGAAGGGTTCAAAGAGTACGCTCAAAAATGGAGAGATTTGGCTGGCAGGGTGCAGCTTCCATTAACTGATCGAGAGCTGGTTGATATGTTCCTTGGGACATTGTCTGGTCCGTTTTTCAATCATTTGGTTGGTAACTCCTCCGCTGGGTTTACAGATTTGATATTGATAGGAGAAAGAATTGAAGCTGGCATCAGGTCAGGCAAGATACAAAAGGCTGCCTCCACAAGTGCTGAGAAGAGGCCGTTTAAGAAAGAAGAAAGTGCCGTCTATGGTCCTAGAAGACAAGTCAAGCCCGAAAGTCGCCAAGCCGTCAATGCTTTGGTCATCTCGAAACCTGTTGCTGCTCCTCAGCAGTACAATCAACAAAGAAGCGAAAGGCCCAAGAGGCAGTATACCCGACTGAGTATGACCTTATCTCAAATTTTACCCCAACTGTCATCCACCAACCTGGTGACCCTCAAAGAAGCTCCTAAGGTCGTCAACACTGCGTCTCCTAAGTATAACCCAAATGCCCGGTGTGCTTATCATTCTGATAGTCCCGGGCACACTACTGATGATTGCTGGGCCTTGAGAAACAAAGTGCAAGATCTGATCGACGCAAAGGAAATTCAGTTCGAGGCGCCGGAGAGACCAAATGTTGTAACTGCTCCTATGCCCCAGCATAGAGTAAATGCCATTGAGGAAGAATTGTATGCTGTTTCGGTAAATGAAGTTGTTACCCCTCTGAAGACCGTTAAGAAGAACCTACTGCAGGCCGGTTTATTTCCGGGTTGCAGTGAAGGTTGCCTGTTCTGTGCTGTTTCCCTGTCTGGTTGCCCCTTGCTGAGGTTAGGCGTCCAAAGCCTAATGGATAGCAAGGAGATTCTGTTTAAGAAGTATGTTGTTCAGTTGGTTCCGATAAAAGAAGTTTCTGTGGTTACCATCTTCAAAAATCCAATCGAGGCTCTCCCGAAGAAGCCTGTTCAAATCATGACTGTTGCACCTGTGGTTATTACTGTTCCGGGGCCTCTCCCCTACGTATCTGATAAAGCTGTCCCCTGGCATTATGGGGCAGACGTATATGTAAATGGAATCAAACAAGAATTCGACGCTGGCGCCAGTATCTGCGATATCACTGGTCCATCCAAGGTCACTCGCAGTGGCAGGCTCTTCTCGCTTGACATTGCACCGCCCGCTATTCGAAGACCCCTCCTTATAACACCTACAAGTTTATCTGTTCCCGCTACTGATCAAGTTGTTTCCCCTGTCGCCGAGTCATCTAATGCTCGGGGCAAAGGGATTGAAGAAGAGCCTGCCCGGATGGAGGCACCAATACCTATAAATGCTGAGGCCTCCCAACAAGAAATGGAGGAAATCCTGAAAATAATAAAGAAAAGTGATTTCAATGTTGTCGAGCAGCTGGGGCATACGCCCTCCAAGATCTCCATGCTCTCCTTATTGCTATGCTCCGAGGCCCATGCTAAGGCCTTAATCTCATTTCTCAAGACGGCCCATGTGCCACTGGAGACATCTGCAGTCCAGTTCACTGATTGCGTAGCAAATCTGACAGCAGACAATGGCTTGGGTTTTTCAGATGCTGACCTGACTGCGAAGGGAAGAGACCACAATGATGCCCTGCATGTCTCTATCGAATGCAGGGGCACTACTCTGGCGCATGTATTGGTGGATACTGGTTCTTCTTTGAATGTTCTACCGAAAAAGGCTTTAGACCGTTTGGATTATGAAGGCCTAGAACTGAAGCCCAGCAATATCATCGTCAGGGCCTTTGACGGTTCAAAAAGGATGGTTCATGGAGAGGTTAACATCCCTATTCGTGTGGGCTCTCAAGTGTTTGACTCTACTTTTTATGTGATGGATATACGACCATCGTACTCTTGTCTACTGGGTCGACCTTGGATCCATAAAGCTGGGGCAGTGACCTCTACCTTGCACCAGAAGCTGAAGTACCCTGTCAGGGGGAAGATCGTCATTGTGCAAGGGGAAGAGGAGTATATGGTGACCCATTTGAATTCTTTCAGATACATTGAGATGGACGGGGAGTTCATTGAAACCCCCTTTCAACATTTCGAGGAGGTACATCCAATTTCAGCAGCAGCAGAAACAACAGTCGAAGAGAATGATTCCTTGAAGATGGCTTCCCTAAGGGATGCCCGGGCTGTGGTTCAGAAAGGCAATTGTGCGAACTGGGGTCAGCTTCCTGACTTCACTCAGAAGAATGACAAGTTTGGGCTGGGCTTTACTGCAGAGGCTCAGAGGGCTGTGCGCAAGGAGAAGGTCAGAAAGGCTCCGGTGTTTATCTCCAGCTCAGGGGTGAATGCTATTGAGGAGGATGTGGAGGAAGAAGAATTTGACAGTTGGATCTACCCGACTAACAGCAACGGACCAAGCAACTGGACGGCAAAGGATTTTACACCTATCACATTTGTCACGTAGTTTCAATCCACTCTGGATCTCACTGGTAACAGCTCTGCTACCGCCAGTTATGACTTCGAAAATCCGATCAACTTGGCCGAAGACGAAGGTGAAGATGATTGCGAAGTGCCTGGTGAACTCGCAAGACTGCTACTCCAGGAAGAGAGAGCTATTCAGCCACATGAAGAGCCGGTGGAGACAATTAACCTGGGTACTGAGACAGATAGGAAAGAGGTCAAGATTGGTGCCAATCTAGAGCTCAGCGTGAAGCAACGATTGATCCAGATGCTACAGGATTACATGGAGATTTTTGCTTGGTCCTATGAAGATATGCCTGGTTTGGATGCCGACATTGTAGTTCACCACCTGCCAACCAAGGAGGATTGCCCTCCGGTAAAGCAAAAAGTCCGACGGATGCGTCCAGAGATGTTTGAAAAGATCAAGGCCGAGGTTATGAAACAGTTTGATGCCTGGTTCCTTGCAGTGACTTCCTACCCTCAGTGGGTTGCCAATGTGGTGCCAGTACCGAAGAAGGACGGTAAAGTCAGAATGTGTGTTGACTATAGGGATCTGAACAGGGCCAACCCCAAGGATGACTTCCCCCTACCTCACATTGATGTCCTTGTTGACAATACAGCTCAACACAAGGTGTTCTCCTTCATGGATGGTTTTTCAGGGTATAATCAAATCAAGATGGCTCCAGAAGATATGGAGAAGACTACCTTTGTGACTCAGTGGGGCACCTTCTGTTATAAGGTCATGCCGTTCGGATTGAAAAATGCCGGGGCAACCTATCAACGCGCCATGGTTGCTTTATTTCATGATATGATCCATCATGAGATTGAGGTATACGTTGATGACATGATTGCAAGGTCTCAAACTGAGGAGGAGCACCTTGACCATCTGAGGAAGCTGTTTGACCGACTCAAGTTATACAAGCTGAGGTTGAATCCCAACAAATGCACCTTTGGGGTAAGATCCGGAAAATTGCTAGGTTTCATTGTAAGTGATAAAGGTATTCAGGTGGACCCTGCCAAGGTAAAAGCCATACAAGAGATGCCGACTCCAAAAACAGAGAAAGAAGTCAGAGGCTTTCTGGGACGACTGAATTACATTGCCCGATTCATCTCACATCTGACTGCTACTTGTGAGCCAATCTTCAAATTACTGAAGAAAGATCAAGTAGTACGCTGGAATGATGAATGTCAGGCCGCCTTTGAAAAGATAAAGGAATATCTCCAAGAGCCACCTATTCTTATGCCACCGGTGGAAGGAAGACCTCTGATACTATACTTGACAGTGCTTGATAATTCAATGGGGTGTGTGCTGGGGCAGCATGACGAGTCTGGCCGAAAAGAGCACGCTATTTATTACTTGAGCAAAAAGTTTACCGACTGTGAGTCTCGTTACTCACTGCTTGAGAAAACTTGCTGCGCTCTTGTATGGGCTGCTCGCCGGCTGAGACAGTATATGCTGACTCACACTACTTTATTGATTTCAAAGATGGATCCCATCAAGTACATATTTGAAAAGCCCGCTCTGTCTGGAAGAATAGTGAGATGGCAAATGATCTTAACAGAATATGATATCCAGTATACAACTCAGAAAGCAATTAAAGGAAGTGTACTGGCGGATCATTTGGCACACCAACCTGTGGACGATTACCAATCATTGAACTTTGATTTTCCGGATGAAGACATCATGGTGGTAACTGACTGTGAAGTACCTGGACCGGATGAAGGACCTGAGGAAGGATCCCGATGGTCTATGCATTTTGATGGAGCCTCCAACGCTTTGGGTAACGGCGTCGGCGCTGTAATCATATCTCCCAAAGGAACTCATACTCCCCTCACCGCCCGATTATGTTTCAGCTGCACCAACAATATGGCAGAATACGAGGCATGTATCATGGGTTTACAAGCTGCAATCGACTTAAGGATCAAATTTCTAAGTGTCTTCGGAGATTCCGCTCTCGTGATCAATCAGATCAAAGGCGAGTGGGATACGAAACACCCGAATCTTATTCCTTACAAGGAGTATGTGTCGACCTTGCTTCCCCACTTTGAAGAGATAACTTTCGAACACTTCCCTAGAGAGGAGAATCAGCTAGCGGACGCACTAGCCACGATGTCTTCAATGTTCAAAGTTAAATGGGACAATGAGGCTCCCCGAATCATTATCTGGAAGTTGGATGAACCGGCGTACTGCTGTGAGCTGGAGGCTGAGAAGGTGATTGAAAGACCCTGGTATCATGAGGTGAAGAGGTACTTGGAAGCTCAGGAATACCCTGAAGGTACTTCTGTCAATGATAAGAAGTTCATGAGGAGGTTTGCTGCAAAATTCTTCCTCAGCAACGGCATTCTCTACAAACGGAATCATGATTCAACTCTGCTACGTTGTGTGGATAAGGCTGAAGCAGAGAAAATTATGATGGAATTACATGAAGGCACGTTTGGAACATATTCCAGTGGACACACCATGGCTAAGAAAATCCTTCGGGCAGGATATTTCTGGTCCACAATGGAAGCCGATTGTTACCAACACTCCCGAACTTGTCATAAATGCCAGATCTATGCTGACAAGGTGCATATCCCTCCGTTTCCTTTGAATGTCCTGACGGCACCTTGGCCTTTTGCAATGTGGGGCATCGATATGATCGGTGAGATCCGACCGACGGCATCCAATGGGCATCGCTTCATCTTGGTGGCGATCGATTACTTCACAAAGTGGGTTGAGGCAGCGTCCTACGCCACAGTAACCAAGAGCGTCGTGGCACGTTTCATCCGGCATAATCTGATCTGTCGGTACGGCGTCCCGGAAAGAATCATTACGGACAATGGTACCAATCTCAACAACAAAATGATCACTGAACTCTGTGAACAATTCAAGATACAGCACCACAATTCTTCTCCCTACCGGCCGAAGATGAATGGGGTTGTAGAGGCAGCCAATAAGAATATCAAGAAAATTGTGCAGAAGATGAAAGTGACCTATAAAGATTGGCACGAGATGTTACCGTTCACTCTTCATGGGTACCGCACCTCAGCAAGGACGTCAACCGGGGCAACTCCCTTCTCCTTGGTCTATGGCATGGAGGCAGTCTTGCCAATTGAAGTCCAGATACCCTCTCTCCGGATAATGAAGGATGCAGACTTGAATGGAGATGATTGGATCCAGACTCGACTTGATCAATTAAATCTGATTGACGAAAAGAGGCTCACTGCTATCTGTCATGGTCAAACATATCAAAAACGGATGATCAGGGCATTTAACAAGAAAGTCAGACCACAAGAGTATCAAGTTGGGGACCTGGTAATCAAACGCATCATCCTTCCTCGAAGTGATCCCCGGGGCAAATGGACCCCTACATACGAAGGGCCATTTGTGGTTAAACGTGTGTTCTCAGGAGGAGCCATGATCCTAACCACCATGGATGGTGACGACCTTCCTCACCCCGCCAATGCAGACATAGTAAAAAAATACTACGCATAAATAAAAGACCCGCTAGGTTGACATACCTAGGCAAAAATAAGGGCTTCCCGGCGAACCAAAAGAGTTCGGGCAAAAATAAGGGATGAAATGAAAAAATCTGTACACCCGGCAAGTCGAAAACCTGAAAAGGCGGCTTGGGCAAAAATGGGTATCCCGGTGGACTGAAAACCCGAAAGGGCGGTCCAGGCAAAAGTTAGGGATAAAAGTGTAACACTATGTCTCATTGGATCACTTTGCATCCGGAATTCGGCATCAACTATCTGGCTCCAGATTTTGGCATTGACCAATCAGCTTCATCTTCAAAATAGGCAGCAAGCGATGAGACGTTCGAAGACATAAAGGCGATAGCAGAGTTGGAACCCAGTGGGATTGTTCACATAGCTGTTTTGTTTCCTTTTTCAAATTGTAAACTCTATGTTATTTGGCGGCGTCCTCTTACTAGGATGTCAGCCTCTTGTACAAAAAACGCCTATTCACAGGCAAAGTTTAAATCAATACAAATTCACTTGTCCATACAAATTACCATTGTTTTCCTTTTTCTATTTTGTCTTGCGAAGAACGTCCAATGTTCATTTTTGATATATGCATTTGACATTAAATTGCTGATTCATAAATATTTGCATATAAAACAAGAGATTGATTACAGGTGACATCAGAGACAGGGGCAATGTGAAGTTGTCTAATGCAGTCTGGTTGTTTCGTCCGCCAAGGTACCAAGGTAGGATCAACTGAGGAATGTGGCTAAATCATCTCAACTCCCCGCAGAGTAAAACAAGATTCAGCAATACTTTCCCCAAGCGGAGTTGACTCCCCGACAATCCAGAAAAGGGCACAACATTCCCCGGCAAGTCTTAAAAGCTCATCCCCAGTAGATTCCGGAAGCTTGTTCCCTATAGTACACGGACGTCTCTCCCGAGTTTTATTTAGAGTTATTTCCTCGCAAGGACTTATAACTGGGTTATCCTCCGCTAAAAACCACGGAAGACCGCCCTCGGCAAAGTTCCTTCAATCCCCAGCGGAGTTTATCATCATTATCCCCAGCGGAATCCATCATTAAAGTCCTCAACAGGCCTCTCATCAAAACTTTGGCCACAGAGCGACTCCCCGGCCGTTCGTCAAGGATTTATTTTCCTAAGACAAAGTTACATTCATAAACATTTCACATTTTCATACATCTTGCTTACATATATTATAAAGCGCATACAACACCATCTCAGGTTGAACATCATGACATCATGCATATCATACATCATGACATTGCATACAACTTACGTTTTTGCCTTTTCAGGAAAAAGACAATCCCAAAAAACAACTACCTTCAACTGTCACAATTCCATATTCGATTCCTGTATCTAGCCAGGGCACATCTGAGAGTGATCAGTTTCCAGACTCGATTCCTGTATCTAGCCAGGGCACGTCTGAAGAGTTCGAAGATTCGATTCCTGTATCCAGCCAGGGCACATCTATCAACTACGACATCTCCAGATTCGATTCCTGTATCCAGCCAGGGCATATCTGTTGACCACGTTTCCAGACTCGATTCCTGTATCTAGCCAGGGCACGTCTGAAGAGTTCGAAGATTCGATTCCTGTATCCAGCCAGGGCACATCTATCAACTACGACATCTCCAGATTCGATTCCTGTATCCAGCCAGGGCATATCTGTTGACCATGTTTCCAGACTCGATTCCTGTATCTAGCCAGGGCACGTCTGAAGAGTTCGAAGATTCGATTCATGTATCCAGCCAGGGCACATCTATTAACGACTATTTCCAGATTCGACTCCTGTATCCAGCCAGGGCACATTTATGAGCAACCAATTCCAGATTCGACTCTTGTATCTAGCCAGGGCATATCTGCATAAGGAGACTAAAGATCAAACACCTGTAACAAGCCAGGAAAACATCCGTCTTTCTCAAATACACAAGTTCTCGCTAAGGAATCTCTTATGCGATCGACACTTCCAAATGGCATCTATAAGCCCATTCCCGACAAGGTTCTGTCACATCTCCAGATGGCATCTATAAGCCCATCTCCCTGTCCACCATCTCTTCAAATGGCATCTATAAGCCCATTCCCGACACCACGTTGTTGAGACTCCAGCATGCGAGTGCAAATTTTCGGGCACTCTAGTGTCCAATCTCCTTTTACCCTCGAGTCACGAAAGGCAAAATTGCCAATCTAACTCTTCAGGTTCAAGAAGATTGAACAGGGGCAACTGTTGTACCCCAAAATTTTCCCTCCCATTTCCTCAACATTTTCTCATCACAAGACCTTTGAAGATCAAGATCCAGTTAGGGTTTCCTCTGCTCAAGACTTCTCCTTGCACTGTTGACCCAAATTAGGGTTGGTGATTGCACAAAGATATTTTGACCTAGAATGCCTAAGATGACTTTCATGTTTCATGTTGGACTCCCAAGTTTATCCTCACCAAGTTTCAAGTCTTGATTCCAAGTTTTGCCCAGCCAATTGGACAGTTGACCTAGAAATCAGCTGTATTGGGGAAAAAGTCAACTGTGGCCAATTGACAGTCAAACCTCATGAAATTTGACCCACATCAACATATTGAACTCACATGGACCATTTGATCAAGTTTGGATCACAATTCCATAAGAAATTTGATCAGATCATCAAAAGGGCAAAATGGTCATTTTTAGGGTTTTGACTGCACAAAGGTAATTTTTGACTGTTTGACCTAGCCAATGGCAAACCAAGCTCACATATGGACTCAAGGACCCCATGGAATTATCTTGACATGCTCAACAAACTCAAAAGATCCCAAGTACACAAGATTGACAGTTGAATTTCCCAGTCAATTGATCAATTTTGACTGTATACTGAAAAGTCAAACTTTGACTTTTTTGGTCAAAATCAAGAGTCAAGATTCATTTTTCATCAAAACATGCCAAATCATGAAACTTGTTCACCAAGAAATCACAAAATGCAAATTAGGGTTTGAAAATGGAATTTTTCATAACTTAGAATTTTTCTAAGTTATGAAAAAACCCTAATTTTTTCCCAACTTTGCCCCATCTTTTCACCAAGATCCATTTGGATTCAAACAAAAGTCAAAACATGAAAGTTGTAGCTTGTTACATAATCTACAACTTTGATTCACAAAGTTTTCTCATTTGAAGCTTGTATCTCAAGTTACAATTTTTTGAATAAGGGCACTAAACCATTTTTAACTTAGTGAAATTTTAACCTATTTTCACAAGGTTTTCTACCCCACTTCAAGGCCATTTTTCATACCCTTCCACTTGGAATTTCAATTTGCATTTCAAAGATGGATTATAGTACACATTCCAAGCTTTCCAAAATGTCCAAGAACTTCCCAAACAACCTCATAACTTGAGAGATTCGAATTTCACAATATAGCAAAAACTCACCTTTGAATTGGCCATTTTCCATGTTCATAGTTTGTGTAAACTTCTCTAAATCAGCATGCCCTTGATTACAGGTCCTTGAACCATTCCATACTCAATAATTTAATGCATATTCAATGTGTTAAAGTGTTGTTCTTTGAGTGCAAGCATTGTATGCAAGATTAATCCTAAACTAGATAAAGTGAACTTTCCATTTTTGAAAAGATTAGCTTTATGTCAAATTAGAAATCCAACAAGTACATGGAAGATCTGCTTGGCACAAGATTATGTGCATAACACACTGATCAAGAGAGGCTTATGCAGCACATTAGGGGGTCCTCTACTGACCTAGAAAGCCAAGTTGCATTTGTTTGCTTCAAGTTTAAGAAAAGTGCATAACTTGTACCAACTTCAATCTCAGCTTACCAACACAAGAACAAAGTTATCAAACACCTTCCATAGAACATAACCAAGCCAAGACACGACCCTTGCACCTCCAAAGCACCCTCCATCTCAGAATCATCCTCAAACTGCAAAAACAGAGTTGCCTCTGCAGTTTGAGTGCCAACTCCCATTTCCCTCGAGCATTCTTACCAAAATCAATTCATACACATTCCCTAGCATGTATGCAAGCTAACCATGACCTAAAACCTGACCTGTAATCCCTCTAACAGCTTCCACCATTTTCATTTTTTTCTTTTGCAGTTGAAGTTCCACAGCTCGATACAAGAAGTTTCAAGACAAAGTAAGCATTGAAACAACATCCCTGGACCTCAAGGAAGCTTTTCCAATCATTACCTTGCACCAGAAGTTCCTCATTCTCCAGATAGAAGTTCAACTGCACAGGTAAAACTTTGAACTCGTATCTCTCTTATCATGTATCTTTAGTCTTAAGTTTGTGAAGAAACAAGGTTCTACTCATAGCCATGAACATATACATATCTTTACATTTCATTTCTTTTGCCTGAGTAGAGAGAATTTGGAGTTTGAAAATGGCAGAAAAACTAGGTTAGGATTTGGGGGAGGAGAAATTCTCCCTCATCTTAGAGAGTTAGGTCAAGTTCCATACATGGTTAGAATCGTCTCTTCATGCTGAACATTTGTTGTGTTATGAGTTTTTGCTAAAAAGCCAGGAATCAAGAGTTGGAAGATGATGAACATGGCGCGCGTTTTTTTCAAATGTTGTTGCTGGAGGTTGAAGACAGTGGTCTTTGGGCTGGGCCTGTGCATTTTTTTTTATTCACACCACTTAATTACTCATGAACCCCCTGAGCCCATTTGCTTCATTTTTAATTCTTTTTGACTTTTTTCTTTTTTTTGTTTGACTTGTTTATTTTTTCTCAGCATATTAAAATTTTGAAAATATTTTTCTCACCACTTTTTGATTTTTATTTGATTTTATTTGATTTTCCTTTAGTTTATACATACATACATATATATTATTCTTATTTAGGATAAATAGAAAAATATGTAAAAACACTTCTATTTTTATTTCTTTTTTATATTATCCTCTAAAAATATTTCACATAAAAATACTTTTTTTATTAAAATATTAAATATATATTATTTTGTGTATAATGCATATTTAAGAACTTAACATATATATATATATATATATATATATATATATATATATATATATATATATATATATATATATATATATATATATATATATATATATATATATATATATATATATATATATATATATATATATATATATATATATATATATATATATATATATATATATATATATATATTAATATATTTAAGTTAAAATATAAAAACACTTGAATTTTTTTTCATTTTTATTAATATTTGATACAAAAATACTTTTTCCATAATATACTTCATTTTATTTTTATTTTTATACATGATAAATAAATACTTGTATTAAATTAAATAATAATACATTTTCTTTAAAATTAGGGTTTTTGCCCTAAAAGTTGAAAATACTCAAAATAATACCTTTTTATTTTCTTATTTTTATTTTACATAAACCATACTTTTTTTCATACACATAAAAACTTTCTCTTTGCATTTTGCATATTTATTTAATTTCCATTTAATTATGCAATTTATTTACTTTGCAAATATTCAAGAATGATGTAATAATTTAGATTTATATTACTTGTCAATATCCCCATTTGAACATTTGTACCCCCCTCCCCATATTTGGTTTTGTAATAGTTTAGTAAATTTATTTTCGCACTTTATAAACGCTTTCTAATGATAACATGTTAGAATTAGGGTTTGTATGCGAAAAAACGATAAAAAATAGTTATGACCTAACCTCAAGATAAACAAGCATGAAAATGGACACACAAATAACACTTGCACCCCCTAGGGTATTCCACTTGTTGCCTTTCAAAATTAGGCCATGTTGCATGTTGAGTCTCTTTGGGCAAAACAAACAAATTGAATGATCATAGTCCCTCGATAACATTTTCAAAATACTTCCAAAACAAATGATCAAGTCCCTTAAAGAAAATTGCCCAAAGACATTTAATGCCGTTGCAATTATGGTCTAAACGATGACCCGCGCCTGTCCCTTTCACATCCTAACACAAGGTTGTCCACCAAATACAATGGTGGAACAAACTTGTTAACAGGGTTAAAACATAGCAATAATCTTTTGAGAAATTTAGGAGTAGATAACCTCTTAGTTACTTGAATCAAACTTGCAAAACAAACACTTGCCTATTACAAAAAACCACACATCACTACACTTTCAAAACAACTTTCAAAAACAAATGAAAACCTTTTCAAAAGACATACATCTTTGTATACATCCCCACATGGATCATTACAAAGGTTGCCACCATATTGGCTTCTTTTCAAAACATTTTCAAACCCGCACACACACAAGCACCATTTAAAACAATTAAAAACAAAAGGCAAGTGATCTAAGCAAGTAACTAAGAGCCCATGGATAACCATGGATAGAAAGGGTGCTAATACCTTCCCTTTCTATAACCTACTCCCCGAACCCAAGAAAACATCTCAAAAGGTTTTTGCTGTGCTTTTTAACCTTTCCTTAGGATAAAATAAAAAGTCGGTGGCGACTCTTGCTCAACCGAAACATTTGCGAAAACAAACGCAAAACACTAGTCAGTTCTCCCACCGTATCACACATAGTCCATCAGGATCCTAGCTCAGGTCCTTCAAACAGTCCAGGTTCTTCACAATCCGTTACTAGCATAATGTTCTTGTCCGGGAATTTAAAGTTCATAGACTGATAGTCATCTACAGCCTGGTGGCCAAGTGGTTGGCCAATACACTTCCTTTGATTGCTTTTTGAGTGGTGTACTAGATGTCGTATTCTGTTAAGACCATCTGTCGTCGGGCTATTCTTCTGGAGAGAGATGGCTTCTCGAATATGTACTTGACGGGATCCATTTTAGAAATCAACAAGATAGTATGGGTCAACATATATTGTCTTAGTCGGCGAGCAACCCATGACAAAATGTAGCAAGTTTTCTCGAGCAGTGAATATCTTGTTTCACAGTCGGTAAACTTTTTGCTAAGGTAGTATATTGCATGTTCTTTTCGATCAGACTCGTCATGCTGCCCAGTACACACCCCATTGAGTTTTCTAGCACTGTTAAGTGCATAATTAGAGGTTGTCCTTCAACTGGTGGCATCAGAATTGGAGGTTCTTATAGATACTCCTTAATTTTATCAAAGGCTATTTGACAGTCTTTGTTCCTTTTTAATACTTGATCTTTCTTCAGTAGCTTGAAGATTGGCTCACAAATAGCAGTCAAATGAGAAATGAAACATGCAATGCAGTTCAGTCGTCCTAAGAAACTTCTGACTTCCTTCTTGGTACGGGGAGTCAGCATTTCTTGAATAACTTTAAATTTCTCAGGATCAACATCAATACCCTTACCACTGACGACGAAACCAAAGATTTTACCATATCTCACCCCAAAGGTGCACTTGTTCGGGTTTAGCCTCAGTTTATACTTCCCCAGTCTTTCAAATAGTTTTTGCAGGTGATCAAGATGCTCTTTTTCAGTTTTTGACTTGGCTATCATATCGTCAATATAGACCTCTATCTCGTGGTGAGTCATGTCATTAAATAAGGCTACCATGGCACACTAATAAGTTGCCCCGGCATTTTTCAACCCAAAAGGCATGACCTTGTAACAGAAGGTGCCCCACTGTGTGACGAAGGTAGTTTTCACCATGTCTTCAGGTGCCATCTTGATCTGATTGTAACCTGAGAAGCGATCCATGAAGGAGAATACCTTGTGCCGAGCGGTGTTATCAACCAAAACATCGATATATGGTAGTGGGAAGTCATCTTTAGGGCTCGCGTTGTTCGGTCTCTGTAATCTATGCACATACGTACCTTGCCGTCTTTCTTTGGTACCAAAACAACATTAGCAACCCATTTAGGGTACGATGTCACTGCTAAGAATCCTACATTGAATTTATTCATAACCCCAACTTTGATCTTTTCTGACATTTTAGGACGCATGCGACGAACCTTCTGTTTTATTAGAGCACAACCCTCTTTCATTGGCAGACGATGAACCAAAATATCGGTATCAAGCCCTGGCATGTCTTTGTATGACCAAGTAAAGATTTCAACATATTCATGCAACATCTGGATTAACCTGCTCTTGACACTGCTTTCTAAGTTAGCGCCTATCTTGACCTTTTTCTTGTCTGTCTTGGTACCCAAGTTTACGAATTTGACCGGATCTTAGTGTGGTTGGATAGCCTTTTCTTCTTGTATTAAGAGTCTGGAAAGTTCTCCTGGTATCTCACAATCTTCCTCACCTCCATCCTCGGCTTGGAAGATTGGATTTTTGAAGTCATATGCGATAATAGCAGAATCGTTATCGACGAGATCCAGAGTAGATGAGGATCTGCAATGTAGTGTGTAGGCGTGTGTAAGAACACATAGTTATTTTGAAAATGCAATAAAATAAAATAAAGACAGAGATCACAAAATTTGCATGCAAAAGGTCCAATGTTTTTATTGAATGAACAAATGTTTATGAATCATCAACCCTTTAACAAATGAACCATTGTGCTCCGGGTAAGACACAAGGTTTAAAGTCATTGTTTATTACATAGCCAAAAACTTTTGAAAACAATAAGACATGAATATAGTTATTACTCCTGACTAAAGGAGATGGGAAAGATGTCTTCTGCCTTCCAGTTATCCATTCCATCACCAACGGTAGGGAATATCCAAATTTTGAAGTCACAATCACTGTCTGGATCCTCTATAGCATTGACCCCATTGTTGCTGATACAGAACGGAGGTCTCCTAGCACGAGCGCGATGAACAAACTTCTGACTTTCTGCAGTAAATACCAGACCGAACTTGTTAGATTTATAAGGGATATCGAGAAGCTGGCCCCAAAAAGTATTACCACCTTCTTCTATAGCAGCCTTAGCATCTTTCAAGGAGGCCATCTTGTGTGGAGTTTTGGTGATCTTCGGAATGGCAGAAACATCTTCCACAACAGCGGGGGAGTTACTTAAAAGGTTTGACAGGGTGTTTCAATAAATTCTCCGTCCATCTCCATGTATCGGAACGAATTGAGGTGGATGACCATGTATTCCTCCTCTCCACAGACAGTAACAACTTTCCCTTTTACCGGATATTTCAGTTTCTTGTGCAAGGTGGAGGTGACAGCACCTGCCCCATAAATCCAAGGGCGTCCCAATAAACAAGAGTAAGTTGGCCGGATGTCCATCACATAGAAAGTGGACTCAAAAATCTGTGAACCCACCTTGATCGGGAGGTCTACCTCTCCATGCACCATTCTTTTCGATCTGTCAAAGGCTCGAACTATGATATTGCTGGGCTTCAGCACAACCCCTTCACAATCTAGTCGGTCGAGAGCGCCTTTAGGCAGAACATTCAGAGAAGAGCCAGTATCAATTAATACATGGGCCAATGTAGTACCCATGCATTCAAAGGAGATATACAGGGCCCTATTATGATTTCTCCCCTCCGGAGTTAAGTCAGCATCGGAGAAACCCAAACCATTGTCAGTTGTCAAACTAGCCACATATCTTCCAAATTGATCAGCTGAAATCTCTTGTGGCACGTGGGCAATCTTCAAGAACTTTACCAAAGCCTTTGCATGGGCCTTAAAACACAGCAGTAAAGATTGCATGGAGATTTTAGATGGTGTTTTCCCCAGTTGTTCCACAATTTTGTAATCACTTCTATGAATGATCTTCAAAACTTCTTCCAAATCCTGTCCGGAGGTATCATTGACCGAAGCTTCCTTTGGCGCCTCCATCTGGGAAGGCTCTATCACTGGCTCTTTACCCTGAGCCTCAGTAGTTGTCTTGGTAACCGTAACTTGAGCAGGTTGAGAGATTTCCGAGGAGAAAATCCTTCCTCTTCTGGTAATTTTCCTAGTATCTGCAATATTGACAATGATGGGATCAACCTCTTCACCATCTTCATCGGACAACTTCTTCCAAATCCTTTCCAGAGGTATCCTTAACCGAAGCTTCCTTTGGTGCCTCCATCCGGGAAGGCTCTATCACTGGCTCTTTACCCCGAGCCTCAGCAGTTGTCTTGGTAACCGTAACTTGAGAAGGTGGAGAGATTTCCGGGGAGAAAATCCTTCCTCTTCTTGTAATTTTTCCAGTCCCTGCAATATTGACAATGTTGGGATCAGCCTCTTCACCATCTTCATCAGACAACTCTTGCTTAGAGCCATGGTAATAGACGTCAGACCCATAATTCCATGGAATAGCCTTCTCCGAGGAATATGGGATAGGCCCGGGCATTGTAATGACCAAAGGAGCAGCCTTTGGATTGGAAGTAATCCTTATAGGACCTCTGGAAGGGATCCTGAAAGGAGTACCGAAGATAACAGACAAATCCTGGCACAAATTCAGAATCTTCTCAATCAGAATGATGTGTTCATCCATAAGACGTTGAACACATTCCTTCAGTAACCCGCAACCTTTAGGTTGGATCGTGCATCAATAACATCCTTCAACACAACCCTGAAATAAACTGACCTATAACAGATTATTCTTGATTGTAGAGAGGGGAGTAACCATATAATTGACAGAGGTAATATATATCATATCATCAATAACACTTATGCCCTTGTCATGCTTGGGCATAGGTGTGGTAATCACATTTGGAGTCTCCGGAGGATCAAACTTAATTTCCTTATAATTGATCATGTCCTGGATCTTGCTCTTCAGGGCCCAGCAGTTGTTGGTGTCATGATCAGGGTTGTTCGAATGATAAGCACACCTCGCATTTGGATTATATTTTGGAGAGGAGGTGTTGGGATTATGAGGAGGATCCCGTAGTGAAATGAGTTCATCCTTAAGAAAATGTTGTAATTCCTGAGATAAAGGCATTCTAATTTTGGTAAAATGCCTCGGCGGAGCATCTGGCCTTCTTCGATTACCCTGTTGTTGTTTTTAAACAGGCGCCAGATTGGAAATTAACACTGCTCCCACAGACTGATGGCGGCTACTTTTACTATAGCTCTTCTGGCCATAGACAACATTGACTTCCTTTTTACCTCTAAATGTCTTCTTCACAGTATTAGAAGATGTAGCCATTGGAATCTTCCCACTCTTAATACCACTTTCAATTCTCTCCCCTGTCAAAATCATCTCTGTAAAACCCGACGAAGAGCTTCTGATCAATAGATTAAAGAACGGGCATGTCAGAGTGCCCATAAACATATCCATCATTTCCCGATTAGTCAAGGGAGTTTGCACCCTTCCATCTAAGTGCCTCCATTTCTTTGCATATTCCTTGAACCCTTCATTAGAGCCCATGGACATATTCTACAATTGCACTCGAGTTGGTGCCAAGTCAGCACTATATTGATACTGCTTATAGAAAGCAGAAGCCAAGTCTTCCCAGGTATGAATGTTGGTTCCCTCCAGCTGATAGAACCATTATAGTTGATTTCCATCTAAACTTTCTTGGAATAAATAGACCCATAACTTTCGGTCAGCAGTGTGAGGCTGTATCTTCCGAACGTACGACCTCAAATGGAGTTTAGGACAAGAGATCCCTTCATACTTAGCAAAGACATGAACCTTGAACTTATGTGGGATGGCCACCCCCAGAACCAGACCTAATTCACCAAAATCCAATCCGCGGGAGGATATGTCCGTCAGAAAAATCTTCATCTTCAGGAGTATTCTCATAACCCTGATTGTTCACGCCTTCATTATTAATGCTTCCACCATCTTCATCATGGTTGTCATCTTCTTCAGAGGAGATATCTTCCACTTGGACGGGTTGAGCAGGACCTTTGAACCTTCTCCCCATATTGAGGACAATAGCCAACTTCTTGGTCTTTTTTCTGCCCCTGTGCCAGATTCATGAGAGTCTCTTGGAATTGTGCATGTTGAGCCTGGAGATCCTTAACATTTTGTTCGAGAGCCATTTTCTACTGAAATAAACAACGAGAAAATGAGAAACCTATATGACAAACCTGTTCTGAAATTATGCATGATATGTAAAATGCAACGATTTCAAGGACTTTAGGAGATTCAACTTTGTTTAACCAAGAGGAAACATAAACAAAGATTTTATTAGTGAATTCAAATTACAATTTCATTTTAGGCTTACAAGGAAATCAACAAGGTCTCAAAGAGACAAAAAAGTAAACTCCTAAAACCTAAGACTCAAGTCTCCCATGGACGATTCCTATTTGTACTGATGTATTCATTAAGACTCTTCTCCTCGTGAAGTTGCTTTATAAGTGCCAACACTCTCTTCTCACTTTCATAGAATTGAGTCTCAAAGGTGTCCCGTTCTTCCTTCAGTTGAATCCAAGACTTATGTAATTCTTCAAGGTCAGTAGGCATGTCTGGATAGAGGATGGTGCAAGGAACGTCTCCTTCGATAACAGGCTCCATGATCACTGGTAAGATAGTTGGATATAGCATCATAAGGTTTTGAGCGCGAGCTCGTACCCATTTGAGATAAGACTCCAGAGGGATGGAATTCTTCTACCCTAAAGCCTTACTATCAATCTTGCTTACCATTCCCAAATCACGTATAAACCTCTAACGATAACCTTGAAGATCACTTTCATAATCGAACACAATACCCTAGATAAGTGTGTCATGAGGACCATCTCTTCGAGCGTAACCAAACTGACATAAATCCAAGGAACGGTTGTAAGTAATACCTCCCCTAATGCCGAGGAGTGGAACATTATGGAATTCCCCATAACGATCAATGAAAGTGATGTCTTCATAAGATCGGAAACACCAGTAAATATCTGTATGAGAAACTGACAAATAATAATATATGATGATATATGTGGTTAGAAACAAACAGCAACATATGAATTTAAAAATATGAATTATGAACAAAATGCAAAATGGAAAAGAGAGATCTCACGATTCAGGCCTGGGGAATTGTTGAGACTTACCTTTACTTACCCTATGAATGTTTAGGAAGTGGTTTCGAGCCTTAGTTTGGGTTGAAGCTGATGGCAATGTGAGATATAATTTTCACAACTTCTTTGAATTTTGGAAAAAATTTGGATGGCTTTTTTGCAATGATTATGTGTGTTTTGGATCTGTTCTTGTTCGTATTATATAGAGGAATGACTTGACTCCAGTAATATGGAAAGAAATAAAACAATTAAACCATGGTTTAAACAAGAATTAACCATTTTGAAACCTTGCCAATTTGAGCCATTCTTGCCTTCTTTGAGTCCTTTCACGAATTTGGAATGTTTTTGGGTTGTCACAAGCTGTGTTGGGCTCTAAGAGAATCAATCCATGCGCGGACCCATTTGTTTTCTATTTCATTTATTTATTTTGAATTTATTTGAATAAAAACAAAATAAAAAAATAATGAGAAAAAATAGGGCAAGGTGTGAGTGAGGTAAAAAGTCTCTCACAAGGTTATGAACATGTTTGAAGCTCAAAAAGTTGGGCCACAAATCCAAAACTTCAAGTTTGCATGTTTTGCATTTCATGAACTTCCTCAAAATTTCCCAATTTGTGATACTTATAACTTGCTTAATTTTTATCTTTTGAAGATGATCTGGGACTTTTTTAAAAGCTCAATATGTCCTTTAAAATTTCTCTTTTGATCATTTTTGCATTTGGAGTCATTATCTTGATGCAAGTTGCCTTGACAAAAAGTGTCTTTTGTTGACTATTGAGAATGACGTGTAATGTCTTAGCTCACATCTTTCAAATGAAGCATTTTTTGGACTTGAGCATAAAAACAAAGTTGTAGAGAATTGAATTTTCTTCAAAATGAGCTAGGGTTATGGTAAAGTTGATGAAGCATGCTAATGTTATGCTTGGTCAAAGTTTAGTTGACTTCTCCTAAGGAAACCCTAATTTGACAATTCTTGGCTTTTGATGATTTGAGAGCTTTCCTTGGGGAATCATGATCAAACCTTGATCAAATGATTAATATCACTTCAAAATGTTGATGTAGACCAAAAAAATCATGAATTTTGACTGTATGTTGGTCATAGTTGACTTTTTACCCAATACAGTTGATTTTCAATCATCTGAGCCATTGACTGAGCAAACTTGTGATGCAAGACTTGAAACTTAACATGAACCTTGTTGATAAACTATGAAGAACCATGTAAACCACTTGAGACCCTTGCAACCCAAATTTCATTGAGAAACTCAAAAGCCTAGTTGTAGAACTTTGGCTTAGGAGGAGCATTGACTGGTCAACCCTTGAGATTCTTGAGTATTTGAGAAGCCCTGGAGAAATGTCTTGAAGAAAATGGGAGAGAAAATTTTGGGGTACAACAATAACCAAATATTCCAAGCAACCTTAAAGTTTTTTATTGTTCAAGTTGGTTATTAGTATCTTCAAAAAAAAGAAAATGAAAGCTCAAGTGAGCAAAATAAAAATGATATAAAGATAAATTCTCAAGTCAGCAAAGATGAAAATAGCATGAAATTTAAATGGTAAAATAATGGTGCATAAAAGTAAAGGCGTAAAGTAAAATCATAAAAATAAAAGCCAATTTTTAATGGGTTAGAAATTAGAGGTTGGTTGAATGACCATCTTGAATCTTGCATTTGAAAACTCATTAGAAATTTATAAAATCAAAGCCTATCTCAACAACAAGTTTCATTTGCTTTTTGTCAAGTATATCATTCATTTCAAATTCTCGAGGCAACAAAAAATGATCAACGATGTTTAAATGATTTACTTAGACCAAATTTTATGAATGTTCGTTAGAGGATTGATAAGACCAAAGCCTCCTAACAATGAACCTCAAGGTTATTGGATCAAAGGTTTCAAATTAAACATACTTGGGCTTGCAAGCATAGGTTTGGGCCACGAATGATCATTTCTCGAATCGGGACAAAATTTAACGCTATGTTAAGAAATCGTAAATGGACTTATGTAGAATTCGCGCCTATTTTAAGGCCAGTCAATAGTAATCTATGTATTATATGTATGGAGAAATGATATGTAGATCATCCTCTAACAACATATAACACATGAAGGAAAGGGATAAGATGAAGATGGAGGGGATGTATTAAATGAAGTTAGGGTTTTAAATATTGTCAACATTATTAATCCATTTTGGTGGATTTTGTTTTTCAACCTATCAACACCCAAGATCCAATGAGGTTGAGGAATTTGTCACCAAATGAAATCCAAGTCAGGACCAAACAAAATAATAAAATAATATTTAATAAAACAATATTTAAATGGTTAATAAAAAGGAAAATAATTGGTAAAATACACAAAGTATATTAAAATACCAAATAAAAATCCTAAAAAATAGTCAGACGTCAAACATGATTCAATAATAGTTGACAAAAAATTTCAGAGTTTTTTAATGTCAGAAACTATAAAATATCTATAAAATGTAAAATCAGAAATAAAAATAAGATGAGGTCACCAATATTTGTCAAGATATTATTGGATTCATTCATAATTTTTTCAGAATTTAAAAAGACCAGAAAGTATTTTTAAAATAATTAAAATAAGGCAAACAAAAAAATTATGAAAAATATCAAACATGAAAATAAAAATATGAAAAAATATTCATAAAGTCAAGAATAAATCAAAGTATTTTTGTATATTTTGTTCATAATTTTTGGATAAAAATAAGAGAGTTATGAATTTTTGAAATTAAAACAAATTAAAAAAAATTGTAAAAATAAATAAATCAGAAATAATGTGAGGCGTTGGATCCGGTACATTAAAACACGTTGGCACATCTAATGGCTCAAGAGTGATGGTGTATGGTGATCCACGATCAACAAGCACGCACTGAAGTCACGATAGTTAGACCAATCACAACATTTCAATTGTCCTGCTCTCATTGGTTGAAGAAGCCACGTACATCATCTTTAACCTCTAGCTACCCTGCAACTAGGGCGAAATCATGATTCTTAAATCTGTAAATTTAGACGCTCATAATGGTATCATCAGACGCGTCTCTTCAAGATCATCACAACCATATCCTCTTGCCAAATTTATATAAAACACAACTTACTCGATTTGGAAAAAACCAGAGAAGTTTTGAAAATTTTGAAATTGAAAACATAAGCATCAACTGCATTGATTCATCAAAATTGAGTTAATTACAAGCATCAGTGAACATCATAAACCATTCCATTCATTTGAGTTAGAAGATTTGGTGCCTTAAACTACCTGAACAAACTCAGATGAATTTTCTCTGAAATTGGACTTGGCTAGCATGATTTAGGGCACCTCAAGGCTTGGTTCTTCTTCTTTTAGCTTCAATGAAGTTTAAGGATGAAGAATCAACAAAGAAATTGGATTGAAAAATGGAGAAAAGATGAATTCAAAAACTCAGGAAAAGTGAGTTATGGAGGGAGTTTGACAGAGTGATTTTGGTTGTTCAAGCTTGAGAAAATGAGTGGGATAGAGTCTATATTTATAGGAGAAGTGAATGGAATCAAGAGGAGGGTGAATGATGCAATTTCAATCGAATTCGTGCACACCTGTGTTCACGAGCAAAGTGTGCTCACACGTGCATCAAAACTTATCTAAATGATGTGTTTTATCACTCTAAATAAGCCAAATATCTTTGTTGATCATGTTTAAGTGCAAATCACGTGATAATTTGGTGATTAGAAGTATCGTTATGGAAATTGTAATCGGACTGCAAGTGAAACTTCAATTACAAGGTACCAACTTTGAATCCATGGTGTTCATAGTTCAAGAGGTCTCGGGGAATAATTCTTGAAGCATTTGCCCTCCCATGATAATGTTACAATATTTACAACATGAAAAGAGAGAGATTGTTGTACCCCAAAATTTGCCCTCCCATTTTCTCAACATTTTCTCATCACAAGGCCCTTGGAGCTCAAGATTCAGTTAGGGTTTCCTCTGCAAGACTTCTCCTAGCACTGTTGACCCAAATTAGGGTTTATGTTTGCACAAAGATATTTTGACCTAAAATGCCTAAGATGACTTTAATGCTTCATGTTGGACCCCCAAGTTTATCCATACCAAGTTTCAAGCCTTGATTCCAACCTTTGCCCAGTGAATTGGACAGTTGACCTAGAAATCAGCTGTATTGGGGAAAAAGTCAACTGTGGCCAATTGACAGTCAAACCTCATGAAAATTGACCCACATCAACATTATGAACTCATATGGACCATTTGATCAAGTTTGGATCACAATTCCACAAGAAATTTGATCAGATCACCAAAAGGGCAAAATGGTCATTTTTAGGGTTTTGACTGCACAAAGGCAATTTTTTTGACTGTTTGACCTAGCCAATGGCAAACCAAGCTCACATATGGACTCAAGGACCCCATGGAATTGTCTTGACATACCCAACAAGTTCAAAAGATCCCAAATGCACAAGATTGACAGTTGAATTTTCCAGTCAATTGATCAATTTTTGGCTGTATATTGAAAAGTCAAACTTTGACTTTTTGGTCAAAATCAAGTGTCAAGATTCATTTTTCATCAAAACATGCCAAATCATGAAACTTGTTCATCAAGAAATCCAAAATCACAAATTAGGGTTTGAAATGAAGATTTTTCATAACTTAGAATTTTTCTAAGTTATGAAAAACCCTAATTTTTTCCTAACTTTGTCCCACTTTCTCATCAAGATGAATTTGGATTCAAGGAAAAGTCAAAACATGAAAGTTGTAGTCCATTGCAAAATCTATAACTTTGATTCACAAAGTTTCCTCAAAAGAAGCTTGTAGCTCAAGTTACAATTTTTGGAACAAGGGTACCAAACCATTCTTAACTTAGAGAAATTTTGACCTATTTTAGGCAGGATTTTTGCCTAACTTCAAGACCACTTTTCACATACTTCCACTTGGAATTTCAATTTGCATTACAAATATGGATTGTATTACACATTCCAAGCTTTCCAAAATGTCCAAGAACTCATCAAACAACCTCATGGTTAGGGAGAATCGAATTTTGCAAGTTGGGAAAAAGTCACTTTGTTTATGGCCAATTTTCATGTTGATACACTTAGGCAATTTTGAACTCAGCTTGCATTCCTTGATTACAGGTCCTATATCCCATTTGCACTCATAAATTTAATGCTAACTCATTGTTCCAAGGCCTTATTTTGTGTGTTCAAGCATTGTATGCAAAATTAAGCCATAAGTAGAAAAAGCATTATGTCCATTTTTGAAAAGTGAAAACTTTATGTCAATTTGCAAATCAAGAGGTACACAGCAAATCTCTTTGGCACAAGTTTTTGAGCTAATCCCACTGATCAAGGACAAGCTTAGCAGCACATTAGAGGGGCCTCCATCAGTCTAAAACACAACTTGGCATTTTGTTGCTTAAGAGAGAAGAAAACTTGCAAACTGAACACCAACTCTCATTCCAGCAAGAGCAGCCTTAAGCAAAGTTATTGTACACATTCTAAACACTAACCCTGACCTGAAACACAAGCCAACCAAGTTCCAAACATCCTCAAACACATAATCACCATTAAACTGCACAAAAACAGGGTATTCTGCACTTGGACTTGGCTAGCTCATTTCCATCGTGCACCTTGGCCAAGAATACTTCAAACACATCCCACATCATCCCTTGAAACTGTCCCAAGCCCTAAACACGACCTGTAACACCCCTAACCAACATCACCATTTTCATATTTTCTGTTTTGCAGTTGGAGTGCCATAACATGATTCACTTGGTTTCAAAGCACACCAAGCATTGGAATAGCATCCTTGGACATCAAGCAAGCTATACAAATCATTACCTTGCCTTGTAAGCATCTCCATTGTTGCACACGATTCCAACTGAACAGGTAAATCTTTGGACTTCTATCTCTCAATGTAGGAAGAATTAGCTCTAAGTTTGTGAATAAAAAATGTCATGCTCATGTCCCTGAAGCTATACATATCTTTACTTTCCATTTATTTTGCGTATGCTATGAGAATTTGAGGTCTGAACATTGATAAAAAGTTAGGTTAAGAATTAGGGAGGGAGAAATTCTCCCTCATTTCTGAGAGTTAGGATGAGTTCTTTATATGTCCAGAATCGTGAGTTGATGCTCTACATTTCTTGTGTTGTGAGTTTGTGCTAAAAATCAGGGAATCTGGAGATAGGAAAACGCGTGTTGTTGTTGTTCAAACAGGTTCTGAGGTTGAAGACAAAGTCTTCTTGGGCTGGGCCTGAGTTGACTTCTTATTTGCACCCTATGTTTACTTTTGAACCCACTTGGCCCATTGTGCTTATTTGAAACATTTTTTGACTTTTTCTTGTTATTCCTGACTTATTTATTTTTTCTAATAATATTAAAAATATAAAAAAATATTTTTCAAACCATTTTTGTATTTATTAGGCATTTATTGGTTTAAATTAATATTTGTACATATAAATAATATATAAATACTCTTTTATTTAAAATACTAAAATGATATAAATACTTTTATTTTCTGACTTTTGTTTTATTTTACCTTTGAAAAACTTTTATAAAAAAATACATTTTTTGTAAATATTAAATATTATTATTTTTATACATATATTTAGTATTTAGTGAATATTATAAATATTTATGCATTTATTAATACATCTAGGTTAAAACACAATAAAATAATACATTTTATTTTTATTAATCTTTAACTTAAAAATTACCTTTTTTATATACTTTCTTTTTATATTTATTTTTTAGTACATAATTAATAAATATTATATATAATACTTAATAAATAATTAATACCTCTTATTTAGCAAAATTAGGGTTTTTGCCCTAAACATAAAAATATTCAAAAAAATTAACTTTTCTTTTATTTATTTTTTTTTATTTGTGAGTAAAAAAATATACACTTACACAAGAATACCTTCACATATACATTGTTCCATTCTTATACATCTATACATTTATATTTGCGCAATTCAATTTGGTTGTAAATATTGGGTGCTATCCTCCTATAAAGTCTCATCCCCATTTGAACATTTGTACCCCCATTCCCATGATCATTGTGTAATAACTTAGGACTTTTAAATTTCACACTTTAAATGCTTTCTAAATATTCCATGCTAGAATTAGGGTTTGTATGCAAATCAATTAACCCAAAATAGTTTGACCTAACTTCAAGATAAACAAGCATGAAAATGGACAACACTAATCACACTTGCACCCCTAGGGTATTCCACTTGTTGCCTTCAATAATGGGCCTATTGCACGCTAGGTCTCTTTGGGCAAAACAACATAATTCAAATGATCATAGTCCCTCGATGACGCCTTCAAAAGTTGCCTAAAAATGATCAAGTCCCTTAAAGAAAATTGCCCAAAGATACTTGGCACCATTGCAATTATGGTCTAAACAATGACCCGCGCCCGTCCCTTTCACATCCTAACACAAGATTGTCCACCAAATACAATGGTGGAACAAAATTGTTAAAAGGGTTAAAACATAGCAAAGATCTTTGAGAAATTTAGGGTAGATAGCTCTTGATTACTTGCCAACTTGCAAAACAAAACACTTGCCTATTTTTCAAACCACACATCAATACATTTTCAAAAACAACTTTCAAAAACATTGAAAATCTTTTCAAAAGACATACACCTTTGTATACATCCCAACATGGATCATTACAAAGGTTGCCACCACATTGGCCTCTTTTCAAAACATTTTCAAACACACACACACAAAGCACCATTTCAAACAATTGAAAATTAAGGCAAGTTGATCTAAGCAAGTAACTAAGAGCCCATGGATAACCATGGATAGAAAGGGTGCTAATACCTTCCCTTTCTATAATCTACTCTCCGAACCCAAGAAAACATCTCAAAGGTTTTTGTTGTACTTTTTAACCTTTCCTTAGGATAAAATAAAAAGTCGGTGGCGACTCTTGCTCAACCGAAACATTTGCGAAAACAAACGCAAAACCTCAAGTCAGTTCTCCCACCGTATCACAGAACTGGCGACTCTGCTAGGGATATTCAAAAAAGTGGAGTAACCTTAGGGCTTAGATCATCTTTGTTTTCAATTGTTTGCCTTGTTTGCTTTTATATTTGTGGGCTTTGCATCGGAGTTTCATAGATCCTAACCTGGATCTGGGGAATACCCTTTTTAGGTAGCATAATCTGTGAGGGACCTGTCCGGCGTAGACCGACATGGGTGAAGCAATGGCTACATTGGTGTGGCACCTTGGTCTGTACCGATATCCCTTGTGTTGAAACAAGGAGAATATGGGTCTTCCAAGGAGTCATTAAGCACCAACCGACCTTAGAACCCTAAATTGACCCAACTTAGCCATAGAACAGTAGCAGTATGCTACACTCATTGAGGCTAAACTCTCGCGATGGTTCTGGCCGCAAGAAAAGATTGTGATGCTGGAGTTATGACCGATTGAGGGTAGTCAATGATATTGAGATCCTCTAGAACCTGGTTACTTTTAATAGGACAAGTTTTAACCAACGAAACTAAAAGAGGGTAATACCTAAACTTCATGCTGGCCTGAAACCTAAGGGTTGTCTTGTGTGACTTGTGTGCCTTATCATGCTTGCCTGTGTGAATACTTGTGGTGTGCTTCATCATAACATCATACCATTGCATGCATCCTGTATAAGGACTAACCCATTTCAAAGACAAGAGGGTTTCATCATTGCTCTGTTTTGTAGGACATCATGATGCCCGTGCGTAGGAATACTATCCGATTCAATTTTGTTCAACCACCAACTTTGCTCAAGGATTTGGTTTGTAGGATTCCAAACACTACTTACTTCATCAAGAGGCATGGTTCTCTCCTTGGTTTGATCACTTCAAAGTGGGACCAACAACTGATAAGTGTCCTGACCCAGTTTTATGATCCCCTATATCATTGCTTTACCTTTCAAGACTTCCAGCTGGTCCCTACCCTGGAAGAATTCTCTGATTTGCTTGGTATCCCTGTTTTGGAGCAAACTCCATTCACTGGTTGGGAGAAGACTCTTAGGCCTGAAGAGGTTGCTGCAGTCCTTCCCTTGACCAAAGAAGAGGTATTGGCTAACTGGGAAACTAGAAGTGGAGTTGAGGGCTTTTTGGTTAAGTTTCTGGTTGGCAAAGCTAATGGTTTCTGGAATGACTTAGACTTCAAGGCGTACAAAGACATTCTGGCTCTTTTAATCTATGGTCTGGTATTGTTTCCAAATCCTGACACCTTTATCAGTATCTATGCCATAAGGATCTTCATGTCTCGGAATCCTGTACCCACTCTTTTGGGTGATATCCTGCAACAACTCTATGCTCGTACTGCCCGAGGATGGGGAACTCCATGGTGTTGTGTTCCTTTGCTAGTGAGGTGGTTTATTTCGCACCTTCCTAACTTCATGCTGAAGAATGAAGAAGGAAAGGGTTGGGCTCATAGGTTAATGTCTCTCACTGATAATGACATCACTTGGACTCTCAGAGGTTTGGATGAGGTAGCTGTTATTGATCGTTGCAGAGAATACCCTAATGTTCCATTGATCGGTACCCAGGGAGGAATCTCTTATAACCCATGTTTAGCTCTCCGTCAGTTTGGAAGATCCAGAAGAGTAGGTCCTCATGAGATGTTGGTTCCTCACTTCCATTTTGAATTTCAGGTAGACAGTGATAAACTGCGCCATGGATTCATTAAGGCCTGGGACAGATTTCACAAAGTTGACCCACATGAGTTGGGACCAAAGACTTCTCTACCATTGGAACCCTATTGCAGATGGGTCCGCATCCGTGCTCAAAAGTTAGGTATGCCATACAAAGCTGTCAGACCTATCATTCTTGAATCTCCTGATGAAGATGGGGTTCCTCCAACTGTCCTCCCTCCTCAGATACCCACTGATTTTGACACATTAAAGAGATCTTGGGCGCAGCTAAAGGAAGAACGGGATTTTTATTGAGAAAAGTTCAACGAACAGGAACGGAAGATCCAGAAGCTGACTAAGCAATTGGAGGAAGAGCGGATCCTGAATGACTATATCCATACTGAGAAGAGGAGGCCATGGGAGCACTAATGGGCTGTGAATGTTTCCTTTTTACAGCTTTTATTTTCAGTATTTTTCATTTCTGTAATGCCTAAGGGCAAGTTGTTGAACAATTTAAAGTTTGAATCTAATGAAGTGTGTTTCCCTTTTGTCTACAAAGATTGAATCTCGTTTGTCTTTGAAAACATAAAACATACGCATCTCATTGCATCATATGCATAACAGGTACCTTTTTTTCCACAGGTTGCTTAATCTTCTTCGCTGTTTATTTGAACAGTCATCATGAATCCTGAATCATCCAGTGAACAAGCTATCAAGGCCCTCCAGGCCCAGAACGCCCAGTTTCAAGAGATGGTCATGAGCTTAGCCCAAGGTCAACAAGAGTTGAAGGCTTTGCTCCTGAAGAAGAAGAAGAAGAAGAGGACTGCGTTGTTCAACACTGGACGCAGGTTTGGGAATACACTCCATAATGAGGTTGATCAAGCTACTTCCTCTGCAGAGAAAGACAGTCCCCAAGGGGGAAGGGCTCCTAGTCCTGCAGTCTCTGACAACGAGACGGATTACAATGACGAACAGTACCCTCCTGCTGCAGACAGATACAAACAACTAGAGGACCGTTTAAGTGCCATGGAGATTCAAAATGTGTCGGGGCTGGATTTCGGAGATTTAGGTTTATCTTCTGGGGTGGTAATCCCACACAAGTTCAAGGCGCCTTCCTTTGCAAAATACGACGGGGCTTCCTGTCCTAAGCTGCATCTCAGATCGTACGTAAGGAAGATCCAACCTTACACGGCAGACAAGAACCTTTGGATCCATTTCTTCCAAGATAGCCTTTCGGGGTCACAACTTGAGTGGTTCTATCAGCTAGATGGAACCAGTATCCGACATTTGGAGGATTTGGCTACCGCATTTTATAGACAATATCAGTACAATTCTTACCTCGCTCCTACGCGTACCCAACTTCAGGGTATGTCACTAGGAACGGGCGAAGGATTCAAATAATATGCACAAAAGTGGAGAGATCTGGCTGGCAGGGTGCAGCCTCCTTTGACTGACCGTGAACTGGTTGACATGTTTCTAGGGACCTTGTCTGGTCCATTCTTCAATCATCTGGTTGGTAATTCCTCCGCTGGGTTTACCGATTTGATCCTGACGGGTGAAAGGATAGAAGCTGGCATCAGGTCAGGAAAGATACAGAAAGGTGCCTCCGCAAGTACTGAGAAGAAACCTTTCAAGAAGGAAGCTAGTGCCGTTTATGGTCCTAGAAGACAAATTAAGCCGGAACGCCGCCAAGCCGTTAATGCCTTGGTAATTTCAAAGCCTGTTGCTGCTCCTCAGCAGTACAATCAACAAAGGGGTGAGAGGCCCAAAAGGAAGTACACCCGGCTGAGTATGACCTTGTCACAAATCTTGCCGCAACTGCTATCGACCCACTTGGTGACCGTCAGAGAGGCTCCGAAGGCCGTGAATACTGCATCTCCTAAGTATAATCCAAATGCCCGTTGTGCTTATCACTCCGATAGCCCGGGGCATTCTACTGATGATTGCTGGGCCCTGAGAAATAAGGTTCAAGACCTTATTGATGCGAAGGAAATACAGTTTGAGGAGCCTGAGAGGCCAAATGTTGTGACTGCTCCTATGCCCCAGCATGGAGTAAATGCCGTTGAAGAAGACTTGTATGCTGTTTCGGTGAATGATGTTGCTACCCCTCTATTGACTGTTAAGAGGAACCTGTTGATGGCCGGTTTATTTCCGGGTTGTAGCAAAGGTTGCCTCCTGTGTGCTGTTACCCCTACCGGTTGTCCGCTGCTGAAGTCAGACATCCAAAGCCTGATGGATAGCAAGGAGATTCTGTTCAAGAAGACCGTTGTTCCTTTTGTTCCCGCTCAAGAAGTATCTGTCGTCACAATTTTCAACAATCCTACCAAGGCTCCCCCGAGGAAGCCAGTCAAAATTATGTCTGTTGCACCCATTACCATTACTGTTCCGGGGCCCCTCCCCTATGAATCTGACAAGGCTGTCCCATGGCACTATGGGGCAGATGTGTATGTGCTTGGAGTGAAGCAGGAGTTCAACACTGGTACCAGTATCAGTAACATCACTGGTCCCGCCAAAATTACTCGCAGTGGCTGGCTCTTCTCGCCTGACATTGCACCACCAGTTATCCGAAAACCTCTTATCATCACACTCGTAAATGTGCATGTTTCCCTTCCAAATCAAGTTCCTGTGTCTACTACTGCCGCCGAGTCCTCTGATGCTCGGGGCAAAGGAGTTGCTACCGATTTGCCTGCCTGGACGGAGGCACCAAAAAAGACCGCTGTTGAAGCCTCCCAGCAAGAGATGGAGGAAATCCTTAAAATCATTAAGAAGAGTGACTTCAATGTCGTTGAACAGCTGGGGCATACCCCCTCCAAAATCTCTATGCTATCATTGCTGCTGTGCTCAGAGGCCCACGCCAAGGCCCTGATTTCATTTCTGAAGACGGCCCATGTGTCGCAAGAGACATCTGCAGATCAATTCACTGACTGTGTGGCTAATTTGACCGCTGACAATGGTTTGGGTTTCTCGGATACTGATCTTACCGCCAAGGGAAAAAACCACAATGATGCCCTGCATGTCTCCATAGAATGCAGGGGCACTACTCTCGCACACGTGTTGGTGGACACCGGTTCTTCCCTGAATGTATTGCCCAAGAAGGCCTTAGATCGGTTGGATTGTGAGGGCCTGGAATTGAAACCTAGTAACATCATTGTTAGAGCCTTCAACGGTTCTAAGAGGATGGTGCATGGTGAGGTAGACATTCCTATTCGTGTGGGTTCCCAAGTCTTTGACTCAACGTTCTATGTGATGGATATTCGTCCATCTTATTCCTGTTTGCTGGGTCGACCTTAGATTCACAAGGTTGGGGCTGTAACATCCACTCTACACCAGAAGCTCAAATACCCTGTCAGAGGGAAGATTGTTACTGTGCAAGGGGAGGAAGAATACATGGTTAGTCACCTGAATTCATTCCGGTATATCGAGATGGACGGGGAGTTTATTGAAACCCCCTTTCAACATTTTGAAGAGGTACCTCCAACATTGGCGTCAGCTGAGACAGTGGTTGAAGAAGACTTTCCTTTGAAGATGGCTTCCTTGAAGGATGCCTGGGCTGTGATTGAGAAAGGCAAGTGCGCAAACTGGGGTCGGCTTCCTGACTTCACTCCAAAGACCGACAAGTTTGGGCTGGGCTTCACTGCAGAGGCTCAGAGGGCTGTTCGCAAAGAAAGGATCAGAAAGCCTCCGGTGTTCATCACCAACCCAGGAGTGAATGCTATTGAGGATGACGTAGAGGAAGCGGAATTTGACAGTTGGATCTACCCGACAACCCACAATGGACCAAGCAACTGGACGGAAAAAGATTTTACACCTATTACTTTTGTCACTCAGTAATGAACTCTTTTGTTTTCAATTTGTAACAAACAATATGTTGAAACTTTTATTGGCTCGGTGTCCTACCCGGGGCACCGTGGCTCCATTTGTGAGGGCTTTTTGTATGACATTTTCATATATCATTAATCAAAACATTGGACGTTTGTTGCATTTCAAATCTTGTGCTCTTTTGCTTTCTTTGTTATATATTGCAAAACAGCTATATTTACACACACTCACTTATACAGGTTCCAATCCACTCTGGATCTCGCTCGTAACGACTCTGCTACTGCCAGTTATGACTTCGAAAATCCGATCAACTTAGCCGAAGACGAGGGTGAAGATGATTGCGAAGTGCCTGGTGAACTCGCAAGACTGCTACTCTAGGAAGAGAGGGCCGTTCAGCCGCACGAAGAGCCAGTGGAGACGGTAAATCTGGGTACGGAGACAGATAGAAAAGAAGTTAAGATTGGTGCCAATCTGGAGCTCAGCGTGAAACAACGATTGATTCAGATGCTGCATGACTACATGGAAATCTTTGCTTGGTCTTACGAATACATGCCTGGTTTGGATGCCGACATTGTAGTTCATCACCTGCCTACCAAGGAAGACTGCCCTCCGGTAAAACAGAAGGTCCGCCGCATGCGCCCAGAGATGTCCGAGAAAATCAAAGCTGAGGTTATGAAGCAATTTGATGCCGGGTTTCTAGCAGTGACTTCTTATCCTCAGTGGGTGGCCAACGTGGTTCCAGTGCCAAAGAAAGATGGTAAAGTCAGAATGTGTGTTGACTACAGGGATTTGAACAGGGCCAGCCCTAAGGACGATTTCCCTCTGCCTCACATCGACGTTCTTGTTGACAATACTGCTCAACACAAGGTGTTCTCCTTCATGGATGGTTTTTCAGGGTATAATCAGATCAAGATGGCTTCTGAAGATATGGAAAAGACTACATTTGTTACTCAGCGGGGCACCTTCTGCTACAAGGTCATGCCATTCGGGTTGAAAAATGCTGGGGCAACCTACCAACGTGCCATGGTTGCTTTGTTTCATGATATGATCCATCATGAGATAGAAGTGTACGTCGACGATATGATTGCAAGATCTCAAACTGAGGAGGAACACCTTGACCATCTGCGGAAGCTGTTTGACCGACTGAAGTTGTACAAGCTGAGGTTGAACCCAAACAAATGCACCTTTGGGGTGAGATCTGGAAAATTGCTAGGTTTCATTGTAAGCGATAAAGGTATTCAAGTGGACCCTGCCAAGGTGAAAGCCATACAAGAGATGCCGACTCCCAAGACAGAGAAAGAAGTCAGAGGCTTTCTAGGACGACTGAATTACATTGCCCGATTCATCTCACATCTAACTGCTACATGTGAGCCAATCTTCAAATTGCTGAAGAAAGATCAAGTAGTACGTTGGAACGATGAATGTCAGGCTGCTTTCGAAAAGATAAAGGAATATCTCCGAGAACCACCCATTCTTATGCCACCAGTGGAAGGGAGACCTCTAATACTATACTTGACAGTACTTGACAACTCAATGGGGTTTGTGCTGGGGCAGCATGACGAGTCTGGCTGAAAAGAGCACGCTATTTATTACCTGAGCAAAAAGTTTACCGACTGTGAGACTCGGTACTCACTGCTCGAGAAAACTTGTTGCGCTCTGGTATGGGCTGCTCGCCGGCTAAGACAGTATATGCTGACTCACACTACTCTGTTGATTTCAAAAATGGATCCAATCAAGTACATATTCGAAAAGCCTGCTCTGTCTGGAAGAATAGCAAGATGGCAAATGATCTTGACATAATATGACATCCAGTACACAACTCAAAAAGCAATCAAGGGAACTGTATTGGCAGACCATTTGGCACACCAACCTGTGGACGATTACCAATCATTGAACTTTGAATTTCCAGACGAAGATATCATGGTAGTAACTGATTGTGAAGTACCTGGACCAGATGAAGGACCTGAGGAAGGATCCCGATGGTCTATGCATTTTGACGGAGCCTCGAACGCTTTGGGAAACGGCATCAGCGCTGTGATCATATCCCCTAAAGGTACTCATACTCCACTCACCGCCCGGCTGTGTTTCAACTGCACCAACAACATGGCAGAATATGAGGCGTGTATCGTGGGTCTTCAAGCTGCAATCGACTTAAGGATCAAGTTTCTGAGTGTCTTTGGAGATTCTGCTCTCGTGATCAATCAGATCAAAGGTAAGTGGGATACAAAACACCCGAATCTTATTCCTTACAAGGAGTATGTGTTGACTTTGCTTCCCCACTTTGAAGAGATAACTTTTGAGCACTTCCCAAGATAGGAGAATCAGTTAGCGGACGCACTAGCTACGATGTCTTCAATGTTAAAAGTCAAATGGGACAACGAGGCTCCCCGGATCATTATCTAGAAGTTGGACGAACCTGCATACTGCTGCGATCTTGAAGCCGAAGAGGTAACCGAAAAACCCTGGTATCATGAGGTGAAGAGATATTTGGAAGCTCAAGAATACCCCGAAGGCGCATCGGTCAATGACAAGAAGTTCCTAAGAAGGTTTGAGGCAAAATTCTTCCTCAGCAACGGCATTCTCTACAAACGAAACCATGATTCAACTTTACTGCGTTGTGTGGATAAGACTGAAGCAGAGAAGATCATGGTAGAACTACATAAAGGTACATTCGGAACACATTCCAGTGGACATACCATGGCAAAGAAAATCCTTCGGGCAGGATATTTCTGGTCCACAATGGAAGTCGACTCTTACCAACATTCTCGAACTTGTCATAAATGCCAGATCTGTGCCGATAAGGTGCACATCCCTCCGGTTCCTCTAAACGTCCTGACGGCACCTTGGCCTTTTGCAATGTGGGGCATTGATATGATCGGCGAGATCCGACCGACAGCATCCAACGGTCATCGCTTCATCTTGGTGGCAATTGATTACTTCACGAAGTGGGTGGAAGCAGCTTCCTACGCCACCGTAACCAAGAGCGTCATGGCCCGTTTCATTCGGCATAACCTGATCTGTCGGTACGGCGTCCCGGAAATAATCATTACAGACAATGGTACCAATCTTAACAACAAGATAATCACTGAGCTCTGCGAGCAATTCAAGATACAGCACCACAACTCTTCTCCTTACCGGCCGAAGATGAATGGAGTTGTCGAAGCGGCAAATAAAAACATCAAGAAAATTGTGCAGAAGATGACAGTGACCTACAAAGATTGGCACGAAATGTTACCATTCGCTCTTCATGGGTACCGTACCTCAGCACGGACGTCAACCGGGGCAACACCCTTTTCCTTGGTCTATGGCATGGAGGCAGTCTTGCCGATTGAAGTCCAGATACCCTCTCTCCGGATAATGAAGGATGCAGACTTGAGTGAAGATGACTGGATCCAGGCTCGACTTGATCAATTAAACCTAATTGACGAAAAGAGACTCACCGCTATCTGTCATGGTCAGACGTACCAAAAACGGATGATCAGGGCATTTAACAAGAAAGTCAGACCACAAGAGTATCAAGTTGGGGACTTGGTAATCAAACGCATCATCCTTCCTCAAAGTGATCCCAGGGGCAAATGGACCCCTACGTACGAAGGGCCATTTATGGTTAAACATGTGTTCTCAAGAGGAGCCATGATTCTAACCACCATGGATGGTGACGACCTTCCTCACCCCGCCAATGCAGACATAGTAAAAAGATACTAAGCATGAATAAAAGACCCGCTAGGATGACATACCTAGGCAAAAATAAGGGCTTCCCGGCGAACCAAAAGGGTTCGGGCAAAAATAAGGGATGAAATGAAAAGAATCTGTAGACCCGGCAAGTCGAAAACCTGAAAAGGCGGCTTGGGCAAAAATGGGTATCCCGGTGGACTGAAAACCCGAAAGGGCGGTCCAGGCAAAAGTTAGGGATAAAGCGTAACACTATGTCTCATTGGATCACCTTGCATCCAGAATTCGGCATCAACTATCAGGCTCAGACTTCGGCATCGATCAATCAGCTTCATCTTCAACTAAGCAGCAAAGTGATGAGACGCTTGAAGACATAAAGGCGATAGCAAGTTGGAACCCAGTGGGAATATTGTTCACGTAGCTATTTTGTTTCCTTTTCAAAATTGTATAAACTTTATGTTATTCGGCGGCGTTCTCTTACTAGGACGTCAGCCTCTTGTACAAAAAAACGCCTATTTACAGGCAAATTTCAAAATCAATACAAATTCACTTTTCCAAACAAATTGCCAATTGTTTTTCCTTTTTTCTGTTTTGTCTTGTGAAGAACGTCCAATGTTCATTTTTGATATATGCATTTGACATTAAGTTGCTAATTCATAAATACTTGCATGCGAAACAAAGGACTGATTACAGGTGACATCAGAAACAGGGGCAATGTAAAGTCGTCCAGGCAGTCTAGTTGCTCTGTCCGCCAAGGTACCAAGGTAGATTCAACTAAAGAATGTGACCAAGTTACCTCAACTCCCCACAGAGTAAGACAAGATTCAGCAATACTCTCCCCAGAAAGAGTTAGTCTATCATCAGCCCTACAATAGGCACCCTATTCCCCAAGCAAGTCAGCAATACTCTCCTCCAGCAGAGTTAGTCTATGGTCAGCCTAAAGGAAGTTGGGTATCCCCAGAAGATATCAACATTCCCCAACGGAGTATAGGCATTCCTCAGCAAGCATCCCCGGCAGTCTTGATCTAAGATTGTTCCCCGGCGGAATACAGACACCCCAGTGGAACCATTTTTCAGTACAGTCCAAAAGTTTCCCCAGGAAAATTGGAATCCATATCCCCAGCAGGTCTTGGAGCTTATCCCCGGTAGACTCTGGAAGTTTATCCCCTGCAGAATACGAACGTCCCTCCCCGTTTTCATTCAAAAGTTATGCCTCACAAGGGCTTATAACTGGGTTATCCTCAGCTAATTACCACGAAAGATCGCCCTCGGCGAAGTTCTTCCTATTCCCAGCGGAGTTCATCAAAATTCCCCAACATAACTTATCAACAGAATCCCCAGCGGAGTTAATCATTGTTATTCCCAGCGGAGTCCATCATTGAAATCCTCAGCGGAGCTCTCGTCAAAACTTCAGCGAAGTATCTCTTCCCACAGAGTAATTCCCCTCAGAGTAATCTCTCCAACAAGTTTATTCCCCAACGGAGTCATCTTCTCCTACCGGTGTATTCTTGCAACCATCATCCCTAGCGGAAACGGAGAACTCTACTCTTCAACGTCAGCCCAGGATTTAATTCCCCGGCCGGTCGTCAAGGATTTATTTTCCTAGACGAAAATACATTCATAAACATTTCACATTTCATACATCTTGCTTACATACATGATAAAGTGCATACAACACTATCTCATTTTGAACATCATGACATCATGCATTTCATACATCATGACATCGCATGCAACTGATGTTTTGCCTTTTCAGGGAAAAAGACAATCCAGAAGACGACTACCTTCAATTGTCACAATTCCAGATTCGATTCCTGTATCCAGCCAGGGCACATCTGAAGAGTTTGAAGATTCGATTCCTGTATCCAGCCAGGGCATATCTGTTGACGACTAATTCCAGATTCGATTCATGTATCCAGCCAGGGCACATCTGAAGAGTTTGAAGATTCGATTCCTGTATCCAGCCAGGGCATATCTGTTGACAACTAATTCCAGATTCGATTCCTGTATCCAGCCAGGGCATATCTGTTGACGACTAATTCCAGATTCGATTCCTGTATCCAGCCAGGGCACATCTGAAGAGTTTGAAGATTCGATTTTTGTATCCAGCCAGGGCATATCTGTTGACGACTAATTCCAGATTCGATTCCTGTATCCAGCCAGGGCACATCTGAAGAGTTTGAAGATTCGATTCCTGTATCCAGCCAGGGCATATCTATAAACGACAATTCCAGATTCGATACCTGTATCCAGCCAGGGCATATCTGTAAACAACAATTCCAGATTCGATACCTGTATCCAGCCAGGGCATATCTGTTGACGACTAATTCCAGATTCGATTCCTGTATCCAGCCAGGGCACATCTGAAGAGTTTGAAGATTCGATTCCTGTATCCAGCCAGGGCATATCTGTTGACGACTAATTCCAGGGCCCTTGGAGCTTGGATCTCAAGATTTCTCAACATTTTCTCATCACAAGGCCTTTGGAGCTCAAGATCCAGTTAGGGTTTCCTCTACAAGACTTCTCCTAGCACTGTTGACCCAAATTAGGGTTTGTGTTTGCACAAAGATATTTTGACCTAAAATGCCTAAGATGACTTTCATGCTTCATGTTGGACCACCAAGTTTATCCATACCAAGTTTCAAGCCTTGATTCCAACCTTTGCCCAGTCAATTGGACAGTTGACCTAGAAATCAGCTGTATTGGGGAAAAAGTCAACTGTGGCCAATTGACAGTCAAACCTCATGAAAATTGATCCACATCAACATTATGAACTCATATGGACCATTTGATTAAGTTTGGATCACAATTCCACAAGAAATTTGATCAGATCACCAAAAGGGAAAAATGGTCATTTTTAGGGTTTTGACTGCACAAAGGCAATTTTTTTGACTGTTTGACCGAGCCAGTGGCAAACCAAGCTCACATATGGACTCAAGGACCCCATGGAATTGTCTTGACATACCCAACAAGTTCAAAAGATCCCAAATGCACAAGATTGACAGTTGAATTTTCCAGTCAATTGATCAATTTTTGGCTGTATACTGAAAAGTCAAACTTTGACTTTTTGGTCAAAATCAAGTGTCAAGATTCATTTTTCATCAAAACATGCCAAATCATGAAACTTGTTCATCAAGAAATCCAAAATCACAAATTAGGGTTTGAAATGAAGATTTTTCATAACTTAGAATTTTTCTAAGTTATGAAAAACCCTAATTTTTTCCTAACTTTGTCCCACTTTCTCATCAAGATGCATTTGGATTCAAGGAAAAGTCAAAACATGAAAGTTGTAGTCCATTGCAAAATATAAAACTTTGATTCATAAAGTTTCCTCAAAAGAAGCTTGTAGCTCAAGTTACAATTTTTGGAACAAGGGTACCAAACCATTCTTAACTTAGAGAAATTTTGACCTATTTTAGGCAGGATTTTTGCCTAACTTCAAGACCACTTTTCACATACTTCCACTTGGAATTTAAATTTTCATTACAAAGATGGATTGTAGTACACATTCCAAGCTTTCCAAAATGTCCAAGAACTCATCAAACAACCTCATGGTTAGGGAGAATCGAATTTGGCAAGTTGGGAAAAAGTCACTTTGTTTATGGCCAATTTTCATGTTCATACACTTAGGAAATTTTGAACTCAGCTTGCATTCCTTGATTACAGGTCCTATATCCCATTTGCACTCATAAATTTAATGCTAACTCATTGTGCCAAGGCCTTATTTTGTGTGTTCAAGCATTGTATGCAAAATTAAGCCATAAGTAGAAAAAGCATTATGTCCATTTTTGAAAAGTGAAAACTTTATGTCAATTTGCAAATCAAGAGGTACACAGCAAATCTCTTTGGCACAAGTTTTTGAGCTAATCCCACTGATCAAGGGCAAGCTTAGCAGCACATTAGAGGGGCCTCCATCAGTCTAAAACACAACTTGGCATTTTGTTGCTTAAGAGAGAAGAAAACTTGCAAACTGAACACCAACTCTCATTCCAGCAAGAGCAACCTTAAGCAAAGTTATTGTACACATTCTAAACACTAACCCTGACCTGAAACACAAGCCAACCAAGTTCCAAACATCCTCAAACACATAATCACCATTAAACTGCACAAAAACAGGGTATTCTGCACTTGGACTTGGCTACCTCATTTCCATCGTGCACCTTGGCCAAGAATACTTCAAACACATCCCACATCATCCCTTGAAACTGTCACAAGCCCTAAACACAACCTGTAACACCCCTAACCAACATCACCATTTTCATATTTTCTGTTTTGCAGTTGGAGTGCCATAACACGATTCACTTGGTTTCAAAGCACACCAAGCATTGGAGTAGCATCCTTGGACATCAAGCAAGCTATACAAATCATTACCTTGCCTTGTAAGCATCTCCATTGTTGCACACGATTCCAACTGAACAGGTAAATCTTTGGACTTCTATCTCTCAATGTAGGAAGAATTAGCTCTAAGTTTGTGAATAAAAAATGTCATGCTCATGTCCCTGAAGCTATACATATCTTTACTTTCCATTTATTTTGCGTATGCTATGAGAATTTGAGGTCTGAACATTGATAAAAAGTTAGGTTAAGAATTAGGGAGGGAGAAATTCTCCCTCATTTCTGAGAGTTAGGATGAGTTCTTTATATGTCCAGAATCGTGAGTTGATGCTCTACATTTCTTGTGTTGTGAGTTTGTGCTAAAAATCAGGGAATCTGGAGATAGGAAAACGCGTGTTGTTATTGTTCAAACAGGTTCTGAGGTTGAAGACAAAGTCTTCTTGGGCTGGGCCTGAGTTGACTTCTTATTTGCACCCTATGTTTACTTTTGAACCCCCTTGGCCCATTGTGCTTATTTGAAACATTTTTTTGACTTTTTCTTGTTATTCCTGACTTATTTATTTTTTCTAATAATATTAAAAATATAAAAAAAATATTTTTCAAACCATTTTTGTATTTATTAGGCATTTATTGGTTTAAATTAATATTTGTACATATAAATAATATATAAATACTCTTTTATTTAAAATACTAAAATGATATAAATACTTTTATTTTCTGACTTTTGTTTTATTTTACCTTTGAAAAACTTTTATAAAAAAATACATTTTTTGTAAATATTAAATATTATTATTTTTATACATATATTTAGTATTTAGTGAATATTATAAATATTTATGCATTTATTAATACATCTAGGTTAAAACACAATAAAATAATACATTTTATTTTTATTAATCTTTAACTTAAAAATTACCTTTTTTATATACTTTCTTTTTATATTTATTTTTTAGTACATAATTAATAAATATTATATATAATACTTAATAAATAATTAATACCTCTTATTTAGCAAAATTAGGGTTTTTGCCCTAAACATAAAAATATTCAAAAAAATTAACTTTTCTTTTATTTATTTTTTTTTTATTTGTGAGTAAAAAAATATACACTTACACAAGAATACCTTCACATATACATTGTTCCATTCTTATACATCTATACATTTATATTTGCGCAATTCAATTTGGTTGTAAATATTGGGTGCTATCCTCCTATAAAGTCTCATCCCCATTTGAACATTTGTACCCCCATTCCCATGATCATTGTGTAATAACTTAGGACTTTTAAATTTCGCACTTTAAATGCTTTCTAAATATTCCATGCTAGAATTAGGGTTTGTATGCAAATCAATTAACCCAAAATAGTTTGACCTAACTTCAAGATAAACAAGCATGAAAATGGACAACACTAATCACACTTGCACCCCTAGGGTATTCCACTTGTTGCCTTCAATAATGGGCCATATTGCATGCTAGGTCTCTTTGGGCAAAACAACACAATTCAAATGATCATAGTCCCTCGATGACGCCTTCAAAAGTTGCCTAAAAATGATCAAGTCCCTTAAAGAAAATTGCCCAAAGATACTTGGCACCATTGCAATTATGGTCTAAACGATGACCCGCGCCCGTCCCTTTCACATCCTAACACAAGATTGTCCACCAAATACAATGGTAGAACAAAATTGTTAAAAGGGTTAAAACATAGCAAAGATCTTTGAGAAATTTAGGGTAGATAGCTCTTGATTACTTGCCAACTTGCAAAACAAAAAACTTGCCTATTTTTCAAACCACACATCAATACATTTTCAAAAACAACTTTCAAAAACATTGAAAATCTTTTCAAAAGACATACACATTTGTATACATCCCAACATGGATCATTACAAAGGTTGCCACCACATTGGCCTCTTTTCAAAACATTTTCAAACACACACACACAAAGCACCATTTCAAACAATTGAAAATTAAGGCAAGTTGATCTAAGCAAGTAACTAAGAGCCCATGGATAACCATGGATAGAAAGGGTGCTAATACCTTCCCTTTCTATAATCTACTCCCCGAACCCAAGAAAACATCTCAAAGGTTTTTGTTGTGCTTTTTAACCTTTCCTTAGGATAAAATAAAAAGTCGGTGGCGACTCTTGCTCAACCGAAACATTTGCGAAAACAAACGCAAAACCTTAAGTCAGTTCTCCCACCGTATCACAGAGATCATTTGGATGCTTGAGCTAGAAGTTGTGCTTAGTCAAATTCATAAAAAAATGCGCTGACTTTTTATACTTAGAAAAATTCTATGTTTTTCTTAAAAAATGTCCTATAATGTTTTGACTCCAAACAAGGTCTTCCTTCAAAATTTAGCTTTCATCATTGATGCTAGCTTTAAGTGGACTCCTTAAAGTGTCTGGTGAAACTTGTTTCACTCAAAAATTCCAAATATTGAACAAGTTATGATCCTTTGAATTTGGTGAAAATCCATGAGGTGAGCTATAATCTTTTGAGTTTTTGAGACATCTTCTAACCATTCAAGCTTTGCACATAAAATAAAAGTTGAATTTCATATTATTAAGATTAATATGAAAAAATAATGGGATCAAGGAGATAAAAATTGACCAAGTTATGATCCCTTGAAGTCCCATAATGGAATTTAATGGCTTATCTAAAGGATTTGTAATCTTTCTCAATCATTAGGAATCTTCCACACAAAATTTGCTTGAAAATTTTGAAGTGATTGGTTGGTGTGATACGGTGGGAGTACTGACTTGGGATGTTTTTCATTTTATCGCAAATGTTGCGGTTAGCAAGAGTCGTCGCCGACTTTTCTTTTATCCAAAAGGAAAGGCTGAAAAGAACAGGAAAGACCTTTGAGATTATTTCTTGAGTTTGGGGGTAGATTATGGAAAGGGAAGGTGTTAGCACCCTTTTCATCCATAGTTATCTATGGGCTCTTAGTTGCTTGCTAGATCACTTTCTTTTGTTTGAAAATGTGCTTTGTGTGGTTTTTGAAAGTATTTTGAAAAGGTGCCTTCGTTTAGGAAAACTTTGTAATAGTTCTCGTTCTTAAGAACGTATACAAAGTGTTGATCTTTTGAAAATGTTTCATGTGTTGGAAAATATTTTGAAAGTGTTTTTTGAAAGTGTTTGGTGTTTGTTTTGAAAATAAGCAAGGATATTTTAATTGAAAATGAGCAAGTAACTAGGAACAATCTACCTACTCAAAAGTCTTAAGTTTATTTCTTTCTTTCCTTTGATATTGCTATCTTACCATTGATTGGTAAGAAGCCTTATCTTTGGATGTAAAGGGATGGGCGTGGGTCATCGTATAGCCATGATAACAATGTTGTGAAATATCTTAGTATTTCTCTTTGAGGTACTAAGATTATTTAGAAAAAGAAATGATTTTGTTTGTTTTTTTTATGAAAGGATTTTAACCTCATTAAATAGAAAGATTAATTAAAATAAACAAAATTAAGTTTAAACTAATTAAGAAAGAAATTAAGCTAAAAAGGATTTTTAGGATTTTTTTTGTGAAAAAGGTTTTAAGTTAATAAAAATAAAATGAAAGTTAATTAATTAAAAGAAACCTAAGTTCTAAATTAATTTTAAATAAAAAAATACAATATAATAATTAAACCTAAATCTAAATATTAATTATTTAATTAAGAAAAAGAAATTAATTTATTAAAAGAAAATGTTTTTTGTTCTTTTTATTTTTATAAAATAAAATAAAAATGTGAAAATAATAAATAAAAATAGTTTTGGATTTTTTAATAATAATAATAATAATAATAATAAAAATATAATAAAGAAATAAAAGAAATAAAATAAAATGAAAAGAAAATAATAAAAGAAAATGGACAAGGGGTGCAAAAATAAATGAAGGGGTGAGAAGTTAGCAAAAATCTAAGCCCAAAACTGCAAGCCCAACGCCTGTTGATGATTCAATGTGAGAGGCTTGCTGGAGGTGCATCATAGGGATGAAACATGGTGTACTGGATCTGACTTGATGATGACCAAGTGGTTGAGAGTTGAGGGGTGTACCATGCGCGCTAGGGGTTGTTTGTATTGGATTTGTAATGAAATAATAAGAAAAAACTAAAAGGGTGCCACTGAAGCTCGAACCCAGGTCCAAAGGTTAACAGGCGCACGCTTTACCACTGGGGTGGTTATACATCTGTTTATTAATACAAAACCAAATATATATATTTGAAAATAAGTCAGGAGGCCAACTTCATCTTCTTCCTTTCGCCAACAATTTTGAAAATTGTAACTTCATCAATTCTCAACCATTTTCAAAAGAGTAAACATGAAACTTGTGCATTTTTCCACCATGAATCCAACCTTGTAACTAACTTAAGCTAACACTCAAAGATAAGGATGAATTTATGTTAGTACCAAACTGAACCCTAATTTTTCAGAAAATTCAAATCCAAAATTCTCAATACATTGTCAATATAAATGAAAACCATGGACATGGTTAGCTTCAGAGCAATGATACTTACATTTCTACTTCAGAATATATGTACAAAAGATGCATGTATCAATATATCACAGTTGAGAAAAACTTACCGTGAGAATCGTGTATGGATTTTGAGCAACCTTTGAGATGTCCTAATGATCTGTTTAGCTGGCCTGGACCTCCTTGAGTGTATTCCAACTCCTACTTTTCTTTGAGGATGGCTGAAATTCCCTACTCAAGTCAAGCTGCAAGCTTGAGTTTCAAAAATGGCAGATGGTGATGGAGGGGTTACAGTCACGAAATAGGGGTCTGGATCACTTTGATATGATGTATGGAAGGTTTTTGGATGATTAGTTTTCAAAACGCACGATTGAAAATGGAGATGGTGAGTTTTTGCTCAAAACTGTCAAGTTGGGGAAGTTCTGTGCAGCAAGGGTGTTTGGGAGAGTTTCAGTATGTTTTAAATCGTGTCTTTACTTGCAATAGACTTGTGTATATGTATGGAAAAGGTTTGAGATCAAATGTACTCAAGACTTCTGAGTTCTAGCCTTTTGGCTCTATAACTTGCTTTTGAAGAGAAGTGAGGAGACAAATCTCAAAGTGTTGTACAAGCATGTTCTGAGTTCAAAGAGGCCTTAGACACATTTCTTTTGTTTTATAGGGGTTGTGTGTGAAAAAAGAACAAGTTATAAGCTCAATACAAGTTGAATTTGTGATTAAAGCAAACTTTTCAAAATTTGAATGGTAACTTTGTGCCATAAATGGAAATGCAACTTGGATAATAGCTCAAATGTTTGGACAATGGCTCTATCAGTTGTGTAAACATTTAATTATGGAGTGAAAAACAAGTTTGAGGCCAGAAAAGCAAAGATTATGCAGCCTAACATGGATTTGGTTCATGTGTTGATCAAGAAATGGCTTGTAACTCAAGTTTGAAAACCCTAACTTCTTGCCTTCGATTCTCCTTGCTCAAGTATGATCTCAATGAGTTCTTGGAAATTTTGGAAAGCTGGTAACATCCTATAAAACCTATATGTTGGATATTCTTGAAGATTCATCTTGGAACTATGTGAAAAATTGCCATGAAGTTAGGTCAAAATCCTGCCTAAACTAGGGCAAAATTTCACTAAGTTTCCAAGTTTCATGAACATGTCTTCTTAAAATCATAACTTTAAATCCATGCATTTCTAGAAAAAAATTGTGTTCTACAATGTTTTAGATCTCATTGATATCTACAACTTTCATGTTGGAAGATTCCTTTGAATGATCTTGCATCATGGTGGAAATTTTGCTCAAAGTTGTGAAAAAATATGAATTTTCCAACACTTAGAAAAAATTTTAAGTTTTAGAAATTTTGACTTTTCAAAATGAAATCTTGAATTTTTTATTTCTTGATGAGAAAGTTTCATATTTTGACATTTTTTGATGAATTGTAATCTTTGACACTTGATTTTGACCAAAAAGTCAAAGTTTGACTTTTTAGTGTACAGTTGACTTTTCATTAGTTGACTGAAATTCAATTGTCAACCAATTGAACTTGAGAGATGTTTTGAGCCATTCCAATAGGTCAAAATGGAGTATTTTAATCCTTGATATCATGTCTCAAACCAATCAATCACTTTCTAGGTCAAAAATCAGAAATTGCATCTTCACAGTCAAAACCCTAATTTTGACAATTTTGCCCTTTTGATGATCTGATCAAATTTCTTGAGGAATTATGATCCAAACTTGATCAAATGATATATATGACTTCATAATGTTGATATCTATCAAGAATTATGAAGTTTGACTGTAAATTGACCATAATTGACTTTTTCCCCAATTTAGTTGATTTTAGGTCAACTGATCAATTGACTGATCAAAAATGTGATCCAAGACTTCAAACTTGACATGAGCAATCTTGAGGGTCCAAAATGATTCATGAAAGCCATATGGGGAATTAAAAGTCCATTTGTCCTTGTGCAAACTCAAACCCTAATTTTTAGTCATCAGTGCTTGATGAGGTGTCTTGAGCTTATCAACCCTTGTGTAGTCTTGAATCAAAGGAAATCTTGTGATAAATTATTTGAGAAATGAGAGGGAAAATTTTGGGGTACAACAGCTGTCCCTGTTCAATCTTCTTAAACCTGAATAGTTAGACTGGAGGATCCGTCATTCATGACTTGAAGGTGGAAGATGATTGAACACTAAAGTACCCAGAAATTTGCACTCGAAGATGGATTGGGAATGAGCTTATAGATGCCTGTGATATGGTTGGAGAACTGACTTGGTTGTTTTGGGTTTTATCGCAAATTTTGCGTTTAGCAAGAGTCACCAGCGACTTTTCTTTTATCCAATAAGGAAAGGTGAAAAAGCACAGGAAAGACCTTTGAGATTATTTCTTGAGTTCGGGGGGTAGATTATGAAAAGGGAAGGTATTAGCACCCTTTTCATCCATAGTTTTCCATGGGCTCTTAGTTACTTGCTAGATCACTTGCTTTTGTTTGAAAATATGCTTTGTGTGGTTTTTTTGGAAGTATTTTGAAAAGGCGCCATCGTTTAGGAAAACTTTGTAATGATTCTCGTTCGTAAGAATGTATACAAAGTGTTCATCTTTTCAACATGTTTTCAAGTTTGAAAGATGTTTTTGAAAGTGTTGGTGTTTGTTTTAAAAATAGAAAGGATGTTTTTGGTTTTTGAATTTGAGCAAGCAACTAGGAACAATCTACCTACTCAAAAGTCTTTCATGTTTATTTTCTCTTTCCTTTGACATCGTCATCTTACCATTGATTTGGTAAGTAACCCTATCTTTGGATGTAAATGGGACGGGCGTGGGTCATCGTATAACCATGATTAGCAACGTTGCAAGGTATCTTAGCATCTTTATTTATGGAATAAGATCATTTTGAAAAGGCAACATAGATAGCGTCAACGAGGGACTATGATCTTGTATTTTTTTGCTTGTTTTTGCTAAGATACCTCACATGCATAATATGGCCATTTATTATAAGGAAACCAAGTGGATTTTAACCTAGGGGTGCTTGTGTGCAAGTGTATTGATTTTCATGCTTTGTTTAGTCTTTGATTAGGATTTGCTACTTGTTGATTTTATCTTCTTATACAAACCCTAATTACTAGCATTTATATAAAGCGATAAATTGCGAAAAGTAAAATTACTATGCTATTACATCATTAGGGGAGGGGTGTACAAATTTACAAATGGGGATTGCAAGAAAATTAAACCTAATTATCTATTACAACCATATTGAATATTGTACAAAATTGAAAATAAAATACAAGAATATAAATGGAAAAAAGAAATGATTTTTGTTGTTTTTATGAAAGGCTTTTATCTTGACCTAAATAAAGGAAATGATTAATTAAAATTAAATTAAATTAACTTAAACTAATTAAGAAAAGAAATTAACTTAAAAAGGACTTTTTAGGGTTTTTTATGAAAAGGTTTTAAATTAAAGAAAATAAAATGAATATTAATTAATTAAAATAAACCTAAGTTCTAAATTAATTTTAAGTAAGAAAATAAAAATAATATATTAATTTAACCTAAGTCTAAAAATTATATACTTAAGAAAAAGAAATTAATTTGTTTAAGAAAATGTTTTTTTTTTAATCTTTTTGTTTTTTATAAGGAAAAATAAAATGTATAAGTATAAATAATAAATAAAATATTTTTTTGGATTTTTTATGATTTATGAAAATAATAATAGTAATAATAATAATAATAATAATGAAAAAGTAAAATAAAAAAAATAAAATATAAATATAAAGGAAAGCCAGGGGGTGGATCAGTAATGCAAGAGGTGTTGTGAAGAAAAAAAGATTAGGCCCACAATAAAGCCCAGTCAATGCCAAAAAAACACAAAAGGTCAGAAAATAGTAGAAAAAAATGACAAAAGGTCACGTTGGGGCTTGAATCCAGGACCTAAGGGTGACAGGCGCACGCTTTAACCACTGGGATGTTGATACATCCGTTAACTTGTGTGAAAGGATAAATACATAACACAAAATGCGCCCTGATTACACTTCATCTTTAACCTCCAGCCAAAGGACTTGTATCTTCTTCATCTCTCAACAAAAATGAAAAGTTAAACATGAAAGTTGTGGCATTTCTTCCCACGAATCCAACCATGTAAATAACTTAAGCTAACAGTCAAAGATGAATGAGAATTTTTCTGGCCCTAAATTAAAACCTAAAAATTTCAAAAAATTTCAACTCTAAAATTCTCTAAGGTCGGGCGATATAAATGCATACTATGGATATGTACTGCTTCGTGGCAATGGTATCTACATTTTATCTTCACAAATCAAAATCAAATGATGCTTGAACGAAGAGATAGAAGTTTGAAAACATACCTCTTGCAGCTAGAGTCGTGTATGGAGTTTGAGCAACCTTTATGATGGCCTGATGATTTCTGTAGCTTTCCTGGACCTCCTTATGTGTGTTCCAACTCCTACTTTGCTTTGAGGATGGCTAAAACTCGCAACTCAAGTCAAGTTGCAAGCTTCAATTTTGGAAATGATGGATAGCAATGGAGGAGTTACAGTCTGGAAACAAGGGCCTGGATCACTTTGATATGATGTATATTAAGTGTTTGGATGATTAAAACTCAATACGCACTAGTGGATTTGGAGATGGTTATGTGAGGTTCAAAACTGTCAAGTTATAGCAGATTCTGAGTTGAAGAGTGCTTGGGAGTGTTTTGGGGTCTTAGCATTTGTGTGTTATGTTGCACTAGACTTGCGTATATGTATGGAAAAGGTTAGAGATCAAATACACTCAAGGTTTCTGAGTCCTAGCCTTTTGGATCTATGACTTGCTTTTGAAGAAAAGTGAGAGGACAAAACTCAAAGTGTTGTACAAGCATATTCTGAGATCAAAGAGGCTTTAGACACATTGCTTTTGGTTTATAGGGATTGTGTGTGCAGAAATAAAAAGTGCAAAGCTCAAGAAGTTGACAATTGCAAAAGTAGTGTTTTATCAAAATGGAAATGGCAACTTTGTGCCATAAATTGAAATGTAACTTGGATAAAGGCTCAAGTGCTTGGATTAAAGCTCTATCAGATGTGTAAACATTTAATTATGGAGTGACAAACAAGTTTGAGGCCTACAAAGCAAAGTTTTATGCAGACTAGGCTTGGATTTGAATTTTTGTTCATCATGAAATAGCTTGTAATTTAAGTTTGAAAACCTTAACTTCATCTCTTCGATTCTCCTTGCTCACGAATGATCTCAAGGACTTCTTGAACATTTTGGAAAGCTTGTAATGTGTTATACAACCCCTCTTTGAATCTCCTTTGGAAATTCCCCTTGTAACTATATGAAAAAGTTCCATGAAGTTAGGTCAAAATCCTAACCAAAACTAGGGTAAAATTTCACTAAGTGTTCAATTTCAAGACCATGACTTTATGAATTAATAACTTGAGATCCAAAAATTTTTAGAAGAAGTTGTGTAAATAAATGTTGTAGATATCATGGAGATCTACAACTTTCATGTTGAAAGTTTCTTTTGAATCATCTTGCATCATGGTGAAAATTTGGCTCAAAGTTATGAAAAAACATGAAGTTTTAAGCACTTAGGAAAATTTATAAGTTAGAAAACTTTGACTTTTGAAAATAAAATCTTGACTTTTTGATTTCTTGATGAACAAGTTTCATATTTTGACATGTTTTGGTGAATTGTGATCTTTGACATTGGATTTTGAACAAAAAGTCAAAGTTTGACTTTATAGTGTACAGTTGACTGAAAATTCATTATCAATCCAATTGATCTTGAGCAATGTTTTAGGTCATGCCATTAGGTCAAAAATATGCAATTGAACTCTTGAAACCATGCATCAAACCAATTGACCATTTTCTAGGTCAAAAATCAGAAATTGCCCTTTCTCAATCAAAACCCTAATTTTGACCATTTTGCCCTTTTGATGATTTGATCAAATTTATTGAGGAATTATGGTCCAAACTTGATCAAATGATACATATGAGTTTATAATGTTTATGTGGATAAAAAATTATGAAGTTTGACTGTAAATTGGCCATAGTTGACTTTTTCCCCAATACAGTTGATTTTTAGGTCAACTGCTCAATTGACTGAGCAAAAGTGTGATCCAAGGCTTGAAACTTGACATGAGTAATCTTGGGGGTCCATAATGATCCATGAAAGTCATATGAAGCATTTAAAGTTCAATTATCCTTGTGCAATCTCAAACCCTAATTTTGAGTTGTCAGTGTTCAGGAGGTATCTTGAGCTGATCAAACCTTGTGTAGTCTTGAATCAATGGAGATCTTATGAGAGATTACTTGATAAATGAGAGGGCAAATTTTGGGGTACAACAGCTGCCCTTGTTCAATCTGCTTAAACCTGAAGAGTTAGATTGGCGGATCCGCCATTCGTGACTTGAAGGTGAAAGATGATTGAACACTAGAGTGCCCAAAAATTTGCACTCGAAGATGGATGGTGAATAGGCTTATAGATGCCATTTGGAGGAATGTTGGTAAAAACTGGAATAAGTATCAGCACAAATCTCTTGTTGATTTATACTAAAACTTGATGTTTTACCTGTGAGAAAAAGTGTTAGTAAAATGCAGATGCCTGCATGATATTCACCAGATGTGGTATTATGTTAAATGCATATGGTATGTACATGCTATGATGTATGAGTCTGAGATGTATGTTTTTGTCCGGGAAAATAAATCCTTGACTGCTGCTGAGGAAATTCTGGAGGGTTGAATCCCTGATTGCATATCTTTAAACTTTGTTGAAAGGATACTTTCATGGGAGAATATCTCTCGAATGTCAGTTGTTATCTGGTCGGATCCAGGATTTGCAGTAGTCAACTGCTATTTGGTCAGATCCAGGCTTCACGGTAACTTACTGGGGGAAGAGACGAATTAATTGTTATCTGGTCGGATTCCAGGCTTTGCAGAAAATTTTCTTGAAATTGAATAGTTATCTGGTCGGATCCAGGCTTCATAATAACTTGTTATGGATCGGAAGCTAACTGTTATCTAGTCGGTTCCAGGCTTCGCAATAACTTGAAGTGGTAACTACTATCTGGTCGGGTCCAAGTTTTATGGTTTTTGGAAAGTTGTACTATTATCTGGTCGAGTCCAGACTTCATAGTGTCTCTCTGGGGATCATAGTTAGTTGTTATCTGGTCGGGCTCCAGGTTTACAATAAACTGTTTGAAAAACTGTTATCTGGTCGAGTCCAGGCTTTGCAGATTTCTGAAGTTGATGAGGTCAATTTCTATCTGGTTGGGTCCAGGTTTCAAAACGAGTCTCTGAGGGTAATTGCTATCTGGTCGGATCCAAGATTCACAACAACTTGCTTGAAACGATGAAATTGAAAACTGATATTTGGTCGGATCCAGGTTTCACAGTAATTTGTTAGGGCATAGGCAAACTCTACTGGGGAAAGAAGTTAAACCTTGGTCGTGTTGGATCCAGGTTATTCTATATCTTTGAATAGTTAGACTATTATCTGGTCGGGTCCAGGTTTCATAGTATCTTGAAATTGAGATCAACTGTTATCTGGTCGGGTCCAGGTTTCAGATACTTAAATTGTTATCTGGTCGGATCCAGGTTTTAGTAATTCACTAGGGGTAGTGGCAAACTCTACTGGAGAAGAGGAGTTTTTCTAATGATTTTGTAGGAATTAAACTGCTATCTGGTGGGGCCCAGACTTCGGCAATTGAAGAAGTCAAACTATTATCTGGTCGGGTCCAGGATTCAGTAATAACTTGAAAATTATGCTAATATCTGGTCGGGTCCAGGATTCATAGTGTCTTTTTGGAAATAGTAAAGGCTTTACTGACAGCTTTACTGGGGATCAGGGGTTATGGCCCTATGATTTGCAATAACCTGAAAGGAAAATTCAAACTGGAGAGTGTAGACTCAGTCAGGTAGGACAAACTCAGCTTGGGGAGGATACACTCAACTGGGGAGGATATACACAGCTGGGGGATAACGAGCTCATCTAGGGAGGATGGACTATACTAGGGGAATACAGACTCGGTTGGGGAGGATGTACTCGGCTGGGGAATTTTGTGGTTCCTCGATTGTTGTTGGGGAAATAAAACTTATTGGGGAAATAAACCTTGTTGGAGAAATAAACCCTGTTGGGGAAATAAGTTTCTTTTAGGAAGAGATCCACGAGGCTTTAACTTGTAAAGAGAGTATGTATTCCCCTGGCACAGTCCATCCTATGCAAACAGACTATGGTCGGGGATTATCCTATGCAAAGAGACTTTGTGGGCAACTCCGTTGGAGAAAGGTTTATTGTAGCCGTCCTTGTGGGGATAATGATAATGGGATAGCTCTGTGGGGATATTTCATATGCATTAAAGAGATGCTTGTTGCTGCTTAGCGGGACAAATGTGCCAAATAGTTTTAATTATGTTCATATGCATATGTTCATTCAATTTTAGTCATTGGACAAATTTGCATTCAACACAAAGACAGAAATTTTGCACTTCAAAGTATATTTGTATTGATATTTTTCCCACGGAATAGGCGTTTTTATATAGAGAGACGGAGATCCTAGTAAGATGAAATCTTCGAAAGGAAAACAAAATTGAGAATGAAAACAAATAGCCATGTGAAATGATCTCATTGCCTTCCAACTCTACTATTGCCCCAATGTCTTCAAATGTCCCTTGTCATTGATAGAAGTTGATTGGATTGATCTTGGACCGTTTGAACTTGGACCTTGGTGATAAAATTGACTGTGTTGATTTCGTGGGACATAGTGATACACTTTTAATCCTTAACTTTTTCCTGGACCGCCCATTCGGGTTTTCAGCCTACCAGGATGCCCTTTTTTGCCCAAGTCGCCCTTTCGGGTTTTCAACTTTCCGGGTGTACAATCTTTTGCTATATCCCTAATTTTTGCCCAAACCTTTTGGTTTGTCGGGATGCCCTTATTTTTCCTAGGTGTGTCAACCTAACGGGTCTCTTATGCATAGTATTTTTTAACTATGTCAGTGTTTATAGAATGTGGGAAATCTTCACCATCTATGGTAGTCAGCATCATGGCACCGCCAGAGAAAACTCTCTTGACAACAAATGGCCCTTCATAGGTGGGAGTTAATTTGCCTCTGGGGTCGCCTTGTGGTAGAATGATGCGTTTTATCACCAAGTCACCAACTTGATATACTCGAGGCTTGATCTTTTTGTTGAAAGCCTTGATCATCCGTTTTTGGTACGTCTGACCATGGCAAATAGCAGCTAACCGTTTTTTGTCAATCAAGTTTAGCTGATCCAATCTCGTTTGAACCCACTCATCTTCGCCTAGGCCTGCCTCATTCATAATTCTCAGCGAGGGAATCTGAACTTCAACTGGCAAAACAGCTTCCATGCCATAGACTAGAGAAAAGGGAGTTGCCCCAGTTGATGTTCTAGCTGAAGTACGGTAGCCATGTAGAGCAAACAACAACATCTCATGCCAATCCTTATAGGTTACTACCATTTTCTGCATAATCTTCTGGATGTTTTTGTTGGTCGCTTTGACTACGCCATTCATTTTCAGTCTATACGGAGAAGAATTGTGATGCTTGATCTTAAACTGAGTGCAAAGCTCAGTGATCATAGCATAGTTGAGTTTAGTCCCATTGTCGGTGATGATCCTTTCGGGGATACCATAACGGCAGATGAGGTTGTGTCTGATGAATCTGGCTACCACCTTCTTGGTGACTGAGGCAAATGAGGCGGCTTTAACCCATTTGGTAAAATAGTCGATAGCAATAAGAATGAAGCGATGTCTGTTAGAAGCGGTGGGCTTGATCTCTCCAATCATGTCAATGCCCCACATTGCAAATGGCCACGGAGCGGTCATGACATTCAGAGGGATAGGAGGCACATGGACCTTGTCAGCATAGATTTTGCATTTGTGACAATTTCTTGAATGTTGATGGCAATCAGCCTCCATTGTTGACCAATAGTAACCGGCTCTTAAGATTTTCTTAGCCATCGTATGTCCACTTGAGTGAGTACCAAAGAGACCATCGTGCATGTCTTCCATGATCTCCTCCACCTCCTTCTTGTCCATACATCGGAGTAGAGTTGAATCATGGTTGCGCTTGTACAATATCCCGTTTCTTAGGAAGAATTTGGCTGCAAATCTTTGCAAGAACTTTCTGTCATTGATAGATGCCCCCTCTGGATACTCTTGTGCTTCAAGGTATCTCATCACCTCATAGTACCATGGTTGTTCCGCATCGATGTCAAGCTCATAGCAATGTGCATGTTCCTCGAATATTTCATTTTTTATCGTAGGTGCTTCGTTGTCCCATCTGACCTTGAACATTGAAGACATGGTTGCCAAAGCGTCAGCCAACTGGTTTTCTTCCCTAGGGAAGTGCTCAAAAGTGATCTGTTCTAAGTAAGGAATTAGGGATAGCACAAGTTCCTTGTGAGGGATAAGATTAGAGTGTTTAGTGTCCCAATCTCCTTTTACTTGGCTGATCACTAGGGAGGAATCCCCGAACACATCCAAATGCTTGATCCTTAAGTCAATAGCAGCTTTCAGACCTAAGATGCTTGCTTCATACTCGGCCATATTGTTTGTGCAATCGAAGCATAGTCTGGCAGTGAAACGAGTGTGGCAACCTTCAGGAGAGATGATCACAGCACCAATTTTGTTACCTAAGACGTTGGAAGCCTCATCGAATACCATAGTCCATCGGGATCCTTATTCAGGTCCGTCATATGGTCCAGGTTTTGCACAGCCGGTTACCAGCATGTTGTTCTCATCAGGGAAGTCGAAGTTCATTGACTGATAATTATCCATATCTTGATGGGCCAAATGATCTGATAGCACACTTCCTTTGATGGCCTTTTGAGTCATGTATTGAACTTCGTACTCAGTCAAGATCATTTGCCATCAGGCTATCTGTCCGGAAAGGGCAGGTTTCTCGAAGTTGTACTTGATTGGGTCCATCTTAGAAATCAACAAAGTGGTATGAGTCAACATATACTATCTTAGCCGGCGAGCAGCCCATGCCAGAGTGCAGCAAGTTTTCTCGAGCAGTGAATATCTGGTTTCACAGTCGATAAACTTTTTGTTCAGGTAATAAATATCATGCTCTTTTCAGCCAGACTCGTCATGTTGGCCCAAAACACACCCCATAGAGTTCTCTAATATTGTCAAGTACATGATCAAGGGTCTTCCTTTAATTGGAGGCATGAGAATAGGAGGTTCTTGTAGTTATTCTTTGATTTTGTCGAAGGCAACCTGACACTCATCATTCCATCTGACTATCTGATCTTTCTTCAAGAGTTTGAAGATTGGCTCACAAGTAGTAGTCAAGTGTGATATGAAGCGAGCAATGTAATTGAGACGATCCAGGAATCCTCTGACTTCTTTTTTAGAATGAGGGACTGGCATTTCTTGGATGGACTTTACCTTGGCAGGATCAACTTCAATGCCTTTATTGCTGACAACAAAGCATAGAAGCTTTCCAGATCATACTCCAAACATGCACTTGTTAGGGTTTAACCTCAGCTGGAACTTCTTCAGCCTCTCGAATAATTTGTACAGATGATCGAGATGTTCTTCTTCGGTTTGTGATCTGGCAATCATATAATCCACATATACCTCTATCTAATGATGAATCATGTCATGAAACAAAGCGACCATAGCTCTTTGATATGTTTCCCCTGCATTCTTCAATCCGAACGGCATGATCTTGTAGCAGAAGGTGCCCCATTGCATAATGAAAGTAGTCTTCTCCATGTTTTCGGGAGCCATCTTTATTTGATTATAGCCTGAGAAGCCATCCATGAAAGAGAAGACTTTATGCTGAGCAGTATTATCAACTAAGACGTCAATGTGTGGTAGAGGGAAGTCATCCTTGGGGCTTGCCCTATTCAGATCCCTATAGTCTACGCACATGCGAACTTTCCTGTCTTTCTTTGGCAGTGGCACCACATTGGCAACCCATTGAGGATAGGATGTCACAGCTAGGAACCCTATATCAAATTGTTTCATCACTTCATCTTTGATCTTTTCAGACATATCGGGCCTCATGCGACGAACCTTTTGTTTGACGGGAGGGCAGTCCTCTCTTGTTGGCAGACGATGAACTACGATGTCGGTATCCAACCCAGGCATATCTTTATAAGACCAAGCAAATACTTCCACATAATCATGCAACATATGAACCAACCTGCTCTTGACACTTCTTTCCAAATTAGTGTCGATCCTGATTTCCTTCTTATCTGACTCAGTACCCAGGTTGATAACTTCAACTGACTCTTCGTGCGGCTGAATAGCTTTTTCCTCTTGTAATAGAAGTCTGGCTAGCCCTCCCGGTATGTCACAATCTTCCTCGCCCTCGTCTTCGGCTTGGTTGATAGGACATTCAAAGTCATTGTCGGCAATATTAGAGTTATTGGAAATAGGATCCAGAGTGGATGTGGACCTGCAAGAGTGTGTGTGTGTGTACATGTAAGATACATGGCTATTTTTTTGAAAAATGTATTCGCGAGAAAGGAAAGACAATGAACACAAATATTTGAATGCAAAATAGTCCAATGTACTGAATGATCATATGATTAGATGAACATAAATAAAACCCTTGACAAATCGACCAAAGTGCCCCGGGTCAGGCAAATGGCTGAAAAGTCAATGTTAAAATATTACAGACAACATGTTCTTGAATTTAAAGAAAAGAAATGACAATTATATTACTCCTCAATGAAGGAGATGGGCACAAAGTCCTTTGTATGCCAATTCTTCAGCTCCGTTGTAGTCGGATACACCCACTCTTCAAATGCAGCTCCTTCTTCAGAATCACCCACGGCATTGACTTCATGGCTTCCAATGCAGAGAGGTGGCTTTCCAGCACGAGCACGCCTCACTTCCTTCTGAGCTTTGACGGTGAAGCCCAAACCAAACTTGTTCTCTTTAAATTGGATATCGAGGAGTTGCCCCCAAGTATCACAGTTTCCTTCTTCAATTGCTGCACGGGGGTCTTTGACTGAAACCATATTTGGCGTGGCCTTAACAGCTTTAGACTCATCAAAATAACATTTGGTAGCAGCAATAATCGGTGGTACAACCTCAAAGGCTTGACACGGGGTCTCAATGAATTCTCCATCCATCTCTACGTACTTGAAAGAGTTAAGGTGGCTCACCATAAACTGTTCTTCTCCACAGACGGTGACTATTCTACCCTTGATTGGATATTTGAGTTCCTGGTGGAGGGTTGAGGTTACTGCCCCAGCTTTATGGATCCACGGGCAACCTAACAGACAAGAATAGGCTGGATGAATATCCATAATATAGAAGGTGGAGTTGAATATTTGGGAGCCCACTTTGATTGGAAGATCTACCTCCCCATGAACACTCCTCTTTGATTCGTCAAATGCCCTTACAATGATATCGCTTGGCTTCAAGACTAAATCTTCACAGTCTAGATGGTCTAACGCCCCCTTGGGTAATACATTCAGAGAAGAACCAGTATCGACTAGCACATGTGCTAAGGTAGTCCCTTTGCACTTGATAGAAACATGTAAAGCTTTATTATGATTCTTCCCAAGAGTTGTTAAGTCAGCATCTGAAAATCCCAAGCCATTATCAGTTGTCAGGCTAGCCATGCAATTCTCAAATTGGTATGTTGTTGTCTCGTGGGGGACATGAGCCTTTTTCAGGAACTTGATTAATGTCCAAGCATGGGCATCAGAGCAAAGCAGCAATGACAAAATTGAAATCTTAGAAGGGGTTTTCCCCAACTGTTCTACAATCTTGAAGTCGCTTCTTTTTATAATCTTCAAAATCTCGTCCATTTCGCGAGCGGAGGGTTCTTCATCAGCTACGTCCTTAGAGGGTACTTCAATCACATCAGGCTCGACAACCTTCTCCTTCCCTCTTGTATTAGTACTTGGCTTGGCAGCAGTAATGCGGATGGGCGTCCTTATAACAACTGGTGGTGAGATATTGGGTGAAAATATTCTCCCAGTTCTAGTTACTTTGCTTGAGCCAACTATGTTACCAACTTTGTCATCTTTTTCTTCTTCGATCCAGGAATCTTGTTTAATCCCATGATAGAACACCTCAGCACCGTAATTCCATGGTACCGCCTTATTTGAAGAGTAGGGAATCAGTCTAGGACTGGTAATTATTAAGGGAGCAATAGTGGGTTCATTTGAAATCCTAATATGACCTTTGGAGGTGATCCTAAGAGGCTTGTTTGAGATGGTAATAATGGAGAGGTCTTCACATTTGTTAGTCAAACTTTTGGCAAGTGGGGTCTTCTCGAATAGAATTTCGTGGCTATCCATCAGGCGTTGTATGCCTTTCTTCAGCCCTCACATCCATTGAGTTGTCTTGTACAGCACACACAGTCCTTTATGCAGCCAAGGAAAATCCCGGCTTTTAACAGATTGTTTTTGATTATATTTAGCAGAGTAGTCAATTCTTCAATAGAGCCGACAAAAATTGCATCTTCGATAGCATTAACACCTTTGTCATGCTTCGGCATTGGAGCAGTGATTACATTCGACGTTGGAGGAGGATCAAATTCAATAGTTTTGTTATCAATCAAATCCTGGATTTTGTTCTTCAAGGCCCAGCATTGGTCAGTCGTGCCCGGGGCTGCTTGAGTGGTAAGCACACTTAGCGTTTGGATTATACTTTGGTGACGAGGTGTCAGGGTTGGCGGGAGGATCGCGCAATGTCACTAAATTAGCCTTGAGCAAATGTTGAAGGGCTTGAGACAGTGACATGCCTAACCTCAATAATTGTCTTCTTGGAGTTTCAAAACGTTGATGATTTGCAGATGGTCTTGGAGTAGGAGTTGGATTGGAGATTTGGGCAACATTGACAGACGGGTGATCATTCTTATTGGTATGGGCCCTTGCCCCGTACACAGCATTGACTTTCTTCTTTGCAGCAAAAGGTTTCTTGATAGGAATGGGAGTGGAGGTAGATGCCACAGAGATCTTCCCACTTTTGATGCAACTTTCAACTCTTTCGCCGGTTAAGATCAATTCGGTGAAACCAGAAGAAGAGCAGTCAACCAACAGATTAAAGAAAGGATCAGATAAAGTGCCCACGAACATGTCGATGTGCTCCCTATCAGTCAAGGGAGGTTGGACCCTACTAGCAAGGTCTCTCCACTTTTTCGCATATTCCTTAAATCCTTCATTCTTCCCCATGGTCATATCTTGGAACTGAACCCTCGTTGGCGCCAAGTCGGTGTTGTACTGATACTGATGGTAGAAGGCAGTAGGTAAATCCTCCCAAGTATTGATATGAGAACCATCTAACTGATAAAACCATTTAAGTTGTGTTCCAACCAAGCTCTCTTGGAAAAAGTGAACCCAGAGCTTCTTATCAGCAGTGTGCGGCTGTATCTTGCGCACATAAGATTTCAAATGGAGTTTTGGACAAGAAACCCCATCATATTTTGCAAAGATTGGTATTTTGAATTTGTGGGGAATGACTACCCCAGAGATCAAACCCAAATCATCAAAATCTAAACCAGGGACGACTTGGATCTCAACAGCTTTCAATCTATCTTCTAACTGCTTGTATTTGACATCAGCGGGTGGATACTGCTCGTTGAAATAATCATCATCGGATACTTGATCATTGATACAGTCAGCTTGACCTAATCAATCTGGTTCTCATCCTCTTTAGATGAATCTCCTCCTACTGGGATTTAACGGACTGTCTCCTTGAACCTTCTACTCATGTTGAGTAGAGCTTTCTTCTTTGGCTTTTCCTTAACGGCTAGGAAAGCCATCATATCTTGCTTCCCCTTGGCTGGGGCTAGTAGAGTCTCCTGAAACTGAGAATTCTGGGTTTGGAGATCCTTCACAGTTTTCTCTAGATCCATCTTGTTGAAATAAACAGCAGAAAGATAAGGAAGCTTGTTATGCGAAAACATGTCATGTTATGATGCATGGAATATGTACATGCAAATGATTTCAAGGATTAATGAGATTTAAATTTGTATATACAAAAGAATGAACAAACGTTAATTTTCATTATACAAACAAGAAATATTACATCATGCCTCTTGGGCTTACAAAATAACTTTCTAAGATAAAAAGACTGAACACATCCTCTTCAGTGCGAGATATTCGTTCACACTTTTCTCTTCTTATAGCTGCTTCTTAAGCTCCAAGACCCTCTTTTCACTAGCATAAAATTAAGCCTCGAAAGTATCTCGTTCTTCCTGCAGCTGGATTGAACCCTTTTGTAAGTCTTTGAGAGAGGTAGGCATGTCGGGATGGAGGATAGTGTAGGGAACATCTCTTTCGACCACAGGCTCCATGATGACTGGTAAGATGGAGGGATAAGGCATCACAAGTTTCTGAGCACGAGCTCATACCCATTTAAGGTAAGGCTCGAGGGGAATGGAGTTCTTGTGTCCTAGTGTCTTGTATCCACCTTGTTCAACATCCTCCATGCTCGGATAAACCTCTGACAGTAACCTTGATTGTCATTCTCGTAGTCGAATACTAATCCTTGGATAAGCATCTCATGGGGACCATCCCTTCGGGCATAACCAAACTGTCTTAAGGATAAACAGGGGTTATAGGTGATACCTCCTCTAATTCCAAGTAAAGGTACATTAGGGAATTCTCCAGAACGGTCGATGATAGTAACATTCTCCAAAGAGCGGGAACACCAATGAATATCTGAATGTATGAGCGTCATTAACCTATGGGGCCATCTTGAACCTTGCTCATTTTTAAACACAAATTGGGGAAGATGCGAAATAAACCATCTTGCCAAGAGAGGAGTACAACACATAAGGATACCTCTTTTCCTCATAGTTCGAGAGTGAAAAGAATGTAGGATGTCTCCTAACAAAGTAGGAATCGGGTTGCGAGACATGAAGATTTTGACAATGTTTACATCTATGAGTTGGTCAGGGTTTGGAAACAAAACCATCCCATAGATGAGGAGATCCACAATTTCCTTAAAAGCTTGTAAGTCCAAGGAGTTACAACAGTTTTGGGCTTTCTCAAACAAGAACTTTGCTAGGAAACCTTTGACACCACTCCTTGTTTCCCAATTAGTTGTGATATCAGATGGTTGCAAATGTAGATCTTGAGCAATCTCTTCTGGCTTTGAATCTCTTTCTGTATCGTGGAAAGGTAGTTGATTGAGAATGGGGATCCTCAAGAATTGGTAGAATTCTTCCAAAGTCGGTACAAGTTGATAATCAGGAAATGTGAAGCAATAGTGTAAGGGATCAAAGAACTGGAAGAGCACCTTCATCATGTCTTCATCAGTGTTCGAGGTAACCAAGTTTAGTAGGCAACCATGTCTTTCGGTAAATGGAGAATTCTCGGGAACCCTTGATGCTAACTCTTTGAGTTGAGGAGGGATCCTTACGAGATTGACTTGAATGGTTTTCCTGCGAATAGAATCCATGTCTTACAAAACAGAACAAAGATAAATCCCAAAAATCCTTGAAATGGTTAGTGAATGAGTATGATGTTATGATGTTTATTATGTTATGTACAAGTATATATATATACAAACAAATCAAACAAGTCCTTAGGTTTAGGCTTGTATGGAGTCTTATAGGTAAGTACCCTCTTGAAGTTTAGTTGGCTCAAACCTGTCCTAGTCATAGTAACTGGGTTCTAAGGAGCTCAATATCACTGGTTTGTTTCCTTGGGCATTGTTTCAATGCAAGCCTCTTTAATGGCGACCGAAATATCCTAAAAAACCAAACCTCGATGAGTGTAGTATCGAGTATCTACCAACTTCGGACGGCACCAAAGCCGGTCATCTCACTACGTCCTAATGGCCAAGTTGGTCAAGTAAAGGTTCTAATAGTTAATTAGTGTTTCATGACATCACTCAGTGGCCCCATATTCTCCTTAAATACTCAAGGGATACCGGTACCCATAAATATGTCACACTAACGTAGCTATTTCTTAGACCATGTCGGTATACCCCGCATAGTTTCCACAATGTATTGCTACTTACCTATAAGGTATCCCAAATCTGGGTAGAGGATTCAAACCCAAACAAAGAACCGTAATGTAAATCATACAATTCAAACAATGAAAGCAAGTAAATGTGATCTAGCCCTAAGGTAACCCCACTTTTAAAAATTCTCCCTAGTAGAGTCGCCAGTTCTGTGATACGGTGGGAGAACTGACTTGGTTGTTTTGCATTTTATCGCAAATGTTGCGGTTAGCAAGATTCGCCACTGACTTTTCTTTTATCCAATAAGGAAAGGTGAAAAAGCACAGGAAAGACCTCTGAGATTGTTTCTTGAGTTCGGGGGGTAGATTATAAAAAGGGAAGATATTAGCACCCTTTTCATCCATGGTTTTATATGGGCTCTTAGTTACTTGCTAGATCACTTGATTTTGTTTGAAATGTGCTTTGTGTGGTTTTTTTAAAAGTATTTTGAAAAGGCGCCATCGTTTAGGAAAACTTTGAAATGATTCTCGTTCGTAAGAATGTATACAAAGTGTTGATCTTTTGAAAATGTTTTCAAGTTTAAAAGATGTTTTTGAAAGTGTTGGTGTTTGTTTTGGAAATAGCAAGTATGTTTTTGGTTTTTGAATTTGAGCAAGCAACTAGGAACAATCTAGCTACTCAAAAGTCTTTCATGTTTATTTCCACTTTCCTTTGACATTGTCATCTTACCATTGATTTGGGAAGTAACCCTATCTTTGGATGTAAATGGGACGGGCGTGGGTCATCGTATAACCATGATTAATAATGTTGCAAGGTATCTTAGCATCTTTCTTTAGGGACTAAGATCATTTTGAAAAGGCAGCATAGATAGCGTCAACGAGGGACTATGATCTTGTATTTTTTTGCTTGTTTTTGCTAAGATACCTCACATGCATAATATGGCCATTTTTTATAAGGAACCCAAGTGGATTTTACCCTAGGAGTGCTTGTGTGCAAGTGTATTGATTTTCATGCTTTGTTTAGTCTTTGATTAGGGTTTGCTACTTGTTGATTTTATCTACTCATACAAACCCTAATTACTAGCATTTATATAAAGCGATAAATTGCAAAAAGTAAAATTACTACGGTATTACATCATTAGGGGAGGGGGTGTACAAATTTACAAATGGGGATTGCAAGAAAATTAAACCTAATTATCTATTACAACCATATTGAATATTGTACAAAATTGAAAATAAAATGCAAGAATATAAATGGAAAAAAGAAATGATTTTTGTTGTTTTTATGAAAGGGTTTTGTCTTGACCTAAATAAAGGAAATGATTAATTAAAATTAAACAAAATTAACTTAAACTAATTAAGAAAAGAAATTAACTTTAAAAGGATTTTTTAGGGTTTTTTATGAAAAGGTTTTAAATTAAAGAAAACAAAATGAAGATTAATTAATTAAAATAAACCTAAGTTCTAAATTAATTTTAAGTAAGAAAATAAAATAATATATTAATTTAACCTAAGCCTAAAAATTATATACTTAAGAAAAAGAAATTAATTTTTTTAAGAAAATGTTTTTTTTAATCTTTTTGTTTTTTATAAGGAAAAATAAAATGTATAAGTATAAATAATAAATAAAATATTTTTTTGGATTTTTTATGATTTATGATAATAATAGTAATAATAATAATAGTAATAATATTAATAATAATAATAATAATAATAATAATGAAAAAGTAAAATAAAATTTTATATATATATATATATATATATATATATATATATATATATATATATATATATATATATATATATATATATATATATATATATATATATATATATATATATAAAGGAAAGTCAGGGGGGTGGATCAGTAATGCAAGAGGTGTTGTGAAGAAAAAAAGATTATGGCCACAATAAAGCCCAGGCGCTACCAAAAAAACACAAAAGGTCATAAAATAGTGGAAAAAAATGACAAAAGGTCACGTTGGGGCTTGAACCCAGGACCTAAGGGTGACAGGCGCGCGCTTTAACCACAGGGATGGTGATACATCCGTTAACTTGTGTGAAAGGATAAATACATAACACAAAATGCACCCTGATTACACTTCATCTTCAACCTCCAACCAAAGGATTTGTATCTTCTTCATCTCTCAACAAAAATGAAAAGTTAAACATGAAAGTTGTGGCATTTCTTCCCACGAATCCAACCATGTAAATAACTTAAGCTAAAAGTCAAAGATGAATGAGAATATTTCTGGCCCTAAATTGAAACCTAAAAATTTCAGAAAACTTCAACTCTAAAATTCTCTAAGCTCAGGCCATATAAATGCAAACTATGGATATGTACAGCTTTGTGGCAATGGTATCTACATTTTATCTTCACAAATCCAAATCAAATGATGTCTGTATGAAGAGATAGAAGTTTGAAAACTTACCTCTTGCAGCTGGAGTCGTGTATGGAGTTTAAGCAACTTTGTGATGGCCTGATGATTTTTGTAGCTTGCCTGGACCTCCTTGAGTGTGTTCTAACTCCTACTTTGCTTTGAGGATGGCTGAAACTCGCAACTCAAGTCAAGTTGCAAGATTCAGGTTTGGAAATGGTGGATAGCAATAGAGGAGTAACAGTCAGGAAACAGGGGCCTGGATCACTTTGATATGATGTATATTAAGTGTTTGGATGATTAAAACTCAATACGCACTAGTGGATTTGGAGATGGCTATGTGAGGTTCAAAACTATCAAGTTATGGAAGATTATAAGTTGCAGAGTGCTTGGGAGTGTTTTGGGGTCTTAGCATTCATGTGTTATGTTGCAATAGACTTGTGTATATGTATGGAAAAGGTTAGAGATAAAATACACTCAAGGTTTCTGAGTTCTAGCCTTTTGGCTCTACGACTTGCTTTTGAAGAAAAGTGAGAGGAGAAAACTCAAAGTATTGTACAAGCATGTTCTGAGCTCAAAGAGGCTTTAGACACATTGCTTTTGGTTTATAGGGGTTGTGTGTGCAGAAAGAACAAGTTCAAAGCTCAAGAAGTTGACAATTGCAAAAGTAGTACTTTATCAAAATGGAAATGGCAACTTTGTGCCATAAATGAAAATGTAACTTGGATAAAGGCTCAAGTGCTTGGATTAAAGCTCTATCAGCTGTGTAAACATTTAATTATGGATTGACAAACAAGTTTGAGGCCTGCAAAGCAAATATTATGCAGCCTAGGCTTGGATTTGAATTTTTGTTCATCATGAAATGGCTTGTAATTTAAGTTTGAAAACCCTAACTTCATCTTTTCGATTCTCCTTGCTCACAAACGATATCAAGGAGTTATTGTAAATTTTAGAAAGCTTGTAATGTGCTCTACAACCCCTCTTTGAATCATTTTTCGAAATTCCCCTTGGAACTATATGAAAAAGTGCCATGAAGTTAGGTCAAAATGCTGACCAAAACTAGGGCAAAATTTCACTAAGTGTTCTATTTCAAGACCATGACTTTATAAATTAATAACTTGAGATCCAAAAAAGTTTAGAAGAAGTTGTGTAAATAAATGTTGTAGATATCATGGATATCTACAACTTTCATGTTGAAAGTTTCTTTTGAATCATCTTGCATCATGGTGAAAAATTGGCTCAAAGTTATGAAAAACCATGAAGTTTTAAACACTTAAAAAAAATTTCTAAGTTAGAAAACTTTGAATTTTCAAAATGAAATCTTGACTTTTTGATTTCTTGATGAATAAGTTTCATATTTTGACATGTTTTGGTAAATTGTGATCTTTGACATTGGATTTTGACCAAAAAGTCAAAGTTTGACTTTTCAGTGTACAATTGACTTTTGATCAATTCACTGAGAATTCACTATCAATCCAATTGATCTTGAGCAATGTTTTAGGTCATGACATTAGGTCAAAAAGATGCAATTGAACTATTTAAACCATGCTTCAAACCAATTGACCATTTTCTAGGTAAAAAATCAGAAATTGCCCTTTCTCAATAAAAACCCTAATTTTGACCATTTTGCCCTTTTGATGATTTGATCAAATTTCTTGAGGAATTATGGTCCAAACTTGATCAAATGATACATATGAGTTTATAATGTTTATGTGGATAAAAAATCATGAACTTTGACTGTGAAGTGGCCATAGTTGACTTTTTCCCCAATACAACTGATTTTTAGGTCAACTGCTCAATTGACTGAGCAAAAGTTTGATCCAAGGCTTGAAACTTGACATGAGTAATATTGGGGGTCCATAATGATCCATGAAAGTCATATGAAGTATTGAAAGTTCAATTATCCTTGTGCAATCTCAAACCCTAATTTTGAGTTGTCAGTGTTCAAGAGGTGTCTTGAGCTGATCAAACCTTGTGTAGTCTTGAATCAATGGAGATCTTATGAGAGATTACTTGATAAATGAGATGGAAATTTTTTTGTACAACAATTCCATTTGGAGGAATGATGGTAGACACTGGAAAAAGTATCAGGAAAAATCTTTGGTCGACTCATACTAAAACTTGATGTTTCACCTATGGGAAAAAAGGGTTAGTTAAATGCAGATGTATGCATGAGATCATGCTAAATGCATTTTATATGTATATGCTATGATGTATGAACGTGGGATGCATATTTGTTCGGGAAAATAAATCCATGACTGCTGCTGAGGAGTTCTGAATCCCGGATTGTTGTTGGGGATTAAGAATGTACATATCTTCAAACTTGTTGAAAGAATGCTTCCGCTGGGGAATATCTCTTGAATGCCAGTTGTTATCTGGTCAGACCCAGGCTTCATAATTTGCTGAGGATGAGGAAGTCAATTATTATCTTGTCGGATCCAGGCTTCACGGTAACTTACTAGGGAACGATATATTAACGGTTATCTGGTCGGATCCCAGGCTTCGCAGAAAATTTCTTGAAATTAAACTGTTATCTGGTCGGATCCAGGCTTCACAATAAACTTCAAGTGGTAGCTACTATCTGGTCGGGTCCAGGCTTCATGGTTTTTAAAAAGTTATACTATTATCTGGTCGGGTCCATGCTTCATAGTGTCTTACTGGGGATTGTAGCTAATTGTTATCTGGTCGGGTCCAGGCTTCACAATAATTTGCTAGGGATAAGGAAGTTAACTATTATCTGGTCAGATTCCAGGCATCGCAATAACTTACTAGAAAGGATGAAGTTATACTAATATCTAGTTGGGTCCAGGCTTTACAGACTTTGAGATGGATGAAGTTAATTGTTATCTGGTCGAGTCCAGGCTTCATAATAAACTAGTCTGAAGAGATAGAGTTGAACTTGTATCTGGTCAGGTCTAGGCTTCACAGTAACTTGCTGGGAAATTAGTTGTTATTTGGTCAGATTCCAGGTTTCACAACAAACTTTTGAGGGGAATTTCTATCTGGTCGGATCTAGGCTTCACAATAACTTGTTGAAAAGATGAAGTTTAAAACGGGTATTTGGTCGGATCCAGGCTTCACAGTAACTTGTTGGGGTAGAGAAAAACTCTATTGGGGAAAAGAAGTTAAACCCTTGTCTGGTTAAGTCTGGTTTCTTCTATATCTCGAAGGGTTGAACTATTATCTGGTCGGGTCCAGGTTTGAGAAGTTAACTATTATCTGGTCGGGTCCAGGCTTCATAGTAGTTTGAAAATTGTACTAATATCTGGTCGGGCCCAGGCTTCATAGTATCTTGGATATAGTAAAGGCTTTGTTGGTGACTTTACTGGGGATTAGGGGTTGTGGCCCTATGATTTGCGATAGTCTGAAAGGCAAACTCAACCTGGAGAGATTAGACTCATTTGGGGAGGATAGACTCGGCTTGGGGAGGATACACTCAACTGGGGAGGATATACTCAGTTGGGGATAACAGGCTCAGCTAGGGAAGATAGACTATGCCGGGGGAAGCAAACTTGGCTGGGGAGTTATGCTATTCGTTGTTTGTTGGGGAAATAAACCTTGTTAATGAATACTTGATGAACTGTTGATGAGACGAGTTCTTTGAGGAAGAGATCCACAAGGATTCTACTTGTAGGATTCAACTTATCTGGGGAGAGAGTTTCCAAGAGATTGAGACTTTGGTTGGAGATCAGCCTATGCAAAGAGATTTTATGGGTAACTTTGTTGAAGATTGGTTTATTGCAGCCGGTCCATGTAGGGATAATGCTTAATGAAATAACGTTGTGGGGGTATTCCATATACATTACTGCTGCTTAGCAAGACACATGTGCCAAATAATCTTAATTATGTTCGTATGCATATGTTCGTTCAATTTTAGTCATTGGAGAAGTTTGCATTCAAAACAAATACAAAAGGTTTGCACTTCAAAGTATATTTTGTATTGATATTTTTCCCATGAATAGGCATTTTTGTACAAAGGGACAGAGATCCTAGTAAGAGGAAATCGTCGAAAGGAAAACAAAAAATTGAAAACAAAACAAACAGCCATGTGGAAATGATCTCATTGCATTCCAACTCTACTATTGCCCCCAATGTCTTTGAATGCCCCTTTCCGTTGACAGAAGTTGATTAGATTGATCTTGGACCGTTTGAATTCGGACCTTGGTGATAAAGTTGATTGTGGTGATTCCACGGGACATAGTCATATGCTTTCAATCCTTAACTTTTTCCTGGACCGCCCCTTCGGGTTTTCAGCCACCAGGATGCCCATTTCTGCCCAAGCCGCCCTTTCGGGTTTTCAACTTGCCGGGTGTATAATATTTTGCATATATCCCTAATTTTTTCCCAAACCTTTTGGTTTGCCGGGATGCCCTTATTTTGCCTAGGTGTGTCAACCTAGCGGGTCCTTTATGCATAGTATTTTTTAACTATGTCCGCGTTTATAGGATGTGGGAAGTCTTCACCATCCATGGTAGTTAGCATTATGGCATCGCCAGAGAACACTCTCTTGATAACAAATGGCCCTTCGTAGGTGGGAGTCCATTTGACTCTGGGGTCTCCTTGTAGCACAATAATGCGCTTTATCACCAAGTCACAAGCTTGATATACTCGAGGCTTGATCTTTTTGTTGAAAGCCTTGATCATATGTTTTTGGTACGTCTGACCATGACAGACAGCAGCCATCTGCTTTTCGTCAATCAAGTTCAACTGATCCAATCTCGTTTGAATCCACTCATCTTCGCCTAAGCCTTCCTCATTCATAATCCTTAGTGAGGGAATCTAAACTTCTACTGGAAAAACAGCTTCCATGCCATAGACTAAGGAAAAGGGAGTTGCCCTAGTTGATGTTCTAGCTGAAGTACAGTAGTCGTGAAGAGCAAACGGTAACAACTCATTCCAGTCCTTATAGGTTACTACCATCGTTTGCACAATCCTCTTGATGTTTTTGTTGGCCGCTTCGACTGCGCCATTCATTTTAGGTCAATATGAAGAAGAATTGTGATGCTTGATCTTGAACTCAGTGCAAAGTTCAACAATCATAGCATTGTTGATGTTAGTCCCATTGTCAGTGATGATCCTTTCGGGGATACCATAGCGGTAGATGAGGTTGTGTTTGATGAATCTGGCTACCACATTCTTTGTGACTGAGGAAAACGAGGCGGCTTCGACCCATTTGGTGAAATAATCAATAGTGACCAGAATGAAGCGATGTCCATTGGAAGCAGTGGGCTTGATTTCTCCAATCATGTCAATACCCCACATTGCAAATGGCCACGGAGAGGTCATGACGTTCAAAGGGATAGGAAGCACATGGACCTTGTCAGCATAGATTTGGAATTTGTGCAAGTCCTAGAGTGTTGATGGCAATCATTCTCCATTGTTGACCAATAGTAGCCAGCCCTTAATATTTTCTTTGCCATGGTATGTCCGCTTGAGTGAGTGGCAAAGAGACCATCGTGCATGTCTTCCATAATTTCCTCTGCCTCTTTCTTGTCCACACATCAGAGTAGAGTAGAATCATGGTTGCGTTTGTACAATATTCGGTTGCTTATGAAGAATTTGGCTGAGAATCTTCGTAAGAACTTTCTGTCATTGATGGATGCTCCCTCGGGATACTCTTGTGCTTCAAGATATCTCATCACCTCATGGTACCATAGATTTTCTGCGTCAGTGTCAAGCTCACAGCAGTGTGCAGGTTCGTCGAATCTTTCAATTGTAATCATAGGGGCTTCATTATCCCATCTGACCTTGAACATTGAAGAAATGGTGGCCAAAGCATCGGCTAGCTGATTTTCTTCCCTAAGGAAGTACTCAAAGGTGATCTCTTCGAAGTAGGGAATCAGGGATAGCACAAGTTCCTTGTAAGGGATGAGATTAGGGTGTTTAGTGTCCCAATATCCTTTTACTTGGCTAATCACTAGAGAGGAATTCCCAAACACATTCAAATGCTTGATCCTCAAGTCAATGGAAGCTTTCAGACCCAAACTGCACGCTTCATACTCATCCATATTGTTCGTGCAATCGAATCATAGTCTGGCAGTAAAAGGAGTGTGGCAACCTTCAGGAGATATGATCACTGCACCAATTTTGTTACCTAAGGCATTGGAAGCCCCATCGAAGACCATAGTCCATCAGGATCCTTGTTCAGGTTTGTCATATGGTTCAGGTTTCGCGCAATCGGTCACAAGCATGATATTCTCATCAGCAAAGTCGAAGTTCATGGACTGATAATCATCGACAGCTTGATGGTCCAAATGATCTGCTAGTACGCTCCCTTTGATGGCCTTTTATGTTGTGTATTGAATGTCGTACTCAGTCAAGATCATTTTCCATCTGGCTATCCGTCTTGAAAGGGCAGGTTTCTCGAAGATGTACTTGATTAGGTCCATCTTAGAAATCAATAAAGTGAAATGAGACAACATATACTGTCTTAGCCGGTGAGCAACCCATTCCAGAGCGCAACAAGTTTTATCGAGCAGTGAATATCTGGTTTCACAATCGTTAAACTTTTTGCTCAAGTAATAAATAGCATGCTCTTTTCGGCCAGACTCGTCATGTTGGCCCAAAACACACCCCATAGAGTTCTCTAGTACTGTTAAGTACATGATCAAGGGTCTTCCTTCAACTGGAGGCATGAGAATAGGAAGTTCTTGTAGATTTTTTTTATTTTGTCAAAGGCAGCTTGGCATTCATCATTCCATATGACTACCTGATCTTTCTTCAAGAGTTTGAAAATTGGCTCACAAGTAACAGTCAAGTGAGATATGAAGCAGGCGATGTAATTGAGATGACCCAAGAATCCTTTAACTTCCTTTTCAGAGTGAGGGATTGGCATTTCTTGGATGGCCTTAACCTTGGCAGGATCGACTTCAATGCCTTTATTGCTGACAACAAAACCTAGAAGCATTCCAGATCGTACCCCGAATGTGCACTTGTTAGGGTTTAACCTCAACTTGTACTTTTTTAGCCTCTGGAATAGTTTGTACAGGTGATCGAGATGTTCCACTTTAGTTTTTGATATGGAAATCATATCATCCATATATACCTATATCTCATGATGAATCATGTCAAGAAACAAAGCTACCATAGCCCTTTGATATGTTTCCCCTGCATTCTTCAATCTGAACGGCATGACCTTGTAGCAAAAGGTGCCCCATTGCGTAACGAAAGTTGTATTTTCCATGTCTTCGAGAGCCATCCTTATCTGATTATAGCCGGAGAAGCCATCCATGAAAGAGAAGACTTTATGTTGAGCAGTATTATCAACCAAGACGTCAATGTGTGGTAGATGGAAGTCATCCTTGGGGCTTGCCCTATTCAGATCCCTATAGTCTATACACATGCAAACTTTTTCGTCTTTCTTTGGCACTGGCACCACATTGGCAACCCATTGGGGATAAGATGTCACAGCTAGAAATCCTGCATCAAATTGTTTCATCAATTCAGCTTTAATCTTTTCAGACATGTCAGGCCTCATGCAACGAACTTTTTGTTTGACATTTCTTTTGTTGGCATACGATGAACTACGATGTCGGTATCCAACCCTAGCATATCTTTATAAGACCAAGAAAATACTTCCACATAATCATACAACATCTTAACCAAACTGCTCTTGACACTGCTTTCCAAGTTAGCGTCGATCTTGATTTCCATCTTGTCTGCCTCAGTACCCAGATTAATGACTTCAACTGACTCTTCATGCGACTGAATAGAATTTTCCTTTTGTAATAAAAGTTTGGCTAGTTTTACCGGTATTTCACAATCTTCCTCGCCTTCGTGTTCGGCTTGGTTGATTGGACATTGAAAGTCATAGTCGGCAATAGTAGAGTCATTAGTAATAAGTTCCAGAGTAGATGAGGACCTGCAAGAGTGTGTGTGTGCATGTAAGATACATGGCTATTTTGTAAAATGTATTTGAAGAAAAAGAAAGATGATGAACACAAAGATTTGAATACAAAAGAGTCCAATGATTTGTATTGAATGATCATATGATTAGATGAACATAAATAAAACCCTTAACAAATGGACCAAAGTGCCCCAGGCCAGGAACATGGCTTAAAAGTCATTGTTAAATATTACAGACAAAATGTTCTTGAATTTAAATAAAGCAATAAACAAGTAGATTACTCCTTAATGAAGGAGATGGGCACAAAGTCCTTTGCATGCCAATTCTTCAGCTCCGTTGTAGTAGGATACATCTAATCCTAAAATGTAGCTTCTTCATCAGAATCACCTACAATGTTAACCTCATGGCTTCCAATGCAGAGAGGTGGCTTTCCTGGACGAGCACGCCTCACTTCCTTCTGAGCTTTGACGGTGAAGCCCAAACCAAACTTGTCTGCTTTGAATGGGATATCGAGGAGTTTCCCCCAATTATCATAGCTTGCTTCTTCAATTGATGCACGAGCATCTTTGACTGAAACCATCTTCGGCACGGCCTTAACAGCTTTGGACTCATTAAAGTAACATTTGGTAGCAGCAACCATTGGTTGCACAACTTCAAAGGTTTGACACGGGGTCTCAATGAATTCTCCATCCATTTCCACGTACTTGAAAGAGTTGAGGTGGCTTACCATAAACTCTTCCTCTCCATAGACGGTGACAATTCTTCCCTTGACTGGATATTTGAGTTTTTGATGGAGAGTTGATGTTACTGCCCCAGCTTTATGGATCCAAGGACGATCCAGCAAACAAGAATAGGTAGGAAGGATATCCATGATGTAGAAGGTGGAACTGAAAATTTGTGAGCCCACCTTGACTGGAAGATCTACTTCCCTATGAACTGTCCTCTTTAATCCATCGAAGGCCCTTACAATGATATCACTGGGTTTCAAGACTAAGCCTTCACAGTCTAGACGGTCTAACGCCCCCTTTGGGTAGCACGTTTAGAGAAGAAGTAGTGTCGACTATAACATGTGCTAGGGTGGTCCCCTTGAACTCGACAGAAACATGTAGAGCTTTATTGTGGTTCTTCCCAAGCGGTGTTAGGTCAGCATCTGAAAATCCCAAGCCATTATCAGTCGTCAAGCTCGCCACGCAATTCTCAAATTGGTCAGTTATGGTCTCATGAGGGACATGAGCCTTTTTCAAGAATTTGATTAATGTTCGAGCATGGGCATCAGAACAGAGTAGTAACGACAACATAGAAATCTTAGAAGGGCTTTTGCGCCAACTGTTCCACAATCTTGAAGTTTCTCCTTTTTATTATCTTCAAGATCTCGTCCATCTCACGAGCGGAGGGTTCTCCATCAGCAACATCCTTTGTGGTTATTTCTGTCACGACCGGCTCAACAACCTTCTCCTTCCCTCTTGTATCAGTACTTGGCTTAGTGGCAGTAATGCGGATGGGCGCCTTTGTGAAAAACGGTGGTGAGATATTGGGTGAAAATATTCTCCCCGTTCGGGTCGCTTTGCTTGATCCAGTTATATTTCCAACATCATCAGCTTTGTCTTCTTCGATCCAAGCGTCTTGTTTTATCCCATGATAAAACACCTCAGCACCATAGTTCCATGGCACTGCCTTGTTTGAAGAGTAGGGAATTGATCTAGGATTGGTAATTATTAAGGGAGCAGCAATTGGTTCATTTGAAATCCTAATAGGAGCTTTGAAGGAGATCCTAAGAGGCTTGTTTGAGATGGTGATAATGGAGAGATCTTCACATTTTTTAGTCAAACTTTTGGCAAGAGGGGTCTTCTCAAATAGAATTTCGTGGCTATCCATAAGGCGTTGAATGCCTTTCTTTAGCCCTTCGCATCCACTAAGTTGTTTGGCACAGCAAACATAACCTTTCACATAGCCAGGGAAAATCCCGACTTTCAACAGATTCTTTTTAATGATATTTAGCGGAGTAGTCAAGTCTTCAACAGAGGCAACAAAAATTGTATCTTCAATAGTATTAACACCCTTGCCATGATTTGGCATAGGTGTGGTGATTACATTTGGTGTTGGAGGAGGATCAAATTCAATAGTCTTGTTATCGATCAAATCCTGGATTTTATTCTTCAAGGCCCAGCATTGGTCAGTCTCATGCCCGGGGCTATTTGAGTGGTAAGCACATTTGGCGTTCTGATTATACTTTAGTGAAGAGGTATCTGGGTTGGCAGGAGGATCGCGTAATGTCACCAAATTAGCCTTGAGTAAGTGTTATAAGGCTTGAGATAGTGACATTCCTATCCTTGTAAATTGTCTTCTCGGAGTTTCAAAACATTGATGGTTAGCGGATGGTCTTGGAGTAGGAGTTGGATTGGAGATTCAGACGATATTAACAGATGGATGATCATTCTTCTTGGTACGGGCCCTTGCCCCGTACACAGCATTGATCTTCTTCTTTGCAGCAAAAGGTTTCTTTACAGGATTAGAAGTGGAGGCAGGTGCCATAGAAATCTTCCCATTTTTTATGCCTCTTTCAACTCTTTCTCCGGTTAAGATTAACTCGGTGAAACCGGAAGAAGAACAACCAACCAATAGATTAAAGAATGGACCGGATAAGGTTCCCATAAACATGTCGATGTGCTCCCTATCAGTCAGAGGTGGTTGAACCCTACTAGCCAGGTTTCTCCACTTTTGTCCGTATTCTTTAAATTCTTCATTATTTCCCATTGTCATATCTTGTAACTGAACCCTTATTGGCGCCAAGTCGGCGTTATACTGGTACTGATGGTAGAATGCGGTATCTAAATCTTCCCATGTATTGATACGGGAACCATCTAACTGATAAAACCATTCTAGTTGTGTTCCGGTCAAGCTCTCTTGAAAAAAGTGAACTCAGAGTTTCTTATCAATAGTGTGCGGCTGTATCTTGCGCACATAAGATTTCAAGTGAAGTTTTGGACAAGAAACTCCATCGTACTTTGCAAAGACTGGTATTTTCAATTTTTGGGGAATGACTACCCCCGAGATCAAACCCAAATCATCAAAATCTAAATCGGGGACGACTTGGATTTCAACAGCCTTCAATATGTCTTCTAACTATTTATACTTGACATCGGCGGGTGGATACTGCTCGTCTAAATATTCATCATCAGATGTTTGATCATTAACACAGTCAGCTTGGGTACTCCTAACCTCACCAATCTGATTCTCCTCTTCTTCAGATGATTCTTCCACTATTGGGATCTGACGAACCGACTCCTTGAACCTTTTGTCTGTGTTGACCAGAGATCTCTTCTTGGGCTTCTTCTTAACTGTCGGTAATGCCATCATATCTTGCTGCCCCTTGGCTATGGCTAGTAGAGTCTCTTGGAATTGAGAGTTTTATGCCTGAAGATCCTTCACAGTTTTCTCTAGACCCATCTTGCTGAAATAAACAGCAGAAAGATAAGGAAACCTGTTGTGAAAACTTGTCATGTTATGATGCATGGAAGATGTATATGCAAATGATTTCAAGGATTTATGGAATTTAAATTTGCATAGACAAAGGAAATGAAAAAAACATCTATTTTCATTAATTAGATTAAAAAGATTACATCATGCCTCTTGGGCTTACAAAATAAACTCTCTAAGATAAAAAAAAAGACTGAACACATCCTCTTCGGTGCAAGGTTAGCGTTCACACTTTTCTCTTCTTGTAGCTGCTTTGTAAGCTCCAAGACTCTTTTCTCACTAGCGTAGAATTGAGATTTGAACGTATCTCGTTCTTCCTTTAGCTAAATCCAACCCTTTTGCAAGTCTTCGAGAGATGTAGGCATGTCGGGATGAAGGACAGTGTATAGGACATCTCCTTCAACCACAGGTTCCATGATGACTAGTAAGATGGAGGGATAAGGCATCACAAGTTTCTGAGCACGAGCTTGTACCCACTTAAGATAAGGCTCGAGGGGAATGGAATTCTTGTGTCCCAAAGTCTTGCTATCAACTTTGCTTACCATCCTCCAAGCTCGGATAAACCTCTGACGGTAGCTTTGATCGTCGCTCTCGTAGTGGAATGCCACTCCTTGGATAAGCATCTCATGTGGACTATCCCTTCGGGCATAACCAAACTGTTGTAAGGCTAAGCAGGGGTTGTAAGTGATATATCCTATAATGCCAGGCAAAGGGACATTAAGGAATTCTCCACAACAGTCGATGATAGTAACATTCTCCGAGGATCGAGAACACCAATGAACATCTGAATGTCTGAGCGTCATCAGCCTATGGGACCACCTCGAACCTTGCTCGTTCTTCAACACAGATCGGGAAGATGCGAAATAAACCATCTTGCCAAGAGGGGAGGGTAACACATAAGGAACCCTCTTTTCCTCATAGTGCGAGAATGAAAAGAATGTAGGATATCTCCTAACAAGGTAGGCACCGGATTGCGAGACATGAAGATTTTGACAGCATTTACATCTATGAGTTGGTCAGGATTTGGAAACAATACCATCCCATAGATGAGAAGGGACACAATTTCTTCAAAAGTTTGTAATTCCAAGGAGTTCCAACAATCTTTAGCTTTCTCTAACAAGAACTTGGATAAGAAACCTTTGACGCCACTCCTTGTTTCCCAATTAATTGTGATATCAGATTGTTGCAAGTGTAGTGCTTGGGCAATCTCTTCAGGTTTTGGATCTCTTTCTGTACCGTTGGAGGGTAATTGATTGAGAATGGGAATCCTTAAGAGTTGGGAGAATTCTTCTAGAGTAGGCACAAGTTGATAATCGGGAAAAGTGAAGTAATGGTGTAGAGGATCAAAGAATTGGAAAAGCACCTTCATCATATCTTCATCAGTGATGGAGGTAACCAAGTTTAGGAGGCGACCATGTCTTTCGGTGAATGAAGAGTTCTCAGGGACCCTTGATGCTAACTCTTTGAGTTGTGGAGGAATCCTTATGAGATTGACTTGGATAGTGTTCCTGCGGATAGAAGCCATGTGTTAGCTCCTAAATTTGACACCTACAACAAGTTGGTCTTATGGGTCAAAAATAGATTGAATAAGTCTAACTTGGAAAGGCTTCAACATAGTAGAAAAGTACTTAGAGAAATTCTAAGTTAAAATTAACCTTCGACCAAAAGGTTCTCGCATCCTTCGAACGGAAGGGTCCCAAGGTCTTCGACTAGAAGGAAACTTTGTATCTGCAATAGAAGATTTTGAATCTGAAGAAAATAGGGAAAAGTAGTTCGCTTGGCAGTTGAGGAAAGCAACGTGGCGTGAAGAGAGTGGTCGAGGCGCATGCAAAAGACACTTGTCTTCATCCTAGAGCAAGGCAACTCCTCGACGGTTACCTAGTTTTAGTATAAATATAGGAAGTTTATGTATATTTCCGTGTGTTCAACTGATCGTACAAATTATTCAATACTATTCAAGTACCCGTTGAGTGAGAAAGAATACTGAAAATGTACGTTTGAAACACCACATTTTAGAATCAAAGTCTTTTATTTTTCTCGTTACATTTCTTGCCTTTTTATCTTCTTTGCACTTTATCTGCAATTTTACCCAGATTCCTATGTATAAACTCTCCTCAACCCCTTTTTTCTATTTACTTTCTGCACTCAAACTCATCCCTTTCCCATTCGATCGTGTGTTCTTCACTTACATTAGCATTTATGTCCAAACAACATCAAAAATTAGCATATGTCCTAGGATCAAACTGATCGATCCTGCGAGTAACCAAAAAGTTACCCTTTTTGGAAGATCAGCGGTTTTTTACCAGAAAACACGGGTGAACAAAATGGCACACCCGGTGAGACGTTGCTAATTATTGTTTCTTTATTTATTTTGTCTTCCATTTTTTCTTATTAATCTTAATATAAATGCTTCGCATGATTTTCTTTCTTTTACAAATTTTTGCATGCTATTAAGTAGTGGTAAAGTAACCACCAGCGAGTGTACAACTAGAAAGAGAAATAGTGAAAACAATATGGCTAATCAGCGAAATAATGGAGAAATACCTCCACCAATTACTACGGGAACAACGGTAATACTAACCGTTAGTGAAATTGTCTCGTCAACTGTTGGTTCGATACCAACGTTAACAGCAACCCAAATGGGACCAATACTTTCATATGCAGGTCCCAGAGGTCTAAAAGGAATACCCCCACCAAGGGTGAATCCAGGATCTCGATCACACGCTCCCCCAGGATTTTCGACAACCTGGATGGGTCGAGACCAGCCTTATGGCATGCCAACTACTGAAATGGCTAGCCTTATAAATGTTGCGCCTACATTTTTAGAACATTTGGTAAGTGTGTCTTCACCATTACAAGGATCTGGAACTGGTATGGGTAGGAACCAACTTTTAGGAGGGGCATCCCATGCAATGCCAAGCCTAACAAATGCTTCCATAACAATTTTGAGGCAACAGATGGATGAAAGCAACCATGACATGGTACAAATGTTGGTCCAAACTCTAAGTACAGTAGTGAACCCTCTAATACAAAATACCACTCAGTCAAACCAACAAATGATAGCGCAAATGGCGTGCATGATTGAATTTTTTGGGGTTCCCCAACCTATTCGACAACCCCAGAGAGCTCCTATGAGAGGGGATTAAGGTGTAGTCTTAGAAGAAGATGTAACTATTAACAAAAATCCACAATTAGATAGGAGGAACCATAGAGTGGAAATCGAACAACCTAGGGTCGAAATACCAACACTTCCCCCGCAGATCCTTAGAGATGGTGATCAAGGTGTAATGATGGTAAATAGGAACCAAAATGCTGACGAACTGCTACAGCAAGTTCAACACCATAATTATGGCAAAGAAAATAATCTGACAACCATGATTGAAAGGATCATGATACAAAATAGAATGAACGTTGGCTTTCATACGCCAAATTTTACATCCCCAGTGTCAGAATATATCTTGCAAACGGATTTACCCCCTAGGTGAAAAGTTCCAAAATTCACTAAGTTTTCAGGGGATACGACGGAATCAATTGTCGAACATATAGCGAGATATTTGATAGAAGCTGGGGAAATATAAAATAATGAGAGCCTTAGGATTAAATACTTCCCATGTTCTCTAACAAAAAACGCTTTTACTTGGTTTACCACCCTCCCAGCCAATTCAATCCACAATTGGAATCAATTGGAAAGATTGTTCCATGAACAATTTTACATGGGACAAACCAAAATAAGTCTGAAAGAACTGGCAAGCGTGAAAAGAAGATTCACCGAGCCAATAGACGAATATCTAAAGAGGTTTCGACTGCTCAAAGCCATATGCTTTACACAAGTGCCTGAGCATGAATTGGTCAAAATGGCTGCAGGGGGTCTAGATTATTCTATTAGGAAGAAACTAGATACCTAATATCTGAGGGACATGGCCCAATTGGACAATAGAGTTCGACAGGTAGAACGTCTTAAAATTGAAAAAGCTAAAGCAACTAAGACTCATCGGCGAGAAAAGGTAGCCTATGTCGAAATGGATGATAATTATCCAGAGACATCTAGTAATCCTATAGCTGTTGAAGAGAGCGAAATAGATTTAGTAGAGTTAAAACATGGGCCTACGTACTCTTGTAGAGTGTTACTGCCCTCAGATGGGAAGAATCCTACAGAGTCTGAAAAGATTAGCGATAGATTTCCAAAGAAAACATATAGTTTCGACGTCACAAAATGTGATGAGATATTCGAATTATTAGTGAAAGATGGCCAAATGATAGTGCTCCCAGGGGCAAAAATGCCTCCTTTAGAAAAAAGAAATAAAAGAGGTTTTTGTAAGTATCATAATTTTTTAGGCCATAAAACGTTACAATGTTTTCTTTTCAGGGTTCTCGTTCAAGGAGCGATCAAAGAAGATAGACTCAAATTTGCTGACAAACCCCAAATGAAAATTGATGCAGACCCACTGATAGCTGATGCCCACTATGTTGAACCAGCAGGCATTAACATGGTTGAAACTTCTGAAGACTTCGTCAATATGCCGGTCTTTGGCAGTTTTACTGGGAACATCTCCAAAAAGACTGCAGAAGCGGTTAGAAAGGCCACTGAAGGCCTAAACAAGAAGGTTACTGAAGGCCTAAGCAAAGGAGTTACTGAAGACTCAAACAAAAGGACTACTGTAAGTTCTTATGTGGCTGCCGTCAAGGGTTCGATAGAGGACCTTGAAGCCAAAATGCAAAAAATGAATCTCGCTGCCAAGAGCAACGTACAAGTCAACATGGTCGAAGTATCTGAGGCAAAGGCTTCAGAGGAAGCCATTAGACAAGAGGAAGTGAATAAAACTGCATTTCCAAAAGAAAATGAGAATCTGGCTTACTTTCTAACACGATGCCAGAAGAAGAAGTCTAAAGTTATGTTATGTCCAAGATGCAGCTCCATCTTCGACAAAAAGGCTGCAGAACACATACAGGGCATAAGGGCAGTGAAGGAGAAAAGGGCCACCAATGCCCAACCCCACTTGGTTTCTGAAGTTAGATACGATCCCAGAAGAGGACCAATGAACCAAGTGAAGAGACCATCAACTTCCAGGCCTCCAACAAATGTCCCCGTGGCCACTTGGCTAAAGACAACAAACAGGAAAAGGCCAAGTAAAGAGAAATGGTGAACATTAGATGTGCCAAGAGGGTCATCCTTGGAATATAGGAAGGAGTTCCAAACTACAACTACAAACAAAGTGGATCATGTGTCGAGCAACTATAAGGGGAAGAACCTCGTGTCTCGCTCCCAGTGGAGAAGATTTCAAAGACGGTGAAAAGCTGAAAGAGAGGCTACAGAAGAGCCTCAACCAGAGTCAAGCACCAACGTACCATAAAGAATGGACAAAGGTAAACAAAGAAAGCCTTTAGAAAGGAAACCAATTGCCATAAGGTTGGAGTGGCCAGATCGAGGTGAATCAGATGACGAAGGTAACTCTGAATCTGATGCTACTTTAGACATTATGGTAAATGTAGTATCAGTGCTACCCAGAGAATACGACCGCCAAGTCGAAGTCGAAGAGACCGACTGAGAAGTCGAACAAGAGATGGCCAAACATAGGCCAGTGTGCTATTATGTGATGAACAATGGTTGCGTCGAAGATCAAAATGCATTCTTCGAGCCACCTATTGAGGCGATGAAAAATCACCTAAAACCCTTGTTCATAAGAGCAAATATAGGGGAAATAACAAACAAAATTCTGGTTGATTATGGAGCCACAATAAATATAATTCCCCAATCTATGCTGAGGAAAATGGGCAAAGGAGATGGAGATATCAAACCCCATAACATGGTTCTGTCAAACTATGAGGGAGGTATTGGAACTACTATAGGGGTGATACAATTAGACCTCAAGGTGGGAACAATGCTTCGACCAACTATGTTCATGGTCATTTCAGTGAAGCCCAACTATAATCTACTCTTAGGTAGAGAGTGGATACATGGCATAGGTGCAGTTCCATCTTCGATGCATCAACGTGTCACGATTTGGCGCCCTGATAGCATTGTAGAGAATATAGAAGCTGACCAAAGTTATCACTTGGGTGAAGTTAATAACGTTGGAAAAAATAGCTTCGACAGAAACTTGGCTCATATAGGGCCATGAAATCCTCCTGAGTTCGATTTGGCACCAGCACCAAATTCCTTTTGCTCCCTCTACCTGCATTCCGACCATGGTTTCCAGTGGGATAGAGAAGACTTATCAAACATTGACTATGGGGGAGTTGACGACATACAGCCAACAGGATGGGGAATTGAATTTGGTGATGATGACTGAATCACAAGCTTTACAAAATATTTCAGGATATGTAGCCGAAAGTAGAATGGTAGCGGCCTTAGAGGCTGAAGTCAAATACATGGCTCTTGAAGCCAGTGAACAAGTATCTCTTCTGGAGAGTCCTGGGAAAGACGTCGATCCAGAACCACCTGACGTGAAAGAGGAAGAAATGCAAAATCTGAGGCTAGATGCTATCTATGATGATGAGCCTTTGGGTTTTGAAAAGGATCCGTTGGAAAACAATGTTAAAATGCTAGTGCAAGATCCTTTAGAAGAAATAGATATGGGCGAAGGATTGGCAAAAAGACCAACATACATTAGCACAAAGATAGATCAAGAGCTCAGGATCAAAATGATCCAATTGTTGAAGGAATTCAAAGATTGCTTCGCATGGGATTATGATGAAATGCCTGGTCTCGACAGGGAAGTGGTAGAACTTCAACTACCAATAAGACCTGGGAAAAAGCCTGTTAAGCAAACTCCAAGGCGTTTTGCACTAGAGGTCTTGTCGAAGATCAAGACGAAAGTCAAAAGACTGCTGAGATGCAAGTTCATCCGAACGACCAGGTATGTCGAATGGATTGCAAATATAGTACCTGTTATAAAGAAAAATGGTACCTTAAGGGTGTGCATCGATTTTAGAGATTTAAACGCTGCAACGCTCAAAGATGAATATCCAATGCCTGTGGCAAAAATGCTTGTCGATTCTGCCGCTGGTTTCGAATACATGAGTATGCTTGATGAATACTCAGGGTATAATCAAATTTTCATTGCTGAAGAGGATGTGTCGAAAATATCCTTTTGATGCCCTGGGGCTTTAGGCACTTACGGATGGGTAGTGATGCCTGATGGCCTAAAAAACGCAGGGGCAACATATCAAAGAGAAATGAACTCTATCTTCCATGATTTTATTGACACTTTTATGCAGATTTATATTGGTGATATTGTTGTTAAATCTGTTTCAGGGAAGAATCATATAGACCATCTTCGACAATCCTTCGAAAGGATGAGACGCTATGGTCTGAAAATGAATCCTCTAAAATGTGATTTCGGCATAAAAGCAGGGGATTTCTTAGGCTTTGTGGTCCACAAGAAGGGAATTGAAGTAAACCAGAACAAGACCAAAGCCATTTTGGAAGCAAAAGCGCCAACTAACAAGAAGAAGTTGCAATCTCTACTTGGTAAGATAAATTTCCTAAGGAGATTTATTTCCAACTTAAGTGGGAAAACGCAAGCCTCCTCACCACTAATTCGACTCAACAAAGGAGGCTTAGAGTGGGGGAAAGAAAAACAAGAGTATTTCGACAAGATCAAAGAATACCTCGCCAAACCACCTATTATGGTACCTCCTTGTAGAAATAGAAGTAAGAGATTGTACATAGTTGCGTCCGATAAAACTTTAGGAAGCATGTTAGCTCAAGAGGATGAGAATGGTGTCGAAAGACCCATTTATTACCTCAGTAGAGTTTTAAACGATGCAGAAACTAGATATAGCGAAGTTGAAAAACTATGTTTATGTCTTTACTTCTCGTGTACAAAGCTCAAGCAATATATTAAATCAGTTAATGTTTTTGTTTCGTCTCATTTTGATGTTTTCAAATACATGTTATCGAAACCCATCTTGCACAGTCGAATTGGCAAACAGGATGCCTCTTAAGGCTGTAAAAGGTCAAGTGGTATAAGATTTTATAGTTGACCACTCAATAAATGAGGAATCAATAAACTACTTGGAGATCGAGCCTTGGAAGTTATACTTCGACGGTTCTAATCATAAAGATTGAACTGGGGTAGGGGTTATAATCATTTCTCCAAACAAAATTCCAACAACATTCAAGTACAAGATCAAAGGTTCTTGTTCGAACAATGAGGCTGAATACGAAGCTCTAATCGTAGGCCTTGAAATACTGTTGGAATTGGGGGCAACTCGAGTCGAAATAATGGGAGACTCAGAGTTAGTTATAAAAGAAGTTACAAAAGAATATAAATGCGTAAGAGAAAATCTTATCATATATTTTGTAATAGTCAATCATTTGTTGAAAAACTTTGAAAAGATCAACATCCGACATATACCAAGACTGGAGAATTAAGTGGCTAATGACTTAGCACAGATTGCATCCGGGTATAAAATTTCAAAAGAGAAATTACAACAGGTAATTGAAGTTAGAGGAAGAGTGACATTGACTAAGTTGTGTCCAGCAGATTTGAAAATAACAAAGTTGGGGTACGCTGATCATGAAAACTTTGAAATTTCGTTCATAGATAATCTAACATAGCAAGATTGGAGAAAGCCTATAGTGGATTATTTGCAAAATCTCGTAGCTTCGACAGAACGAAAGATAAAGTACAGGGCGCTGAGTTATACCCTAATGGGAAACGAGTTATTTAAAAAGACGCTTGAAGGGGTGCTATTAAAATTCCTAAATGAAACAGAGGCATACATAGCCCTTTCAACTACACATGCTAGGGCATATGGAGCACACCAAGTGGGACATAAAATGAAATGGTTATTGTTCCGACAAGGACTATATTAGCCCACCATGTTGAAATATTGTGTTGAGTTTGCAAAAGGATGTCAGGAATGTCAAGTACATACAAGGATCCAGCACGTACCTGCAAGCGAACTTCACTCAATTGTGAAACCTTGGCCTTTTAGGGGATGGGCTTTGGATCTTGTTGGAGAGATTCGACCAGCGTCATCTAAAAGCCAGAAGTACATATTGGTGGACATTGATTATTTTACTAAATGGATTGAAGCAATTCCTTTAGTCAATGTAGACCAGGAAAATGTCATTGAATTCATTCAAAAGCACATTATATACAGGTTTGGAATCCCTGAGATAATAACAACTGATCAAGGGTCAGTCTTTATTGGTCGAAAAATACAATAGTTTGCTACAGAAATGGGGTTCAAATTATTAACATCTACGCCTTACTATGCACAAGCCAGTGGTAAAGTCGAAGCGGAAAACAAGGTAATAATCAACTTAATAAAGAAGCATGTAGGAAAGAAGCCAAAAAATTGGCACAAGACTTTAGATTAAATTTTATGGGCTTGTCGAACGTCTCCTAAGGAAGCTACCGAAACAACACCCTTTCGACTAACTTACGGCTATGACGCAGTATTACCAGTAGAAATTTGTCTACAGTCAACAAGAATTTAGAAACATCAAGACATCCCTTCCGAATTTTATTGGAATATGATGTTAGACGAATTGATTGATTTAGACGAAGAAAGACTGAGGGCTTTGGATCTCTTAAGGTCACAAAAGAGGAGAGTGGAAAGATCTTACAATAAAAGAGTAAAACCCAAGGCATTTTTTCCTGAGGACCTGGTATGGAAAGTAATCCTCCCAATGGATCGAAAGGATTGAAATATGGGAAAATGGTCTCCTAAATGGGAAGGACCTTTTAAGATCATCCAAATGTTATCTGGTGGCGCATATGAGGTCGAGGAGTTAAATGAAGACCAAAGGCTCTTGAGAGTACATGGTAAATACTTAAAAAAGTATAGACATGCTCTTCAAGAGGTTAGAGTAACCAATACTTGATCTTAATCAAGTTAAAAAACCAAGATGGAAAATATATTACAAAGCCAAAATGGCTAAAAGTCATTACAAAATATATAAGCATACAACTAAAAAATAAAGTCGAAATCAAAACGGGGGGTTGGCCTTGATTTGGAGGTGCTTTATCTTCTACAGCTCCAAGTGTCTTTCGCACAGGGCTTTCGACTGATGAAGAGTCTCGATTTTTACATCCAATGCTTAGGCTCGTTCAGCATATGCTAATCCCCCATTGAGTTCCTCTTGACTCTCTGAATCAGTGCTGACAGCGAGAAGTTCTTCCTTTCGTTTATCGTTGGCAATAATCTTGGCTTCTAACTCTCTGATCTGAGCCTTCATACTGGTTGTATTTTGATCAAGTTCTTCTACTTCTTTCTGCCTAGCTTCTTGCACCCTCGACAGCTCCTTCAGCTTCGAAGCTGATTCAGCAGCAGCACCCCATGCAGCAACTACATGGCCATTGGCCTCCTCAATTTCACGAGTAAGAGTCCTTCGATGATTGTAGTTAGCTGAAACCTGGTCGATGATTGAAATCAAATCCAAGATGACGCTGGCAATGTCAGGCAAAGCAGCAAGAAGGTCGACATCTCTTAAAGTAGTCTTCAAAAAGGAAGGAGCTATAGGTTCTCCCTCTAAGGTCAGCATTAAATCTATTTTGAAAAGCTACGCCTTAACCTTTTGAAGTGCTTCTTCAAGAGGAGATGTTGAAGTGGATTTTCCAGACACAATCGAAGCACTCTGATCAGAAGAAATTTCTCTACCCTTAAGGATGGCAGTCAAGTAGCCAAGAGGGTTTTGTCGTTTCAGCAATGCCAAATCTTCCTTAGTATGAGATCCTGTCAAAGTAACCCTCTCGTTTACAATACGAGCCACATTGGCTTCGACATGCATCTGCACAGGGACATCTTCAACACGCATAGAGTTTCCTGCTCCCCTTGTGAGGTTTTCTCTCTTAACAGTCGCCGGAATATCTTCAATCTAATTCCCTCCCACTGGTGTGTTTTCCTTCTTCGTTTCTATCATATCATCAGAACCTCCTCTTCCCCATCCTTCTGTCCATCATCGTTAGCTTGCGGAGTCCCAAGATTCATATGTTCTTCACTAGGAACTTCTTCATTAGGCTTCTCAACGGCTTCGTGTCCATAAGTTTGGTTCACTTTGCTAGCAGAACTCACAAAAGATCCTTTTGCCGAAGAAGGCCTGTAAGTAGGATCACCCTCACTGTTTATTAAGGTGACGGATTATTCTACAAGGTTTTGTTTTGAAGTACCAGCAGTGTCCTGAAGATTACAAGATGGTTATCAGAACCATTGAAAAAGAAAAAGAAGTCGAAGTCAGTAAACAATTATGAGGGGTCAAAGTAATTACCTTAGGCGGAATTTCAGCGCCAGGAGTTGAGTTGTCACTCTCACTAGGATTGTTTATCCTAGCAGCTATCTCCTGCTCCGTTGGTTCTCTGATGACGACAGGAGGAGGTCTCGAGCCAATGACTTTAACCTTGACCTTGGTTTTTGGACGAGGCTCAGGAATGGGGGCTGGTTTCTTTAACTTGTGTCTTTTTAGGGGGATAAGAGGAGATTCTTCTTCTTCATTACTGGAAATTTCAATTTCTTGAACTTTCCTTTTTTGTGGATTGATTTCAAATGACCAGAAAGAAAGGAGTCAAGGCATTAGCATCAAAAGTAATATGTCGGAAATAAAGATATAGCAGCAGAAAGTGTTTACCTTTGGTGAAGGTTTCACAGAAGGGTCTCTTCCCTTTGCGCTTTCAGCGACTTTCTTGGTGACGGTCCTCTTGACCGCTAGAAAATGAACAAGTTTAAATTAGATGTCGAATGATTAGATTGAAGACGATAAATACATTTGCTTTGAGAAAGAAGATTACCCTTTTTTATCTTGTCAGAGACTAGCGTAAACGCCTCTTAAAGATGAGCGGCGAAGTCTTTTTCTTCAAAAAATTCTTCGTTATAATACTTCTTCCACCAGTCTTCAAAAAGAGGCGAACAAAGAAAATTGAGATTAAAGTCTAACAGAGTTAGTACGGTTCGACCAACGTACCTACCAATATGCTTGGTAGCAGCATCCTCTGAATAGTCTGCATTGTAAAACAGTAGAAGTTTTTCTCGGGAGTAGATTGGTGAAGGGAGCGTTTGGATAATACCAAATTGTCGAGAGACGAGATTCGGTTAATAATCAATTAAGCTAAGTTGATTCTTCGAACTCTTGAATCTCAGAGGCATGATTCTTGGTCGAAGAAACGACTCCCAGATAGCTACATATTCATCCACATGGTCATCTTCGTCAGATGAAGGATATGGTCGAATGAACCATTTCGGGTCAACCTTTCTACTAGAAAAGGGAGCCATGGTCGAAACAAATTCCTTTCCCTTTGCAAACATCATTACAAAGTTGGTAAATGATTTTTGGAATTGTTGACCTTCGTCAGTTGGAGTCAATAGTATCCTAGTCCCTTTGACCCTTCTGTTCAGGACCTCTGGGGTCCTCTCATTAATCTTATTCTTTTGCGGAAGAAAAGATTCAAAAGTGGCACTTAGCCAAAGTTGCAGAAGCCAGAAGGGGCCGAAAAGGAGTAAACTCGCCTTGTCTCTGATAACCTTAAGTTGAGTCACACCATTGCTGAAGTACTCATACATGTTGGATAAAATCAACTCATCCAGACAAAGAGGATAGCCATGGTGAAGCTGTGTTGCAAGAGTAAGCATTTTCTTAGTCGCTTGAAGTGACTTGGAGCAAAAAACAAAACGAGATAAGCACAAAGCCAAAAAAGCTATGTGTTCCCCTTCAGAGACAGTGGTACTCGATTTGTCGTGGAAATGATTGATGAATATGGTATACGTGGGCTTCATGGCCGAAAACCCGATAGGATCTTCAGACAGATCCTCGGGGTCGAAGTAGTCACCCGTTGGTCGAAGACCAGTAATGGCGACTATATCAAAGAGAGTTGGAGTTACCATTCCACAAGGCAAATGGAAGGTAAAACGTGTGGTGTCCCAGAAATACAATGAAGACACCAGCATGACGGGGCAATAAGTTAACCTAGTCTTCGACAGCATGATCAAGTCATAGATCCCCATATCTATCCAGATTTGGGCTTTTACTTTTTCCATCTTGCTCAGCCATTCTGAGTATTCTGAAGTAAGACTAGGGAAAGATCGAAAGATCCTATTGCCCTTGCTCATGAACTGAAGGTTGATATCTTCCTTCGTTTGAGAATATTGCTGGTTGGCAGAGGTTGCATTTTCAGGATCATTCCTGGGTTTCTTCGCACAACCTATAGGCTTGAGCCTAGGGTGAGTTGGGAAGAAGTTGTTATTTTGTTTTGGGTTCTCAAAACATGTAGACAATGGGCCAGACATAGCATACATTTTCCCAGAATACCTAACAGGGATAAGCAACTGGGAGTCATAAGCCCCACACCACTCTTTGGCCATGGGTTCAGATACGACCCTTTATTCCCCAGTCGAAACAGGTGCAGGGTTAGTGGAGAAAACATCTGGTTGTCTTTGGAGATCAGAAACGTTCTTAGTTTTTGGATTATTGGGTGCATTGGAAAGGAAAGTCGTGGTTGAAAGTAGTAGTGAAAGAACGAAGAAGATGTTGTTAAGACTTTTTCTTTGCAAGAAAGTGAAGAATACTAGGAGTTGTAAAATAATTCCAAAGATAGGATTCGTCTATTTATACTGTTCGGGGAGGAGTGTTTTCCCTTAAGACCATTTAATGCTGCAGAGTAGTGGGGTACGTGGCGAGCGTTGAAGCAGTTATCGTACGAGTAGTAAAAACGTTTGCCATAGTTTCCTAGGTTGTAGGGATAATGGCCATCATGGCAGCATGGTAATGGTTGATTGAAAATGACGTGTTGGGAAAAAAGGTAATGATGACTCTGAATACCAGCAGTGGTTGGTAGAAGGCGAAAAGCACACAAGTGATTTCTGTGGTCAAAGAGAAGACAAGTGTCGAATGGGAATCTCAAATAATGATCATTTCTCCTTGCGACGAAACTGATATTCTTGAGGGGCAATTTGTTAGCTCCTAAATTCGACACCTACAACAAGTTGATCTTATGGGCCAAAAATAGATTGAACAAGTCTAAGTTGGAAAGGCTTCAACAGAGTAGAAAAGTACTTAGAGAAATTCTAAGTTAAAATGAACCTTCGACCAAAAGGTTCTCGCATCCTTCGATCGAAACGGTCCCAAGGTATTCTACTAGAAGGAAACTTTGTATCTGCAACAGAAGATTTTGAATCTGAAGAAAGGAGGGAAAAGCAGTTCGCTTGGCAGTTGAGGAAAGCAATGTGGCGTGAAGAGAGGGATCGAAGTGCGTGCAGAAGACACTTGTCTTTATCCTAGAACAAGGCAACTCCTCGACGGTTACCTAGTTTTAGTATAAATATAGGAAGTTTATATAGATTTCCATGGGTTCAACTGATCGTATAAATTATTCAATACTATTCAAGTACCCATTACGTGAGAAAGAATACTGAAAATGTACGTTTGAAACACCACATTTTACAATCAAAGTCTTTTATTTTTCTCTTTACATTTCTTGCCTTTTTATCTTGTTTGCACTTTATCTGCACTTTTACCCAGATTCCTGCATCTAAACTCTCCTCAACCCCTTTTTTTCTATTTACTTTCTGCACTCAAACTCATCCCTTTCCAGATCGAACGTGCGTTCTTCACTTACATTAGCATTTATGTCCAAACAACATCAAAAATTAGCATATGTCCTAGGATCAAACTAATTGATCCTGCGAGTAACCAAAAAGTTACCCTTTTTGGAAGATCAACGGTTGTTTACCAGAAAACACAGTGAAAAAATTGGCACACCCGGTGGGACGTTGCTAATTATTGAACAAAGATAAATCCCAAAAATCCTTGAAATGGTTAGTGAAAATGAGTAAGATGTTATGATGTTTATGATGTTATGTATAAGTAAGTATATACAAACAAGGCAAACAAGTCCTTAGGTTTAGGCTTGCATGGAGTCTCATAGGTAAGTACCCTCTTGAAGTTGAGTTGGATCAAACCTGTCCTAGAAATAGTAACCGGGTTCTAAGGGATCTTAATATCACTTATTTGTCTTCTCGGGCATTGTTTCAGCGCAAGCCTCTTTCACAACGACCAAAATACCTCGAAAAGTAAAATATCAATGAGTGTAGTATCGAGTATCTACCAACTTCGGACTGTACGAAAGACGGTCGTCTCACTACGTCCTAATGGCCAAGTTGGTCACGTAAAGGTTCTAAAGTCAGTTAGTGCTTCACGACACCACTCAGCGGCCCCGTATTCTCCTTGACTACTCAAGGGCTATCGGTACCTACAAATGTGTCACACTAACGTAGCTATTTCTTAGACCATGTCGGTATACCCAGCACAGTTTCCACAACGTATTTCTACTTACCTATAAGGTATCCCAAATCCGGGTAGAGGATTTAAACAAGCCCAAACAAGGAACCAAAATGTAAAGCATACAATTCAAACAATGAAAGAAAATAAATGTGATCTAGCCCTAAGGTAACCCCACTTTTAAGTTTTTCCCCAGCAGAGTTTCCAGTTCTGTGATACGTGGGAGAACTGACTTGGGATATTTTTCATTTTATCGCAAATGTTCTTGTTAGCAAGAGTAGCCACCGACTTTTCTTTTATCCAAAAGGAAAGGCTGAAAAGAACAGGAAAGACCTTTGAGATTATTTCTTGAGTTCGGGGGGTAGATTATGAAAAGGGAAGGTGTTAGCACCCTTTTCATCCATAGTTATCTATGGGCTCTTAGTTGCTTGCTAGATCACTTGATTTTGTTTGAAAATGTGATTTATGTGGTTTTTGAAAGTATTTTAAAAAGGCGTCTTCGTTTAGGCAAACTTTGTAATAGTTCTCGTTCGTAAGAACGTATACAAAGTGTTGATCTTTTGAAAAAATTTCATGTTTGGAAAATGTTTTGAAAGTGTTTTTTTGAAAGTATTTGGTGTTTGTTTTGAAAATAAGAAAGGATGTTTGATTTGAAAATGAGCAAGAAACTAGGAACAATCTACCTACTCAAAAGTCTTTAGTTCATTTCTTCCTTTCCTTTGATATTGTTATCTTACCATTGATTAGTAAGAAGCCTTATCTTTGGATGTAAACGGATGAGTGTGGGTCATCGTATAGCCATGATAGCAATGTTGTGAAATATCTTAGCATTTCTCTTTGAGGGACTAAGATCATTTTGAAAGGCAACATTGGTAGCCTCATCGAGGGTCTTTGATCTTGTATTTTGATTTGTTTTTGCTAAGATATCCCACATGCATAACATGGCCATTTTTTGTAAGGCAACAAAGTGGAATTACCCTAAGGGTGTAAGTGTGCAAGTGTGCTTGATTTACATGTATTGTTTTATCTTGAATTAGGATTTGCTACTTGTTGATTTTTATCTTTCCATACAAACCCTAATTACTAGCATTTATATAAAGCGATAAATTGCGGAAAGTAAAATTACTACGCTATTACATCATTAGGGGAGAGGGTATACAAATTTACAAATGGGGATTTACAAGAAAATTAAACCTAATTATCTATTACAACCATATTGAATATTGTACAAGAAATTAATAAGTAATAATGTACAAATACAAATAGAAAAAGAAATGATTTTGTTTGTTTTTTTTTATGAAAGGATTTTAACCTAATTAAAGAGAATGATTAATTAAAATAAACAAAATTAAGTTTAAACTAATTAAGAAAGAAATTAAGCTAAAAAGGATTTTTAGGATTTTTTTGTGAAAAAGGTTTTAAGTTAATAAAAATAAAATGAAAGTTAATTAATTAAAAGAAACCTAAGTTCTAAATTAATTTTAAATAAATAAAGAAAATATAATAATTAAACCTAAATCTAAATATTAATTATTTAATTAAGAAAAGAAATTAATTTATTAAAAGAAAATATTTTTTATTCTTTTTGTTTTTATAAAATAAAACATAAATGTGAAAATAATAAATAAAAATATTTTTGGATTTTTTAATAATAAATATAATAATAAAAATAATAATAATAATAATAATAATAATAATAATAATATAATAAAGAAGAAAGAAAAAAGAAATAAAATAAAATGAAAAGAAAATAATAAAAGAAAATGGGCCAGGGGTGCAAAAATAAATGAAGGGGTGAGAAGTTAGCAAAAATCTAAGCCCAAAACTGCAAGCCCAGCGCCTGTTGATGATTCAGTGTGAGAGGCTTGCTGGAGGTGCATCATGGGGATGGAACATGGTGTACTGGATCTGGCTTGATGATGATCAAGTAGTTGAGAGTTGAGGGGTGTACCATGCGCGATTGGGGCTGTTTGTATTGGATCTGTAATGAAATAAGAGAAAAACCAAAAGGGTACCATTGGGGCTCGAACCCAGGTCCCAAAGGTTAACAGACGCGCGCTTTACCACTAGGATGGCTATACATCCGTTTATTAATATAAAACTAAATATATATATATATATATTTGAAAACAAGTCAGGAGGCCAACTTCATCTTCTTCCTTGCGCCAACAATTTTGAAAACTGTAACTTCATCAATTCTCAACCATTTTCAAAAGTGTAAACATGAAACTTGTGCATTTTTCCACCATGAATCCAACCATGTAACTAACTTAAGCTAACACTAAAAGATAAGGATGAATTTATGTTAGTACCAAACTAAACCCTAATTTTTAAGAAAATTCAAATCCAAAATTCTCAATACACAGTCAATATAAATGAAAACCATGGACATGGTTAGCTTCAGAGCAATGATACCTACATTTCTACTTTAGAATGTATGTACAAAAGATGCTTGTATCAAGATATCACAGTTGAGAAAAACTTACCTTGAAGTGAGAATCGTGTATGGATTTTGAGCAACCTTTGAGATGTCCTAATGATCTGTTTAGCTGGCCTAGACCTCCTTGAGTGTATTCCAACTCCTACTTTGCTTTGAGGATGGCTGAAATTCCCTACTCAAGTCAAGATGCAAGCTTGAGTTTCAAAAATGGTGGATGGTGATAGAGGGGTTACAGTCAGAAAACAGGGGTCCGGATCACTTTGATATGATGTATGGAAGGTGTTTGGATGATTAGTTTTCAAAACGCACGAGTGAAAATGGAGATGGTGAGTTTTTGCTCAAAACTGTCAAGTTTGGGTAGTTCTGTGCAGCAAGGGTGTTTGGGAGAGTTTCAAGATGTTTCAAATCATGTCTTTGCTTGCAATAGACTTGTGTATATGTATGGAAAAGGTTTGAGATCAAATGTACTCAAGACTTCTGAGTTCTAGCCTTTTGGCTCTATAACTTGCTTTTGAAGAAAAGTGAGAAGATAAATCTCAAAGTGTTGTACAAGCACGTTATGAGTTCAAAGAGGCCTTAGACACATTTCTTTTGGTTTATATGGGTTGTGTGTGCATAAAGAATAAGTTATAAGCTCAAGACAAGTTGACTTTGTGATTAAAGCAAACTTTTCAAGAATGGAATGGTAAATTTGTGCCATAAATGGAAATGCAACTTGGATAATGGCTCAAATGCTTGGACAACGGCTCTATCAGTTATGTAAAAATTTAATTATGGAGTGACAAACAAGTTTGAGGCCTGCAAAGCAAATATTATGCATCCTAACATGGATTTGGTTCATGTGTTCATCAAGAAATGGCTTGTAATTCAAGTTTGAAAACCCTAACTTCTTGCCTTCGATTCTCCTTGCTCAAGTATGATCTCAATGAGTTCTTGGACATTTTGGAAATATTGTAACCTCCTATACAACCTCTATGTTGGAAATGTTTTAAGATTCATCTTGGAACTATGAGAAAAAATTCCATGAAGTTAGGTTAAAATCCTGCCAAAACTAGGGCAAAATTTCACTAAGTTTCCAAGTTTCATGAACATGTCTTCTTAAAATTTATAACTTGAAATCCATGCATTTCTAGAAAAAATTGTGTTATACAATGTTTTATATCTCATTGAGATCTACAAATTTCATGTTGGAAGTTTCCTTTGAATCATCTTGCATCATGGTGGAAATTTGGCTCAAAGTTGTGAAAAAATATGAATTTTCCAACACTTAGAAAAATTTCTAAGTTTTAGAAATTTTGACTTTTCAAAATGAAATCTTGACTTTTTGATTTCTTGATGAGCAAGTTTCATATTTTTACATGTTTTGATGAATTGTGATCTTTGACACTTGATTTTGACCAAAAAGTTAAAGTTTGACTTTTCAGTGTACAGTTGACTTTTCATCAGTTGACTGAAATTCAACTGTCAACCAATTGAACTTGAGAGATATTTTGAGCCATTCCAATTGGTCAAAATTAAGCATTTGAATCCTTGAGATCATGTCTCAAACCAATCAATCACTTGCTAGGTCAAAAATCAGAAATTGCATCTTCTTAGTCAAAACCCTAATTTTGACCATTTTGCCCTTTTGATGATCTGATCAAATTTCTTGAGGAATTGTGATCCAAACTTGATCAAATGACATATATGATTTCATAATGTTGATATGGATCAAAAATTATGAAGTTTGACTGTAAATTGACCATAATTGACTTTTTCCCCAATTCAGCTGATTTAGGGTCAAGTGATCAATTGACTGAGGAAAAATGTGATCCAAGACTTGAAACTTGACATGAGAAATCTTGATGGTCCAAATTGATCCATGAAAGTCATATGGGGCATTAAAATTCCATTTGTCCTTGTGCAAACTCAAACCCTATTTTTCAGTCATCAGTGCTTGAGGAGGTGTCTTGAGCTGATCAACCCTTGTGCAGTCTTGAATCAAAGGAGATCTTGTGAGAGATTATTTGAGAAATTAGAAGGGAAATTTTTGGATACAACAGTTGGTAACCCTTTAAATAGAAGCATATCTTTGGAATCACCCAAAAATTTCAAAAGATGAACAAGATATAGCCCTTAGAAGTTCAAAACCCTAGCTCCTAGAGCACCAAAATGACTTGGAACCCCCTTTCAAATTTGACAATATTTCTTGCACAATCACTTTTTCCATGTGAATAGAAGTTGTTGTGGATTATAATAAGAACCCATGGCAATAATAATAACCTCCAAATGTTGAAAATTGAGGGAGTCATACACTTGTGACCAAGGAATCAAGAACTTGTCCAATTAGGTCAAGATTCTTCAATAAATTCTTGCATCTTTTGACTTCCTTTGTCAAATTGAGGCATGATGAATCATAGTAGACCTTGCCATGATATTACTTTAAATTACTCTCAATGATGAAGCTTGAATCTCAATGAAACTTTATTAAAGAAGGCATGGAAATAAACTCATGAACCTATGAATGAACCTGATAAAATGTGTTGTGCCCTCACCTATAGTATCATCATTTAGAGAAAACATTCATTGTATTTGTTAGTTAAAATTCAATCAACACAAGACATATATGATCACCATATACCAATCAAAGTTATTGGTGATTCCTCATTAGCAAACCTAGAGATAGGGAGAAGAACCAAACCCAATTTTAATCTTGATATGATTGAGTTGATATGAGATGATAGAGGAATCTTACGGGCAAAAATTGTGGTATAACATCTGCCCTTATTTAAGTGTCTTCTATCCGAAGATACGAAGGTTAAAATCTTCATGTCGACGCGATTTAAGATACTTAAATATAAAACAAGCCCTATTTTTGGCCCTAAGATGCCATGCAATGCTTATGATTGTGCATGCAAACAAACAAATCAAAAGGTGACACAGGACACTATTGGGGAAGCAGAAAATAAAGAATCAAAAGAAAATCCGACCAGGAAAAATAAATCACTGGTGAACAAAAGACTCGACTCTATTGGGGTAAATCTCAAGAAGGAGATAAAGCATCATCAACTCAAATATTGAGGAGATAAGTAAAGGACGATAACGATCGACAGATAACTACAAACTATCCACTCACTGAGAAGATAGCGAAAAAGTAACGTCGATATATCGGGAAAAGAAGTGGTAAGATAATATCGGTAAATACCAATATTAGGGTAGGCAACAAATGATTAGTATCAGTATTTATGACTGGAAACAAATGAATCATTTAGAGCAAAATGAATATCAATGATGAACTATCTCCTATAATGACGAGACTACCATTCATCGGAGTAACAAATCTCAAAAATGAACTATCTCCTATAATGACGAGACTACCATTCATTGGAGTAACAAATCTCAACAACGAACTATCTCTCATAATGACGAGACTACCATCCATTGGAGTAACAAATCTCAACAATGAACTATCTCCCAAAATGATCAGACTACCATCCATAGGAGTAACAAATCTCAACAACCAACTATCTCCCATAATGACGAGACTACCATCCATTAGAGTAACAAATCTCAACAATGAATTATCTCCCATAATGACGAGAATACCATTCATTGGAGTAACAAATCTCAACAATGAACTATCTCCCATAATGACGAGACTATCATCCATTGAAGTAACAAATCTCACCAACGAACTATATCCCATAATGAAGACATTACCATCCATTGGAGTAACAAATCTCAACAAAGAAATATCTCCCATAATGACGAGACTATCATCCATTGGAGTGACAAATCTCAACAATGAACTATCTCCCATAATGACGAGACTACCATTCATAGGAGTAATAAATGAATCTTCTCTAGGAACTAACAGACATAGTGGGGAAGTACAAGTTTCTCAAATAAAGAGACCTTTCATTTTCTGTTATAAGAAGCCTATTGGACAAAGAAATATGACTTCTCTGGGGAATTTCCAATATATTCATGTTAAGGAGATAAAGTCCTCTCGTGCAAAATAAATGCACATTCTCAAACTTGGGCTTAAACCCTGCAGGAATCATAATAATAACGTTTCCATGGACCACAAATCAAAACCATAAATAAACCAAAGTGAAAAAGTCAACCAAGATAGCATCTGATGAGAAATAAACTCAAAAAGGGACTACGTTCTATCCAGATAATAAGTTGAAGGAAAGCTAAAGCAAAATTCTTCCACGAAGGATAACTCAGTGGGGAAATTGAAAGGATATACACTTTCTGCTTAAGGTTGACACTCTATTGGAGAGAGAGTAACATAACTCTTCAAAATAGGGTAATAGGCCAACAAAAACATCAATGAATGCAAATGATCAATGAATTTTAATTCAACTATGCATCATGTATGTATGGATATATGAATGTTAACATGTATATGCTAACAAAACAGACATACAACACTGAGAATAACCAGGCGAAACCAGCTTGGGTAAAGCCAACACTTGGCTAAATCACATCCAGGATGAAAATTTCATTAGAGAGTAAGCACCAACTGAGGAAAAAATTTCCTACTTCACGGCTTAAATCAACTGGAAAGAAATGTAGTACGAAAATAATCAAATCAAAACAATAAATCAGTACAAATACAGGGACATAACATCCTCCTCCAGGTTTTACTCGGGAATATTACACATACTTCAATATGGAAAACAATTCCTCATCATCTAGACTTCCATTGGAGATTCTAATACTGACTTCACTGGAGAAGCTGGAAACCACATCGTCGAGAATTCAACTGGGGATCTCATGCTGACTTCATTGGAGAGTACAACACCACATCATCTAGAGGAGCCCAAATACATTCTTCGATATCAAGAGTAATGGTTACACAAACTTCTCTGGGGAGAAACTATGAAACCACACGGGGATAACAACTTTTAGAGAGAAGCATTATCTCATCTTCACTTAGGAATCTAAGAAGCTAAATAATACAGTAAGAAATTAAAATTATGGGGATTTTAAATCAAACCCGAAACTTGGCGAGATTAAACCCGAAAAGTTGACAACTGCCTCAATACTTCTTAGAAAAGATGTTGCCCTTGTCTAATTTCCTGGGAAACAAACAACAACAATAATGCCATTACTGCAAAGTGTGATGCTTTGAAAATGATTCTTCCTCAACACACAAAGGGAGAAGTAACTTTCGCTATACGAGCGAAGACCTCAATGGAAAATCTGGGATAGGGGCTTCAGAACATGCAAACCTGAAACCAAAATAATCAACCTGGAGAAAAAAATATGAACCAAGACTTGATTGGGGAAATGGGATTACAAACCCAACAATGCACAATACATCAACTATTTGAGAAACACAAGGAGATCATGCGTATATCAGCAAGAGTGGCTTGGGAGAACTTTCTTGGGGAATATACATTTCCAAAATATTAGAGTTCGTCTATCCTCGGAATCACTATTTTTATTTTCCTTGAATCACAAAATCTAAAGTAAAAGGTAATTTGTAAATTATTTTTAAAAACAATTTTATTATTAAATCTCTTTGTTTTGAAAATTACTATCAATAATAAATGGAATCTTTGCAAACAGAATAAAATAAGAATTACAAAGAATTGGATAAAAGCTCAAACTTTATTAATAGAATGGTAGTCTGCGAATGGCAAAACCCCATGGATGATTACAAAGTTTGGGAAAATGGTAATATATTAGAAAAGATACATTGAAATACAATGACCATTATTCTCCCTAGAAACTTTGAATTCCAGAGAAACGAATTTTGTTGAAGTGTGGTGAGCATTCGAGAAGATTGTTGCTTCAATGATAAAGCCTTGTCTGACGCAGTTACTTTCCAAGAAATCCCTAACTTTTGCCTAGGTTACCCTCGCGGGTTTTCAACCTAACGGGAAAATTTACTCTGCTTGTGTCTCTTATTTTTTCCTAGACCTCCCTTTCAGGTTTTCAGCCTACCGAGACGCTTTTTTTGCCTAAGCCGCTCTTTCGGGTTTTTGACTTAGTGAGCTATTCTTTTATTTCTTTAGGAAAAGTATTTCTTGACTGTGTCAACATTCATAGGACGTGGGAACTCCTCTCCATCCATAGTTTCAAGAATCAGTGCACCATTAGAGAAGGCTTTCTTGACAACATATGGGTCTTAAAAATTGGGAGTCAACTTGCCCCTATAATCAGTGTTAAAAGACACGATTTTTTTGACCACGGGGTCGCCTTCTCTGAATTCACGAGGCTTGACCTTCTTATCAAAAGCTTTCTTCATTCCCTTATGATATAACTGACCATGACATAAGGCCGTCATTCTCTTTTCTTCAATCAAGTTCAATTGGTTAAACATGTTCTAGACTCATTCAGCCTCTGACAATTTGGTTTCCATTATCACACGTAAAAAGGGAATCTCAACCTCAACGGGGAGCACTGCTTCCATACCATACACAAGAGAGAACGGAGTTGCCCCTGTCGAAGTGCAGGCGGATGTACGATACCCGTGCAAAGCAAAAGAGAGCATCTCATTCCAATCTTTATAGGTAACAACCATTTTCTAGATGATCTTCTTGATATTTTTATTAGCAACTTCAACAACCCCATTCATCTTTGGCCTGTAAGGAGATGAATTGTGATGGACAATCTTGAATTCTTCACAAAGTTCTGTCGTCATCTTGTTATTCAGATTCGAGCCATTGTTAGTGATAATCCTGCTTGGCATACCATACCGACATATAAGATTTTTCTTGATAAAGCGCACTACCACCTACTTAGTGACATTATCATACGAAGTTTCTTCCACCCATTTGGTGAAGTAGTCTATTGCCACCAAAATAAAACGATGTCCATTCGACGCCTTGGGTTCAATCATTTCAATCATGTCAGTGCCCCACATAGAAAAAGGCCACGAGACGAAATAACATTGAGAAGCGTCAGAGGCACATGAATTTTGTCAGCGTAAATCTGGCATTTATGGCACTTCTTTGCAAATTTATAACAGTCAGATTCCATTGTCAGCCAATATTAACCTGCCCTAAGCATTTTTTTCACATCAAATGTGCATTGGCACGAGTACCTGTTGTACCCCAAAATTTTCCCTCTCTTTTCTCAAGACATTTCTCACCAAAGATCTCAAATTCTCAAGAGTTCTCAAGGGTTTGATCAGACAAGTTCACCTTCTAAGCACTGAGCCTCCAAATTAGGGTTTTGGTTTTCTCAAGGACAATTGGAATTTTGATTCCACAAATAACTTGTATGGTTCATTATAGGTCTCTAAGATTGCTCATACCAAGTTTCAAGTCTTGCCTCACAAATTTGCTCAGTCAATTTCTCAGATGACTGAAAATCAGCTGTATTAGGCAAAAAGTCAACTATGGTCAATATACAGTCAAACTTCATAATTTTTTGCCAACATCAACATTTTGAAGTCATATACATCAATTTATCAAGTTTTGATCATAATTCCTCAAGAAAATCCCTCAAATCATCAAAGGGGCAAAATTGTCAAAATTAGGGTTTTGACTGAGAATGACTGATCAGTGATTTTTGACCTAGTACATGACCTAATGGTTTGAAGCATTATCTAAAGGACTCAAACACAACATGTTGACCTAATTTCATGGCTCAAATCATTTCTCAAGATAAATGGATTGATAGTTGAAGTTTGATCAACTGAGAAAAGTCAAATGATACACAAAAAGTCAAACTTTGACTTTTTTTATCAACATTGAATTTCAAAAATCAAGATTTATCAAGACATTCAAAAATAATAAACTTGATCGTCAATAATCAAGAAAGTAAAAAAGTCAATAAAAAGTCAGGATTTCTAAGACTTAGAAAATTTCTAAGGGTTTTTATACTTGATAAAATCATTATTTCATGACAATATTTCATCAAGATGCAAGATTATTCAAGGAAAACTTTCAACATGAAAGTTGTAGATCTTGATGAACTCTACAACTTTGTATTAGAGATTTGATGTCCAAAAAATTCTTAGATTTGAAGATATAAGCCCATGAAGTCATGACATTTTTCATAAAACACTTGGTGAAAATTTTGGGAAGTTAGGCAGTTTTTTTACCAAACTTCTTGGTCAATTTTCACCAAGCTCCAAGATGATTTAGCCAAAGTGGTCAACATGAAGGTTGTAGACAATGTTTCAAGCTTTCCAAAATTTCCAAGAACTTGTAGAGATCATGCTTGAGCTAAGAGAATCAAAGAGAAGAAGTTGGGCTACCATTCTTGAATTACAAGTCATTTTCACGATGAACACTTAACCAAATCTCAAACCTATGTTGCATAATCTTGCTTTGCAGGCTTCTAAATTTCAAAGCATCCCATAATTAATTGATTATACAAATTTTAGAGCTATGATCCAAACATTTGAGCCATTGTCCAAGAGATTCATCCATTTTTGGCACAAAGTAACATTTTCATTCTTGTAAAGTTGCTTTAATCACAAAGTCAACTTGTATTGAGCCTCTAACTTGTTCCCTCTATGCACACTCAACACAAAATACATAAGAAACATGTTTAAATTTCCTAACCATTTTAGATAGCCTTGTACTATGCATTGGAACAATGTTTGTCGAGATTGCTTCAAAAACAAGTCAAAAACCATAACATGTAATCTTGTGATTTTGATCCCTTGAACCTTACAAACCTCTTGCCTATAAATAGAGGATGTATTTTCAACCTAACACACGAATTCACAAGCCTTAAAACTCCCTCAAACTCAAAATTGCATCAAACCCTCCATTGTTTGTCATTTATGTCCAAAAACTCCAATCTCACAATTCACTCGTACGTTTTCCCTCTAAATCATTATCAAAGCTTCCTTACATCAAATATAACTCATCTCCATCATTGTTTCACAACTGTAACTCCATCTTCGTCATTTTCCAAACTCAAAAATAGAGCTCCACATATTGACTTCTACAGGAAGTTTCAGCCACTCTCAATCCAAAGTAAGAGTTGCATTAGCTTCATAGGAGTTCATTGAAGCTATTCAGATCATCACAACACTTCCAGGAGTGCTCAAACTCAAAATACGATTTCCATTTTCAAGGTAAGTTTTCTAAACTTTCAAATCCTTATACAAGCATCATTTGCCTTTGATTTTAAAAGATAAAATGTAGACATCATGGCCCTGAAGCTAACCATGCCTTTAGATTTCATTTATATTTCCTGAGTAATGTGAATTTTGAGTTTGAAATTTCTGGAAAAAATTAGGTTTTATTTGGTACCAAGCAAAATTCGTGTTCATCTTTGAGTGTTAGCTTAAGTTCTTTACATATTTGAAATCGAGATGGAATTTCTAACAAGTTTAATTTTTACACTTTTGAAAATGGTTAAGAAATGAGCAAGTTACAAATTTCAAAAATGTAACAATGGTTTCTGGCGTGAGGGAGAAGAAGATGACATATTCATAACTGAGTTTGTTTTAAATTTAGTGTAAGTTGTCTTAATACCGGATGTACAAGCCACCACAAAGGCAGAGGGTGCGTGTATAAGGTATTGGTATTTAGGGAACTGGGTTTGAGCCCCAATGTTCCCTTTTGTTATTTTCTAATATTATTTTGTCCTTTTTTTGTTTGTTTCACCGGGCATGGGCCTCCAACCTTGGGCCTCTTTCATTTTTTAATTATTTTTCACCCCTCTAATTGCTCATCACAGCGTAGGCCCATAAGTTTTTTTAATTTGTTTTGTTTTCTGATTTCAAACAAACTTATTGTTGGGTCTAACATTTTTGCTATTTCCAAACACGCCTGATTACTTTTCAAACACCACCAGCCCAATACAATATTTCTATTTTCTTTTTGTTTTACTTTTTATTTATTTATTTTCTTTAATCAAAAATACAAAAATATGTTTTTATTAAATAATTAGACTAAATTTTTCTAATTCTATTTTATCTATACTTTATTTATTTTTCTAAATAAAAAATCCCAAAGACATTTTCTTAACTAATTAATTTCAGTTAGAATTAAATTTAAATTAGACTTATGTTTATTTAATTTTCTTTCTTGAATTAACTTAGACTTTAGGTTTTGTTAAATTAATTAATTAACTTCTCTTGTAAATTAATTAGTTAATTAGGTTAATTTGAACCTTTTCCATCAAAAAACCACAAAAAATCAAATTCTTTTCTCTTTACATTATTCTCGCGCATTTTATTATTTCACATTATTATTTATGTACATGGTTTGTAATAGTAATTAGGGCTTTATTGCTTTATATTTCCCATTTTTAAATTTGTGTCTCCCATCCCTAAAAGTATTGTAATAGCATAGGACATTTAAATTCCGCAATGCATCGCTTTCCATATTATTGCTAGTAATTAGGGTTTGTATGGCAAGACTTAAAATCAATACTAGACAACCTAAATACAAGACAAATACATGAAAACAACACACTTTGCACACTTACACCTCTAGGGTAACCCACACTTGTTGCCTCGGATAAAATAGTCATGCCCCTCGAATGTAGGATGTTTTAGCAAAGACCCTCGATTAAAAGATTGTAGTCCCTCGATGACCCTTCAATGTTGCCTTCGGTAAACAATCTTAGTCCCTTACGACAATTGCTATAACATCTTACAAGTTTCCTTCAATGATTGTACGACGAACCACGCCTGTCTTTCACATCCAATGATAAGGCTCTCTATCAATCAATGGAAGATAAGCACTATCTAAAGGAGGAGGAAAAGAACAAAGACTTTTTAAGTAGATAGATTGCTCATAATTGCTTGCTCACAAACAAAAACCACTTACACCTCACACTTTCAAAAACACTTTTCAAACAAACATTTTGTATACATTCTCAACGATACGAGAATCATTACAAAATGCCCTTACATTTGTATTTTCAAACATCTTTCCAAACACTTCCTGTCAACAAATATTTTCAAAACCAACACTTTGTATACATTCTCAATGATACGAGAATCATTGCAAAGATTGCCAAACTTAGGCGTTTTCAAAATATTTTCAAACTTACACAAACGCAAAGCATTTTAAAGTGATTAAGCAATTAAGAGCCCGTATATAACTACGGATGAAAAGGGTGCTAACACCTTCCCTTTTCATAACCTACCCCCCAAACTCAAGAAAAATCTCAAAAGGTCTTTCTTGTTCTTTTCACCCTTTCCTTTATTGTATAAAATAAAAGTAGGTGGCGACTCTTACTATCCCCAACAATCGCGATAAAACATAAAATAAACCAAGTCAGTTCTCCCACCGTATCACAGTACCAAAGGAACCTTCATGGATTTCATGCATCAACATGTTTGCTTCGTGTATATCCATGCATCTGAGCAAGACCGTGTCATAATTTCTTTTGTATAGCACATCTTCATTGAGGAAAAGGCTACATGACAACCTTCTCAATATCTTTCTATCTTTGTTTGACGCACCAGCCGGGTATTCATGAGTCTGGAGAAAATGCTTGATATTGTAATACCAAGGTTTTTCTTCAAACATTCCCTCTGTTGCAAACACATGAGCTGGTCTATCCAAATATCGAACTATGATATGAGGCACATCGTTCCAAGTATTTACTTGATACATAGAAGCCAACGTAGCTAAAGCATCTGCCATCTAATTCTCATCTCTAGGTATATGATGGAATTCAACTTTATTAAAGAAAGGTAATAATCTTCTAGCATAGTCTTTATAGGGAATCAAGCCAACATGACGAGTATCCCATTCTCCTTTAATTTGGTTTATTACCAAAACTGAATCACCACATACATCTAGAATTTTGATTCTAAGATCTATAGCCTCTTCGAGACCCATGATACAAGCTTCATACTCTACCATATTATTGATATAATCAAATTCCAATATTGCAGTGAAATGGATATACGATCCATGAGGAGTGATAATCACAACACTAATTCCTTTCCCATAAGCATTCACAGCTCTATCAAACACCATACCCCACCAGGATTCAAGATCAGGACCTTCCCCAAGAAAAGGTTCATCACAGTCTTTTACCTTTAAATACATCACATCCTCATCAGGGAAATCATATTTAACAGACTGATAATCATCAACTGGTTGGTGAGCAAGATAATCTGCCAACACACTGTTTTTATAGCCTTCTGAGTACGGTATTCAATATCACATTCAGACAACAACATTTGCCAAAGGGAAATTCTTCCAGTAAGAGCAGGATTTTCAAAAATATAATTAATTGGATCCATTTTTGAAATAAACCAAGTAGTATGATTCAACATATATTGCCGCAACCGCTTTTCCGCCCAGGCTAAAGCACAACATGTTTTTTCCAGCATAGAATACAATGATTCATAGTCAGTAAACTTCTTACTGAGATTATAAATGGCATATTCTTTTCTCCTGGTTTCATCTTATTCTCCCAAAATATAGCCCATAGAGTTATCTAACACCGTCAGATACATAATCAATGGTCTTCCTTCAACAGGGGGGAGCAAGATAGGAGGTTCAAGAAGATACTCTTTAATGCTTTCAAATGCCTTTTGGCAATCATCTGTCCACACACAACCTTGATCTTTCTTTAATAACTTAAAGATCAGTTCACATGTTGCAGTCATTTGGGAAATAAATCTGGAAATGCAATTCAAACATCCAAGGAATCCTCTAACTTGATTTTCAGTTCTTGGTGCATGTATTTCTTGAATTTCCTTAACTTTATCAGGGTCAACTTCAATTCCCTTCTGGATGACAATGAAACCTAACAATTTTCCTGACCAGACACCAAAGGTGAATTTATTTGGATTCAAGCGGAGACGATACTTCCTCAAACGCTGAAACAATTTCAACAAATCTTCTATATGCCCTTCTTTAGCCTGGGATTTGGCAATCATATCATCAACATATACCTCAATTTCCTTGTGCATCAGATCATGGAATAGGGATGTTATTTCCCTCAGGTACATTGCACCAGCGTTCTTCAACCTGAAGGGCATCACTCTGTAAGAGAGTGTTCCCTAGGGTGTGATAAACGTTGCTTTTTCCATGTCCTCAGAATTCATTATGATTTGATTATATCCGGAAAATCCATCCATGATTAAGAATACTTTGAATTTTGTTGTACTATCAACCAACATATTAATATGTGGTAATGTAAAGTCATCTTTTGGACTAGCTTTGTTTAGATCTCTATAATCTACGCACATGCAAACTTTTCCGTCTTTCTTTGGTACTGGGACAATATTGGAAATCCACTAAGGATACACTAATGTCACGAGAAAATCGATATTAATTTGCTTTAAAACTTCTTCTTTAATTTTCCCTGTCATATTAAGGTGAGTTCTTCACAATTTCTGCTTGATTGGTGGGAATTCTATCTTCAGCGGAAAATGATGTTCTACAATATCCATATCCAACCCATGCATGTCTTGATAAGACCAAGCAAAGATATCCACATACTCTATCAACAATTCAATCAACCTGCACTTCACATTGGGGTGAAGCAATGCTCCAATCTTGACTTCTTTTGGATCTTCCTCTGAACCCAAATTGATAATCTCCAACGGCTCCTTATACGGCTGAATGGTACTCTCCTCACGCTCAAGCAACCGTGAAACCTCTTCTGGGATTTCATCATATTCTTCTTCTTTGGCCACATACGCAAGATATTCAAAGTTGGGAGAGGGTGCAGGGTCATTGTGCTCAACGGGTTTTTTAATTAATTTGCATATATGATTTATGATTGCTTTTAGAAATTGACACATATAGCAAGTGATTATCCAAACTTATTTACAGTTATTATTTACTTTGAAAGGATTTTTCTGATTACCATTTTCCAAGAAAAAGAAAAGAATAAAAACACAATTTGGGAATCATAAACAACTTTTATTAATGATTTTAAAGATCAAAACAAAAGATATGCCCATACAATATCAATACTTTCACCTTGGGCAGAGTGAAATATTTTTGAGAAGATTAACAAAAAACAAATTACTTTGAAATGTGAATTTAATAAGGAACATCAATAGTGATCCAGTTTTGGACTATGACTCCATGTGTCACGTATTTCAGCATCTCTTGCTCTGATTCAACTTCCATAATAGCATTGCTCTTAGGAATAGTTGGATGAAGATAACCTCCATTATGAAAGATATCTTATTATTTTCCCAAAGTAGACTTCAGCTTCATGATTTTACCTTTATTATTCTTCACGGAGAAACCTAAACCAACTTTATTCTTATTCACAGGTGGATCAACAATCTGCCCCCATGCCTTACTAGGGCCATTATGCACTACCTGTTGAGGATCCTTAAACGAAGCTATATAATCCTCATTTTTCCTTACATTATCAATAGATAAATCTTGGAACTGAGTTCCAACAACAGCTTCATCAGCTTCCACAACATTGAAAGAGGACAAATGATATATTAACAAAGCCTTCTTTCCATTCATGATGACCACATTTCCTTCACGGACGAAATTCAGCTTCTGGTGCAAAGTTGAAGTAACAGCCCCTGCTTCATGGATCCATGGTCGTCCCAGTAAATAGCTATAGGCGGGAACAATATCCATAACCTGGAAAGTAATCTGAAATAAGTGTGAGCCTGTGTGAATAGGCAAATCCACTTCTTCGATGACAAACTTCCTTGATCCATCAAAAGATTTCACAATTATGCCACTCAGGCACATGGGAGTTCCTTGGTACTTAAGCTTCATGAGTGTACTCCTTGATATGACATTAAAAGCAGACCCATTGTCAATCAGCACATTGGATAAAGAGTCGTTCTTACAATTCATGGAGATATGGAGAGCCAGGTTATGATTCCTTCCTTCATCAGGCAATTCGTCATCATAAAAACGCAAGTTATTACAATATGTAATATTCCCTACAACACTGTTGAATTGGTCTAGAGACATATCACTTTCCACAAAAGCTTGATCCAATACTCTCATCAAAGATTCCCTATGGGCAGAAGAGTTCATTAGCAACACTAGAATGGATATCTTAGATGGATTTTGCAACAATTGATCTACATTCTTGTAGTCACTCATCTTGATAATCTTCAAAAAGTTATCCACATCCTTTTCCAAAGTAGCACCAATGGATTCCCCCACCACTTTCTTAGGTTCAGTTATTCAAAAACCCTTTTATCAGAATTAACATTCCCTCGAATGACAGGGGCGAAAGCCTGACCACTGCGGGTCACTCGGCTGACTTCAGCAATATTCTTGACATCAAAAAAAGGTTGGACATGAATTTCCACACCATCTTCCAGGATAGTCGCATTGTATTTATATGGCACGACTTTGTCTGATTCATATGGGACAGGGCCAGGCAGACAAATAACCACTAGAGTAACAACTGGCTTGCCATGGTACTCAATCTCTATAGGGGCGGGAGCATCAAAATAAGGAACAATAACATTCACCCCTTATTCAGAATACTTAGACATCATAGAACCATTGTTGGAGGACATATCTTCATCAGAAGAAAAGAACTCATCTGCAGAAACATACTTATCATCCGACATAGTCTCGGTTGAGCAATCTTCAATCACATTAATTCCATTGTAATCATATCTATTGCCTGAGACTTTGATAGTACCATTATCTAACAACAATTGAATGCCCCTTATCACAATGGAACAACCATGAGAATCCATACAACAGATTTGGCAAGACACATAATGGTGTTCTTCTTAGCCATCCATGTGACAAAATGTAGCGTGTAGCTGCACCAAATCATCATTGATATAACTCACATCAAAAATCCAGAATTCATCGGGACATCCATGGACCATATTCACATCTCCTTCGTACTCTACCCTTGGCCCGATTATATGAATGAGACCTTCGTCCATCATTTCTTAAAGATCGGCTTTTATCTCATCACATCCCTGGATATCTGTATTGCAAATACTACAATCAACATGGTTGTGTATATAATAGCTGAATTCAGAGAGGTCAGCATGCATCTTTACCAAATCCACTCTAACCAGGTTGATATCAAAAATTTGGAAGTCCCCAGGATAACCAGCAACCATATTTACATCATTTGCGCCTCCATATTTAGGCAAAGGATTATATTTCATGTTAGGGCCAACATCTTTAAAGGATAGGAGGCCATATCTCACCATCTTTTGTACTTCAGACTTCAAGGGATAACAGTTCTCGATCTTATTCCCTGGGGATCCTTGATGAAAAGCACAGGTCTGATCTGCCTTATAATACCATGGTAAAGGTGAAGGTATAGCAGGGGGAGGCCTGGTCTTAACCAACTTCTTCTTAATCAAAGCCGGGAATAACTCTGCATAGCTCATTGGAATGGAGCCAAAAGCTTCTCTCTTCTGATTTTTCCCTTAATTTCCATGAGGAGGTGGTCTCTGATAGGCAACAATAGTTGGAGCTACATTAATAACTGGAGTCACAAAAGCAACCTGTTATTAGTACCGATGATGTCTTATAGGTGGTCTAATCTTCCTCTCCCCAATGACAGCATTCGTTTCACTTTCTTTCTTTCTAGAAAATTTGTATGATGACTTCTTTGTCCCTTCGTCTTTTGTCAAGCGTCCTTCCCTGACAGCTTATTCTAGATGAACACCCATGCTCACCATCTCAGTGAAATCACTCGGTGCACTGGCAACCATCCTTTCATAATAAAATGGTCCAAGGGTTTTCAGGAAGACCTTGGTCATTTCTTGTTCTCCAATCGGTGGTACCACCTGGGCAGCTATCTCGCGCCAACGCTGCACATATTCTTTGAACAACTCCTTGTCTCTCTGATCCATAGCCCTCAATTAGTCACGAACGGGTGCCATGAACATATTGTACTTATACTGCTTGATAAAGGCTTCACCTAGATCATTGAAGGTGCGAATATTGCTACTTCCCAAACTCATATACCACTTCAAAGCGGCACCGGTTAAACTATCCTAGAAGAAATGAATAAGCAAACGCTAATCATCAGTATGGGTAGACATTTTTATGATATACATCACCACGTGGTCACGAGTACAAGATTTGCCCTTGTACCTCTCAAATTCTGGTACTTTAAACTTCGCTGGCACTTTCACGTTAGGAACTAAGCAAAGTTCACTGACGTTCTTTCCGAATAATTCTTTTCCTCAAAGAGCCTTCATTTCCTTCTGCATCTCATTGAACTGATCTTGAAAGTCATCCAATCGGTCATAGAAACCAATACTTTCACTTGGTGGAGGAACATGACGATAAACTTCATCATTAGCAAATGGCATAACATTCACCGTAGGAGGTGCAGTGTAATGAATCTGACTTCTAGCCACAGGAGTAACATGCAGCACAGGAGGTGCAGGAGTAGCAGCAACTTGAACAACTGGAGAAACTTGTGCATCAAGATTGTAACCTTATGGTATGAAGTTTTCAAGCATTCCTCACGGGTAACCCTGAGGTATACGATTCTATGTAGCAGTTACTTGCATAATTTCGGAAGTAATCATTGTTTGTTGTGGCTGAGCAAAAGAAAGAACAAGTGGTGGCTGATTCTGAGCAGCCACCAATGATTCCATCAAAGCAGTCAGATTAACCATACCGGCCTTCAAAGCAGTAACCTCTTCACGCAACTCACAATTTTCTTGTTCAAGATTCTCCATTTTCTTCCTATAATTAGCCCGAGTATTATACCGGTGAGACAACTTGCTTCTGAGCAAAGTCAGAGAAACACAATAAGACGCCTGGGTATGAATAGAAATGCAAGAAATATGTGCAAGATGATACATGATATGCAATGCACGTGATTTATTTATCATTAATATTTCAAGGATCTTAAAGGTTTATAGACAATTTGTAGATACTAAAGTACTAACACATTTTGAAATACTAAAAATCTCATTATAATAATTTCATAATGGATTAAACTTTTTTAGTACAAGTTTCAACAATCCTAAGTATGAGAGAAGATATAATCTAAAATCCTAAGGAGGCAAAGTTGATGAAGATCTCTCTACACATTGACGCTTTCCCGTGAGTCTTGCAATCTGAGCCTTCAACTACTTGTTCTCTTCTACATACCTGTCAGTGACCCTTTTCCAATCACCAGAGTCGGGAAGTGAGTAACTAAGTCCTGACTGAGATCTAGAAGAAAATAAATCCCATTTCTTCTCCATCATCTCCACAGCGCGACTCTCAATAATATCGATCAAGTTATCCTTCTCTTTCAAGTCTTCTCGGTAGGACATCTCTAAAGTCTGACACTTGTTCTTCCAGACTTCCTTTTCCTACTGCATCCTAACTAGAGCAAGCTGAAGCTTTTCCACATCATCTAAAAAGGGAGGAGTGGTCATCACAAACATATCAGGTATAGGTTCTTCACGGGAATATGGTAACTTCAATTGAATTTCCCTTGTTTGTACCCACCAGAGATGAGGCTCCAAAGAACAACTCCTCTTGGTCCCAAGTCTTTTCTACTCTTCCTATGAATATGGAACCAAGCCTTCGCAATCTCCTCCTTTGCTTTCTTATGATCCTCTCCTTCTTTGAGAAAGAAACCACTCAGATGAATACTATTTGACTTGTCTCATCAGATATCCAAGTTGACATCGTGCAAGAACGGGACTGTAGTTAATTCCTCCCTTTGTACTGAGAAGAGGTACATTGGGGAAACTACCACAACTATCGACAATCTCCACATCATAGTAAGCCTGATGATACCAAACAATGTCAAAATGACCGAGATCCATAATCTTCGGAGCCCAATGAGGTTCCTTCTTGATATCCCCGAAAGTATTAGACCGAGGTAAGTGAGAAATAAACCACTGATATAACAAAGGCGTGCATCAAATGATCATCCCTCCATGATGAAAATCCTGAATATGAATGGAATAATAAGCGTCTCCGAATAATATAGGAACCAGATTCCCAATCAAAAAGATCTTGATGGCGTTGACATCCACAAATTTGTCGATGTTCGGAAATAAGAACAACCCATATGCAAGTAGAGAAAAGATAGCCTTAAACGCAATTGTACTCTTCATCCTAGCAAAGTATCTAGGTTTCTCTAATAAAAATTGAGCGGGTAATCCTCTGATTCCTCCTTTGGTAGTCATGTTGGCCTTAATCTCAGACTTCCCCAAATGAATCCTGGTAGCAATCTCATGAGACTTGGGCTCTCCCTCCAAACCGGTGAAAGGAACATGATCAGTAACGGGTAAACCCAGTAGGTAATATTACTCCTCCAATGTAGGCATCAACTAATAATCAGGGAAAGTAAAACACCGATACATCAGATCATAGAACTGGACCAAAGTAGAAAGAATACCCTCCTTCATCCTGAGCTTCATAAGAGACACGATGGATCCATATTTCTTTCGAAAATCTATAGAAATCTCGATCTCGGGAATCAGACTCATCAAATCATCTATCTTAGGATCCTTGAAACTGTACTTCCGAGTTTTTTCTTTTTCCAGAATCCATGGTCAAAAAGTACCTGAGATATTTGCAAAAAGTCAAATTTAAGTCCCTTGAAACAAATGTTTTAAAGGATGCTCATGGGTGCATGAATGCATGATGCGACAATCACACACAAGATCACAAACATGGGGGGTCCATGGGTTCGACGTCACGAGCATGAGGTCAAAGGTACTACCCACAAGGTATGGACTAATAGTTTATCACCTTCCGAACAAGGTTCTAAGAGGTTCCCAAAGTCTACATCCTTCCTTCGGATATTACCAACATCCCGATTCACTCGATAATTAGTAATATTCTCAGGAAAAACTCGTCTGAGTGTAGTATCGCGCGATAACCATTTCCGGATTAGTTCGTCATAATTTCCACACTACACCTAAAAGGCCAAGATTTGTTAAGGGTTCTACAATCCTTAGTTTCAGCAGGCTCTCAGGTCGAAAGTAGCATGTCTTCCCGATTACTCGGTAAATAATACTACAATCAAAGGGCCTCCACTAAGTGGGGGATCTCATGCCTCCTTTTTTGGTATTACTCCCCCTCAAAGTTAACACGACTATACCGCCCGTCCAATCTTAAGTTTACCCAAGTCCGGGTAGAGGACTTATGAGAAATCACCAAGCACCTTGAAAACCATGAAAATCCAGACAAACATATACAACATATAATATACAACAAAAAATAACACATACACAAATAAACAGAGATAGGCTCCACCCACTTAGAGATGGACCAACATTTGGTCGATATGTCCCCAGTGAAGTCGCTAATTTTCTGTAGTGGTAGAAATGTTGAGACTAAGCCATTGGATTGACTTGACTCACACAGATCGAATAAAAATCACCATCGCACTTTATTGTTTCCAAAGGAATGGGAAAAGAGGGAATAACTCAAAAAAAGAGGGGGGAGAATCTAGGTATGGGGGTTGGTTGTGCAAAGGGAAGCTATTAGCATCCTAAACATCTACAGTACTCCACATGAACCGATCTGAAAATTTGTGTATTTTGGATATAAGTGTTGTATAAAAAAATGCATGATGGAGGTGTGAAAAGAAGTATTTTTTAACATTTTTGCACTGTCGCGGTTGCGAACCTTTAGTGCCTACATACCACCCTCTGTGTAATATGGGATTAGGGTACTCGTAGTTCACCTTTAAAAATTTTAAAACAAAAAATGTGTTGGTTAATTTTTAGAGATGAGACATCATCGTCATCTCCAAGTGGAAGAACATACTTACTACCCACAATTATGAGAAAGGAGAATTTCCATCATCTCAAAGTGGAGGATATATCTTAGATTGTAAAATCAATAAAGCCTCGATCAACACCCAAGTGGAAAATATCTCACTTTACAATATATCATAGAAGTATAGTAGCTTGCATCACTACAAGGATTGGCAAGAGTCTAATCTTTTGAGAAAGTTTTTAAAATAAAAAGCCAAAGTGGCAAAATGATTGGAATGAGATTGATTGACTTTTAGTATTCTCACAAAAACGTCAAGGTATTATTAAGTTGGTTAGAGTTTAAATAAGAAAATATTTGAAAAGGCATGGACCTAACTCCAAGTTTATTGCGAAAGCGGTTCAAGTTTAGAAAACAAGAATATTTTTGAAAAGGAGGGAGAAGATTTTTGAAATTAAAGAAGATGGGAGGAGATGAAGAGACTATCCTAAGGCATAAGGTAAAAGCTAGGGAAAATAATCTTCTAACCAACAAGAAGCCAACATTTGACACAATGAGTCAGTGTAGAATTCCCATCGTTTGGATTGAAAACAAACAAGCAAAGAAATTAAACCTCTTAAGAATACCAAACTTCAAATGCATTAAGTCTTAAAAAAAATTGGGCAGAGTAACAGCTGTATACAGATGAATTCCCAATCACAGACGAAGCACATAATCAGAATAATCTTCACACAAAGAAAAATCAACCCAATGTCTCGGGGTAAAATCCAAGAACTCCAGACAAAATAACAATAAAATTCACAAGGTCCTAAGGGTAGTCAAGGTCTCTAATCCTAAGTCCAAGAAGTACACAACTCCAAAATGCCAAGGATAGTAACCAAATAGTTCAAGCAACCTTAAAGTTTTTTATTGTTCAAGTTGGTTATTAGGTATCTTCAAAAAAAAAAGAAAATGAAAGCTGAAGTGAGCAAAATAAAAATGACTTAAAGATAAATGCTCAAGTGAGCAAAGATGAAAATAGCACGAAATGTAAATGTTAAAATAAATAGTGCGTAAAAGTAAAGGCTTAAAGTAAAAGCATGAAAATAAAAGTCAATTGTTAATGGGTTAGAAATTATAGGTTAGTTGAATGACCATCTTGAATATTGCATTTTAAAACTCATTACGAGATTGATAAAATCAAAGCCTCTCAATAACAAGTTTCATTTGCTTTTTGTCAAGTATATCATTCATTTCAAATTCTCAAGGTAACAACAAATGATCAACGATGTTTAAATGGTTCACTTAGACTAAATTTTATGAAGGTTCATTAGATGATTGATAAGACCAAAGCCTCCTAACAATGAACCTCAAGGTTATTGGATTAAAGTTTTCAAGTTAAACATACTTGGGCTTACAAATATAGGTTTGGGCCACGGATGATCATTTCTCGAATCGAGACAAAATTTAGCGCTATGTTAAGTAATCGTAAATGGACTTATGTAGAAGTCGCACCTATTTTGAGGTCGGTCAATAGCAATTTATGTACCATATGTTTGGAGAAATGATATGTAGATCATCCTCTAACAACATATAGCACTTGAGGGAAATGGATAAGATGAAGAGGGAGGGGATGTATTAAATGAAGTTAGGGTTTTAAATATCGTCAACACCATTCATCCATTTTGGTGGATTTGGTTTTTCAACCTATCAACACCCAAGATCCAATGAGGTTAAGGAATTTGTCACCAAACGAAATCCAAGTCAGAACCAAACAAAAATAATAAAATAATATTTAATAAAACATTATTTAAATGGTTAATAAAAAGGAAAATAATTGGTAGAATACACAAAGTATATTAAAATACCAAATAAAAATCCTAAAAAATAGTCAGAGGTCAAACATGATTCAATAATAGTTGACAAACAATTTCAGAGTTTTTTAAAGTCAGAAACTATTTTTTAAAATTTAAAGAAATAAGCAAAATAAACCAAAATTTGTGAAAAAAGTAAAATCAGAAATAAAAATAAGATGAGGTCACCAATATTTGTTAAGAGATTATTGTATCCTTCCATAATTTTTTCAGAATTTAAAAAGACCAGAAAGTATTTTTAAAAAAATTAAAGTAAGGCAAACAAAACAAAAATAATGAAAAATATCAAACGTCAAAATAAAAATATGAAAAAATATTCATAAAGTATGGAATAAATAAAAGTATTTTTGTATATTTTTTCATAATTTTTGGATAAAAAATAAGAGAGTTATGAATTTTTGAAATTAAAAAATATTTTAAAAAAATTGTAAAAATAAATAAATCAGAAATAATGTGAGGCGTTGGATCCAGTTCATTAAAACAAGCTGGCACATCTAATGGCTCAAGAGTGATGATGTATGGTGATCCACGATCAATAAGGGTGAACTGAAGTCACGATAGTCAGACCAATCACAACATTTCAATTGTCCTGCTCTCATTGGTTGAAGAAGCCACGTAGGTCATCTTCAACCTCCAGCTACCCTGTAACTAGGGAGAAATCATGATTCTTAAATTTATAAATTTAGACACTCATAGTGGTATCATCAGACGCATCTCTTCAAGACGATCATAACCATACCCTCGCGCCAAATTTATATAAAACACAACTTACTCGATTTGGAAAAAACCAGAGATGTTTTGAAAATTTTGAAATTGAAAACAGAAGTATCAAATGCATTGATTCACCATAATTGAGTTAATAGCAAGCATCAGTGAATATCATAAACCATTCCAGTAATTTGAGTTAGAAGATTTGGTGCCTTAAACTACCTGAACAAAGTCAGATGAATTTTCTCTGCAATTGGACTTGGCTAGCACGATTTAGGGCACCTCGAGGCTTGCTTCTTCTTCTTCTGTTAGCTTCAGTGAAGTTCAAGGATGGAGAATCAACGAAGAAATTGGATTGAAAAATGGAGAAAAGATGAATTTGAAAACTTTGAAAACTGAGTTATGGAGGGAGTTTTACAGGGTGATTTTGGTTGTTCAAGCTTGAGAAATGAGTGGGATAGAGTCTTTATTTATAGGAGAAGTGAATGGAATTAAGAGGGGGGTGAATGATGCAATTTCAATCGAATTCATGCACACATGTGCTCATGAGCAAAGTATGCTCACATGTGCATCAAAACTCATCTAAATGATGGGTTTTATCACTCAAAATAATCCAAATATCTTTGATGATCATGTTTAAGTGAAAATCACGTGGTAATTTGGTGATTATAAGTCTCATTATGGAAATTGCAATCTGCCTGCAAGTGAAACTTTGGTTCCAAGGTACCAACTTTGAATCCATGGTGTTCACAGCTCAAGAGGTGTTAGGGCATAATTCATGAAGCATTTGATAGATAAGGTCACAATATTTACAATGTTCAAAGATAGAGATCATTTAGATGCTTGAGTTAGAAGTTGTGTTTGGTCAAAATCATAAAAAATGCACTGGCTTTTTGTACTTAGAAAAATTCTATGTTTTTCTCAAAAAATGTCCTATAATGTTTTGACTCCAAACAAAGTCTTCCTTCAAAATTGAGCTTTGATAATTGATGCTATCTTGAATTGGACTCCTTAAATAGTATGGTGAAACTTGTTTCACTGAAAAATTCCAAATATTGAACAAGTTATGATCCTTTGAATTTGGTGAAAATTTATGAGGTGACCTATAATATTTTGAGTTTTTGAGGCATCTTCTAACCATTTCCAAGCTTTGCACATAAAATAAAAGTTTAAGTTCACATTCTTAAGATCAATATGGAAAATTAATGGGCTAAAGGAGATAAAAATTGACCAAGTTATGATACCTTGAAGTCACATAAGGGAATTTGATGGCCTATCTAGTGGACTTGTAATCTTTCTCGATCATTAGGAATCTTCCACACAAAATTTTCTTAAAAATTTTGAATTGATTGGTTTATAACCCTTTAAAGATAAGTATATATTTGGAATCACCCAAAAATCTCAAAATATGAACAAGATATAGCCCCTAGAAGTTCAAAACCCTAGCTCCTAGAGCACTAAAATAACATGGAAACCCCTTTCAATTTTGACAATCTTTCTTGCACAATAACTTTTTCCATGTGAATAAAAGTTTTTGTGGATGATAATAAGAACCCATAGCAATAATAATAACCTCCAAATGTTGAAAATTGAGGGAGTTATGCACTTGTGACCAAGGAATCAAGAACTTGTCCAATTAGGCCAAGCTTCTTCAATCAATTATTGCATATTTTGACTTCCTTTGTCAAATTGAGGCATGATGAATCATAGTAGACCTTGTCATGATATTAATTTAAATAACTCTCAATGATGAAGCTCGAATCTCAATGAAGCTTTATTGAAGAAGGCATGAAAATAAACTCATAAACCTATGAATCAATCTGATGAAATGTGTTGTGCCCTCACCTATAGTATCATCATTTCGAGCAAACATTCATTGTATTTGTTAGTTAAAAGTCAACTAATACAAGACATATATGATCACCATATACCAATCAAAGTGCTTAGTGATTCCTCATGAGCAAACCTAGAGATAAGGAGAAGAACCAAACCCAAGTGTAATCTTGATATGATTGAGTTGATATGAGATAATAAAGGAATCTTAGGGGCAAAAATTGGGGTATAACACAAAGAAAAAAATTGAAAAAAAATAGGCCACCAAAATCCTTAATAAAAAAAACATACAATATTGTGTGACCACGATGTCAAAAAAAGCAAGCAAAATTGGTGATCATCATCTCAAAAAATCTAATTAGTTCTCAAGATATCATATCTTCACCTTTGAAATTCTCTTGGAAATTGAATGTCTATGTCAAATTAATTGAACTTAGGAATGGAGATCGTCAGAAGGAGAATGAGGGGATCAAATTAAAAGTTTGAGCTTGATGACACTTTGTCATTGCATGTATTTAGTCAAAGAAATAGAGAGAAACGAGTCAAAGATGACCAAATTTGACGAATAATGGCTAAAGAATAATGTAAAAATGACCAAGTATGAAGAAATAAGGACTTAGAGAAATTTGGCTGAAAGGAGAAAAAATGAGCAACTTACTGGGAAAATCACTCCAGCCATCGCACGTCATTTCGTGCGTGATGGAGCTGAAAAAGTTACATCATGCTCGTGAAGCAGTCCATGACGCACGCGATGGACCCTTTTCAGGGCAAATCTTGATGTGTTTTGATATGATCTGAAGGCTTTAAAAGGAGAATTTTGACATCTTTTCAAGTATTCTGTGATTTGAGACTACAAGTGACGAATTACAACACCGGGAGTGGGATTTGGAGTGCATTTGAAGCAATTGGAGGCTATATCTTCAAGGAATTTATTATGTAACCTTCTTCTTATCAATTGGTATTTTAATTGTATCAATATGAGTAGATAAATATTCTTAGGTTAGATTTTTTCTGATGAACTTATTTCAAACCTATTATGACATATGTTTAATTTGATATTGCATGATTAATCTTAGTTATATTTCTATTTAATTGCCTCTTGTACTTAAAGCCTATTATTTAAGATACTCTTTTAATGAGGTTGTTGATGTATAGGAAATTTTAACCCTTAACCTATGTGTTTGAACTAAGGCAATTATTGTACTTACGTCGGGTGAATAAGGATATGAGACATCGAGTAGTGGCATTATAATTAAAGTACTATATCATTTCCTGATTTCACTTACGCCGGTTAAATAGGGATAAGAGACCTCTAGTAGAAATTAGTGATTTATACACCAAGGGATTAGGTATAGTGGTTTTGTTAATTCTTTGTGGAAATATAACAAAGTTTCATTCATGTAATGCATTAGACATCAATAGAGGAGAAATAAGGGATTCTGGGCAAAACTTGGCCGCTTTCTCATAATTGTCAGAACACTTTTATCTTTTTCGCAAAATTAAACTCGAAACGCCTCCCCCATTTGTTACTTTCTAAACATTACACAACATTGTTTGGTTAAAAAGCAGTCCATGTGGATACAATATCTTTTTATTACCTCGACACTATCGGTACACTTGTTGAGAAGTCGTCAAGTTTTTGGCGCTATTGTCGTAGACTGTTGATAATTTCAATAAGGCAACGCTTGTGCAACGTTTTTGTTTAGTTTTAATTTTGTTAATTTTTATTTTTTTTTTATCTTGATTTTTTAAGCATTACTACTGAGGTATCTTGTTTATGCATTCGCAACTCAAATAGTGAAGTTGAAGAAGTAACGATCACAGAAGCAATACCACCATCTCCCACCACGAGGGACGATTGAAAACGAACACATGCAGGACAAGTATCTATGGTTTTTGTACTGATAAATCTTGTAAAGTTTAATATAAAAACTATGTCTTTTCAGGTCTCATGGATAATCAGTTTGATGGAAGTGTGGTTCGTGATACTTGACATTTAGCTCGCTTCTATGAGACAACTCCAATGTGCCAACCATAATGAATCATAGAAGATCAAGTCAAATTGAGGGTGTTCAGTTTTTCATTGGTGGTAAGAGCAAAAGACTACTTATTATGTCTTCCGAATGGAACCATTAAAACATGGAAAAAACTAGAGGATAAATTTCTTGAAAGGTTTTTCATAACTATGTAGTTTAACTAAATAAGGGGAAATATTTCAAATTTGAACAACAAAAGACCTAAGAATTGCACGACGCTTGGGAAAGATTCAAATTGTCACTACGATGATGTCCCAATCACAATATGAGTAATATGGAAAAATGCATAATTTTGTGAAAGGGAGCTGTTGTACCCCAAAATTTTCCCCCCCATTTCTTCAAGAAATTCTCCTAGGGTTCTCAAATGCTCAAGGTTGCTCAAGAATTGACCAGACAAATTCTCCTCCTAAGCAATGGACTTACAACCAGGGTTTCGTTTTTTTCAAGGAAGTTTAGGTTTCTAAGGCCTCAAGTGGTTTCCATGGTTCCTTATATGTCTCTAAGAAATCTCATACTAAGTTTCATGCTTTTTGTTGTACCCCAAAATTTTCCCTCTCATTTTACTCAACACATTCCCATTGAGATCCTCAACTTGCTCAAGGATGCCCAAGAGTTGATCAGACAAACTCTCTCCTAAGGCAATGTACCTCAAACTAGGGTTTCCATTTTCATCAAGGTGGGTGAACTCCAAAGACTTTATATGCTCTACATGGTCCTAATATGTTCTCAAGACCCTCCATGTCAAATTTCAAGCCTTGCACAAGAAGTTTGCTCAGTCAACTGCCCAGATGCTGGAGAATCGACTGTACTAGGTCAAAACTCAATTATGGCCCACATAAATTCGAACTTCAAGCTTTTTGGTCAACATCAACATTTTGAAGTTATATCCATCATTTTATCAAGGTTTGATCATGATTCCTCAAGGAATGCCCCAAATTCATCAAAACCCAAAAGTTGCTAAATTAGGGTTTCTCAGGAAAAGTCAACCAAATTTTGACCAAGCATAACTTCCTCATACTTTATCAAAAAAATTCCATCCAAGGCTCATTTTGAATAGGATGCAATTACCTACAATTCATCTTCGTCCCTCAAGTTCAAAATATGCACTCACAAAAAGATATGAATTTCCACATTATAGGTCCTTTTGAAAAGTCAACAAAAACACTTTTTGGGTCAAAGCTTCTTACAAGAACATGGAAGACCCAATTTATATGAGACCAAAAGGGTTGTTTAGTGGACATCCTAAGCTTTCTAAAAAGTCACAGAACACCTCTCTAGAGTTTAAATTGGAGGAGATGTGCCTTGTCAAAGTTGACCTTTTTTGCAAAATTGCCAAAAGTCAAATGGGCTCAAAATTACATTTTTTGCCAAATGGGCCTAACTTTTTATGCTTGCACCTCACTTATAACATGGTCCACGACCCAATTACTTGTCCACATGTTATTTGCTTCATTTTACAATTTATTTTTATTTTTATTTTTTATTTATTAAAAATAGAATTAAATTAAATAATTGGTAAATAATATCAAAGATCTGTTTTGATATGATTTTTTGACAGGTTTGCAATTAAAATATGCTGAAATATCAAGGCCAAATCGAATCAAGCATGATTGGTACAAGAAAGGGATGATTTGGCTCAATATAGCAAGTTTACATATGGCATGGAAATCAAATCAAATCTTCCATAATTGCAAAGATACAAGCCAATTTTATAACCCTAATTCGTTCTGTGATATATAATGAAGATGTACAAGGCATAGGATAAGGGTTAGCAGTCGTGAAAGAGGCAGAGCAAATTCAAAAAAATTCAAAGAAAAATGTGAATCAGTTTTCACTCCACAGGCCATCTCAAGCCATCCTAGCATTTCCAATCAATTTCTGGACGTCTCAGAAATCCATCCCAATCGTTTGCAAGGTCTGAAACATCAAGAAACGCAAGTTGTAACTCACACGGTTTGCAAATTTTTTCAGAATCTATTACCATAATTCTTGCATCATTAGCATGTTTAATATACATATTTGTGATCTTTGACATGTTTGCAAGCTGACTGGATAGTTTAATTGTATATTTGAAGCCTATACGCGTATCTGCCATTGCTAGGGTTCACCTTGCATTTTTAGGGTTTTTGTCCACAGGTGAAATTTTCCTAAATAAAGGGTGTCATCGTGTTCGTGAGCTCAAAAACAAATTGATCAATGTATTCGTAAGTGATTTATCATGCTTGTATCATGTTTTGAGATGTTGCAGGTTTCTAGCTATGGAAGTTTGTCTGTGGGTATAGGTCTTTGCCTAATACGACGGTTCCTTGGAGAAGACAGTGGCGTGGCAATCAACCATTTGGTCATTTGAATCTTGCGCGCATTTTTTTCAGTTAATAACGTTTTTGTATATTATGTTTTATTCTTATATTATTAACAAACAAGCCAATTGGCCCAGTGGTGAGGCGCGTTGTTGGTGAACATAAGGACCTGGGTTCGATCCCAGGTCCCAGCAAAATTGTTTTCTTATTTTCCATTTATAGATCATATGTGTCACCTGCCCATATGACTACCATGCGCCACCAATATCTAGCCAACAGATGCATAGTCAACCAGATCCAACACATAGCAATGAAGGACCCATGGTACACCCTCAGGTCAACACCACATTGAACCAAGCGCTGACTAGGCTTGGATGGCTAATGGGCCTGGGAAATTCAACATTGCACCCCCCCCCCCCCATTCAGCACAACACAGGCCCAATTCCTCGCTTTCTCTATTTTTTTAATTTATTTTATTCATTTTCTTAATTACTTTTCCTTTCACAAATAATATCTAAAATCATTTTTTTATTTAATCAAAAAATCACAAAAAACACCAAAATCATTTTTTTCACAAAAATATTTTACTTCTTGATTAATTTAGTTTAATTAACTTAGGGCAATTTAATCCTTTTTTTATATAATTAAAAATAATTAGAATTAGGGTTTTTAATTATACATAACTTAATTAATTTTTTTCCTCAAAAAATAACTTAAATATTTCTTTCATTTAGATTTTTAGGGTTTTTAACCATTGTCGCATTTAATTTGTCATGCGCATTTTAATTGTTTTATTATTATTGTAACGGCTCCGGGATTGTAATACTAATTAGGGTTTTAAACTTCCGCATTTTTATTTTTAGTCAAGATGATTATGTAACTGCCAAAGCCCTGTAATAGTTAGGTTTATTTTCTCGCACTTTAAATTCCTGCAAATATTTAACTGTTAGATGCATGGTTAATAGGATTGTATGAAAAGAATATCTGAATATTAAAACGATAGATAACCTAATGTGCAAAGACTAATTAATTGAAAAAATTCACACGCACATATCCAATCCTAGGGTTTGCCTCACTTCAGTTTCCTTCGGTAAAATAGTCATTTAAGCATAGGAGATTTTAGTGATTGCCCTCCTGTCTAAAAGATCAAATGTCCCATTCGAATGTTGCCTCGGAAATGTTGCCTTAGAAAGATCTTAATACTCTAGGGTTACTACTAAAGTTTCCAACCCATTGCTTAGGTGACTGTACTTGTCCCTTTCGAATGTACCTTACCAACTTCAACGATGGGGCTACCTACTCCTTAATAGTAGGATAGCGCTGTCTAAAGGAAATGAGAAAATGTACAATCTTTTTCGAGTAGGTAGAAACTCTTAAGTACTTGCTCAAAACAATAAAAACTCTTTTTCACAAACACGTTCAAAACAGTTTTCAAAAATAACTTCGTCACACTTGTGAGGATAGATACAAGGGTTATCATGAAGTTAAACAAAAACTTTTCAAAACACACACAAGCAATTTCAAAATGAGCAAATACCTAAGAGCCCGTGGAAAACCACTGATAGAAAGGGTGCTAACACCTTCCCTTTCTATAATCTACCCCCCGTACTCGGAAACATCTCGAAAAATGTTTTTTCTGTTCTTTTTCCTTTTCCTTTGTTGGATGAAATAAAAGTCGATGGCGACTCTTGGTTACCGCGACATTTTGCGAACAAAAAATGCAAAACGCAAACCAGTAAAAACAGTCAGTTTTTCCACTGTATCAAAGAACTGGCGACTCTGTTGGGGACAATAAAGTAGGGTTTACCTTAGGATCTAGGTCATTTAAAATTCTTTCTTGTTTGTTTGATTTATTCTTAAAGGGTTATTGCTTGGGTTACTATAGATCCTACACCCGGATCTGGGGGTACTCATTAGGTAAACAATAATAGATCGTGGAGACTGTATGGTGTAGACCGATATGGTTTAAGCGATGGATGTGTTAGTGTGGCACTTTGGTTGGTATCGGTATCCTTCGTGGGGAAACGAGGAGAATACGGGGCCGCCGCATGGTGTCGTGAAGCACTAATGGACCTTAGAACCTTAGTTGAACAAACTTGGCCATTAGAAAGTAGTGAGATAGCCGGCCTCGGTGTAGAGCTGAGGATTGGTTGATACTCGATGCTACACTCATTGAGATCAGACTTTCGGGATATTTCAGCCGCAAGAAAAGATTGCTTGAGTTGAGACAATGCCCGATAAAGGATGGTCAGTGATATTGAGATCCCTTAGAACCCAGTTACTTTTTAAGACAGGTTTGAAACCAACTAAACTCCATGAGGATATGACCTTTAACCTCATGCAAGCCTTAAACCTAAGAACTTGGTGTGATTTGTCTGTGTTTGCTATACCTGTGGTTTATCATGACATCTTGCATCATAACATAGCATCCATTTTTATTGCACTAACCATTTCAAAGACCAAGGGAATTTATCTTTGTTCTGTTTTGCAAATCATGGCTTTCGTTCGTAGAAACACTATCTGAATCAGCTTTGTAAAGATACCTTCTCAACTCAAAAAGCTAGTGTCAAAGGTTTCTGAAACTTATGCGTTCACTAAGAGACATGGTCAACTTCTCAACCTGGTTACTTCAAACTTTGATGAAAAAATGATGAGTGTACTCTTTCAGTTCTTCGATCCCAAGCACCACTGCTACACCTTTCCAGATTATCAGTTGGTACCTACCTTGGAAGAATTCTCTCAGCTGTTGGATATACCCATTCTTGAACAATTGCCCTTCACAGGTCTAGAAGAAGTTCCTAAGCCAGAAGTCATTACCTCAACTTTGCATCTGAAATGGGCCGACGTGGTATCCAATTGGGAAACAAGAAACGGTGTCAAAGGTTTTCTAGCTAAGTTTCTGATAGACAAGGCCCAGTTATTTTGGGATGATATAGATTTTTATGCTTTTGAGGAGGTCTTGGATCTTCTGATCTATGGGTTAGTTCTATTCCCTAATCCAGACTCATTCATAGATGTGAATGCTATCAAGATTTTCCTCTCTCGCAACCCCGTGCCTACCTTGCTCTGAGATATTTTACACACTCTCCATACTCGTACCATGAAGAGAAGAGGGGTTCTTATGTGTTGTATGCCATTGTTGTCGAGGTGGTTTATTTCTCACCTCTCTAAGTCCGTACTAAAGAATGAAGAAGGTTTGGGTTGGTCGCAAAGGATAATGTCACTCGCTCACATGGATATTCTCTGGTGTTCCCGAGCTATAAAAAACACTGCTATTATTGACCGCATCGGGGAGTACCCTAATGTCCCATTACTTGGTATCATAGGGGGTATAACCTACAATCCTTGTTTAGCTCTGCAACAATTTGGTTACGCTCGAAGAGATGGTCCCCACGAGTTACTTATTGAGGGAATTGTATTCAACTATGAGGATGATCTTCACGAGTATCTCCAGAGGTTCATACGAGCTTAGGGCATGGTAAATAGATCTGGAATCAAGGATTTGGGGCCAAAGGCTTCCATTCCTATGGAACCTTACCTCCAATGGGTACGAACTCGCGCCCAGAAGCTTATGATGCCCTATGTGGCAGCTTTACCGGTGATTATGGAACCCACTACTGAAGGGGGTATTCCTTATACGGTTCTCTATCCTTATATGCCCACTGATCTTGGGGAATTATAGAGGTCTTGGATTCAGTTGATGAAGGAGCGGGATACTTACAGGGATCAGTTCCATGCTCAGGAGAGGAAGGTTTTAGAGCTCACAAAGCAGCTCCATGAGGAAAGAGGACTCAATGATTATCTCGGCACAAAGAGGAAGCATCCATGGGAATTTTGATGTCTTTTATAATTTTAGATTTGTTTCAATTATAACGCCTAAAAGGCATTCGAACTTTGAATTCAGCTAATAAAATCCTTGTTTATTTTGGTTTGCAAATTTAAATTTCCTAAAGTCTTTGAAATCATTGCATGTGCATCCCATTAATAACATTGCATGTACAGGTACCATTACAGGTTTCTCATCTTCTTCGCTGTTTATTTCAGCAGAAATGTCTTCCGAACAAAGCATCAAGAACCTTCCGGCACAGAATGCCCAGTTCCAACAAATGTTCATCAGTCTGGCAAAAGGGCAGGAGGATCTAAAAGCCCTCATCCTGAAAGAGAAGAAGAAAAAGAAGAAGGTTTCCAGTATTCCAAATATGGGAAGAAGGTTTGGAGAGCATTTGAAGCGACAAGTCGATCTGACCTCTTCATCTAAGGAAGGGGAGAATTAGGAAGAAGAGAAGGACCCCAGTCCTGCAGTTTCTGACAACGATACTGACTACAATGATGAATAATATGCTCCTGCTGAGGATAGATACAAGTAGTTGGAAGATCATTTGAGTTCCATGGAAGTTTAGAGGATACCCGGGATGGATTTCGAAGAATTGGGATTGGTGTCGGGAGTGGTCATCCCGCAAAAGTTCAAAGCTCCAATTTTTGCTAAGTATGATGGGGTGTCCTGCCCAAAACTCCATCTTCGTTCTTATGTCAGAAAAATCCAGCCCCACACTGTTGATAGAAATATGTGGGTTCATTTCTTTCAAGATAGTCTGTCAGGGACTCAGCTTGAATGGTTCTACCAGTTGGAGGGAGCCAATGTCCGAAATTGGGAAGATCTGGCTGCTGCTTTCTACAAGCAGTATCAATACAATGCCGACCTTGCTCCTACCCATACTCAACTCCATATTATGTCCATGGGGGCGAGTGAAGGCTTTAAAGACTATGCATAGAAATGGAGAGACTTGGCCGGAAGAGTTCAACCCTCGTTGTCTGATAGGGAGCTGGTTGATATGTTTCTGGGGACGCTATCTGGTCCATTTTTCAATCATTTGATCGGCAGCTCGTCAGCTGGTTTCACCGAGCTGATTCTAACTGGAGAAAGAGTAGAAGCTGGGATTCAGAGCGGCAAGATGCAGAAGGATGCCTCTTCGAGCTCAGTAAAGAAGCCTTTTGCTGGTAAGAAGGAAGCCATTGCCATCTATAGCCCGAGGGGCCAAAACAGGGCTGAACATCGTCAGACAGTAAGTTTCATAATGATACCTAGGCCTGCAGTTGTTCCACAACGCAACAATCAACAAAGGGTGGAAAGACCACAACGGCAGTTTACCTGAATCAACATGACATTGGTTGAAGTTTTACCTCATCTGTTCAGATCCAACTTGGCAACCTTGAAAGAGGCTCCCAAGAATCCAAATACTACATCTCTCTGATATAATCCAAATGCTCGATGTGCCTATCATTATGAGAGTCCTGGCCACGATACAAATGATTGTTGGGCTCTGAGGAACAAGGTACAAGACTTTATTGAAGCCAAGGAAATAGAGTTTGATGCTCTGAAAAAGCCAAATGTCATAACTGCTCTCATGCCTAAGCACGGTCGTGGAATTAATGATGTTGATACCGACTTATTTATGACCTTGGTAGATGAAGACTCTACTCCTCTCATGACCGCGAAGAAGAATTTGTTGTTGGACGGTTTATTTTCGGGTTATGGTGAAGGTTTCCACATGTGTTCGTTTCTACCTTCTGGTTTCTGTTTACTGAAGTTAGGTGTTCAACGCCTAATGGACAGCAAGGAAATTTTGTTCGAGAAAACTTTGGTTCCCGTAGTCCCATCTGAAGACATTGCCATTATAACCATTTCCGTCAATCCTTCCAAGGTCTCCTCGAGAAGACCTATTAGGATTACATCTGCTCCAAGAATTGCTCCGCTTATAATCTATGTTCCTGGTCCTGTCCCGTATGTCTCGGACAAAGTTGTCCCCTGACATTATGGTGTTGATGTGTACTATCATGGCATCAAATAAGATTTGAAAGATGAAGAGGCTGATCCTGATATTGGTAACATTGTCGGAACCAGTAAAATCACCCGAAGTGGAAGGGTCTTCTCTCCCTAGATTTCCCCTAAGACTGTCAATAAGCCTATTGTCATTCCATCTGCTGTTCCTGCTAATACATCAACTACTGCTCATGTCCTTACTCCAATTATTACCCCTGTTGGCGAATCATCCGATACCCGCGGCAAAGAAGTTATAGGTGAGCCTTCCCGGACGGAGGCACCTAGGAAAATTGTTGTGGAAGCCTCTAAGAAAGAGATAGAGTGTTGTACCCCAAAATTTTCCCTCCCATATTCTTCAAGATTTGCAAAGAGCATGCTTCAAAATCTCCCCAAGGGTTGCACAGTTCAAGGGCCTCCTAACAGTCAAAAACTAGGGTTTTGGGTCTGGCAAAGAAATTGAAGTTTCCAAGGGTCCAATCAAGTCCCACATGCCTACAAACATGGTCAAGCATCCTCATGCTAAGTTTCAAGACTTACAGCACAAAATTGCGCAGTCAAAAACCCTAATTGCTCAGCAGTCAACTGTAGGGGCAAAATGGTCATTTGACAGTCAAAAGTCCAAATTATTGGTCAACATCTTATTTTGAAGCCACAAACATCATTTGATCAATTCTTGATCATGATTTTCAAGGCATGGCTCAAAAAGTCTCAAGATGCAAAAGTTTCCATATTTGGACAGTTGAAAAAGTCAACTATAACTTAACCAAGGCATAACTTCCACATGGTGCATCAGAAAAATTCCATCCAAAGCTCATTTTGAAGAGAATGACATTTCCTACAACTCCTATTCACACTTCAAGTCCAAGAAATGCTCTCACAAAAAGTTATCAATCTCAACATTATAGGTCATTTTCAAAAGTCAACAAAAAGGGACTTTAAGTCAAAGACCATAACTTGATATTGGTAAATCAAAATGACATGGGACCAAGAGAATTGGTTAGAGGACTTCAAGACCTTTCCAAAATGTCTAAGAACATGATCAAAGCTTAAAAATTGAGCAAGATATGCCTTGTGGAAGTTGGGAAATTTTTGGGAATTTTGAAAAGTCAACTTTGCTTCAAATGCCTCAAAATTGCTAATGGGCCACAATTTCTTCCAAGAATCATTATCCAAAAGTTATGCACGACCCATTGACCCAAAGGGGAGTTATTTCATCATTTTTTATTATTTATTTGAATTTTTATCACCATTAATTCATTTAATTAAATAAAATATGACAAAAATACTCAAGCATGCATTTTAAATCTTTTTATGCAGCTAATAGGTCTATCATAACTCCAAGATTTCGTGCATCACTAATATGGAAAGGTTTGGCCATGATTGGTATCAAAAAGGCATGGAAAAGATTGAAAAAGATCCATGGAAATAAAATCTCAAAAGCATTGAATGCAAAGGTTTTTGGTTGAAATTTCTACCCTAATTCATTCCATATACATACACAAGCACAAACCTAATAAAAAGAACCTGAATGTTGCGCTAGAACCTAAGAACACAAACTCACTTTTTCCTTAAAAACTTCAAACCTGTTTTCTGAGTTGCAAGGCATTTCAAGGCGTGGAAAGTACCTCAAAAGTTTGCTGAGACCTCTCTGATCATAACCCAATCAAAATCACATCTCCATACACCAAGAACTGGTAGAACACAATCGCCCTGTTCCCAAAAATCTTCACATTCGTATTTGATTTTTCATGCATATTTATTGAGTTTTAATGATTGATTTATATTAACATAATCATGTTGAAGCTTTTGATGTATTTTAATTAAGCTAACGTGGTCTGTATGCAAAGTTACCATGGGAGACGCTTAGGGTTTCAAAACTCCTAAATTGGGGTTTTACGCATAAGGTAAAATTAGACCATGAAAACTATACCATTGAAACCGGGAGGTCCAGACGAATCATTCTCATACCTCGCGCCCAATTTATCATTATCCCAGAGCTAATCGCTATTTTCCTATACTGTGGTTAGTGGGGGTTCAAAACCCCCGCTATTTGATGTATTTTTCAGGCAAAAGCAAAGGCGTGGTGGAGAAGACGCTGAGGTGTAAGCCTAGGAGTGGGTAATTCAAATATTCCACGCGTGTTTTCATTTATCACCACTAACGCTTATTTCTCTTTCATAATAATTTCTTTCCATTATATGTCAAACAAACGCATTTGGCTGGTTGGTGAATGATGTGTCACGCATGCAATGGGACCTGGGTTCGATTCCCTGGTCCCCCATATTTCCTTCTATTTTTTCTCATAACGTGATTAGGTACTAAGCATGTCCAGAAGTCCACCAAACATCCAGCGCTGGAGCTTGCCACATGTCTCAGGAGATGGATCTGAAGGTCAGGATCTGGAGTCCACCATGGACATCAGTCAAACGCTCCACACGCATCCCAGAAAAGTCAACCAAGGGCTTGAATTCATTGGGCTTGATTGCTGATCATACCTCCAAAATTGGGGTCAACACCCCCCATTGGTGTGCATATTATTTTCTTTCTTTTCATTTTTTCTATTTATTTGTTTTATTTATTTTAGTTAATTCATCAAAATTAATTTTCATAAAATATAAAAAAAAAACAGAAAATCATAAAACAATAAAAAATATATTTTATTATTTAATTCACTAATGTTTTATTTTGTAAATAAATGTAATAATTAATTTAGTTTTAATTTTAGGTTTAATTTTAATATTTTTTGAATAAACTAAAAAAAATGTAGAAATTAGGGTTTTTATACTTTTATTCCTTTTTTTCTTTTTCCACATATTTAATTATTAATTATTTTTGTAAATAAATTTATCATTAAATAATTAGGTTAAAACTAGATCAAACTTAAATATTTTTTTAATAATTAAAATGTTTAGAATTAGGGTTTTAATTCCATTTAATTTTCTCATTAAATTCCATAAATACAAAAACTCCAAAAAAATTCTTTCTATTATTTAACTTAATTAATTTCATAATTTCAATTTAATTTCTGTAAAAGGGTCCAACGCCCTCGCATCCGATTAGAATTTCTTTTCACACGCTTATTTTATTTCCTTTATAAATTTCATGTACTTGCCCCCAAAGCCTTGTAATACATTAATTAGGACATTTATTTTCCGTATTTTATTTCAAATCGGGTCTTGGATTTATTTGGCGATGTAGACCCGCGCCTTTATAATAGCATAGGACTTTTATCTTCTCGCACCTTTTAACTGTTAATAACCACATGAAAGAATGAATGTCAAAAATAAAAACAAAGCGTAGATCACCAATGCATGAACAAGATAAACATAATTGAAAACGACACACAATTCACACACCACCCCTAGGGTACGTCTCACTGTTGCCTTGCCCCTCGAAAAGTGGTCGTCGAGTAGAGGACGTTTTAGTAAGTCCTCATGTCCATGAACATGGCATGAGGGTAGCTTCTAAGGTGTCTTCTTATTGCTCTGGTGACCACAATGTGTCGAACCCTCGAATTGACCTGAACACCTCCAACGATGGTGCTACCTACCTCTCAATGGTGGGATGGCACTACTTTAAGGACATTTACGCAGACGAATTCCTTAGGGTAGGTAGATGACTCGTAGATACTTGCTCTAATTCAAAAAAAACAAATCAAAAACTTCTTTTCACACCGACACTTTCAAAAAGCTTTCAAAAACAACTTTTCAAACACTCTTGAGGACTGATACAAGAGTCGAACTGAAATTTTAAACGAAACTTTTTTTAAACCCATAGTTGAAAAGCAAACAAACAATTTTGAAAACACAAATGAGCAAGTATCTAAGAGCCCATGGATAACCATGGATAGAAAGGGTGCTAACACCTTCCCTTTCTATAAATCTACCTCCCGAACCGAGAACTAATCTCAATAAGGAATTTTTCTGTGCTTTTGTCCTTTCCATTTGGAGAAAATAAAAGACGGTGGCAACTCTTGCTTCCGCGACATTTCGCGAACCACCGTTAAACAGTCAGTTCCAGATCCACCGATCACAGAACTGGCGACTCTGCTGGGGATTCTTATAAAGTGAGGTGTACCTTAGGATAGTTCATAACTGTGTTTTCAATTGTATTGATTTGCTTGCTTTAAATTGTGGGTTGCATGGGAGTTACATAGATCCTAACCCGGATCTGGGGATACTCTGTTTAGGTAGCATAAGCTGTGAGGGACCTGTCCGGCGTAGACCGACATGGGTGAAGCAGTGGCTACATTGGTGTGGCACCTTGGTCTGTACCGATATCCCTTGTGTCGCAACGAGGAGAATATGGGTCTTCCAAGGAGTCGTTAAACACCAACAGACCTTAGAACCTTAAATGACACAACTTGGCCATTAGAACAGTAGCAGTATGCTACGCCCATTGAGGCTAAACTCTCGTGATGGTTCTGGCCGCAAGAAAAGATTACGATGCTGGAGTTATGACCGATTGAGGGTAGTCAATGATATTGGGATCCTCTAAGAACCCGGTTACTTTTGATAGGATAGGTATGAACCAACAAACTGAAAGAGGGTAATACCTAGACCTCATGCTGGCCTAAACTTTAAGGGTTTGTCTTGTGTGACTTGTGTACCTTATCATGTGTGCCTTTGTAAATATTTGTGGTATGCTTTATCATAACATCATGACATCATGAGCATTGCATGCATCCTGCATAAGGACTGACCATTTCAAAGACAAGAGGGTTTCACCTTTGCTCTGTCTTGTAGGACATCATGATGCCTGTGCGAAGGAATACTATCCGGTTCAACTTTGTTCACCCACCTGAGTTGCTTGAGGAGTTGGTTAGCAGAATTCCAAACACCACTTCCTTCATCCAGAGGCATGGTTCTCTTCTCAGTTTAGTCACTGCAAAGCGGGATCAACAGTTGATGAGTGTCCTGACCCAGTTCTATGACCCTCTGTACCAGTGCTTCACCTTTCAAGACTTCCAGCTGGTCCCTACCCTGGAAGAGTTCTCTGATTTGCTTGGTATCCCTATCTTGGATCAGACTCCCTTTACTGGTTGGGAAAAGACCCTCAGGCTTGAGGAGGTTGCTGCAGCTCTTCCTTTGACCCATCAAGAAGTAATGGACAATTGGGTGACTAGAAGCGGGGTTAAGGGTTTCTTGGCCAAGTTTCTGGTTGGTAAAGCTAACAGTTTCTGGAATGACTTGGACTTCAGGGCATATGAAGATATCTTGGATCTCTTAATCTATGGGCTAGTCTTGTTTCCTAATCCTGACAACTTCATCAATGTCACTGCCATAAGGATCTTCATGTCTCAGAATCCTGTGCCCACTCTCTTGGGTGACATCCTGCAACAACTTTATGCTCGTACTGCCCGAAGACGAGGAACTCTATGGTGTTGTATCCCTTTGTTGGTGAGGTGGTTTATTTCGCACCTCCCTAAGTTCGTACTGAAGAACCAAGAAGGAAGAGGTTGGGCTCATAGGTTAATGTCTCTCACCGACAAGGACATCATTTGGACTTTCAGAGGTTTGGATGAGATGGCTGTTATTGATCATTGCGGAGAATACCCTAATGTTCCTTTGATTGGTACTCAAGGAGGAATTTCTTACAATCCATGTCTAGCGCTCCATCAGTTTGGAAGAGCCAGAAGAGCAGGGCCTCATGAGATGTTGGTGCCTCACGTCAGTTTTGAGTTTCGGGTGGATAGTGACGAGCTGCGTCATAGGTTCATCAAGGCTTGGGACAGAGTTCATAAAGCTGGCCCACAAGAGTTTGGCCAAAGACTTCTCTACCTATGGAAGCCTACTGCAAATGGGTTCGCATCCGTGCTCAGAAGTTAGGTATGCCATACGAAGCTGTCAGACCCGTCATTCTTGAGTATCCTGACAAATATGGGGTCCCTCCAACTGTCCTCCCTCCTCAGATACCTACTGATTATGAGACATTAAAGAGGTCTTGGTCGCAACTGCGAGAAGAACGGGATTCTTATCGGGAAAAGTTCAATGAGCAGGAATTGAAGATCCAGAAGCTGACAAAGCAGTTGGAGAATGAGCGAGCTTTGAATGACTACATCCGTACTGAGAAAAGGAGACCATGGGATCAATAAGGAGCTCTGGGTGTTCTTTTACAGTTTTATTTCCCTTTTCAGTATTTCCCTTTTATGTAACGCCTAAGGGCAACCTGTTGAACAATTTAAGTTTCAAAGTTGAATCTAATGAAGTGTGTTCCTTTTTGTTTACAAAGTTGATTCCCGATTGTCTTTGAAAACATAAATCATACGCATTCCATTCATCATGTGCATAGCAGGTATTCTTCTTTTCAGGTTGCTTACTGTTCTTCGCTGTTTATTTCAGCATCATGAACCCTGACTCATCATCAACTGAGATGTCTATCAAGGCCCTTCAGGCGCAGAACGCGCAATTTCAGGAGTTGATCATGGGCTTGGCTCAAGGCCAAGAAGAGTTGAAGGCTTTACTCCTGAAGAAGGAGAAGAAGAAGAAGAAGAGAACTGTTCTTTTCAACTCGGGCCGGAGGTTTGGTAATACTCTGCAGAATGAAGAAGCTGGTTCTTCTGTAGGCAAAGGCAGTCCCCCGGGGGGAAAGGCTTCCAGTCCAGTAGTCTTTGACAACGAGACTGACTTTAATGAGGAACAGTATCCTCCTGCTGAAGACCGGTATAAGCAGTTGGAAGACAGACTGAATGCAATGGAGATCCAACAAGTGCCTGGGCTAGATTTCGGAGACTTGGGCTTATCTACTGGTGTGATCATCCCTCACAAGTTTAAGGCACCATCTTTCACCAAGTATGACGGGGCGTCTTATCCCAAGCTACACCTCAGATCTTATGTGCGGAAGATTCAACCGTACACAGTGGACAAGAACTTGTGGATCCACTTCTTCTAGGAGAGTCTTTCAGGGACTCATCTCGAATGGTTCTATCAGCTGGATGGGACCAAAGTTCGTAACTGGGAGGAGTTGGCTACTGCTTTTTACAAGTAGTATCAATATAATGCCGACCTTGCTCCTACACGTACCCAACTCCAGAGTATGTCGCTAGGATCAGGCGAAGGTTTTAAGGAGTATGCACAGAAGTGGAGGGATCTGGCTGGCAGGGTGCAGCCTCCGTTGACTGACCGGGAGTTGGTAGATATGTTCTTGGGGACCCTATCTGGGCCATTTTTCAATCATCTTATCGGTAATTCGTCTGCAGGGTTTACTGATCTTATTCTGACTGGGGAGAGAATAGAGGCTGGAATGAAGTCCGGTAAAATTCAAAAAGGGGCATCGTCAAGTTCTGAGAAGAAACCCTTTAAGAAGGAGGCCAGTGCTGTATATGGGCCTAGGAGGCAAGAGAAACCAGAACGCTGCCAATTTGTCAACACGGTGATGATTGCTAAGCCTGCTGCCGCTCCTCGTCAAACCAATCCACAAAGGGCTGAAAGACCCAGAAGAGAATTCACCCGGTTGAGTATGACCTTATCACAAATCTTGCCTCAGTTGCTATCCACCAACCTAGTGACTGTCAGGGAGGCCCCGAAGGTTGTGAATACTGCCTCTCCCAAGTATAATCCGAATGCCCGTTGTGCTTATCACTCCGATAGCCCGGGGCATTCCACTGATGACTGTTGGGCCTTAAGGAATGAAGTGCAGGATCTTATTGACGCCAAGGAGGTACAGTTTGAGGCACCTGAGAAGCCCAATGTGGTGACTGCCCCCATGCCCAACCATGGAGTAAATGCTATCAGGGAGGATGATGAAGTGGATGAAGCTGAGTTCGACAGCTGGATTTATTCGACGGCCGACAGTGGACCTGGCAATTGGATTGCAAAAGACAACATGCCTGTTACTTTTGTTACGGAGTAATGAATTCCTTTGATTTTGTTATTTGTAATAAACAATGAATTAAAACTCTATGGCCCAGTGTCTTACCCGGGGCACCGTGGTTTCATTTGTGAGGGTATATTAATTGTCATTTCATATATCATGAATAAAGACCTTGGACGTTTTCTCGCATTTCAAATCTTATGCTCCTTTTCTTTCTTTCCTTTCTTTATACATTGCAAAACAGCTGTATTTACACACACTCACTCATACAGGTTTCAATCCACTCTGGATCTCACTGGTAACGACTCTGCTACTGCCAGTTATGACTTCGAAAATCCGATCAACTTAGCCGAAGACGAAGGTGAAGATGATTGCGAAGTGCCTGGAGAGCTTGCAAGACTGTTACTCCAGGAAGAGAGGGAAATTCAACCACACGAAGAGCCGGTGGAAACAATAAATCTGGGTACTGATACAGACAGAAAGGAGGTAAAGATTGGTGCCAACCTAGAGCTCAGCGTGAAGCAACGGTTGACTCAGATGCTACATGATTATGTGGAGATCTTTGCCTGGTCCTACGAAGACATGCCCGGGTTGGATACCGATATTGTGGTCCATCGTCTGCCTACCAAGGAAGACTGCCCTCCGGTCAAGCAAAAGGTCCGCCGTATGTGTCCAGAGATGTATGAGAAGATCAAAGCCGAGGTTATGAAACAGTTTGATGCTGGGTTTCTCGCAGTGACTTCTTACCCTCAGTGGGTTGCTAATGTGGTGCCAGTACCAAAGAAAGATGGAAAGGTCAGGATGTGTTTCGATTACAGGGATCTGAATAGGGCCAGCCCCAAGGATGACTTCCCTCTACCTCACATTGATGTCCTTGTTGACAACACTGCTCAGCATAAGGTGTTTTCTTTCATGGATGGCTTTTCAGGTTATAATCAGATCAAGATGGCTCCTGAAGACATGGAGAAGACTACCTTTGTTACTCAGTGGGGCACCTTCTGCTACAAGGTCATGCCATTCGGGTTGAAAAATGCTGGGGCAACCTACCAACGTGCCATGGTCGCTTTATTTCATGACATGATCCATCATGAGATAGAAGTGTATGTTGACGACATGATCGCAAGGTCCCAAACTGAGGGGGAACACCTTGACCATCTGCAGAAATTGTTTGACCGTCTGAAGTTGTACAAACTGAGGTTGAACCCGAACAAGTGCGCCTTCGGGGTAAGATCTGGAAAGTTGCTAGGCTTCGTTGTAAGTGATAAGGGTATTCAAGTGGACCCTGCCAAGGTTAAGGCCATTCAAGAGATGCCAGTTCCTAAGACAGAGAAAGAGGTCAGAGGCTTTTTAGGACGTCTGAATTACATTGCCCGATTCATCTCGCACCTGACTGCTACCTGTGAGCCAATCTTCAAGCTGTTGAAGAAAGATCAGGTAGTACATTGGAATGATGAATGTCAGGCCGCTTTTGAAAGAATCAAAGAGTATCTCCAAGAACCACCCATCCTTATGCCACCGGTTGAGGGGAGACCTCTGATATTATACCTGACAGTACTTGACAACTCAGTGGGGTGTGTGCTGGGGCAGCATGACGAGTCTGGCCGAAAAGAGCATGCCATTTATTACCTTAGCAAAAAGTTTACCGACTGTGAGACCCGATACTCACTGCTCGAGAAAACTTGCTGCGCTTTGGTATGGGCTGCTCGCCGGCTGAGACAGTATATGCTGACTCACACTATCTTGTTGATTTCAAAGATGGATCCTATAAAGTACATATTCGAAAAGCCTGCTCTGTCTAGGAGAATAGCAAGATGGCAAATGATCTTGACGGAATACGACATCCAGTACACAACTCAGAAAGCTATCAAAGGAAGTGTATTGGCAGACCACTTGGCTCATCAGGCAGTAGACGACTATCAGTCAATGAACTTTGAATTTCCTGACGAGAGCATCATGATAGTGACTGATTGTGAAGTACCTAGACCGGATGAAGGACCTGAGGAAGGATCCCGATGGTCTATGCACTTTGACGGAGCCTCCAATGCTTTGGGTAACGGTATCAGCGCTGTGATAATATCCCCCCAAGGCACTCATACTCCACTCACTGCCCGGCTATGTTTCAACTGCACCAACAACATGGCGGAGTATGAGGCATGCATCATGGGTCTTCAAGCTGCGATCGACCTAAGGATCAAGTATCTGAGTGTCTTCGGAGATTCCGCTCTAGTGATCAATCAGATCAAAGGAGAGTGGGATACGAAACATCCGAATCTTATTCCTTACAGAGAATGTGTGTGACCTTTATCCCCCACTTCACAAAGATAACCTTTGAACACTTTCCGAGAGAGGAGAATCAGTTAGCGGACGCGTTAGCTACGATGTCTTCCATGTTCAAAGTCAAATGGGACAATGAGGCTCCCCGGATCATCATCTGGAAACTGGACGAACCGGCATACTGTTGTGATCTCGAGACTGAATTGGTGACTGAGAAGCCTTGGTACCATGAGGTGAAGAGATACTTGGAAGCTCAGGAATACCCTGAAGGTGCATCTGTCAATGATAAAAAGTTTCTGAGAAGGTTCGCAGCAAAGTTCTTCCTTAGCAACGACATCCTGTATAAACGAAACCATGATTCGACCTTACTGCGTTATGTGGATAAGACTGAAGCAGAAAGGATCATGGCAGAGCTGCATGAGGGTACCTTCGGGACGCATTCCAGTGGACATACTATGGCAAAGAAGATCCTTCGGGCAGGGTATTTCTGGTCCACAATGGAAGCCGACTGCTACCAACATTCTCGGACATGTCATAAATGCCAGATTTATGCAGACAAGGTGCATGTTCCTCCAGTTCCTCTAAATGTTCTAACTGCACCTTGGCCTTTTGCAATGTGGGGCATAGATATGATCGGCGAGATTAAACCTACATCGTCTAATGGGCATCGCTTCATCCTGGTAGCAATCGATTACTTCACGAAGTGGGTTGAAGCAGCTTCCTACGCCACAGTAACCAAGAACGTCGTGGCACGGTTCATTCGGAATAACCTGATCTGTCGATATGGCGTCCCAGAAAGGATCATTACAGATAACGGTACTAATCTTAATAACAAGATGATCACTGAGCTCTGCGAGCAGTTTAAGATACAGCACCACAACTCTTCTCCTTACCGGCCGAAGATGAATGGGGCTGTAGAAGCAGCGAATAAGAACATTAAGAAAATCGTGCAGAAGATGACAGTGACTTATAAAGATTGGCACGAGATGTTACCGTTTGCTCTATATGAGTACCGTACCTCAGCAAGGACGTCAACCGGGGCAACTCCCTTCTCCTTGGTCTACGGTATGGAGGCAGTCTTACCGATCGAAGTGCAAATACCCTCTCTCCGGATAATGAAGGATGCAGATCTGAGCGAAGATGATTGGATCCAGACATGACTTGATCAATTAAACCTGATTGACAAAAAGAGACTTGCTGCTATTTGTCATGGTCAAACGTACCAAAAACGGATGATCAGGGCATTTAACAAAAAGGTCAGACCACAAGAATATCAAGTTGGGGATCTGGTAATCAAGCGTATCATCCTTCCTCAGAGTGATCCAAGGGGCAAATGGACCCCTACGTACGAAGGGCCATTTATGGTTAAACGTGTGTTCTCAGGAGGAGCCATGATTCTAACTAATATGGATGGTGACGACCTTCCTCACTTCGCCAATGCAGACATAGTAAAAAGATACTACGCATGAAAAAAGACCCGCTAGGTTGACATACCTAGGCAAAAATTAGGGCTCCCGGCGAACCAAAAGGGGTTCGGGAAAAATGAAGGGATGAAATGAAAAGAATCTGTACACCCGGCAAGTCGAAAACCTGAAAAGGCGGCTTGGGCAAAAATGGGTATCCCGGTGGACTGAAAACCCGAAAGGGCGGTCCAGGCAAAAGTTAGGGATAAAGCGTAATACTATGTCTCATTGGATCACCTTGCATCCAGAATCCGGTATCAGCTACCAAGTTCAGACGGCATCGATCAATCAGCTTCATCTTCAGCTAGGTCATCAAGTGATGAGACGCTCGAAGATATAAAGGCGATAGCAAAGTTGGAACCCAGTGGGATCATTCTTTTCACACAGCTGTTTTATATTCCTTTGTACAAATTTGTATTAAACTCTTTTGTTCGGCGGCGTTCTCTTACTAGGACGTCAGCCTCTTGTACATAAACGCCTATTTTACAGGCAAATTCAAAAAATCAATACAAAAATCACTTTTCAGCTACAAACTGCCTTTTGTTTTTTCCTTTTTCTGTTTTGTTTTGCGAAGAACGTCCAAGGTTCAATTTGTGATATATGCATTGACACTAATTGCTAATTCATAAATATTTGCGTACGAAACAAAGGATCAATTACAGGTAACATTAGAAACAGGGGCAATAAAGAGTTGTCTGAGCGATCTAATTGCTCTGTCCACCAAGGTATCAAGGTGGGTTCAGCTGAAGAACGTAACCAGTGTATCCTAACTCCCCAGAGAGTGAGCCAGCAATTCAATGCACTCTCCCCAAGCAAAGCTATACAGTCAGCCTTAAGGAAGTTGGGTGTCCTCTAGCAGATCTCAACATTCCTCAGCACATCATACAGATATTTTAACAAGCATCCCCGGCAGTCTTGATCTAAGATTGTTCCCCGGTGGTACACCAAACATTCAGTGGAGTTACTTCCAATGCATATCAAATTAATTTCCCCAGGAGAGTCCAATACAGTTTCCCCAGGAAGGTTGAATCATCTCCCCAGCAGTAAGCTTATCCCTAGTAAATTCTGGAAGCTTATCCCCGTAGAGCACGAACGCGTCTCCCGGTTTTATTCAAAGGTTATTTCCGCACCATGATATAACTGGGTTATCCTCAGCCAAAAGCCACAGAAAGATCGTCCTCGGCGAAGTCTTATTATCCCCAGCGAAGTCTATTAACACTTCCAACATCAACGGTATCCCCAGCGAAGTTATCATCAACATCTCAGCAAAGTATCTCTCTCCCCACAGAGTATTACTTCCCAGCAAGATCGCTAGAGTAATTCTCTCCCCGCAGAGTGTTCTATTCGCCAAGTTTATCCCCTAACGGAGTTATCTTCTCCTACCGGTATTCTTGCAACTATCATCCTCAGCAGAAGCAATAAAGCATTATTCTCCAACATCAGCCCAGGATGTGACTTCCCGACACCCGTCAAGGATTTATTTTCCTAGACAAAAAACATACATTCATAAACATCACATTTCCATACATTATAGCATGCATATATGCATCATATCTTACAAATCTCATTTATGTTGAGAACATCATTGCTTGATCCATATCATGCACTGCACATGACTGACCTTTACCTTTCAGGAAAGATCCAGTTGAGTTCTCAGCTATATTTCAAGACTTTAGTCTGGTTCAGTTAAATCGATCCTAAGATTTCCCTGATTCTTATCCAGTCAAAGGCCTTCTCTGGTTCAGTCAGATCGACCCTAAGATCTCCCTGATTCTTATCCAGTTGAAGATATCCCAAGACCTTGTCCGGTTCAGTTAAATCGACCCTAAGATTTTCCTGATTCTTATCCAGTCAAAGGCCTTCTCTGGTTCAGTCAGATCGACCCTAAGATCTCCCTGATTCTTATCCAGTTGAAGATACTCCCAAGACCTTGTCCGGTTCAGTTAAATCGACCTTAATATTTTCCTGATTCTTATCCAGTCAAAGGCCTTCTCTGGTTCAGTCAGATCGACCCTAAGATCTCCCTGATTCTTATCTAGTTGAAGATATCCCAAGACCTTGTCCGGTTCAGTTAAATCGACCCTAAGATTTTTCTGATTCTTATCCAGTCAAAGGCCTTCTCTGGTTCATTCAGATCGACCCTAAGATCTCCCTGATTCTTATCCAGTTGAAGATATTCCAAGACCTTGTCCGGTTCAGTTAAATCGACCCTAAGATTTTCCTGATTCTTATCCAGTTAAAGGCCTTCTCTGGTTCAGTCAGATCGACCCTAAGATACTTGACTCTTATCCCAGTAGAAGACATCCAAGATTCTCTCAGCGTTCCTGTTGAGGTAGTAATCGCCCCAAGATTCTCTCAGCGTTCATGTTGAGGTAGTAATCATCCAAGGTTCTCTCGTCGTCCCGTTGAGGTAGTAACCATCCCTGGTTCATTCATCACCGTTTGAAGCTCCAGACCCGACTCCTGTAACCAACCAGGGTGCATCTATACAAAGAGTTTGAAGACCAGTTTCTGTAACAGGCCAGGTAATCATCTTCTTTTTCAGGTACGCAAGTTCTCGCTAAAGAATCTCTTACGCGATCGACCTCTCAGCATGGCATCTATAAGCCCATCATCCTATCCATCAATCTCCAAATGGCATTTATAAGCCCATTCCCACCATTACACTGCTAACATGTGAGCGCAAATTTCTGGGCACTCTAGTGTTCAATCATCTTCCACCTTCGGATTACGAAAGGCACGTCAGCCAATCTGCATCCTCAGGTCTAAGAAGATTGAACAGGGGCAACTGTTGTACCCCAAAATTTGCCCTCCCATATTCTTCAAGATTTGCAAAGAGCATGCTTCAAAATCTCCCCAAGGGTTGCACAGTTCAAAGGCCTCCTAACAGTCAAAAACTAGGGTTTTGGGTCTGGCAAAGAAATTGAAGTTTCCAAGGGTCCAATCAAGTCCCACATGCCTACAAACATGGTCAAGCATCCTCATGCTAAGTTTCAAGACTTACAGCACAAAATTGCGCAGTCAAAAACCCTAATTGCTCAGTAGTCAACTGTAGGGGCAAAATGGTCATTTGACAGTCAAAAGTCCAAATTTTTGGTCAACATCTTATTTTGAAGCCACAAACATCATTTGATCAATTCTTGATCATGATTTTCAAGGCATGGCTCAAAAAGTCTCAAGATGCAAAAGTTTCCATATTTGGACAGATGAAAAAGTCAACTGTAACTTGACCAAGGCATAACTTCCACATGGTGCATCAGAAAAATTCCATCCAAAGCTCATTTTGAAGAGAATGAAATTTCCTACAACTCCTCTTCACACTTCAAGTCCAAGAAATTCTCTCACAAAAAGTTATCAATCTCAACATTATAGGTCATTTTCAAAAGTCAACAAAAAGGGACTTTAAGTCAAAGACCATAACTTGAGATTGGTAAATCAAAATGACATGGGACCAAGAGAATTGGTTAGAGGACTTCAAGACCTTTCCAAAATGTCTAAGAACATGATCAAAGCTTAAAAATTGAGAAAGATATGCCTTGTGGAAGTTGGGAAATTTTTGGGAATTTTGAAAAGTCAACTTTGCTTCAAATGCCTCAAAATTGCTAATGGGCCACAATTTCTTCCAAGAATCATTATCCAAAAGTTATGCACGACCCATTGACCCAAAGGGGAGTTATTTCATCATTTTTTATTATTTATTTGAATTTTTATCACCATTAATTCATTTAATTAAATAAAATATGACAAAAATACTCAAGCATGCATTTTAAATCTTTTTATGCAGCTAATAGGTCTATCATAACTCCAAGATTTCGTGCATCACTAATATGGAAAGGTTTGGCCATGATTGGTATCAAAAAGGCATGGAAAAGATTGAAAAAGATCCATGGAAATCAAATCTCAAAAGCATTGAATGCAAAGGTTTTTGGTTGAAATTTCTACCCTAATTCATTCCATATACATACACAAGCACAAACCTAATCAAAAGAACCTGAATGCTGCGCTAGTACCTAAGAACACAAACTCACTTTTTCCTTAAAAACTTCAAACCTGTTTTCTGAGTTGCAAGGCATTTCAAGGCGTGGAAAGTACCTCAAAAGTTTGTTGAGACCTCTCTGATCATAACCCAATCAAAATCACATCTCCATACACCAAGAACTGGTAGAACACAGTCGCCCTGTTCCCAAAAATCTTCACATTCGTATTTGATTTTTCATGCATATTTATTGAGTTTTAATGATTGATTTATATTAACATAATCATGCTGAAGCTTTTGATGTATTTTAATTAAGCTAACGTGGTCTGTATGCAAAGTTACCATGGGAGACGCTTAGGGTTTCAAAACTCCTAAATTGGGGTTTTACGCATAAGGTAAAATTAGACCATGAAAACTATACCATTGAAACCGGGAGGTCCAGACGAATCATTCTCATACCTCGCGCCCAATTTATCATTATCCCAGAGCTAATCGCTATTTTCCTATACTGTGGTTAGTGGGGGTTCAAAACCCCCGCTATTTGATGTATTTTTCAGGCAAAAGCAAAGGCGTGGTGGAGAAGACGCTGAGGTGTAAGCCTAGGAGTGGGTAATTCAAATATTTTGCGCGTATTTTCATTTATCACCACTAACGCTTATTTCTCTTTCATAATAATTTCTTTCCATTATATGTCAAACAAACGCATTTGGCTGGTTGGTGAATGATGTGTCACGCATGCAATGGGACCTGGGTTCGATTCCCAGGTCCCCCATATTTCCTTCTATTTTTTCTCATAACGTGATTAGGTACTCAGCATGTCCAGAAGTCCACCAAACATCCAGCGCTGGAGCTTGCCACATGTCTCAGGAGATGGATCTGAAGGTCAGGATCTGGAGTCCACCATGGACATCAGTCAAACGCTCCACACGCATCCCAGAAAAGTCAACCAAGGGCTTGAATTCATTGGGCTTGATTGCTGATCATACCTCCAAAATTGGGGTCAACACCCCCCATTGGTTTGCATATTATTTTCTTTCTTTTCATTTTTTCTATTTATTTGTTTTATTTATTTTAGTTAATTCATCAAAATTAATTTTCATAAAATATTAAAAAAAAACAGAAAATCATAAAACAATAAAAAATATATTTTATTATTTAATTCACTAATGTTTTATTTTGTAAATAAATGTAATAATTAATTTAGTTTTAATTTTAGGTTTAATTTTAATATTTATTGAATAAAATAAAAAAAATGTAGAAATTAGGGTTTTTATACTTTTATTCCTTTTTTTCTTTTTCACCATATTTAATTATTAATTATTTTTGTAAATAAATTTATCATTAAATAATTAGGTTAAAACTAGATCAAACTTAAATATTTTTTTAATAATTAAAATGTTTAGAATTAGGGTTTTAATTCCATTTAATTTTCTCATTAAATTCCATAAATACAAAAACTCCAAAAAAATTCTTTCTTTTATTTAACTTAATTAATTTCATAATTTCAATTTAATTTCTGTAAAAGGGTCCAACGCCCTCGCGTCCGATTAGAATTTCTTTTCACGCGCTTATTTTATTTCCTTTATAAATTTCATGTACTTGCCCCCAAAGCCTTGTAATAGATTAATTAGGACATTTATTTTCCGTATTTTATTTCAAATCGGGTCTTGGATTTATTTGGCGATGTAGACCCGCGCCTTTGTAATAGCATAGGACTTTTATCTTCTCGCACCTTTTAACTGTTAATAACCACATGAAAGAATGAATGTCAAAAATAAAAACAAAGCGTAGATCACCAATGCATGAACAAGATAAACATAATTGAAAACGACACACAATTCACACACCACCCCTAGGGTACGTCTCACTGTTGCCTTGCCCCTCGAAAAGTGGTCGTCGAGTAGAGGACGTTTTAGTAAGTCCTCATGTCCATGAACATGGCATGAGGGTAGCTTCTAAGGTGTCTTCCTATTTCTCTGGTGACCACAATGTGTCGAACCCTCGAATTGACCCGAACACCTCCAACGGTGGTGCTACCTACCTCTCAATGGTGGGATGGCACTACTTTAAGGACATTTACACAGACGAATTCCTTAGGGTAGGTAGATGACTCGTAGATACTTGCTCTAATTCAAAAAAAACAAATCAAAAACTTCTTTTCACACCGACACTTTCAAAAAGCTTTCAAAAACAACTTTTCAAACACTCTTGAGGACTGATACAAGAGTCGAACTGAAATTTTAAACGAAACTTTTTTTAAACCCACAGTTGAAAAGCAAACAAACAATTTTGAAAACACAAATGAGTAAGTATCTAAGAGCCCATGGATAACCATGGATAGAAAGGGTGCTAACACCTTCCCTTTCTATAAATCTACCTCCCGAACCGAGAACTAATCTCAATAAGGTATTTTTCTGTGCTTTTGTCCTTTCCATTTGGAGAAAATAAAAGACGGTGGCGACTCTTGCTTCCGCGACATTTCGCGAACCAGCGTTAAACATTCAGTTCCAGATCCACCGATCACATAGAGGAAATACTTAAAATAATTAAGAAGAGCGGCTACAATATGGTCGAGCAGCTGGGGCAGACCCCATCGAAGATATCCATGTTATCTCTGCTATTATGCTCTGAGGCCCATGTGAAGGCTTTGATTGCATTCCTCAAAACTGCGCATGTGCCGCAAGAGGCTTCAGCTGATCAGTTCAAAGATTGTGTGGCCAGCCTGACTGCTGATAATGGGCTGGGTTTCTCATATGCGGACTTGACGCCGAAGGGGAGGAAGCATAATGATGCTCTGCATGTCTCGATTGAATGCAGGAGCACCACTATGGCTCATGTGCTGGTAGATATTGGGTCTTCACTGAATGTCTTGCCTAAGAAGGCATTGAATTGACTGGATTGCAAGGGTTTGACTCTAAAGCCTAGTAATATTGTGGTAAGGGCTTTTGACGGATCGAAGAGAATGGTGCACGGGGAGGTGGACATCCCTGTCAAAGTGGGTTCTCAGACTTTTGGGTCCACCTTCTATGTGATGGACATCAGGTCGTTGCATTCTTGTTTGTTGGGTCGTCCTTGGATCCACAAGGCTGGGGCAGTTACTTCCATACTCCACCAAATGTTGAAGTATCCGGTAAAAGGGAAGATTGTCACATTGTGGGGTGAAGAGGAGTATATGGTGAGCCATCTCAATTCCTTCCGCTATGTAGAGATGGATGGGGAATTTATAGAAACTCCTTGTCAGAATTTCGAAGAGGTCCCTCAGATCTTGGCATCAGCTGAAACTACTACCAACAACAAACCTCCTCTGAAGATGGCTTCCCTCAAGGATGCCAGGGCCGTGGTTGAAGAAGGTGGGTGTGCCAATTGGGGTCAGCTCCCTGATTTCACTAACAAAACTGACAAATTTGGTTTGGACTTTACTACAGGGGCTCAAAGGAATGTTCGACGCGCTCGGGCTGGAAGACCTCCCCTACACATCAGTAATCAGGGAATTAATGCCATTGAAGATAGCGAAGAGGACTCAGACATCGACAGCTGGATCTACCCAACTACCATTGGTGGACCGAGTAACTGGACGGCTAGGGACTTTATACCAGTTTCTTTTATTCCGCAGTAATTGACCTATTTGTTTTAAGATTTGTAATAAACAATTTAAAACTTTACGACCTTGTGCCTTGCCCGAGGCACATCGGCTTTGATTGTGAGGGCTATTATTTGCCATTTTATATATCATTAATAAAGCATTGGACATTTTCTTGCATACAAATTTTGTGCTCTCTGTTTTTCTTTTATGTTTTTCACTTTATCAAAACAGCTATTCTCTTACACATACTCACGTATCATAATGCAGATCCATATCCACTCCGGATCCCATTGATAACAGCTCTGCTATTGCTAGTTATGACTTCAAAAATTCGATCAACCAAGCCGAGGACGAAGGTGAAGATGATTGTGAGGTGTCTGGAGAACTTGCTAGACTACTACAACAGGAAGAGAGGGCCATACAGCCTCATGAAGAGCCGATTGAGACAGTGAATTTGGGTACTGAGGAAGACAAAAAAGAGGCTAAAATAGGTGCAAATCTGGAGCTTAGCGTCAAATAGAGGTTGATACAGATGTTGCACGACTATGTTGAGATCTTCGCCTGGTCTATGAAGATATGCCTGGTTTGGAAACTGATATTGTGGTACATCGCCTGCCGACTAAAGAAGATTGTCCTCCGGTTAAATAGAAGGTCTGTCGTATGCTCCCTGAAATGTAAGAGAAGATTAAGGCAGAGGTCATGAAATAGTTTGACGCATGATTCTTAGCTGTCACTTCTTATCTACAGTGGGTTGCCGACGTCGTTCCAGTACCTAAGAAGGACGCTAAGGTACGGATGTGTGTGGATTATAGAGACCTGAACAGGGCAAGCCCCAAGGATGACTTCTCGCTTCCTCACATCGATGTTCTGGTTGATAACACTGCACAACACAAAGTATTTTCCTTCATGGACGGCTTCTCTGGCTACAATCAGATCAAGATGGAACCTGAAGACATGGAGAAGACAACCTTTGTTACACAGTGGGGAACTTTCTGCTACAAGGTGATAATGTTTGGGTTGAAGAATGCTGGGGAAACTTATCAGCGAGCTATGGTAGCTCTGTTCCATGATATGATTCACCATGAGATCGAAGTTTATGTTGATGATATGATAGCCAAGTCTCATACTGAGGAAGATCACCTGGACCATCTCCAAAAGTTGTTCGACAGGCTAAAGATGTATAGGCTGAGGTTGAATCCGAACAAGTGCACCTTCGGGGTAAGGTCTGGTAAACTTCTGGGTTTCATTGCCAGCGACAAAGGCATCCAAGTAGATCCTGCAAAGGTAAAAGCTATACAAGAAATGTTGTTTCCCCGTACAGAGAAGGAAGTTAGAGGTTTCTTGGGACGCCTGAATTATATCGCCAGGTTCATTTCACATCTGACTACTACTTGTGAGCCAATCTTCAAGCTTCTGAAGAAAGATCAAGTGGTAAAGTGGAATGATGAATGCCAGACCACTTTCGAAAGAATCAAGGAATACCTTCAAGAACCACCAATTCTGATGCCTCTAGTTGAAGGAAGACCTTTGATATTGTACTTGACAGTGCTGGACAATTCAATGGGGTGTGTGTTGGGGCAGCATGACGAGTCTGGTCGAAAAGAGCATGCAATACACTACCTTAGCAAAAAGTTTACCAACTATGAGACACGATACTCATTGCTCGAGAAAACTTGTTGCGCTTTGGCATGGGCTGCTCGCCGACTGAGATAGTATATGCTGACTCACACTACCTTGTTGATATCGAAGATGGATCCGATCAAGTATATTTTTGAAAAGCCCGCTCTCTCCGGAAGGATAGAAAAATGGAAAATGATCTTAACTGAGTATAACATAAAATATAAAACTCAAAAAGAAATAAAGGGGAGTGTATTAGGTGATCATTTGGCTCATCAGGCCATGGATGACTACCAGTCCATGAATTTTGATTTCCCGGATGAGAACATCTTGTTGGTGACTGACTATGAAGAACCTGGACCGGATGAAGGACCTGAGGAGGATCCCGATGGTCTATGTATTTTGATGGAGCTTCAAACGTAGTGGGTAACGGCATTGGCGCTGTAATCATATCTCCCGAGGGTTGTCATACTTCGTTCACTGCTCGATTATGTTTCAACTGTACCAACAACATGGCGGAGTATGAAGCATGTATTATGGTCTTCGAGTTGCTATCGACCTAAGGATCAAGTTCTTGAGTGTATTCGAGGAATCCACTTTGGTGATAAGTCAGATCAAAGGCGAGTGGGATACGAAACACCCGAATCTCATTCCTTACAAAGAGTATGTACTGACATTGCTCCCACACTTTAAGGAGGTAACCTTCGAACATTTCCCACGAGAGGAGAATCAGTTAGTGGACTCGCTAGCTACCATGTCTTCTATGTTCAAGGTTAGGTGGGACAATGAAGCTCCCCAAATTACCATTGAGAGGTTGGACGAACCAGCACACTGCTGTGAAATCGATACCGAAGAAGTGGTAGACAAACCCTGGTTTCACGAAGCCAAAAGGTATCTTGAAGCTCAAGAGTATACCGAAGGCGCATCTGCAATGATATGAAGTTTCTGAGAAGGTTCGCTGCAAAGTTCTGAAGAAGTGAAAAACACAAGAAGGGGGGTTGAATTGTAAAACTTGAAATCAAATGCAGACAACACGTTATTTTTATCCTAGTTCGTTTGATCTCAAACTACTCCAGTCCACCCATCAAGGTGATTTCGCCTCTCTCCAACGAGGTCTTAATCCACTATATTCAACTGAATACACAACTGCTTTAACAACTGTTAAAGCCTTCTTGAGTATAACCACAAACCGGTTTATCTCAAGGAAATTCTTTTACAGATAAATGAACAAAGGTGTGTTTGATGTTTTCTATAAAAACTATATATCACAACTGTGATAATACACAATATTAAGCTTGGATAAAACTAGATTGCTAGAGCTATAGAGTAAGCGCTTGAGAACTTTAGCAAACTGGATGAGTGAGAACGAAAAGATGATAGGCTTATGCGTATGTGCGTATTGGAGAATTAACCATTTCTTTTCTCTCAGATTTGTTTATATAGCCTTGGAATAGATACGTTGTTGTCCATAACTTCATTTCAATGCAAATAACGTTCTTTCCTTTTTGAGAAGATCTTGTCTTTGATAAAGTCGTTGGTAATTAACCTGCCTTGAATGCTTAGTAACATTGACACTTCAGAATGTTCTGCTTAATGAAAATCAGAGTGTTCTTGGCTTTAGCTTATTCTGACGCTTCTGAGTGCTGATGACATGGTTAGGATCTTAATCAGAGTCAGAGTATGTTTTGCGCAGATTAGCGTAGCACATGTTTGATCTTCTGATCTGACATATCTTCTGATGCTGATGTTGATATTGATCTTCTGATGCTGATTCCATCAGAGTTTCTGTAATTACACAACATAATTTTTAAGTAGCATATATGTCATATATAAATATTTACAATTTATTTAATCTTGTATTTTGTTATCATCAAAACTCTAACTGAGGGTTGTAGAATCAAATTATGTTCTAACAATCTCCCCCTTTTTGATGATGACAAAAACCGGATTTTTTTAATTAAACTCAAGAACAAAAATGTATCAGAGATAGACAAATAAATAATAAATGGTATCAGAGATTAAGGATAAGGAATAAACGTATCAGAGCAAACAAATGAGGAATAAAAGGTATCAGAGTAACGAAGAGAAAAACTCCCCCTGAGTTGATTACTTCCCTTTAATTCCATGAGACCTTGAGCATCAGAACTTTACTTTATCAGAGTTCATCAGATTCTTGTACCTGTAAGCTTTTATTCCTTAAGACCTTGAGCGTCAGAACTTTACTTTATCAGAGTTCATCAGATTCTTGTACCTGTAAGCTTTTATTCCTTGAGAACTTGAGCATCAGAACTTTACTTTATCAGAGTTCATTAGATTCTTGTACCTGTAAGCTTTTCAGAAGAAAGACATTCAAATATATCAGAATGTTAGAATGTTTGAGACTTATGTCTCAGTAATCCGTTATTGAAAAATATCATTCTTTCTCCCCCTTTTTGTCAGTTATCAAAAAGCATAAATAATCAGAGTAAAAAAATGATCAGAGCTAAAAAAGCGATTATATTCAAAACAGAGGTAATGATAGTTTAGAACAAGTAAAAATATTACAGACAAACATGTAAAGAAAATAGGGAAAACACAAGAAAATTCTAAGAAGAAGGAGGAAGTCGTGTGAATGGTGTGAAGTGTTTAAATAGATTTCTAAAAAGTTTTTAAAAACCTAAACGTTTAAGAGAGAGAAATTAATAATGATTATTAGCATTAAATGATAGCTGATTTTAGGGGATTCAGAAAGATACTTAAACGGTTACCCATGACATGTGTCTCAATGCATCCAATCAGCGCTTTGCCTTTTCAGAAGCGTGAACGCGTGTTCAGCCTCAGGAAACAGCTGATGACTGGATGACACTTGTTTGCTTGAGTGAACAACACATCTATTCTTGAACTGAAGCGCTCAGATCTTCATGGATAGATTTTGATACAATCTGCATTTCTAAAATTCTGAAAGAGGATTGATCAGAAGTTCACAGAAATAAACATAATTCTGAAGGTTAATATATAAAATTAAAACAGTTTTATTCTGGACAGAGCTTCATGCTGAGATGTTTCAGAATGAAGTTGAACCTATCTTCAGAAAGTGGTTTTGTGAAAATATCATCCCATTGATGGTCTGTGTCAATAAATTTAAAATTTAAAATCCCTTTCTGAATATAGTCCCTAATAAAATGATGTTTTATTTCTATATGCTTAGCCCTAGAATGAAAAATTGGATTTTTACTTAAGCAAATAGCAGAAGTGTTGTCACAGAGGATAGGAATGTTACTCTCAAATATCTGGAAGTCCTCAAGTTGGCTTTTCATCCAGAGCATTTGTGTGCTGCATCCAGCTGCTGCTATGTATTCAGCTTCTGCTGTTGATAGAGCAATTATGGATTGTCTTTTGTTGGACCAAGAGATCAGATTTTCTCCCAGAAACTGGTAGCTTCCAGAAGTGCTTTTATGCTCTACTCTGTCTCCAGCAAAGTCAGCATCACAGTATCCTACTAAGCTGTAATCACTTGATTTTCTATAAAACAGACCCAGATTAGTAGTACCTTTCAGATACTTGAAAATTCGCTTAACCGCTGTTAAGTGAGATTCTCAAGGATCTGATTGGAACCTTGCACAAATGCATACACTGAATAAAATATCAGGCCTTGAAGATGTCAGATAAAGAAGAGAACCAATCATACCTCTGTAGACCTTCTGTTCTACCTTTTTGCTTACCTCTTCTTTTTCCAGAATGCACGTGGGATGCATTGGAATCTTTGATGGCTTACATTCTGAGAGATCAAATTTATTCAGAAGTTCTCTAACATATTTGCTCTGATGAATGTAAGTTCCTTCTGGGGTTTGATTGATCTGAATGCCCAGAAAGAATTCCAGTTCTCCCATTAGGCTCATCTCAAATTCTGCCTGCATACACTTAGCAAACTTTCTTCCCAGAGAAGGTTTAGTAGATCCAAAAATGATATCATCAACATAAATCTGACATACTAAAATGTTATTCTTAACTGTCTTACAGAATAAGGTTGTGTCCACTTTCCCTCTGGTGAATTCCTTTTCTAACAGGAAGTTACTCAGTCTTTCATACCAAGCTCTGGGAGCTTGTTTCAGACCATACAGTGACTTCTTTAGTTTGAAAACATATTCTGGGTTTTTTGAACTTTCAAAACCAGGGGGTTGGTGCACATATACCTCTTCTTCTATATAGCCATTTAAGAATGCACTCTTAACATCCATCTGATACAGAGTGATGCCTTTATTAACAGCAAAAGACATTAAAAGTCTGATGGATTCTAACCTGGCGACTGGAGCAAAGGTTTCTGTATAGTCTATCCCCTCTTGCTGACTATAACCTTGTGCTACCAATCGTGCCTTGTTTCTGATGACTTCACCTTGTTCATTCAGTTTGTTTCTGAACATCCATTTTGTTCCAATGACGTTGAATCCTTTTGGTTTAGGAACTAGATCCCATACATCATTCCTTGTGAATTGATTCAGCTCCTCTTGCATTGCTAGAATCCAGTCATTGTCCAGAAGTGCTTCATCAATTGAAGATGGTTCAATCAGAGAAACAAGTCCCATGAGGGATTCTTCAGAGTTTCTGAAGTTGGCTCTTGTTCTGATTGGATCTTCCTTTCTTCCTAAGATTGTTTCTTCTGGGTGATCCATGCTGCTTCTGGATGGTCTTTTTTGAGGTTCATCAACAGAAGGTGCTGGATTGCTTGCAGTTCCTCTTTCTGATGTTGAGGGAGTGATTCTGTTAAGAGCTTCAGATGACTTGTCTTCAGTACCTGTGAATTCAACTTCCATACCTGCAAGTAATTCATTCTGCTTTGACTTTTGAGAGTCAAGCTTATCATCAAAACGAACACTGATTGATTCTTCCACAATCTGTGTTTCTGTATTGTATACTTTGTACCCTCTTGAGCGTTCAGAGTATCCTAACATAATACACTTCTGTGCTTTAGAGTCAAACTTGTTCAAATAATTTTTAGTATTCAAAATAAAGCAAGTACATCCAAATGGATGAAAATATGAAATGTTGGGCTTTCTGTTCTTCCACAATTCATATGGAGTCTTTTCCAGAATAGGTCTTATGAAGATTCTATTCTGAATGTAGCACGATGTGTTTATTGCCTCTGCCCAGAAGATCTTAGCAACGTTAGTCTCGTTGATCATGGTTCTGGCCATTTCTTGCAATGTTCTGTTCTTTCGTTCTACAACTCCATTTTGCTGGGGAGTTCTAGGACAAGAGAAATCATGCAGAATGCCTTTGTCATTAAAAAAAGATTCAAAATCTTTGTTTTCAAACTCTCCACCATGATCACTTTTGACTTTGACGATTCTAAGATCCTTTTCATTCTGAACTTGGTTGCAGAAGGTGACAAACACAGAGTGTGACTCGTCCTTGTGTCTTCATAACTTTACCCATGTCCATCTGCTATAGTCATCTACGATTACTAACCCATACTTCTTGCCACTGACTGAAGCACTTTTAACAGGTCCAAATAAGTCAATGTGCAGAAGTTCTAATGGTTTAGAGGTGGAAACAACGTTTTTAGATTTGAAAGCTGGTTTTGCAAACTTGCCTTTCTGACATGCTTCACACAGAGCATCTGAATTGAACTTCAGGTTAGGAAGTCCTCTGACCAGATTGAGTTTGTTAATCTGAGATATTCTTCTCATACTAACATGCCCCAATCTTCTGTGCCAGATCCATTGCTCGTTGTTAACAGACAGAAGACACTTTACATTTTGACTTTTCAGTTCAGAAAGTTTAATTTTAAAAATGTTGTTTCTCCTCTTTCCATTAAATAGGATAGTCCCATCTTTCTGACTAACCGCTTTGCATGAATTTTGATTAAAGATTATATCATAACCGTTATCACTTAATTAACTTATGGATAACAGGTTATGCATTAATCCATCTACTAATAAAACATTACTTATAGAGGGAAGATTTTCGTTACCTATTGTTCCAGAGCCAATGATCTTTCCCCTTTGATTGCCTCCAAAGCCTACGTGGCCTCCAGGCTTAAGTTCCAGGCTTTGGAACATATGCTTTCTTCCCATCATGTGTCGTGAGCAGCTAGAGTCCAGGTACCATGACTGGTGTTTCTGCTTTGCTGCTAAAGATATCTGCAACATGTATTATTTTATCCTTAGGTACCCATATTTTCTTGGGTCTTGTTTTGTTAGTTTTACCAAAACTCTGGTTGAATTTTGGTTTGACAGAATAATTACTACTAGTATATTTGATGTCGTGTGTGTGCCCATATACAAAGTGAGAATCAAGTGAAGTGCATTTTATCACTAAATCCATGGCATTCCTTGGTGTAGGTGCCTTACCTTGGTATCCTATTCCTTTTCTTCCATTTCTGCTAACTCCATAGATCATTGAAGCCATCTTGCTTCTATCTATATTTTTAGCTAGAAACTTCTGAAAGCTGTAATCATACTCCTTGATGATCTCATCAGCACTGCTGGGAATTTCAGAGATTGTTTCCTTCTGAGAGTTTTGTAATTGATTTTCTAATTTTGAAATTTTATTTTTCAACTCAGAATTCTCCAATTTGAGACTCTCAGTTTTATCTGAGTCAGAAGCTAGATTCCTTTTCAGGTTTCTGAATTTGACTCTGATCTGCTGATATCTTTCCAGAATTTCATTAAGGCTTTCAGCTATTTCAGCCTTAGTAAAGTTAATAGCAAAGTCAGGAAATACCTCTTCTGTGTATGATTCAGAGTCTGATTCAGAAGCTTCACTGTCTTCTGTTATGTTTGCCATGAGAGCTATGTTTTCTCTCTCATCATCTGATTCTGAGTCATCTTCAGATGTGTCAGAGTCATCCCATGTAGCCATGAGACTTTTCTTCTTTTCCTTGCCAAACTTATTTTTGGGTTTTTCCCTCTAAAGCTTTGGGCAATCACTCTTGTAGTGTCCTTGCTCGTTACATTCATAGTAGATGATGTCTTTGTTGTTTGGCTTTCTGCTTCCTGAAGAGCCTTCAGATCTTCTGTGTCCATAGGAGGATTTTGACCTTCTGTATCTGGAGGAGAATTCATTCTGATTCTCTGATCTTCTTGGATTCCTGAACTTTCTTTGCCTCTGCTTCCACAGTTGGATCACCCTTCTGGAGAGGAGAGACAGTTCATCTTCTTCTGATGAGGACCCATCAGAGGTTTCTTCTATAGCCTGCAAAACTTTGGAGTCAGATTTTCTGTTAGATTTTAAAGCTAATGGCTTACCTTGCTTTTGAGGTTCATCAGCTTCTAGCTCTATCTCGTGACTTCTGAGGGAGCTGACAAGTTCCTCCAGAGAGATTTTGTTGAGATCCTTAGCTAGCTTCAGCGCTGTGACCATTGGCCTCCACTGTTTTGGCAAGCTTCTGATGATCTTCTTAACATGATTAGCAGTAGAATACCCTTTGTCCAGAACTTTGAGACCAGCAACCAGAATTTGAAATCTTGAGAACATCGTTTCAATTGATTCACTTTCTTCCATCTTGAATGCCTCATACTTCTGAATGAGCGCAAGAGCTTTAGTTTCTTTAACTTGAATGTTGCCTTCATGCGTCATTCTTAGAGAGTCAAACATATTCTTTGCAGTGTCTCTGTTTGATATCTTTTCATATTCAGAGTAAGAGATGGCGCTGAGAAGAATTGTTCTTGCTTTGTGATGATTTCTGAAATCACGCTTTTGTTGATCAGACATTGCTTTCATGTCAATCTTCTGACCACTTGCATTCACTGGGTGCGTGTATCCATCAGTCACCATATCCCACAGATCAGCATCGTGGGCCAGAAAGAAGCTTTCAATTCTGTCTTTCCAGTAATCAAAGTTCTCTCCATCAAAGACTGGAGGTTTGCCACTGAATTTGTCTCTTTCTTCATTGTTGTCATTGTTGATGTTTTGATGTGGTCCTGCCATAGTGTTTTTCTAACGCTGGATCTTGTACTGACACGGTTAAGTGTTATAAGCTCAGAACCAGGCGCTCTGATGCCAATTGAAGAAGTGAAAAACACAAGAAGGGGGGTTGAATTGTAAAACTTGAAATCAAATGCAGACAACATGTTATTTTTATCCTGGTTCGTTTGATCTCAAACTACTCCAGTCCACCCGTCAAGGTGATTTCGCCTCTCTCCAACGAGGTCTTAATCCACTATATTCAACTGAATACACAACTGCTTTAACAACTGTTAAAGCCTTCTTGAGTATAACCACAAACCGGTTTATCTCAAGGAAATTCTTTTACAGATAAATGAACAAAGGTGTGTTTGATGTTTTCTAGAAAAACTATATATCACAACTGTGATAATACACAATATTAAGCTTGGATAAAACTAGATTGCTAGAGCTATAGAGTAAGCGCTTGATAACTTTAGCAAACCGGATGAGTGAGAACGAAATGATGATAGGCTTATGCGTATGTGCGTATTGGAGAATTAACCATTTCTTTTTCTCTCAGATTTGTTTATATAGCCTTGGAATAGATACGTTGTTGTCCATAACTTCATTTCAATGTAAATAACGTTCTTTCCTTTTTGAGAAGATCTTGTCTTTGATAAAGCCGTTGGTAATTAATCTGCCTTGAATGCTTAGTAACGTTGACACTTCAGAATGTTCTGCTTAATGAAAATCAGAGTGTTCTTGGCTTTAGCTTATTCTGACGCTTCTGAGTGCTGATGACATGGTTAGGATCTTGATCAGAGTCAGAGTATGTTTTGCGTAGATTAGCGTAGCACATGTTTGATCTTCTGATCTGACATATCTTCTGATGCTGATGTTGATATTGATCTTCTGATGCTGATTCCATCAGAGTTTCTGTAATTACACAACATAATTTTTAAGTAGCATATATGTCATATATAAATCTTTACAATTTATTTAATCTTGTATTTTGTTATCATCAAAACTCTAACTGAGGGTTGTAGAATCAAAATATGTTCTAACAAGTTCTTCCTCAGTAATGGAATCCTCTATAAACGCAACCATGACTCCACATTACTACGGTGTGTAGACAAGAGCGAGGCAGAGAGGATCATGACAGATCTACATGAAGGCACCTTCGGAACCCATTCCAGTGGACAGACCATGGCTAAGAAGATCCTACAGGCAGGATACTACTGGTCCACTATGGAAGCCGATTGCTATCAGCATTCTCGAACTTGTCATAAGTTCCAAATCTACGCTGATAAGGTGCACATGCCTCCATTCCCCTTAAATGTTTTGACAGCTTTGTGGCCCTTTACAATGTGGGGCATCAACATGATCGGAGAAATCAGGCCCACCACTTCCAATGGACATCGCTTCATCTTAGTAGCCATCGATTACTTCAAGAAGTGGGTTGAGGCGGATTCCTTTGCTACAGTTACTAAGAGCGTCGTAGCACGGTTTATACGACACAATCTGATCTATCAATATGGTGTGCCAGAGAGAATTATTACTAACAATGGTACGAATCTCAACAACACAATGATCACCGAGATCTGTAAACAGTTCAAGATACAGCGTCATAATTCTTCTCCCTACCTACCAAAGATGAATGGCGTTGTTGAAGCAGCTAACAATAATATCAAGAAGATTGTGCAGAAGATGACGGTGACATACAAAGACTGGCATGAGATGTTACCATTCACTCTTCATGGGTACCGTACCTCATCTCGGACGTCGACAGGGGAAACACCCTACTCTCTGGTATATGGCATGGAGGCAGTCCTACCCATCGAAGTCCAGATACCTTCTCTCATGATTTTGAAGGATGCGGGTTTGAACGAAGACGACTGGATCCAAACCCGACTTGATCAGTTAACTCTAATCGATGAAAAGAGACTTATTGCTATTTGTCATGGCCAGACGTACCAAAAGCGAATGATCAAGGCTTTTAACAAGAAAGTCAGGCGTCAAGAATATCAAGTCAGGGATCTTGTGATCAAACGCATCATACTGCCGCAAGGTGATCCCAGGGGCAAATGGACCCCCACGTACGAAGGGCCATTTGTGGTTAAGAACATTTTCTCGGGAGGAGCTATGATTCTAACCACCATGGATGGTGACGACCTTCCTCACCCTGTTAATGCAGACATAGTGAAAAGATACTATGTCTAATCAAAGACCCGCTAGGTTGACCGGCCTAGGCAAAAATAAGGGCTTCCTGGCGAACCAAAAGGGTTCGGGAAAAAGTAAGGGATGAAAATGAAAAAAAATCTATACACTCGGCAAGTCGAAAACTCGAAAGAGCGGCTTGGGCAAAAAGGGGTATCCCGGTGGACTGAAAACCCAAAAGGGCGGTCCAGGAAAAAGTTATGGATATAAAGCATATCACTATGTCTCATTGGATCATCTTGCGACCAGACTTCATTATCGACTATCAAGCTCGGACGGTGCCAACCAATCTGATCAACTTTCGGCCAAGAAGCAAAGTGATGAGACGCTTGAAGATATAAAGGCAATAGCAGAGTTGGAACCCAATGGGGTTGTTTCACATAGTTGTTTTTCTTCCTTTTATACAAATTGTATAATTTCTATCTTTCGGCGGCATTCTCTTACTAGAGCGTCAGCCTCTTTGTACAAAAACGCCTATTACGGGCCAACTTCAAAAATCAATACAAATCATTTTCACAAGAAACTTCAATCTATTTTTTCTCTTTCTGTTTTGTTTTGCAAGAACGTCTAATGACTTATTTTTTATATATGCATTTGAAAATGATTGCTGCTCATAAATATTTACATAAGAAATAAAAGACAATTACTCGTAATTCCAGAAACACGGGCAAAAACAAGAAGTGCCAAACCCTACAGTTACTCTGCCCATCAGGTACCGGGATAGAGCCAGCTTGGGAACATGATTATTGATACATACACTCCCCACAGAGTAAAAGTATCCAAAGGCATTTGATGTCAGCTTTCCAGAAACAGGATGTAACCACCCTAGTTGAGGTTCATAATCGCAGGCGAGTCAGTAAAATTCATCCCCCAAGCAGAGTTTATTTCTCCAGATACAGGGGCTCAATCCCTAACAGAGTCCATCACTTCAGCTACAAGAATACTTTCTAGGTTCATTCCCTGCAGAGTTTATCCTCAAGCAGCATCTCCTCCCTACAGAATATTTACCAAGCTCCAGCAACTGTCAGGGATTTATTTTCCCAGACGCGAGCATACCCCGATAGCATTTCATGAACATACATCATGACATACGCATACATATCATATACAACATAATCTCATTTATTTTGAGAACATCATCTCACCCTGCATTTCATGCATCGCATATAACTAACCCTGATATCTTTCCAGGAAAAGAGGATTAGCTTCAACAAATTCAGCAGTTATGCAAGTCACATCTGCAGACGACTAACGGAATCTCAGTTCCCGAAACCAAACAGGTCAACTAATCTACACTATCGCTTTGAAGAAACCCTACGACCCAGGTTCCTTATCATAGCCCTACTATCCAGGATTTCATATCGAAGTAACCCTACTATCCAGGTTCCTTCTCACAGCCCTACTATCCAGGATTTCATGTCGAAGTAACCCTATTATCCAGGTTCCTTCTCACAGCCCTACTATCCAGGCTTTCATATCGAAGTAACCCTACGACCCGGGTTCCTTCTCACAGCCCTACTATCCAGGCTTTCATATCGAAGAAACCCTATGATCCAGGTTCCTTCTCACAGCCCTACTATTCAGGCTTTCATATCGAAGTAACCCTACTATTCAGGTTCCTTCTCACAACCCAACTATCCAGGCTTTCATATCAAAGAAACCCTACGACCCAGGTTCCTTCTCAAAGCCCTACTATCCAGGATTTCATATCGAAGTAACCCTACTATCCAGGTTCCTTCTCACAGCCTTACTATCCAGGATTTCATATCTAAGTAACGCTACTATCCAGGTTCCTTCTCACATCCCTACTATCCAGACTTTCATATCGGAGTAACCCTACGACCCAGGTTCCTTCTCACAGCCCTATTATCCAAGCTTTCATATCTAAGTAACCCTACTATCCATGTTCCTTATCACAGCCCTACTATCCAGGCTTTCATATCAAAGAAACCCTACGACCCAGGTTCCTTATCACAGCCCTACTATCCAGGCTTTCGTATCGAAGTAACTCTACTATCCAGGTTCCTTCTCACATCCCTACTATCTAAGTTTTCATATCGGAGTAACCCTACTATCCAGGTTCCTTCCCACAACCCTACTATCCAGGCCTTCATTTCGAAGTAACCCTATTATCCAGGTTCCTTCTCATAACCCTACCATCTAGGTTTCCAGACAGCAGAACACAACACTATAAGAACGATACCCGATCAAACACGATTGGTTTCGCATTTTCCTAGTAAGTCACGGTGCAGCTTGTACCCTGACCAGATATGCAGTTCACTTCCGGTTCCTCGAGCAGAAGTTAATTCCTCAGTAGAGTAAAGGATAACTGAAGCTCCTAAAATTCTATTTCTCCCAAGATAGATACCAACATTCCTCAGAAGATTCCTCCTCAACGACGGGAACAGGAATTCTCATCAAAGGAATATCTTAGGAAATCAACATCCTCTAGATGGCATCCTTAAGCCCATCTCCTACAATTCTCTGTCACATCCTAGATGTCATCTTTAAGCCCATCTCCGACAATTCTCCGTCACATCCTAGATGGCATCTTTAAGCCCATCTCCGACAATTTTCTGTCATCAACTTCCAAATGGAATATGTAAGCCCGTTCCCGATATCACCAAATCAAGTATCACTTCATACGAGTGCAAATTTCTGGGCACTCTAGTGTTCAATCATCTTCCACCTTCAGATCACAAAAGGCAGACAAGCCAATCTACATCCTCAGGTTTAAGAAGATTGAAAAGGGGCAACTATTGTACCCCAAAACTTTCCCTCTCTTTTTACTCAACACATTCCCATTGAGATCCTCAACTTGCTCAAGGATGCCCAAGAGTTGACCAGACAAACTCTCTCCTAAGGCAATGTACCTCAAACTAGGGTTTCCATTTTCATCAAGGTGGGTGAAATCCAAAGACTTCATATGCTCTCCATGGTCCTAATAAGTTATCAAGACCCTCCATGTCAAATTTCAAGCCTTGCACAAGAAGTTTGCTCAGTCAACTGCCTAGATGTTGGAGAATCGACTGTACTAGGTCAAAAGTCAATTGTGGCCCACATACAGTCAAACATCAAGATTTTTGGTCAACATCAACATTTTGAAGTTATATCCATCAATTTATCAATGTTTGATCATGATTCCTCAAGGAATTCCCCAAATTCATCAAAACCCAAAAGTTGTTAAATTAGGGTTTCTTAGGAAAAGTCAACCAAACTTTGACCAAGCATAACTTCTTCATACTTTATCAAAAAATTTCCATCCAAGGCTCATTTTGAAGAGGATGCAATTACCTACAATTCATATTCATCCCTCAAGTTCAAAATATGCACTCACAAAAAGATATGAATTTCCATATTATAGGTCATTTTGAAAAGTCAACAAAAACACTTTTTGGGTCAAAGCTTCTTACATGAACATGGAAGACCCAATTGAGATGAGACCAAAAGATTTGTTTAGGGGACATCTTAAGATTTCTAAAAAATCACAGAACACCTCTCTAGGGTTAAAATTGGAGGAGATGTGCCTTGTCAAAGTTGACCCTTTTTGCAAAATTGCCAAAAGTCAAATGGGCTCAAAATTACATTTTTTGCCAAATGGGCCTAACTTTTTATGCTTGCACCTTACTTATAACATGGTCCTCGACCCAATTACTTATCCACATGTTATTTGCTTCATTTTCCAATTTATTTTTATTTTTTATTAATTAAAAATTGAATTAAATCAAATAATTGGTAAATAATATCAAAGATCTGTTTTGATATGATTTTTTGACAGGTTTGCAATTAAAATATGCTGAAATATCAAGGCCAAATAGAATCAAGCATGATTGGTACAAGAAAGGGATGATTTGGCTCAATATAGCAAGTTTACATATGGCATGGAAATCAAATCAAATCTTCCATAATTGCAAAGATACAAGCCAATTTTATAACCCTAAATCATTCTATGATATATAATGAAGATGTACAAGGCATAAGATAAGGGTTAGCAGTCGTGAAAGAGGCAGAGCAAATTCAAAAAAATTCAAAGAAAAGTGTGAATCGGTTTTCACTCCACAGGCCATCTCAAGCCATCCTAGCAATGCCAATCAATTGTTGGACGTCTCAGAAAGTCATCCCAATCGTTTGCAAGGTCTAAAACATCAAGAAACGCAAGCTGTAACTCACACAGTTTGCAAATTTTTTCAAAATCTATTACATAATTTCTGCATCATTAGCATGTTTAATTGACATATTTGTGATCTTTGACATGTTTTCAAGCTGACTGGATAGTTTAATTATATTTTTAAAGCATATACGTGTATCTGCCATTGCTAGGGTTCACCTTGCATTTTTAGGTTTTTGTCCACAGGTGAAACTAGCCTAAATAAAGGGTGTCATCGTGTTCGTGAGGTCAAAACAAATTGATCAATGTATTCATAAGTGATTTATCATGCTTGTATCATGTTTTGAGATATTGCAGGTTTCTAGCCATGGAAGTTTGTCTGTGGGTATAGGTCTTTTCCTAATATGACGGTTCCTTGGAGAAGACAGTGGCATGGCAATCAGCCATTGGGTCATTTGAATCTTGCGCGCATTTTTTTCAGTTAATCATGTTTTTGTATATTATGTTTTATTTTTATATTATTAACAAACAAGCCAATTAGCCCAGTGGTGAGGCGCGTTGTTGGTGAACATAAGGACCTGGGTTCGATCCCAGGTCCCAGTAAAATTGTTTTCTTATTTTCCATTTACAGATCATATGTGTCACCTGCCCATATGACTACCATGCGCCACCAATATCTAGTCAGCAGATGCATAGTCAACCAGATCCAATGCATAGCAATGAAGGACCCATGGTACACCCTCAGGTCAACACCACATTGAACCAAGCGCTGACTGGGCTTGGATGGCTAATGGGCCTGGGAAATTCAACATTGCACCCCCCCCCCATTCAGCACAACACAGGCCCAATTCCTCTCTTTCTCTATTTTTTTTAATTTATTTTATTCATTTTCTTAATTACTTTTCCTTTCACAAATAATATTTAAAATCATTTTTTTATTTAATCAAAAAATCACAAAAAACACCAAAATCATTTTTTTCACAAAAATATTTTACTTCTTGATTAATTTAGTTTAATTAACTTAGGGAAATTTAATCCTTTTTTTATATAATTAAAAATAATTAGAATTAGGGTTTTTAATTGTACATAACTTAATTATTTTTTTTCTTCAAAAAATAACTTAAATATTTCTTTCATTTAGATTTTTAGGGTTTTTAACCATTCTCGCATTTAATTTGTCGTGCGCATTTTAATTGTTTTATTATTATTGTAACGGCTCCGGGATTGTAATAGTAATTAGGGTTCTAAACTTCTGCATTTTGTATTTTCAGTCAAGATGACTATGTAACTTCCAAAGCCCTGTAATAGTTAGGTTTATTTTCTCGCACTTTAAATTCCTGCAAATATTTAACTGTTAGATGCATGGTTAATAGGATTGTATGGAAAGAATATCTGAAAATTAAAATGATAGATAACCTAATATGCAAAGACTAATTAATTGAAAAAACTCACACGCACATATCCACTCCTAGGGTTTGCCTCACTTCGGTTGCCTTCGGTAAAATAGTCATTTAAGCATAGGAGATTTTAGTGATTGCCCTCCTGTCTAAAAGATCAAATGTCCCATTCGAATGTTGCCTCGGAAATGTTTCCTCTGAAAGATATTAAGACTCTAGGGTTACTACTAAAGTTTCCAACCCATTGCTTAGGTGACTGTACTTGTCCCTTTCGAATGTCCCTTACCAACTCCAACGACGGGGCTACCTACTCCTTAATAGTAGGATAGCGCTGTCTAAAGGAAACGAGAAAATGAACAATCTTTTTCGAGTAGGTAGAAACTCTTAAGTACTTGCTCAAAACAATAAAAACTCTTTTTCACAACTCTTGATATCCGTAACATTTGCAATAAAATGCAAACTCAAGTCAGTTCTCCCACCGTATTATAGATCTGGCGACTCTACTGGGGAGAACTTAAAAGAGGGGTTACCTTTAGAGTTAGATCACTTTATTTGCTTCATTTGATTTGTTTGCTTTATCTTTAAAGGGTTGCTTGGGTTTACTTATCTTTCAAAGATCCTATACCCGAATCTAGGATACCTTATGTAAGTAGCTATAGATCATGGAAATTGTACGACATAGACCGATATGGTTTAAGTGATGGCTATGTTAGTGCGATGCTTTTGTTTGTACTGGTGTCCTTTGAGTCAGTCGGAGAGAATACTAGGCTCCCGTGTAGTGTCATAAGCATTAACTGACTTTTAGAACCTTAATTGACCCAACTTAGCCATTAGAAGGTAGTGAGATATCTGATTTTGGTGCAGTCAAAAGATGGTTGATACTCGATGCTACACTCATTGAGATTAGACTCTCAGGCTTTTTTTGGTGGCAAGTCAGTTGCCGTGCTAAACAAAACCTGTGAGAAAAATCAGTGATATTGAGATCCCTAGAACCTGGTTACTATTTTAGGATAGGTTGAGCCAACTAAACTTCAAGAGGGTACTTACCTACGGACACCATGCAAGCCTTAAACCTAAGGCACTTGTGTGCTTTGTTTGTGTTTGTTATTTGTTCAAACATGACATCATAACATCATATCATGACATTTTCACTAACCATTTCAAGGATATAGGGGATTTGTCTTGGTTCTTTGTTGCAGGGGTCATGGCTTCTAATCGCGGAAATACTATCCGAATCAACTTTAAAAAGGTACCTTCCAAGCTTGAGGAATTAGTCTCAAAGGTTCCTGACAATTCTCAATTCACCAAGAGACATGGTCACCTACTCAGTTTGGTTATTGCCCATTTCAAAGAAGAGATTATCAGTATCATGTTCCAGTTCTTTGATCTTAAACATCACTATTTTACCTTCCCGGATTATCAGTTGGTGTCCACAATGGAAGAATTCTCTAAGTTACTCGGAGTGTCTATTCTTGATCAGATACCTTTCACCGGTCTAGAGCAAGTTCCAAAACCTGAAGACATTGCAACAGCCTTACATCTGAAACGATTAGACATTGTATCTAATTGGGAAACAAGAAGTGTAGTCAAGGGTTTTCTTCCCAAATTTCTGATGGAGAAGGCTCAGTGGTTTCTAGAAGCCATGAGTTTTCGTGCTTTTAAGGATATTTTGGATTTGTTAATCTATGGTTTGGTGCTTTTCCCTAACCCGAACCAACTCATAGATATAAACGCCATCAAAATATTTCTTACCCATAATCCGGTGCCTACTTTGCTTGGAGATATTATGCATTCTCTTCACACTCATACTATGAGGAAGCGAGGGACTCTCATGTGTTGCATACCTCTATTTTCCAGTTGGTTTATTTCGTACCTCCCTCGATCGATAATGAAGAATGAACAAGGCTTGAGGTGGTCTTAAAGGGTGATGTCAATCGCTCGATCAGATATCCATTGGTGTTCCCAATCTCAGGAGGACATCACTATTATTGACCGCTGTGGAGAATTCCCTAATGTGCCACTCCTTGGCATAAGGGGAGGTATCACTTAAAATCCTTCCCTAGATCTATGCTAGTTTGGTTATGCTCGAAGTGAAGGTTCTCATGATATGCTTATCCATGGTATAGTATTCAAATATGAGAACAATCCTCAGAATTTTTGTCAAAGGTTTATACACGCTCAGGGCATGATCAATAAGATTGATAGCAGGACTTTGAGGAATAAGAATTCCATTACTCTGGAGACTTACCTCAGATGGGCGCGATCTCGTGCTCAAAATCTTATGATGCCATATCCTACTATCCTACCAGTGATCGTAGAACCTATTGTTGAAGGAGATGTTCCTCATACCATTCTTCACCCTGATATGCCTACTAACTTTGAAGAACTACATAAGTCCTGGATTCAACTCAAGGAAGAAAGTGATACCTTTGAGAATCAGTTCTATGCTAGTGATAAGAAAGTACGGGAGCTGAAGAAATTACTCCACGAAGAACAAATCCTTAATGCATATCTCAATACAAAGAGGAAGTGCCCATGGGAGACTTTAGTTCATATTTTGCTTCTTTGTAACTCTTTTTGTTTTCATTATAAGCCTAGAAGGCAATTATAGTTTGAGCTTGTTACTAAAACTTCTTTGTTTCCTTTTGTTTAACAAATTTAAATCCCACGAAGATCCTTGAAAATATTGCACTTGCATTTACATATCATGCATATCATCACATAACAGGTACTTTCTAGACAGGTTTTCTCATCTTCTTGCTATTTATTTCAGTAAAAGATGGCTCTCAAACAAACTGTGAAAGAACTTCAAGCTCAGAACGCTCAGTTTTAGAAAATGTTCCTGGACTTAGCTAAGGGACAAGACAAGTTAAAGACCCTCATCATAAAAGGGAATAAAAAGAAGACTAAGAAGCCAGCAGTCTTTCTTAATATGGGCAGAAGATTCAAAGGACCGGTCAAAAGGGCTCTAGATTTTGAGGTCCCATCAAATGAAGACGATAACCAAGAAGATGATGACAAGAGTGTGAAAGATGAAGAGATTAACAACCTTGGTTCTGGCCAAGATTCTGATGAAGACTATTCTGCTGAACAGTATCCTCCTGCTGATGACAGATATAAACAGTTGGAAGATAACCTTAATTCTATGGAAATCCAGAGAGTTCTTGGGTTGGATTTTGAAGAGCTAGGGCTTATCACGGGGGTTGTCATCCATCAAAAGTTCAAGGTCCTGGTCTTTGCCAAATATGATGGCTTTTCTTGTCCCAAGCTTCATGTGTTATCCTATGTTTGAAAGATCCAACCCCATATTGCTGACAGAAAGTTATGGGTTCACTTCTTTCAAGAGAGCTTATCTGGGACACAACTGGAATGGTTCTATCAGCTGGAAGGAACGAACATCCGCATTTGGGAAGACCTAGCTACTACTTTTTACAAGAAGTATCAATACAATGTTGACCTTGAACCAACTCGTGTGCAACTACAAAGTATGACTATGGGCTCGAATGAAGGGTTTAAAGAGTATGCCCAAAAATGGAGAGATCTGGCTGGAAATGTGCAACCTCCTTTATCTGATTGGGAGTTGGTTGAAATGTTCATGGGAACTCTGACATGTCCTTTCTATAACCATCTGATTGGAAGCTCCTCATCTGGTTTTAACGAGCTGATTCTAACTAGGGAACATGTCGAAGGTGGTATCAGAAGTGGAAAGATTCAAGTGGATGCGTCTTCGAGTACTGTAAAGAAGACATTCAATGGTAAGAAGGAAACAAATGTTTTTTATGGCTAGAAGGGTCGTACTAGAGGTAATCACTATCCATCTGTAGGATTTGTGTTAATTTCTAATCTTGCACATGTTCAACAACATCAGCAAAACAATCAGCGTATGTCAGACGTACCGAGAAGACAGTTTACCAAGATCAGTATGCCACTATCTCAGGAGTTGCAACATCTTTTAAAAGTAGAGATGATAATGTTAAGGGATCCTCCGCAGTATCCCAACACCTTCTTTCCCCATTACAATCCAAATGTGAAGTGTGCTTACCATTCCAATAGCCCGAGGCACAACACCGATAGTTGTTGGGCCTTGAAAAACAAAATTCAAGACATGATCGACAATAAAGAGATTGAGTTTGATCCACCCAAGACTCCCAGTGTGATTATTGCACCAATTCCTAAGCACAACAAAGGCATTAGTGCTATTAATGATGTTTTGTATGTCTCTGTTGTAAGTGAATTAGTTATTCCCCTCCCTATTATCAAGAAGAATCTGTTGCAGGCCGGTTTATTTCTCGGATGTATTGAAAGATGTTACTATTGTGCAGCCAAATCCAATGGCTGCAAATTACTGAAAGAAGGTATTCAACGTCTAATATACAATCACCTAATTCTGGTTGAGAAGATTTCGTCTGTTAAGAATTTGTTGCAAGACTTGGAGCTGGAGGAGGTATAAGTAATATCTGGCATTCCTATCAGGATCACTTCTAAAGGTCATGTAAGGATCACTACCAAATCCAAAGTTGCTCCTCTAATAATCACCGCACCCGGACCAATTCCATATTCTTCAGATAAAGATATTCCTTGGAACTATGGAGCCGACGTCTACTACCATGGTGTCAAGCAAGAACTATCGAGTACTGATATAAAAGCTACTGAAAATACTGATCCCACTATTGATAATATTACAGGGACCAGTAAAGTTACTAGAAGTGGAAGGGTTTTATCTATGGAAATCTCTCCGAAGACTGTTGCAACACCAGTTCGAGTTACCACTACCAAGTCAACTATTGAGGCTCGAGGCAAAGAGCAAATAACGGAGCCTTCCCAGACGGAGGCACCTAAGGAAACTACAGTTGAATATACCTCCAGGCAAGAATTGATGGAGGTATTGAAAATCATCAGGAAAAGTGATTACGAAATTATTGAACAGCTGGAGCAGGCCCTTTCTAAAATCTCCATGTTATCCCTATTATTGTGTTCTGAAGCCCGTGCACAGGCTTTAGTAAAGTTCTTAAAATCAGCTCACATTCCACAAGAAATGCTTGCCGATCAATTTGGAAGTTATGTTGTTATCCTAACTACTGATAACGAGCTAGGATTTTCTTATGTCGACTTGACCCTGAAGGAAGGAACCACAATAAGGCCTTGTATGTCTCTATTGAATGCAGGGGAACTACTCTAGATCATGTATTGGTTGATACTGGTTCCTCGCTAAATGTTCTACCAAAGGTGATCTTGGCAGACTTGATTGCGAAGGGGTTATACTGAAACCTAGTGATATCGTGGTGAGAGCCTTTAACGGGTCAAAGAGGATGATACATAGAGAAGTAGATCTCCCGATCAAGGTAGGTTCGTAAGTCTTTGAATCTACCTTCTATGTGATGGATATTCAACCAACTTATTCTTGTTTACTGGGATTCCCCTGGATCCATGGGGCAGGCGTTGTTACCTCAACCCTACACCAGAAGCTGAAATATCTTGTGAAAGGAGTATATGGTGAGTCATTTGAACTCATTCTGGTATGTAGAGATGGACGACAAATGCATCGAGACTTCCTGTCAGACTTTTGAATTTATCCCTCCTACCGTTATTGAAGACGTTTCTGTTATTCCCAAGGTTACTAGGGTTCCTCCTAGAATGGCTTCTTTGAAGAATGCTAGAGATGCAGTAGAAGAAGGTGGTTGTACTACTTGGGATCGGCTTCCTGATATTCCGTATAAATCTGAAAATTTTGGTTTGGGTTTCACTGTAGAGGCTCAGAGGGCTGTTTTTTGTGCTCGGGCTGGAAGACCACCATTCTGCGTCAACAACAATGGAGTCAATGCCGTAGAAGATGCTGACAGTGACTATGACCTTGACAGTTGGATCTTTCCTACCGTTGGCAACATGCTCAATAACTAGAAGACTCAAGACATTATCTCAATCTCCTTTATTCAGGAGTAATAGCTATTTTCTGTTTTATTGCTTTCAAAGTTTTTGTTATGTAATTTTTAAACAGTGACTTTAAGCCTCGTGCCATACCCGGGGCACGATGGCCCATTTGTTAAGGATTGTCATTTCATAAACATATCTTCATTTAATAAATAATTGGATGTTTTGCATTCAAATTTTGTGCTCTCTGTCTTTCTCTTATTTTTATCACTTTTAAATAGCTATGTGTTCTTACACACACCCACACAATAAATTGAAGATCCACATCCACTTTGGATTCTATTGGTAACGATTCTGCTATTGTCACTTATGACTTTGAAAATCCGATCTACCAAGCCGAGGACGAAGGTGAGAAAGATTGTGAGGTACCTGGAGAACTTTGCAGACTGTTAGTGCAAGAAGAAAAGGCTATCCAACTGCATGAAGAGCTAGTCGAGATTGTAAACTTGGGTACTGAAGCAGACAAGAAAGAGGTCAAGATATGGGCCAATATAGAAAACATTGTCAAGAATAGGTTAATCAAGATGTTGCATGACTATGTTGAGATCTTTGCTTGGTCGTACGAATACATGCCAGGGCTCAATGCTGATATCGTGGTTCACCGTCTGCCGATGAAAGAGGGTTGTGCTCCAATAAAGCAGAAGGTTCGTTGCATGTGTCCTGAGATGTCAGAGAAGATCAAGGTTGAGGTTATGAAGCAATTCAACGTAAGTTTCTTAGAAGGTACATCATATCCTCAGTGGGTTGCAAATGTGGTGCCAGTGCCTAAGAAGGATGGCAAGGTGTGTATGTGTGTAGATTACAGGGATCTAAATAGGGTAAGCCCCGAGGATGACTTTCCACTTCCACATATTAATGTTCTGGTCGACAACACCGTGTTGCAACTGGTTTTAAATATAGAGCCGTCACTATTAGTTTTTATCCTAGGGAAGGGCATCTAATAAGAAACCCTAATTCGCAGACAGAGATTCTAGGTTTCGGACTTCATTAGATGAAAGGAAGGTGTTAGGCACCTTTCATCTACCTTGTTCGCAAGGATACTAGGTTTTAGGTTTAGGTTTCGGGTTAAACAAGGTTTTAAATTTTAATTAGGAGGACTCGCCACGATTTTTAATCGTATGCCTATGTATCCTCTTATGAGGAATCAGAGTTCCAATTCGTAGTTCGTATGGGGTTGGTGTTTTTTAGGGGTCGCAAATGTATTTTGAATTTCCTCACATTTGACCGGGAGTAGTGATTGTGGAGATTTTGGCTAAATACGCGACTAGTCAAAATCCGTTTGAAACCCTTTTACAAAAAACTGTTGTTTAGATTAGTTTGTTGCGAAAAATAGTTTGAGATTTTTTAATATTTTGTAATCATATTAATTACAAAAATCTTAATTAATGCATGACTAAAAATATTTTAATGCAAATATATAAAAATAATAATATATGAATTCTTGAATAAAAATAAATTATTTGCATGTTAATATAATAATATTTACATAAAATAAATAATAATAATATAATAAATAATATTAATAATATTAATTATTATTGTAAAGAAAATAAATAGATAGTATATAAAAAATAAAATAAAAAATATATATATGAAAGAAAATAAATTAACTAACCAGGGGGTGCAATTTTATGTTAATAAGTAAAACAGAGGGTGTAAAAAAAAGGACCCTGGGCTGGCCCAAATATGAATTCAGAAGGGGGGTGAAAATTGTTTTGAAGTCTTAGTAAAATTGGGAATGGGGGCGTGAAGAGTAATGGGCTAGGCCCAACTGCACAGTTTGGAGAGGCCGGTTAGATTGGGTGTTGCGAGGGAGTACGGGAGTACCGTAGGGACTTGGCCTACGACCGTCCGATGTGATCTAATAGATAGAGATTGAGAGAGCGTGTTGATTATGGTGCATGCGCGTGTATAAGACTGAAATGGAGTATAACTTATTATTTTTTCCATTTTATTAATCCTCTTCTTTATAGTAAAACCTCTCTCTCTCTCTCTCTCTCTCTCTCTCTCTCTCTCTCTCTCTCTCTCTCTCTCTCTCTCTCTCTCTCTCTCTCTCGTTAACCCTCTCCTTTCTTCTTCTTTCAAAATCCTAGTCCTAACATCCCTTGTCCCCACGGCGGCTCAACCCAAACAAACCTCTTCTCATCGTAAACGAAAACCCAGCAGCCCTCAATACAACAACAACCCAAAAAAATGCTAAGTCGAATTACCCTTTTTGCGATCCTGTTTGATTTCTGGGCATTTATCCGACTCGGGGTTGATCTCTTCTTCTTCTTCTTTGTTTTTACAGGTTCCGATGGAGGTTGAAGATGGTGGTGAATGCGAACGGAGTAGCGGCGATGGTGATTAGCGCTAGAGGTGGAGGTTATGGGCTCACGCGATTAGGGTTTCAGATATTGAAACCCTAATCCCATCAATCTTTGGTCTTCAACGCGAGACAGGGTATTCTTTGTTTGGTTCTTCTGTCTTACCTCTTCGGTCTTTGTCCCCCAATTCTTCTTCAATAACTCTCTTTTGTCTTCCCCTAATTTGTTCTTCTTCTACACTATTTATAGGCCTTTAGGTTTTTTGATTATTTGTTGTTATAGGTTAGGTTATCATTTTTTTAGGAATTTAGAATCAATTATGGATTGAATTGATTAGGGATTGAAATTTGATTCTATTATAATATTCGAATTTGATTTGGTAGTGTAAATTCTGGAGATTTGATTTGGTTTATCATAAATTAGTTTTCTGGGCTTGGATAAGATTTGTATATTTTAGATTTTGATTGATTGTTAATAATTTCTACAGTAGGTGTTTATTGAGAAAACCAACGTTGATCTTGGCTTAATTTGTACAATTGTTGTTATTTGTTTTTGGGCCTCACATTATTTCATCCAGCTGTATTGGTCTTACTTAATTATTTATTTCTTTTGTCCAAGCAGTATTATAATTGTTATAGCAAAAACGTTTTTAACAACCCTAGGCCCAAATGCCCTTTCTGTAACCCAATATTGCTTTAACCAAAATTTTGATAAATATAATTTAAAAAATGTTATTTAATAATAAAATTGAAATAAATAAATAACAGTAACGACAATATACTTTTCTTATATATTCTTTTTTCTTTTTTATTAGAATAAAATCAACCATTTTACTAATAATTTCTTAAAAAAAAAAAAAAAAAAATGGGTTATCCAGAAATCGTTTAATAGGCCTGCAGTCTTTTAATTACACCCTCCTTTTGTTGTTTGGATGACAAAGTGGAAATGTCCCAACTAAATAAACTCAATGGGCCTGTGATTAGTAATTACACCTCCTCCTTACTATTTGCTATTAAAAGAAGTGGACCAAACAAGATGGGCTCGCTATTGCAATTTTACATTTTCTTTTACTAACAACAATAATTTTTAAATGGACCTTAATATGTTTAATTACAGATAATAACAACTTAAACTCAAGTTTACTTTAATAATTAAGGACTTAATAATTACTTGAAATAATTTTCCATTTTCGAATCGCATGGGCCATTGGCCAACATGCTTCGCGAATGGGCCTATGGATACATGAGTCTTTCTGATTTAGAAAGCCCCACTCTCTGGAATTAAAATACACCCCTAGTCGACTTGAATAAAGATGGGCCATCAGATACTACTGTATCATCTTTAATTAAATATTTCTTCTATTTTAATCTTGAAAAATAAAATCATTAAGGTACGACAGTTGTCCCTATTCAATTATAGATCCCTCTTGGACATAGTGAAGTGGGACATAAAGCATTTGTGTGAATCTCCCCAAGAGCTGATGGATTCATGTCCAAGGCATTTAAACTAAAATTATGTTTATCCTTCAATGCAAGGAAATATAGTTTGAATTTCTTCAATTCTTTAACGACTTATGTGTGGCTTTATGTATTGTGCAGATAATACAGTCAAATGGTTTTAATGCTGACAACCGTCAAAACATTGTGTTGATGACAACTCTCAAATTTTTTTATCACGATAACTCTTCCAAAGATTCCTGATGATAACCTCTGAACAATAAATATATCATAAGCCTCACAAATCAAATGTATAAAGTTCCAATTGAAGGTGCTAGACAATGTTGAATCAAGTAAAGGAACTTGAAGTTGAAGTTGCAAAATCAAGGATGTGAAGTGTGAAAGTTCCCCTGGTCATGTGTTTAGTTCTTTAGTTTTAATAAATTTATTGTAAAAGAATAAATATAAATCTTGAGGTACTAAGGCAATGCACACACACACACACATAAAATATTTTCAAACCTCTTCTCTTTTGATAAAAACTTCTTAAAATCAACTCATACAAGAGTTTAATTGATAAGAAGTCTGCTTAATCAACTGGGAAGGTAAAATACATTGGTTAATCAATTAAAATGTACCTCTAATAGATTAAATAAAAGTGTAACACCTCCTAATTGATTGAGTGTTATGATAATCGATTAAGTGATGAGGAAAATTAAACTTTCCTATTTTAGCTTAATTCAATGATTATCACATGCTTTTAATATGTTAAATTATTAAAAAGGTTCATGGGTTGTTTCTCTTTTTATCCAGATGTATATTCTTATATAAAGTATGTTTTTCCTAATTTCAAAATGCACTGGTTTTCGAATAGAAACTTTCTTCTATAATTCTTTCTCTTATTCTTATATAAATTTCTTTTTCATTAAAGTTGTCCTAGTGTCAAGAGAGTGAGAAGTTCCATTTGAGAATTGTGTTGTATTTATGTTATTATAAAAATGTTTATTCCATAACATAGTTCTCTTATGATCTCTTTGTAATAAGATTTGAAGAGAGCAAGCTAAACTTTAAAAATATTTGATGAAGGTTATTGATTTGATTCTGTGTAAAAACTTTGGTTTTTGTTGTAAGGTTTGTGAGTTAATCCTATGCAACTGCTCAAGTTATTGTGAAAATTGTTTAAGTTGATCCTATAAAAAGCTTAAGAATGTTTTTAGTGAAAATATAAAAGGAAAACTCTTGGGGATTGGAGTATGCCAAGTGGTTTAGACCGAAGTAAAATAATTATCTGGTGTAATTTTTATATCCCTAATCTCTTTTAGTTTGGGTTATTTATTTTATTTACGCTGTTTATTTCCATGTCTCTTCTCTTCTCTATTATTCGACTAGTTTATATATCTATCATTTTATCTCTTCTAACATAAATGTTTTTAAAATCATTTTTTTACAAATTGATCCTTTTGAAATTTTGAATATCACAATTCACCTCCCCTCTTATATTTAGAGTCACTTGATCAATATGGTATCAGAGTATAACCTATGTTATAAGACTAATCATCTTTAAAGGAATGAATGACTTCAAACGATTCACTAAGATCCTCATCCGTAAATGGAGAAAAGTATGTTTTGTAAAAAGATAAGATGGAAATCTTTATAGAGGATATGGATTGTGATATATGGTATGTTATTAGAAATAGTCCATTTGTACACATCAAATTGATGGTGTTGTAGTGATATTTGGACAAAAAGGAAAAGGAAAAAATATATTGCAGTTTAAAATCAAAAATCATTATCATTATCGCTCTAAATATTGATAAATATTTATATCTTTATCACTGTGATAGTGAAAAAGAAATACGGGACACCATCCAAGTTACTCATGAAGAGACAATTGAGAGAAAAAGAAATAGAAAAAACACATTTACTCATGAGTACGAGTTTTTTCAAAATAAACTTGAGGGGAAAAAATCAAGCTATAGAAAAAAAATTGCTCATATTGTGAATCATATGCAAACTCTGGATAAAAATTTTCAAATTTTCAAATTTAGTTATTAAAATTTTTTATGTTTAAACGGCTGTTGACAAGCTAAAATCATTGCAATTTTTGAAATTAAGGACGTGTCTTCTATATATTTGACTACCTTGTTTGAAAAGTTGTAGGAACACGAAATGGAGGTAAAAAGTCTAACTCTTAAGAGCAAAAATCATTATCATTATCGCTCTAATAAGTATTGATAAATTTTTACATGTTTATCAATGCGATACTAGAAAAAAAATGTGGGACCTTATTCAAGTTACCCGTGAAGAGACAACTGAGATACAAAGGAATAGGATAGACACATTTATCATCAGGACTAGTTTTTCAAATTAAACTTGAAGAAAACATTCAAGATATAGAAAAACAATTTATTCACATTGTAAATCATATGCAAACTCTGGATAAATTTTTTAAAAATAAGGATTTAGTTATTGAAGTTTTTTATATTTAAACGGCAGTTGGTAAGCTAAAATCATTATGGTCTCTAAAATTAAAGACTTGTCTTCTATCGATTTGACTACCTTGTTTAAAAAAACGTAAGAACACTTGGAAGTAAAAAGGTAGCTGTGATCGGTGGATCTGGAACTGACTGTTTAACGCTGGTTCGCGAAATGTCGCGGAAGCAAGAGTCGCCACCGTCTTTTATTTTCTCCAAATGGAAAGGACAAAAGCACAGAAAAATTCCTTATAGAGATTGCTCTCGGTTCGGGAGGTAGATTATAGAAAGGGAAGGTGTTAGCACCCTTTCTATCCATGGTTATCCATGGGCTCTTAGATACTTGCTCATTGTGTTTTCAAAAATGGTTTGTTTGCTTTTCAACTGTGGGTTTTAAAAAGTTTCTTTGAAAATTCCAGTTCGACTCTTGTATCGATCCTCAAGAGTGTTTGAAAAATTGCTTTCAAAAGCTTTTTGAAAACGTGTCGGTGTGAAAAGTATTTTTGATTTTTGTTTTGAATTTTAGAGCAAGTATCTAGAGTCGTCTACCTACCCTAAGGAATTCGTCTGTGTAGATGTCCTTTAAAGTAGTGCCATCCCACCATTGAGAGGTAGGTAGCACCACCGTTGGAGGTGTTCGGGTCAATTCGAGGGTTTGGGACATGGTGATCACCAGAGCAATGGGAAGACACCTTAGAAGCTACCCTCATGCCAGGTTCCCGGATCATGAGGACTTACTAAGACATCCTCTACTCGACGATCACCTTTCGAGGCAAGGCAACAGTGAGGCGTACCCTAGGGGTGGTGTGTGATTTGTGTGTCGTTTTCATTTGCATTTATCTTGTCATGGTATAGGTGATCTAGCGTTTGTTTTTATTTATTGTCATTCATTCTTGCATGCCTTGATTAACAGTTAAAAGTGCGAGAAAAGGTAAAGATTCTAAGCTATTACAAAAGGCGCGGGTCCACATCGCCAAAATTTCCAGGACCCGATTTGACAGAAAAAATAAAGAAATGAAATAAAGTAAAGAATTAAAAGTGCGACAGATTAATTTACAAGGCCTTGGGAGAGGTACAGAAATATTACACGAGAAAGAAACAAACACGCGAATTAAATAAGAATTAAAACGAGGGCGTTGGACCCTTTTTGCAAAATTAAATTAAATGATGAAATTAATTAATTAAGAAAAGAAAAGAAATTGTTTTTGGTATTTTTGGTATTTTATGATTTTAATGAAAAAAGAATTAATTAAAATGAAATGCTAACCCTAATTCTAGTTGTTTTTAATTTATTAAGAAAAGATTAAATTTGGACCTAATATTTAACCTAATTATGTTACATGCAATTTAATTATAAAAATAAATAATAGGAAATATTTAATTATTATGAAAGAAAATAAAAAGGAATAAAAAATTAATTAAACCCTAATTCTACCAATTTTAGATTTTTATTATGAAAATATTACAATTAAAACTAATTTAATAACTAAAATTAATTAATGCAATTTATTTACAAAAATACTAAAGTAAAACATTTATTATTTTTCATCTTTTTTGATTTTTTTTATGTGTTTTTTATATTATTTGTGAAAATATTAAGTTAAAGAAACTGATTTAAAAAATAATATTTGAAATAAGTAAAATAAAGAAAAGAAATAAAAATTCAAACCTAGGGGGGTATCTGTCCCCAAAGTGGAGGTGAAAGCCCAGCAATTTGAGCCCAATTATTCATGGCCTGGCTGACTTTTCCACTAGTGTACCCAAGCGCTGACTCATGTGTATCATGCCCTCCAAATCTGGACCCTTGAATTGTTGAGATTAAACGCGTGGCAGGTTTGATTTGGGAGATGCATGGTGTGCCTTAGTATTGAAGCTGCATGGAAACATTAAATGCAAAATAATATGAAAGGGGGGTGGGGACCTGGGATCGAACCCAGGTCCTGAAGGTCACCACTACGCTTGCTTGCCACTGGGCCACCTAACGCGCTTTGTATATATAATAAAAGATAAACAATATAAAATACAAACAATGGTTAGTTGAATTCCAGCGCGAAATTTCAAATGACCCTATCATATTTTGCCACTTCATCATCTCCTTCGCTTGGCTTTATTTTTCCTGAAACAAGAACAATTTAGCAACGGTTTTTTAAGCGTTCTTTTAGGCCAGTTTCTGAAAAATAGCGATTAGCTCAGGGTGCTTCATAAATTGAGCGCGACCCCATCACTGAGCTTGTATGAAGGTCCTGATTTTGATGGTCTGGGTCTTGAGTGTTGATTTTTCCTTAAGTGGAAAACCCCAATTCTCAGCTTGAAAAACCCTAAACGATGACAATGGTGGAATCGTATACAACGCTCAAAAACACAATTAATTTACATGGTTAGCATTAGAATCAAACAATGAACACAAATCACATATTAAAAACTGCTAAATGCGCATGAATTGGGATGCAAGAAGATGAAATTTTCTCTATACAGGTGAGATCGTTCTCACGTTTCTGGGCACGAAAGCTTGTAGTTTTTGATCCAAATCCCTTCTTTGAAACCTCAGCAAGCTAATGGAATTGATCTTTGGCCTTGAATCGTCCTGGAAATTGGTTTTCAGATTTGGAATTTTTGCCAAAAAAATTGAGTTTGATAATGGAGTTTATGCGCAGCTTTTTGGTTAGGAGGATTAGGTCTTGCTTGTGTATGTATAGGAGAGTGATTAGGGTTAAAAAACTTGATCAAAATCCTTTGCATTCATGTGAAAAAGATTTGATTTGCAAACCATAATTTTCAATCTTTTTTCATACTTTTTAGTTCTCAATCATATCCAATCAATTCCAATTCTTCCCTAATTTGATTTGCACGAAATATTGAAGATATTATATGCACAAAAAGATTTGAAATAGTAGGTTTAGTATTTTTCATGTATTTATTTTAATTTAAATGAATTATTAATAATAAAAATCCAAATAAATAAATAAAAAATGAAGAAAAACTTCCCTTTGGGCCAAATGGTTGTGCACATGCCTTGGATGATGAATTGTGGAAGAAAAAGAGGCCCATTAGCAATTTTAGGTCATTTGAATCAATGTTGACTTTTCAAAATATCCAAAAATTTCCCAACTTCCACAAGGCATAACTTGCTCAATTTTTAATATTTGCTCATGTTCTTGGACATTTTGGAAAGTTCTTTGAGTCCTCTAACCAATGTCTTTGGTCCCATGTCATTGTGATTTACCAATATCAAGTTATGGCCTTTGACTTAAAGTCCCTTTTTGTTGACTTTTGAAAATGACCTATAATGTTGAAATTGATAACTTTTTGTGAGAGCATTTCTTGGACTTGAAGTATGAAGATGAGTTGTAGGAAATGTCTTTATCTTCAAAATGATCTTTGGATGGAATTTTTCTGATAATCCATGTGAAAGTTATGCCCTGGTCAATTTACAGTTGACTTTTTCAACTGTCCAAATAAGGAAACTTTTGCATCTTGATGATTTTTGAGCCAAGCTTTGAGAATCATGATCAAGCATTGATCAAATGATGTTTGTGGCTTCAAAATGAGATGTTGACCAAAAATTTGGACTTTTGACTGTCAAATGACCATTTTGCCCCTACAGTTGACTGTAGTGCAATTAGGGTTTTTTGGCTGTGCAATTTTGTGCTGAAAGTCTTGAAACTTTATATGAGGATGCTTGACCATATTTATTGGCATGTGGGACTTGGTTGGACCCTTGGAAACTTCATTTTCTTGATCAGAACCAAAACCCTAATTTTGACTGCTTAGGAGGCCCTTAAACTGTGCAACCTTTGGGGAGATTTTGAAGCTTGACTTGGCAATTTCTGAAGAATATGGGAGGGCAAATTTTGGGGTACAGCAGTAGCTTAGGATGAAAAACACAACAAAAAAGAAGAAAGAGTGTAACTCTTAAAGTCAAAGAAGATAAAAGATTCTAATTTCGATAAAGATATAACATTGTTGTTCAAAATATATAAAAAAATTCATGAGACATGACAAGGAACAAAGTTTTCAACACACAAAAAGGAAGGAATATTTTCATTCGTCTCAATCTACTCTTAGAAGAATTGTGGAAAATTTTAAAACCATAAGAAACAAAGAAGACATATATAATTTGAAATGTATTTATGGAATCCTCGGATGAATCACGGGAAGAAACAAACATTTACTTTATGATAAATCATGAAGATAGCAAAGTAACTTCTTATTTTACTTATGAGATTGGGAGTGTCAAACAGACATGCCAACCATGTTTAAAAATATTCTGCAAAAGTCCAAAAAAATGGAGTGAAACAGGTTGGGCATAGTTGAGGATGTATGCCTTATTATAGTAACTAGAGTTAGTCTATATATAAAATCTATAACAACTATTGATAAGCCATATGTAACTAATTATACTGACTCGGCACAGTTATGTTAGCTATAAATACCCAATCCTAAACTGAGTTGTAACTATCCTCTCTGCATTTCTATAGTTTCTAATATTATATCTAGAGCTTAACTCGATCCATTTCCATGGCATCCATTGCAAATTCAGAAAATACGATGAAGAACATTGTGCAAGAACCTTGCGAGGATTCAACAAATTGTTGACATCTTATAATCAAATTGATGATCTGATTTTGCATCGTGATCAACTTGAAGTTATCCTTGATGGACTACTTGGGGAATACAATGCCTTAGCATCAATCCTTCAGTATCGTCCGACTTTGTGTCCTATAATTGAAGTTTGAATCCATCTCCTTGATCACATAGCAAATTAGACAACTCCAAGATGAATGTGCTCATTGAGCCTTTTTCCATCAAGGTAGCACAAGCTACTTCTCTCACTCCCTAATCTTCAACTCATGTACCTTCTGAATCCTCTCACATGCTGCAACTTTGATTAATACCTAGCTTCAATGATCATCGTGGTGGATTTCGTGGAGGTCACTCCTCTCCTGGTAGAGGAGGTGGATTTGGAGGAAAATTCAAAGTTAAATGTCATATTTGTTTCAAATATGGTCATGATGCTAGCATATGTTATCATAGGAATACATCTATGATGCCTCCTTTCATGCCTTCTTCTTGGAATTCATCCTCTCATAATCGGAGATCTAATTGAAATCAATGGACAAATTCACAAAATGAACCGTACATCTCCACTACTAGTCCTAATCAATGGCTTGCGCCTCAGTCCTTTACTACTAACACTAGTTAGAATCAACGGTTTTCTCAAGCTCTTAGAGGTCCTCCTCTTGGTTTGCCACTAGACCTGCTTATCAGCCTCAATCAAAATCACTTCACGGGTACATGTTTTGAACTTACATGTGCAGTCTCTCAAACATCTCAGTCCTGGTACCCTGACTCAAGTGCTACTCACCATGTCACCAACAATGCTAATTATATGTCCGAAAATATTGCTCTCCCTGGAACTAATCAAGTACTCCTTGGCAATGGTCAAGTTTTACCTATTACATCTATTACAACTGCATCTTTCTCATCTCCTAACACTGCACATACTTCTCTAACACTTAAGAATTTATTACTTGTACCTACTATTACTAAGAACCTCATCTCTGTCATCCAATTTGCAAGAGATAAAAATGTCTTTTTTGAATTCCATGTTGACAAGTGCTTTGTTAAAACATAGGCCATCTCTAAAGTAGTTATTTAGGGAATCCTAAATTAAGATGGCTTGTATACTTTTTATGCATTCCACCTCAATCCATACTTATTCATCTCCATAAACAATGTATTTAGGGCCTATCACCCATCACAAAGTCCTTTTTCTCCAGTCGCCTCTCCCAATCTCGCTACCTACATCATGTGGCATAAACGGCTTGGTCATACCAATCATGAAGAATTAAAGGCCACTCTTCAACTCTACAACATTAATGTTCCCTCTAAGTCACTGTTGGATTTTTGTAGCCCTTGTTGTTTAGGAAAATTTCACATATTACCTAGCACACTCTCACACACTACCTACAATAAGTCCTTTGACTGCTGATGTATTGGGACCTGCCCCTATGATTTCTACTTGTGGATTCAAATACCTATTGGCTTGTGTTGATTCTCATTCTAAATACACTTGGGTATTTCCTATTAAGCTCAAGTTTGATGTTTTAATTACCTTCACACATTTTATCCCAACTATCTAAGTTCAATTTTCTACTAAAGTTAGACAATACAAATTGATGGTGGGAGAGAGTTTCAAGCTCTCAATTCTCTATTTCACACAAAATGCATTCAACATAGATTAACAATCCCTAACACACATCACCAAAATAGATATGTGAAAATAAACCACGTGGATGTAGTAGAAACATGTTTAACACTATTGGCTTAAGTTAATCTTCCCTTGAATGTCTTACTGCCTCCTACTTAATAAACAGAATGCCAACTTCCCTTACAGGCATGCAAATTTCCTACTATATGCTTAATCATTCACTACCTGACTATAAATACCTCAAGGTCTTCGGTTATGCATGTTACCCACACCTTAGGCTTTATTCTCCTCACAAATTCAACTTTCATTCCCAAGAATGCATCTTCTTGGGATACTATTCGAGTCATAGAGGCTACAAATGCCTAGCCTCAAATGGTAAAATTTATATTTTTAAGGATGTTATCTCTCATGAGTCTGAATTTCCATACCCTTCATCTTTCCAATTTAATCTACACCTCACCTTCACCATCTAATACTATCTCATATTGTCCCTTTCCTATGCCCCATTTCCCCTTTAATTTTGTGTCCTTGCCATCTTCCACTGCCCTACCTATTATCTCTCCTTATTTATCCCCATCTATCTTATCACCTACTACTTCATCTTCAGGTAGATCACCTTCTACTGATTTCCCTCCCATCATCACTAGACCTGTTTCACCTAGCCCTAACTCATCTACTCCTTCTGAATCACATTCTGAACCAGAGTCCTCTTCTCCTCAACCCTCCTCATCTTCATCCATGTCAACACCTGTATTATCTCCTACTCCCGCCTTACCTTTTCTCCATCCTCAAAACACTCATCCCATGGCCACCAAAAGAAAATATGGGATTGTACAACCAAGACTGCATCCACTCTACTTTTCATTGAACTAGAGGAAAATTCACCATTAATGAGGAATCAAACCTGAACTCTCACTCATTTACCACCCCACGGGCATGTTATTCATTGTAAATGGGTGTTTAGGATTAAGCAAAATCCGGATGCAAGTGTGAATAAGTACAAAGACAGGTTGGTGGCAAAAGATGTAACGCCCGTAATTTAATTAATTATTTAATTAAATTATTTTTGGATTATTTGTGAAGTTGTGTTATGATGATAGTTGATGTGTTGTTGTTATTGGGTTTATTTATTCTATTAAGTTGTGGAATAATATTGGAATGACAATATTATTTGGTGTAGGCTTGTTTTAAGGAATAGAAGTAGTAGAAAGGGGGTGTAGGAGTTTTAAGCCCATTAAGGCATTAAGAGAATTATAGGGTTATTATATTAGTTTTTAGAAATAATAAGGAAAAGAAGAAGCAGTAAGAAGAGAAGGAAATAAGGGTTGGAAGAAGAGTAAGAGAACGTGAAAGTTACAGAAAAGGAGGAAAATAGGCAGAACGAAATTCAATCGGAAAAGTTGTAGAGCAACCTTAAATCCAAGGTAAGGGTGGGGTCCTGACTCTATAATAGGGTTTATGATGATTATTATGTGGGATTTGATGTGAAATATTGTTTGGTTATGATTGAATTATATACATTGTTGTTTGATGAGAATTAATGATTTAAGGATGAATAATGATGCCCTAATGCTGTAAAATTGATGTAGAAATATAGGATAATTATAATTGATGATTACCTATGATTAGAGGATTTTTTTAGGGCCTAAGGCATGGAAACCGCAATGAAAACGTAGTGAAATCGCAGAAAATATTCATGACAAAACAGTATGTGTCGATCCCAAAAGCCATGCGCCGATACATGAAGGCTTTTATACTCAGGATGAGTCGATACGTAGGACTATGTATCGATACATGCAGTGTTGCAGACTCAGTATGAGTCGACCCAAGAGGATTATGCGTCGACTCATGCAGCATGTTAAGCCCAGTACGCGTCGACTCAAGACGTCATGCGTCGACTCATGTAGTCTGATTTTTGGCAGATCTGTTTCTGAAGGCTGTAACTTGAGTTTTCGGACTCCGTTTGAGGTGTCATTCGAAGCGTTGAATAGATGACGCGATGAACTTCATTATTAAGGATTAAAATGAAGAATAGGAAGGATAATCCTAGTAACCCAACTTAGGATTAGAGTTAGCTTCCCGCATTAATCGCTATGATGATTTTGTGAAGTATGATGGGGATAAGATGATTATAGATTATTGTTTGGTTCATAACAGTAGGATTAATGATGATAATGATGTAGTATTACAGAATTAATAATATGTAGAGGTTTGGTAATTTAGAGGTAAGCCTTATATGATTAATTATTTATAGGCATTATCATGTTGTAGGCCTATGGCCAATGTTGAAGGATTGTCGATCTGTCGTTGTATTGTTGTATGGCTGAGTTGCTGTGAATTATGTTGATAAATGACGTTGATGAATGATGTTGATAAATGATGTTGATGAAATTATGTTGATGAATTATGCGATGAATTATTTTGATGGATTATGTTGATAAATGACGTTGATGAATGATGTTGTTGAATGATGTTGAGATGCCTCTAATAATTGGTAGCTATTAAGATGTAGGCTTCTGGCCAACGATGATGTTGTGTTGAGATGTTGTTAGTTATGGTTTTTGTCATTAAATTCATGATTGTGTCGCATACATTGTATTTCAAGATGGAGCTGATGCTCGTTAAGATGGCATGTATTGACGAATATTAAGATGAAGGCTTATGTCTTGTTGAAGCCTCTATTTATTGGAAATTATTTTGAGATGGGAGTTCTGCTCCAATGGTACCACATGTATTTGCATAGTATTGAGTCGCATTATATAATTGCATAAAGAAGTTGTGTATTGATGCGGTGAATGTGTATATTGTTAGTATTCTGTTGCGATTATTGTTGTTTATGCAATGAGAAGTGGTGATGTTATGTGATCTAATTTAATATATTATTTATCATACATTTTATTATATTGTTAGATATCTCACCCCTTTTGTTTGAATGTTACCCTTACGTTGGTAACGTACAGGTAATCCAGAGTAAAGGAAGTATACCTTCGGTAGTTCGAGTCGGTGTCATTACTCTGATACGTAACACTCGGGGGGATGAACACTTGTTGCTTTTGATTAATGATGATTTTAGTTGTTGAACTTAATTTGATTTTTGCTAAGTATGTGTTTATTTTGAAGTTGTTGTAATTGTTGAACAAAGATGTTATTATGATTTCACTGTGTAGTTATTCAAGTTGTTGAATGAAGAGATTAGACTATTCTGTTGTTGGTTCATCCGACGTTTAAAGTGTTATGTATCCATGTTGAATGCAATGTGTTTTTAAAGTTGAATTTGTGGCATCCTAATTCGTTTGCATGAATTTGATGACTCTGATTTACATTTATAATTGTAGGGTAGAATTTGGGTGTTACAAAGTTGGTATCAGAGAAAAGGTTGGTTTGTCCGACCTTGTTGTCGAGTAGTAGTTGTCTAACAATCTAGTATTGTTAATTTGAGTTCTAACCATTGTTTATGTTGTAGTGAAAAGTTGAGATGGCTGGAAGGAATGATGTTGCACTTGCTGCTGCTTTAGAAGCAATGGCGCATGCGATGGAGAATCAGTCGAATGCTAACGAGAATGCTGGATCTCGTAGTTTAGACACTTTCCAGAGAGAGAATCTGCATACCTTCAAGTGAAAGTATGATCCTGACTAAGCATTGGACTGGTTGAAATAGATTGAGAGAATCTTCCATGTGATGGACTGCACTTCAGCGCAGAAGGTTCGATATGGTACTCATATGCTAGCAGTTGAGGCTGATGAGTGGTGGCTAGAGACTTATCAGAGATTGGAAGCTACAGGTGAAAATGTCACTTGGGCTGTGTTCCGTAGGGAATTTATAAGGAAGTGCTTTCCTGAAGATGTTCATGGTAAGAAGGAGATTGAATTCCTTGAGCTGAAGCAAGGGAATATGTTTGTTGTTGAGTATGCTGCAAAGTTTTCTGAGTTGGCTAAGTTTTATCCGCACTACGCTGAGGCAGATGCTGATTTTTTGAAGTGTATAAAGTTTGAGAACAGGTTGCGCCCGGAGATCAAGAAGACAGTTGGATACCAGAAGATCCGTGTCTTTGTTGATTTGATTGATAGTTGCATGATTTATGAGGAGGATAATAATGCTCATTACAAGATTATCAGTGAGAAGAGGGGTAAGTACCAACAGAATCGTGGTAAGCCTTATGATACCCCAACTGGTAAAGGTAAATAGAAAGTTGCTCAGGGTCAGAGGACTAGTGGGGGAGATGCTCCTGATGGTGTGGTTTGTTTTAAATGTTGGAAACATGGGCATAAGAGTAATGTGTGTACTGCCGAAGTGAAGAGGTGTTTCCGTTGTGGTAAGAACGGACATGTTGTATCTGAGTGCAAGCATAAGGATGTGATTTGTTTCAATTGCAGTGAAGAAGGGCACATTGGTAGTCAGTGTAAGAAACCAAAGAGGGCGCAGACAAGTGGCAAAGTGTTCGCTTTGGTTGAGGATTAGACATTTGCTGAGGGCAGACTTATCAGAGGTACATGTTTCATTAATAGTACTCCTTTAATTACTATTATTGATACTGGTGCTACTCATTGCTTTATTGTTGCTGATTGTGTTGAAAGATTGGGTCTTATGTTGTCTTCTATGAGTAGAGAAATGGTCGTCAATACTCCAACCAAGGGGTCGGTGACTACTTCTTTTATGTGTTTAAAGTGTCCCTTGTCGATCTTCGACAAAGACTTTGATGTTGATTTGGTTTGTTTACCGTTAAGAGGGTTGGATGTGATTTTGGGTATGAATTGGTTAGAGCATAACTATGTTCATATTAACTATTATGACAAGCCTATGAGGTTTTCTACTCCTGAGGAAGAGGAAGATAGTCTGTTGTCTGCTAGACAGTTGAGGAATTTGATGCAAGAATAAGCACAGATGTTCTCGTTGATGGTGTAGCTATCTGTAGAGACTCAAGCTATAATTAAGGAATTGCAGGTGGTGTATGAATTTCCTGAAGTTTTCCCTGATGAAATTCCTGATGTACCGCCGGAGAGAGAAGTTGAATTTGCAATTGATCTTGTACCTGGTACCAGACCTGTGTCTATGGCACCATACAGGATGTCTGCATCTGAATTGTTAGAGTTGAATAAGCAATTGGAAGAGTTACTTGAAAAGAAGTTTGTAAGACCAAGTGTATCGTCGTGGGGAGCTCCAGTGTTGTTAGTAAAGAAGAAAGATGGAAGTATGAGGCTTTGTGTTGATTATAGATAATTGAATAAAGTGACAATTAAGAACAAGTATCTGCTTCCAAGAATAGATGACTTGATGGATCAATTGGTGGACGTCTGTGTGTTTAGTAAGATTGATTTGAGGTCGGGTTACCATCAGATTAAAGTGAAGGATGAAGATATCCAGAAGACGGCTTTCAGAATGCGTTATGGAAATTATGAGTATTCGGTGATGCCTTTCGGTGTTACTAATGCGCCGGGAGTATTCATGGAGTATATGAATCGTATCTTTCATACTTATTTGGATCGGTTTGTAGTGGTGTTCATTGATGATATTTTGATTTACTCTAAGTCAGAGGAAGAGCATGCAGAACACTTAAGAGTGGTATTGCAAGTTTTGAAAGAGAAGAAGTTGTATGCAAAGTTGTCCAAGTGTGAATTCTGGTTAAAGGAGGTCAGTTTTCTTGGTCATGTGATCTCAGGTAGTGGCATTGTTGTAGATCCATCGAAGGTTGATGCTGTGATGCAATGGGAAACTCTGAAGTCAGCTACTGAGATTAAAAGCTTTTTGGTATTAGCTGGTTAATATAGAATGTTTATCGAAGGTTTTTCTAAGTTGTCACTTCCATTGACTAAGTTGACTTGTAAAGGTAGAGCCTTTGTATAGGATGTTCAGTGCGAAGAAAGTTTTACAGAATTGAAGAAGAGATTGACGTCGGCTCCGATTTTAACGTTACGTAATCCACGAGAGCCTTTTGTGGTATATTGTGATGCTTCTAAGATGGATTTAGGAGGTGTGCTTATGCAGAATGATAAGGTAGTTGCTTATGCGTCAAGGCAGTTGAGGACTCATGAGAAGAACTATCCTACGCATGATTTAGAGCTTGTTGCAGTTGTCTTTGCGTTGAAGATTTGGAGGCATTATCTTTATGGTTCTAGATTTGAAGTGTTTAGTGACCATAAGAGCTTAAAGTATTTATTCGATCAGAAGGAGTTAAATATGAGGCAATGAAGATGGTTGGAATTGTTAAAGGATTATGATTTAGGTTTGAATTATCATCCAGGAAAAGCGAATGTGGTAGCTGATGCGTTGAGTCGAAAGACTTTACATATAGTTGGATATAATTGAACATATCAGAGATATGAGCTTAGTTTGCAAGGTGACGTCGCGGAGTGTTATGTTAGGTATGCTGAAGATTAATAATGAATTTTATATAGTATCAGAGAAGCTCAGAAGTTGGATGTGAAACTGGTAGATTCGATGGTTGGGATCGATCAGTATGAGAATAATGATTTTAAGCTAGATGCACAAGGTGTGTTGAGATTTCGTAATCGGATTTGTATTCCTGGTGATGCTGAGATGAAGAAAGTGATACTTGAAGAGAGTCATATAAGTAAGTTGAGTATTCATCCAGGAGTTACAAAGATGTATCAAGATTTTAAAGGTTTTTTTGGTGGCTTGGAATGAAGAGTGATGTGGCTCGGTTTGTGTATGCATGTTTGACTTGTCAGAAGTCAAAAGTTGAACATCAGAAGCCTGGAGGGTTGATGCAACCGTTAGAAGTTCCAGAATGGAAATGGGATAGCATTTCGATGGACTTTGTGACGGGGTTACCTAATACTATAAGAGGACATGATTCAATTTGGGTGATTGTTGATAGGCTTACGAATTCGGCTCATTTTATTCCTATTAACATCATTTTTCCAGTGTCGAAGTTGGCTGAGATTTACACTAGTGTGATTGTGAAGCTGCATGGTGTTCCTTTGTGCATTGTGTCGGATAGAGATCCGAGGTTTACTTCTGATTTTTGGAAGAGTTTGCAAGAAGCGTTGGGTTCTAAGTTGAGGTTGAGTTCAGCGTATCATCCTCAGACAGATGGTCAGACCGAATGGACTATCCAGTCGTTGGAAGATTTGCTGAGGGCATGTGTTCTTTAGCAGGGAGGTTCGTGGGATGCTTATCTTCCGTTGATAGAGTTCACTTATAATAAAAGTTACCATTCCAGTATTGGGATGGCACCTTTTGAAGCGTTGTATGGTCGAAGATGTAGAACTCCTTTATGTTGGCATGAATCTGGTGAAAGTGTAGTACTTGGACCTGAACTTGTTCGTGAGACTACTGAGAAGGTGAAGTTGATTCGGGAAAAGATGAAAGCTTCTCAAAGTAGACAGAAGAGTTATCATGACAAGAGAACGAAAGATTTAGAATTTCAAGCGGGTGACCATGTGTTTTTAAGAGTTACACATGTGACTAGTGTTGGGCGGGCATTGAAGTCTAAGAAGTTCACTTCTTGTTTTATTGGACCATATCAGATTTCGGAGGGAGTTGGGAATGTGGCTTATAGAGTGGCTTTACCGCCTAATCTTTCGAATTTGCATGATGTGTTTCATGTGTCACAACTCTGGAAGTATATTTCAGATTCATCTCATGTGATTCATATGGATGATGTGCAAGTACGGGATAACCTTACGGTGGAGATGATGCATGTACGGATCGCGGATCGTGAAACAAAGACTCTGAAGGGCAAAGAGATTGCTTTGGTTAAAGTGTTTTGGCTAGGAGCTGCCGGAGAAAGCATGACTTGAGAGTTGGAGAGTAAGATGCGGGACTCCTCTCCTGAGTTGTTTGATTAAGGTAAATTTTCGATGACGAAAATATTCTAAGTGGGGGAGAGTTGTAACGCCCGTAATTTAATTAATTATTTAATTAAATTATTTTTGGACTATTTGTGAAGTTGTGTTATGATGATAGTTGATGTGTTGTTGTTATTGGATTTATTTATTCTATTAAGTTGTGGAATAATATTAGAATGACAATATTATTTGATGTGGACTTGTTTTAAGGAATAGATGTAGTAGAAAGGGGGTGTAGGAGTTTTAAGCCTATTAAGGCATTAAGAGAATTATAAAGTTATTATATTAGTTTTTATAAATAATAAGGAAAAGAAGAAGCAGTAAGAAGAGAAGGAAATAAGGGTTGCAAGAAGAGTAAGAGAACGTGAAAGATGCAGAAAAAGAGGAAAAGAGGCCGAACGAAATTCAATCGGAAAAATTGTAGAGCAACCTTCAATCCAAGGTAAGGGTGGGGTTCTGGCTCTATAATAGGATTTATGATGATTAGTATGTGGAATTTGATGTGAAAGATTGTTTGGTTATGATTGAATTACATACATTGTTGTTTGATGAGAATCAATGATTTAAGGATGAATAATGATGCTCTAATGTTGTATAATTGATGTAGAAATATAGGATAATTATAATTGATGATTACCTATGATTAGAGGATGTTTTTAGGGCCTAAGGCAGGGAAAGCACAGTGAAAACGTAGTGAAATCGCAGAAAATATTCATGACAGAACAGTATGTGTCGATCCCAAAAGCCATGCGTCGATACATGAAGGCTTTTAGACTCAGGATGAGTTGATATGTAGGACTATGTATCGATACATGTAGTGTTGCAGACTCAGTATGAGTCGACCAAGAGAATCACGCGTCGACTCATGCGGTGTGTTAAGCCCAGTGCGCGTCAACTCAAGACGTTATGCGTCGACTCATGTAGTCTGATTTTTGGCAGATCTGTTTCCGAAGGCTGTAACTTGAGTTTCTGGACTCCGTTTGAGGTGTCGTTCGAAGCGTTGAATAGATGACGCGATGAACTTCATTCTTAAGGATTAAAATGAAGAATAGGAAGGATAATCCTAGTAACCCAACTTAGGATTAGAGTTAGCTTCCCGCGTTAATCGCTATGATGATTTTGTGAAGTATGATGGGGATAAGATGATTATAGATTATTGTTTGGTTCATAACAGTAGGATTAATGATGATAATGATGTAGTATTACAGAATTAATAATATGTAGAGGTTTGGCAATTTAGAGGTAAGCTTTAGATAATTAATTAATTATAGGCATTATCATGTTGTAGGCCTATGGCCAACGTTGAAGGATTGTCGATCTGCCGTTGTATTGTTGTATGGCTGAGTTGTTGTGAATTATGTTGATAAATAACGTTGATGAATGATGTTGATAAATGATGTTGATGAAATTATGTTGATGAATTATGCGATGAATTATTTTGATGGATTATGTTGATAAATGACGTTGATGAATGATGTTGTTGAATGATGTTGAGATGCCTCTAATAATTGGCAGCTATTAAGATGTAGGCTTCTGGCCAACGATGATGTTGTGTTGAGATGTTGTTAATTATGTTTGTTGTTATTATATTCATGATTGTGTCACATACATTGCATTTCAAGATGGAGTTGATGCTCGTTAAGATGGTCTGTATTGACGAATATTAAGATGAAGTCTTATGCCTTGTTGCATTTGCATTTGAGATGTGAGTTCTGCTCCAATGGTACCACATGCATTTGCATAGTATTGAGTCGCATTATATGATTGCATAAAGAAGTTGTGTATTGATGTGGTGAATGTGTATATTGTTAGTATTCTGTTGCGATTATTATTGTTTATGCGATGAGAAGTGGTGATGTTATGTGATCTAATTTAATATATTATTTATCATACGTTTTATTATATTGTTAGATATCTCACCTCTTCTGTTTGAATGTTATCCTTACGTGGTTGAATGTTACCCTTACGTTGGTAAGGTACATATAATCCAGAGTGAAGGAAGTATACTTTCGGTAGTTCGAGTCGGTGTCATTAATCCAGAGTGAAGGAAGTATACCTTCAGTAGTTCGAGTGTCGGTGTCATTGCTCTGATACGTAACACTCAGGGAATGAACGCTTGTTGCTTTTGATTAATGATGATTTCAGTTGAACTTAATTTGATTTTTGCTAAGCATGTGTTTATTTTAAAGTCATTGTAATTGTTGAACAAAGATGTTATTATGATTTCGCTGTGTAGTCATTCAAGTTGTTGAATGAAGAGATTATACTATTTTGTTGCTGGAAAAAAGACATAGGACTCAAGATTATAATCTTATGTATGCAAACTCATTGGTGATTTTTAGAGAACACCAAATGGGTTATATAATTTCATGGTAGATCCAGAAATATTTTTGGGCCGAGCTGAATTTGAACCAATAGACATATTGCCAACGAATTTACAGTCGTGACTTTGACTTTACTAAAACTTTTTCCCCGATAGTGAAGAAGTTTGTCACAGTTATTTTAACCATTGCAATTTTTAAAGATTGAAATATCACTCAACTTGATATAAACAATGTCTTCCTAAATGATAACATAGAGGAAGAGGTGTATATGCAAGAGTCTCTTAGTATTGAAAGTGCTTACTTTTAAACATGGTTTACAAATTAAACAAGTGTATAACCTTAAACAATTTTCATACTTGTAAACGTGGATGACATTATTGTCACTAGAAATTCCTCCATTTAAATTTAACAGCTCATCATTGAGCTTCACTCTCAATTTGCTTTGAATCAATTTGAAAGTCTTGACATCTTAAAGAAGGCTCCTTTTTCTTGTCTCGAGCAAAATATATTAAAGACCTATTATTTAAAGCCAAAAATGTCAGATGCCGAAGAGGTTTCTACTCCTATGATCTCAAGTCTGAAGCTCTCCAAACATGGCACTAACTTAATGTCTAAACCCACATTCTAGAATTTCTAAGTTTCCCTTTTTTAATAAATTTATGATTTTTTTTTACATTTCTAAGTCGTTCTTAATTTCTATGTTTCCATTTTTTTCTTTGAAATATCCAAGCACCAACAAACTACCAACACCCACTAAGCAAAGATTTATTTGTTAGATGTATAACTAGAAATGAAAACCTAATTTATGTTGTAATTAACTATATATGACTTAAACAAATATATTCTAAATTGTAGTTCACTATTACAACCATTTACATAATATTTTTATTGTTTACCTTATGCAAGTCTAGTAACTTTTAATATTCATAAATATTTTTTAAATTGATTTTTACAATTAACATTGGATATCATTTTTCTACTTGTTTTATACAAAGTTAGACTTATTTTTCAATCATATAAAAATATTTTGCATCGTTATTTAAAGCCTCAGAGATCTTGGTGGTTAATATTCATCAAATGGGATGGATCCCATCAAGAGTAGCAAATATTTACTTACATCATCGGCAAAAAAAAAAAAAATCAAATTATTAAATCCGAAATAGTGAAAAAGTGAAGATAATAAAACTTAAAAACTAAAATCAAAATTGTAATTGATGTAGTCAGAAGTAGCTGATTATGAAATCATATATGAAATAAATCATATCAATCGTAATCCGTCAAATGTTCATCCTTCAACACCATCCTAAACACACACAAAAACACAAAACTCTTAACAAAATATTGAAAGAACTGAGAAATTGGAACGATTAAGGACTCAGAGTGTTGCTTTATGTGCTCAAAGATGAATCTTTCGATTCATCTCATACAAGAGGTGTCAGAATAGAGCAATATTCATCCCAGTCCGTGTTCAAACAAAAATCAAAAGCAAAAAAATTGAAGAATTTTGAAAGAAAAATAAAGTTGATCGATAAGCAAAATGAGTGCGGCTACGATGTAGAAATTGAGAAGTGAAATGAAAACAAATTAGGGTTTTTTTTAATTTTTGAGAGAAGTGTGGTTTTTATAGGCTTTTGTGTTAGTGATACACGTTTGGGCTTTTAGGTATGGATTCGGGTGAGACTATTATTATAGTAATAGTAGCATTGCAAAGCTTTATTTACACAAAATGATTATTGGCCAATGCGTTAAAATATTTAAAAAATTATTGTTGTGAACCTTTATACACGCGTTTTTTATTTATTAAAAATTATTTTTTGATTAGATGTTAGTGGTTGTTAGTATCTAAATATCAATAATTTAAAAATAATTATTAATTATTACGCTTAATATATATTTTAGTCACTTAATTTAATTTAATATTTTATTTTAGTCTCATAACTAAAAAATATTATAAGTTAATCCTTAAATTTCACTTCTGCTATTTTATTTGATCCTTCCGTTAATTTCCGACAAAAAAATATAAAGTTCTAATATAATAGATGTACAATAAAACTCAAGTTTCTAATGTGACTCACTATTTATATCGAAAAGTAGGGTTTAAAAAAAAAAAAAAAGGTAAGATAATCATCTTGACTTGTGTTAACCAACATATATGAATTGTGTTGAAAAGATCGAAAATATTGGAACTATTGAAATGAATGCTTAAAGTGTTGCTAAGCCAATTCCAACATTTTAGTGCATATGAACATTCGTAGAAGAGATGCACCACGGTTTCAGATTGGGCCATGCACATATTGCACATAGATGTAGTAATGATGCCTCTCTATGCTATATAGTATAATATGTAGCCCACTTTATTATGTTGAAATTTCCATATCCTAAGGGACTTAGAAGGTGGAATAGCCAAGTTCCATATATCTTTGGCCCATATGACTGTTTAACCCGTAGATACTAAAAATTTAACTCGTGTATCTGCCCGTTTACGAAGCATGTTGGTCAATGACCCATGCGATTCGAAAATGGAAAATTATTCAAATAACTATTAAATTCTTAATTATTAAATAGTTGTTATTAATAAAAGAGAGGTTGAATTTAAATATAACTAAACCCATTTAGGAGTCATTATTGTTAGTAAACAGAAAAGGAGGTGCAATTACAAAAAAAAAAAGGCTCACTAACATTTTACTGTTTATTTAAAAAAAGTTTTTTTTTACAATTATTTGGTTGCTGTTTGGACCAATTGAGGCTCAATCTGATTTATAAAAAAAAGGTTCGCTGAAAATAGTTGGTGGCTCATTTTGTATTTTTTTTTTAACAAAATAACTCTTAGTTTTTTCATTAATTAATGTTCTAAATTAGTATTAATAAATAATGTTATAAAAAGGTCTTGTTTGAAAAAAATATATTGGGCTCGATTATAAAAAAATAATAATAATAGCTTTGAAATAAGTTATTACCATAGGGCCCAATTTGAAATAACAACAACCGTTTAAATCATCGTCTAAATCCGTGCACGTTTTGCTTCTATTACACATATTATAGAAATCTAAATTAAAGACTAAATCAAATCTCCAGGATTCTAAAAAACGCAAATCAAATATCAATAAAACAAAATAAAAAATTACTCAATCAAATCTTACAAAAAAATTTGAATCTCCATTACATAGCAAAAATTCGAAATTACAGTAAATCAATTACAAAAACAAAATTTACAATTAACAATCGAATCAATTACAAATAAATTTGAAACCCTAAAATTGTTCCAATTGCCCTAAATCTGCGCTAATAATTTGTAACAGCAAAACCTAGAGAATTTAGCCTATAAAAGAAAAGCGAAATTAACATAGAGGGGAAAAAAGCTTGATACAGTAAAAAAAAGTTTGAGACAGAGGAGGAGATTATTGGGAAGAAAAACAAAGAAGAGAAGGTCGAGATACCAAACTCGAAGCCACAGAGAAAAATCACGAAGTTTGAACCGTGAAGTTGCTACAGAGATTTGAAGACGAACAGAAGATCAGAGGAAGATGAAAAGGAGAATGGTTGGGGTTTCAACCTCTTAAACCCTAACCGTGTGAACCGCCACCGCTAGCCATCGATTCTCCGTCCATCGCCATCAATTCTATACCGCTACTGCGACCTACAAAACAAAGAAGAAAGAGATTAGCTCAAATCGGAGAGAAAGCAGAAACTCAGGAAATGAAATTGCAAAGGGTAACAACGACTTAGCTCATCCTTTATTTTTCTCTTATATCGGTTGGGGTTTGTTGGGTTCCGCCGCGGTGGTGGCTTTTAGGGTTAAGTAGAAGAGGGAAAGGGTTGGAACGAGAGAGAAAACGGATTTGCTGTAACAAGAAAGGAAAATGAAATAATGTAAAAAGATAATTTGTAATCTGTAACAATCCAATACTGGCGCGCATACCATATTATCATGCACCTGCAATCATGTTTGTTAGATCCTCATCAGACGGCCAAGAGGCCAAGTCTCATCGTAAGATCAGTATTCCCTCGTGTACATAATTTAACCGACCTCTCTCTAATTTGCAGTTGGGCCTAGCCCACTACTTTTCACACCAACCTTCCTCTGAATTACTTAAACTTCCAAAAAAAATTCACCCCTCTTTTGAATTCATATTTGGGCCAGCCATGGTTCCTTATTAGCACCCCTTATTTTTACTTATTAACACATACGGCACTCCCTGATTTAATCCAATTATTAGTTTTTTTATTATTATTTTTTTTATATTATATTATTATGTTTTTTTATATTATTAATATATTTAATATTATTTATTATTATTTATAATAATAATTATTATTAATATTTTTTATTATCATATTTTATTATTTACTTATCATGTAAATAAATTATTCTTATTTTTAAACTCATGAATATCTTATTTTATATTTTTGCATTAAAGATATTTTCAGTCATGCATTAATCAAGATATTTTTCCAGTTAATTCGATTAAAAAACACAACAAATATCAAACTATTTTTCGCAACAAATTAATCTAGACAACTGTTTTTGCAAAAGGCTATCAAACGGATTTTGACTAATCGTGCATTTAGCCAAAATCTCTGCAATCACTACTCCCGGTCAAAATCCGAGGTGATTCAAAATACATTTGCAACCCCTAAAAAACATCAACCCCATACGAACTACGAGTTGAGACTCTGATTCCTCATAAGAGGATACGTAGGCATACAGTCAAAAATCGTGGTGAGTTCCCCTATTAAAACTTAAAACCCTATTTAACCCGAACCTAAACCTTAAACCTAGTATCCTTGTGAACAAGATATATGAAAGGTGCCTAACACCTTCCTTTCTTCTAATGAAGTCCAAAACCTAGAATCTCTGTATGCGAATTAAGGTTTTCTATTAGATGTCTTTCCTTAGGATAAAAACTAGTAGTGGCGACTCTTGATTTAAGAAACTAGTCGCATCAGCTAGTGGCTCTGCTGGGGACTCTCAACCCTAGGTTTTAGGTCTCTTTTGGGTTTTTATTTATTTGCATTAATTTATTTATCGCATTTATTTATTTCTTCTCTATTTTTCTTTATTATTATATATTTGCTATGTTGCGGGTTTTTATTTCAAAAAAACATTTTCAATAACCCTTAGAAAGAAGCTTGATCTATTAGCTTAGGGGATACATCATTCTTACGAGTTTATGTGACGACTTCGCCTAGAGTCGGTGGACTTCCGAAAAAGGAATACTTATCATGAGATATCCTCTTGACGAGTAGGACTTTGGAAGGACACCCATGACTCTTTGTAACGACCTTAACCTAAAATCTCATGACGAGACCTTTCACGACTTTGAGACGAAAGTTTCGGTCCGTAAAGAGGCTCCCCCTAAGGGAGGCTCTTGTGCTTTTTCCCTCTGGTGTTATTCATGATACCCTTAAGGAAATCACCTTTTGGAAGGGTAGATTAACCGTTGGTCGAAATTAAGAAGCCTACCTTTATAAGGGTATTTATCTCAAAATCCGGTCACTCATCCATGCATTCATATATTTCATATATTCATCATTTGTTTCTTTTATGTGTCTTATTCATAGGGTACAAAACAAAAAGATGATAAAATCAAGATTTTTGGGTGACTGTCTTTAAAAACGGATACCAAAGAGAAACAACTTGTCCATGTCAATGCGTCAAACATGTATGAAATCAAAGCCACAAAAAGGAAATAATATACTTAAGACTTTCTCAAGCTTTGTCAAGCAAATGTGGGTGGTTTCAATAGCAGACATCCGCAGGCGCACCTAGAAGACTTATTTCCCTTTGCTTAATTTCATGCAAACAAGTTTTGGTTTAAGATTGTAATATTCTTCAATACCTGGATTATGTTACCTTCAATAAAGACATTTTGTTTCCAAATCTCGTATTCGTATCTATTTTTTAAGCTGGTCACTGAATAAAAAGAAACAAAGGATAAATATATACCCAAGTGAATAAGATATTTAACCCTTTTCATATTCATACATATTCGTTCGCATGCATGCATTCATAAACACCTGAATATCATATCAAAGCTCATCTTTTTCAAAATCTCTCCAGTTAAACCATTAGTAGAAGAAGATCTCCACCTCCTTGGCCTCCATATCAAACAGGGGCCTATCAACAAAAAGCAATAGAGCAAATTGAGGAAACTCGGGCTGCATTCAAAGAGGATCTCGACCAAGTAAAGGGTGATGTAAGTTCAATGAAAGGAGATTCGAGTCAAGTTCTCCTAGCTTTGAAGAACATCATTGACAGGCGGGACCAGATTCCCAAGGTATCTTTCGAAGAAGTATCCTAAACAATTGGTGCATCAAGCGGTCACCAACTAAGAAAAGACCTAGAAGTAGGACTCTAAAAGCCCGTCATGGCCCAGCAAGAGACCAGAGAAGCTGAAACTGAAGGGTTTGTCCCACCGCCATCAAAAGCAGGGGCATCACATACCCTACAGATTCCAATCAGCAATGCGGACAACTACTTGGATCTGCAATATGGAGACCGCGACCCAGAAGATACCAACCAGGCACCCTTAAAAATGACTGGTACTCATGCTATTGATAATCTACTGGTAATGAATCAGTATAAAGTTCTAGAGGGAAGACTAAAATATGTAGAGGGTTTTGATGCCTTCGAAGTAGACGCTCTCGAAATGTACCTAGTTCCTGATGTGGTAATTCCGCCAAAGTTCAAAGTGCCTGGCTTTGGGAAATACAAGGGACTCACATGTCCAAGAAATCATTTGCACATGCCCATGCCCACGATCAGAAGCTGATGATTCATTGTTTTCAAGATAGCCTGAGTGGGGCATCTTTAGACTGGTATATGCAATTGGAGCGAGTACATATTCGAACATGAGCAGATCTTACTAATTCTTTCTTAAAGAATTACAAATATAACCTGGACATGGCACCTACCCGCATGCAACTCCAAAATATGTCTCGAAAGAAAGAAGAGTCATTCAAGGAGTATGCTCAGAGATGGAGGGAAATGGCATCCCGTGTGCAACCACCACTGTTAGAGAAAGAATTATTAGACATGTTCATGGGAACTTTGCAAGGGTTGTATTATGAGAAGATGGTTGGAAGTGTCTCTTCGGGGTTCGCAGATCTAGTGACTAGGAGAATGAATCAAAACTGAAATAAAGACTGCGAAAATAACAGGGGGACCATCAAATGCCCCATACAATTCAAGAAGGCTTGCTTCAAACTTCCCCAAAGGAAAAGAGGGAGAAATTAACGTTGTCACCTCACAACCAAGGGCACCATAATCATTAATGATCCCACAAGGACAACAACAAGACAGATTCAGAAGGCCACAGAGAAATTTGATCCACTCCCCATGCCACCCAGCCATTTATTACTACACCTGGTCAAGGCATCCTTGGTGGAACTCAAGCTTCTAGCTCCTCCAATCGGGTCACTCCCGCGAAGGTACAATGTCGACGCCATATGCGAATACCATGCTAACTCTCTGTGGCACCCCATAGAATAATGTTGGGCATTCAAGCATAAGTGCAGGACTTGTTATAATTAATCTCAAGACATCACTTTTGAGAAGCCTAACATCAAATCAAACCATATGCCTCCACATGGTTGACCAACTATAAATGCAATTGGAGTAGTCGTCGACAATAGAAATAGAAATCACTTTAACTTATAAAACATCGACTTAGGTAAACTTGACAACTCAAAGAATAAAATAAATAAATGATATCAACTTATGTGTTACACAATCAGAGCGACACACCTAAGTATCTACACCATAGGTGTAAAGACAAAAAAACATAAGGTAAAAATACATTCATAATTGTTAATGGTACAAGAAACAACGAGGATAGCTCAACAAACTATGTAATGCAATGAAATCCTTCTCTACTACTCCAACGCATGTGGAACAAATGCATGTGTCTGGTTACTCTCTAAACATGGTTTCTCTCTAAACCTAAGACTTGTCTTTAGTTCATCTCTAGACCTATGATCCTCACTGGACTAAAGTCCTACCTCTCTTTAATATACATGAAGCATGAAATGCAACAAATCATATCAACACAATAGTCATCATTCTGACATAAGGCCACAACAGTAGTTCCTCTTTAAACTACACATATCAACGATACATACATACATACATACATACATACATATATACATATATATATATATATATATATATATATATATACATATATATATATATATATATATATATATATATATATATATCAACATAATACATAAGATTACATAATCACTCAACAATACTCATCAACAGGGTGAAAAAGAATTACACAACCATAAACATTCAGTAGGGGTCAACTAATAACTCAACGACACTCACAAGAAAATCCACTTTTTATTCATAAATAAAAGAGTCACAAGGTGTATTCTCACAAGAACTGTGTCACAGCTCTCATCCCAGGCGTTTCATGCTGCTTTAGCTCTGGCTCCACGCCATGCACACTTGCCTTGTACCGGCCTCTACAGCTCTCGCCTTAACCTAAGGCATCATCATATTTTATTAATTCACAACTTATATTTTCTTCTTATCACAAGCCATCAATATATATTTCTAATTCAAAAATTATAATGAACAAGGAAACAAAGAAATCATTTCATATTAAAAAGTTTTGTCCAAACTTTCTCAAATCTCAAATATCATCAAAGAGGAAATGAAAACATCATCAAAGAGGAAAAGAAAAGAGAAGAAGGAAGTGGGGTAAGAAATCCTATAATTCCCCCCTTAACTTTCTTTTGTAGCATGATTTGAAACTTTAGCTATGTGATTTTCTCTTGGCTTCTTCCAGAAGCTCATTCTAGTTTCCTCTCTATTGCATTTTTTCCATCCAAAACACGTACTGCCTCCATTCTCTCTCAACTTTTCTATTTAAAACAAACCTAATTCTATTTTAATTAAATAAATTCCAATATCTTCCTCCTATGTCTCTCTAATTCCGCCTCATTACTTTATTTTTAATTAATTTTTAGCTTTCTCCCCAAATTCACAAATTCTCTTTTTTCTCTATTACTCTTAATTAATTTAAATAATAATATAATTCATAATAAAAACTAAACCATACAATAATTAAATAATATTTATTTAATTAGATAAAGCACATTAAAACTTAAATAAAAAATAATATTAAGATTAAAACTGGAGTGTTACAATCTACCTTACACAATGTTATTAAAAAGGGTTTTCAAGAAATACAACGTGAATCTTTCCAATGAAAATCTTATCAAAATGACTCAGTTTGAAAGTCTAATTAGTTCGTTACGACATTGTTAATTACATCATCATATACCTTGATAAACAAATGACTAAACCTTATCCTACTCCTCCTCCTTAACATCAAAAAGATGATGGGCTAACCAATCAAAAGCTAATACTACATGATTCAAAGATTTGAGAATATGGATCAACATTTTGGAAGCATTCATCAGGAGTTGTCTGGACTTTCCGGTAGGATGGATTAGTTAGAAGCTTTTCAAAAAGAACATGAAAATGAGAATGTTGAAATGAATGATTAAAGTTTTGCTAAGCCAGTTCATAATTTTTTGAACATATGGACATTTGCAGAAGAGATGCAGAATAGTTTCATATTGGACCGTGCACATATTACATAGATGCAATGGTAATGCCTCCATAATAGCATTTGTACCTAGTTTATTGTGTTGCAATATATTAATTATCTCAAACCAAACATCTAAAAGAAGAAAAAAAAAGATAATCGCATGTTAATACTTTGATACAGGATACACATTAAATTCAATTAAAAAATAATCCAATCTTAAACTAAATCATCTAATCAAGAGCCTAAGTTTTTCTTATTTACAGAATACAAAAGGTTAGCAAATTTTAAATAATTCTATAATTTTTCTAAATAACAAATAGCAAATTTAAGAAGAAAAAGAAAATAACAAAAGCCTCAGAGATCTTGGTGGTTAAGATTCATCAACTGGGTGATTCCCATCAAGAGTAGCAAATATTAATTTACATCATCGGCACAAAAACAACAATAAAAAGAAAAATTGAATACATGAATATAAAAAAATCTGAATTTTGTCATGGATGTGGTCAGAAGTAGCTGATTATGAAATCATATATGAAACAAATCATATCAATCTAATCCGTCAAATTTTCATCCTTCCACGCCTAATTATACAAAAAATAAAACCCTAAAAATTTCAATTTAAAATAATTAAAATAATGTATCATCTTTATCCAAGTAAACTCCAACAAACGAAAGAATGCACAGAGATAAAATTCGAGTTGCACGCATAAATTTAAGCGTCCAACACAAACATTGATTTGGCCTAATTATAGATTCACTGAAAGACAAAATCGATCATCAATGAAATTGCAATATTAGGCTTAAACAAATAGTTCAATAAAACAAAACAAAATTCAAATCTAAAAATTGAAAGAACTGAGAAAATAGGAAGATTAAGGACTCAGAGTGTTGCTTTATGTGCTCAAAGATGAATCTTTCGATTCATCTCATACAAGAGGTGTCAGAATATAGCTATATTCATCCCAGTCCGTGTTCAAACAAAAATCAAAAGCAGAAAATTGAAGAATTTTGAAAGAAAAATAAATGTTGATCGATAAGCAAAGTGAATGCGGCTAAGATCTAGAAATTGAGAAGTGAAATGAAAGCAAATTAGGGTTTGTTAAATTTTTTAGAGAAGTGTGGTTTTTATAGGCTTTTTGTTGGTGTTATACGTTTGGGCTTTTATGGGTCGATTGTTATTGTTGGGTGTTTATTAATTGCACCGTAATTTCTTTATTAAAACCCCCATAACCTCAATTTTAGTATTAAAAAGTTTGACCGTTTGACCATCGACTAATATTAATCTGTTTAATGAATAAATTTAAAAACATCCGTGAATGGAGTCAATTATTTTAGGGTTTCAATTATTTTAGGGTTTTGCTAATTGTACTCTTTGGCCATGACCATATATTCCTTTTGTCGATAAATTTATTTTTTAAATTTATTAAATAATTAATGTATTTGATTTATATATAAATCAAGTATATTAATTATTTCATAAATCTAAAAAATAAATTTTTTTTATAATATAGGAAGGATGGAATATTAAGAATATTAGAGTTAAAAAAATTAGTAGAATAAATTATGTTAAAAGTTAAAAAAAAAAAATTAAATGTACACAAAACAATATTTTTACAAGTAATTCATTAACATGTAGTATTTTTCGAGTATACGTTAGTATTAGCCTATTTTTTTATATGATAAGTAGATTGAATAATAATAATATAAAATATATGAGATAGCGAATTAATATATAGAGTATTTATGTTTCATTGACAAGTTAAAGGTTTTTTTTTTAGAAATCGAGTATTTTCTACACTATTTTATGCTTGTAATTGTAGAGATTAATTTCTCGAGACGGAAAAATACAATAAACAACAAAGTTCTTTTTCAAGAGAATTTAACATTGTTGTGTGTCTAACATTGAGTTCGAAGGCAAAATTTCAGTGTAAGTATTAAGACATCTTTTACCATTTCGTTAAGTGTTTTGGGGTAAATAAGTTAAAGAGATAAATTTGAAGTGTTTGATTAAATTTACAGTTGAAAAATGTTTTGAAGTGGCCCAATGACTAAACATGACTCAATCCACTTATGCGTCTTGGATGACCCAATAGCTTTGGCCCCATCAGTTGGGACAAATAAAAGGCGCTTTCCCTTCTGCCCCTCAGTTGAGAATGCGTGGTCGTTTGACCCCCAACATCAACGAGACCACCGTTGTCCTCAACCGCACCTTTGCCCAGATCAACAGGCTAGTTCTCACTCTATTAGTTGCATGAGGACAGTCACCCATGAACGATCAGATCACGCCTACCCGTGAATACTACTTTGTTCGTTGTAATGGCTAGTTTTGAGCATCCCAGTCTGTTGCAACGGCTAGTTCTTGGCAGTTACCTATTTTTGAGAAACCTGATGTCCAGGCCCAAAAATAGGAGCCAATAGCCAAGCGCCAGGGGCATCATATAAACCCCCACACTTGTGAGGGTCATGTATTCAGTATCCAATACTCACTTCTAAACCATTAATATCTTTTTTGCATCTCTTTACACTCTTACTTACTTGAGCTTTAGAGTGCCTTGCAGGTACACCCCCATTCTCTTTGATTTCAGCTTTGCAGACGCATCTATCGGCCCATTATAGATTTTGATCACCGGTAAGATCAGTGGTGCCCCATCTTTCTTTCCCCAGAAAATAAATATCAAAGCAATGTTCCAAAGATTCACACCATGACCGATCAAGATGACAACCACTTTACTGGTAAAATTGTCTTGTCCCATGTCCGCAAGACTGACGACAAAGGAGATATGCCTCACCTTGAAGATACTCCCCTGCAAAGGGACAGCTGCACGGTGTCTCCTTCCTCGATCGAGGCGCAAGACAACAACATTCATTTATTGGAAAATAGGAAGTCTAAGAAAGTCCTAGAAGAACCACCAACGATCCTCCAGCCAGTTCCAATACCGACCAACATTGATCCTGCCATAGTTGCCCTACTCGCAGCACTCAACTAAACTAATGCTATGATCCAACAATAAAACAATAGGATCAAGGCATTGGAAAAAGGGCACCATTCAAGGTCCTCATCTAGAAGGTACTAACAATGTGGGTCTCGCAGTACATCACCTTTACGACCTAGTCGTTGTCCAGAACCAGAAAAACAAGAAGTGTTGTTCATCAAGAAGTGCGACTGAACACCTCCCCCATAAAGATCACAAGTCCCTAGTTACCAAGAGCACCAGGAGCAATAAACGATCAGAGTGCATCTCCTCGTCGGGTGGATAGTCCCCAACGAGGAAGGAACAATCACTCTTCATCCCCGTCACAAGACAGAAGCGACGAGGACGACCCTCGCGGTCTATTGTCTAGAGAAATCATGGAGACACGTGTGCCCGTCGGGTTGGAGAAACCCCTGAATTTGGGGATGTACGATAGAACCATTGATCTAGATGAGCATATCAAGAACATCGATGTCTGCTCGATTACAGAGGCGTCTGAAGAGCCATCGAATGTCGACTTTTTCCCACCACTCTCTGAAAGGGGGCTATGGCTTGGTACAAAAGTCTCTCAGATGAGTCGTTCACTGATGGGTTTAATCTGTAACGTATAGCCTAAATGTAGTACTGTAAGTGTACAGCCTATCGAAGTAATATATAAGATTATCGAACCACAGAGACCAATTGTCAATCTATCAACTCTATTGCTAAGGTGCTTATCTAAGGCAAACAAGAATATTGATGTGAGTGCAGTGCACAAAGTAAATGAGCGAGGTAAATAACAGTTTAAAAGACAGGTTGGAATGTAAATCATGTAATCAGGTATTGGTCCGATCGTGCGTAGATGAACCTACTTATGGGGCAGTATTTTCTATTGATAGCAAAGAATCAATTTAACGGGAACTTGTAGCTTTTGACTACTAAGAACCGAATTTACTCTTTAAATTAAATTCCTTTATTGTCACATATAAAGGGTGCCTTCCGCGTTAAAGAAGTAAACCTATTTTTAAGAAATTGATAGTTTTGACTTAGCAGAAAAGTGATTTTACTTGGAAAGATTAACTTAAAGAGACTTTTGGCTTTTGACCAAGAGTCAGATTTCAAACCTACAAACGCGTCCGAAAATAGTTTCAAAATCGTTTTCTAAAAAGGTCAATGATTCCTATTTAACCAATCAACGGCTTTCGCTCTTTTTGTTTGGTTAAATAATAATCAAGTCGTATCATTAGTTTGGACGACTTTCGATCTTACCCAATAAACATTAAAACACAATTGACTTAAGTTAGAAGCAAAACATCCCCAGAGTATTTTCACTAGCATGATAATTGGAACACAACCACGATGACAATCATTACATCCTAACCTTTATAGTTTAGCCAGACATAATAAGTGCGAGTCTATAAAACGTGTAGACTATGGTAAGAGCATTTAAAGTCTATAAAACGTGTAGACTATGGTAAGAGCATTTAAAGTCTATAAAACGTGTAGACTATGGTAAGAGCATTTAAAGTCTATAAAACGTGTAGACTATGGTAAGAGCATTTAAATAAAGAAATGCAATAAAATAGAACCTTGCCCCGGTCGGAGACTTGAATCTGATACAAATCTACGGAAAGGTAAGGCTAGTATGATGAACTTCAACCAAAGTGCTCCAAGACTCGATTACAACTCAATCTACACCGCAATAACTCCCCGATGTGAAGAGATTATTACTTTACAGAAACTGATAGTATATGGCTTAAGATTGTACTAAGCTTGGATGAAACTAAAGAATGAGAATCGAAAACTATTTATAGAGGATCTTTGAGGTGCGTAAGGACCAGCATGCCCCTTAACTTCTTTTGAGCGGGAACCTTTTTGTGAAGGCCGCGGGCGCGGTGAGGGTGGCCGCGGGCGCGGTGCCTGGAACCGCCACATCATGGGAACGTGGCAGTTGGTCTCTGGGTGAAAGTGGGCCACGTCATCGCGTTCCCTGTAGCCAGCGCGGTGCTGAACGCCATAAGTGCAGAATATCTTGAAAAACCCTAATTTCTTGGCGTTTTGACTCGTTTCTTCACAGGAGGCTCTGAAATGGCAAGAATCCTGAAAACAAAGGAAAAAGGAACATAATACGAGAAAATGACAATAAAAACTAAGGAAAACATGTGATATTTGAGTCAGAAACATAGTGCGATTTAGTGCGATCAAATCCTCCCACGCTTAGACCTTTGCTTGTCCTCAAGCAACAACTCTTAGAAGTAGATGAAAGAAAATTATGGTGTATACAGGTTTTGGGCAAAGAGGGCTTCTAAGTCCGAGTAAGGGTGTGTTGTCAGGCACTGACTATCTGAATCAAAGGTATCGTAATTACACTACTCGCAGAAATGCGGACATAAACCTCATAAGTATACAGATCGATCCTAATATCCTTACTATGCTAAGACTTCCCTTTTTTACGAGGTCCTTTTTCATTCAGGCGCAATCACATTAAGCCCGTTATCCGTACATACTCATGGTGTAGTGACCGGTTAGTGACTCTGATCTCAAGTGATGGGATTCTGGTACAAGAGTTGGTTTAATCCCTTTTTATTTTACCCATTTGCAGTTGCGGGGGATCGGACCGTAGTCCGCCCTACCAAGTTCAGCACCAGATACCTCTGAACCAACTACAACAGATATGCCTTATATATTTTTTTTCTCTTTGTTTTTGTTAGTGCTTACAACTTTCTTGAGTTGAGTAATCTTTGTGAGGATCACCCAACTCGTAGTCGTATTCATACTTTATTTTGTAACTTTTAAGGCAAAATAGAGATCATCCACTTATATTCATCGATCCCACACTTAGAGCATGCTTAGGCCGGAGCTGACTGCTAAGATAAACTACTTGAAGACCTATTTGTACAGTTTTATTCAAAATCATAGCATATTGGGGAGAAAGGATCTAATCTAAATATTCAAAAAGGCTTATGGTGTAAAAATGATAACGAATTTTTCAAAAAGTGAGTGTCCGAGAAACAGACCCTATCTAGGACCTGTCTCATAGCCCAAATCCTAAAAAACAACCATAAATCTTTGAAAAGCGAAAAATTTTGTAAGGCTAAAAGATGGGGGAAATGAAAGGGTACACTACGCAGAAAGACTCGCCTATCACATGCATTTTATTAACTACGAAAAAAAAGGAAAAATGCGGAAGGGAAATAAAAGCAGGAAAAACGGAAAATAAAAGCAAAAATAAAAGCGAAAACGGGAAATAAAAGCGATAAATGCTCCTCCCACACTTAAATCAGACATTGTCCTCAATGTTCCAAAATAAGGTAGGAGGAGGTACCTGAAAACACTAGTGTGGGCCACTAGGACCTTCACCGTCCTGGTTGGTACGACCGGAACGGCGGCTACGGCTGCGACGGCGGCTATCTCGGTCCAAAACAAGCTGCTCCAATCTCTCTGACAAGGCGGCATTTGCCGCCTGTAGCTCTTGGGTTCTACCAATGAGGGTGCCTTGGGTTGCCTCCATCAATTGGAAGTGACGAGCGTATGTGGTCTGGTGTAGGTGTTGTTCTCTCTGGAAAGCCAGCTGACTTTCCATAATAGTGTGCAGAGAGCTAGCATTTTGTTCTTGGGACGCTTGCATGAAGGCCATGTTGTCGGCCGCCTGTTGCTGCAAGGTAGCAAGGAGGGTGTCCCTCTGGGCCTCTCGGGCCATATGCTCATGCCACATGTCCTCAGTGACATGGAAGCTAGGAGCTGTACCTGCATGTGGGTTAGAGGTAGAAGGTGTCGTGTGTGGTGGTGAAAAATGGGGTGGTTCCTCTGTTTGGAAATCGTACTCATCATCAGTGTTGTTACCCTCATTTAAAGGTAGATTTGGGGGCAACGGACCAATAAAAGCAGGAGCGTTGAGATCGTAGGTCCAGTTACGCTCAAATCTAATATCAGTACGACGGGTGCAAGGCATAACAACACTGGGTATAGCAGCACCCCCAACCATGAGGAAGTAGCCACCTTCCTTCCTCGTCTTGCATAAACGCATATCCCTGAAAAATTTAAGATTTGCAATCCGAGGAGGAAGTGGTTCAAGGGTGGCAAGTTCCGTATCCAATCCTATGGCACGGGCAATAGTGGTAATCAGTCCACCAAAGGAAATCGGCCCACCTTTTCTTAAAACATGGTGCATGTGGGCAATCATGAATGGGACGGGATTAACTTTGGTGTCTGTGAGGCAGCTCTGCATGATAATTAATTCTTTAGCATTCACCTTGTTTGGGTTTTCCCGAGCAAAGATGGTGGATGCTAAAAGAAATCTAAAGACACGAAGGGCAGGATTGTGGATGTGAGAAGCAAGAAGGCCATCAAAAGATGTTGCATTTTGTTTAGTAATGCTGGCCCAAAATGCTTCAAATGCCCAATCCGTGTCTAAAGGTGCTTCACAAATGGCACCATCCCCATAAGGTAATCCTAACATGGCGGCTAGATCGTCAGTGGAGTAATCATATTCAACATTAAACATTCTAAATTTGACTCCACCTACGGTGCTAGCAGTGTTAGGAGAGACGTTATAAATTAAAGAACTTAAAAATTCGAACGTCAGCCTAGGGTAGGTTGGTGCTTGAGTAGCAAAAATATCATGCATACCTATTTTATCTAGAAGGAAGAATACACTATGGTATATGCCTAATGAATATAGACAGTTTTCATCGATATACCTGGTAGAGTGTATTGGTGTTGTCAGCAATTTTTCAAGCCGCTTTAGTTGCCTTTCTCCGGCTTGGCCACCACGCAAAATGTAACCGTGATACTCCATAGGATTTTCTTGTGGATGAATAGAGAGAAAGAATGGGATGTAGAAGTAATGAAGGTGTGAGGAAGAAAATGAAATAGTGGGGGGTATTTATAGGAAGGGAAGAAAGAAAATGGTGGTTGTAAATATTTATGATGAGAATAATGGAAATAAATGTAGTGGGTTGGTATGGGTAATAAAGGAAGTTATGGTGGGTTAAAAATGGAAGAAAATGGGATTGGAAATGGAAAAAGTGGTAAAATGGGGGGAAAAACGAGCTACTAGCCGTTAGGTGACCGTTGCGTCACCGCGGGCGCGGCAGGGCCTACCGCGGGCGCGGTGAGGTCGAGGCAAGTTGGGCTGGCCTGGCTTCCTTTCCATTGGGCTTTTTCTTCCTCGCCATTAGCTTCAATTTCTGGAGGTGTACCTATTTTTTCTATGAATGTGCATATATGTACGTGAATACATATACACATGTATATTTGTTTTATTTTTATATTAAAACTATGGTTACCAAAAAAAACAAAAAAAACATTAGTAAATAAATAAAACATATGCATATATATATATATATATATATATATATATATATATATATATATATATATATATATATATATATATATATATATATATATATATATATATATATATATATATATAGGTACGGACATTGGGTCACCAAAATAAATATTAACAACTCAGGAAACAGATAATGCAAAAATAAAAATGAGTCTGAAAAGGAAATCAACATAATACTAATAATACTGAAACTAGATATCTTGTGAACAATACAGATCTATTGCCAACCGGTAGGATGCTCTGCAGGAGTGCCTGGGCCACGCAGCTCAGTCAGCTGGCGTCGAATCTCTGCCACCTCGTGAGCTAATTCATCTAACTCACCAGCAAAGGTAACATCATTCACTTCCAACTGCAAATGAAGGTCAGCCACCTCATTGCGGAGAGTGGTTATCTCAGTGCGCATAGCAGTCAATAGAGTGCGAATATCAGGTTCCTGCAAGCTGAGGTTATTAGTAAGAACAGTAGTGTGTGTAACCTCGGGTCGGGATGTGTGATCCGGAGTGGAGTCCTCGGGAGCAGGAGTGTAGTCCTGAGTGGGATCTTCGGAAGCAGGGGTGTATTCTGGAGTGAGATCTTCGGAAGCAGGAGTGTATTCTGGAGTGTACTCTGATATCTCACCCCAACCTTCTACAGAATAGTTCCAATTAGCAGAGTTGGAAACACAAGTCATCTGAGGGTCTGGCATTGTGAAGGTGTAAACAGTCTGGTCATTGATGAGCAATCTGTACCGATATGGGTGGAAAGAGGCCCTCCTCATGAGTCCACGATCCATGCAAAAGTCTAAATCCAGAAAAGTATATCCACAGTATGGGGCCAGCTGTGCTATCATACTGTCCAAACCCAAAGCAGAAGCTATCTGTGTCACATTCCCTCCGGAATGAATGAGCCCTACAGCGGATCGAGCAGTCTGCTCGAGGCTCTCTATCAGAAAACCTCCACTAGCTATAGGTCTGGACTGACTAGCACAGTATAGGAAAAGGATCTCCTCAGCGGTGACCAAGTGGTCACAGTAACTCCTCCCAAAGAAAGTGTGGCACAGGATCATCTCGAAGTATCGGAAGGCCGGGTTATGGATCTTCCGGGACAGCTGGGTAGAGGGGTCAAGACTGGCTCTATCAGTAATGTCCTGCCAAAATTTATCAATGTCTCTGTCCATGTAGTAACTCAATGGGAACTCAGTAATAGCGGTCGGTCCAGTTTGGAAACCAAGCAAATCCCCAAATTCTTTGGTAGTCAGGGTATACTCGGTGCCAAACAATCTGAAACTTAGGCATCCTCGCTCATCTCCTTCACCCACTCGTGGGTTATAGTCCATAGAGCTAAGAAACTCTAGAGTAAGGTTCCTGTAGGTTTTGTGGACATTATCAGCATAAGAATCCCAGCTAAGTTGGTTGCATAGATACCGAATACTTGGCTCAATCCCGAGTGCCTCCATGCAGCTCTGATCGGGGTACCTAGTGGGTACCATAGGTCTAGCAGATAAGGTAGCAAATCGGGCCTTTTGTGCTTCATCTCTGAAAATCACAACCATACCATCGGGGTAATGCATCCTGAAAATATAAACACAAGAAATTAGTCCAGATAAAATATATAAATTACTAAAATAAAATAAAATAAAATAAAGAATAAACCATGGGTTGCCTCCCATGCAGCGCTTATTTAACGTCGTTTAGCTTGACGATTAGATCTTACTTTATGTGGGTATTGGTGGGTCTATAAGAATATGACTAGAGTAGTCAACAGGCAAATCGCCTCCTTTGTAGAGCTTCAGTCTTTGTCCATTTACCACAAATGGAGCGCATGAATTGTTTTTGATTTCTACTGCTCCAGACTTTAGAACTTTTGACACTTCAAATGGACCTGTCCATCTTGAACGAAGCTTACCAGGAAAAAGTCGTAACCTTGAGTTAAATAGGAGAACAAGATCACCAATGTTGAAATCTTTCTTGATGATTTTTTTATCATGCCACATCTTGGTTCTTTCCTTATATATGATGGCATTCTCATAGGCATTTAAGCGAAGCTCTTCTAGCTTGTGAATGTCCAGGATACGTTTTTCTCCGGCTTTCAGGTAATCTAGATTCAAGGATTTAATGGCCCAATAGGCTTTATGTTCTAGTTCGAAGGGTAAATGACAGGACTTTCCATAAACCAATTGATAAGGAGTTGTTCCAATAGGGGTTTTATAAGCCGTTCTATAAGCCCATAAGGCGTCTTTAAGTTTTCCAGACCAGTCTTTTCTGGATAGTGATACGGTTTTTTCTAGGATCTGCTTAATCTCCCTATTCGATACCTCTACTTGGCCACTGGTTTGCGGGTGATATGGTGATGCTACTCTATGTTTTACTCCGTATTTGCTTAGAAGCTTATCAAATATCTTAGATATAAAATGCGATCCTCCATCACTTATGACTAACCTCGGGGTTCCAAACCTAGGAAAAATAATATTCTTAAACAGTTTGATAACTACCTTGGTATCGTTTGTAGGTGATGCAACAGCTTCGATCCACTTTGAGACATAATCGACAGCTACTAGGATATACTTGTTACCCATTGAGGAAGGAAAAGGTCCCATGAAATCTATACCCCAGACATCAAATATTTCCACTTCTTGGATGTTACTTAAAGGCATTTCATCTCGTCTTGAGATGTTCCCAGTGCGTTGGCATCGGTCACATTTTGTAATGTAAGTGTGGACATCGCGCCATACAGTAGGCCAATAAAAACCTGCTTGAAATATTTTGGCGCATGTTTTAGACGTGCTTGCATGTCCACCATAAGGTGAAGCATGACAATGTTTAATGATGTTGCCTACTTCTTCCTCCGGCACACATCGTTGGAATATATTATCTATTCCTCTTTTGAATAGGAGGGGTTCATCCCAAAAGAAGTGTTTAACATCTCTAAAAAACTTCTTCTTCTGTTGGTAGCTTAAGTCAGGGGGTATGATATCAGCGGCTAGATAATTCACAATATCTGCGTACCATGGTATGTTGTTCATGGTTGAGATTTCCTCATAGGTCTCTTCTTCAGTTGAGTTTATCCCAGCTATTAATCTTTCATAAGTAGAGTGATCGTCTATAGGCATAAGTTCAGGCTTAAGGTGTTCTAACCTAGAGAGATGATCAGCTACTAAGTTTTCAGCTCCTTTTTTATCCTTAATATCCAAGTCAAATTCTTGGAGTAAAAGTACCCATCTGAGCAATCTAGGCTTAGCATCTTTCTTACTTAACAAGTACCGGATTGCTGCATGATCTGTGTATACTATTATTTTTGCTCCCACCAAATAAGATCGAAATTTATCAATAGCAAAAACTACGGCTAGCAATTCTTTTTCTGTGGTTGTATAATTTAGCTGGGCAGCGTCTAGTGTTCTACTAGCGTAGTAAATTGCATGCAGTTTTTTGTCTTTTCTTTGCCCTAGTACAACTCCTACAGCGAAATCACTAGCATCGCACATGATTTCAAAGGGTTGTGTCCAATCAGGTGGTCTTATGATAGGTGCTGAAATAAGAGCTTGCTTTAAAACTTCAAAGGCCTAAAGACATTTTTGGTCTAATTCAAACTCGACATCCTTCATCAATAAGTTAGTTAAAGGTTTTGTTATTGCGGAAAAATTCTTGATGAAACGTCGGTAGAACCCGGCATGTCCTAGGAAACTTCTTATTTCCCTAACGGTCTTAGGTGGGTTTAAGTTTTCTATAACTTCTATCTTGGCCTTATCGACTTCTATACCTCTTTCAGAAATAATGTGTCCCAAGACTATCCCTTCACTTACCATAAAGTGGCACTTTTCCCAATTCAACACAAGGTTTACTTCCACACATCTTTTTAAGATTTTCTCCAAGTTCGAGAGGCAGTTTTTGAAATCAAACCCACACACTGAAAAATCGTCCATAAATACTTCCATAATTCCATCTAAGTAGTCTGCGAAAATTGACATCATACAACGTTGGAAAGTGGCAGGTGCATTACAGAGTCCAAAGGGCATTCGTCTATAAGCGAATGTTCCATAAGGGCATGTAAATGTGGTTTTTTCTTGGTCCTCTGGGTGAATAGGGATTTGGAAAAAACCCGAATACCCATCAAGATAGCAGAAACATGAGTGTCTTGCTAGACGTTCAAGCATCTGATCTATAAATGGGAGAGGGAAATGGTCTTTTCTCGTTGCCTTATTCAACTTTCTGTAATCTATACACATACGCCATCCTCCTTCTGTTCGTTTTGCCACATGCTCACCTTTTTCGTTTTTCAGAACAGTGATACCTCCTTTCTTGGGTACCACGTGGACTGGGCTTACCCATTCACTATCTGAAATTTGGTATATGATACCAGCTTCTAATAACTTAAGAACTTCTTTCTTGACTACATCACTCATGATAGGGTTTATTCTTCTTTGATGTTCTCTTGAGGGTTTTGAATCTTTCTCTAGCATAATCCGATGCATGCATACGGATGGGCTTATACCTCTTAAATCTGAAACTTTATACCCTAAAGCTGAGGGATATTTTCGCAAGGTATCTAATAGTTGATTTGTTTCTATTTGGTTTAGAGTGGCGCTAATTATAACATTTCTATTCATCTCCTCATCCAAAAACTCATATCTTAGATTCTTGGGTAGTTCCTTAAGTTCTATAGTGGTTTTCTCAGCACGCGGCATAAGGTCATGGGTAAGAGCTAAGCATTCGAAAAGATTGTCGTCAATGTACGGTTCGATACTCTCAAATCCGTCATCCTCTAAAATAGGGGTTGATGGTAATTTGGTTAAGAATTCGTTTTGTTCGAGTTCATTTACACATTCATCAATGATGTCGATGGCATAACACGCATCTCCTATCACTGGTGCCATTAGAAATTTTGATAAAATGAACTCAATCTTTTCATCTCCTACCTCGAAAGTCAGTTTCCCTTTCTTAACATCTATTATAGCTCCGGCGGTCGATAGGAAGGGTCTTCCTAAGAGGATTGGGATGTCTTCATCTTCTTTGATATCCATTACGACGAAGTCGGTCGGAATGTACAACTGACCAATCTTGACAGGTATGTCTTCTAAAATACCCATGGGATATTTGACAGATCTATCAGCTAGTTGTAAGGACATCTTAGTAGGTTGAAGTTCTCCTAATTTTAACCTCTTACAGACGGCCAGAGGCATCAGACTTACGCTTGCTCCTAGGTCTAAAAATGCTTTGTCTATCATATGGTTACCTAGGATGCAAGGGATAGAAAAACTTCCAGGGTCTTTATCTTTCTTGGCGAGTTTATTTTCGGATATAAAATGACATTCTAAAGGCTTGGGATCATCGAGTCGCCGTTTATTGGTCAAAATATCTTTCAAAAACTTAGCATATGATGGTATCTGGGTTATAGCTTCAGTAAAAGGAATCTCAACATGGAGTTTCTCTATTACCTTAATAAACTTTTGGTACTGGTTTTCTACTTTGGTGTTTTTCAGCCTCTGTGGGAATGGAATAGGCGGTTTATAAGGTTGTTGAGTGTTTTTTTCTACTTCTGGTTTTGATTGCTTTTCTGGTTTCTCTGGTCCCTCCACCTGGTCTTTGGGCGTAGTATCTTCCATAGGTTTTTCTGATGTGCTTAAGTTAGGATTTCTAGGCCCTTCATAAGCAGTTCCACTTCTTAATGTGATAGAATTTGCTTGGCCTTTTGGATTTGGTTGAGTTTGTCCAGGGAATTGTCCTCCAGGTGCAACTTGTACAGAGGTGTTTTGGGCTACTTGGGAAATCTGAGTCTCAAGCATTTTGGTGTGGGTTATTATCTGGTCAAACTTGGTTGCTAATTGGGTAACTAGTTCGTTCGTGTGAATGTGTTGGTTCATAAACTCCTTATTTTGCTGGGTTTGAGCCTGAATAAAGGTGTCTATGGTTTCTTTAAGGTTTGGTCTTGGGGGTACTATTTGCATAGGTTGGTTTTGTTTTTGCGTTTGGAATCCTTGAGGTCTCGAAGGTCCGGGATTTTGGATAGGGTTGTTGTTTTTGTAAGAGAAATTCGGGTGGTTCCTCCATCCAGGATTGTAGGTATTCGAGAAAGGGTTCCCTTGAGTATAGTTAACTTGGTCTGAGCTTGATTCGTTCAAAAGGTTACAGTCAACGGTTTGATGTCCTTGAGTTCCACAGAGTTCGCACTCCGATTGGATTGCTGCTACTGTGGTTGGGTTTTGAGACATGTTCTCGACTCTCAAGGCTAGGGCGTCCATCTTGGCATTAATCATGTCCATGCAACTTACCTCATGCTTTCCTCCATGGCTCTCCTTTTTCTCTACTGTCGCTCGTTCTAATCCCCATTGGGCGTGGTTTTGGGCCATGTCCTCTATTAGGGCACAAGCGTCAGGGTAAGGTTTGTTCATCAACGCTCCGCCAGCGGCAGCGTCTATGGACATCTTTGTGTTGTAATGGAGTCCATTATAGAAGGTATGTATGATTAACCATTGCTCCAGGCCATGGTGCGGACAAGCTCTTAAAAGTTCTTTATATCTCTCCCAGGCCTCAAAAAGTGATTCGCCTTGGTTTTGGGTGAAACAAGTGATCAGGTTCCTAAGAACAGCGGTCTTGCTTGGTGGAAAATACCTCGCAAGAAAAGCTCTCCTAAGGTCTTCCCAAGTTGTTATTGAGTTAGTTGGAAGGGCGTCTAACCAGTCGTGAGCTTTACCTCTAAGGGAAAAAGGAAATAGTCTTAATCGGATAGCTTCGGGCGTGGCTCCATTTGTCTTAAGGGTGTCAGCTAACTGGATAAACACCTTTAAATGTTGATTCGGGTTCTCGGTAGCGAGACCAGCGAATTGGTTTTGTTGTACTAATTGTAGTAACGAGGGCTTTAGTTCAAAGTTGTTGGTAGTTATAGCAGGGTTTACTATACTAGAACTAGGTTCCTCGTTAGATGGTTGGGCGAATTCCTTGAGCGGTCTTTGGTTACGATCTTCTGCCATAGCTCTTCTTATCTTGCGAATAAAAAGACGGGCACGTGCGTAACGTTCAGGTTCTACTAAAGGATCTATTAGGTTGCCGGTGCTACGATTTCTATGCATCTACCGGCTAGAATAGCCTTAGTCTAAACGGGATAACAATAGGGTACGAAATTTGACGAAGTTGGTCCCCGGCAACGACGCCAAAAACTTGATGGGTTTAATCTGTAACGTATAGCCTAAATGTAGTACTGCAAGTGTACAGCCTATCGAAGTAATATATAAGATTATCGAACCACAAAGACCAATTGTCAATCTATCAACTCTATTGCTAAGGTGCTTATCTAAGGCAAACAAGAATATTGATGTGAGTGCAGTGCACAAAGTAAATGAGCGAGGTAAATAACAGTTTAAAAGACAGGTTGGAATGTAAATCATGTAATCAGGTATTGGTCTGATCGTGCGTAGATGAACCTACTTATGGGGCAGTATTTTCTATTGATAGCAAAGAATCAATTTAACGGGAACTTGTAGCTTTTGACTACTAAGAACCGAATTTACTCTTTAAATTAAATTCCTTTATTGTCACATATAAAGGGTGCCTTCCGCGTTAAAGAAGTAAACCTATTTTTAAGAAATTGATAGTTTTGACTTAGCAGAAAAGTGATTTTACTTGGAAAGATTAACTTAAAGAGACTTTTGGCTTTTGACCAAGAGTCAGATTTCAAACCTACAAACGCGTCCGAAAATAGTTTCAAAATCGTTTTCTAAAAAGGTCAATGATTCCTATTTAACCAATCAACGGCTTTCGCTCTTTTTGTTTGGTTAAATAATAATCAAGTCGTATCATTAGTTTGGACGGCTTTCGATCTTACCCAATAAACATTAAAACACAATTGACTTAAGTTAGAAGCAAAACATCCCTAGAGTATTTTCACTAGCATGATAATTGGAACACAACCACGATGACAATCATTACATCCTAACCTTTATAGTTTAGCCAGACATAATAAGTGCGAGTCTATAAAACGTGTAGACTATGGTAAGAGCATTTAAAGTCTATAAAACGTGTAGACTATGGTAAGAGCATTTAAAGTCTATAAAACGTGTAGACTATGGTAAGAGCATTTAAAGTCTATAAAACGTGTAGACTATGGTAAGAGCATTTAAATAAAGAAATGCAATAAAATAGAACCTTGCTCCGGTCGGAGACTTGAATCTGATACAAATCTACGGAAAGGTAAGGCTGGTATGATGAACTTCAACCAAAGTGCTCCAAGACTCGATTACAACTCAATCTACACCGCAATAACTCCCCGATGTGAAGAGATTATTACTTTACAGAAACTGATAGTATATGGCTTAAGATTGTACTAAGCTTGGATGAAACTAAAGAATTAGAATCGAAAACTATTTATAGAGGATCTTTGAGGTGCGTAAGGACCAGCATGCCCCTTAACTTCTTTTGAGCGGGAACCTTTTTGTGAAGGCCGCGGGCGCGGTGAGGGTGGCCGCGGGCGCGGTGCCTGGAACCGCCACATCATGGGAACGTGGCAGTTGGTCTCTGGGTGAAAGTGGGCCACGTCATCGCGTTCCCTGTAGCCAGCGCGGTGCTGAACGCCATAAGTGCAGAATATCTTGAAAAACCCTAATTTCTTGGCGTTTTGGCTCGTTTCTTCACAGGAGGCTCTGAAATGGCAAGAATCCTGAAAACAAAGGAAAAAGGAACATAATACGAGAAAATGACAATAAAAACTAAGGAAAACATGTGATATTTGAGTCAGAAACATAGTGCGATTTAGTGCGATCAATCACATCTTGGAAGAACTTGGGGAAGCAATTCTCCAGGCACTTTGTTGCTTCTTGCCGACATCCGAAGTGTGAGGCATCGCTAGAAGCAGACATTCAGGGAAAAGATGAGTCTCTTTGGGCATATATTGAGAGGTTCAACTGCGAAGTCGTTCAAGTCTCCATGACTGACGGCATGCAGAAATATCTGCTTGAACGCGGACTACGTCCCCGTAGTGACTTAGACAAGGCAGTTGGCATCGAAACACCTGCTACATTGGATACTCTCCTCCTCAAGGCCCAGGCATACATCCAGTATGAAGAGAAAGAAACTACCAACAACGCGTGAGACTCACGACATCAAGATAATGTCAAAGTTTCAAAACACGGAGAATCCTCGACATCTCGTCAGGGAGCAGACAAAAGAAGAGATGACAAGCCCCACGAAGCGCAGAAATATAAAGGTCTAGTCGGACGGTTCCATGATTACATTCCTCTAAACGCCTCACGCGAGCAAATTCTGACTGACTACGCCAACCCAGAGATTCGTCAGGCCGGGGTTCATTTTCCTTGACAGACACGGTCCATGCCCGGGACAGACAAAACTAAATATTGTTGGTTCCTAAAAGCCACATGCATACCACTAATGACTGCATCTACCTGAAGGATGCAATTGAGATCCTTATCAGAGATGGGCATCTCAAACAGTATAAGAATAAATAGGGTTCTCACGAGGAAGCCCCATAGTCTAAGAAAGTCTAGGAAGAGAAACCCTCGTCCGAGGACGTCAGTATGACAGTCGCCCTGTGCATTTCTAGACCAGAGGATTACTACATCCCCGGTGTTCTCGAGCATCCCCTATACTTCTCGATGCACAATCCTTGGGAGAACTTCCCCTCCGCTATGGTCAATATCTGACGAGGGATTCAACAAGGTCACCGTGGGCTCAGTAAAAAGGAAGTTCGAGCAGCTGATCAATGCAAGCTCTAATAAGAACTCCACGGTCGACAAATTATATGGAAGCTACGTCCCCGTCACATTCTATCGAGAAGAGCTGCCCGATGGAGCTCTCAATTCTAGCATTCTTTTGCTCGTACGTGCACAAATGGCCAATTTTGACGTCAGACATATTTTGGTCGACCAGGGAAATTCGGTTGACATTATGTACTCCCAATTGTTCACCACCTTACAGCTTAACGAGACACACTTAACACCATATGTGGGCTCAGACTTACAAGGTTTCAATGGTGCAGTCAAATTGATAGTCACCTTCAGAGCAACGGAGATGGTCAGATCCATTAAGGTCTAGTTCCTGGTGATTGATTTCCCGTCTTTGTATCAGTGTATTCTAGGCAGGTTGACCTTGGCCGAGCTAATAGTGGTTCCATCCATCGTACATCTAAAGATGAAGTACTACACTTTGAAAGGGCTCTTCGTTAGCCTCCACGGGGGCATAGAAGCCACTATGAGATATTTTGAGACAACCTTAAAAGGAATCAACTCCATCAAGGTAATACCTATAACATCCGGTGATTCTGCCCGACCCAATAATTCATAGGAGCCAAAGTCGCTGCCCCACATCGACACAATCAACCTGGACAGCCGTTTCATTAAGAATGATCTCTGGGACCAGAAGAAGAAGGGGACAGAAGCCTGACAGACTGTAGAAAGCTCCTCGACCTTAGCAAGCAATAAAGAGCTTGCACATCCCCTGAGACTAATTCCATAGGAGGAATTTGAGATCATCTTCCTCGGCAGTGACCCCATCAAAAGAGTCAAAATCGGTATCGGCTTCCCCGACCTGGAGAGGAAGTAGCTAAAGGACTACCTCAAGGAGAATGCAGATACGTTCGCCTGGAGTGCTGCAGAAATGCTCTGCTTGGATCCAAAAATAGCATGTCACTGGCTGACAATAGATCCTGCCCTTAAGGTTGTTGACCAACATAGGCGAAAGCAGTCTCCGGAGAAAATGTAGGTTGTCGAGTAAGCTATAAAAGACCTCTTAGAGGAAAATTTCATTTGTGAAGCCCAATACACAACCTGGTTATCTAATGTTGTACTTGTAAAGAAATCAAATGGAAAAGGGCGGATGTGTGTTGACTATACCGATCTTAATAGGGTTTACCCCAAAGGCGTTTATCCCTTGCCCAACATAGATAGATTAGTTAATAATTCTGTTGGTTTTAAATTGTTTTCTTTTATGGATGCATACTCTGGATACAACCAGATCCTCATGGCAAAAAGAGACAAAAAATACACAGCTTTCATGACCGAGTCGGGCAACTATTACTACAACGTAATGCCCTTCGGCTTGAAAAACACTGGCTACCAGAGAATGATGAACAAGGTCTTCTGAGGGGAGATTGGGGACATGCTCTAAGTTTATATAGACGATATGATTGTGAAACCCCAAGAGGAGTCTGACCATACACTCCACTTAATAAGTGTAACATGTTCACCGTGAACACAACACTCGAGCTGATGTTCTATCAAAACTTGCAAGCACAAAGAGGAAATGAGGGAACAAATACGTAGTCCAAGAGATACTTCCCCGACCAAGCATCGAGAAACTCTCCACAACTCTAGACATGAATGCCATCAGCGATAGTAACTATTAGATGACCCCGGTATACAACTACCTCACTATGATACGGTGGCAGAACTGACTGTTATACTGGTTTGTGTTTTGTATTCGCAAATATGCGGTAAGCAAGAGTCGCCACTGACTTTTCTTTTATCCAACAAAGGAAAGGGTGAAAAGAATAGAAAAAGACCTTTTTCGAGAGTTTCTGAGTAAATGGGGGTAGATTATGGAAAGGGAAAGTGCTAGCACCCTTTCCATCTGTGGTTTGCCACGGGCTCTTAGGTACTTGCTCATGTTTTGAAAATTTCTTTCGTGTTTGTGTGTTTTGAAAAGTTTGTTTGTTTTATGCTAACTCTTGTATCAGTCCTCAAGAGTGTTGATAAAGCATTTTTGAAAAATGTTTTGAAAGTGTAGTGTGAAAAAGTTGTTTTGAGCAAGTACCTAACAGTTATCTACCTACTCGAAAAAGGTGTTATTTTCCTCCTATCCTTTAGATAGTGCTATCCTACTATTAGTGAGTAGGTAGCCCTATCGTTGGATGTTGAGGGACTATCGAAGGGGAATTTACGGTCACTAAGACAACTGGGCAAGAACTTTTAGTAATTGTCCTAAAGTTCTAAGATCACTTTTTAACTGAGGCGGCATCGAAAGGATCATCAAGGGACTTGTGATCTCTTGAACTAAAGAACAACCACTAAAAATTCTCACGTTTTGAGAATTGTGACAGTTTATGAAGGCAACCGAAGTGGGAGATACCCTAGGGATGAGCATGTGCAAGTGTATTGATTCATTTCATTTATCTTGGGCATTTAGGGTTATCTAATGTTTTAACTTCCAATCTTTTCATGCAGTTCTATTAACCTAAGCAATTAATAATAGTGCAGAAGTTAAATTTCAGAAAATAAAATTCCTAAGCTATTATAAGGCCTTGGGGAAATTACATAAATAGCACAAGAAAATAAAATGTGGAATTTTAAACCTAATTAAAGCTATTACAAACTGGGAAACAGTTACATAATGGGAAAAGAGAAATAAAATGGAAAAAGATAAATGTGCGAAGATCAAGACGGGAACATGTTGAAAAGTCCTAAAAAATCTAATTATTTAATAAAACATTTTTTGGTATTTTATTGAGAGAAAAAATATTTGAAGGTTTGAGATACCTTTTCACTTCATGGAACCAAGGTATTCTTGAGCTTCGAGATACCTTTTCACTTCATGGAACCAAGGTTTGTCCGTTACCCCTTCAATATCGATCTCATAGCAGTAAGTTAGTTCATCCAATCTCTCAATAGTGATATGAGGAGCCTCATTATCCCACCTGACCTTGAACATGAACGACATAGTAGCTAGCGCGTCCGCTAACTGGTTCTCTTCTCGTGGAAAATGTTCAAAGGTGACTTCTTCAAAGTGTGGAAGTAATGTCAGCACATGCTCTCGATAAGGGATGAGATTAGGGTGCTTTATGTCCCACTCTCCTTTGATTTGACTTATTACTAAGGCCGAATCTCCGAAAACACTCAAGAACTTGATTCTTATATCAATAGCAGCTTTGAGACCCATGATACATGCTTCATACTCAGCCATATTGTTGGTACAGTTGAAGCATAGCCTAGCAGTGAAAGGGGTATGACAACCCTCAGGGGATATGATTACAACACTGATACCATTGCCAAGTGCATTGGAAGCTCCGTCAAAAACCATAGTCCATCGGGATCCCTTTTCAGGTCCTTCATCTGATCCAGGTTCTTCACAATCAATCTCTAACATGATATTCTCATCCGGGAATTCAAAGTTCATGGATTGGTAGTCATCCACAGCTTGATGAGCCAAATGATCAACTAGTACATTTCCCTTGATTGCTTTCTGGGTTGTGTGTTGAATGTCGTATTTGGTCAGGATCATTTGCCATCTCGCTATTCTTCCAGAGAGAGCGGGCTTCTCGAAGATGTACTTGATAAGATCCATTTTAGAGATCAACAAGGTAGTGTGAGTCAACATATACTATCTTAGTCGGCGAGTAGCCCATGCCAAAATGCAACAAGTTTTCTCGAGCAGTGAGTATCTTGTTTCACAGTCAGTAATTTTTTTTCTAAGGTAGTATATTACATGCTCTTTTCAACCGACTCGTCATGCTTCCCCAACACACACCCCATTAAGTTCTCTAATACAATTAAGTACATGATATAGGTCTTCCTTCAACTAGCGGCATTAAATATGGAGGCTCTTGAAGATATTCTTTGATCCTGTCAAAGGAAGTCTGGAATTCGTCATTCCACTTTACCACTTGATCTTTCTTCAGGAGTTTGAAGATTGGCTCACAAGTAGCAGTTAGATGGGAAATGAACATGGCAATGTAATTTAAACGTCCCAAGAAACCTCTAACTTCCTTCTCAGTGCAAGGAGTCGGCATCTCTTGTATAGATTTAACCTTTGCAGGGTCTACCTAAATACCCTTGTCACTGATAATGAAACCTAGGAGTTTACCGGACCTTACCCCAAAGGTGAACTTGTTCGGATTCAGCCTCAACTTGTATGTCTTCAGTATATCAAATAGCTTTTGCAAGTGATCAAGGTGTTATTCTTCCGTTTGAGATCTGACTATCATGTCATCAACATAGACCTATATCTCCTGGTGAATCATATCATGGAACAAAGCTACCATAGCTCGCTGATAGGTTGCCCCAACATTCTTCAACCCAAATGGCATCACTTTGTAACAGAAGGTGCCCCACTGTGTGACGAAGGTTGTCTTCTCCATGTATTCGGGTGCCATCTTGATCTGATTGTAACCAGAGAATCCATATGTGAAGGAGAATACCTTATGATGTGCGGTGTTATCAACCAGAACATCAATGTGGGGAAGCGGGAAGTCATCCTTGGGGCTTACCCTGTTCAAGTCTCTGTAGTCCACACATCTGTACTTTGTCGTCTTTCTTAGGCACCAGATCTACGTTAACAACACATTATGGATAGGAGGTGACAACTAAGAACCCAATGTTGAATTGTTTCATAACTTTTGCCTTGATCTTCTCTAACATTTCAGGGCGCATACGACGAACCTTCTGTTTTACTGGAGGGAAGTCCTCTTTTGTCGACAAGCGATGAACCACAATATCAGTATCAAGTCTTGGCATGTCTTCATATGACCAGGCAAAGATCTCGGCATGATCATGCAACATCTGAATCAATTATTGTTTGAAACTAAGCTCCAAATTTGCACTTATCCTAACTTCTTTTTTGTCCTCTTCTATACCCAGGTTCACTGTCTCAACTGGATCTTCATGAGGCTATATAGCTCTTTCTTCCTGATGTAACAATCTAGCAAGCTCTCTTGGTACCTCACAATCTTCCTCGCCTTCGTCCTCGGCTTGGTTGATCGGATTTTCAAAGTCCTAACCGGCAATAGCAGAACCGTTATCAATGGGATCCAGAGTGGATATGGATCTGCAGTTTGATACGTGAGTGTGTGTGAGAGCATAGTTGCATTGATAAAGTAAAATCAGAAAAGAAAAACAAAGAGCACAAAATTTGTATGCAAAAATGTCCAATGCTTTATTAATGACATATGACATTGAAAAATGATAACCCTCACAAATAAACCATTGTGCCCCAGGTAAGACACAATGCCATAGATTTTATATTGTTCATTTATTACATATCCAAAAACAAGAAAGGTAATTACTCCTGAGTAAAAGTAATCGGTACAAAGTCTTTAGCTGTCTAGTTACTGGGTCCACCGTTGGTCGTAGGGAAGATCCAGTTGTCCATGTTATAGTTACCATCATTGTCTTATAAAGCGTTGACCTTATGATTGTTGATGCGTAGGGGAGGTCCTCCGGCGTGAGCACGACGAATAACCCTTTGAGCCCTTGAAGTGAAACCCAAACCAAACTTATCATATTTGTATGGGATATCAGGGAGTTGGCCCCAAATGGTACACCCACCTTCTTCAATTACTGCTTTGGCGTCCTTGAGAGAAGCCATCTTCAATGGAGGTCTGTTGATCTTTGGAACACTGGTAACAATCTTCGTTGCAGCCATGGTCTGAGGCACCTCTTCAAAGTTTTGACAAGGGGTCTCGATGAACTCGCCGTCCATTTCGACATACCTGAAAGAGTTCAAGTGGCTTACCATGTACTCCTCCTCACCGCATACCATGGCAATCTTTCCCTTCACTGGGTACTTCAACATCTGATGCAGAGTGGAAGTAACAACTCCAACCCCATGGATCTAAGGGTGTCCTAACAAACAGGAATAAGATGGTATGATATCCACCACGTAGAAGGTGGATTCAATGTTTTGGGAACCAACTTTGATAGGGATGTCCACCTCCCTGTGCACCATTCTTTTTGAACCATCGAAAGCCCTCACCACAATGCTACTGTGCTTCAGAGTCAAACCTTCGCAATCTAATCTGTCAAGAGCCTTCTTGGGCAGAACATTCAGCGATGAACCGATATCCACTCAAACATGGGCCAAGGTGATGCCCCTGTATTCGATGGAGACATGCAACACACCATTGTGTTTTCTTCCTCTGGGTGTCAAATCAGCATCAGAAAAACCCAGTCCATTATCAGCGGTCAAACTAGCCACACAATCTTCGAATTGATCAACGGAGGTTTCTTGTGGCACATGAGCTGTCTTGAGGAATTTTACCAAAGCCTTTACATGGGCTTCAGAGCATAATAGCAGGGCCAACATTGAGATCTTGGAAGGAGTCTGCCCCAGTTGTTTGACCACATTGTAGTCGCTCTTTTTAATTATTTTCAATATTTCTTCCATTTCCTTCTTAGAAACCTCCGTAATGGATTCTGAATGCGCCTTCGTCTGGACAGGCTCAACCAATATCTCTTTGCCCTGAGTCTCGGCCGAAGCAGGAGCAGCAGCAGGAATGATCACATGAGTAGTAACGGTTTTAGGAGGAGAGATCTCGGGAGAGAACACTCTTCCGCTTCTTGTTATTTTACTGGTCCCAACGTGAAACAATCGGTCGAACCGTTATCTGATAATGAAATCAATGAAGTCGCCACTGAATGTCTTTTATCCCTCCGAAAGGGAAAGGTAAACATCGAGAAAACCTGAAGAGGGAGAAGTCACGGTCTTGCGACCGAGAGATCAGGTAAGGGAGTCTGTTACACGAGGGGAAGGTATTAGCACTATACACGCCCTTAGTACTCTACGGTATCCACTCGTGTTGTCTAATTTAATGGGTGTGTAAATCTATATCTAAGTTGTACAAGGAATGCATGCAAAATAAAGGAGAAAAGAATGTAGGGAAAATAAAAATTGTGCTCGTTCGGGCCCTACCCTAATGCCTACGTATCCCTTTTAGGAATCAGAGCAGTCGTAGTTCGACTCATATATTTTGGTTGATTTGTGTTTTTTAGTTAAGAAAACAAAAGAAACAGTCAAGATGGCAAAACATTAGATAAATAACAAACAAATGCGATGGCGAAACATCAGCTAAATGATAACAAAGTAACATGACAAAGATGATGAAACATCAACAAACCGGATGATAAAATAACACACCTAAAATGATATGGAGAATCAAAGTAGGATGACAAACATGTGCGATGGCGAAACATCGGCTTCAAACAAATATGCGATGGCAAAACATTGGCTAAAAGATAACAAGGTATCATGGCAAAAATTGCGAAACATCAACAAACCAAACGATAAAACATCACACCTAACAATGATATTGAGAATCAAAGTAGGATAACAAACATGTGCGATGACGAAACATCGACTTCGAACAAATATGTGATGGTGAAATATCGGCAAAAAAGGTAGCAAGATAGCATGGCAAAGATGGCCAAAACATCAACAAAATGATGATAAAACATCACACCAAACAATGATATTGAGAATCAAAGTAGGATAGCAAACATGTGCGATGGCAAGACGTCGGCTTCAAACAAATATGTGATGGCGAAACATCAGCAAAAAAGGTAGCAAGATAGTATGGCAAAGATGGCCAAAACATAAACAAAATAGATGATAAAACATCACACCTAACAATGATATTGAGAATCAAAGTAGGATAGAAAACATGTGCGATGGCGAGACACCGGAAAAAGATAATAGAATAACATGGCAAAGATGGTAAAACATCAACAAAATAGATGATAAAATGTCACCCCTAACAATGATATTAAGAATCAAAGTAGGATAACAAACATGTGCGATGGTGAAACATCGGCTTCGAACAAATATGTGATGGCGAAACATTGGCTAAGAGATGACAAGGTATCATGGCAAAAATGATGAAATATCAATTTGAAAGGGTTTAAAATAAAACAGAAAGGCGCACAAACAATTAAGATTGGTTTGTGTTTTTTTACCCTGAAGAAAGATTTAAGTTTAATAGAGGTGGTTTATGATTTGCCAAGAAAAAGTTTTAGTTTTAAGATGAAATATGCAAAAGGAAGGATAAACAGCTAAGGGAGACTAGCCTAGCACTATCCCTAATGTTATCATACAATGGTTGATCCTAAAGTTGAGGATGAAAGAGGGAATTTTCTACCCTAAGTTAACATGCATGGATACCTATCCTAATGTCTAGCTCGAGAACTAAACCTGCACGAGCGATCCTAAAGGAGCGTGGTGAGGGTGTGCCATCTTAAAATATACACACAAAGATGAAATTAGGCAAACAAACCAGAAAGCTCAAGAGAGCAAACCTAGAGATCCTATCTAGGTTAGTATGCCGAAGAAAGTCTAACAAAACTATCCTATAGGGAACATGCAATGAGAGCAAAGTCATGATCTCAATTTCTAAATTGAGTGACTCATCAATCAATAATTAAGGAGAGCAATAAATTTCCTATAGGGAACATCACTGAGAGAGAAGTCGTGATCTCAATTTATAAATTGAGTGACTCATCGATCAACAATTAAGGAAGGCGATAAAAATCCTATAGGGAACATGCACTGAGAGCAGAGTCATGATCTCAATTTCTAAATTGAGTGACTCATCGATCAACAATTAAGGAAGGCAAACACAAACACAACATATATAACAAACAAAGTGCAGAATGCCTACTACAGGTCTTTAAAGAAATCAGAGGGCCTTCTGACATATATCAGCAACAGAGGTCACATCATACAATATAAAGCAATAAAGAACGGAAATAGTAAAAAGGGAAATAATGCAATATCAAACGGATAACTATTCGTAGCAACTGAGCAAGAAGAAAAATAAACCCAGAGAACTTCAAGCAAGCTAGCATCAGTAGATAAATCAAGTCAGAAATTACGCCCTTAAAATGTAAGCACGAAGGCTTTCAAATATGAACATATCCCTCAAGTGATGTACAACAATCATAATCACATATATATCCTGCAAAGAATGTTAAATATACCAAGCACAATAATGGTGAAAGCATAGCCAATTGTGTTCCACAAATAAAGTGGAACACCGCAGCCTCAAGTTAATTAATGGAAAAAATTTCTCAGAGTACCTCGCACATTCAACAGACAAATTAGTGTTCTCACAGATAAAATGATGAATCACATAAGGGATGGATGATAACACAATAAGGCAATGGGAAAACATGATAGCAAATATCATAACATTAGACATGGGACACAACAAGTAGGCATATGCAACAATTTGGTCAAAGCTAGAAGACTGTTGCTCCTTTTAATCACCATGTTGAATTTACAAGTAAATATCAATCAAGGATCAAAAGAGCTGGAGAAGAATACAATTAAAGACCTTGAAAGTCAGTAGAAAACACTACTCAAGCAAGCATACATGTTTCATTATGGCTCACAAGCATAATAGAAGAGGGATTCTACAAGAATGTACCACAAAGTTTGGATCACAAGCTAACACTGAAAGAAAGTTAAACAAAAACAAAATTAGAGAGCTTAAACCATTCAAAGATTTGAAATCAGCTTCTAACATATTATGAGGATATGATCAAAAGGTTAGAATGTTGATTCTAATACATGTTGCACAAGTGCATTCAATATACCTCAAAGATTCAAAATGAGAAAAGAAAGGAACATTAAATTCATATATGAATGAAAATGGTTCAAGCACTAGAGATCAATTATTCTCAAGTCCTTATGAGACTATCATTGAAGTGTAATTTCTCTACATATTATCATTGGCCACTTAATGGTCACAAACTCAAGCTAAAAGCTCAAATTTCAAAGTGAAAATCAATAAGAAAATAAAAGTTACAAAGCATGCATTAAAAGGCCCAACACTCAATTATGAGGAAATTAAATGAATTGACTTAAGTTTATGTGAATAAACAGAAGCAACATGATCATTAGGTGCCCCAAATTACAGGCCTCACGTAAGTTCATTGGCCAATAAACAAGTTGCAATAAAGAATGCAAACTCAATTGATCATCTTCACTTCAAAAATACATCAAAAGTAGAAACAAGGATCAACAAATCACAAAAAAAAATCTTAACATATTTGGAGTGTATAGAAGTCAGAAAGCAAATCTTAAGTTCATGAATAGTTGAGGAAGGGGTCAAATAAGGCTCAAAGTTCAAAACTAGTTGGCCAAACTACCAAACTAGACAAGTTTTCAAAATATTTTGTGGAAAAATATCAAACGAATTCCAATAGTCCAAAAAAAAAATAGATTTAGATCCTCAATCCATCTGTGAACTTTAAACAAAATCCAAATCCCATTGGAAATCCAGGGTAAAGTGATTTTAAAATTGAAACTTGCATAATAAGCAACAAAACCCTAATTGTTTGACTTTTAATATTTTCCTTGATCCAAAAATTCAGAAAAAATCATAGAAGCTTGTTTTTAATCCTAGTATTTGAATATAATTTTGGTTTGATCCTCTTCTGATTTTTTTGGTTAGGGTTTACATTTTGTGATTTAATAATGGTTTAATGGTCTATTTGTTTGTATTTGATTTTATTTTAATATTAAATGATTTTAAGAGTCCAAAACATTTTCTGTGGAATTTTTAGATCAAAGAAAATTTTAAAACAAAAATAAACATCAAACAAACAATTAATTCAACTTACGAATTTTTAAACTAACCAAAACATTTTTAAAAATTCCAATAAAATTACACAAGATAGTAGGAATTGTTTTGGACTTGTGATAATTTTTTTAGAATTTTTAAATTGTTTTGATTAAGAAACAAAAATCAGAAAATCAATTGAAATCAAAATATAAACTAATATTCAAAATTTTAAATGGACTGTTAAGATGATGACACCTCATCATCCCTAACCTCCAGCCAAACCAGAAAACTGGCGCGCCCATCAGTGTTGCACCTCAACTTCAGACCCTCCAAACAAACTCATTTCTCAACCACTTTTCATCAAATCAAGTGCAAATTAAAGCCATCATGACAAGGAATTCAATGCAATTCGAATCACATCAAGTAATCAAACATGGGTCTAGAAATTTATGCGTAAAAATAGCCAAAAGTCACTGAAACCTAGAGTTGCAGAGATCTCAAACAAGCATTGTATACCAAATCAAACCTCAAATTGCTTCAGAAACATTCATATAACATCCACAAACAGATATCCATGCTTAATTTCAACAATAAATGACTATATTTTAGAAATCAAAGTTGAATGAACCTACCTCAATTCAAACTCCAAATGCTTGATTCCCTCACCCCATATGCGATTCAAGGCTTGCTTTAGCTTCCTTAGCACTTGAGGATGAAGAACCAAGAAGAAAAACTCCAAATGCACCACTAAAACTTGAGATTCGAAGAAAAGTTCAGCTATGGAAATTATGAGTTCAGATCTAGAATTTGGAAGTTTTGAGCTCTCTCTCTCGCCTTCAGTGCTTGCTTCTTTTTATATATAACATGTAGAGTAGGTTTTCCAAGAGAAATGGGCTTCAAAGTGAGTGCACTGCCCAATTGGATTTTTCACCCATGTTGAAAAATAAAATTTTGATCATGCCCTTAGCTCATGCATTTTTTCTCCTTTCAATTGCGTTTGTGGCCTCTCTACTCAGATTTTGATCCACCAAATCTCGGCCCTTGATTCCTCATGATGAGATCATGCTAGTGTTTTTTTTGCAAATTTGGCAAGTTTTGTCAATTTTTTAGTCATGGTGGTACAACTGCTCATGGGGCACGATTTTTATGCCATTATGAGCTTCCATAAATCACAAATGGTTCATGGGCCTGATTAGAAGTGAAAAGAATGACTGAAAATGAAGTTCTCAAGTTTTGGCATTTTGACCTTTTGTGAAAATTCAAAAAAAAAGGCCAAATTTCAAATGATCACAACTTGCTCACTCTTTGGAATCATGAGGCAAACGAGAACTTTTTGGAAAGGTCTTGGCATTCCCTTCAAAGTGGTAGTAAAAGGCATCACATTGGATTCAAACAAAGCCTTCAAAACTTGACATGAAAATACCAAATTTTGGGAAATAGCCTATAATTTCCATGACTTTCAAGCTTCACAACTCTTCACCATTTTAAGTATGATATTCAAACAAAACATCATGTCAATTTTAAGTATGATATTCAAACAAAACATCATGTCAAAGAGTTTCCTCATAGCTTCAAATGCATACCTCATTTGCATTTTTTGGATCAAAGATGAAAAAGTTATGAATTTTTGAAGTTAATGACTTAAGCATCCAAAAATAGTAACTTTCCAAATTTCTTCATGAACAAGTTTCAATCCAAACTTCAATCTTCTTGATCCAATGATCAAAATGGACTAGAAAAATTAAAATTACACCCTTGAATTGATGGTTGACCAAAAGTTCACTTGGTCAACTTTGACTTTGACTGATTTTGGCCAAAATGACCATTTTGCCCATTTGAATCAATTGATCCACTTCTCTTCAAAATTGATGATCAAAATTTCAAACATATGACATTACAAACATATAAAGATTATGTATAAAGCTTAATCTCTAAATACTCAAGAAAACCTGATGAAATACCAAACCCTAATTTTGGTTAACACCTTAGGAGAATGATGAATCATCTTCAAAACTTCAAATCCTCTAGATATCTTGGCCAATTTCTTGCACAAAGATATCTCCAATGTTAATGGGGGTGTTGTGACTTCATAAACAAGACTCGCTCATGCATCAATAACCTTAATCAACTAAAACCCTAATTTTGACTGATGAATCAAAAGGATGTGATTCTCCTTATAATCAACATAATCTCCAATCTTCTGATGATTCAATGAAGTGGATAAGCTATCTTGGGATAGGTGAATCCTTTGGGCTAGAAAGATCCAGAGATTTAAATAATAAGGCTCTCCTTGAGCAACTTGTCGACACAATCAACTTCCAAAGCTTGAGGAAGACCTGATAACCAGAATATTTTGATCCCATCATCATGTATGAATGCAATGCAATATGATGTTTATGATGGAACATAAGCCTGAATCAAGAGCGTAAATTTTAGGGTGCAACAATTGCCCCTATTCAATTATCATTAACTGGATAAATGAGAAAAGCGACGACTTTCGAGCGTTCAGAGTTGAAGATGATTGAATATAAAAGAACCCAAAAAATTACACTCTTGAAGAAAAAGCTGAAAAACCCCCAAGACCTGCATCAGAATGAAGCTGTAACATAGATAAAAATGAGACAAAACCAAAGCTTAGAAGAATAGATGAAACTAAAAAAATGTGTTAGGAAGAAACCGGACCACAAAAGGGTGAGATAAGACTCAAACCAAAGAGAATAGGCAAAACTAAACTCTGGAAAAGAAAAAGTACGCGGGTGAGGAGATGAAACTCTGAGCTCGACCCAAAGCGAAGTGGCTAGAGTGCATGATTCTAGGAGCGCCTGCTAATCTCAAACTAAGATAGCCAGTATGAAGGAACTGAAAGAATCCCGGGAGTGAGGAACAAAAGCCAGACGAAACTTGACCCAAATAACCAGTTAGACAAAACTAACCTAGATGAGTACCAGGACGAAACTGGATTTCACGCACAGGTGATGAGGCGAAACTTGACCCATAACAAAGTGATGAGAGTGCATGTTTCTCAGAGCACCTGCTGGTCTCAGATCAATGGATAAACAATGACAAAAACTGGTAGAAGAATCCAAGGAACAAAAGAGACTAAATTCAACTAGGGACGTATCACGAACACCACAAAGAGACTCGGTAAACGATAACCGAAAAGAGTCCAGTAAACGATAACTAATAAAGTCCAAGGTATGAAAACAAAAACGAGACGAAACTCGACTCATTATAACTAGTTAGACAAAACTGAACTAGATGAGTAATGTTGTACTCCAAAATCTGCCCTCTCATTTATCAAGTAATTTCTCACAAGATCTCCTTTGGTTCAAGACTGCACTAGGGTTGATCAGCTCAAGACACCTCCTCAAGCTCTGATGACTGAAAATTAGGGTTTGAGATTGCACAAGGATAATTTAACTTTTAATGCCTCATATGACTTTAATGGATCATTATGGACCCGCAAGATTTCTCATGTCAAGTTTCAAGTCTTGGATCACATTTTTGCTCAGTCAATTGATCAATTGACCTAAAAATCAGCTGTATTGGGGAAAAAGTCAATTATGGTCAATTTACAGTCAAACTTCATAATTTTTTATCCATGTCAAAATTATGAACTCATATATATCATTTGATCAAGTTTGGACCATAATTCCTCAAGAAATTTGATCAGATCATCAAAAGGGCAAAATGGTCAAAATTAGGGTTTTGACTGAGAAAAGGCAATTTCTGATTTTTGACCTAGAAAATGGTTGATTGGTTGGAAACATGATCTAAAGGATTTAATTTCATCATTTTGACCTAATGACATGACTCAAAACATTGCCAAAGGTCAATTAATTGATAGTTGATTTTCAGTCAACCGCATACTGAAAAGTCAAACTTTGACTTTTTGTCAAAATCAAGTGTCAAAGATCATAATTCATCAAAACATGTCAAAATATGAAACTTGTTCATCAAGAAATCAAAAAGCCAAGATTTCATTTTGAAAAGTTAAAGTTTCCAAACTTAGAAATTTTTCTAAGTGTTGAAAACTTCATATTTTTTCACAATTTTGAGCCAATTTTTCACCATGATGCAAGATGATTCAAAGGAAACTTTCAACATGAAAATTGTAGATCTCAATGAGATCTAGAACATTTATGAACACAACTCCTCCTAGAAATGATTGTATTTCAAGTTATTAATCCATGAAATCATGTTCATAAAACTAAAATACTTAGTGAAATTTTGAGCATTTTGGTCAGGATTTTGACCTAACTTCTGGGCCAAGTTTCACATAGTTCCAATTGGATTTTGCAAAAATGATTCAAAGAGGAGTTGTAGAGAATATTACAAGCTTTCTAAAATGTCAAAGAACTCCTTGAGATCATTTTTGATCAAGGAGAATCGAAGGCAAGAAGTTAGGGTTTCAAGTTGTTTTACAAGGTAGAATTTGTGATGCACAATGGATCAAATCACATAGCCATGCTGAATAATATCACTTTGCATGATTCTAACTTGAAATTAACTCCTTAATTAAATGTTTACAAAACATATTGAGCCATTGTCCAAGAATTTGAACCATTATCCAAGTTGCATTTCCATTTTTGGAAAAAAGGCACCATTATTATTCTTGAAAAGTGGCTTTAATCACAAAGTCCACTCTCCTTGAGCATTGAACTTGTTCTTTCTGCAGACACAAACCCTATAAACCAAAAGCAAGCATGTATAAAGTACTAACCACTATATGCAGCCCTGTACCATGTGTAAAATCAAGCTTCTCAAATGAACTTTTATTTTGATGAAGATCAACCATGATTGTCAAAGAAGGCAAAGATTTATGATCAAGCTCAAAGCATCTATGGACAAAGTCTTCATTTCAAGCTCTTAGCAACTTTCAAGGTATAATGATAATACTTACTTTGATCTTAATATATAGATGCTCAATGATGAAAAGAAATGTTTTATAAATCCTTACTCAAGTTTTTCTAAGTTAAAATTCATTTTTCACTTGAGTGCAATCGATTTGCATATTAGTGCAATCGATTGCATGCTTCAATTTTTCAGATCATTTACTTCTGTTTCCCAGTGAAATCGATTTACATTGCTTGTGCAATCGATTTCATGCTTAAAATTTTCAAAATGTTTGCTTTTGTTTCTCAGTGCAATCGATTTACATTGCTTGTGCAATCGATTGCACTCAATCATTTTTTGCTACTGACTTCACATGCAATCAATTTACATTCTTGTGAAATCGATTGCATACTTAAAACTTTTGAAAATATAGCTGTTGAAACCCCGTGCAATCGATTTACACAAAGGGTGCAATCGATTGCATGTTGCACGATTTTGAAAAACAGCAGCTTTGCACATGCCTGTTCATAATACCTTTTCATGGAAACCTTTCACTCAATCTTGACAATTGTTCATGATTGATTTGTATAACTTTATGATGTTTCAAAAAGGTGCTATGAACATATAAATATTCATTTTCAAAATCATTTTCAACACCTCTTCCAAATATATTTTCTGAATTTTCAAAATACAAACTCAAGCTTTTCTTCACTTTCATACATAAGTTTTCTGCACACTTTCACATACTGTTAACCAGAAAACTTTGAGCATTATATCTTAAGTCATTGTACATTATTATCATTGGAAGAGAAGATCATTCATTGTTAAATCACTCTAAGTGATTAATACTACTAAACTCACTCAAAATCAAATATTTATAGATACTTACTTATTTTTCCAGGATTGTTGGAAATAAGTTTAAGTGGTTTTTAAATCTTGTCTTTCCAGGATTGTTGGATACAAGTGTAGTCACTTTGATAGGATTGTTATTATTATTGACATAGTGAAAATCCAAGAGGATTTTTCTTGGTCCAAGAGGATTGTTCTTGGATTTTTGGTAGTTCTTGTTTAAGTTTGCCACAATAAGGAAATCTCTTTCATGTTGAAAGGGGACTGGAGTACTCTCAGACTGTGAGGGGAACCAGGATACATCGCTTGTGTCTCTTTATTTTTCTGCACTTTACTCTTTCCTAAACTCGCTGTTGTACCCCAAAATTTTCCCTCCCATATTTCTCAATACATTTCAAGTGAGATCCTCAAATTGCTCAAGGAAGTCCGAGGGTTGACCAGACAAACTTTCTCCTAAGGCAGTCTACCTCAAATTAGGGTTTCAGTTTGCATCAAGATGCTTGAGTCCAAAGGGTCTCAAAATCTCACCATTGTCCTCATATATTCTCAATATCATCCATGTCAAGTTTCAAGCCCTACAAAGGAAGTTTGCTCAGTCAATTGCTCAAAGGCCTGAAAATCGACTGTGTTAGGGCAAAAGTCAATTGTGGCCCACATACAATCAAACTTCAAGATTTTTGGTCAACATCCTCATTTTTAAGTATTATTCATCATTTGATAAAGGGTTGATCATGATTCCTCAAGGATTGCTCATAATTCATCAAAACCCAAAAGTTGCTAAATTAGGGTTTTGCAGGAAAAGTCAATTCAACTTTGACCAAGCATAACTTTCTCATACTTTATTAGAAATGACCCATCAAAAGCTCATTTTGAATAGAATGAAATGCCCAACAATTCATCTTCATCTCCCAAATTCAAAATATGCACTCACAAGAAGTTATGAATTTGGACATTATAGGTCATTTTGAAAAGTCAACAAAAACACCTTTTATGTCAAAGCTTCATACATGAACATGGAAGACCCAATTGAGATGATACTAAAAAGGTTGCTTATAGGACATCTCAAGCTTTCTAAAAAGTCCAAGAACACCTTCATAGAGTCAAAATTGAAGTAGTTGTGCATTGGTGAAGTTGACTTTTTTTGCAAAATTGTCAAAAGTCAAAAGTGCCTCAAATTGCAATTTTTGTCAAATGGGCCCAACTTTTTGTGCTTGTCTTGAGTTTGTAACATGGTCCACGACCCATTATCCTTCCCACTTGCCTTTATTTTATTTTTACCATTTATTTTGATTTTTATTTTAATTAAATCAAATTAAATCAAAATAAAATCATGGAAATATCAAAATCATTTAAACCTTGAGATTTTGTGCATATTTCAGGTCTCTTATACAACTAGCAATAAAATCAAATCGTGCAAGGCCTATTTGTACACAAAAAGATTGGTTTTTGCCTTATTTTGGAAAGATTTGCAAGAGAATTAAATCTTGATCAATGACCATAATTGAAAAAGATTTAGAGCAAGCTTGTAAACCTAATTCACTCAGTGATATATATTGAACAAATGCAGACCAAAAGAACAAGGTTTTGAGGCGTGTAGGGTGAAGAATAAACTTCAAAAAAATCAAGAAAATATGGTGATCTGTTTTCATACTTCCAGGCATTTTCAAATCTCTTAAGCTATCTCATTCATTTCCTGAGTGTTCAAGGAGTCCATAGCAATCAAGAGCAAGCATTTTCGTGCACCAAAACTCGCTGTAAGTGATTCACGACCTTGACATTTTCTTGAAATCGAATCTCATTATTTTGGCACTTGTAGCATGAATTACTTACATATTATTGTTCATTGAAGCATTTTCAAGCTATTGGTAATGAGTAATTGCATTTTTGTTAGCTATACTGAAATCCACCATGGCTAGGGTTTTCTGGTTCATTTTAGGGGTTTTGAGTGCAGGTAAAATTGGCCCAAAAGAAGGATGATATGGTGTTCACAAGATCAAGGCGAGTTGATATGCAGAATTAGTTTTGATTTATTGTGCTTGTGTGAGATTTTGAAATTTGCAGGGGTTGTAGCTACTGATCTTCGTCTGTAGGTAAAAGTCCTTGGATTTTACCAACGGAGAGGGGAAGAAGAAGGTGGCGTGGCACCACCCCATTTGCCCGTTTGAATTCTGGCACGTGTTTGATAGTTGTTTTGTTCATTTTATTGTTTTTATTTCATATGCTAACAAATTAAATCAAGTGGCCCAGTGGTAGCCAGGGAGAGCGTTAAGGCCTTACAGGCATGAGGTCAGGGGTTCGACCCCTGCCTCCAACATTTGCAATTTTTCTCATTTATTCTTTACAGATCCAGTACTCCATCAATCATGAGGCCCACCATATGCCATCAATGTTCACTCACTTAATCTCCAGAAGTCCAGATCTCACGCCCATTCATTGGAGGACCATGGTGCACTTTGGTCAACGTACAACATGGAACCTGAAAGTCAAACGTGGACCAAGGTTCTTGGGCCCAGAAAATTGCTATGGACACCCCCCTGGTTGCTGATCACAAGGCCCATTTCTTTCTTTTCTTTTATATTCTTTCTTTTATTTATTTTATTTAAATTATTTTACTAACACAAAAATTAATTCTTTTTATCAAAAAAACTCATAAAATCAACTTCATCAAATTAGAATTTAGGTTTTTATATTTTGTCAAAAATTAATTTAATTAGTTTAATTTAATTTTAGGGCAATTTTAACTCTTTGTAAAAAAATACAAAAAATAGGTCAAAATTAATCATTTTTTGTAATTTAATTTAATTAGTAATTAGGTTTGTATTTAATTTAAAACCTTATTATTTTCTTAAAATAATCAAAACAACCAAAAATAATTTTTTCTTTTAATTAGGTTTAGACGAGGTCAAAACCCTAATTTTCTCTTGTCCTCAATTAATCGCGCGCGTTTATTTATTTTGCAAATATTAATGTAACTGCTCATGGGATGTAATAGTTTAATTATAACTTTTTCATTTATTTATCGTTTTACGGGTTTTTGGCTATGTAATTAATCCCCCTCCCCGAAGCCTTGTAATAGCGTAGCTTTATTTTCCGCATTTTAATTTCTCGCATTTTAATTCTTGAAAATATTAATTGTTAGATGTATGATAATAGGATTGCATGACAAGAATATATGATAATTTTAAAACGGTTAGCAAACCCTAAATGTGCAAAGATAATAACTGAAATTGAATCACTCGCACATGTGCATTCCTAGGGTATACTCTCACTTCGGTTTCCTTCGGTAAACGATAATTAAGTATAAGGTGTTTTAGTGGTTGCTCTTTTGTATAAACAAAGATCAAATGTCCCGTTCGGAAATGTTGCCTCAAAAAGGTTTCCTCAGAAATGTTGCCTCGAATATGATCTTAAGATATTAGGGTTATTACTAAGACGTTCTAACGTTGCTTTAGTGATCGTACGTCCCTTTCGATAGTCCCTTAAAACTCCAACGATGGTGCTACCTATTTCTCAATAGTAGGATAGCGCTGTCTAAAGGACACAAGAATATAAACAATCCTTTTTCGAGTAGGTAGATGCTAGAAGGTACTTGCTCAAAAATTAAACTTTTCCATACTTACACTCTTTTCAAACAAAGTTTTCAAAAATACTTCGTAACACTCTTGAGGATTGATACAAGGGTTAAAACAAAGTAAAACAAAAACTTTTTCAAAACTCACAAACACACAAGCAATTTTAAAATGATGAGCAAGTACCTAAGAGCCCATGGAAAACCATGGATAGAAAGGGTGCTAATACCTTCCCTTTCTATAATCTACCCCCCGTACTCAAAATATCTTGAGAAAGGAATTTTTCTGTGCTTTTTTCCATTCCAATTGGATAAAATAAAAGTCGGTGGAGACTCTTGCTTACCGCGACATTTTGCAAACACAAACGCAAAACACAAACCAGCATTCCATAACAGTCGGTTCTACCACTGTATCATAGAACTGGCGACTCTGCTGGGGAATATAAAGTGGGGTATACCTTAGGATTAGTTCATCGTATTGGCTTCTCTTGTTTGATTTGATTGCTTTAATTTTAAGGGCTTTGTATTGGGAGTTACTATAGATCCTAACCCGGATATGAAGACACCTTGTAGGTAAGTAGCAATAGACTGTAAGGGAACTGTACGACGTAGACCGATACGGTTGAAGCAGTAGCTATGTTGATGTGGCACATTGGTTGGTACTGGTATCCCTTGTGGAGAAACAAGGAGAATACGGGTCCACTGCGTGGTGTCATTAAGCATCAACTGACCTTAGAACCTATAATTGACCAACTTGGCCATTAGAAAGTAGTGAGATAGCCGACCTCGGTATAGAGCTGAGAACTGGTTGATACTCGATGCTACACTCATTGAGACCATACTCTCGAGATAGTTCCGGCCGCAAGAAGAGATTGCGTGAGCTGAAACCATGACCAGTGAAGGATGGTCAGTGATATTGAGAACCTCTAGAACCCGGTTACTATTATTAGGACAGGTTGGAACCAACTGAACTTCAAGAGGGTAGTACCTAGACCCTATGCAAGCCTGAAACTTAAGGGCTCTTGTGTGACTTGTTTGCCTTTACCATGTATGTTATCTGCTATAGCTGTTGTGTGTTTTATCATGACATCATGCATCATAACATAACATGCATATTTCATTACACTAACCATTTCAAAGACCGAGGGGATTTATCTTTGTTTTGTTTTGCAGATTATGGCTTCCATGCGCAGAAACACCATCCGAGTTAGCTTTATGCAAATACCTGCTCAACTCAAAGATTTAGCCTCGAGAATTTCTAATACTTCTTCATTCATTAGGAGACATGGTCAGCTTCTTAGCTTGGTTACCTCAAAGTTGGATGAGCAGATGATGAGTGTGCTTTTCCCGTTCTTCGATCCTATGCATCATTGTTTTACCTTTCCGGATTATCAGTTGGTTCCTACTTTGGAAGAGTTTTCTCACTTATTGGGCATATCCATCCTTGAGCAGACGCCCTTCACAGGTTTGGAAGAGACTCCTAGGACAAAAGACATTGCTTCAACCCTGCATCTAAAACAGGTTGATGTGGTATCCAACTGGGAGACACGAAGCGGGGTTGAAGGCTCCCTAGCTAAGTTTCTGATAGATCAAGCTCAGCTGTTCTGGGATAGTTTGGATTTTCAGGCTTTCGAAGACATTCTGGCTCTCCTTATCTACGGTTTGGTTCTTTTCCTGAATCCAGATTCCTTTATAGATGTGAATGCGGTTAAGATCTTCCTGTCTCGCAATCCTGTACCTACTCTTCTGGGTGATATTTTGCATGCTCTCTACACTCGTATTGTGCGTAAAAGAGGGACCCTCCTGTGTTGCATGCCTTTGCTGGCGAGGTGGTTTATTTCTCACCTCCCCAAGTCCATGTTGAAGAATGAGGAAGGTTTAGGATGGTCCTACATAATAATGTCCCTTGCCCATACAGACATCCTTTGGAGTTCTAAAGATATGGAAAACATTACTGTCATTGATCGATGTGGGGGGTATCCTAATGTCCCGTTGCTTGGAATCAGAGGGGGAATAACCTACAGTACTTGTTTGGATTTGCGACAATTTGGTCGTGCCCAGAGAGATGGTCCTTGTGATACAGTGGGAGAACTGACTTGAGGTTTTTGCGTTTTATCGCAAATGTTGCGGTTAGCAAGAGTCGCCACCGACTTTTCTTTTATCCAAAAGGAAAGGTGAAAAAGCACAGGAAAGACCTTTGAGATTGTTTCTTGAGTTTGAGGGGTAGATTATGAAAAGGGAAGGTGTTAGCACCCTTTTCATCCATGGTTTTCCATGGGCTCTTAGTTTCTTGCTAGATCACTTGCTTTTGTTTGTTTGAAATTGTGTTTGGTGTGGTTTTGAAAGTATTTTGTAAAAGAGGCCATTCATTTAGGCAATCTTTGTAATGATTCTCGTTCGTAAGAATGTATACAAGGATGTTTGTCTTTTTTTGAAAATGTTTTCAATGTTTGTGAAATGTTTGGAAATGTGTGTGTTTGTTTTGAAAATAGCAAGCATATTTGTTTGAAATGGAGCAAGTAATTAAGAGCAAATTACTTACTCAAATGTCTTTCTTGTTTATTTTCTATCTCTTTGACATTGTTCTCTTACCATTGATTTGGTAAGCAACCCTATCTTTGGATGTTAACGGGACGGGCGTGGGTCATCGTATAACCATGATTAGAAATGTTTGCAAAGTATCTTAGCATTTTTTGAGGGACCAAGATCATTTTGTAAGGCAACTTTGAATAGCGTCATCGAGGGACTATGATCTTATACTTGTTTGTTTTGCCAAGATACTTCGCATGCGTAATATGGCTATTTTTGTATAAGGCAACCAAGTGGATAAACCCTAAGGATGCTTGTGTGCAAGTGTGTTACTTTCATTCTTTTTGTCTTGTTTTTGGAAAGTCATCTATTTGTTAATTTCATCTTGCCATACATCTTATTTACTAGCAATATATGAAAAGCAAGTAAAAGGCGGAAAGTAAAATCTAAGCTATTACATCACTTTAGGGGGATGGGGGCACAATTTAGCAATGGGGGTGAAGTAGAAACTAAAATATTACAACCATATCGAATGATAATGAAAAGAATGTGAAAACAATGTAAAATAAAGGAAAAATGCACTTTTGAACTGATATGTATCGACCCATGCTGCTATGCATCGACACATAGATTCTTTTTGCTCCTGTAAAGTGAAATATGTTCAGTATGAGTCGACCCATAATGGGATGTATCGACTCATACACCTTTTGCATCGACGCGAAACGCGTATGTATCGACTCATAGGCCTTTCCAGCTTCTGTTTTGTGACCTAAACTCAGTATGGGTCGATGCATGAGGGTCATGTGTCGACTCATACCCTGTATTTTCACTAAGATGGGTCGACACATGTGGATATGTATCGATACATACTGCATTTTTCTGCCTTAAACACCATTCTTTGCATACATCAGTTAGTTTTTAACATATAAATGAATAACATGAAAAATGATTAACTTCAAAAATAGTGATTGCTACATCCTATAAACAGAAAAGTTGATGTATGGAAAAGGCAAGGTAAAGATGACTTACCTTGAAACTGCACTTTAGGTTTTGAGTCCAAATACCCTTCAAGATGTTGTATGAACCTTAAGGAAGCTCCAACAGGCTGCTAGACTTTCCTTTTTGTTGAAGGTTACTTAAACGATCTCTGTGTGGTATGAAATGTTTGGATGGTTTTTAGATGGAACTTTCAAAGTATGAGGGGTTTAAAGGTTTAGACTTCAAAACTCAAGAGTGGAGGTTTTATGGACTGTTATAAGATTTTGAAGGTTTATCAATAAAACTACTAGCTGTTCACTCTATTTTTTCTAACTCTTTTCCAACCTGTTTTTCCAACCTTCTTTTTAACTCCTTTTCTCTTGCAATCGACCTCTCTATTTATAGAGAAGGTTTTAGATTTGAAACTCAGATTTTTAATCACATGTTATGGCTAAGTTAGATTGTACATGAAGCAAGCTTGAAGATTATAGTTCCAATGCTTTGTACCTTGTTGCATAGAGATGTTGGAGACTTTAAGCATGCCCTTCTGATTTTTGCATGTTGAGTGTGATTATAACAAGTTAGAGGCTCAAGAAATTGACTTTATGATTAAAGTGAACTTTACAAGAATGGCAATGATGCCTTTGTGCCAAAAATAGAAAGATCACTTGAATAATGCTTAAACCCAATGGACCATAGATCAAAAGTTTGTGTAAGCATTAAATTATGGTAAGAGTTGCAAGTCACAAGGCCTGCAAATTGGAGGTTATGCAGCATGGGTTAAGATTTTTGTTCCTTCTTCATCACAAATCTGCCTTGTAAATCAAGAATGAATGTCCAACTTCAGATCCTTGTATCTCTCCTAACTCAAATAAGATAAATTCATGTTCTTGGATGTTTTGGAAAGCTTGGAACACCCTCTATAACTTTTATGTTGGCCACTTTTGTTAAATCAAACTAGAACTTGATGAAAAATGGGAAAGAAGTTGGGATAAAAACCTGACCAAAACTGCTAAAAATTTCTCTAAGTGTTAAATGAAAATGTCATGACTTCATGAATTTATAACCTGAAATCCAAGCATGTTTAGGAGAAGTTGTGTAAATAAATGTTATAGATATTATGGAGATCTACAACTTTCATGTTGGAAGTTTATCTTGAATCATCTTGCATCAAGGTGAAAAGTTGGCATGAAGAAATGAGATTACCATGTATAAAAAACACTTAGAAAAATTTCTAAGTCTTGAAGAGTTTGAACTTTCACATTGACTTTTGACTTTATTGATTTCTTAATGATCAAGTTTCATATTTTTGAATGTATTGATGAATTTGATCTTTGGCACTTGATTTTGACTAAAAAGTCAAAGTTTGACTTTTCAGTATATAGTTGACTTTTGATCAGTTGACTAGGAAATTCATCTGTCAATCCAATGGACTCGCCATGTTCTGGACCATGTCACTAGGTCAAAAATGATGCAATTGGAATCTTGATATCATGCTTCAAACCAGATGGTCATTTGCTAGGTCAAAAGCAGAAATTGCCCTTTCTCAGTCAAAACCCTAATTTGGACCATTTTGCCCCTTTGATGATTTGATCAAATTTCTTGAGGAATTATGGTCCAAACTTGATCAAATGATACATATGAGTCTAAAATATTGATATGGATCAAAAAATTATGAAGTTTGACTGTAAATTGGCCATGGTTGACTTTTTCCCCAATACAACTGATTTTTAGATCAACTGTCCAATTGACTGGTCGAAAATGTGATTCAAGGCTTGAAACTTGACATGAGTAATCTTAGGGGTCCATGATGATACTTGAAAATCATATGCAGCATTGATAGTCCAAAAATCCTTGTGCAAACTTAAACCCTAATCTTGGGTCATCAGTGCAAGATGAGGTGTCTTGAGTTGATCAAGCCTTAATCCAGTCTTGAGTCAAAGAGATCTTGTGGGGAAAATCTTGATAAATGAGAGGGCAAATTTTGGGGTATAACAGTCCTTATGAGCTACTTCTTACAGATATTGCATTTGACTATAAGGGGGACGTTGATGAGCATCGCCGAAAGTTCATACGAGCTTGGGGCATGGTGAACAAGTCTGACCCTCAAGAGTTAGGACCAAAGACTTCTCTCCCTATGCAGCCTTATCTCCAGTGGGTCCGAGCTCGAGCCCAAAAGCTTGGGATGCCCTATGAAGCCGTGTTTCCAGTGATTGTGGAGCCCACCAATGAAGAGGGCATTCCTTATACAGTTCTTTATCCATACATGCCCACTGATCTTGGGGCATTGAAGAGATCCTGGATTCAGCTGAGAGAGGAGAGGGATACCTACCGAGAGAAATATCATGAGCAAGAAAGGAAGACCTTGAAGCTCACCAGGCAACTTGAGAATGAAAGGACGATCAACGATTACGTCAGCACGAAGGGGAAACGTCCATCGGAGTTTTGATTTTTGCTTTTTTTGTTTTGTTTTTCATTTACTTCGTTGTAAACGCCTTAAAGGCATTGTTGAACCTTTTTACAAGTTTATTCTAGTAAAGTTTGTTTAAATTTTTGGTTTGTAAATTTAAATCTCCCAAAGTCTTTGAAATTATTACATATGCATCCTGTTATCATGCACATCATTATAGGTATCATTACAGGTTTCTCATCTCCTTCGCTGTTTATTTCAGCACGAAATGTCTTCTGAAACACCTACCTATCAAGCCATCAAAGCTCTTCAGGCACAAAATGCCCAGTTCCAAGAGATGTTCTTGAACTTGGCTAAAGGGCAAGAGAATTTGAAGACTCTCATCTTGAAGGAGAAGAAGAAGAAGAAGAAGAAGAAGATGGTTCTTCTGAATATGGGTAACAGATTTGGGAATAGGTTACGGCAGGAAGCTGATTTGTATCTTTCATCCAAGGGAGAGGAAGACCAAGAAGAAGAAAAGGGTCTCAGTCCGGTAGTCTCGGATAATGATACAGACTATGGCGAGGAACAGTATCCTCCTGGTGAGAATAGGTATAAGCATCTTGAAGACCGTCTGAGTGTTATGGAGGTTCAGAAGATCCGTGGTTTGGATTTTTGAGATTTAGGACTGGTATTAGGAGTGGTGATCCCTCACAAGTTCAAAGCTCCAGTTTTTGCCAAGTACGATGGAGTGTCTTGTCCAAAACTCCATCTCCGCTCGTATGTCAGGAAAATCCAACCCACACTGCTGATAGAAATTTGTGGGTGCATTTCTTTCAAGATAGCCTGTCAGGGACTCAACTTGAATGGTTTTATCAATTGGAAGGAGCCAACGTCCGAAACTGGGAAGATCTCGCTGCTGCTTTTTACAGACAGTACCAGTATAATGCCGACCTTGCTCCCACGCGTACTCAACTTCAGAGTATGTCCATGGGTGCAAGTGAAGGTTTTAAGGACTATGCTCAAAAGTGGAGAGATTTGGCTGGCAGGGTTCAACCCCCTTTGTCTGATCAAGAGTTAGTTGACATGTTCTTGGGGACATTATCTGGTCCATTTTTCAATCATTTGATCGGTAGTTCATCATCTAGGTTTACTGAATTGATTATGACTGGAGAGAGAGTAGAAGCCAGTATCCGAAGTGGTAAGATACAAAAGGATACTTCGTCAAGTGCAATGAAGAAGCCTTTCACCGGTAAAAAGGAAGCTAGTGCAGTCTATGGCCCGAGGGGCCAAATCAGACCCAAACACCGTCAAGCGGTAAATGCGGTAGTAATATCAAGACCCACAGTTGCTCTACAATGCAACCATCAACCAAGGGTGGAAGGACCACAGAGACAGTACACTTGGCTCAATATGCACTTGCCTCACATTTTACCACAGTTATTGAAGGCCAACATGTTAGCTCTGAGGGAGGCCCTGAAGAATCCCGACACCACTTCTACTCAATATAACCCGAATTCCCGCTGCGCCTATCACTCCGATAGCCCAGGTCATGATACCAACAACTGTTGGGCCTTGAAGAATAGGGTGCAAGACTTGATTAAGGCTAAAGAGATTGAGTTTGACGCTCCGGAGAAACCCAACGTCATAACTGCACCCATGCCCAAGCATGGCTCGGGAATCAATGCTATTAAGGTTGTCTCCACCACAGAAGATGTTGATCATGAGAACCCGGATATCAACAGCTGGATTTACCCTAGAACCAATGGTGGGTTGAACAATTGGACGACGAAAGACTTCATACATGTTTCTTTTATTACACAGTAATTGACTTTTGTTTTGAGATTTGTAACAGACAGTTTGAAACTTTACGGCCCGATGCCTTGCCTGAGGCGCCTTGACTTTGTTTGTGAGGGCTTATTATTTGTCATTTTCATATATCATCAATAAAGAATCAGACGTTTCTTGCATTACAAATTTTGCGCTCTTTGTTTTTCTTTTCTGTCTCTCACTTTATTAAAACAGCTATGCTCTTACACACACTAACTTATCATAATGCAGATCCATATCCACTCTGGATCCCATTGATAAAGACTCTGCTACTGCCAGTTATGACTTTGAAAATCCGATCAACCAAGCTGAGAACGAAGGTGAGGATGATTGTGAGGTTCCTAGAGAACTTGCTAGACTATTACTGTAGGAAGAGAGGGCCATACAACCCCATGAAGAGCCGGTGGAATCAGTGAAGTTGGGTACGGAGGAAGACAAGAAAGAGGTCAAGATAGGTGCAAATCTGGAACCTAGTGTCAAACAGAGGTTAATACAAATGCTACATGACTATGTTGAGATCTTCGCTTGGTTTTATGAAGATATTCCTGGTTTGGACACCGATATTATGGTTCATCACTTGCCTACTAAAGAAGACTGTCCTCCGGTAAAGCATAAGGTTCTTTGTATGCGCCCTGAGATGTCTGAGAAAATCAAAGCTGAGGTCATGAAACAGTTCAACGCGGGATTTTTAGCTGTCACTTCTTATCCGCAGTGGGTTGCCAATGTTCTTCCGGTGCCCAAGAAAGATGGTAAGGTACGGATGTGTGTGGACTATAGAGATATGAACAGGGCAAGCCCCAAGGATGACTTCCCACTACCTCACATCGATGTTTTGGTCGACAACACCGCACAACACAAGATCTTATCCTTCATGGATGGTTTCTCTGGTTATAATCAAATTAAGATGGCTCCCGAGGATATGGAGAAGACAACTTTCGTTACACAGTGGGGCACTTTCTGTTACAAGGTAATGCCTTTCGGGTTGAAGAATGCTGGGGAAACTTATCAGTGCGCCATGGTTGCTTTGTTCCACTACATGATTCACCATGAGATTGAGGTTTACGTTGATGACATGATCGCAAGGTGCCAGACTGAAGAAGAACACCTTAACCATCTTCAGAAGCTATTTGACAGGTTAAAGATATACAAGCTGAGGTTAAACCCAAACAAGTGCACCTTCGGGGTGAGGTCTGGTAAGCTGCTGGGTTTCGTTGTTAGTGATAAAGGTATTCAGGTGGACCCTACCAAGGTAAAAGCCATACAGGAGATGCCAGCTCCTCGCACAGAGAAAGAAGTTAGAGGTTTCTTGGGACGTCTGAATTACATCGCCCGATTTATTTCACATCTGACTGCTACTTGTGAGCCAATCTTCAAGCTGCTGAAGAAAGATCAAGTGGTAAAATGGAATGATGAATGTCAGACCGCTTTCGAAAGGATCAAAGAATATCTCCAAGAGCCACCAATTCTGATGCCTCCAGTGGAAGGAATACCTTTGATCTTATACTTAACAGTACTGGATAATTCAATGGGATGTGTGTTGGGGCAGCATGACGAGTCTGGCCGAAAAGAGCATGATATTTACTACCTTAGCAAAAAGTTTACCGACTGTGAGACTCGATACTCACTGCTCGAGAAAACTTGTTGCGCTTTGGCATGGGCTGCTCATCGGCTGAGACAGTATATGTTGACTCACACTACCCTGTTGATATCAAAGATGGATCCAATCAAGTATATCTTCGAAAAGCCTGCCTTGTACGGAAGAATAGCAAGATGGAAGATGATCTTAACTGAGTATGACATCCAATACACAACCCAGAAAGCAATCAAGGGGAGTGTATTGGCGGATCATTTGGCACATCAGGCCGTGGATGATTACCAGTCCATGAATTTCGAGTTCCCGGACAAGAACATCATGTTAGTGACCGATTGTGAAGAACCTGGACCAGATGAAGGATCTGAGGAAGGATTCCGATGGTCTATGTATTTTGATGGAGCCTCAAATGCGTTGGGTAATCGCATTGGAGTTGTGATTATATCTCCTGAAGGCTGTCATACTCCATTCACCGCCCGATTATGTTTTAATTGCACCAACAATATGGCATAGTATGAAGCATGTATCCTAGGTCTTCGAGCAGCTATTGACCTAAGGATTAAGTTCTTGAGTGTATTCGGAGATTCTGCTCTAGTGATCAGTCAGATCAAAGGCGAGTGGGATACAAAGCACCCAAATCTTATTCCTTACAAGGAGTATGTACTGACGTTGCTTCCACACTTCGAGGAGATTGTTTTGAACATTTCCCCAGAGAGGAGAATCAGTTAGCAGATGCGCTATCTACCATGTCTTCTATGTTCAAGGTCAGGTGGGACAATGAAGCTCCCCAGATTACCATTGAGAGGTTAGACGAACCCGCACATTGCTGTGACATCGAGACTGAAGAGGTAGCAGATAAACCCTAGTTTCACGAGGTAAAGAGGTACCTTGAGGCTCAGGAATACCCCGAGGGTGCATCTGTTAATGATAAGAAGTTTTTGAGGAGGTTAGCTGCAAAGTTCTTCATCAGTAATGGTATCCTTTACAAGCATAACCATGATTCAACCTTACTGCGATGTGTGAACAAGAGCGAGGAAGAAAGGATTATGGCAGAGTTACATGAAGGTACCTTTGGAACTCATTCCAGTGGACACACCATGGCAAAGAAAATCCTACGGGCAGGATATTATTGGTCCAATATGGAAGCCGATTGTTATCAACTTTCTCGGACCTGTCATAAGTGCCAAGTCTATGCTGATAAGGTGCATGTGCCTCCAGTTCCTCTAAACGTCTTGACATCTCCTTGGCCCTTTGCAATGTGGGGCATTGACATGATTGGCGAGATCAGACCTACTGTGTCCAATGGAAATCGTTTCATTCTGGTAGCTATTGATTATTTCACGAAGTGGGTTGAGGCAGCTTCTTTTGCTATAGTAACCAAGAACATCGTGGCGCGGTTTATCTGACACAATCTGATCTATCGATACGGTGTACCAGAGAGGATCCTTACAGACAATGGTACAAATCTCAACAATACGATGATCTCTAACCTCTGCAAACAATTTAAGATACATCATCATAACTCTTCTCCTTACCGGCCGAAGATGAATGGGGTTGTTGAAGGGACTAATAAGAACATCAAGAATTGGGAGTTTTGTTTTGCTGGGGATTAATGAAAACTTTGTGGGGAGTAATGTTTATTCCTGCTTGGGAAAAAGGGTTCAGGAGTCTCAGTTGTCCATTGCTCTACTGGGGAATTATCTTTGGCCGGAGAGAATCAAAAGTTAACTGTTATCTAGTCGGATTCCAGTCTTCACAATAACTTGCTGGGGAATTTGGAGAAATTGGGCGATTTCTACCGGGGATTGATAAACTAGAAGCTTCTTTCTACTGGGTAGCTGGGAGTTTTGTTCCACCGGGGATTTAAATGATGCACTATGGAGATTGCTTATGAAATATCCTAGAGACATTTTTCCGTCTCTTTCAACTTATCAGTAATTGTCTTTCTCATTTTGTTTATTTGTAAATAGTAATTATGTTCAAATGCATATGTTCATTAATGAATCTTTGGACGTTTTTGCAAATAAAAACACAAGTGTAAAGAAAAGGACAAATAGTTTTCTGTACTTTCAAAGAGATATCTTTGTATTGACTTTGAATAAGTATTTTGTATAAGGGAGACAAACATTCTAGTAAGAGAATGGTGCCATAAAGAGCAAGAAAAACTTTATACAAAGAAAGATAGCTATGTGTAATAATCCCATGGGGTTTCCATTCCGCTATAGCCTTCGTATCTCCGAATGCCTTGTCTATTTGTCGCTTCTTCCGAAGATGATTGAATTGATCAAAAACTCCGAGTTTTGTCAGTGGAAGTCAAGAGGTTGTCCTCAAATGATCCGATGGGACATAGTCATACGCTTTTATTCCCTAACTTTTGCCTGGACCGCCCTTTCGGGTTTTCAATCCACCGGGAAACCCTTTTTTGCCCAAGTCGCCCTTTTGGGTTTTCAACTTGCCGGGTGTATAGATTTTTTTAATTTATCCCTAATTTTTCCCCGAACCTTTTGGTTCGCCGGGATGCCCTTGTTTTGCCTAGGTGTGTCAACCTAGCGGGTCTTTTATGCATAATATCTTTTGACTCTGTCCGTGTTTGCAGGGTGTGGCAGGTCGTCATCGTCCATGGTGGTTAAGATCATTGCCCCACCGGAGAAGATGTTCTTGATTACAAATGGCCCTTCATAGGTAGGAGTCCATTTGCCCCTGGGATCACTTTGTGGCAAGATGATGCGCTTGATCACTAGATCTCCAACTTGATATACTTGGCGTCTGACTTTCTTGTTGAAAGCCTTGATCATCCGTTTTTGATACATCTGACTATGGTAAACAGTAGTAAGTCTATTTTCGTCAATTAAGTTCAGTTGATCAAGTCGAGTCTGGATCCAATCGTCCTCATTCAAACCTGCATCCTTCATAATCCTCAAAGAGGGGATCTGAACCTCAATGGGCAAGACATCCTCCATGCCATAAACCAAAGAAAAGTGTGTTGCCCCAGTTGACGTGCGAGCCGTGGTACGATAACCATGGAGAGCAAATGGTAACATCTCATGCCAGTCTTTGTAGGTGACTGTCATTTTCTATATGATCTTCTTAATGTTTTTACTTGCAGCTTCGACGGCACCATTCATCTTTGGCCGATAGGGGGATGAATTGTGATGCTGAATCTTGAACTGCTCGCACAAGGCAGTGATCATAGTATTGTTAATATTTGTACCATTATCAATGATGATCCTTTCCGGGACACCGTACCGACAAATGAGATTTTGCTTGATGAAGCGGGCAACAACATTCTTAGTAACGGATGCGAAGGAAGCTGATTCAACCCACTTTGTAAAATAGTCAATGGCCACTAGAATGAAGCGGTGTCCATTGAAGGCTATTGGCTTGATCTCTCCAATCATATCAATTCCCAACATAGCAAAGGACCAAGGAGCCGTCAAGACATTCAGAGGAACCAGAGGTACGTGCACCTTGTCAGCATAAATTTGACATTTATGACAGGTCCGGGAGTGTTGATAGCAATCTGCTTCCATAATAGACCAATAATAGCCCGCCCATAGGATTTTCTTCGCCATCGTATGCCCACTAGAGTGAGTGCCAAAGGTACCTTCATGTAATTCAGCCATGATCTTTTTAGCCTCAATCTTATCCATACACCGGAGCAGAATGGAGTCATGATTGTGTTTGTACAGGATGCCATTACTCAGGAAGAACTTAGCAGAGAATCTCCTTAAGAACCTTTTATCATTGATTTAAGATCCTTCTGGATATTCCTGAGCCTTGAGATACCTCTTGACTTCATGAAACCAAGGCTGGTCCACTACTCCCTCGGTATTAATCTCGTGATAGTATGCTGGTTCATCCATTCGTTCGATGGTGATTTGGGGAGCCTCTTTATCCCAATTAAGTTTAAACATAAATGACATTATGGCTAGAGCATCTGCTAGCTGATTTTCTTCTCGCGGGAAATGCTTGAAGGTAATCTTCTCGAAATGTGGTAACAATGTCAAAACATGTTCTTTGTAAGGGATAAGGTTTGGGTTCTTAGTGTCCCATTCTCCTTTGGTCTGACTGACAACCAGAGCTAAATCTCCAAACACATCTAGAGATTTTATTCCCAAGTCTATGGCAGCCTTGAGACCAAAGATGCATGCTTCGTATTCCGCCATGTTGTTCGTACAGTTGAAGCAAAGTCTGGCAGTAAAGGGAGTGTGACACCCTTCCGGAGATATGAGTATGGCGCTGATACCATTACCAAGTGCATTGGGTGCTCCATCAAAGAATAGGGTCCATCGGGATCCTTGCTCGGGTCTGTCATATGGTCTGATTTCTACACAGTTGTCTAATGTCATGATGTCTTCATCCGAGAATTCAAACTTCATGGACTGATAATCTTCTACATCTTGACGAGCAAGATGATCAACTAGCACACTGCCCTTTATAGCTTTTTGGGTAGTGTACTGTATGTCATATTCTGTTAGGATCATCTGTGTGATACGATGGGAGAACTGACTTGAGTTTTTGCGTTTGTATTCGCACTTGTTCGGTTTAGCAAGAGTCGCCACCGACTTTTTATTTTATCCTAAAGGAAAGGTTAAAAAGCACAGGAAAAACCTTTTGAGATGTTTCGTGGGTTCGGGGGGTAGATTATGAAAAGGGAAGGTATTAACACCCTTTTCATCCATGGTTATCCATGGGCTCTTAGTTACTTGTTTTAGATCACTTGCCTTTGATTTTCAATTGCTTGAAATTGTGTGTGTGTGTGTTTTGAAAATGTTTTGAAAAAGAGGCCTTGTCTAGGCAACCGTTGTAACAATTCTTTACTCGAATGTTTTACAAAGGTGTGTATCTTTTCGAAAAGATGTTTCAAATGTTTTTGGAAGTTTGTTTTGAAAGTGTTTGTGGTGTGTGGTTTTGAAAAGTAGGCAAGTGTGTTTTGCAAGTTTGATCAAGTAACTAAGAGTTGTCTACCCCTAAATTTACTCAAAGGTTTTTCTCATGTTTTAACCCTTCTAACAATTTTGTTCCACCATTGTATTTGGTGGACAATCTTGCGTTAGGATGTTAACGGGACAGGCGCGGGTCATCGTATGGACCATGAATGCAATGGTGCCAAGTGTCTTTGGCAATTTGCTTGAAGGGACTATGATCATTTCGTTTAGGCAACTTTCGAAAGCGTCATCGAGGGCCTATGATCATTTTGATTTATTTTGTTTTGCCAAAGAAACTCAACGTGCAAGCATGACCCATTTTGGAAGGCAACGAGTGGGATTACCCTAGGGGTGCAAGTGTGATTATGTATTGATTTCATGCATTTGTCTTGTGTTTAGGTTGTCTAGCGTTTGATTTTATTTACATACAAACCCTAGGTCTAACCATGGTATATTTGAAAGCGATAAATTGCGGGAATTTAAAGTCTACGCTATTACAAATAAGTATCCGGGAGTGGGGGTACAAATATTTACAAATTGGGATGAGACTTAATAGGAGAGTAGTGTCCAAATATTTACAACCAAATTGAATCAATCGCAATGTAAATGTAACGTATAGCAATGTACAAGAATAAAGCAATATGAATGCATCAATGTATTTGTGTAAGTGTATGATTATTTACAAGTTGAGAAAGTGTATTTATTAAGTATTGTTAACTTAATGTATTTAATGTATTTTGTTTATTTAGTATTATTATCTTTTTGTCTTTCTGTTAAATATGTACAAAACAAAATATTTTAAGAAAAGAAAAGGAAATGTTTTAAGAAATTCTAATTTTATGTATTTATGTTAGTATTTTTATGTACAAAACGTTTTAGTTAAAAAAGAATATTCAACTTAAAAATCTATTTTTTTGTGTATTTTCTATAAATGTTTTATACAAGGTTTACGTTTAAATAAAAAGTTTTAATAAAAGGAAGAAAAGAAAGAAAAAGTTTAAGCTTAATAATATTGAATATTCATGTATTTTAGTTATAATGAAAAGTATTAGTAACATTTTTCTTTATATGAGAAAATAGTTAAGTTATATAAAAAAAATAAAAAGCTTTTAGTTTGAATGAAAAAAAAAAGAAAAAGAGGTAAATGGGCTTTAGAGAAGAAGGGGTGACCCAAAATGAATAAACAGAATAATGAAAAGGGGGTGCATTCCGGATTTTAATGGGCTTAGGCGTGCTGAAAGGTGAACCGGCCCAATGCTTGACACAACGTTTTTCCAAGGGTTTCAATGTTTTGTTTTCATTTGGGATTTAGGGTTACTGAATACAGAGGCGCCGTTCATCACTTTGCTTCGTTACTCTTCATCTCCTTCGCCATAGCCACTGAGCTTTCCTCCGCCTAGGGCCACTGAGCGCCAACATCCGTTTCTTCTCCCTTCATGGATCGCTCAAGCGATGGTTTATACAAGGTAACAACTTTATCTCAGCGCATTTTTGAGGGTGTCATGTTCATGCACGTTTTGATTTTTATGTTCTGATTTTTAAGTGTTGTCATCGTTTCTGTTTGAAGTGCATGAAAGGAAAGAAAAGAAAATATACCTTTGTTGGAGACGGAGGAGGACGGAGCTGGAGGCGCTCTAGGCGGCCAAGGGCGAGGGCGACGATGACAAGGCTTGCTCCGGTTTGTCTAGTACTCGTATTTGCTCTTTGTTAGGTTTGATGATGATTGCTTGAAAACCTAGTTCATATAACTTCTTTTCTTCTTCTGCTTCTTTGCCTCGCTTTTTAAAAATATTGATGTTGTTGCACCCTATGATGAAGCAATTCTGAGGGTTTGGATTGCTTGAGTCTAAATTGCCTTGAATGCTTGATACATTTGCCTCTCTGATATGCTTCTGAGTGATGGCCTTGATGATGTTTATGATTCTGAATATTGTTGTCCTACCCCTATGATAAGCCCAACTCTGAGGGCTTTATGATTTTGAATGTTATTCTGATTTTTGAGTTGCCTCTGAGATGCTTTGGTTGGACTTTGCTGGATTGATACTGGTTTAGGCCTTGAAGTTACAGGCCTTGGCTTCAGGCTTTTACGCAGGCATGAGGCTTGAGCTTCAGTTTTAGGCTTGGCTTCTGTTACACTTGTTTTTTGTGTCTCTATTGCTGGCTTATGTGTTTTGTTGAAGCTTATGTTACAGGCTTGGAGTTTAGGGGATGGTTAGGCTTGTGTGGATCTGTTTATGTTTGAATGTTTGACAGGTTACAAGCTTTAAGATTTGGCTTGTTGTTTGGGTTTACAAACTTCAGGTTTAATGCAGGTTTGGCTTGAAGCTTTTGTTTGTGCAGGTTTTTATGTTTGATAGTTTGTGGTGAGTCTGGCAGGTTTAGGCTTTTGAAATTTTGTTTGAGGCAAGTCACAGGCTTATGCTGTTGAAGCTTTAGGCTTGACAGGTTATGCAGGTTGAGGCTTAGGCTTGTGTTGAAACAGGTTTAAGCTTCAGTTTGAGGCTTTTTGACTTGATGCAGGTTTAGAGGCAGTCTTGAAAGGCCTTTTGGATTTTTTGCTGGTTTTGATAGGTTTTGGCTTTCAGGGAGCTTTGAGATTACAGGTTACAAGCTTCAAGGTTTGGCTTTGTTGTTTGTAGTGAGCTTATGGAGGCAGTTTTTTGTTGTTACAGTTTGAGAGCCCTTTTGCTTTGTGATATCTCTGCGTCCTCTTTGTGACTGTGCTGGTATGTTTGTTTATATCATTTTGTCCTCAAGCCTAAGCCTGCTGTAAGCCTATTTCTTTTTCTCTTCTCTCTCTCTTGACAGATTTAAGCATTTTTTATTGCTTATGATGTACTATTCTGAAAAAGCACTGGCTTGGGAAATGATGCATTTGAACATTGCTTGCACTATGGTTTTCCTCTGCATACTTTTATCTCCTTTTTTCAGATTTTCTGCATCTTTGTGATAGCCCTTTTGATAGCCTTGATATCCTTTGGGCAGCTCTTGTACTTTTGACAGTTTTGGACAGTTTGCTGTCCAGTTTGGACTTTGGTTAGGCATGTGTAGTTCAGTTTGCCTTTGGACTTTGTTTGGAACTTTTGGAATTATGCAGCTTTTGACAAATTTTGAATTTGTGCAATATTATAACTTTGTGCATTTCATGCTTTTTTGCAAGCATTTTTATCCCTCTTTGTGAACCGAGAGTAATCTCGTGATTTGCAGAGAGGGCAAACTGATTCCGGCCAATCGCTTTTAATGATGAGTCCATTTTTTTCTGTCTGCTTTTAATTTCATTTCATCTGCTTTTGACTTTTTCTTTTTCTTTGTTTTGCAGATGAAAAATAATTGAGCAACAAGGGAGCATTGGATAGAAGATGAAGACTTAGGAATTTTAGGATGCAATTTTATTTCATTTCAATTATTTGTAACATTATTATTGTAAACAAAGATGTAAATAAATTTACAGTTTGTTCAAATAATAAATTGTAACAAAACAATTAAAGATGAATAAAATCCTTTTTTTTTGATCAGTTAATTCTCTTTTATTTCTTCAACTATTTATTTAATTATTCATAATTCTTAAATTATAATAATTGGAAATAAATCCCAACCATTTTAACTCAGAATAATAAATAATCAATAAACGTCCGGAATTCTGAATAATCAAAGTATTGCACAGCTAAACAACACACGTCCACATGTCCTTTTTTCACTTGATTAAATCCAACACTGCAGACTCAAATCAAATGCCTCAGCTCATCTCCCAGAGTAAATTGAAAAGCACTTGTAGAATTAATTCTTTCTGAGAATACGCGCACAAAAACCCTGATTCTTGATTAAATTTTCACAGAAGCGCCTGCCTGATCAAACCTGAGCCAACTCAACCAAACCCTAAGCAATCTGTTTTGAACTGCTTCAAAAATTAATGGAAACCCTAATTTTGTCTGACTGACGAGAAAAGTCTGTTTGACAGATTCTTGAGCCAGTCTGAAAAATCAGGAAAAACCCGAAGCTGTGATTTCTTGTGGAAAAAGAGGAGGGCAAATTTTGGGGTACAACAGTTGCCCCTGTTCAATCTTCTTGAACCTGAAGAGTTAGATTGGCAAGTTTGCCTTTCGCGACTCGAGGGTAAAAGGAGATTGGACACTAGAGTGCCCAAAAAATTTGCACTCGGTGATGTGATGGTAGAGGGAATGGGCTTACAGATGCCATTTGGTGATGGGCTTAAAGATGCCATCTAGGGATGTGACAGAATCTTGTCGGGGGATGGGCTTAGAGATGCCATCTGGAAATGGGCTTAAAGATGCCATTTGGAAGTTGCTGGTAGGAGGATGGGCTTATAGATGCCATCTGGAAATGTCTGGAGGAGGATGGGCTTATAGATGCCATCTGAAGGTGATTGTTGAACTGTACGTCATTGGTGAGTGAGTGTCAGAAAGGTATCCATGCTTTGGAACATCTCTGAACTGGGGGTCTGAACAAGCAATAGATTGACATCCGTGTTTGGAGAATCCGTAAACTGTTTTCAGAAGTCTTGAAGTTGAATAAGCAATAGAGCAGCATCCGTTGATGGGGAAGCGTCCGTAAACTGTTTTCAAAAGTTGAGAAGAATCCGAACAAGCGATAGGTTAACATCCGTTACTGGAGAACCCGTGAACTGTTTTCAGAAGTCTTGAGAGTTGAATAAGCAATAGAGCAACATCTATGTTGGGAAGCGTCCGTAAACTGTTTTCAAAAGTCTGAAAGAACCTGAATAAGCGATAGGTTAACATCCGTTATTGGAGAACCCGTGAACTGTTTTCAGAAGTTGAGAAGAATCTGAACAAGCGATAGGTTAACATCCGTTACTGGAGAACCCGTGAACTGTTTTCAGAAGTCTTGAAGTGGAGGAGGAACCGGTGTATGGTTTCCTGATGATGAGTCTGTGAAAAACTGCATCTGGATGAACCTGGGATAAGTATCAGAATGTCTCCATGTCTGGGTCACGTCTAAACTATCTCTGGGTGAATCTGGAATAAGTATCAGAATGTCGCCATGTCTGGGTCACATCTGAACTATCTCTGGAAAGAATCTCAGAAGATGATGATTTTTATCTGTTGACTGATCTTTATTGAAAAGGTAAAGAGTTAGTTGTATGCAATGTCATGATGCGTGATGCAATGTATGTTATATCAATGTTTATGATATGAATGTGATGAATGCGCATGTAAGCTGATGAGCTGTCTTGCTGAGGATAGGTGAATCCTGGATAGCTGGAGATAAAAGAATCTTGACTGCTGCCGGGGAAAATAATTCCTTGGCTGCTGTGAGGGAGGGCAAGAATCTTTTGATTGTTGAAGATGAGAAGTCCTGGGACCACTGTTGGGGAATCAGAAGCTTGGGTTGTATGCCAATCTACTGGGGAATTCCCGTCTTGAGGAGATCTTCGCTGGTGAATATTTGAATACTCTGTGAGGAACTGAGAATGAAAGTCTTCACTCTGCTTGGAGATTGATAGTTGGAAGTTTTAGCTCCGCTGGGGATTGACAGTTTTGACTCCACTGGGGATTTTGAAACTTGACCCTGAGGGGAATTAGATTCTGGAAGGTTCTCTGGCTGGGGAAATCAACTTTGAGAAAGCCCTTGTTCTGCTGAGGATCCTGAAGTTAACTCTGTTTGGGGAATTGAGAACTCAGGTTACATGCCACTTTGAGAATGAGAATCCTCATTCTGTCGGGAATGTCGGGAATTGGGAGTGTACCAATCTTCTGAGGTGATGAGAATCTTCATGCTGTTAACAGTCAGAAACTGGGAGTATACCAATCTTATGAGGTTTTGAGGATGAGAGTCTTCATTCTTGAGAGAAACAGATTTTTTAGTTGTCTGTTATCTTGTTGGTGGTTGTAATTTTCAGCAGGTGATGAAGAAATTTTTTGATGATTACTACTTCAAGAGATGAAGGAACCTTGATGATTACTACTTCAAGATGAAGGAACCTTGATGATTACTACTTCAAGATGAAGGAACCTTGATGATTACTACTTCAAGATGAAGGAACCTTGATGATTACTACTTCAAGATGAAGGAACCTTGATGATTACTACTTCAAAATGAAGGAACCTTGATGATTACTACTTCAAAATGAAGGAACCTTGATGATTACTACTTCAAGATGAAGGAACCTTGATGATTATTACTTCAAGATGAAGGAACCTTGATGATTACTACTTCAAGATGAAGGAACCTTGATAATTACTACTTCAAGATGAAGGAACCCTGATGATTACTACTTCAAGATGAAGGAACCTTGATGATTACTACTTCAAGATAAAGGAACCTTGATGATTACTACTTCAAGATGAAGGAACCTTGATGATTACTACTTCAAGATAAAGGAACCTTGATGATTACTACTTCAAGATGAAGGAACCTTGATGATTACTACTTCAAGATGAAGGAACCTTGATGATTACTACTTCAAGATGAAGGAACCTTGATGATTACTACTTCAAGATGAAGGAACCTTGATGATTACTACTTCAAGATGAAGGAAACTGTTGATCAGACTGCATGTGTTTAGAATGCCGTTGAAAGGTAATCTTCTTTGGAAAATAAATTCTTGACAAATGTTGGGGAAATAAACCCATGGCTGCAGGTCTGCTAGAGAGGTGTCATCACTGCCCCCAGTATCAGATGCATGTGATATTGCCAGGAAACTTGGTCTGTTCGTAACCCTTGAGATTGACATTCGAATGCCCCAAGTGATGGTGAGGGAGACTTGTCCCAGGTTAATCTGCAATTGAGAGATTTTGTTGAAATCTTGACTGGACTGCCCCAGGTTAACTGAACTTTGAAAGATCTGTTGAAACCTTGACTGGACTGCCCCAGGTTAACTGAACTTTGAAAGATCTGTTGAAACCTTGACTGAACTGCCCCAGGCGTGCTGGATGGTGTCATGTCAAGCCCCCTTGTTGATAGGAGATTTGTCAATGGAAGTGTCATCCTTTTTGAAGTGATTTGGTTCACTAAGAGAGTTTTCGTTCCTCCGAACATTCGCTGTATGAGTTTCTTCACTGTCAAACAAATAGTCAAATGCAAACAGTGATATTCAAGCAATGCAAAGTTTATGTCTGTCTTGAAGTTTTGAAGAATGCGTTTTTTAGCAGAAAACTTTTCATAAGACAAATTCAACACAAGATTTTAGAGCAAAGCCTTACAGGAGTCAGGATACCTTTTGTGACAGTATGCTTTCGAACTAACCCATGCTTCAATTAGGAATTTTGAAGGGTTGTAACGTGGCTTGGTTCATGGTTTAAGAAACAAAGGATAAAGGCTCAAAGTATATTTGTACCCACCCACTCTTCGTGATGTTCTTCAACCTTAAGCTCAGTTAATTGTGCGTCGAACTCCATTCGAATTTGGAACGACTTTTGGGTGATGGTTCACCAATTGAATTTAGGAGGCAATCATCATCTCCTTTTTTTTTCTTTTGCAACATTTTTCATGTTGTTAAGGATTTGTAATGACCTCTTTATTTTGATTTTGATTTGTTATCCCTAACTTTTGCCTGACTATTTCTGTTTTCGAGATTACAGTTAGCGGGATGCCCCAGCTTTCTTAAGCCTCCTTTGTAGGTTTTGGCTCAGTGGGCTTTTTATTTTTTTGAGAGATTGACTGCCTATGTGATAGGGAACCATCACTGTCTTATGATTCCAAAGGAATGTCTCTTTTTTTGACGTCGTTCGTTGTGTTACGAACTGAGAGTTTGCGACTTTAATGCACACCTTTTTTGAATTAACTGAGAGACTACCCTGCCCCAGGTTTATATCAAAGGTTTTGATTTGTTTAGAATAGAAAACTCCTACTTCTTTGGCTCGAAGGGGTTGACTAGGGATTATCTTCCTTATAACTCCAGTGTTTGGGAATTGAAAGAAATGCATGTACATCATCAGCAAGGTCTGTTCAAAAGCATATTGTATGAGATTATGGTATTGTTTCGTCATCCTCCCTCTAAAGGCTTGCAGCTTTTTATCAAGAGTCAAATGTCACAAAGAAAGCATAAGAGTAGTGAAAACGAATGGATGAATTTAAGATAAACATATGCAATGCATTAATGAAACAGAGTTTGACATTAACAGTTAATTGTTTGAATAACAAAAGAAATTACAACTTTGAAAATTCAAATGAAGCAAAAGTCTCTTAGTTCGAGCTTTGTCAATTCAGGTGGAACACCCAAAGTGGAAGATTCTCATTTCACCGTTTGGCATGAACTTCAGCACCCCATTGTCAATCAGATCCTGAGTTTTGTTTTTCAAGGCCCAGCAGTCCTCGGTGTCATGTCCAGGACCATAGGAGTGGTATGCACACCTCCTATTGGGATGATAGGTAGGAGCAGAAGTATTAAGGTTCGGATGAGGGACCCTTAATGTAATCAGCCCTGCCTGCAACATGCGTTGTAGCACTTGACCCAGTGACATGTTGATTTTAGTGAATTGTCTTTTGGGCGCGACCTTCTTACGCTGATGCCCCTATCTTTGTTGAACAGGCGTAAGATGTGGTTGGGCTTGTGACCCTGAAGCAGGTTGAGGAGCTTTTCCCTTGTCTTCTCGCCTCAGAAAAGGTGGAATGACGATTTGATCTTCAGCCCCAGTTGTTTGTCCCACTTGATTATCCCGAAGCAGTTTGTTGACAAGAACCCCGAGCTCTTCTTGTTTTTGAGCCAAGTCCTGGATGAGAGCCCTCTGACTCGCCAGTTCCCCTTTCAATATGGCTATCTTAATGTGTAGCTCCCACTGGTCATCCCTGTCGTCCCCAGGATTTCTCATGATCATGCCCCTGGTGAGGAGCGCCTTAACCTCTTCTTGCCCCTTGGATAGGTTCAAGAACATCTCTTGAAGTTGAGCGTTTTGAGCTTGAAGATCCTTGAGAGTCTGTTCCAAGGCCATCTCTTTCTTAAATAAACAGTAGGAGAATAAGGAAACCTGAAAAGGAAAAAGGTTATGATGCAATGCATGATATGTGAATGCATGCTTTCAAGGATCTCTTGGGGTAAACACAAGAGAATGTTAGAGGTTGAACTTTGATCTTTGATTGGAGAACTTTGCAACGGTGGATGTCTTTCCACGAGAATCAAGCTCACCATGTCAAGTGGGTCATAGCCCCCTGATTCAAGTTGTTGCACTCGATCTTTGATTGGAGAACTTTGCACTGGTGGACGTCTTTCCACGAGAATCAAGCTCACCATGTCAAGTGGGTCATAGCCCGTGATTCAAGTTGTTGTACTTGATCTTTGATGGCATTTGTTTAGAGGAGAAAACCTCTTGCCCTTTGGTAGACGTCTGGTTCAACATAACCCTGCATCAAAAGAAACCTCGAGATCCTTGAAATGGTTATTGAAAAATGCTATGGTATGATGTCATGATGTTATGTACATGTATGCAAAAGCAAGTAAGTGTATATACAGGTAAACATATTCACACAAAGCAAACAAGTCCTTAGGTTTAGGCTTGCATGGTGTGATCGGTGGATTTAGAACTGACTGTTTAACGCTGGTTCGCGAAATGTCGCGGAAGCAAGAGTCGCCACCGTCTTTTATTTTCTCCAACATGGACAGGACAAAAGCACAGCAAAATTCCTTGTGAGATAGTTTCTCGGTTCGGGAGGTAGATTTATAGAAAGGGAAGGTGTTAGCACCCTTTCTATCCATGGTTATCCATGGGATCTTAGATACTTGCTCATTGTGTTTTCAAAAGTGTTTGCTTTTCAATTGTGAGTGGGTTTGAAAAAGTTTCGTTTAAAGATTTCAGAATGACTCTTGTATCAGTCCTCAAGAGTGTTTGAAAAATTGTTTGGAAAGCTTTTTGAAAGTGTCGGTGTGAAAAGAGTTTTGATTGTTTTTGAATAGAGCAAGTATCTATGAGTCATCTACCTACCCTAAGGAATTAGGCTGTGTAAATGTCCTTAAGGTAGTGCCATCCCACCATTGAGAGGTAGGTAGCACCACCGTTGGAGGTGTTCGGGTCAATTCGAGTGTTAGGGACAGTGTGGTCACCGAAGCAACGGTTAGGACACCTTAGAAGCTACCCTTATGTCCTTGATCCTTTTTTATTCCGAGGCAACCGTTTCGAGGCAACTATTCCGAGGCAACCTGTTTTGAGGCAACTGGATCATGGACATAAGGACTTACTAAGACATCCCATACTTGACGACCACGTTTCGAAGGCAACAGTTGAGGCGTACCCTAAGAGTGATGTGTGAATTTGTGTGTTGTTTTCAGTTTAGCAATTATCTTTGATCAGAGCATTGTGAGCTACGCTTGTTTTTAATTAATCATACATTCTTTCATGCAAAGTTTAGAATTTAAGAGTGCAGAAATTTAAATGCGGAAAGATAAATCCTACGCTATTACAAGGCGCGGGTCTATACATCGCCAAATTACAAAGACCCGTTTTGATAAAATGCGGAAAGTAAAAAGACCTAATTACTATTACAAGCCTTAAGCAGTTACATAATATTCAAAAAGAAAATAAATGTGCGAAAAGAATAAAAGTTAGGACGTCCGAGGGTTTTGACCCTTTTGAAATTAAATTGAAATTAAAGTCTAATTATTATTTAATTAAAGAAAAGAAATTGTTTTTATGTTTTTGCTATTTAATGAAAATAAAGGAAATTGAAAATCAAGAGAAACCCTAATTCTAAGTTGTTTTTAATTATTTATGAAAAATATTAAAGTTGACCTAATTTATGCTAATTAATTACATATTTATTTACAAAAATAATAATTAATAAGAATAATAAATAATGAGAAAAATGATTAAGAAAAGAAGAAAATGTCAAAGCCTAATTCTATGTATTTTATTTATTAAGAAAAGATTAAAGTTTTAAAATCTAATTTACTAAATTAATGGTTAGAGTTTATTTACAAAATAAATTAATAGTGAATTTAATATTAATAAAAAAAATAAACATTTTTTAGTTTCTGATTTATTATTGTGAAAATTATTTTATGGTAAAAAAGAAATAATTAAAACATTAAAAAAGAATTAGAAGAGAAAATCAAATAAAAATTAAAAATGATGCAAACCATGGGGGGTATCAGGCCCATTATGGAGGTGAATTGGAGTAATTTGGCCCATGAACACAAAGCCTGTTTGACTTTTCCAGCTTGAGTGCGTGTCCATTGACTGAGGTACATGGTAGACATCCTCTTGTAGCCTTTGGATTGAAGCTCATGGGCGCGTGGCAGGCTAGCGTATGAGGATGTATGGTAGAACGTTGGATGGAAACTGCATGGGAATATATTAAGATAAAAATCATGAAATAAGTGGGGGACCTGGGAATCGAACCCAGGTCCCAAGGCTTGAAACACATGTCCACTACCAACTGAGTTGTTGTACGCGTTTGTTAACATAATGGAACACAAATATTACGATAAGAAAACAAAAGCTATAAGAAAAACGCGCCAGATTTTGAATCTCCCTATCACATGAAGACATGCAGGCTTCTTCTTCATCTATCTGCAAAAACATAAAACAAGTAGCGGGGGTTTTAAACCCCCACTAAGTGCAACCTGTCAAAATAGCGAATAGAATATGCTTCAATATAAAAAGGGCGCGATGTCATCAATAGATTCGTCTTGTTGCCACGAATTCAGCAGTATAAGTCTGGTGGTCTAATTTTTCCATACCAAGAAAGCCCTAATTGGGACGTTCTGAAAACCTAATATCCTTTAATGGCAGATTTGGATTCAGGCAGAGTTAGGTCAATTAACCTATGCCAATCGCTTCAGAACATTATGATTAGTGTAAATCAACAAATAAAACACATGAATAATGCATGGAAATAAAAAAACGATTATGGAAAAGTTTGTGATAAACGTGATTCTGTTCTACCAATTCTTGGAGTATGGAGACTGGAAAGTGATTGCAACACGTTCAATGAAGTCTCAGCAAGAGTTTGGAATAGGTTTTAGGCTTTGAATTGTGCTCTAACTGTGATTTCAGATTTCAAGTTTTTGGTCAAAATTTGCAATTTTGTTCTCTCTTTTTGAGCAGCTTTTCGTGTGTATTTTTGAATAGGGTTGAGTTGTGCATAAGTAAGTGAATGAAACTAGGTCAAAAACAAGCCCAAAGATCCATGCATTTTTGTTTTGAATATTTGATTTTTATCACATCTTTTTCAATCTTTTTTCCATGCCAATCTTGCCAATTGTGGAAGATATTGTCCCCTTGAGATGGTGCACGAAATCTTTTGCATATAAGGAACATATTTGCTGCACAAAAAAGATTTAAAACCATTATTTGATATTTTTCTCATATTTAAATCTAATTAAATGAATTAATAAGATTAAAAATTCAATTAATTAATTAAAAGTAAGAAAATAAATCCCTTTGAGCTTAATGGGTCGTGCATATGCTTTGGGTAATGATTCAAGGAAGAAATTGAGGCCCATTAGCATTTTTGAAGCTTTTGAAGCAAAGTTGACTTTTCAAAATTCCCAAAAATTTCCCAACTTCTCCAAGGCATATCTTGCTCAATTTTGAAGCTATGAACATGTTCTTGGACATTTTGGAAAGGTCTTGAAGTCCTCTAACCAATGTCTTTGGTCCCATGTCATTTTGATTTACCAATCTCAAGTTATGGTCTTTGACTTAAAGTGCCTTTTTGTTGACTTTTGAAAATGACCTATAATGTTAAAATTGATAACTTTTTGTGAGAGCATTTCTTAGACTTTAAGTGTGAAGATGAGTTGTAGGAAATGCCATCCTATTTAAAATGAGCTTTGGATGGAATTTTTCTGATAAACCATGAGGAAGTTATGCCTTGGTCAATTTGCAGTTGACTTTTCAACTGTCCAAAAATAGAAACTTTTGCATCTTGAGACTTTTTGAGCCATGCTTTGAGAATCATGATCAAGAATTGATAAAATGATGATTGTGGCTTCAAAATAAGATGTTGACCAAAATTTTTGACTTTTGACTGTCAAATGACCATTTTGCCCCTGCAGTTGACTGTGAAGCAATTAGGGTTTTTGTCTGTGCAATTTGATGCTGTGAGTCTTGAAATTTGACATATGGATGCTTGACAATATATGTAGGCATATGGGACTTGATTGGACCCTTGAAAACTTCAACCTCTTTGCAAGAACCAAAACCCTAATTTTTGACTGTGTTAGGAGGCAATTAGACTGTGCAACCCTTGAGAGATTTTGAACCATGATCTTGCCAAATCTTGAAGAATATGGGAGGGTAAATTTTGGGGTACAACAGTTGCCCCTGTTCAATCTTCTTAGACCTGAGGATGTAGATTGGCTGGCATGCCTTTCGTGATCCGAAGGTAGAAGATGATTGAACACTAGAGTGCCCAGAATTTTGCACTCACATAGTAGAATGTCAGCAGTGTGATGGCGGGAATGGGCTTACAGATGCCATTTGGAGACTGATGGACAGGAGGATGGGCTTGTAGATGCCATCTGGAAATGTGACAGAACTTTATCGGGAATGGGCTTATAGACGCCATTTGGAGACTGTTGGTACGTGGATGGGCTTACATATGCCATCTAGGTGTCGATCGCGTAAGAGATTCCTTAGCGAGAACTTGCGTACCTGAGAAAGAAAATAATTACCTGGCCTGTTACAGGGGTTGATCTTCAAACTCATCAGACGTGCCCTGGCAGGATACAGGAATCGAGTCCGGAGAATAGTCGTCAACAGATACACCCTGGCAAGATACAGGAATCGGATCTTCAAACTCTTCAGACGTGCCCTGGCAAGATACAGGAATCGAGTCTGGTCGTCAACAGATACACCCTGGCAAGATACAGGAATCAGATCTTCAAACTCTTCAGACGTGCCCTGGCAGGATACAGGAATCGAGTCTGGAATTAGTCGTCAACAGATACACCCTGGCAAGATACAGGAATCGGATCTTCAAACTCTTTAGACGTGCCCTGGCAAGATACAGGAATCGAGTCTGGAATTAGTCGTCAACAGATACACCCTGGCAAGATACAGGAATCGGATCTTCAAACTTTTCAGACGTGCCCTGGCAAGATACAGGAATCGAGTCTGGAATAATAGTCGTCAACAGATACACCCTGGCAAGATACAGGAATCGGATCTTCGAACTCTTCAGACGTGCCCTGGCAAGATACAGGAATCGAGTCTGGAATATAGTCGTCAACAGATACACCCTGGCAAGATACAGGAATCAGATCTTCAAACTCTTCAGACGTGCCCTGGCAGGATACAGGAATCGAGTCTGGAATTAGTCGTCAACAGATACACCCTGGCAAGATACAGGAATCAGATCTTCAAACTCTTCAAACGTGCCCTGGCAAGATACAGGAATCGAGTCTGGAATAGTCGTCAACAGATACACCCTGGCAAGATACAGGAATCGGATCTAGAATCACGACAGTTGATAGTAATTATCTTTGTATTGACCTTTGTCCTGAAAAGACAAAACGTTAGTTGTATGCGATGTCATGATGTATGACATGCGAGATATTCTCAGAATAAGTGAGATTGTATGTTCATGATGCGTATATGCATGCTATAATGTATGAAGATATGATGTTTATGAAAGTATTGTCGTCTAGGAAAGTAAATCCTTGACGGGTGCTGGGAAGTTGAATCCTGGGCTTGATGTTGAAGGATAGTGCTTTGTTTCCGCTAGGGATGATGGTTACAAGAATACCGGTAGGAGAAGATGACTCCATTGGGGAATAAACTTGGCAAATAGATTACTCTGCGGGGAGTGAACTCTGTGGGGAGAGAGATACTTTGCTGAGGTCGATGATAACTCCGCTGGGGATACCATTGATGTGTTATGTTGAAGGAATTGATGAACTCCACTGGGGGATACCATTGATGTGTTGTGTTGAAGGAATTGATGAACTCCGCTGGGGGATAGGAAGACTTCGTCGGGGACGATCTTTCCGTGACAATTGGCTGAGGATAACCCAGTTATATCCTGGTGGGGAAATAACCTTCTGAATGATGCCGGGGAACGCGTTCGTGCTCTGCAGGGGATAAGCTTTCCAGAATCTACTGGGGATAAGCTTTAAGACCCGCTGGGGATAAGGACTCCACTCTCCTGGGGAAACTTTTCAGATTGGACTGGGGAATTGCTCCATTGGACGTCTGGTATACCGCCGGGGAACAATCTTAGATCAAGACTGTCGGGGATGCTTGTTAAGAATGTTCGTATACTCCGTTGAAGAATATTGAGATTTGCTGAGGAAAATCCAACTTCCTTGAGGCTGACAGTGGTCTAGCTTTGCTTGGGGGAGTATGGCTGAACCTAGGAGATACTGTGCCTTTTTAGGGCTGATTGGAGACCAACTCTGCTTGAGAGAGAATTGTTGAATCTTGGCTCACTCTCTGGGGAATAAAGGTATCTGGGCTACATTCTTCAGCCGAACTTACCTTGGTACCTTGGTGGACAGAGCAATTAGATTGCTTGGACAACTCATTATTGCCCCAGCTTCTGATGTGGGAGAGGAAGATACCTGCTGATTGATAAATCTTCTTCTGGTAGGTAAGTGACAAGATGATGGGACATAGTCGTACGCTTTGATCCCTAATTTTTGCCTGGACCGCCCTTTCGGGTTTTCAGTCCACCGGGATACCCATATTTTCCCAAGCCGCCTTTTCAGGTTTTCGACTTGCCGGGTGTACAGATTTTTTCATTTCATCCCTTATTTTTGCCCGAACCCTTTTGGTTTGCCGGGAAGCCCTTATTTTTGCCTAGGTGTGTCAACCTAGCGGGTCTTTGATTATGCGTAGTATTTTTTCGACTTTGTCCGCATTCTCAGGATGTAGAGAGTTGCCCCTGTTGTTGTGTTGCCATACCATCAGAAGATCTTCGTTTGATCGTCCAATGCCCCAAGTGATGGAGATTTGCCCCAGGCTATTAGGCATTTGAGAGATTCTTTGAATCTTGACTGGACTGCCCCAGATGATGGACAATGATCATGCCCTGCCCCTTGATTGGAAGTGCTTTTGTTCACTAGATATTCTTCGTGCGAATTTCTCTGCTGTTCGAACAAATAGTCATACGCAAACAGTTATCAAGAATGCAAAGCTTATGTCTGTCTTGAAGTTTTTTGAAAATGCATTTTTTTCCATAAAAACAAGTGAATTTTTTGTAAACTGTGATGTCAACTCAGTATTTTACAGCAAGCCTTAAGGAGTCAGGATACCTTTGTAACAGTATGCTTTCGAACTAACCCATGCTTCAGCTAGGACTTTTAAGGGTTATAACGTGGCCAGGTTCACGGTTTAAGAAACAAAGGGTAAAGGCTCAAATTTTATTTGTACCCACCCGCTCTTCGTAATGTTCTTCAAACCTAAACTCAGCTGATCGTGCGTTTGACCTTGGTTGGGTCTTTGTCCTGATATTCCAATGATGGTTCAGATGTTGACAATTCATTTGAATAGGCAGTCCTTTCCTTTTGTTGAGGATTTGTTGGACCTTTTTTTTTTTTGATTTCATTATCCCTGTTTTTTGCCTGAACTGTTTCTTTTGGAATTACAGTCAGCGGGATGCCCCAGTTTTGTAAGTCTCCTTCATAGGTTTTGACTTATTGGGCTTTAGTTTTGTTTTTTTTTGGTAATGACTGCCTGTCTTTATGATTATTCGGAACCATCATCGTCTTTTGTTTTGTAAGGACCTCTTTGGTGCCATTCGTTATGCACTTGGATCAACTGAGAGAATTACCCTGCCCCAGGTTATGATTAAGGGTTTTAATTTTCGAAAAGAAAAAACTCCAACTTCTTTGGCTCAAAGGGGTTGACGAGGGATTATCTTCCTTATAACTCCAGTGTTTAGGAATTGAAACAATGCCTGTACCTCATCAGCGGGGTCTGTTCAAGAGCATACTGTAAAGATCGTGGTATCGTTTTCGTCATCCTCCCTCAAGAGGCTCAGAGTTATTAATTGAGAGTTGACATAAAAAAAAATGGAAGCAGTTTGAATATAGCGAATGCGAATATATTGATTCAAAACAGATATATGCGATGCATTAATGCAATAACAGCGTTTGACATGATAATCGTTTGAACAATCAAAAGAAAATCACAACTTGAAAATTCTAATGGACAAAAAGTCTTCTCATCTCAGGACTTATTACTTCAAATGGTGAATCCTGTAGGGATGGTAGAAGCACTCAGCATGACCCACTTGGGTGAAATCCACTGCTCCTTCATTAATTAGGTCCTAGACCTTGTTCTTCAGAGCCCAGCAGTCGGCAGTGTCATGTCCAGGACTATCGGAGTGGTATGCACATTTTTTGTTGGGATGATAGTTAGGAGCAGAGATGTTGGGGTTCCGGGGAGGAGCCCTTAGTGTAATCAGATTCAACCTCAGCAGGTGTTGTAGAGCTTGAAACAACGGCATGTTGAGCTGGGTGAACTGCCTCTTGGACCTGCTTGGCTTACTCTGATCAACCTGTTGCTCTGGGCGAGGTTGCGGTTGGATCTGTGAAGTGGCAGCAATTTGGAGAGGTCTATTCTTCTCCATACCAGACTCTTGTCCTCTTGGAAGCTGATCAATGACCTGGTCCCTGACTTGGATTGTTTGCTTCATATCTTGACGAAGCTGATTGATTATGGTCCTCAACTCTTCTTGCTCCCGAGCTAAGCCTTGGATGAGAGCCATTTGCCCCAGCATCTGGGTTCTCATTGTATCTACCTCAGCTTGCACGCGTTTCATCCGTTCGTCCTTACTGTCTTCTGGACTGTTCTTGGCCAAATTCCCCATGAGGAGTGTCCTTAACTCTTCCTGTCCCTTGGATAGGCTTAGGAAGATTTCCCTGAATTGAGTCTCTTGAGCATGAAGACCCTGGTCATCTTGTAGGGAAGCCATTGCTGAAATAAACAGCGAAGAAGGTAAGTGATCTGCAACAAAGGTACCTGTAATGCAATGATATGTATGATATGCATGCAATGTTTTCAAGGATCTCGCGGGGTAGACAAGAAAAATTGTTAGAATTTGAATCTGGTAGCTTGATTGAAGGAACTTCATGTTGTTGAGAGTCCTTCTTCAAGGGTCAAGGCTCACCATATCTAGTGGGTCATAGCCCCTGACAACCTTGGCTAGAGGAAAATAAATCCCCTTTGCCCCTTGCTAGACATGTTGGTTCATCATGACCTGCATCACAAACCCTTGAGATCCTTGAAATGGGTTAATCCTTATGCGAGATGCATGCAATGATATGATGTTATGCTATGCATGTAGTGATGTAAGTAACCCTGTTATGAGCCCAGATTAAGGACTGTAAACACACCCTGCAAGAAACTCATGTGTTAGATAACAAGCATGCAAATAGTCAAGTTGGAAGGCACACAAGTCACACAAGAGAGCCCTTAGAGTTTAGGCCAGCATGAAGTTTGGGGTACTACCCTCTTGAAGTTGGTGGGCTCAAAACCTGTCCTATCAGAAGTCACCGGGTTCTAAGGGTCCCAATATCATTGGATTGCTTTCATTGTTCATCGTTTCGATTTAGCCACTGAACTGGCGACCGAAATATTCCAAGAAAACAACCCTCAATTGAGTGTAGTATCGAGTATCAACCAACCTCGGACTGCACCAAAGTCAGTTCTCTCACTACCCTAAAGAGGCCAAGATGGTTCAATTAAGGTTCCTAAGGTCAGTTGATGCTTCACGACACCACGCGGTGGCCCCGTACTCTCCTTGACTGAACTCAAGGGTTACCGGTACTCACCAAAGGGCCACATCAACGTAGCAGACTGCTTCAACCATGTCGGTATACCCCGCACAGTTCCCTCACAGTCTTGTTGCTACTTTCTAAGAAGGTATCCCCCAGATCCGGGTTAGGATCTATAGAACTCCCAAGACAGGCCCAATAATATTAAAGCAAGCAAAACAAAGCAATTAAAAACACAAGTATGAGCTATCCTAAGGTACACCTCACTTTAAGTGTCCCCAGCAGAGTCGCCAGTTCTGTGATCGGTGGATTTAGAACTGACTGTTTAACGCTGGTTCGCGAAATGTCGTGGAAGCAAGAGTCGCCACCGTCTTTTATTTTCTCCAACATGGACAGGACAAAAGCACAGCAAAATTCCTTGTGAGATAGTTTCTCGGTTTGGGAGGTAGATTTATAGAAAGGGAAGGTGTTAACTCCCTTTCTATCCATGGTTATCCATGGGCTCTTAGATACTTGTTCATTGTATTTTCAAAAGTGTTTGCTTTTCAATTGTGAGTGGGTTTGAAAAAGTTTCGTTTAAAGATTTCAGAATGACTCTTGTATCAGTCCTCAAGAGTGTTTGAAAAATTGTTTGGAAAGCTTTTTGAAAGTGTCGGTGTGAAAAGAGTTTTGATTGTTTTTGAATAGAGCAAGTATCTATGAGTCATCTACCTACCCTAAGGAATTAGGTTGTGTAAATGTCCTTAAGGTAGTGCCATCCCACCATTGAGAGGTAGGTAGCACCACCGTTGGAGGTGTTCGGGTCAATTCGAGTGTTAGGGACAGTGTGGTCACCGAAGCAACGGTTAGGACACCTTAGAAGCTACCCTTATGTCCTTGATCCTTTTTTATTCCGAGGCAACCGTTTCGAGGCAACTATTCCGAGGCAACCTGTTTTGAGGCAACTAGATCATGGACATAAGGACTTACTAAGACATCCCATACTTGACGACCACGTTTCGAAGGCAACAGTTGAGGCGTACCCTAAGAGTGGTGTGTGAATTTGTGTGTTGTTTTCAGTTTAGCAATTATCTTTGATCAGAGCATTGTGAGCTACGCTTGTTTTTAATTAATCATACATTCTTTCATGCAAAGTTTAGAATTTAAGAGTGCGGAAATTTAAATGCGGAAAGATAAATCCTACGCTATTACAAGGCGCGGGTCTATACATCGCCAAATTACAAAGACCCGTTTTGATAAAATGCGGAAAGTAAAAAGACCTAATTACTATTACAAGCCTTAAGCAGTTACATAATATTCGAAAAGAAAATAAATGTGCGAAAAGAATAAAAGTTAGGACGTCCGAGGGTTTTGACCCTTTTGAAATTAAATTGAAATTAAAGTCTAATTATTATTTAATTAAAGAAAAGAAATTGTTTTTATGTTTTTGGTATTTAATGAAAATAAAGGAAATTGAAAATCAAGAGAAACCCTAATTCTAAGTTATTTTTAATTATTTATGAAAAATATTAAAGTTGACCTAATTTATGCTAATTAATTACATATTTATTTACAAAAATAATAATTAATAAGAATAATAAATAATGAGAAAAATGATTAAGAAAAGATGAAAATGTCAAAGCCTAATTCTATGTATTTTATTTATTAAGAAAAGATTAAAGTTTTAAAACCTAATTTACTAAATTAATGGTTAGAGTTTATTTACAAAATAAATTAATAGTGAATTTAATATTAATAAAAAAATAAACATTTTTTAGTCTCTGATTTATTATTGTGAAAATTATTTTATGGTAAAAAAGAAATAATTAAAACATTAAAAAAGAATTAGAAGAGAAAATCAAATAAAAATTAAAAATGATGCAAACCATGGGGGGTATCAGGCCCATTATGGAGGTGAATTGGAGTAATTTGGCCCATGAACACAAAGCCTGTTTGACTTTTCCAGCTTGAGTGCGTGTCCATTGACTGAGGTACATGGTAGACATCCTCTTGTAGCCTTTGGATTGAAGCTCATGGGCGCGTGGCAGGCTAGCGTATGAGGATGTATGGTAGAACGTTGGATGGAAACTGCATGGGAATATATTAAGATAAAAATCATGAAATAAGTGGGGGACCTGGGAATCGAACCCAGGTCCCAAGGCTTGCAACACATGTCCACTACCAACTGAGCTGCTGTACGCGTTTGTTAACATAATGGAACACAAATATTATAATAAGAAAACAAAAGCTATAAGAAAAACGCGCCAGATTTTGAATCTCCCTATCACATGAAGACACGCAGGCTTCTTCTTCATCTATCTGCAAAAACATAAAACAAGTAGCGGGGGTTTTAAACCCCCACTAAGTGCAACCTGTCAAAATAGCGAATAGAATATGCTTCAATATAAAAAGGGCGCGATGTCATCAATGGATTCGTCTTGTTGCCATGAATTCAGCTGTATAAGTCTGGTGGTCTAATTTTTCCATACCAAGAAAGCCCTAATTGGGACGTTCTGAAAACCTAATATCCTTTAATGGCAGATTTAGATTCAGGCAGAGTTAGGTCAATTAACCTATGCCAATCGCTTCAGAACATTATGATTAGTGTAAATCAACAAATAAAACACATGAATAATGCATGGAAATAAAAAAATGATTATGGAAAAGTTTGTGATAAACGTGATTCTGTTCTACCAATTCTTGGAGTATGGAGACTGGAAAGTGATTGCAACACGTTCAATGAAGTCTCAGCAAGAGTTTGGAATAGGTTTTAGGCTTTGAATTGTGCTCTAACTGTGATTTCAGATTTCAAGTTTTTGGTCAAAATTTGCAATTTTGTTCTCTCTTTTTGAGCAGCTTTTCGTGTGTATTTTTGAATAGGGTTGAGTTGTGCATAAGTAAGTGAATGAAACTAGGTCAAAAACAAGCCCAAAGATCCATGCATTTTTGTTTTGAATATTTGATTTTTATCACATCTTTTTCAATCTTTTTTCCATGCCAATCTTGCCAATTGTGGAAGATATTGTCCCCTTGAGATGGTGCACGAAATCTTTTGCATATAAGGAACATATTTGCTGCACAAAAAAGATTTAAAACCATTATTTGATATTTTTCTCATATTTAAATCTAATTAAATGAATTAATAAGATTAAAAATTCAATTAATTAATTAAAAGTAAGAAAATAAATCCCTTTGAGCTTAATGGGTCGTGCATATGCTTTGGGTAATGATTCAAGGAAGAAATTGAGGCCCATTAGCATTTTTGAAGCTTTTGAAGCAAAGTTGACTTTTAAAATTTCCCAAAAATTTCCCAACTTCTCCAAGGCATATCTTGCTCAATTTTGAAGCTATGAACATGTTCTTGGACATTTTGGAAAGGTCTTGAAGTCCTCTAACCAATGTCTTTGGTCCCATGTCATTTTGATTTACCAATCTCAAGTTATGGTCTTTGACTTAAAGTGCCTTTTTGTTGACTTTTGAAAATGACCTATAATGTTAAAATTGATAACTTTTTGTGAGAGCATTTCTTAGACTTTAAGTGTGAAGATGAGTTGTAGGAAATGCCATCCTATTTAAAATGAGCTTTGGATGGAATTTTTCTGATAAACCATGAGGAAGTTATGCCTTGGTCAATTTGCAGTTGACTTTTCAACTGTCCAAAAATAGAAACTTTTGCATCTTGAGACTTTTTGAGCCATGCTTTGAGAATCATGATCAAGAATTGATAAAATGATGATTGTGGCTTCAAAATAAGATGTTGACCAAATTTTTTGACTTTTGACTGTCAAATGACCATTTTGCCCCTACAGTTGACTGTGAAGCAATTAGGGTTTTTGACTGTGCAATTTGATGCTGTGAGTCTTGAAACTTGACATATGGATGCTTGACAATATATGTAGGCATATGGGACTTGATTGGACCCTTGAAAACTTCAACCTCTTTGCAAGAACCAAAACCCTAATTTTTGACTGTGTTAGGAGGCAATTAGACTGTGCAACCCTTGAGAGATTTTGAACCATGATCTTGCCAAATCTTGAAGAATATGGGAGGGCAAATTTTGGGGTACAACAGTTACCCCTGTTCAATCTTCTTAGACCTGAGGATGTAGATTGGCTGGCATGCCTTTCGTGATCCGAAGGTAGAAGATGATTGAACACTAGAGTGCCAAGAAATTTGCACTCACATAGTAGAATGTCAGCAGTGTGATGGCGGGAATGGGCTTACAGATGCCATTTGGAGACTGATAGACAGGAGGATGGGCTTGTAGATGCCATCTGGAAATGTGACAGAACTTTATCGGGAATGGGCTTATAGACGCCATTTGGAGACTGTTGGTACGTGGATGGGATTACAGATGCCATCTAGGTGTCTATCGCGTAAGAGATTCCTTAGCGAGAACTTACGTACCTGAGAAAGAAAATAATTACCTGGCCTGTTACAGGGGTTGATCTTCAAACTCCTCAGACGTGCCCTGGCAGGATACAGGAATCGAGTCCGGAGAATAGTCGTCAACAGATACACCCTGGCAAGATACAAGAATCAGATCTTCAAACTCATCAGACGTGCCCTGGCAAGATACAGGAATCGAGTCTGGAATTAGTCGTCAATAGATATACCCTGGCAAGATACAGGAATCGGATCTTCAAACTCTTCAGACGTGCCCTGGCAGGATACAGGAATCGAGTCTGGAATTAGTCGTCAACAGATACACCCTGGCAAGATACAGGAATCGGATCTTCAAACTCTTCAGACGTGCCCTGGCAAGATACATGAATCGAGTATGGAATTAGTCGTCAACAGATACACCCTGGCAAGATACAGGAATCAGATCTTCAAACTCTTCAGACGTGCCCTGGCAAGATACAGAAATCGAGTCTGGAATAATAGTCGTTAACAGATACACCCTGACAAGATACAGGAATCAGATCTTCGAACTCTTAAGATGTGCCCTGGCAAGATACAGGAATCGAGTCTAGAATATAGTCGTCAACAGATACACCCTGGCAAGATACAGGAATCGGATCTTCAAACTCTTCAGACGTGCCCTAGCAGGATACAGGAATCGAGTCTGGAATTAGTCGTCAACAGATACACCCTGGCAAGATACAGGAATCGGATCTTCAAACTCTTCAGACGTGCCCTGGCAAGATACAGGAATCGAGTCTGGAATAGTCGTCAACAGATACACCCTGGCAAGATACAGGAATCGGATCTAGAATCACGACAGTTGATAGTAATTATCTTTGTATTGGCCTTTGTCCTGAAAAGACAAAACGTTAGTTGTATGCGATGTCATGATGTATGACATGCGAGATATTCTCAGAATAAGTGAGATTGTATGTTCATGATGCGTATATGCATGCTATAATGTATGAAGATATGATATTTATGAAAGTATTGTCGTCTAGGAAAGTAAATCCTTGACCAGTGTCGGGAAGTTGAATCATGGGCTTGATGTTGAAGGATAGTGCTTTGTTTCCGCTAGGGATGATGGTTGCAAGAATACTGGTAGGAGAAGATGACTCCATTGGGGAATAAACTTGGCAAATAGATTACTCTGCGGGGAGTGAACTCTGTGGGGAGAGAGAGATACTTTGCTGAGGTCGATGATAACTCCGCTGGGGATACCATTGATGTGTTATGTTGAAGGAATTGATGAACTCCGCTGGGGGATACCATTGATGTGTTGCGTTGAAGGAATTGATGAACTCCGCTGGGGGATAGGAAGACTTCGTCGGGGACGATCTTTCCGTGACAATTGGCTGAGGATAACCCAGTTATATCCTGGTGGGGAAATAACCTTCTGAATGATGCCGGGGAACGCGTTCGTGCTCTGCAGGGGATAAGCTTTCCAGAATCTACTGGGGATAAGCTTTAAGACCCGCTGGGGATAAGGACTCCACTCTCTTGGGGAAACTTTTCAGATTGGACTGGGGAATTGCTCCATTGGACGTCTGGTATACCGCTGGGGAACAATCTTAGATCAAGACTGCCGGGGATGCTTGTTAAGAATGTTCGTATACTCCGCTGAAGAATATTGAGATTTGCTAGGGAAAATCCAACTTCCTTGAGGCTGACAGTGGTCTAGCTTTGCTTGGGGGGAGTATGGCTGAACCTAGGAGATACTGTGCCTTTTTAGGGCTGATTGGAGACCAACTCTGCTTGAGAGAGAATTGTTGAATCTTGGCTCACTCTCTGGGGAATGAAGGTATCTGGGCTACATTCTTCAGCCGAACTTACCTTGGTACCTTGGTGGACAGAGCAATTAGATTGCTTGGACAACTCATTATTGCCCCAGCTTCTGATGTGGGAGAGGAAGATACATGCTGATTGATAAATCTTCTTCTGGTAGGTAAGTGACAAGATGATGGGACATAGTCGTACGCTTTGATCCCTAATTTTTGCCTGGACCGCCCTTTCGGGTTTTCAGTCCACCGGGATACCCATTTTTGCCCAAGCCGCCTTTTCAAGTTTTCGACTTGACGGGTGTACAGATTTTTTCATTTCATCCCTTATTTTTGCCCGAACCCTTTTGGTTTGCCGGGAAGCCCTTATTTTTGCCTAGGTGTGTCAACCTAGCGGGTCTTTGATTATGCGTAGTATTTTTTCGACTATGTCCGCATTCTCAGAATGTAGGGAGTTGCCCCTGTTGTTGTGTTGCCATACCATCAGAAGATCTTCGTTTGATCGTCCAATGCCCCAAGTGATGGAGATTTGCCCCAGGCTATTAGGAATTTGAGAGATTCTCTGAATCTTGTCTGGACTGCCCCAGATGATGGACAATGATCATGCCCTGCCCCTTGATTGGAAGTGCTTTTGTTCACTAGATATTCTTCGTGCGAATTTCTCTGCTGTTCGAACAAATAGTCATACGCAAACAGTATTATATCAAGAATGCAAAGCTTATGTCTGTCTTGAAGTTTTTTGAAAATGCATTTTTTTTCATAAAAACAAGTGAATTTTTTGTAAACTGTGATGTCAACTCAATATTTTACAGCAAGCCTTAAGGAGTCAGGATACCTTTGTAACAGTATGCTTTCGAACTAACCCATGCTTCAGCTAGGACTTTTGAGGGTTATAACGTGGCCAGGTTCACGGTTTAAGAAACAAAGGGTAAAGGCTCAAATTTTATTTGTACCCACCCGCTCTTTGTAATGTTCTTCAAACCTAAACTCAGCTGATCGTGCGTTTGACCTTGGTTGGGTCTTTGTCCTGATATTCCAATGATGGTTCAGATGTTAACAATTCATTTGAATAGGCAGTCCTTTCCTTTTGTTGAGGATTTGTTGGACCTCTTTCTTTTTGATTTCATTATCCCTGTTTTTTGCCTGAACTGTTCCTTTGGAATTACAGTCAGCGGGATGCCCCAGTTTTGTAAGTCTCCTTCATAGGTTTTGACTTATTGGGCTTTAGTTTTTTTTTTTTTTGGTAATGACTGCCTGTCTTTATGATTATTCGGAACCATCATTGTCTTTTGTTTTGTAAGGACCTCTTTGGTGCCATTCGTTATGCACTTGGATCAACTGAGAGAATTACCCTGTCCTAGGTTATGATTAAGGGTTTTAATTTTCGAAAAGAAAAAACTCCAATGTTTTGAAAAAGAGGCCTTGTCTAGGCAACCGTTGTAACAATTATTTACTCGAATGTTTTACAAAGGTGTGTATCTTTTCGAAAAGATGTTTCAAATGTTTTTGGAAGTTTGTTTTGAAAGTGTTTGTGGAGTGTGGTTTTGAAAAGTAGGCAAGTGTGTTTTGCAAGTTTGATCAAGTAACTAAGAGTTGTCTAACCCTAAATTTACTCAAAGGTTTTTCTCATGTTTTAACCCTTCTAACAATTTTGTTCCACCATTGTATTTAGTGGACAATCTTGCGTTAGGATGTTAACGGGACAGGCGCGGGTCATCGTATGGACCATGAATGCAATGGTGCCAAGTGTCTTTGGCAATTTGCTTGAAGGGACTATGATCATTTCGTTTAGGCAACTTTAGAAAGCGTCATCGAGGGACTGTGATCATTTTGATTTATTTTGTTTTGCCAAAGAAACTCAACGTGCAAGCATGGCCCATTTTGGAAGGCAACGAGTGGGATTACCCTAGGGGTGCAAGTGTGATTATGTATTGATTTCATGCATTTGTCTTGTGTTTAGGTTGTCTAGCGTTTGATTTTATTTACATACAAACCCTAGGTCTAACCATGGTATATTTGAAAGCGATAAATTGCGGGAATTTAAAGTTTACGCTATTACAAATAAGTATCCGGGAGTGGGGGTACAAATATTTACAAATGGGGATGAGACTTAATAGGAGAGTAGTGTCCAAATATTTACAACCAAATTGAATCAATCGCAATGTAAATGTAACGTATAGCAATGTACAAGAATAAAGCAATATGAATGCATCAATGTATTTGTGTAAGTGTATGATTATTTACAAGTTGAGAAAGTGTATTTATTAAGTATTGTTAACTTAATGTATTTAATGTATTTTGTTTATTTAGTATTATTATCTTTTTGTCTTTCTGTTAAATATGTACAAAACAAAATATTTTAAGAAAAGAAAAGGAAATGTTTTAAGAAATTCTAATTTTATGTATTTATGTTAGTATTTTTATGTATAAAACGTTTTAGTTAAAAAAGAATATTCAACTTAAAAATCTATTTTTTTGTGTATTTTCTATAAATGTTTTATACAAGGTTTACGTTTAAATAAAAAGTTTTAATAAAAGGAAGAAAAGAAAGAAAAAGTTTAAGCTTAATAATATTGAATATTCATGTATTTTAGTTATAATGAAAAGTATTAGTAACATTTTTCTTTATATGAGAAAATAGTTAAGTTATATAAAAAAAATAAAAAGCTTTTAGTTTGAATGAAAAAAAAAGGAAAAGAGGTAAATGGGCTTTAGAGAAGAAGGGGTGACCCAAAATGAATAAACAGAATAATGAAAAGGGGGTGCATTCTGGATTTTAATGGGCTTAGGCGTGCTGAAAGGTGAACCGGCCCAATGCTTGACACAACGTTTTTCCAAGGGTTTCAATGTTTTGTTTTCATTTGGGATTTAGGGTTACTGAATACAGAGGCGCCGTTCATCACTCTGCTTCGTTCCTCTTCATCTCCTTCGCCATAGCCACTGAGCTTTCCTCCGCCTAGGGCCACTGAGCGCCATCATCCGTTTCTTCTCCCTCCATGGATCGCTCAAGCGATGGTTTATACAAGGTAACAACTTTATCTCAGCGCATTTTTGAGGGTGTCATGTTCATGCACGTTTTGATTTTTATGTTCTGATTTTTAAGTGTTGTCATCGTTTCTGTTTGAAGTGCATGAAAGGAAAGAAAAGAAAATATACCTTTGTTGGAGACGGAGGAGGACGGAGCTGGAGGCGCTCTAGGCGGCCAAGGGCGAGGGCGACGATGACAAGGCTTGCTCCGGTTTGTCTAGTACTCGTATTTGCTCTTTGTTAGGTTTGATGATGATTGCTTGAAAACCTAGTTCATATCACTTCTTTTCTTCTTCTGCTTCTTTGCCTCGCTTTTGAAAAATATTGATGTTGTTGCACCCTATGATGAAGCAATTCTGAGGGTTTGGATTGCTTGAGTCTAAATTGCCTTGAATGCTTGATACGTTTGCCTCTCTAATATGCTTATGAGTGATGGCCTTGATGATGTTTATGATTCTGAATATTGTTGTCCTACCCCTATGATGAGCCCAACTCTGAGGGCTTTATGATTTTGAATGTTATTCTGATTTTTGAGTTACCTCTGAGATGCTTTGGTTGGACTTTGCTGGATTGATACTGGTTTAGGCCTTGAAGTTACAGGCCTTGGCTTCAGGCTTTTACGCAGGCATGAGGCTTGAGCTTCAGTTTGAGGCTTGGCTTCTGTTACACTTGTTTTTTGTGTGTTTATTGTTGGCTTATGTGTTTTGTTGAAGCTTATGTTACAGGCTTGGAGTTTAGGGGCTGGTTAGGCTTGTGTGGATCTGTTTATGTTTGAATGTTTGACAGGTTACAAGCTTCAAGATTTGGCTTGTTGTTTGGGTTTACAAACTTCAGGTTTAATGCAGGTTTGGCTTGAAGCTTTTGTTTGTGCAGGTTTTTATGTTTGATAGTTTATGGTGAGTCTGGCAGGTTTAGGCTTTTGAAATTTTGTTTGAGGCAAGTCACAGGCTTATGCTGTTGAAGCTTTAGGCTTGACAGGTCATGCAGGTTGAGGCTTAGGCTTGTGTTGAAACAGGTTTAAGCTTCAGTTTGAGGCTTTTTGACTTGATGCAGGTTTAGAGGCAGTCTTGAAAGGCCTTTTGTGTTTTTTGCTGGTTTTGACAGGTTTTGGCTTTCAGGGAGCTTTGAGATTACAGGTTACAAGCTTCATGGTTTGGCTTTGTTGTTTGTATTGAGCTTATGGAGGCAGTTTTTTGTTGTTACAGTTTGAGAGCCCTTTTGCTTTGTGATATCTCTGCCTCCTCTTTGTGATTGTGCTGGTATGTTTGTTTATATCATTTTGTCCTCAAGCCTAAGCCTGTTGTAAGCCTATTTCTTTTTCTCTTCTCTCTCTCTCTCTCTTGACAGATTTAAGCATTTTTTATTGCTTATGATGTACTATTCTGAAAAAGCACTGGCTTGGGAAATGATGCATTTGAACATTGCTTGCACTATGGTTTTCCTCTGCATACTTTTATCTCCTTTTTTCAGATTTTCTGCATCTTTGTGATAGCCCTTTTGATAGCCTTGATATCCTTTTGGCAGATCTTGTACTTTTGACAGTTTTGGACAGTTTGCTGTCCAGTTTGGACTTTGGTTAGGCATGTGTAGTTCAGTTTGCCTTTGGACTTTGTTTGGAACTTTTGGAATTATGCAGCTTTTGACAAATTTTGAATTTGTGCAATATTATAACTTTGTGCATTTCATACTTTTTTGCAAGCATTTTTATCCCTCTTTGTGAACCAGAGTAATCTCGTGATTTGCAGAGAGGGCAAACTAATTCCGGCCAGTCGCTTTTAATGATGAGTCCATTTTTTTCTGTCTGCTTTTAATTTCATTTCATCTGCTTTTGACTTTTTCTTTTTCTTTGTTTTGCAGATGAAAAATAATTGAGCAACAAGGGAGCATTGGATAGAAGATGAAGACTTAGGAATTTTAGGATGCAATTTTATTTCATTTCAATTATTTGTAACATTATTATTGTAAACAAAGATGTAAATAAATTTACAGTTTGTTCAAATAATAAATTGTAACAAAATAATTAAAGATGAATAAAATCCTTTTTTTTATCAGTTAATTCTCTTTTATTTCTTCAACTATTTATTTAATTATTCATAATTCTTAAATTATAATAACTGGAAATAAATCCCAACCATTTTAACTCAGAATAATAAATAATCAATAAACGTCCGGAATTCTGAATAATCAAAGTATTGCACAGCTAAACAACACACGTCCACATGTCCTTTTTTCACTTGATTAAATCCAACACTACAGACTCAAATCAAATGCCTCAGCTCATCTCCCAGAATAAATTGAAAAGCACTTGTAGAATTAATTCTTTCTGAGAATGCACGCACAAAAACCCTGATTCTTGATTAAATTTTCACAGAAGCGCCTTCCTGATCAAACCTGAGCCAACTCAACCAAACCCTAAGCAATCTATTTTGAACTGCTTCAAAAATTAGTGGAAACCCTAATTTTGTCTGACTGACGAGAAAAGTCTGTTTGACCGATTCTTGAGCCAGTCTGAAAAATCAGGAAAAACCCGAAGCTGTGATTTCTTGTGGAAAAAGAGGAGGGCAAATTTTGGGGTACAACAATCTGCCATCTAGCTATCCTCCCAGACAGAGCAGGCTTTTCGAATATGTACTTTATCAGATCCATCTTAGATATCAATAGAGTGGTATGAGTCAACATATACTGTCATAGCCGGCGAGCAGCCCATGCTAGAGCGCATCAAGTTTTCTCGAGCAGTGAATATCTGGTTTCACAGTCGGTAAACTTTTTACTCATGTAGTAAATAGCGTGCTCTTTTCGGCCAGACTCGTCATGCTGCCCTAATACACACCCCATTGAGTTCTCCAAAACAGTCAGATACATGATTAGTGGTCTTCCCTCGACTGGTGGCATCAAAACAGGAGGCTCTTGTAAATACTCTTTGATTTTGTCGAAAGCAGTCTGGCATTCATTATTCCACCAGACTACTTGATCTTTCTTTAACAATTTGAAGATTGGTTCGCAAGTAGCTGTTAGGTGAGAAATGAATCGGGCAATATAGTTCAGGCGTCCCAAGAATCCTCTGACTTCCTTCTTAGTATGAGGAGCAGGAATTTCTTGTATCGCTTTAACTTTGGCAGGATTAACTTCGATGCGTTTGTTGCTGACAACAAAACCTAAGAGTTTACCGGACCGGACTCCGAATGTGCACTTGTTTGGATTCAACCTTAGTTTATATTCCTTCAACCTCTCAAACAACTTTTCCAAGTGGCAAGGTGCTCCTCTTCAGTTTGTGATCAGGCTATCATGTCATCTACATAGACCTTTATCTCATGATGTATCATATCATGGAATAAAGCTACCATGGCGCGTTGATAGGTTGCCCCAGCATTCTTCAGTCCGAATGGCATCACTTTGTAACAGAATGTGCCCCACTGTGTGACAAATGTAGTTTTCTCCATGTCCTCAGGTGCCATTTTGATTTGGTTATATCCTGAGAATCCATCCATGAAGGAAAATACTTTGTGCTGGGCCGTATTGTCAACCAGGATATCGATGTGGGGAAGTGGAAAATCATCTTTAGGGATGGCCCTGTTTAAATCTCTATAATCCATACACATTCGTACTTTGCCGTCCTTTTTAGGCACGGGAACAATGTTGGCAACCCATTGAGGATAGGAAGTGACAGCCAAGAATCCAACATTAAATTGTTTCATGACTTCTGCTTTGATCTTCTCTGACATGTCAGGTCTCATGCGGCGGACTTTTTGTTTCACTGGTGGACAGTCTTCTCTTGTGGGCAGACGGTGTACCATGATGTCTGTATCAAGTCCTGGCATATCTTTGTATGACCAGGAAAAGATCTCAACATAATCATGTAATTGTTGAATTAGACGCTCCTTGACGCTCGGCTCTAGATTGGCACCCACCTTGATTTCCTTTTTATCTTCCTCGGTACCCAAGTTGATTGTATCCAACGGTTCCTCATGTGGCTGAATAACTCTTTCCTCTTGTTGTAGTAGTCTGGCCAATTCCCCTGGTACTTCACAATCTTCCTCACCTTCGTCTTCGGCTTGGTAGATTAGATCTTCAGAGTCACTAAAGGCCATAGCAGTATCGTTACCAATGTGATCTGGAATGGAGGGGTACCTGCATTTGTGAGTATGGGTGTGTGTAAGGGTATAACCATCTTTAAACAATAAAAATGTAAAAGAAAGACAATGAGCACAAAAAGTTTGTATATGAAAAACATCCATGATTCATTGAATGTCATGTGAAGATGAAATAAAAACCCTTACAAATGGACCATTGTGCCTCGGGTAAGATACAAGGTCGAAAATGTACGAATTGTTTGTGAATATTACAAGTCCAACAGAAATGTAAAAGATAAATTACTGAGAGATGAAAGTTATTGGGATAAAGTCTCTGGCTTCCCAATTGCGGAGTCCTCCATTGACAGTAGGAAATATCCAATCCTCCAAGCTGCCATCTTCTTCACTGTCTTCCACTGCATTGACCTCTTGGTTGCTAATCTTCAAAGGTGGCCCTCCAGCACGGGCACGACGCACAGCCTTCTGAGCACTTGAAGTAAACCCTAAGCCAAACTTGTCAGATTTATACGGAATGTCTGGAAGCTGCCCCCAGATGGTGCATCCACCCTCCTCTACTGCCTTGGCGTCCTTTAGAGATGACATCCGAAGCGGAGGTCTTGTGATCTTGGGGATCGAGGATACCGTCTTGGTTACTGCTACCTCTTGAGAGACTTCTTCGAAATGTTAAAAAGGAGTTTCGATGAACTCGCCATATAATTCCACATACCAGAAAGAATTTAGGTGGCTAATCATGTACTCTTCCTCTCCGTGGACAGTGATAATCTTTCCATGGATTGGGTATTTTAGCATCTGGTGTAGTGTAGAGGTGACAACACCAGCATTATGGATCCAGGGCCGTCCTAGCAGACAGGAGTAAGAGGGGCGGATGTCCATTACATAGAAAGTAGAGTTAAAAGTCTGAGTTCCCACCTTTATGGGGATGTCCACCTCCCCGTGGACCATCCTCTTTGAATCATCAAATGCTCTCACGATTATGTTACTGGGTTTCAACGTCAGTCCTTCGCACTCCAACCTGTCGAGAGCTTTCTTTGGTAAGACATTCAAAGACGAGCCAATGTCTACCAAGACATGGCCCAGAGTTGTTCCTCTACACTCCACAGAGACATGTAATGCCTCATTGTGTTTTCTCCCTCTTGGTGTCAGGTCAGCATCAGAGAAGCCTAAGCCGTTATCAGCTGTCAAGCTGGCCACACAATCTTGGAATTGGTCAGCGGATGTCTCTTGTGGCACATGGGCTATCTTCAGAAACTTCACCAGAGCTTTCGCATGTGCCTTAAAACACAGCAGCAATGCTAGCATGGAGATCTTGGAGGGAGTTTTCCCCAACTTTTCAACCACGTCATAGTCACTCTTCTTTATTATTCTCAGGATCTCCTCCATTTCCTTCTTAGAGATTTCGGGGATGGTCCGTGGTTGAGCCTTCGTCCAAATAGGCTCTTCTTGAATATCTTTTCCTCGAACATCAGCATCAGAAGTATTGGTAGGGATAACAACAGGGGTTGTGTCGTCTTTGTTGATAGGAGTACTTGCGGATATGATTATTGGTATATAGGTTACCTTTGGAGCAACCACGTGTCCAAAAACTGCCTTTGGAGGGGAAATTTCTGGAGAGAAGATTCTACCACTACGGGTAATCTTGCTAGTTTCGGTGATATTGCTAATGTCGGAGTCTTCTTCTTCGGAGCTCATTTCTTCGGCAGTCAGTCCATCTTGTTTGATACCATGGTAGTAGATTTCTCCACCATAATTCCACGGTACTGTTTTATCTGATTCATACGGAACCGGCCCGGGCATTGTGATCTTAAGAGGAGTAGTTTTTGGAACTGATGTAATCCTAACGGGTCTTTTAGGGACCCTTGAAGGATTGGTGGAGATGGTTATGATTGAAACGTCTTCAACAGGAATAGGTAAAATGAGAGTATTTTCAAACAGAATCTCTTGATTGTCTATCAGGCGTTGAATGCCAGTCTTCGACATAGGGAAAACAGTTGGTGAGGATAAGCAATGATGGTAGTATTCCTTACAACCTGGGAATACACCAGCTTTCAACAAGTTTATCTTAATGATTGGGAGTGGAGTCAAGAGTTCATCCACTGTGGTGACAAATAAATCTTCCTCGATAGCATTGGTGTTGTGACCATGCCTAGGCATCGGAGCGGAAATGACATTTGGTTTCTCAGGTGCATCAAACTCAACTTCTTTTGCATCTATAAGGTCTTGAATTTTGTTTTTCAGGGCCCAACAGTTGTTAGTGTCGTGACCCGAACTTTCGGAATGGTATGCGCATCTGGCATTTGGGTGATAATGAGGGGACGCAGTGTTGGGATTCTTTGGGGCCTCCTTTAAGGTTGCCAGATTCAATTTCAGAAGATATGGTAAAACTTGGGCTAGCGTCATATTAATTCTGGTGAATTGCCAGACTGGCCTTTCTACCCTCGGTTGGTTACTTATTAGTTGATCAGATGTAGGCTTTGGGATCATAACGACCCCTACCATTGGTTGGCGTTCAACTCTTCCTTGATTCCTTTGTGAATAAACAGCAGATACCTCCTTCTTCCCAGTGAAAGGCTTTCTCACAGCTGTAGAGGCAGACACATCCTTCTGAATTTTTCCACTTTTTATACCAGCTTCCACCCTCTCTCCGGTTAATATTATCTCAGTAAACCCAGCAGATGAGCTCCCAATCAAATGGTTGAAGAAAGGGCCCGATAGAGTGCCTAAGAACATATCCACTAACTCCCTTTCAGACAGAGGGGGTTTCACTCTTCCAACTAGATCTCTCCATTTCTGCGCGTAATTTTTGAAGCCCTCATTTGAAGCCATAACCATACTCTGAAGCTGAGTACGGGTAGGCGCCAAATCTGCATTATACTGGTATTGCTTATAGAAAGTTGCGGCAAGTTCTTCCCAGTTGTGGACGTCGACCCTTTCCAATTGGTAAAACCAATCGAGTTGTGTTCCGGATAAACTATCTTGGAAAAAATGAACCCATAAGTCTTTATCGGTAAAGTGCGGCTGAATATTCCTCACATATGATCGGAGGTGCATTTTAGGACATGACACCCCATCATATTTTGCAAATAATGGCACTTTGAACTTTGGTGGGATCACAATTCCCGACACTAGACCCAATTCTTCAAAGTCTATACCTGGTACTCTCTATATTTCCATAGCATTCAGACGCTCTTCAAGATGCTTGTACTTATCATCTGCTGGAGGATATTGTTCCTCAAGAGTAATCTTCCTCTTCCTCCTCCTCTTCAAATTTTGACGGAACTACTATTTCTTTTCCTTTCCCTTCTCCTTCATCAGATGTTACTGGAAAATTCAAGGTTCTTCTAGCCTGTCCTTGAAACCTTCTTCCCATGATTACGACACTGGTTGGTTTCTTCTCTTTCTTCTTTTTCTCTTTTGCCAACAAAGTCTTCAGCTCCTCTTTCCCTTTGGCCAAGGTTGTGAGTAACTTTTGAAACTGCATGTTCTGAGCTTGAAGATCTTTGACTGTCTATTCGAGATCCATCTTACTGAAATAAATAATAGAGAGATGAGGAAACTTGCTGCAAAGACCTGTTTATGTTATGATGAATGATATGTGCATATGTAATGTTTTCAAGGATTTTAAAAGATTCAAGTTCGTTTAAAACAAAAGAGAAACACATGTTATATTAATAAGATAGAGTTTGAGTACATCAATGCCCCTTGGGCAAAATAATACAACACTCTAAGATAGAAAAGTAGTGCGCATCCTCTTTGGTGCAATGTAGGCATTTAGAGTCTGCTCCTCATGAAGTAGCCTAGTGAGTTCCAAAACCTTCTTCTCGCTTGCGTAGAATTGGGCTTCGAAAGTATCACACTCTCCTTTGAGCTGTATCCAATCCCTTTGTAGGTCTTCAAGAGATGTGGGCATGTCAGGATGTAGGATAGTGTATGGAACTTCTCCCTCCTTAACAGGCTCAATGATCACCGGGAGAATGGAAGGATAAGGAATCATAAGACTTTGAGCGCGGGTTCGTACCCACTTGAGGTAAGGCTCAAGAGGGATGGAATTCTTGTGTTCCAAAGTCTTGCTACCTACCTTGTTTAGCATCCTCCATGCTCAGATGAATCTCTGGCGAAGACCTTGTTCGTCGTTGTCGTAGTCAAATACCAAGCCTTGAATCAGCATCTCGTGTGGGCTATCCCTTCGGGCATAACCAAACTGTCTTAGAGCCAAACATGGGTTGTAGGTGATGCCTCCCCTAATTCCAAGTAGAGGGACGTTAGGGAATTCCCCACAATGGTTAACAATGATAACATTCTCCTTGGATCGGGAGCACCAATGAATATCTGAATGTTTGAGCATCATTAACCTTTGTGACCACCTCAAACCTTGCTCATTCTTTAAGACTGATTGGGGAAGATGAGAAATAAACCATCTTGCCAGAAGAGGAGTGCAACACATAAGGACACCTCTTTTCCTCATTGTATGAGTGTGAAAAGAGTGTAAGATATCTCCAAGCAATGTAGGCACCAGATTGCGTGACATGAAGATTTTGACAGCACTCACATCTATGAGTTGGTCAGGATTGGGGAACAAGACCATCCCATAGATAAGAAGATCCACAATTTCCTCAAATGCTTGCAAGTCCAAGGAATTCCAACAGCTTTGGGCCTTCTCTAACAAGAACTTTGCTAAGAAGCCTTTGACACCACTTCTAGTTTCCCAATGGGTTGTGACATCAATTGAGTGCAAGTGCAGGGCTTGAGCGATCTCTTTTGGCTTTGGATCTCTTTCTTTACCGTTGAAAGGTAGTTGATTGAGAATGGGAATCCTCAAGAGTTTAGAGAATTCTTCCAAAGTGGGCACAAGTTGATAGTCGGGAAATGTGAAGCAATGATGCAAAGGATCAAAGAACTGGAAGAGCACCTTCACCATGTCCTCCTATGTGTTGGAGGTGACCAAGTTGAGTAGAAGACCATGTCTCTCGGTGAATGGAGAGTTCTCAGGGATCCTTGAAGCTAGCTCCTTGAGCTGTGGGGGAATTATTACAAGGTTGACTTGGATAGTTTTCCTGCGAAGTGAATCCATATCCTACAAAACAAGAACAAAGATGAATCTCCAAAATCCTTGAAATGGTTAGTGGATGCATATGATGTTCATGATGTCCATGATGTTATGTACAAGTATGCATATACAAACAAATCAAACAAGTTCTTAGTTTAGGCTTGCATGGGGTTTTATAGGTAAGTACCCTCTTGAAGTTTAGTTGGCTCAACCTGTCCTACTAATAGTAACCAGGTTCTAAGGAGCTCAATATCACAGGATTGTTTCCTTGTTCATTGTTTCAGTTCAAGCCTCTTTAATGGCAACCGAAATATCCCAAGAAACCAAACCTCAATGAGTGTAGTATCGAGTATCTACCAACTTCGGGCTGCACCAAAGCCGGTCATATCACTACATCCTAAAAGGCCAAGTTGGTCAAGTAAAGGGTTCTATAAGTTCATTAGTGCTTCATGACATCACTCAGCGGCCCCGTATTCTCTTTGATTGACTCAAAGGCTACCGGTATCCACAAATATGTCACACTAACATAGCTATTGCTTAGACCATGTTGGTATACCCCGCACAGCTTCCACAATGTATTGCTATTTACCTATAATGTTTCCCAAATTCGGGTGGAGGATTCAAACCCAAACAAAGAACCATAACGTAAAGCAAATAAATCAAACAATGTAAGCAAGTAAATGTGATCTTAGCCCTAAGGTAACCCCACTTTTAGAAAATTCCCCAGCAGAGTCGCCAGTTCTGTGATACAGTGGGAGAACTGACTTGAGGTTTTTGCGTTTTATCGCAAATGTTGCAGTTAGCAAGAGTCGCCACCGACTTTTCTTTTATCCAAAAGGAAAGGTGAAAAAGCACAGGAAATACCTTTGAGATTGTTTCTTGAGTTCGGGGGGTAGATTATGAAAAGGGAAGGTGTTAGCACCCTTTTCATCCATGGTTTTCCATGGGCTCTTAGTTTCTTGCTAGATCACTTGCTTTTGTTTGTTTGAAATTGTGTTTGGTGTGGTTTTGAAAGTATTTTGTAAAAGAGGCCATTCTTTTAGGCAATCTTTGTAATGATTCTCGTTCGTAAGAATGTATACAAAGATGTTTGTCTTTTTTTGAAAATGTTTTCAATGTTTGTGAAATGTGTGTGTTTGTTTTGAAAATATCAAGGATATTTGTTTGAAATGGAGCAAGTAATTAAGAGCAAACTACCTACTCAAATGTCTTTCTTATTTATTTTCTATCTCTTTGACATTGTTGTCTTACCATTGATTTGGTAAGCAACCCTATCTTTGGATGTTAACGGGACGAGCGTGAGTCATCGTATAACCATGATTAGCAATGTTTGCAAAGTATCTTAGCATTTTTTGAGGGACCAAGATCATTTTGTGAGGCAACTTTGAATAGCATCATCGAGGGACTATGATCTTATACTTGTTTGTTTTGCCAAGATACTTCGCATGCGTAATATGGCTATTTTTGTATAAGGCAACCAAGTGGAGAAACCCTAAGGATGCTTGTGTGCAAGTGTGTTATTTTCATGCTTTTTGTCTTGTTTTTGGAAAGTCATCTATTTGTTGATTTCATCTTGCCATACATCTTATTTACTAGCAATATATGAAAAGCAAGTAAAAGGCGGAAAGTAAAATCTAAGCTATTACATCACTTTAGGGGGGATGGGGGTACAATTTAGCAATGGGGGTGAAGTAGAAACTAAAATATTACAACCATATCGAATGATAATGAAAAGAATGTGAAAACAATGTAAAATAAAGGAAAAATGCACTTTTGAACTGCTATGTGTCGACCCATGCTGCTATGCATCGACACATAGCTTCTCCTTGCTCCTGTAAAGTGAAATATGTTCAGTATGAGTCGACCCATAATGGGATGTATTGACTCATACACCTTTTGCATTGATGCGAAACGCGTATGTATCGACTCATAGGCCTTTCTAGCTTCTGTTTTGTGACCTGAACTCAATATGGGTCGATGCATGAGGGTCATGTGTCAACTCATACCCTGTATTTTCACTAAGATGGGTCGACATATGTGGATATGTATCGATACATACTGCATTTTTCTGCCTTAAACACCATTCTTTGCATACATCAGTTAGTTTTTAACATATAAATGAATAACATGAAAAATGATTAACTTCAAAAATAGTGATTGCTACATCCTATAAACAGAAAAGTTGAGTATGAAAAAGGAAAGGTAAAGATGACTTACCCTGAAACTGCACTTTAGGTTTTGAGTCCAAATACCCTTCAAGATGTTGAATGAACCTTAAGGAAGCTCCAACAGGCTGATAGACTTTCCTTTTTGTTGAAGGTTACTTAAACAATCTCTGTGTGGTATGAAATGCTTAGATGGTTTTTAGATGGAACTTGCAAAGTATGAGGGGTTTAAAGGTTTGGACTTCAAAACTCAAGAGTGGAGGTTTTATGGACTGTTATAAGATTTTGAAGGTTTATCAATAAAACTACTGGCTGTTTACTCTATTTTTTCTAACTCTTTTCCAACCTGTTTTTCCAACCTTATTTTTAACTCCTTTTCTCTTGCAACTGGCCTCTCTATTTATAGAGAAGGTTTTAGATTTGAAACTCAAATTTTTAATCACATGTTATGGCTAGGTTAGATTGTACATGAAGCAAGCTTGAAGATTATAGTTCCAATGCTTTGTACCTTGTTGCATAGAGATGTTGGACACTTTAAGCACGCCCTTCTGATTTTTGCATGTTGAGTGTGATTATAACAACAAGTTAGAGGCTCACGAAATTGACTTTATGATTAAAGTGAACTTTGCAAGAATGGTATTGGTGCCTTTATGCCAAAAATAGAAAGATCACTTGAATAATGCTCAAACCCAATGGACCATAGCTCAAAAGTTTGTGTAAGCATTAAATTATGGTAAGAGTTGCAAGTCACAAGGCCTGCAAATTGGAGGTTATGCAGCATGGGTTAAGATTTTTATTCCTTGTTCATCACAAATCTGCCTTGTAAATCAAGAATGAATGTCCAACTTCAGATCCTTGTATCTCCTAACTCAAATAAGATAAATTCATATTCTTGGATGTTTTGGAAAGCTTTGAACACCCTCTATAACTTTCATGCTGGCCACTTTTGTTAAATCAAACTGGAACTTGATGAAAAATGGGCAAGAAGTTGGGATAAAAACCTGACCAAAACTGCTGAAAATTTCTCTAAGTGTTAAATGAAAATGTCATGACTTCATGAATTTATAACCTGAAATCCAAGCCTGTTTAGGAGAAGTTGTGTAAATAAATGTTATAGATATTATGGAGATCTACAACTTTCATGTTGGAAGTTTCTCTTGAATCATCTTGCATCAAGGTGAAAAGTTGGCATGAAGAAATGAGATTACCATGTATAAAAAACACTTAGAAAAATTTCTAAGTCTTGAAGAGTTTGAACTTTCACATTGACTTTTGACTTTCTTGATTTCTAGATGATCAAGTTTCATATTTTTGAATGTCTTGATGATTTGATCTTTGAAACTTGATTTTGACTAAAAAGTCAAAGTTTAACTTTTCAGTATACAATTGACTTTTGATCAGTTGACTGGGAAATTCATTTGTCAATCCAATGGACTCGCCATGTTCTGGACCATGTCACTAGGTCAAAAATGATGCAATTGGACTCTTATGATCACGCTTCAAACCAGATGGTCATTTTCTAGGTCAAAAGCAGAAATTGCCCTTTCTCAGTCAAAACCCTAATTTGGACCATTTTGCCCCTTTGATGATTTGATCAAATTTCTTGAGGAATTATGGTCCAAACTTGATCAAATGATACATATGAGTCTAAAATATTGATGTGGATAAAAAAAATATGAAGTTTGACTGTAAATTGGCCATGGTTGACTTTTTCCCCAATACATATGATTTTTAGATCAACTGTCCAATTGACTGGTCGAAAATGTGATTCAAGGCTTGAAACTTGACATGAGTAATCTTAGGGGTCCATGATGATACTTGAAAATCATATGCAGTATTGATAGTCCAAAAATCCTTGTGCAAACTTAAACCCTAATCTTGGGTCATCAGTGCAAGATGAGATATCTTGAGTTGATCAAGCCCTAATCCAGTCTTGAGTCAAAGAGATCTTGTGGGGAAAATCTTGATAAATGAGAGGGCAAATTTTGGGGTACAACAGTCCTCATGAGCTACTTCTTACAGATATTGCATTCAACTATAAGGGGGACGTTGATGAGCATCGTCGAAAGTTTATACGAGCTTGGGGCATGGTGAACAAGTCTGACCCTTAAGAGCTAGGACCAAAGACTTCTCTCCCTATGCAGCCTTATCTCCAGTGGGTCCGAGCTCGAGCCCAAAAGATTGGGATGCCCTATGAAGCCGTGTTGCCAGTGATTATGGAGCCCACCAATGAAGATGGCATTCCTTATACAGTTCTTTATCCATACATGCCCACTGATCTTGGGGCATTGAAGAGATCTTGGATTCAGCTGAGAGAGGAGAGGGATACCTACCGAGAGAAGTATCATGAGCAAGAAAGGAAGATCTTGAAGCTCACCAAGAAACTTGAGAATGAAAGGACGATCAACGACTACGTCAGCACGAAGGGGAAGCGTCCATGGGAGTTTTGATTTTTTTTTGTTTTGTTTTTCATTTACTTCGTTGTAAACGCCTTAAAGGCATTGTTGAACCTTTTTACAAGTTTAGTCTAATAAAGTTTGTTTAAATTTTTGGTTTGCAAATTTAAATCTCCTAAAGTCTTTGAAATCATTACATATGCATCCCGTTATCATGCACATCATTACAAGTTTCTTATCTCCTTCGCTGTTTATTTCAGCATAAAATGTCTTCTGAAACACCTACCGATCAAGCCATCAAAGCTCTTCAGGCACAAAATGCCCAGTTCCAAGAGATGTTCTTGAACTTGGCTAAAGGGCGAGAGAATTTGAAGACTCTCATCCTGAAGGAGAAGAAGAAGAAGAAGAAGATGGTTCTTATGAATATGGGTAACAGATTTGGGAATAGGTTGCGGCAGGAAGCTGATTTGTCTCTTTCATCCAAGGGAGAGGAAGACCAAGAAGAAGAAAAGGGTCTCAGTCCGGTAGTCTTGGATAATGATACAGACTATGACGAGGAACTGTATCCTCCTACTGAGAATAGGTATAAGCAACTTGAAGACCGTCTGAGTGCTATGGAGGTTCAGAAGATCCCTAGTTCGGATTTTGGAGATTTAGGACTGGTATTAGGAGTGGTGATCCCTCACAAGTTCAAAGCTCTAGTTTTTTCCAGTACGATGGAGTGTCTTGTCCAAAACTCCATCTCCGCTCGTATGTCAGGAAAATACAACCCCACACTGCTGATAGAAATTTGTGGGTGCATTTCTTTCAAGATAGTCTGTCAGGGACTCAACTTGAATGGTTTTATCAATTGGAAGGAGCCAACATCCGAAACTGGGAAGATCTCGCTATTGCTTTTTACAGATAGTACCAGTATAATGCCGGCCTCACTCCCACGCGTACTCAACTTCAGAGTATGTCCATGGGTGCAAGTGAAGGTTTTAAGGACTATGCTCAAAAGTGGAGAGATTTGGCTGGCAGGGTTGAACCCCCTTTGTCTGATCGAGAGTTAGTTGACATGTTCTTGGGGACATTATCTGGTCCATTTTCCAATCATCTAATCGGTAGTTCGTCATCTGGGTTTATTGAATTGATTCTGACTAGAGAGAGAGTAGAAGTTGGTATCCGATGTGGTAAGATACAGAAGGATACTTCATCAAGTGCAGTGAAGAAGCCTTTCACCGGTAAAAAGGAAGCTAGTGCAGTCTACGGCCCGAGGGGCCAAAGTAGACCCGAACACCATCAAGCGGTAAATGCAGTAGTAATATCAAGACCCACGGTTGCTCCACAATGCAACCATCAACCAAGGGTGGAAAGACCACAAAGAAGTACACTCGGCTCAATATGCCATTGTCTCAAATTTTACCACAGTTATTGAAGGACAACCTGTTAGCTCTGAGGGAGGCTCCGAAGAATCCCGACACCACTTCTCCTCAATATAACCTGAATTCCCGTTGCGCCTATCACTCTGATAGCCCAGGTCATGATACCAACAACTGTTGGGCCTTGAAGAATAGGGTGCAAGACTTGATTGAGGCTAAAGAGATTGATTTTGATGATCCAGAGAAACCCAACATCATAACTGCACCCATGCCCAAGCATGGCTCGGGAATCAATGCTATTAAGGTTGTCTCCGCCACAGAAGATGTTGATGATGAGAACCTAAATATCGACAGCTGGATTTACCCTACAACCAATGGTGGCTTGAACAACTGGACGGCGAAATACTTCATACCTGTTTCTTTTATTACACAATAATTGACTTTTGTTTTGAGATTTGTAACAGACAGTTTGAAACTTTACGGCCCGATGCCTTGTCCGAGGCGCCTTGGCTTTGTTCGTGAGGGATTATTATTTGTCATTTTCATATCATCAATAAATCATCGGACATTTCTTGCATTACAAATTTTGCACTCTTTGCTTTTCTTTTCTGTCTCTCACTTTATTAAAACAACTATGCTCTTACACACAGTCACGTATCATAATGCAGATCCATATCCACTCTGGATCCCATTGATAACGACTCTGCTACTGCCAGTTATGACTTCGAAAATCCGATCAACCAAGCTGAGGACGAAGGTGAGGATGATTGTGAGGTTCCTGGAGAACTTGCTAGACCATTACTGTAGGAAGAGAGGGCCATACAACCCCATGAAGAGCCGGTGGAATCAGTGAATTTGGGTACGGAGGAAGACAAGAAAGAGGTCAAGATAGGTGCAAATCTGGAACCTAGTGTCAAACAGAGGTTAATACAAATGCTACATGACTATGTTGAGATCTTTTCTTGGTCTTATGAAGATATGCCTGGTTTGGACACCGATATTATGGTTCATCACTTACCAACTAAAGAAGACTATCCCCCGGTAAAGCAGAAGGTTCATTGTATGCGCCCTGAGATGTCTAAGAAAATCAAAGCTGAGGTCATGAAACAGTTCGACACGGGATTTTTAGCTGTCACTTCTTATCTGTAGTGGGTTGCCAATGTTGTTCCGGTGCCCAAGAAAGATGGTAAGGTACGGATGTGTCTAGACTATAGAGATCTGAACAGGGCAAGCCCCAAGGATGACTTCCCACTACCTCACATCAATGTTTTGGTCGACAACACCGCACAACACAAGATCTTCTCCTTCATGGATGGTTTCTCTGGTTACAATCAGATCAAGATGGCTCTCGAGGATATGGAGAAGACAACTTTCGTTACACGGTGGGGCACTTTTTGTTACAAGGTAATGCCTTTCGGGTTGAAGAATGCTGGGGCAACTTATCAGCACGCCATGGTCGCTTTGTTCCATGACATGATTCACCATGAGATTAAGGTTTACGTTGATGACATGATCACAAGGTCCCGTACTGAAGAAGAACACCTTGACCATCTTCAGAAGCTATTTGACAGGTTGAAGATATACAAGTTGAGGTTAAACCCGAACAAGTGCACCTTCGGGGTGAGGTCTGGTAAGTTACTGGGTTTCGTCGTTAGTGATAAAGGTATTCATGTGGATCCTGCCAAGGTAAAAGCCATACATGAGATGCCAGCTCCCCGCACAGAGAAAGAAGTTAGAGGTTTCTTGGGACGTCTGAATTACATTGCCCGATTTATTTCACATCTGACTGCTACTTGTGAGCCAATCTTCAAGCTGCTGAAGAAAGATCAAGTGGTAAAATGGAATGATGAATGTCATACCGCTTTCGAAAGGATCAAAGAATATCTCAAAGAGCCACCAATTCTGATGCCTCCAGTGGAAGGAAGACCTTTGATCTTATACTTAACAGTACTGGATAATTCAATGAGGTAGCATGACGAGTCTGGCCGAAAAGAGCATGCTATTTACTACCTTAGCAAAAAGTTTACCGACTGTGAGACCCGATACTCACTGCTCGAGAATACTTGCTGCGCTTTGGCATGGGCTGCTCGCTGGCTGAGATAATATATGTTGACTCACACTACCCTATTGATATCAAAGATGGATCCAATCAAGTATATCTTCGAAAAGCCTGCCTTGTCCGGAAGAATAGCAAGATGGTAGATGATCTTAACTGAGTATGACATCCAATACACAACCCAGAAAGCAATCAAGGGGAGTGTATTGGCGGATCATTTGGCACATCAGGCCGTGGATGATTACCAGTCCATGAATTTCGAGTTCTTGGACGAGAACATCATGTTAGTGACCGAATGTGAAGAACCTGGACCGGATGAAGGACCTAAGGAAGGATCTCGATGGTCTATGTATTTTGATGGAGCCTCAAATGCGTTGGGTAATGGCATTGGCACTGTGATTATATCTCCTGAAGGCTATCATAGTCCGTTCACCGCCTGATTATGTTTTAATTGCACCAACAATATAGCAGAGTATGAAGCATGTATCCTGGGTCTTCGAGCAGCTATTGACCTAAGGATTAAGTTCTTGAGTGTATTCGGAGATTCCGCTCTAGTGATCAGTCAAATCAAAGGCGAGTGGGATACAAAGCACCCAAATCGTATTCATTACAAGGAGTATGTACTGACGTTGCTTCCACACTTCGAGGAGATAACCTTTGAACATTTCCCCATAGAGGAGAATCAGTTAGCAGATGCGCTAGCTACCATGTCTTCTATGTTCAAGGTCAGGTGGGACAATGAAGCTCCCCAGATTACCATTGAGAGGTTGGATGAACCCGCACATTGCTGTGACATCAAGACTGAAGAGGTAGCATATAAACCCTGGTTTCACGAGGTAAAGAGGTACCTTGAGGCTTAGGAATACCCCGAGGGTGCATCTATTAATAATAAGAAGTTTTTGAGGAGGTTCACTGCGAAGTTCTTCATCAATAATGGTATCCTTTACAAGCGTAACCATGATTCAACCTTACTGCGATGTGTGAACAAGAGCGAGGCAGAAAGGATTATGGCAGAGTTACATGAAGGTGCCTTCGGAACTCATTCCAGTGGACACACCATGGCAAAGAAAATCCTACGGGCAGGATATTATTAGTCCATTATGGAAGCCGATTGTTATCAACATTCTCGGACCTGTCATAAGTGCCAAGTCTATGCTGATAAGATGCACGTGCCTCCAGTTCCTCTGAACGTCTTGGCAGCTCCTTGGCCCTTTGCAATGTGGGGCATTGACATGATTGGCGAGATCAGGCCTACTGCGTCTAATGGACATTGTTTCATTCTGGTAGCTATTGATTATTTCACGAAGTGGGTTAAGGCGGTTTCTTTTGCTACAGTAACCAAGAACGTCGTGGAGCGGTTTATCCGACACAATCTGATCTGTCAATACGGTGTACCGAAGAGGATCATTACAGACAATGGTACAAATCTCAACAATATGATGATCTTCGACCTCTGCAAACAATTTAAGATACAACATCATAACTCTTCTCCTTACCGGCCGAAGATGAATGAGGCTGTTGAAGCGGCTAATAAGAACATCAAGAAGATTGTGCAGAAGATGACGGTGACATACAAAGACTGGTATGAGATGTTACCATTCGCTCTTCATGGGTACCGTACCTCAACACGGACGTCAACAGGGGTAACGCCTTACTCTTTGGTGTATGGCTTGGAGGCAGTCTTACCCATGGAGGTCCAGATACCCTCTCTTTAGATTATGAAGGATGCAGGTTTAAGCGAGGACGACTGGATCCAAACCCGACTTGATCATCTAAACTTAATCGATGAAAAGAGACTTACTGCTATTTGTCATGGTCAGACGTATCAAAAGTGAATGATCAAGGCTTTTAACAAGAAAGTCAGACGACAAGAGTATCAAGTCAGGGATCTAGTGATCAAACGCATCATATTTCCGCAAGGTGATCCCAGGGGCAAATGGACCCCCACGTATGAAGGGCCATTTGTGGTTAAGAACATCTTCTCAAGAGGAGCCATGATTCTAACCACCATGGATGGTGGCGACCTGCCTCACCCCGTCAATGCAGACATAGTGAAAAAATACTACGCATGATCAAAGACCCGCTAGGTTGATTGGCCTAGGCAAAAATAAGGGCTTCCCAGCGAACCAAAAGGGTTTGGGCAAAAGTAAGGGATGAAAATGAAAAAAAACTGTACACCCGGCAAGTCGAAAACCTGAAAAGGCGGCTTGGGCAAAAAAGGGTATCCTGGTGGGCTGAAAACCTGAAAGGGCGGTCCAGGAAAAAATTAGGGATTAAAGCGTAACACTATGTCTCATTGGATCATCTTGCAACCAGAGTTCGGTATCGACTATCAAGCTCAGACATCGCCAATCAATCTGATCTACCTTCAACCAAGTAGCAAAGTGATGAGATGCTTGAAGATATAAAGGCAATAGCAGAGTTAGAACCCAGACGGATTGTTCACATAACTGTTTTTTCTTTTCCACAAATTGTATAATTTCTATTTTTCGGCGGCGTTCTCTTACTAGGACGTCAGCCTCTTGTACAAAACGCCTATTATAGGCTAACTTCAAGGATCAATACAATTCATTTTACAATAAATTCCAAAAAAAATTGTTTTTCTTTTTCTGTTTTGTTTTGCAAGAACGTCCAATGATTCGTTTTTGATATATGCATTTGAAAATAATTGTAGCTCATAAATATTTACATACGAAACAAGAGACAATTACTCGTAATTCCAAGAACAGGGGCAAACAGGAATGTCCAAACCGTACAGTTGCGCTACCCACCAGGTACAGGGATAGAGCCAACTTGAGAATATGACTAAAGATGCATACACTCCCTGCAGAGGTAAAGACATCTAAGGACAGTGGTGTTAGCTCTCCCTAGCCGAAGTTCATGATCACGAATGAGTCGGAAAAATTTCCCCAATCAGAATTTATCTATCACCAGCACTAGAAGATTATCCCCAGTGGAGTTTATTTCTTCCACAAGCAGAAACTCAATCCCCAATAAGGATTCATTATTACCGACGACAGTAATTCATCCCCAGCCGAGGTTTTCTCCAAATCAACAGATCTTCTAACCGAGTATCTCTCTTCCCCACAAAGGCATTTTCTCGCCAGTTTATTCTCCCGCCAATTAATTCTTGAATCATCTTCGGTCATCATCCCCAGCAAGCGAAACTCTTTGCAATCCCCAACGACAGTCTGGGATTCATTTTCCCCAGCTAGAGAACATCATAAAAACATTGCATATCCATACATCATGGCATACGCATATGCATCATACAACACAATCTCATTTATTTTGAGAACATCATTACTCGATACATGTCATGCACCATGACATTACATACGAATAACTTTTTACCTTTCAGGGAAAAACACAATCAAATTCTCACAAAGTTCAAGTTATGAAGCCCGGACTCGACCGGGTAGTATCTTGATTTCTCCAAATACCATGAAGCCTGGACTCGACCAGATAATGGTATAGGATGCTGTGAAGCATGGACTCGACCAGATAACAGCAAAGCACCATGAAGCCTAGACTCGACCAGATAGTGGTACATCTTACATTCAAGCTATGAAGCCCGAACTCGACCGGATAGTATCTTGATCTCTGCAAAGTTCCATGAAGCCTGGACTCGACCAGATAGTGGTGCATCTTACATTCAAGCTATGAAGCCCGGACTCGACCGGATAGTATCTTGATCTCTACAAAGCACCATGAAGCCTGGACTCGACCAGGTAGTGGTACATCTTACATTCAAGCTATGAAGCCCAGACTCGACCGGATAGTATCTTGATCTCTGCAAAGCGCCATGAAGCCTGGACTCGACCAGATAGTGGTACACCTTACATTCAAGTTATGAAGCCCAAACTCGACCGAATAGTATCTTGATTTCTCCAAATACCGTGAAGCCTGGACCCGACCAGATAATGGTATAGGATGATGTGAAGCTTGGACTCGACCAGATAGCAGTACAAAGCACTATGAAGCCTGGAATCGACCAGATAGTGGTACACCTTACATTCAAGTTATGAAGCCCGAACTCGATCGGATAGTATCTTGATTTCTCCAAATACCGTGAATCCTGGACTCGACCAGATAATGGTATAGGATGCTGCAAAGCCTGGACTCGACCAGATAACAGCAAAAGACACTGAATCCTGGACCCGACCAGATAACAGTATGAGACATTGTGAAGCCTAGAAGACAACCGGATATCAAGTTTAATCTCACCCCCCCAGTAAGTCGCTGTGAAGCTTAGAGCACGACCATATAACAATCAATCTTATTTTCCTCAGCAAATTACTGTGAAGCCTGGAGCACGACCAGATAACAGTTCATTTTCCCCTCTTCAACCAAGAGATGATTCCCCAGTAGAACAACGGACGACTGAAGCTCCTAAAATTCTATTTCTACCACGACAGAGACCAGCATTCCCTGGCGTAGTCCTCCTTAACAACAGGTATACGGGCTCTCGCAAAGGAATCTCTTATGCGATCGACACTTCTTCTGATGGCATCTTTAAGCCCATCTTCTGACTTCAACTTCCAAATGGCATCTATAAGCCCATTCCCGATGTTGCAAGGAGGATATCATTGCATGTGAGTGCAAATTTCTGGGCACTCTAGTGTTCAATCATCTTCCACCTTCGGATCACGAAAGGCAGACAAGCCAATCTACATCCTCAGGTTTAAGAAGATTGAACAGGGGCAGCTGTTGTACCCCAAAATTTTCCCTCCCATATTTCTCAATACATTTCAAGTGAGATCCTCAAATTGCTCAAGGAAGTCCAAGGGTTGACCAAACAAACTCTTTCCTAAGGCAGTCTACCTCAAATTAGGGTTTCAGTTTGCATCAAGATGCTTTAGTACAAAGGGTCTCAAATGCTCACCGTTGTCCTCATATATTCTCAAGATCATCCATGTCAAGTTTCAAGCCCTACAGAGGAAGTTTGCTCAGTCAATTGCCCAAAGGCCTGAAAATCGACTGTGCTAGGGCAAAAGTCAACTGTGGCCCACATACAGTCAAACTTCAAGATTTTTGGTTAACATCCTCATTTTGAAGTATTATTCATCATTTGATCAAGGGCTGATCATGATTCCTCAAGGATTGCTCACAATTCATCAAAACCCAAAAGTTGCTAAATTAGGGTTTTGCAGGAAAAGTCAATTCAACTTTGACCAAGCATAACTTTCTCATACTTTATTGGAAATTAACCATCAAAATCTCATTTTGAAGAGAATGCAATTCCCTACAATTCATATTCATCTCCCAAATTCAAAATATGCACTCACAAGAAGTTATGAATTTGGACATTATAGGTCATTTTGAAAAGTCAACAAAAACACCTTTTATGTCAAAGCTTCATACATGAACATGGAAGACCCAATTGAGATGATACCAAAAAGGTTGATTATAGGACATCTCAAGATTTCTAAAAATTCCAAGAACACCTTCATAGAGTCAAAATTGAAGAAGTTATGCATTGGTGAAGTTGACCTTTTTTGCAAAATTGTCAAAAGTCAAAAGTGCTTCAAATTGCAATTTTTGTCAAATGGCCCCAACTTTTTGTGCTTGTCTTGAGTTTGTAACATGGTCCACGACCCATGATCCTTCCCACTTGCCTTTATTTTATTTTTACCATTTATTTTGATTTTCATTTCAATTAAATCAAATTAAATCAAAATAAAATCATAGAAATATCAAAATCATTTAAACCTTGAGATTTTGTGCATATTTCAGGTCTCTTATACAGCTAGCAATAAAATCAAATCGTGCAAGGCCTATTTATACACAAAAAGATTGGTTTTTGGCTTATTTTGGAAATATTTGCAAGAGAATCAAATCTTGATCAATGACCATAATTGAAAAAGATTTAGAGCAAGCTTGTAAACCTAATTCACTCAGTGATATATATTGAACAAATGCAGACCAAAAGAACAAGGTTTTGAGGCGTGTAGGGTGAAGAACAAACTTTAAAAAATTAAGAAAAAGTGGTGATCTATTTTCATACTTCTAGGCATTTTCAAATCTCCCAAGCTATCTCATTCGTTTCCTGCGTGTTCAAGGAGTCCATAGCAATCAAAAGCAAGCATTTTCGTGCACCAAAACTCGCTGTAAGTGATTCACGACCTTGACATTTTCTTGAAATCGAATCTCATTATTTTGGCACTTGTAGCATGAATTACTTACATATTCTTGTTCATTGAAGCATTTGCAAGCTATTGGTAATGAGTAATTGCATTTTTGTTAGCTATACTAAAATCCACCATGGCTAGGGTTTTCTGGTTCGTTTTAAGGGTTTTGAGTGCAGGTAAAATTAGCCCAAAAGAAGGATGCTATGGTGTTCACAAGATCAAGGCGAGTTGATCTACATTATTAGTTTTGATTTATTGTGCATGTGTGAGATTTTGAAAATTGCAGGGGTTGTAGCTACGGATTTTCGTCTATAGGTAAAAGTCCTTGGCTTTTACCAACGGAGAGGGGAAGAAGAAGGTGGCGTGGCACCACCCCATTCGGCTGTTTGAATTCTGGCGCGTGTTTGATAGTTGGCATTGTTTTATTCATTTTATTGTTTTTATTTCATATGCTAACAAATTAAATCAAGTGGCCCAGTGGTAGCTAGGGAGAGCGCTAAGGCCTTACAGGCATGAGGTCAGGGGTTCGACCCCTGCCTCCAACATTTGCAAATTTTCTCATTTATTCTTTACAGATCCAGTACTCCATGCATCATGAGGCCCACCATATGCCATCAATGTTCACTCACTTGATCTCCAGAAGGCCAGATCTCACGCCCATTCATTGGAGGACCATGGCGCACCTTGGTCAACGTACAACATGGAACCTGAAAGTCAAACATGGACCAAGGTTCTTGGGCCCAGAAAATTGCTATGGACACCCCCTGGTTGCTGATCACAAGGCCCATTTCTTTATTTTCTTTTATATTCTTTCTTTAATTTATTTTATTTAAATTATTTTACTAACACAAAAATTAATTCTTTTTATCAAAAAAACTCATAAAATCAACTTCATCAAATTAGAATTTAGGTTTTTATATTTTGTCAAAAATTAATTTAATTATTTTAATTTAATTTTAGGGAAATTTTAACTCTTTGTAAATAAATTAAAAAAAATAGAAAATTAGGTTTTGTTTGATTTTATTTTATTTTATTTTATTTTATTTTCTTAAAATAACAAAAATACAAAAAATAGGTCAAAATTAATCATTTTTCGTAATTTAATTTAATTAGTAATTAGGTTTGTATTTAATTTAAAACCTTATTCTTTTCTTAAAATAATCAAAACAACCAAAAATAATTTTTTCTTTTAATTAGGTTTAGACGAGGTCAAAACCCTAATTTTCTCTTATCCTCAATTCATCGCGCGCGTTTATTTATTTTGCAAATATTAATGTAACTGCTCATGAGACGTAATAGTTTAATTAGGACTTTTTCGTTTATTTATCGTTTTACGGGTTTTTGGCTATGTAATTAATCCCCCTCCCCGAAGCCTTGTAATAGCGTAGCTTTATTTTCCGTATTTTAATTTCTCGCATTTTAATTCTCGCAAATATTAACTGTTAGATGTATGATAATAGGATTGCATGACAAGAATATATGATAATTTTAAAACGGTTAGCAAACCCTAAATGTGCAAAGATAATAACTGAAATTGAATCACTCGCACATGTGCACTCCTAGGGTATACTCTCACTTCGGTTGCCTTCGGTAAACGATCATTAAGTATAGGGTGTTTTAGTGGTCGCTCTTTTGTCTAAACAAAGATCAAATGTCCCGTTCGAAAATGTTGCCTCGAAAAGGTTGCCTCGGAAATGTTGTCTCGAATATGATCTTAAGACATTAGGGTTATTACTAAGACGTTCTAACATTGCTTTAGTGATCGTACGTCCCTTTCGATAGTCCGTTAAAACTCCAACAACGGTTCTACCTATTTCTCAATAGTAGGATAGCGCTGTCTAAAGGACACAAGAATAGAAACAATCCTTTTTCGAGTAGGTAGATGCTAGTAGATACTTGCTCAAAAATCAAACTTTTCCACACTTACACTCTTTTCAAACAAAGTTTTCAAAAATACTTTGTAACACTCTTGAGGACTGATACAAGGGTTAAAACGAAGTAAAACAAAAACTTTTTCAAAAATCACAAACACATAAACAATTTTAAAATGATGAGCAAGTACCTAAGAGCCCATGGAAAACCATGGATAGAAAGGATGCTAATACACTCCCATTCTATAATCTACCTGATCGCACTAAATCGCACTATGTTTCTGACTCAAATATCACATGTTTTCCTTAGTTTTTATTATCATTTTCTCGTATTATGTTCCTTTTTCCTTTGTTTTCAGGATTCTTGTCATTTCAGAGCCTTCTGTGAAGAAACGAGCCAAAACGCCAAGAAATTAGGGTTTTTCAAGATATTCTGCACTTATGGCGTTCAGCGCCGCGCCGGCTACAGGGAACACGATGACATGGCCCACTTTCACCCAGAGACCAACTGCCACGTTCCCATGATCTGGCAGTTCCAGCCACCGCGCCCGCGGCCACTGCCATCGCGCCCGCGGCCTTCACAAAAGTTTTCCCGCTCAGGAGAAGTTGAGGGGCATGCTGGTCTTTACGCATCTCAAGGATCCTCTATAAATAGTTTTCGATTTTCATTTTTTAGTTTGATCCAAGCTTAGTACAATCTTAAGCCATATACTATCAGTTTCTGTAAAGTAATAATCTCTTCACATCGGGGAGTTATTGCGGTGTAGATTGAGTTGTAATCGAGTCTTGGAGCACTTTGGTTGAAGTTGATCATACCAGCCTTACCATTCCGCAGATTTGTATCAGATTCAAGTCTCTGACTGGAGAAAGGTTCTATTTTATTGCATTTCTTTACTTATAATTGCTCTTACCATAGTCTACACGTTTTATAGACTCTAAATGCTCTTACCATAGTCTACACGTTTTATAGACTCTAAATGCTCTTACCATAGTCTACACGTTTTATAGACTCTAAATGCTCTTATAATAGTCTACACGTTTTATAGACTCTAAATGCTCTTACCATAGTCTACACGTTTTATAGACTCTAAATGCTCTTACCATAGTCTACACGTTTTATAGACTCTAAACGCTCTTATCATAGTCTACACGTTTTATAGACTCGCACTTATTATGTCTGGCTAAACTATAAAGGTTTGGATGTAATGATTGTCATCATGGTCGTGTTCCAATTATCATGCTAGTGAAAATACTCTGGGGATGTTTTGCTTTTAACTTAAGTCAATTATGTTTAAATGTTTATTGGGTAAGATCGAAAGCCGTCCAAACTAATGATACGATTTGATTATTATTTAACCAAACAAAAAGAGCGAAAGCCGTTGATTGGTTAAATAGGAATCATTGACCTTTTTAGAAAACGATTTTGAAACTATTTTCGGACGCGTTTGTAGGTTTGAAATCTGACTCTTGGTCAAAAGCCAAAAGTCTCTTTAAGTTAATCTTTCCAAGTAAAATTACTTTTCTGTTAAGTCAAAACTATCAATTTCTTAAAAATAGGTTTACCTCTTTAACGCGGAAGGCACCCTTTATATGTGACAATAAAGGAATTTAATTTAAAGAGTAAATTCGGTTCTTAGTAGTCAAAAGCTACAAGTTCCCGTTAAATTGATTCTTTGCTATCAATAGAAAATACTGCCCCATAAGTAGTTTCATCTACGCATGACCGGACCAATATCTGATTTCATGATTTACATTCCAACCTGTCTTTTAAACTGTTATTTACCTCGCTCATTTACTTTGTTGCACTGCACTCACATCAATATTCTTGTTCACCTTAGATAAGCACCTTAGCAATAGAGTTGATAGATTGACAATTGGTCTCTGTGGTTCGATAATCTTATATATTACTTCGATAGGCTGTGCACTTGCAGTACTATATTTAGGCTATACGTTACAGATCCCATCAAGTTTTTGGCGCCGTTGCCGGGGACCAACTTCGTCAAATTTCGTACCCTATTGTTATCCCGTTTAGACTAAGGCTATTCTAGCCGGTAGATGCGTAGAAATCGTAGCACCGGTAACCTAATAGATCCTTTAGTAGAACCTGAATGTTACGCTCGTGCCCGTCTTTTTATACGCAAGATAAGAAGAGCTATGGCAGAAGATCGTAACCAAAGACCACTCAAGGAATTCGCCCAACCATCTAACGAGGAACCTCGTTCTAGTATAGTAAACCCTACTATAACTACCAACAACTTTGAACTAAAACCCTCATTATTACAATTAGTACAACAAAACCAATTCACTGGTCTCGCTACCGAGAACCCGAATCAACATTTAAAGGTATTTATCCAGTTAGCTGACACCCTTAAGGCAAATGGAGCCACACCCGAAGCTATCCGTTTAAGAATGTTTCCTTTTTCCCTTAGAGGTAAAGCTCACGACTGGTTAGACGCCCTTCCAGCTAACTCAATAACAACTTGGGAAGACCTTAGGAGAGCTTTTCTTGCGAGATATTTTCCACCAAGCAAGACCGCTGTTCTTAGGAACCTGATCACTTGTTTCACCCAAAACCAAGGCGAATCACTTTTTGATGCCTGGGAGAGATATAAAGAACTTTTAAGAGCTTGTCCGCACCATGGCCTGGAGCAATGGTTAATCATACATACCTTCTATAATGGACTCCATTACAACACAAAGATGTCCATAGACGCTGCCGCTGGCGGAGCGTTGATGAACAAACCTTACCCTGACGCTTGTGCCCTAATAGAGGACATGGCCCAAAACCACGCCCAGTGGGGATTAGAACGAGCGACAGTAGAGAAAAAGGAGAGCCATGGAGGAAAGCATGAGGTAAGTTGCATGGACATGATTAATGCCAAGATGGACGCCCTAGCTTTGAGAGTCGAGAACATGTCTCAAAACCCAACCACAGTAGCAGCAATCCAATCAGAATGCGAACTTTGTGGAACTCAAGGACATCAAACCGTTGACTGTAACCTTTTGAACGAATCTAGCTCAGACCAAGTAAACTATACCCAAGGGAACCCTTTCTCGAATACCTACAATCCTAGATGGAGGAACCACCCGAATTTCTCTTACAAAAACAATAACCCTATCCAAAATCCCGGACCTTCGAGACCTCAAGGATTCCAAACGCAAAAACAAAACCAACCTATGCAAATAGTGCCCCCAAGACCAAACCTTAAAGAAACCATAGACACCTTTATTCAGACTCAAACTCAGCAAAATAAGGAGTTTATGAACCAACACATTCACACGAACGAACTAGTTACTCAACTGGCAACCAAGTTTGACCAGATAATAACCCACACCAAAATGCTTGAGACTCAGATTTCCCAAGTAGCACAAAACACCTCTGTACAAGTTGCACCTGGAGGACAATTTCCTGGACAAACTCAACCAAATCCAAAAGGCCAAGCAAATTCTATCACCTTAAGAAGTGGAACTGCTTATGAAGGGCCTAGAAATCCTAACTTAAGCACATCAGAAAAACCTATGGAAGATGCTACACCTAAAGACCAGGTAGAGGAACCAGAGAAACCAGAAAAGCAATCAAAACCAGAACCAGGGAATAACACTCAACAACCTTATAAACCACCTATTCTGTTCCCACAGAGGCTGAAAAACACCAAAGTAGAAAACCAGTACCAAATGTTTATTAAGGTAATAGAGAAACTCCATGTAGAGATTCCTTTTACTGAAGCTATAACCCAGATACCATCATATGCTAAGTTCTTGAAAGATATTTTGACCAATAAACGGCGACTCGATGATCCCAAGCCTTTAGAATGTCATTCTATATCCGAAAATAAACTCGCCAAGAAAGATAAAGACCCTGGAAGTTTTTCTATCCCTTGCATCCTAGGTAACCATATGATAGATAAAGCATTTTTAGACTTAGGAGGAAGCGTAAGTCTGATGCCTCTGGCCGTCTGTAAGAGGTTAAAATTAGGAGAACTTCAACCTACTAAGATGTCCTTACAACTAGCTGATAGATCTGTCAAATATCCCATGGGTATTTTAGAAGACATACCTGTCAAGATTGGTCAGTTGTACATTCCGATCGACTTCGTCGTAATGGATATTAAAGAAGATGAAGACATCCCAATCCTCTTAGGAAGACCATTCCTATCGACCGCCGGAGCTATAATAGATGTTAAGAAAGGGAAACTGACTTTCGAGGTAGGAGATGAAAAGATTGAGTTCATTTTATCAAAGTTTCTAATGGCACCAGTGATAGGAGATGCGTGTTATGCCATCGACGTCATTGACGAATGTGTAAATGAGCTCGAACAAAATGAATCTTTAATCAAATTACCATCAACCCCTATTTTAGAGGATGACGGATTTAAGAGTATCGAACCGTACATTGACGACAACCTTTTCGAATGCTTAGCTCTTACCCCTGACCTTATGCCGCGTACTGAGAAACCCACTATAGAACTTAAGGAACTACCCAAGAATCTAAGATATGAGTTTTTGGATGAGGAGATGAATAGACCTGTTATAATTAGCGCCGCTCTAAACCAAATAGAAACAAATCAACTCTTAGATACCTTGCGAAAATATCCCTCAGCTTTAGGGTATAAAGTTTCAGATTTAAAAGGTATAAGCCCATCCGTATGCATGCATCGGATTATGCTAGAAGAAGATTCAAAACCCTCAAGAGAACATCAAAGAAGAATAAACCCTATCATGAGTGATGTAGTCAAGAAAGAAGTTCTTAAGTTATTAGAAGCTGGTATCATATACCAAATTTCGGATAGTGAATGGGTAAGCCCAGTCCATGTGGTACCCAAGAAAGGAGGTATCACTGTTCTGAAAAATGAGAAAGGTGAGCATGTGGCAAAACGAACAGAAGGAGGATGGCGTATGTGTATAGATTACAGAAAGTTGAATAAGGCAACGAGAAAAGACCATTTCCCTCTCCCATTTATAGATCAGATGCTTGAACGTCTAGCAAAACACTCATATTTCTGCTATCTTGATGGGTATTCGGGGTTTTTCCAAATCCCTATTCACCCAGAGGACCAAGAAAAAACCACATTTACTTGCCCTTATGGAACATTCGCTTATAGACGAATGCCCTTTGGACTCTGTAATGCACCTGCCACTTTCCAATGTTGTATGATGTCAATTTTCGCAGACTACCTAGATGGAATTATGGAAGTATTTATGGACGATTTTTCAGTGTGTGGGTTTGATTTCAAAAACTGCCTCTCAAACTTAGAGAAAATCTTAAAAAGATGTGTGGAAGTAAACCTTGTGTTGAATTGGGAAAAGTGCCACTTTATGGTAAATGAAGGGATAGTCTTGGGACACATTATTTCTGAAAGAGGTATAGAAGTTGATAAGGCCAAGATAGAAGTTATAGAAAACCTAAACCCACCTAAGACCGTTAGGGAAGTAAGAAGTTTTCTAGGACATGCCGGGTTCTACCGACGTTTCATCAAGAATTTTTCCGGAATAACAAAACCTTTAACTTACTTATTGATGAAGGATGTCGAGTTTGAATTCGACCAAAAATGTCTTGAGGCCTTTGAAGTTTTAAAGCAAGCTCTTATTTCAGCACCTATCATAAGACCACCTGATTGGACACAACCCTTTGAAATCATGTGCGATGCTAGTGATTTCGCTGTAGGAGCTGTACTAGGGCAAAGAAAAGACAAGAAACTGCATACTATTTACTACGCTAGTAGAACACTAGACGCTGCCCAGCTAAATTATACAACCACAGAAAAGGAATTGCTAGCCGTAGTTTTTGCTATTGATAAATTTCGATCTTATTTGGTGGGAGCAAAAATAATAGTATACACAGATCATGCAGCAATCCGGTACTTGTTAAGTAAGAAAGATGCTAAGCCTAGATTGCTCAGATGGGTTCTTTTACTCCAAGAATTTGACTTGGATATTAAGGATAAAAAAGGAGCTGAAAACTTAGTAGCTGATCATCTCTCTAGGTTAGAACACCTTAAACCTGAACTTATACCTATAGACGATCACTCTACTTATGAAAGATTAACAGCTGGGATAAACTCAACTGAAGAAGAGACCTATGAGGAAATCTCAACCTTGAACAACATACCATGGTACGCAGATATTGTGAATTATCTGGCCGCTGATATCATACCCCCTGACTTAAACTACCAACAGAAGAAGAAGTTTTTTAGTGATGTTAAACACTTCTTTTGGGATGAACCCCTCCTATTCAAAAGAGGAATAGATAATATATTCAGACGATGTGTGCCGGAAGAAGAAGTAGGTAACGTCATTAAACATTGTCATGCTGCACCTTATGGTGGACATGCAAGCACATCTAAAACATGCGCCAAAATATTTCAAGCAGGTTTTTATTGGCCTACTGTATGGCGCGATGTCCACACTTACATTACAAAATGTGACCGATGCCAACGCACTGGGAACATCTCAAGACGTGATGAAATGCCTTTAAGTAACATCCAAGAAGTGGAAATATTTGATGTCTGGGGTATAGATTTCATGGGACCTTTTCCTTCCTCAATGGGTAACAAGTATATCCTAGTAGCTGTCGATTATGTCTCAAAGTGGATAGAAGTTGTTGCATCACCCACAAACGATACCAAGGTAGTTATCAAACTGTTTAAGAATATTATTTTTCCTAGGTTTGGAACCCCGAGGTTAGTCATAAGTGATGGAGGATCGCATTTTATATCTAAGATATTTGACAAGCTTCTAAGCAAATACGGAGTAAAACATAGAGTAGCAACACCATATCACCCGCAAACCAGTGGCCAAGTAGAAGTATCGAATAGGGAGATTAAGCAGATCCTAGAGAAAACTGTATCATTATCCAGAAAAGACTGGTCTGGAAAACTTAAAGACGCCTTATGGGCTTATAGAACGGCTTATAAAACCCCTATTAGAACAACTCCTTATCAATTGGTTTATGGAAAGTCCTGTCATTTACCCTTCGAACTAGAACATAAAGCCTATTGGGCCATTAAATCCTTGAATCTAGATTACCTAAAAGCCGGAGAAAAACGTATCCTGGACATTCACAAGCTGGAAGAGCTTCGCTTGAATGCCTATGAGAATGCCATCATATATAAGGAAAGAACCAAGATGTGGCATGATAAAAAAATCATCAAGAAAGATTTCAACATTGGTGACCCTGTTCTCCTATTTAACTCAAGGTTACGACTTTTTCCTGGTAAGCTTCGTTCAAGATGGACAGGTCCATTTGAAGTGTCAAAAGTTCTAAAGTCTGGAGCAGTAGAAATCAAAAACAATTCATGCGCTCCATTTGTGGTAAATGGACAAAGACTGAAGCTATACAAAGGAGGCGATTTGCCTGTTGACTACTCTAGTCATATTCTTATAGACCCACCAATACCCACATAAAGTAAGATCTAATCGTCAAGCTAAAGACGTTAAACAAGCGCTGCATGGGAGGCAACCCATGGTTTATTCTTAATTTTATTTTATTTTATCTGGACTAATTTCTTGTGTTTATATTTTCAGGATGCATTACCCCGATGGTATGGTTGTGATTTTCAGGGATGAAGCACAAAAAGCCCGATTTGCTACCTTATCTGCTAGACTTATGGTACCCACTAGGTACCCCGATCAGAGCTGCATGGAGGCACTCGGGATTGAGCCAAGTGTTAGGTGTCTGTGCAACCAACTTGGCTGGGATTATTATGCTGATGATGTCCACAAAACCTACAGGAACCTTACTCTGGAGTTTCTTAGCTCTGTGGATTATAACCCATGGGTGGGTGAAGGAGATGAGTGAGGATGCCTAAGTTTCAGATTGTTTGGTACAGAGTATACCCTGACCATCAAAGAATTTGGGGATTTGCTTGGTTTCCAAACTGGACCGACCGCTATCACTGAGTTACCATTGAGTTACTATATGGACAGAGATATTGATAAATTTTGGCAGGACATTACTGATGGAGCCAGCCTTGACCCCTCTACCCAGCTGTCCAGGAAGATCCATAACCCGGCTTTCCGATACTTCGAGATGATTCTGTGCCACACTTTCTTTGGGAGGAGTTACTGTGACCACTTAGTCACCGTTGAGGAGATCCTTTTCCTATACTGTGCCAGTCAGTCCAGACCTATAGCTAGTGGAGGTTTTCTGATAGAGAGCCTCGAGCAGACTGCTCGATCCGCTGTAGGACTCATTCATTCCGGAGGGAATGTGACACATATAGCTTCTGCTTTGGGTTTGGACAGTATGATAGCACAGCTGACCCCATACTGTGGATATACTTTCCTGGATTTAGACTTTTGCATGGATCGTGGGCTCATGAGAAGGGCCTCTTTCCACCCATATCAGTACAGATTGCTCATCGATGACCAGACATTTTACACCTTCACACTGCCAGACCCTCAGATGACTTGTGTTTCCAACCCTGCTAATTGGAACTATTCTGTAGAAGGTTGGGGTGAGATATCAGAGTATGTCCCAGAATATACTCCTACTTCCGAAGATCCCACTCCAGAATACACTCCTGCTTCCGAAGATCCTACTCCTGAATACACTCCTGCTCCCGAGGACTCTACTCTAGATCACACATCCCGACCCGAGGTTACACGCACTACTGTTCTTACTAATAACCTCAGCTTGCAGGAACCTGATATTCGCACTCTGTTGACTGCTATGCGCACTGAGATAGCCACTCTCCGCAATGAGGTGGCTGACCTTCATTTACAGTTGGAACTCAATGATGTTACCTTTGCTGGTGAGTTAGATGAATTAGCTCACGAGGTGGCAGAGATTCGACGCCAGCTGACTGAGCTGCGTGGCCCAGACACTCCTGCAGAGCATCCTCCCGGTTGGCGATAGATCTGTGTTATTCACAAGATCTCTAGTTCTAGTATTATTAGTATTATGTTGATTTCCTTTTCAGACTCATTTTTATTTGCATTATCTGTTTCCTGCATTATTAATAACTATTTTGGTGACCCGATGTCCGTACCTATATATATATATATGCATATGTGTTTTTTTCTCTATATATATCTTTCATTTACTAATGTTTTTATTTTTCTGGTCACCATAATGAAAATTTTGATATAAAAATAAATAAATATACATGTATATATGTATTCACATACATATATGCACGTTCGTAAGAAAACTAGGTACACCTCCAAAAATTGAAGCTAATGGCAAGGAAGGAAAATGCTAGCTCTCTGCGCACTATTATGGAAAGTCAGCTGGCTTTCCAGAGAGAATAGCACCTTAACCAGACCACATACGCTCGTCACTTCCAATTGATGGAGGCAACCCAAGGCACCCTCATTGGTAGGACCCAAGAGCTACAAGCGGCAAATGCCGCCTTGACAGAGAGAATGGAGCAGCTAGTTTTGGACCGAGAGAGCCGCCATCGCAGCCGTAGCCGCCGTTCCGGTCGTACCAACCAGGATGGTGAAGGTCCTAGTGGCCCCCACTAGCGTTTTCAGGTACCTCCTCCTACCTTATTTTGGAACATTGAGGACAATGTCCGATTTAAGTGTGGGGGGAGCATTTATCGCTTTTATTTCCCGTTTTTCCTGCTTTTATTTCCCTTCCGCATTTTTCCTTTTAGGTATGTTATATTCGTAGTTAATAAAATGCATGTGATAGGCGAGTCTTTCTGCGTAGTGTACCCTTTCATTTCCCCCACTTTTTAGCCTTACAAAATTTTTACAAAATCTTTTTCAAAGAATTGTGGTTGTTTTTAAGGATTTGGGCTATGAGACAGGTCCTAGATAGGGTCTATTTCTTGGGCACTCACTTTTTGAAAAATTCGTTATCGTTTTAACACCGTAAGCCTTTTTGAACATTTAGATTAGATCCTTTCTTCCCAATATGCTATGATTTTGAATAAAATTGTACAAATAGGTCTTCAAGTAGTTTATCTTAGCAGTCAGCTCCGGCCTAAGCATGCTCTAAGTGTAGGATCAATGAATATAAGTGGATGATCTCTATTTTGCCTTAAAAGTTTATAAAATAAAGTATGAATACGACTACGAGTTGGGTGATCCTCACAAAGATTACTCAACTCAAGAAAGTTGTAAGCACTAATAAAAACAAAGAAAAAAAATATATATAAGGCACATCCGTTGTAGTTGGTCCAGAGGTATCTGGTGCTGGACTTGGTAGGGCGAACTACGGTCCGATCCCCTGCAACTGCAAATGGGTAAAATAAAAAGGGGTTAAACCAACTCTTGTACCATAATCCCATCACTTGAGATCAGAGTCACTAACCGGTCACTACACCATGAGTATGTACGGATAACGGGCTTAATGTGATTGCGCCTGAATGAAAAAGGACCTCGTACAAAAAGAAGTCTTAGCATAGTAAGGATATTAGGACCGATCTGTATACTTATGAGGTTTATGTCCGCATTTCTGCGAGTAGTGTAATTACGATACCCTTGGTTCAGATAGTTAGTGCCTGACAACACACCCTTACTCGAACTTAGAAGCCCTCTTTGCCCAAAACCTGTATACACCATAATTTTCTTTCATCTACTTCTAAGAGTTGTTGCTTGAGGACAAGCAAAGGTCTAAGCGTGGGAGGATTTGATCGCACTAAATCGCACTATGTTTCTGACTCAAATATCACATGTTTTCCTTGGTTTTTATTATCATTTTCTCGTATTATGTTCCTTTTTCCTTTGTTTTCAGGATTCTTGTCATTTCAGAGCCTTCTGTGAAGAAACGAGCCAAAACGCCAAGAAATTAGGGTTTTTCAAGATATTCTGCACTTATGGCGTTCAGCGCCGCGCCAGCTACAGGGAACGCGATGACGTGGCCCACTTTCACCCAGAGACCAACTGCCACGTTCCCATGATCTGGCAGTTCCAGCCACCGCGCCCGCGGCCACTGCCACCGCGCCCGCGGCCTTCACAAAAGTTTTCCCGCTCAGGAGAAGTTGAGGGGCATGCTGGTCTTTACGCATCTCAAGGATCCTCTATAAATAGTTTTCGATTTTCATTTTTTAGTTTGATCCAAGCTTAGTACAATCTTAAGCCATATACTATCAGTTTCTGTAAAGTAATAATCTCTTCACATCGGGGAGTTATTGCGGTGTAGATTGAGTTGTAATCGAGTCTTGGAGCACTTTGGTTGAAGTTGATCATACCAGCCTTACCATTCCGCAGATTTGTATCAGATTCAAGTCTCTGACTGGAGCAAGGTTCTATTTTATTGCATTTCTTTACTTATAATTGCTCTTACCATAGTCTACACGTTTTATAGACTCTAAATGCTCTTACCATAGTCTACACGTTTTATAGACTCTAAATGCTCTTACCATAGTCTACACGTTTTATAGACTCTAAATGCTCTTATAATAGTCTACACGTTTTATAGACTCTAAATGCTCTTACCATAGTCTACACGTTTTATAGACTCTAAATGCTCTTACCATAGTCTACACGTTTTATAGACTCTAAACGCTCTTATCATAGTCTACACGTTTTATAGACTCGCACTTATTATGTCTGGCTAAACTATAAAGGTTTGGATGTAATGATTGTCATCATGGTCGTGTTCCAATTATCATGCTAGTGAAAATACTCTGGGGATGTTTTGCTTTTAACTTAAGTCAATTATGTTTAAATGTTTATTGGGTAAGATCGAAAGCCATCCAAACTAATGATACGACTTGATTATTATTTAACCAAACAAAAAGAGCGAAAGCCGTTGATTGGTTAAATAGGAATCATTGACCTTTTTAGAAAACGATTTTGAAACTATTTTCGGACGCGTTTGTAGGTTTGAAATCTGACTCTTGGTCAAAAGCCAAAAGTCTCTTTAAGTTAATCTTTCCAAGTAAAATTACTTTTCTGTTAAGTCAAAACTATCAATTTCTTAAAAATAGGTTTACCTCTTTAACGCGGAAGGCACCCTTTATATGTGACAATAAAGGAATTTAATTTAAAGAGTAAATTCGGTTCTTAGTAGTCAAAAGCTACAAGTTCCCGTTAAATTGATTCTTTGCTATCAATAGAAAATACTGCCCCATAAGTAGTTTCATCTACGCATGACCGGACCAATATCTGATTTCATGATTTACATTCCAACCTGTCTTTTAAACTGTTATTTACCTCGCTCATTTACTTTGTTGCACTGCACTCACATCAATATTCTTGTTCACCTTAGATAAGCACCTTAGCAATAGAGTTGATAGATTGACAATTGGTCTCTGTGGTTCGATAATCTTATATATTACTTCGATAGGCTGTGCACTTGCAGTACTATATTTAGGCTATACGTTACAGATCCCATCACTACCCCCGTACTCAGAATATCTTGAAAAAGGAATTTTTCTGTGCTTTTTTCCTTTCCAATTGGATAAAATAAAAGTCGGTGGCGACTCTTGCTTACCGCGACATTTTGCAAACACAAACGCAAAACGCAAACCAGCATTCCAAAACACTCGGTTCTGCCACCGTATCACACTCACCATAATCCAGAAAAATAATATCCATCATCACTAAAACCAGAATTTTTTAAAGTACCTAATTCACCCCCCCTCTTAGGCGCACTTCGTACATACAATTGGCATCAGAGCAGGTTATAGGTAACCTGTTCTTAAAAGATCCAGAATGGCTTCCGCAAATCAAAATCCCGTTTTCAGAGATGGTGGTAGTAACAATAAGCCTCCTCTATTTTGTGGTGAATATTTTGACTTCTGGAAAATACGCATGAAGGCACATCTAGAAGCACAAGGAGAAGAAATATGGGATACTGTCGAGAATGGTCCATTTATCCCTATAACGGTAATCAATGGTGCTGGCTCATTAAAGCCTAAAACTACATGGGACGATGATGATGATAAGAAGAAAGTTCTCTATAATAAAAAGGCAATAAACCTTCTTCAAGGTGCACTTAGCATGGATGAATTCTTCCGTGTCTCGGCATGCAAAACAGGAAAAGAAATATGGGATACCTTGGTACAAACTCATGAAGGAACAACTGAAGTAAAAAGATCAAGACTAAATACCCTGAGTCAAGAATATGAATTATTTCGAATGCAGCCCAGAGAAACCATTCTTGACCTACAAAAGAGATTTGTGCACTTGACAAATCATCTAAGTGCTCTTGGTAAGACTTTGACGAATCATAAACTAAATCTGAAAGTACTTAGGTCCTTAACCAGGGAATGGCAACCAAAGGTAACAGAAATCTCAAAAAAGAAAAGTTTTTCCTCCATGACATCCGCAACATTGTTTGGGAAACTTCAAGAATATGAAACGGAAATCGGAAGACTTGAAAAACATGAAAATCAAGAGAAGAAATCCAAGAATATTGCTTTGAAGATAGATTCCAAAGAAGTTGAAAAGGAAGACAATCCGGAAGAAGATGAAAATTTCATGCTTCTTGTTAAAAGGCTTGGTAAGTTCTTTGGTAGAAATGACAAATAATTTTCTCATTCAAAAGGAAAGAAACAATTTAAGAAAAAGGAAGCTTCCACATCAACACAAGAAGTCACATGTTATGAATGTGGTAAGCAAGGTCATATCAAGCCGAATTGTCCAAAACTCTCCAAGAAAGGTGGCTTCAAAAGCAAAAAGGGATTCAACAACAAAAAGGCCTATGTTGCATGAGAGGATAATGAAATAAGTTCCTCATCTGATTCCGATAGTGATGAAAGTGCAAATCTAGCATTAATGGCCTCACACTATTCCGATGATGAAGACAATGAGGTTAGTAATGAATTTTCTCTTTTTGATAGTGATGCACAAGGTGCTATAGATGAACTATTGAATGAATGCAAAATTCTGTATAAAACTATTTCATCATAAAAGAAACAAATTTCATCCTTAGAAGAAAAATGTGAATCTATGGAAAAAGATTTCAAAGAAGAAAAACAAAAATCAAGTGATGAACATAATTTCTTTTCCTTTGAAGCGCTGGGCCTCCCCCTTTGGGCATTTTTTTACTGAAATATACCCCCTGTTTGCGTATATACACGCAGCCCACCTTTTTTTTATTTCTGATTTCAAAAATGCTAATGGGCCAAGCTTAGTCACAAAACTTTTTTTTACTTAAAAACACCACAAATTAATTTTTTCACCCCCTGACTTACCCTTTTATATTTATATTTTTATTTATCTTTTTATTTTATTTTATTATTAATATTATCATAATATTTATTTTTATTAATAAAAAAATCCCAAAAATATTTCATTTATTATTTAGGTAATAATATGTTTATATTTTAGTTTTCTCTCAAGACTAAAAAGACAAAAAAACATTTTTCTTTAACAAATTAATTTCTTTTTTATTTAAGTAATAATAGACTTAGGTTTAATTAGTTTTTTTAATTAAGATTAATTTAGAAGCCCTAGTTCCTTTTATTTAATTAATACTAGTTTAAATATTCAAAACTTTTTTTTTCATAAAAAAACCTAAAAAACTTTTCTGTTCTAATTAACTTAATTAAATTTTCTTATTTCTTTAGGTTAAATATTTTCTTCTAGTTTATTTAGGTTAAAACAAACAAAACCTTTCTTGACAAAAATCCAAACAAATTCATACTCTTTACCATTTATTCATGCTCGTATATTATTATTTCAATTCTTGTACATTGTTTAATATGGTTGTAATAGTTAACTAGATTTAAATTCTTGCAATCCCCATTTGTAAAAATGTATACCCCATCCCCTAAATAATGTAATAGCGTAGAATATTTATTTTCCGTAATTTATCGCCTTATATAAATGCTAGTAATTAGGGTTTGTATGGAAAGATAAAATCAATGCTTAGAAAACCCTAATACAAGACAAATCAAGCATGAAAAAGATACACTTGCACACTTTGCACCTCTAGGGTTAACTCCACTTGTTGCCTTGAGAAATAAATGGCCATAATACGCATGTAAGATGTCTAAGCAAAAACAAACAAAAATACAAGATCATAGTCCCTCGATGACGCTCCGAAGTTGCCTTACAAATGATCTTAGTCCCTCAAAGAAAATGCTAAGATATCTTACAACATTGCTATTCATGACTATACGATGACCCTTGCCCATCCCTTTTACATCCAAAGATAAGGTTACTTACCAATCCATGGTAAAATAACAATGTCAAAGGAAAGAGGAAATAAACAAGAAAGACTTTTGAGTAGGTAGAATGTTCCTAGCTGCTTGCTCATTTTCAAATCAAAGCATCCTTGCTATTTTCAAAACCAACACCAACACTTTCCAAACATCTTTCAAACATGAAACATTTTCAAAAAGATTAACACTTTGTATACATTCTTACGAACGAGAACTATTACAAAGTTTGCCTAAATGATGGTGCCTTTTCAAAATACTTAAAAGAAAACCATACAAAGCACATTTTTTAAACAAAAGCAAGTGATCTAGCAAGCAACTAAGAGCCCGTAGATAACTACGGATGAAAAGGGTGCTAATACCTTCCCTTTTCATAATCTACATCCCGAACTCAAGAAAAATCTCTAAAGGTCTTTCCTGTTCTTTTCAACCTTTCCTTTTGGATAAAAGAAAAGTCGGTTGCGACTCTTGCTATCCGCACAATTGTGATCAAATGCAAAACAACCAAGTCAGTTCTCCCACCGCGTTACAAGTACCAGAACAAAACTGGATTTCGTGCACAGCCGACGAGATCGAAATTCGACCCAAAGCAAAGTGATAAGAGCGCATGTTTCTCAGAGCACCTGTTGGTCTCAGATCAATGGATAGACAATGACGAAAACTGATAGAAGAATCCAAGGAACACGAGAGACTGAATTCAACCAGGGACGCAACACGAACACCATAAAAAGACTCGGTAAACGATAACCGAAAAGAGTTCAGTAAACGATAACTGATAAAGTCCAAGGTATGAAAACAAAAAAGAGACGAAACTCGACTCATTATAACTAGTTAGAAAAAATTGAACTAGATGAGTACCAGAACAAAACTGGATTTCATGCGCAAGGTGAGGAGACGAAACTCTGAGCTCAACCTAAAGCAAGGAGATTAGGGCGTACACCTAAAAACCTACTGAAAGCGAATATCAGGACGAAACTGGTATTCGAAAGGTAGATCAATAGACATTGGAATAAACCGGTGAGGGCAGTGAAGACTAAACCCAAGAAGACTGTGCCAGGGCGAAACTGAACTACGATCAAGAGTAGACACTCAAACAATCAAATGATTAACATCAAAAGGATATTTGTATATGGTGAAACTTAAGATAATGCAGAAGAAGACCTCACTGGGAATAAACTTGCAGAATTAGAAAATCACTGGGGATAAACAGAAACAATAACGGCTCATATTCCAATGCAGGTTTGAATTTTTATATATATAGCGTAATCCTCCATATAATGGAAATGCTACGTGTTTTGGTAGATGCAATGTAATGATGCATGTTTGTTTGAATGTTTCACCGGGGAATGGCCAATTGAGAATCCAATGACCAAGAAGTCAGGATTTGGCAATACTTTTCAAAAATAAATTGCAGAATATGCTGGAGAAGAGAAGATACGAGGAAACGCTGGAGAGAAACCCTTTAGGAGATGAGACTCTGCGGGGAGTAACAAATGAGTAACCGGTAGAAACAGAGAGGAGTTGTAAAAATAAATTGCAAGCTCCTAGAGAAAATCAGATCAACACAGTGGCTTCTGGAGAGGGATGCCAAATGAATATTGGATATTGTGGGAGAAGATCAGGGCAAGATTGTAATCTCTGGAAAAGACAACACACGACCGTGTTGAGGATGAGACCAAGATAACAAACCAGACGTGAGGGGTAAAAACCTTTGCAGGGGGAACAAAGCTCTGTTGAGAAAATGGGACTTCACCGGGGAAACAAAACTCTGTCGAAGAGCGTCTTGTTGGATATTTTTGAACTTTTGGAATGCAACCATTGGATGGATCATGCATATAGTCACACAATATCGACTTTACCGGGGATAAGGAAATATCCTAACATATGGATGCCCTAAGCAACATATTAGCTGGGAAATGGGAGGTCAGGACGATAAATCTCTAATCGGAAACTCCACTAGAGAGTTGAAACTTCTTCAGAATGTGAGTTCTCATTTAAGCAACTCCATTGGGGATATGAGACGTCTTCCAACTTGAAGTCTCAGAACAAAGCCTTTCTCTGGAAAAATATTTTTGGGGCAACAAAACTCTACCGAGGAAACGAAACTTCACTGGGGATAGGGAAAGATCCTTTTCATGACACAAATGGCCTCTGTCCAATAGAAAAGCCAAATCTTCCCCTCCTGACAACATTAAGCTCCTTACTGATGTTCATTGTGTAAGTTCTTTTTGATGTCAAACAAATTTTTTGTATGCAAAAGGATGTTTATTATGGGAATGACAACCCTGATGCGAAAATTACGTAACCCTTGAAATTGAAAACCTTGAATGAAAGAGATGTTGCATCCCTGTCATGAGTGAATCACTTAGTTAGAGTACACAATTTCAAAAAATTTTCTTCTTTAAAACAAACATGATGCAAGCGATAAGATACCAACACACACACACACACACACACACACACACACACACACACACACACACACACACAAATATATATATATATATATATATATATATATATATATATATATATATATATATATATATATATATATATATATATATATATATATATATATATATATAACACATGTTTAGGAAGCACTATCTTGTTGTAGTATGCTTTTGAGTTAAACTTATATTTCAGTTAGGACTTTTTAAAGGTTGTAACGTGGCCTGGTTCGGGGTTTTTAGAAAAAAGTTTTTTTTAAGGCTCAAGTTATTTGGTGCCCACCCCCTTCGTGATGTTCTCTGGTCCTAAGTTTAGCTGAATTGACACAAGCATTCATCTCTCAAAAAGGGTTCATAACGGTTGAGTAATCACGACAAATTCCTTGACACGTTTGTCACTTAACCTTTGTTTTCTTCTTCTTTTTTTTCTCTTTTTTTTATTTGAACAATTTTTTTATTCTTTCTTTTGATGAAGATTTTATCGGATAATCCTTTTCTGCCTTTCAGGCTTTTCATATTTTCGCTTTCCCTAACTTTTGCCTTAACAAATTCTTTTGAATTTCGATTTCGAAGTCCACCGGGATGCCCTAACTTTTGCCTAAGCGACTTTTTTTCAAGTTCTGACTTAGCGGGGCTTTTTGTTTCTTTCTTATTCATACTTTCCATTTTGAACAAGTCGTGTGACCCTAAGTTTTTGAATTTTCTGGAAGAGAGTAACTGCCTTATTCCTTGGTCGGCGAGGGATAACCTTTGTTGTATCAATTTGATCTCGACCTTAGGATTTTTTTTGTGAGGAGATAACCATTGTGGTTTTTATCTTTCCCTGACCTCGTAATGTGAGGGATAAGGTGTGGTGATCCTCAGATGGGACACTCCTTCTGGAATTTGAATGCTTGATCAAATTAGCTGAACATCTACCCTGCCCCGGGTTAAAATAAGGTTTTTTTCATGCAAAATAGAAACTCCTACTTCGAAAGCTCAGAGGGGTTAACGAGGGTCTATCTCCCTTATATCTACGGTGTTTGGGGATTGAAACAAGGCCTGTACACCATCGACAAGGTTCTACTCAAAAGCATACAATCAGAGATATCGCCCTTCCTCCAATATTTTGACTAGGCAAAAGAGTTGACATAATTGGTATCAAAATGCCATAAAATCATTTAAAGAGTGATAATGAATGGTTTAAGTAAAAAACAAAAGAAACACTTCAAGGCGAATATATTCAGCGCATCAGGGTTGACATTCAAAAACAAATAAGTTCCTGCATGCAGACAATGTTAAATCAGTCAATCAAGATACACATGAAAATGCAGCAGAGAGAAAAATGCCACCATGGAAGAGGATTGTCTCCATCTGGACTTGTCAATCTAGACGGTGCACTGCAATCCTGGCCGTATCCTGACCCACGACCTCTACATTATGAAGAGAAGTTACGAATGTTTTTTCCCGAAGAAATGAGCACTCAAAGGGGAAGAGATAGACCTTTGCCACAAATACGGGGCCAAGAAACAACTTAGCAAAGTACCCACAAGAAAAGTAGCTGAGTATCAACAAGAAGAAAATTAACATGCCCTTGCATATCATGACAATTGTACTTATTATCCGTATTTCAAGCAACAATAACTTAGATTATCATGTTCATGTAGAGCCAACAATGTTCATGCGCACATGTTTATCAAAATATTGGACGTTTTTGCAAACAGAACAATAAAAAGGAGTTTATGTGAACATATAAGAGAGGATCTTTTATTGATTTGAGAAATAAGCCTGTGAAAAAGGCATTTACATTTGGGAGTAGCTAAATGAAAAATCAAAACAAATAAGTGTTTACAAATGGCAATGCGAATACGAATATCCATCAAGTTCTAACTCTGCTATAACTCTTATGACTTTAACTCCTTCATCTTCCTACTTTTGACACAACCGTCTTGGATTGGCTCTGAACCTCTGTCAGGTGACCAACAAAGAGAAACAAAGGAAAACATGCTAAGTGCAACCATTTGTTTTAAGTCCTTAACTTTTGCCTGAATCGCCCTTTCGAGTTTTCGATTCACCAGGATGCCCTTTTTTTGCCTAAGCTGCCCTTTTGGTTTGTCAACTTAGAGAGGCTCTTTCTTTTTTACGCAAAGTATTTTTTGACTATGTCAGCATTCATAGAAAGAGGGAAGTATTCTCTATCCATGGTTGCGAGCAACATCGCTCCACCAGAGAAAACTTTTCTGACCACGAATGATCCTTCATAAGTCGGAGCCCACTTGCCTCTGGGATCCCCTTGGGGAAGAATTATCCTCTTGAGCACAAGGTCACCTGGCTTGTAATACTGGGGCCACACCTTTTTATCAAAAGCTTTCCTCATCCTTTGCTGATATACCTGACCATGACACGCAGCTGTCAACCTCTTCTCATCGATAAGTTCTAACTGATCCAGACAATTCTGCACCCATTCGCTTTCATCAATCTCAATATCCCTCATGATTCTAAGAGAAGTAATTTCAATTTCTATAGGTAATACTGCTTCCATGCTGTAGACCAAGGAAAATGGGGTTGCCTCAGTCGAAGTACGCACAGTGGTACGATAACCATGTAGAGCAAATGGCAGCATCTCGTGCCAATCTTTATAGGTTACTATCATCTTCTATACAATCTTATTGATGCTCTTATTGGCCACTTCAACAACGCCGTTCATCTTCAGCCGACACGGGGAAGAGTCATGATGCTTGATTTTGAAGGATTCATAAAGCTCCTTCATCATTTTGTTGTTCAAATTGGACCCATTATCAGTGATGATCTTCTCGGGCACTCCGTAACAACAAATAATATTGTGCTTAATGAACCGAGTAACCACCTGCTTGGTGACATTGGCATAAGACGCGACTTTGACCCATTTAGTGAAATAATTGATGGTAACCAGAATGGAACGGTGTCCGTTGGATGCTGTCGGTTCAATCTTGCCAATCATATCAATTCCCCACATCGCGAACGACCAAGGGGAAGTTAATACATTTAGTGGTACGAGCGGCACATGTACCTTATCAGCATGGACTTGACATTTGTGGAAAATCCGTGCATGATTATAACAGTCAGTTTCCATGGTGGACCAATAATAACCAGCTCACAAAATCCTTTTGGCCATGGTATGCCTAATAGAGTGAGTCCCGAAGTCACCCTCATGTATCTCCTCAATGATTTTAGCTGCTTCTCTATTGTCAACGCATCTGAGAAGTAAACCATCACAATGCCTCTTATACAACACACCACCACCACTGAGAAAGAACTTTGACGAAAATCTTCTTAATAACTTCTTATCTGTGATAGATGCCTCTTCAGGGTATTCTTGCGTTTCAGGATATCCTTTGATATCATAAAACCAAGGTTTAATGTCTGATTCCAAATTGGCTTCAAAGCAAAAAGCTGGCTCATCCAACCTTCAGATGGTAATGGAAGGTGCTTTGTTAGCCCACTTAACTTTGAACATGGAAGACAAAGTTACCAGTGCATCAACTAGATTGTTCTATTCTCTAGAATTGTGATCGAATGTGATCTCTTCAAAGTACAGAATCAACCTCATAACATGCTCGCAATAGGGAATCAGATTCTGATGACGAGTCTCTCGATCTCCATTAATCTGGCTGATTACAAGATTGGAATCCCCGTAAACTTTCAATATATGATCCGCAGGTCAATTGTTGCTTCAACGCCATAAATGCAAGCTTCATATTCGTCCATATTATTAGTACAATCGAAGCAAATACGAGCTGTGAAAGGAATGTGGAATCCTTTAGGGGAAGTAATAACAACTCCGATGTCGCTGCCCATGGCATTGGAGGCACCGTTGAACACAAGCGTCCAACGTGATCATGTCTCGGGTCCTTCGTCTTGGCTTGGTATATTACAATCCCGAATGCACACTATTTCCTCATCTCGAAAGTCAAACTTCATTGGTTCATAATCGTCCATGGGATGATGAGCAAGATGATCAGCCAATATACTACCTTTGATTGCCTTTTGCATAGTGTACTGGATGTCATATTCAATGAGTATCATCTGCCAACGAGCTACCCTGCCTGTAAGTGTCGGCTTCTAAAAAATGTACTTGATTGGATCCATTTTGGATATCAAGTAGGTGGTGTGAGTTAACATGTATTGTCTTAAGCGCCTGGCAGCCCAAGCAAGTGCATAACAAGTCTTTTCCAGCAATGCGTACCATGACTCGCACTCCGTAAACTTCTTACTCAAGTAACAAATGGCTTATTCTTTCTTCCCCGTCTCATCATGCTGACCGAGGACACAACCCATAGAGTTTTCCAACACAGTTAAATACATGATTAACGACTTTCCTTTCACTGGTGGCATAAGTATCGGGGGTTCCTGCAGATACTCCTTTATTTTGTCCAATGCCTTCTGTTGTACCCCAAAATTTTCCCTCCCATATTCCTCAAGATATGTCAAGAATCATCTCCAAATGGTTCAAGATTGCTCAAGCGTTAGACAGTCAAACCATCTCCTAGGCAGTAGACAACTAAAATTAGGGTTTTGGTTCTTTCAAGGAATTTGGGGTTCTCAATGGTTCAATCAAGTCTCATAGGCCTATATACATTCTCAAGCACCTACATGCCAAGTTTCAAGACTCACAATGCCAGTTTGCACAGTCAAAAGCTCCATTTGATCTACAGTCAACTGCAAGGGCAAAATGGTCATTTTGCAGTCAAAAGTCAGAATTCTTGGTCAACATCTTATTTTTGAGTTCATAATCATCATTTGATCAAGTCTTGATCATGATCCCACAAGAATAGCTCAAAAATCATCAAGATGCAAAAGTTACTATTTTTGGACAGCAGAAAAGTCAACTGTACTTGGACCAGGGCATAACTCTTTCAGGGTTTATCAAAAAAATTCCATCCAAAGCTCATTTTGAAGAGGATGCAATTTCCTACAATCCATCTTCACACCCCAAGATCAAGAAATGCTCTCACAAAAAGTTACAAATTTTTACATTTTAGGTCAATTTCAAAAGTCAACAAAAGTACACTTTGAGTCAAAGGCTATAACTTGAGATTGGTAAATCCAAATGACATGGGACCAAAAGCATTGGTTAGAGGACTTCAAGAGCTTTCCAAAATGTCTAAGAACATGGTCATATGATCAAAATTGAGCAAGTTATGCATTGGAGAAGTTGGGCAATTTTCATGAATTTGCAAAAGCCAACTTTGCTCAAAACACCTTCTTTTTGCTAATGGGCCTCAAATCTATTTTTGAAACTTCACCCATGACCTATGCACGACCCACCAAGTTAAATTGGATTTATTTTCTTAAATTTATTGATTAAATGGATTTTTAATACATATTAATTCATTTAATTAATTTAAATTATAAGAAAATAAAAGATTTGTTTCTTAAATCTATTTGTGAACCAAATGTGATCCAAATATGTTGACCAAGCAATGCCAATTCGTGCACAAGCTAAAAGATACAAAAATATCCAATTTTGGCAACTTGTTCAATCATGAAAAATCAAGAATATTTGATTTGTCAATCAAAGATTCAATCTTCAATGCACATGGGTATGGGTCTAAATTTTGACCTAAACTGATCCCCTTATATGCAAGCAAGCCAAGCATAACCTAATTCACGACTAAAAGACTGCAGAAACGGCCATATCAATTTCAAGAAATTTCAAGAAAAATTAAAACTTGTTCTTGCAATCTAGGCCAATTCAAGGTGCCTTGTCCATCCAAACACATTGCAGGAGGTGCCAGGAGTGATTTGCAATCAAATTCAAGCACCAAAGCTCAAGGAATCACGAAATACCATCTCATGGTTTGCACTTCCAATTCAAAATCGTATCTCTTAATTTATATGCATTTGACATGTTTTTGTGATTGATTTACGTTGCTAGAGATTATACAAAGCTAATGGAATGACTTAATTGAACCATAATGCCCTAAACCGAGAGATGCCATGATTGAATTTCTAGGGTTTTCAAGCTTTCAAATAGGGCTTTCCAAACCAGGAAAAATTGGAACCAATGGGATATATGGTTGAATTCGTGAGACCAAGACGATGCCAACATATACCTCGCGAAATATTTCTTTTTGCTCTGTGTCTATTCGCTATTTTTCGTGCAGGGAGATAGAAGAGGTTAAAAACCCCCGCTATCTGATTCTATTTATGCAGGACTAAGGTTGAAGATGGTGACGTGTTATCATCTGGTTCGTGTGTTTGAAAAACGCGCGCTTTATTTTTTTGTTTACAGCATATTGATTGTTTTTGTATATAACATTCTCTATTTATCCATTTAACAAAAGCGTGTCACAGCTCAGTTGGCAAAGGCCTTGATGCATAGTCCATTGGGACCTGGGTTCGAATCCCAGGTCCCCCAAAACCTTGTTATTTTTCTTCCTCAGGTATTCATGTGCAGTTTTCAAAAGGAAGTCCACCATACGCTTCAAATCTCAATACGCCAAGTGGCTTCAGGCCAAGATCTAAAGGCCAGATTGGAGCATCCACCATACGCCCTGGTTAACGAGCATGCAGGGAATCACAAGGGTCAAACAGGCTGGGCGCTAATGGGCCTGGGAATTGCAAAATACACCACAAAATTGGGCCCAACACCCCCTTCATGAGTTTATTTCTTTTCCTTCCTTTCTTTTTATTTTTTCTTTCATTTAATTATTTTTATTACTATTATTTTAATTAACCAATTAACAAATTAACCCCTTTTTTATAAAAAAAATTCAGAAAACATAAAAAATATAATATTTTTATTTATTAAATTTAATTAGTTTATTTTGTAAATAAATATTAACATAATTTGTTTAGTTTTAGTTAGGCATAATATTAATATTTTTGCAATAAATTAAAATTGGTGTAGAATTAGGTTTTTAATATATTTAATCATTTTATTTTTTATTTCCTTAAACATTCAAAAACCCGAAAAATATCTTTTCTTATTTTATTAATTAACTAACTTAGGTTTAATTTCATTTAGTTCAAAATAATATAAAAATCTCTTTCTTTCTTAAAAAAAGGTCAAAATCCTAAAACTCTCCGATTCAATTTTTCTCCCGCGTGTTATTTTTAATTCATAATTCCATATAATTGTATTTGCTCCGAGGATGTAATAGTTTTGGACTTAGGACTTTTTATTGCTTTTATTTATTTTTTCCGCAATTTACTTTTCAAGGGTTTATTTTTGGCGATGTAAATACCCGACGCCTTGTAATAGCTTAGTTTTATTTTCCGCAACCATTAACTGCTAGATGTATGAATAATAGGATATGCATGACAAGATCTATCCTAACTTAAAATCAACCGTAGTTCACCATAACATGTACAAAGATAACATAACTGAAAATTGACACATTTGCACATGCCACCACTAGGGTACGCCTCACTTGGTTGCCTCGAATGTGGTCATTGAGTATAGGAAGTTTTAGAGGTCGCCCTCCTGTCTAAAGATCAAAGTTGCCTTGATAAAAATGATCTAAGACATTAGGGTTACCGCTAAGGCGTCCTAACATTGCTTTAGTGGCCACACGTCCCTTAAATCAAATTGACCCGAAAACTCCAACGACGGTGCTACCTACTCCTCAATAGTGGGATAGCATTGTCTAAAGGATATTTGCACAGTTTAATTCCTTTTTGAGTAGGTAGATGTTCTTAAGTATTTTCTCTTTTGAAAACAAAAACAAAACTTTTCGCACTTACACTCTCTTTCAAACAATAACTCTTTTCAAACCCACAAAACACAAAGAAAAGCAAACTTTTGAAAACATAGTGAGCAAGTACCTAAGAGCCTGTGGATAACCACGGATAGAAAGGGTGCTAACACCTTCCCTTTCTATAATCTACCTCCCGAACCCGAGAAATATATCAAAAAGGAATTGTTCTGTGCTTTTGTCCTTTCCTTGTTGGATAAAATAAAATACGGTGGCGACTCTTGCTTACCGCGACATTTTGCGAAAACAAACGCAAAACGCGAACCAGCATTCCGAAACAGTCAGTTCTTTCCCACCGATCACAGAACTGGCGACTCTGCTGGGGAATATCTTATAAGTGAGGTGTACCTTAGGATTATATCACTATGTTTTCAATTGTATGCTTTGTATGCTTTAATTTTTGTGGGCTTGTATCGGAGTTCTATAGATCCTAACCCGGATCTGGGGATACCCTTTAGGTAAGTAGCAATAAACTGTGAGGGATCTGTACGGCGTAGACCGATACGGATGAAGCAGTAGCTACGTTGGTGTGGCACTTTAGTATGTACCGATATCTCTTGTGTTGGAACGAGGAGAATATGGGTCTTTTAAGGGGTCATTAAGCACCAACTGACCTTAGAACCTTAAATTGACCAACTTGGCCATAGAACAGTAGCAGTATGCTACACTCATTGAGACTAAACTCTCGCGATGATTTCGGCCGCAAGAAAAGTTGCTAAACTGGAATTATGACCGATTGAGGGTAGTCAGTGATATTGAGATCCTCTAGAACCCGGTTACTATTTTTAGGACAGGTTTAAACCAACTGAACTCAAAGAGGGTAATGCCTAAACTCCATGCCAGCCTAAACTTAAGGCTGTTTGTGTGACTTGTGTGCCTTCAAACTTGAACTACTTGCACATTCTTGTTATCTGACAACATGAGTTCCTTGCAGGTTCTGTTTACAGTCCTTATCCAATAATTTGGATTTATCGCAGGGTTTACTTACAGCGCCTCACACTTTTGCTTAAACGCATATCATACACATCATAACATCATGCCTTAACATTTCCTTAACCATTTCAAGGATCTCAAGGGCTTGTGATGCAAGTTATGGTAAATCAAATGTCCAGCAAGGGGCAAAGGGGATTTATTTTCCTCTAGCCAATGCCGTCTAAAGATCAAAACACAATAACTTGAGTTAGGGGCTATGACCCACTCGATATGGTGAGCTTAACTCTTGAAGAAGGACTCTTAACGACACGAAGTTTCTTCTAACAAATTCTAACAAGTTTCTTGTTTACCCCGCGAGATCCTTGAAAACTTAGCATACATATATCATACATATCATTGCATAACAGGTCTCCCAATACAGGTCTCTCATGTTCTCGCTGTTTATTTCAACAATGGCTTTCTAACCAGACAATCAAGATCTTCAAACTCGAGAGACTCAGTTCAGGGAAATCTTCCTAAACCTATCCCAGGGGAAGGAAGAGTTGAAAACAATCCTTGTTGGGGACTTGGTCAAGAAAAGTCCTGAAGACAACAAGGACGAACGGTTGGAACAATTGCAAGCTGAGTTCAGTGCCATGAAAACCCAGATGCTGGGGCAAATGGCTCTTATCCAAGGCTTAGCTTGGGAACAAGAAGAGTTGAGAACCATGATCAACCAGCTTCATCAAGACAGATACAACAACATGAAGCAAACAGTCAAGGCCGGGGACCAAGTCATTAATCAACTTCCGAGAAGTCAAAGGTTTGGTTTGATGAAGAATAGACCTTTCCAAGTTGCTACTACCTCACAGGTCCAACAACAACCTTGATAAACAACGGGTTCATCAGAGTAAGCCGGATACACCCAATAGGCAGTTTACCAAGCCCGACATGCTGCTGTCTCAAGCTTTACAACACCTGTTGAGATTGAATCTGGTGACGTTAAGGGACCCTCCTAAGAATCCCAACATAGCCTCTCCAAGGTACAATCCTGATGCAAGGTGTGCATATCACTCCAACAGCCCGGGGCATGATACTAACATCTGTTGGGCGTTGAGCAACAAAATTCAAGACCTGATTGAGGAAGGAGCATTGGAACTCACACAAGATGGTCAGGCTGAGTTCTTCTACCATCCCTCCAAGGCTCACCATTTGAAGTGACAAGTTCTGACAAGAGAGGGCTTTTTGTTCATTATAATTTTCAAGTTGTAATTTTCTTTTGATTGTTCAAACATTTATTCATGTCAAACTTTATTACTTTATCAATGCATTGCATATGTCTGTTTTGAATCAGTCCATTCGTATTCACTATATTCAAATTGCTTTCATTTTTGTGATGTTCAACACTCGATTAAAAAATTCTAAGCCTTTTGAGGGAGGATGATGAAAATGATATCAAAATCTCTATAGTATGCTTTTGAACAGACCCCGCTGACGAGGTACAGGCATTGTTTCAAATCCTAAACAGTGGAGTTATAAGGAAGATAATCCCTAGTCAACCCCTTTGAGCCAAAGAAGTTGGAGTTTTTCTTTTCACAAATTAAAACCCTTAATTATAACCTGGGACAGGGTAGTTTTCTCAGTTGATCCAGGTGCACAATGAATGGCATCAAAGAAGTCATTCCGTAACAAAAGACAGTGATGGTTCTGTATAATCGTAAGGACAGACAGTCATTATCTCTCGAAATAAAAGCCCAATAAGTTAAAACCTATGAAGGAGAACTGGGGCATCCCGCTGACTGTAGTCACAAAAAGAAACAGTTCAGGCAAAAGACAGGGATAATAAAAACCAAAAGGGAAGAGATCCTACAAACTCTCAACAAAATGACTGCCTGTTCAAAATAAATTGTCAGTATCTGAACCATCACTGGTATGTCAGAGCAAAGACTCAAACAAGATCTAATGCACGATTAGCTAAGTTTAGGATCGAAGAACATCACAAAGAACGGGTGGGTACAAATAAAATTTGAGCCTTTATCCTTTGTTTCTTAAACCGTGAACTAGGCCACGTTATAACCCTTAAAAGTCCTAGCTGAAGCACAGGTTAGTTCGAAAGCATACTGTTACAAAAGGTATCCTGACTTCTGTAGGGCTCGTTGTAAAATCCTGAGTTGACATCACATTTTACAAAAATTCGCTTGTTTTACTGGAAAAAGGCATTTTCAAAAATTTCAAAACAGACATAAGCTTTGCATTCTTAAAATAATATTGTTTGTATATGACTATTTGTTCAACAACAGAGAAATTCGCATGACGAATATCTAGTGAACAAAAACCTTCTCAATAAAAAGGATCACTTCAAGTGGAAAAACACTTCCAATCAAGGGGCACGACATGATCATTGTCCATCATCTGGGGCAGTCAAGTCAAGATTCAAGGAATCTCTCAAAATGCCAAATAGCCAGGGGCAGATCTCCATCTGAATCAATTGGGGCATTGGACATGAATTCCAGCAACAAATCTTGCACGATCAAACATCTTCTGGTAGTATGGCAACACAACACTACTGACAATGACAACTCCTTACGCTCTGAGAGCGTTGACATGGTAAAAAAAAATACTACGCATAATCAAAGACCCGCTAGGTCGACTGGCCTAGGCAAAAATAAGGGCTTCCCGGTGAACCAAAAGGGTTCGGGCAAAAATAAGGGATGAAAATCTGTACACCCGGCAAGTCGAAAACCTGAAAAGGCGGCTTGGGCAAAAAAGGGTATCCCGATGGACTGAAAACCTGAAAGGGCGGTCCAGGCAAAAGTTATGGATCAAAAGCGTACGACTATGTCCCGTCATCTCGTCACTTGCCTACCAGAAGAAGATTTGTCAATCGGCAGTTATCAAGCACCTCCACAGGCACCTTCTCCCACAGAAACAGGGGCAATAAGAATTGTCCGAACTGTACAAGCTGCTCTGTCCACCAGGTATAAGGTAGATTCAGTGGAAGAGTATGACCAAGATACCTTCACTCCCCACAGAGTAAGACAGTAATGGAAGCTCTCCCCACTGAGACTTGCAACTACGAAGGATTCGGCAAATACTCTCCCCCAAGCAGAGTTAGTCTACCGTCAGTCCCGAAAAGGCTCAGTATTCCCAGAAGGTCTTAATATTCCCCAGCGGAGTATAAAGATACTCTCCAACAAGCGTAAAGAGCATCCCTGGCAGTCTTAATATTCCTCAACAGAGTATAAGAATGTTCCCCGAAGGAATACAAGATACCCCCAGTGGAGCCATTTCCCCAGTGCAGTCTAAAAAAGTTTCCCAATAGAGAATTGAATCATCTTCCCCAGTAGATTCTGGAAGCTTATCCCCTGCAGAATACAAATGCATCTCCTCAGCCAAATTCAGAGGATTATCCCCACAAGAGTCTAACTGGGTTATCCTCAGTAAGTTACAACTGAAAGATCATCCCTAGCGAAGTTCTTTCTATCCCCAGTGGAGTTCATCAAAATCCCCAACAAAGCTTATCAACGGAATCCCCGGCGGAGTTTATCATTAAAATCTCAGCAAAGCATCTCTTCCCATAGAGTAATTCCCCACAGAGTAATATCTTCACCAGTTTATTCCCCAACGGAGTTCTTTTCTCTTGCAGGTTTATTCTCACAATCATCTTCGTTCATCATCCCCAACGGAAACGAAGAACTCAACTCTATTCTCCAGCAGCTCCGGGATTTATTTTCCCAGACGAAAATACATTCATAAACATTTCACATTTCATATCTCCTATTTACATACATGATAAAGTGCATACGACACGATCTCATTTATTTGGAGAACATCATGCATTTCATACATCTTGACATTGCATACAACTAATGTTTTGCCTTTTCAAGAAAAGGTCAATCAAAAGATGATTACCGTCAACCTTTGCAGTTCCAGATCAATACCTGTAACAAGCCAGGAAAATATCTGTGGACGACTGATTGTAGATCTATACCTGTAACAAGCCAGGAAAGTTATCTACATGAAGAGATGGAAGATTAATACCTGTAACAAGCCAGGAAGACCATCTTTCTTTCTCAGGTCAGAGATTTAAAATTAATACCTGTAACAAGCCAGGAAAACTATTTTTCTTTCTCAGGTCAGAGATTAATACCTGAAACCAGCCAGGACAACTATCTCATCGGCCAACCTCCTTAAGTTCCAGATTAATACCTGTAACAAGCCAGGAAAACATCTGTGGACGACTGATTGTAGGTTAATACTTGAAACCAGCCAGGAAAACCACCTACATGAAGAGATTGAAGATTAATACCTGTAACAAGCCAGGAAAACTATTTTTCTTTCTCAGGTCAGAGATCAATACCTGAAACCAGCCAGGACAACTATCTCATCGGCCAACCTTTTCAAGTTCCAGATTAATACCTGTAACAAGCCAGGAAAATTCTATGGACGACTGATTGTAGGTTAATACCTGAAACCAGACAGGACAATTATCTACTTGACCATCATAAAGCAACCCTACACCGGTTCCTTCTCTTTCAGATGAAGTTTTACACGGACTCATCATCAGGCGACCCTACACCGGTTCCTTCTCGTTCCAAGATGCAGTTTCACACGAACTCATCGTCAAAGTAACCTTACCGAGGTTCCTCCAGAAGTTTTACATGGACTTATCACATAGTAACCTTACTCAGGTTCCTCCAAAAGTTTTACACGGACTTATCACCTTACTCAGGTTCCTCCAGAGGTTTTACACAAACTTATCCCACAGTAACCTTACCCAGGTTCCTCCTTGCAATTTCCCGACGTAGTGCAAAGCAACCTTACACAGGTTTCCTTCCTTCCAAGATAAAGTTTTACACGGACTCATCATCAGGCGACCCTACACCGGTTCCTTCTCTCCCATATGCAGTTTCACACGGACTCATCATCAGTCAACCCTACACAAGTTTCCTTCCTTCCAAAATGCAGTTTTACACGGACTCATCATCAGGCAACCCTACACAGGTTCCTTCTTTCAACTTACAAAATTGCAATTCAACAAACAATCTCCAGATGGCATCTATAAGCCCATCCTGCTACCAACAATCTCCAAATGGCATCTGTAAGCCCATTCCTGACATCACATTGCTGATACTACACCATGCGAGTGCAAATTTCTGGGCACTTTAGTGTTCAATCATCTTCCACCTTCGGATCACGAAAGGCACGCAAGCCAATCTACATCCTCAGGTTTAAGAAGATTGAACAGGGGCAAATGTTGTACCCAAAAATTTGCCCTCCCATATTCCTCAAGATATGTCAAGAATCATCTCCAAATGGTTCAAGATTGCTCAAGAGTTAGACAGTCAAACCATCTCCTAGGCAGTAGACAGCTGAAATTAGGGTTTTGGTTCTTTCAAGGAATTTGGGGTTCTCAATGGTTCAATCAAGTCTCATAGGCCTATATACATTCTCAAGCACCTACATGCCAAGTTTCAAGACTCACAATGCCAGTTTGCACAGTCAAAAGCTCCATTTGATCTACAGTCAACTGCAAGGGCAAAATGGTCATTTTGTAGTCAAAAGTCATAATTCTTGGTCAACATCTTATTTTTGAGTTCACAATCATCATTTGATCAAGTCTTGATCATGATCCCATAAGAATAGCTCAAAAATCATCAAGATGCAAAAGTTACTATTTTTGGATAGTAGAAAAGTCAACTGTACTTGGACCAGGGCATAACTCTTTCAGGGTTTATCAGAAAAATTCCATCCAAAGCTCATTTTGAAGAGGATTAAATTTCCTACAATCCATCTTCACACCCCAAGATCAAGAAATGCTCTCACAAAAAGTTACAAATTTTTACATTTTAGGTCAATTTCAAAAGTCAACAAAAGTACACTTTGAGTCAAAGGCCATAACTTGAGATTGGTAAATCCAAATGACATGGGACCAAAAGCATTGGTTAGAGGACTTCAAGGGCTTTCCAAAATGTCCAAGAACATGGTCATATGATCAAAAATTGAGCAAGTTATGCATTGGAGAAGTTGGGCAATTTTCATGAATTTGCAAAAGCCAACTTTGCTCAAAACACCTTCTTTTTGCTAATGGGCCTCAAATCTCTTTTTGAAACTTCACCCATGACCTATGCACGACCCACCAAGTTAAATTGGATTTATTTTCTTAAATTTATTGATTAAATGGATTTTTAATACATATTAATTCATTTAATTAATTTAAATTATAAGAAAATAAAAGATTTGTTTCTTAAATCTATTTGTGAACCAAATGTGATCCAAATATGCTGACCAAGCAATGCCAATTTGTGCACGACCCACCATGAAAAATCAAGAATATTTGATTTGTCAATCAAAGATTCAATCTTCAATGCACATGGGTATGGGTCCAAATTTTGACCTAAACTGATCCCCTTATATGCAAGCAAGCCAAGCATAACCTAATTCACGACTAAAAGACTGCAGAAACGGCCATATCAATTTCAAGAAATTTCAAGAAAAATTAAAACTTGTTCTTGCAATCTAGGCCAATTCGAGGCGCCTTGTCCATCCAAACACATTGCAGGAGGTACCAGGAGTGATTTGCAATCAAATTCAAGCACTAAAGCTCAAGGAATCACGAAATACCATCTCACGGTTTGCACTTCCAATTCAAAATCGTATCTCTTAATTCATATGCATTTGACATGTTTTTGTGATTAATTTACGTTGATAGAGATTATACAAAGCTAATGGAATGACTTAATTGAACCATAATGCCCTAAACCGAGAGATACCATGATTGAATTTCTAGGGTTTTCAAGCTTTCAAATAGGGCTTTCCAAACCAGGAAAAATTGGAACCAATGGGATATATGGTTGAATTCGTGAGACCAAGACGATGCCAACACATACCTCGCGAAATATTTCTTTTTGCTCTGTGTCTATTCGCTATTTTTCGTGCAGGGAGATAGAAGAGGTTAAAAACCCCCGCTATCTGATTCTATTTATGCAGGACTAAGGTTGAAGATGGTGATGTGCTATCATCTGGTTCGTGTGTTTGAAAAACGCGCGCTTTATTTTTTTGTTTACAGCATATTGATTGTTTTTGTATATAACATTCTCTATTTATCCATTTAACAAAAGCGTGTCACAGCTCAGTTGGCAAAGGCGTTGATGCATAGTCCATTGGGACCTGGGTTCGAATCCCAGGTCCCCCAAAATCTTGTTATTTTTCTTCCTCAGGTATTCATGTGCAGTTTTCAAAAGGAAGTCCACCATACGCTTCAAATCTCAATACGCCAAGTGGCTTCAGGCCAAGATCTAAAGGCCAGATTGGAGCATCCACCATACGCCCTGGTTAACGAGCATGCAGGGAATCACAAGGGTCAAACAGGCTGGGCGCTAATGGGCCTGGGAATTGCAAAATACACCACAAAATTGGGCCCAACACCCCCTTCATGAGTTTATTTCTTTTCCTTCCTTTCTTTTTATTTTTTCTTTCATTTAATTATTTTTATTACTATTATTTTAATTAACCAATTAACAAATTAACCCCTTTTTTATAAAAAAATTTCAGAAAACATAAAAAATATAATATTTTTATTTATTAAATTTAATTAGTTTATTTTGTAAATAAATATTAACATAATTTGTTTAGTTTTAATTAGGCATAATATTAATATTTTTGCAATAAATTAAAATTGGTGTAGAATTAGGTTTTTAATATATTTAATCATTTTATTTTTTATTTCCTTAAACATTCAAAAACTCGAAAAATATCTTTTTTTATTTTATTAATTAACTAACATAGGTTTAATTTCATTTAGTTCAAAATAATATAAAAATCTCTTTCTTTCTTAAAAAAGGGTCAAAACCCTAAAACTCTCCAATTTAATTTTTCTCGCGCGTGTTATTTTTAATTCATAATTCCATATAATTGTATTTGCTCCGAGGATGTAATAGTTTTGGACTTAGGACTTTTTATCGCTTTTATTTATTTTTTATGCAATTTACTTTTCAAGGGTTTGTTTTTGGCGATGTAAATACCCGACACCTTGTAATAGCTTAGTTTTATTTTCCGCAACCATTAACTGCTAGATGTACGAATAATAGGCTATGCATGACAAGATCTATCCTAACTTAAAATCAACCATAGCTCACCATAACATGTACATAGATAACATAACTGAAAATTGACACATTTGCACATGCCACTCCTAGGGTACGCCTCACTTGGTTGCCTCGAACGTGGTCATTGAGTATAGGAAGTTTTAGAGGTCGCCCTCCTATCTAAAGATCAAAGTTGCCTCGAAACGGTTGCCTCGATAAAAATGATCTAAGATATTAGGGTTACCGCTAAGGCGTCCTAACATTGCTTTAGTGGCCACACATCCCTTAAATCGAATTGACCCGAAAACTCCAACGACGGTGCTACCTACTCCTCAATAGTGGGATAGCATTGTCTAAAGGATATTTGCACAGTTTAATTCCTTTTTGAGTAGGTAGATGTTCTTAAGTATTTTCTCTTTTGAAAACAAAAACAAAACTTTTTGCACTTACACTCTCTTTCAAACAAAAACTATTTTCAAACCCATAAAACACAAAGAAAAACAAACTTTTGAAAACATAGTGAGCAAGTACCTAAGAGCCCGTGGATAACCACGGATAGAAAGGGTGCTAACACCTTCCCTTTCTATAATCTACCTCCCGAACCCGAGAAATATCTCAAAAAGGAATTTTTCTATGCTTTTGTCCTTTCCTTGTTGGATAAAATAAAAGACGGTGGCGACTCTTGCTTACCGCGACATTTTGCGAAAACAAACACAAAACGCGAACCAACATTCCAAAACAGCCAGTTCTTTCCCACCGATCACACCTTCTAACAATATTCATTCCACCTTACTGTATGATTTTTATTTAACAATCTGAATAAAGGTTCACATGTGGTGTGAGATGAGAAATAAACCGGGCAATGTAGTTTAGCCTCCCCAAGAAACCACAAACTTCCTTTTCTATTTTTGGTTCGGGCATTTCTTGTATCGCCTTCATGTTAGCTGGGTCAACCTCGATGCCTTTTTCACTTACAATAAATCCCAACAACTTGCTGGACCTCACCCTGAAGGTGCACTTATTAGGATTCAGCCTCAACAGAAATTGCCTCAGTCTTTCAAATTTTTTTTCCAGATGAACCAGATGCTTCTCTTCCGTGTCAGACTTAGCAATCATATCGTCCACATATACCTCAACCTCCTTGTGAATCATATCATGAAAGAGAGTAACCATGGCACATTGATACATTTCCCCAGCAGTTTTCAAACCAAATGGCATCACCTTATAATAAAAGGTTCCCTAAGGCGTGATAAATGTTATCTTCTCCATATCCTCCGGAGCCATTTTAATTTGATTGTAACCCGAAAAACCGTCCATGAATGAAAACACTCTAGAGTGAGCAGTATTATCGACCAACACATTAATATGAGGAAAAGGAAAATCATCCTTAGGAATGGATCTGTTCAAATCTCTATAATCCATGCACATTCTAACTTTACCATCTTTCTTAGACACAGGCACAATATTCATAACCCAAGGTGGATAATTGACGACTTTTAAGAAATTTGCATCCAACTATTTCTGAACTTCTTCTTTAATCTTCTTGGACATCTCAGGATGAGTTCTTCGGAGTTTTTTCTTGACAAGAGAGCATCCTTCTTTGAGTGGTAGTCGATGCACCATGATATCTGTATCCACCCCTGGCATATCCTCATAAGGCCAAGCGAAGATATCAGAATATTTATGGAGTAGCTCAATTAGTATGACCTTTATACTTTCTTCGAGATCTTCCCCTATCTTGACCTCTCTTCTCATCTCTTTTGTGCCAATATTCACCACCTAAATTGACTTTTGATTCGGCTGGATAACCTTCCCTTCTTGTTTTAATAATCTTGCTAATTCCTCAAGAAGATCACAATCCTCGTATGCCTCTTCTTCAGTTTGATAAATCAGATTGTCAAAGTCATAGTGCGCGATAGCAGAGTCGTTATCAATATAATCCGTGGTGGCAGTGCATCTGCATAAACGGTATTTTGGTGTTTTAGTGACGGTGTGTGAAAAGGGGAACATTGCCATTTAAAAGAAAATAAAATAAAAAGAAAAGAATGGGACAAGATTTTTGAATGCAAAAACGTCCTTTATTTATGACAAACTTTTGAAAATAAACATGGTGTCCCTACACAAATGATCCACTATGCCTTGGGCAGAGCGTAGGAATTATGATATGATAATAAAAGCAAACAAGAAAAATTACTCCTCATCGCTTGAAACTTGGATAACATCCACCGAAGTCCAATTGTTGAGCGCTTGGCCTGGAACGCTTGGACGAATCCAATCTTCAATATTGTATCCATCAGTCCTATCGTCACCAATTGCATTGGTGCATCCTTCTTTAGTAACATTAGGACGGGAGAATCTCACAGGAGTAGATAAACCAGAAGCTCTAAAAGCTGCATTTTGATGACCCGGGATGTAACCAAGACCGAATTTGTTGAATTTTGGGGTAACATCCAGCACTCGACCCCAACCTTCAGGTTTGCAGTTCTCTACCACCACTCTAGCATATCTGAGAGAAGACATAACAGTTTCCGGCTTCTTTTTCTGCTATGGGTGCGGAAAATTGACTGCATGAACTGTCTCAAACGCTTGAAACGGAGTCTCGTGTATTTCACCTTCAACTTCAAAATAGTGGAATGATGTCAAATGACTCACGATATACTCTTCCTCACCATATATAGTTATCACTTTTCCCTCTGTAGGATATTTTAGCTTCTGGTGAAGAGTAGAGGTGACTGCTCATGCCTTGTGAATCCACGACCTCCCCAACAAACAACAATACACTGGCTGTACGTCCATCACAAATAAAGTAGCATTGAAGGTGCGAAGGCCCACCTTGATAGGTGATTCCACCTCCCCAAATACTACTCTTCGAGACCCACCAAAGGCTTTTACCATCAGATCGCTAGGACGTAACTCCAGGCCGGAATAATCAATTTTCATTAATGCTGACTTGGGTAGTACATTCAAAAACGACCTTGTATCCACCAAAACTAGAGATAGAGTAGTGCCCCTGCACTCCATAGAAATATGTAACGCTTTGTTATGATCTCTCCCTTCTGGAGGAAGATCAAAATCTGTGAAGTCCAAACCGTTCCCAACAGATATGTTAGTACAAACATTCTCGAACTAATTGACTGTTATCTCGTGCAACACGAATGAATTCTTCAACAACTTCATCAAAACATTTCTATGAGGTTCTGAATAAATCAACAAAGACAAGTATACATCTTATAAGGGGTGTGACTTAACTGGTCAATTATGCTATAATCACTCTTCCTGATAATTCGCATCAACTCCTCAACTTCATCGGGAACTGAAGAAGCTTCTGGTACTGGAATTGGTTGAGCCACATTGGCTGGTGTAACTCTCGGATTTCCAATTGTTACATGTTGTTTTCCTTTTCTCTTACAGAGGCATATGACACATCTTATACATTGGAAGGACCAAACACTCTCCCGCTTCTAGTCACTCGACCCACGCCAGAGAAATTATGAACATCCCCTTCATTGTCTTCAGTACATTCTTTCTTAGAAGGACCAGGATTTGCCTCTTGCTTCACCCCATGGTAGTAAACATCAGCACCATAATTCCATGGGATGGCCTTCTCACTAGTATATGGCATGTGACCAGGTATCGTAATCATCAAAGGAGGCGCCCTAGATGGAGTAGGAATGCGCACATGGGTGTAAGGAATAGATATCACAACAACGTCTTCTTTGGTAACCTTTCGGCATCTTGGTCTTCTATCGAACTGTAGGGAACCCTCATCCATCAAGAATTGGATGCCAGCTTTCAAATCATCACAACCCTTTGATTGCTCTATACACCTGGCATAGTCTGAAGCACAGCCTGGGAAAATAGAATTGTCAAGCAGATACCTTTTAATATACCATAACGGAGTAGTCACCTGTTCCACATTCACAACTAGATTCAACATTTCTCCATTATCGTCAATCATATTAACAACACCCCCTCCATGTCTAGGAATTGGGTTCTGGACTACATAAGGACCAGTCGCTGGAGTAAACTCAATTGCCTTGGCATCCAACAAGTCTTGTACTTTACATTTTAACGCAAAACAATTATCGGTAGAATGACCAACTCCTCCATAATGGAATTCACATCTTGCATTAGCATCATAGTTATGAGGAAGTCTTCCAGTGGATGGTGGCATAATTCTCAAACTGATCAATTTCAAATTGAGCAAATGATGGAGTGCTTCGATGAGAGATATTGGCAAGGGATCAAATTTTCTCAGCTGTCTCTGTTGTTGATTATTATACTGACATGGAACATCTTGATGTCTTTGTTGTTGAGGTGTCAGATTTTGTCTCTGCAGCGGAGGAGCATTAACAGGAATAGAAATAACATTGATTTGTTGGTGTTGACGATCTTTTCTTCTTCCTCCATGAGAATAAACTGCACTCGTGTCGCCTTCCCTTTTCTTGGGATAAGTATTGAATGGTTTTTTACCACTCCCTGACGAGCCACTAGAGCCTCCAATATGAATTTCCCCAATTTCAAACCCACCTCAATTCTTTCACCAGCCATAACCAACTCTGCAAATCCTGTTGAAGCACTCCCTATCATGTGCTTTTAAAATGACCCTTGCAAGGTACTCATAAACATATCAATGAGTTCTCGCTCCATTAGCAGAGGTTGAACCCTCTCAGCCAACTCACGCCACTTCTGAGTGTATTCCATGAAAGATTCTTTTGGTCACTGTGACAAATTCTGTAACTGAGTTTGATTAGGTGCCATATCCATATTATACTGATAATGTTTGACAAAAGCCCGAGCAAGATCGTTCCAGCAATGAATATGGGTTTTATCCAACTTCATGTACCACTCCAGGGATGCCCCAGATAGGTTATATTGAAAGAAATGAATCAAAAGCCCTTGATCCTCAGTATGCACTGACATCTTTCAGAAATAAGCAGTTGCATGAGTAACGGGACATGACGAACCGTTGTACTTTTCAAATGCAGGTGGTTTGAACTTTGGAGGAACTTTCACAACAGATACTAGCCCAAGATCATTAGCATCCATACCAAGTACTCCTCGCCCTTCCACATCCTTCAAACATTCTTCCAACAACTGATACTTCATATCCTCAACCCGAACCTCTGGCTCAGAACACCGAACAGAAAACTGATCTTCATCCTAATCATAGTCATAATCATGCTCCTAATAGTTTCTTACGCCACCATGATTATCTCTTCTGTTCCCCATAAGATGAGGTCCTGGAGACGGGGGAAACTGCCATATGTTGCACACAAAAGAGTTGCCAGGTGTGATACGGTGGGAGAACTGACTAGGGTTTTGCGTTTGTTTTTGCAAATGTTTTGGTTGAGCAAGAGTCGCCACCGGCTTTTTATTTTATCCTAAGGAAAGGTTTAAAAAGCACAGCAAAAACCTTTGAGATTTTTCTTGGATTCAGGGAGTAGATTATAAAAGGGGAAGGTATTAGAACCCCTTCTATCCATGGTTATCCATGGGCTCTTAGGTACTTGCTTAGATCAACTTGCCTTGGTTTTCAATTGTTTAAAATGGTGCTTTGTGTGTGGTTTTGAAAATGTTTTTGAAAAGATGCCTTGTGCTAGGCTAACCTTGTAACAATTCTTTACTCGAATGTTTTACAAAAGGTGTTTTATCTTTTTAAAAAAAGATGTTTCAAGGGTTCAAAAAGTTGATTTTGAAAGTGCTTGTGAAGTGAGTTTTGAAATTAGGCAAGTGTTTTTTTTTTTGGCAAATTGACAAGTACTTAAGAGTTTATCTACCCTAAAGTTTTCTCAAAGATTTTTGTTATGTTTTTAAACCTTTTGACAATTTTGTTCCACCATTGCATTTGGTGGACAATCTTGTCTTAGGAGATGAAAGGGACAGGCGCGGGTCATCGTTTGGATCATAATTGCAACGGCGTTAAATGTCTTTGGGCAATTTTCTTTAAGGGACTTGATCATTTGTTTTTGTTTTGTTTTGAAAAGTTTTATCGAGGGACTATGATCATTCAATTTGTTTGCTTTGCCCAAAGAAATTCAACATACAACATGGCCCATTTATTTGAAGGCAACAAAGTGGAGTACCCTAGGGGTGCTAGTGTGAGATGTGTTGTTTATTTTCATGCTCATTCATCTTGTATTAGGTCAAACTATTTTTTGTCGTTTTTTCGCATGCAAACCCTAATTCTAACATGGCATAATTAGAAAGCGTATAAAGTGCGAAATTTAAATTCCTACGCTATTACAACATAATAATATAGGGAGGGGGGGTACAAATTTACAAATGGGGGATATTTAGACAAGAATTTAAATCTAAATTATTACATCATTTTTTTAAATATTTGCAAGGTAAATAAATTACATGATTAAATGGAAATGAAGTAAATATGCAAAATGCAAAAAGAAAGTTTTTATGTGTATGAAAAAAAAAGCATTGTTTATGTAAAATAAAATAAGAAAATAAAAAGGTATTATTTTTGAGTATTTTCAACTTTTAGGGCAAAAACCCTAATTTTAATCAAAATGAACATCAATTAATTAATCCACATAATCTTTATTATTTACATACAAAAATAAATAAAACATGGTATATTTGTAAAAAAGGGTCATTTTTTAGTGTTAAATATTAAAAATAAAATATATATATTTTTTGGCATTTTTACTCTAAGTATATTAATATATATAGGTATATTTATATTATTTTAAATATTTATTATATACAAATAATAATAATAATAAATTTTTTTTTTAGAAAATAGTATTTTTTACATAAAATATTTTCAGAGGGTAATAAAAAATAAAAATGAAAATGAAAATGTATTTACACTATTTTCCATTTATTCTAAATGATAATATATATTTATTTATGTGTAAATCAAAAGAGAATCAAATAAATACCACATAAAATCAAAAAATGATGAGAAAAATATTTTCAAAATTTTAATGTGCTGAGAAAAAATAAACAAGTCAAACAAAAAAAGAAAAAGTCAAAAAGAATTAATAATAAGGCAAATGGGCTTAGGGGTGTGAAACAGAAAAAATGGTGTGAATAGCAAAATGATACAGGCCCAGTCCAATCCACTTCTTCTTCAACCTTTGGCCAAAAACGCGCGCCTTGTTACAGAGATTCAAACATCCTGATTCTTTGAGATTTTGCACAAACTTTCAACACAAAACATGTCAAGCATTGAATCACGATTCCAAATATATAAAAAACTCATCCTAACTCTCAGAAATGAGAGAGAATTTTATCAATCCCAAATCATGACCTAAACTTTCTGCCATTTTCAAAGCTTAAATTCTCTCAACTCAGGCAAAAGAAATGGAATGTAAAGCTATGTACATGCTCAGGGCTATGAATAGAACCTTGTTTCTTCACAAACTTAAGACTAAAGATGCATAATAAGAGAGATACGAGTTCAAAATTTTACCTATTCAGTTGAACTTCTATCTGGAGAATGAGGAACTTTCAGTGCAAGGTGATGATTGGAAAAGCTTCCTTGAGGTCCAGGGATGCTATTCCAATGTTTACTTTGTCTTAAAAGTTTCTGAATCAAGCTGTAGAACTTCACCTGCAAGTCAAAGATGTGAAAATGGTGGAGGTGGTTAGAGCAATTACAGATCGTGCCTTAGCTTCTGGATAGCTTGCATAGGTTGTAAGTAAGGTAGAGGAACAAGTTTGGGCCAGAAAGCTTGAAGGGATTGAGAGATGGCACTCAATCTGCAGGGCTTGCTCTGTTTGAGCAGTTTGATGGTGTTTCTGAGATGGAGAGTGTTTGAGGGGTCAAGGATTCGTGCAAAAGCTTGGTTGGGATGTTTTGAATGTGTCCACAATATTTGCTTTCTTGTTCTAAGGCTGAGATGGAAGTTGGCACAAGTTATGCAATGTTACTTGAATTTGAAGCAAGCAATGGTCACTTGGTGTTTTAGGTCAGTAGGGGGCCTCTAATCCTGCTGCATAAGCCTCTCTTGATCAGAGCAATTTGCCCATAATCTTGTGCCAAAAGGATTTTGCTTGTACCTTCTTGGATTTCAATTTGACATAAAGCTAGCTTTTTACAAAAATGGATAAAGCACTTTATCTAGTTTAGGATTAATCTTGCATACAATGCTTGCACTCAAAGAACAACACCTTAACACATTGAATATGAATTAAATTATTGAGTATGGAATGGTTCAAGGACCTGTAATCAAGCATAAAGCAAGCTAAGTTCAGATTTGCAAGTTTATGAACATGCTTTGATGAAGAACAAAAGTGAATTTTTGCCAACTTGTGAAATTCGAATCTCTCAAGTTATGAGGTTGTTTGATGAGTTCTTTGACATTTTGGAAAGCTTGGAATGTGTACTACAATCCATATTTGAAATGCAAATTAAAATTCCAAGTGGAAGGGTATGAAAAGTGGCCTTGAAGTGGGGTAGAAAACCTTGTCAAAATAGGTTAAAATTTCACTAAGTTAAAAATGGTTTAGTGCCCTTATTCAAAAAAATGTAACTTGAGATAAAAGCTTCAAATGAGAAAACTTTGGGAATCAAAGTTGTAGATTATGCAACAAGCTACAACTTTCATGTTTTGACTTTTGTTTGAATCCAAATGGATCTTGGTGAAAAGGTGGGGCAAAGTTGGGAAAAAATTAGGGTTTTTCATAACTTAGAAAAATTCTAAGTTATGAAAAATTCCATTTTCTAACCCTAATTTGCAATTTGTGATTTCTTGGTGAACAAGTTTCATGATTTGGCATGTTTTGGTGAAAAATGAATCTTGACTCTTGATTTTGACTAAAAAGTCAAAGTTTGACTTTTCAGTATACAGTCAAAACTGATCAATTGACTGGGAAATTCAACTGTCAATCTTGTGTACTTGGGATCTTTTGAACTTGTTGAGCATGTCAAGATAATTCCATGGGGTCCTTGAGTCCATATGTGAGCTTGGTTTGCCATTGGCTAGGTCAAACAGTCAAAAATTGCCTCTGTACAGTCAAAACCCTAAAAATGACCATTTTACCCTTTTAGTGATCTGATCAAATTTCTTGTGGAATTGTGATCCAAACTTGATAAAATGGTTCATATGAGTTCATAATGTTGATGTGGATCAAATTTCATGAGATTTGTCTGTCAATTGGCCACAGTTGACTTTTTCCCCAATACAGTTGATTTCTAGGTCAACTGTCCAATTGACTAGGCAAAATTTGGAATCAGGACTTGAAACTTGGTATGGATAAACTTAGGAGGTCAATATGAAGCAAGAAAGTCATCTTGGGCATTTTAGGTTAAAACATCTTTGTGAAAACACAAACCCTAATTTGGGGTTAGCAGTGCAAGGAGGAGTCTTGAGCAGATGAAACCCTAACTGGATCTTGAGCTTCAAGAGCTTTGTGAGGAGAAATCAATGAGAAATGGGAGGGAAAATTTTGGGGTACAACAAGGTGGCCTATGAAAATTCCCAATGGGGTGATCTTACACATCCCCTAGTCCCACATAAATGTCCCGGTAAAGCCCTTGATTCCCACCATCCACTGAATATCGGCGTTGATTGTTGACAATGGCAACCAATTCCTCCTGTCGGCGATTCACGTTGGTGATGACCTTCATGAACTGGGTCATTTGAGTAGCCACCTGGGCTCTCATTTCAGTGAGTTTAGATTGGACTTGATCCATTTGTCTTAGCAAATTGTTTCTGGTGGAATACCAGTGAGTAGTCGTCTTGAATTCTGAATAAGAAAAGCAGAGTAATAAGAAAACCGTCTTGAGATAACCTGTCATGTTATGAGATGTATGATATGCATGATATGTTTGTCATTTCCAGGTATGCAAGAGTCCTTTTAACCATCAACCATGGCGTGCCACCAGATGTAATCACAACTGTACAATTAAAGAAAAAGGAAAATCATCAAAACAAATAATTCATTCATTCATAAGCTGAATACAGCTAAGAGTGTGACAAAACACGCATGTTGTACCCCAAAATTTGCCCTCCCATATTCTTCAAGATTTGCAAAGAGCATGCTTCACAATCTCTCAAGAGTTGCACAGTTTAATGGCCTCCTAACAGTCAAAAACTAGGGTTTTGGTTCTGGCAAAGAAATTGAAGTTTTCAAGGGTCCAATAAAGTCCCACATGCCTACAAACATGGTCAAGCATCCATATGCCAAGTTTCAAGACTCACAGCACAAAATTGCACAGTCAAAAAACCCTAATTGCTCAACAGTCAACTGTAGGGGTAAAATGGTCATTTGACAGTCAAAAGTTCAAATTTTTGGTCAACATCTTATTTTGAAGCCACAAACATCATTTGATCAATGCTTGATCATGATTTTCAAGGTATGGCTCAAAAAGTCTCAAGATGCAAAAGTTTCCATATTTGGACAATTGAAAAAGTCAACTGTAACTTGACCAAGGCATAACTTCCACATGGTTCATCAGAAAAATTCCATCCAAAGCTCATTTTGAAGAGAATGACATTTCCTACAACTCATCTTCACACTTCAAGTCCAAGAAATGCTCTCACAAAAAGTTATCAATCTCAACATTATAGGTCATTTTCAAAAGTCAACAAAAAGGGACTTTAAGTCAAAGACGATAACTTGAGATTGGTAAATCAAAATGACATGGGACCAAAGGCATTGGTTAGAGGACTTCAAGACCTTTCCAAAATATCCAAGAACATGATCAAAGCTTAAAAATTGAGCAAGATATGCCTTGTGGAAGTTGGGAAATTTTTGGGAATTTTGAAAAGTCAACTTTGCTTCAAATGCCTCAAAATTGCTAATGGGCCTCAATTTCTTCCAAGAATCATCACCCAAAAGCTATGCACGACCCATTGGCCCTAAGGGGAGTTATTTTCTTATTTTTAATTTATTAATTGAATTTTTAAATCTATTAATTCATTTAATTCAAATTAGATATGAAAAAAATACTCAATGCCACCTTTCAAATCTTTTTATGCAGCATTTCTACTCATCATAACTTCAAGATTTCGTGCATCACTAAAAAGGCAAGAATTGGCAATGATTGGCATCAAAAAGGAAGGAAAAAGATTGAAAAAGATTCATGAAAAATCAAATATTGAAACATTGATTGCAAAGGTTTTTGGACTTGTTTTGTAAACCTAAATCATTCCTCATATAAACCAGAACACAACCCTAATGCTCAGAACCTGGAAGCTGCGCTCAGAATCAAAAACAAACTTTGCATTTTTCACTAAAAATTTCAAAACTGAAAACTGTATTGCAGGGTGATTCAAATCCTACAAACGATTCCAAAAGCTTGCTGAGGCCTTCCTGAACATAACTCAATTCTTTTCCAGTCCCCACGCATCAAGAAGTGGTAGAATAAAGTCAAACTTTCTCAAACTTTTTGCATATTCGTGTCTCATGATTCATGCAGTGTTTTTGATTTCTAATGCTTGATTTGTATTAATTTAATCATTCTGAAGCTAACAGTGCCATTCAATTGAGTTTTTAAGGCCTGTATGAGAATCCACCATGGGAGCTCGTTAGGGTTGCAGAAGTTTGAAATTGGGGACTTTTGCATATGGAATAATTAGACAGAAAGACCTACACCATTGCATTCGTGACATTCCAACGACTCAAAACCACACCCCGCGCTCAATTTATATGAGCCCAGGGCCTAATCGCTATTTTTGTGTTCTTCATTTAGTGGGGGTTTAAAACCCCCGCTATCCATTCCATATTTTTCAGGTGAAAACGAAGCAATTGGAGAAGATGATGCGTGTTGGACTGTGGTTGGCTGATTCAAATAACTGGCGCCTTTTTTATTTGTTCCACTAACCCTTGTATTCTCTCTCATATTGATCAGATTCCACTAGTTTGACAAAGAAACGCATTTGGCTGAGTGGGAAGTGTGTTGTCCTTCAAGCATTGGGACCTGGGTTCGATTCCCAGGTCCCCATCCCTTCTCAATATTATTTTGCTTAATGTGTTCCTACGCAGCATGTCCTTCAGTGGTCTACCATGCATCCAATACCTTGGCGCGCCACATGTCCCAGGAGACGAATCTAAAGGTCAGGATGAGAGGTCCATCATACACATCAGTTGACCATGCCACACATGCGCTGGAAAAAGTCAACAGGCCTTGAATCTGTTGGGCCTAATTGCTTTCTACAAACCTCCAAAAGGGTCAACAAACCCCCTTTGTTTGTATTTATTTCCTTTATTCTTTTCCTTTTTATTTTGTTTTAATTATTTTCTTTTAATTCTTCAAATTAATTTTAATAACATAAAAATACAAAAAAATCAGAAAAGTCAAAATAAAAATATGTTTTAATATTTAATTCAATGTTTTATTTTGTAAATAAATTTAATAATTAACTTAGTTTTAATTTTCAATTTTTTTTATTAATAACCATGTATTAAATTAATATTTCGCAAATAACCGGGTTTCGGAAAAAATTACGCAAATAACCATGTTTCAGATGGCTCCACAAAGGAGGAGCCATCTCAATTGGCGCATGCACCTAGGGTTTTGCCCTAGGCGCCATCTCACTTGGCGCCTCCCTTGTCTTTTAGCCAAGTGAGATGGCGCATGCTCCTTAAAAATGAGAGGAGGCGCCATCTCACTTGGCGCCTAGGGCAAAACTAGGGTTTTTTGCTGTTTTATAAATAATTCGTCCGTTTCTTTGAAATTTCTCACACTTTCTCGCACTGTATTTTTATTTTGTACTCCCTTATTTATGTAATGACGTCGCCTATGATTTTTAGCAGAGATGGTTACGTTATATTCTCCGCCACGAAACCTGCGATGAAAATGAAATTCTGGCACATTCACTCCATGGAGCGTCTGAAGCGGGAGTTGATGCGGTGGCTAGATGGAGACATCACCGAGGGGGAAAAAATTCGAAGGATCCAGTGAAAACGAACAACAACCTCGCATGCGACAGGAAGACCTAATGTGTGGTTGGAGGAAGTCAAAACAGACAGTGATGTAATGCTGATGATGCATGGGTCAGATGAAATTGTGTTAACAGTTGTAATTTCCTAGATTGAATATCGTTAATCATTGTTGTACGCGAAAACCCTAATGTAATTTCCTATATTGAATTTCTTAAATTGTGTGAACAGTTTTATTAACGGAAAACCCATAATGTTTACAACACAAATATTGAAAAGATTTATTGTATTACAAAATTTATGTGGTCGAGCCAGACGCCCGATTCGGACAGTTTTTGCGATTGTGTCCGACCTGACGGCATAAACCACACTTTCTTTCTAACCTGTCAAGATCGTCCATTTCTGTTGTTATGCGCCTGCTTTTGGGACGACCCTTCTTGTTCCTTCGCATTTGGTCATTGTGCCAAACTATATCACCGTTGTATTCAGGCCAATAGTCCGGTTTTGCCACCAAAGGAAAGTTGTTGTTGTAAACAGTGAGCAACGTTTCAGATTTATAAACGTTTGAGAGCAGTTGAAGCGCGTCTTGATGGGTATGAGCACAAGCGGCAATCACATGAGAGCAAGGCATACGAAAAGCTTGAAACCTGCCACAATCGCACCATTGAGAAGGTAAAATGACCCTGTATTCTTGTCTTGCCAGGCCTTCATTGTGGTCAATTGTCTCTTTCACAATGAAGTTGTGGCTATGGCGGTCAAACCGTGTAACCATGTGAGTGTTGGCTTTAGCACTTTCAGCCTTAATGTATTTCATACAGCTTTCACTCCATAGTTGTCCTGATTGCAAGACCACATACCACATTTCACCTCTTTTGGCAAATAACGCAGCCATCCTAAAATACGTGGATTTTACCAAGGCAGTGATGGGGAGGTTTCGTATGCCCTTGAATACCCCATTCATTGATTCAATAAGATTTGTTGTCATATGCCCCCATCTTTGGCCATTGTCGTATGACCTAGTCCACTTTTCGACCGGTATATTGTCGATCCACGTACCGGCTTCTGGGTTAGACAAACGGATCTCGTTGCGGTAATATTTGAATGTGGGCTGTGTCAGTGCGTATCCCGCATTCATCACCGCTTTCCTCAATGTTTTGTCCTTGACCTCCCTCGAGAAATTCTGGACGATATGCCTGACGCAATAGACATGCGTAGAAGGAGGGTCATGCCAACCATTTGCCGGATTATTATAGGCACTTTCAATGGAGGCATGTCTGTCCAAGATCAAACAGAGATCTGGTTGAGGAGCCACGTGTGTACGAAGATTTTTCAGGAAAAAGCTCCAAGCACCACCGATCTCCCCCTCGACAAGGGCAAACCCAACGGGGAAAATGTTATTGTTGCCATCTTGTGCAACTGCCATCAAAAGCGTGCCTTTGTACTTCCCATACAACCAAGTCCCGTCTATTTGTAGAATTGGTTTGCATGATGCAAACCCTGTGATGCATGGTTGAAATGCCCAAAAGACGCGACTGAATATTCCGTTGCCATGTAGTAGACTACCATCTTGGGCGTACGCTGGCAATGTTTCCAGAACATAAACACTACCTGGAGAATATGTTTTGAGTGCATTTAGGTAGCGGGGAAGTTCTCGGTATGACTCCTCCCAGTTTCCGTACACCCTTTCAATCGCCTTAGTCTTTGCTAACCACGCCTTACAGTAAGATGGAGTGTAGTTAAAAACCATGGTGATGTGGGAGATGATTGTTTTCACCTTCAAAGAAGGGTCGTTGCTGACCAGGGGTAGGATTTCTTGACAGATTAGATCATGGTCGAGTTTTCGGTGGTCTTGTGATTGAGTGGAACTTACACAAGTATGGGTAGTCATGGAACCTATGACCCAGCAGTCACCCCTTATTCTGTATGAAGCGGTCAGCTTGAACATACAGTCAGGGTGGACACACTTGATCTTGTACCTTTCCGGGTTTACACGATCCACCTTATAATCAACCGAGTTGAGCATGTGAAATTTTTTGATGGCCCTTATGCATTCCTCTCTATTACGAAACTTGTCCTTCTCTTTTAAATTTTCATCCGACTGCATATACGGTTGGAAAAACAAGTCCGTAGAAGGTTCATCTCCGCCCATGTTGAAGTTTGTCATGTGCGTAGGTGGTGTGTAGATTTTGTCGGTAGGAATACTTGGGATGCCATCATCGTCAGAATCATCGTTCACCATTTCATCAAACTCTAACTCGTTATCTTCTTCTTCATCATCAACTGCATCCACCTCATCTTGCTCATTCTCCAAAGGATCAACCTCCTGTGTCACCGGAGGCTCTTGAAACAAAACGTACAACTCAATAGAGTCGTTTCAAGAATAGACATGGCTGGAAATCATGTTCTGGAAATCCTCGTCATCTTGAATTTCAACCTTATAAAAAATAACTTGGTTGTTTCCAAAAAAGACTGGACTCTGATAAAATATCTGGGATACCGGGCCTCGTTCAAGTTTGGCCTCCAATCTTTTCTTAAAGTACGAGAAATTTGCTTTCCCGTTTAAGAGAAATCGAACATTGTCGGTGTTTCTAAACAAAAACCCAACTGTGGGACACATGTATGTCTCACCGTTGAAATGGGCTTTGACAACAAATTGTGGTGAAGAGGCCATTGTGTAGAATTGTTTTAAGGTATGAAGGTTGGAATGTTTTAGGTTTATTGATTGTATGAAGGTATGAATGCTGGAATGTTTGAAGGTTAGATGACTGATTCGAAGGTTGGAAAAATTTACAGTTTATGTGAATGAATGTTATGTTCAACGTAAGGCAAAAAATTTCAATTAAGTAAGTGATGCAACCCCCCAAGGCTGCCAATAATATTACATGCATGGGCTTATGCAGCCACCTAGCCTGCCACCCATCAACTCCAATGGCCTTGCATGCAACAAAGAAAGGAATCCCAAAGGCTGTCACGTAGCCTGAGCCAATGCTGTAAAAAGTGACACCTCTTATTCGCCAAATGGGGTGGCGACACCATTAATTTTTGTACTCTTTCGCCAAGTGAGATGGCGCCTCCCTTACTGTCCAATCGTGATACATGCATGGGCTTATGCAGCCACCTAGCCTGCCACCTAGCCTGGCCCTATTCTGCACACATAAATGTTTTGTGTAAGACTCCACCCATCAACTCCAATGGCCTTGCATGCAACAAAGAAAGGAATCCCAAAGGCTGTCACGTAGCCTGAGCCAATGCTGTAAAAAGTGACACCTCTTATTCGCCAAATGGGGTGGCGACACCATTCATTTTTGTACTCTTTCGCCAAGTGAGATGGCGCCTCCCTTACTGTCCAATCGTGATACATGCATGGGCTTATGCAGCCACCTAGCCTGCCACCTAGCCTGGCCCTATTCTGCACACATAAATGTTTTGTGTAAGACTCCACCCATCAACTCCAATGGCCTTGCATGCAACAAAGAAAGGAATCCCAAAGGCTGTCACGTAGCCTGAGCCAATGCTGTAAAAAGTGACACCTCTTATTCGCCAAATGGGGTGGCGACACCATTCATTTTTGTACTCTTTCGCCAAGTGAGATGGCGCCTCCCTTACTGTCCAATCGTGATACATGCATGGGCTTATGCAGCCACCTAGCCTGCCACCTAGCCTGGCCCTATTCTGCACACATAAATGTTTTGTGTAAGACTCCACCCATCAACTCCAATGGCCTTGCATGCAACAAAGAAAGGAATCCCAAAGGCTGTCACGTAGCCTGAGCCAATGCTGTAAAAAGTGACACCTCTTATTCGCCAAATGGGGTGGCGACACCATTCATTTTTGTACTCTTTCGCCAAGTGAGATGGCGCCTCCCTTACTGTCCAATCGTGATACATGCATGGGCTTATGCAGCCACCTAGCCTGCCACCTAGCCTGGCCCTATTCTGCACACATAAATGTTTTGTGTAAGACTCCACCCATCAACTCCAATGGCCTTGCATGCAACAAAGAAAGGAATCCCAAAGGCTGTCACGTAGCCTGAGCCAATGCTGTAAAAAGTGACACCTCTTATTCGCCAAATGGGGTGGCGACACCATTCATTTTTGTACTCTTTTGCCAAGTGAGATGGCGCCTCCCTTACTGTCCAATCGTGATACATGCATGGGCTTATGCAGCCACCTAGCCTGCCACCTAGCCTGGCCCTATTCTGCACACATAAATGTTTTGTGTAAGACTCCACCCATCAACTCCAATGGCCTTGCATGCAACAAAGAAAGGAATCCCAAAGGCTGTCACGTAGCCTGAGCCAATGCTGTAAAAAGTGACACCTCTTATTCGCCAAATGGGGTGGCGACACCATTCATTTTTGTACTCTTTCGCCAAGTGAGATGGCGCCTCCCTTACTGTCCAATCGTGATACATGCATGGGCTGCCACCTAGCCTGCAAGAGTGACACCTTACATTTTTTGTAAATGCATGCATGCATATGTGTAACACCCTAAGCATGCAAATGTGACACATCGCAGGCATGCAACCACTACATCAAACTTATTTGCCTATAAATACATACCTTATGAAACATCTCTCACACCCACACAACTCTCACTCTCTTCTACGAAATATTTCTTAAGTCTATCATACTCTCTATTTCTTCCTAAGTCTTTCATTCTCTCAAGCATTCTGAACAATGGCTCTTCTAACAATGGGAGATACTCACAGAGGCACAAGGGAAAACATTGCTGCATTTGTAAGTCTCTTCTTTGGTTATACATTTTTCATACTTCAAATAACGTGTTGTTCATCTTAATTAATCTTACTCTTGTTTAATTATGATCTCAGGATACACAAAGATTCAGAATCCGTTCGCACAAATACCTGGCTCCCGACCCATTTATCGTCCCTTATCTGGAATATGCAGGTTTTGGACACGTGATAAAGATCTCCAACTGCACCATTGACTCAAAATTCATTCTTGCAATGTTGGAGAGGTGGAGACCGGAGACCCATACATTTCACCTACCAATAGGTGAATGTACCATCACTCTCGAAGATGTGTACATGCTACTGGGCCTCCCTATCGACGGTAAGGCGGTGAACGGGTCGGTTCAACAACCCAACTCACAGTGTGAAGAACTGTTGGGTAGGGACATGGTAGAAGGTGGTGGAGCAAGAGGGCAGGGAATACTACTCACTGACCTGAAACGGCATTATGCAAGTATGGAATTAAATGAAAATTCCTCAGAGAATGACCGAGTAGTAAAAGCCAGAACGTATATTATGATACTTTTTGGTACATTTTTATTTCCCGAAAGTACGGGAAAAAGTGTAAATTTCATGTACTTACATTTACTAACAAATTTTGATAAAACTAGAAAATATAGTTGGGGTTCTGCAGTATTAGCCCACCTGTACAGTTCCTTGTGCAAAAACGCAGTCAAGGAAAAATGTACATTTTATGGGTGCGCATTTTTACTACAAGCCTGGGGTTGGTGGAGGATGGAGTCCTTAAACCCCATCAACAACAACACTTTTGGTTTCCCGTACGCAACAAAGTAAGTCATTAAGTTATAGCATTTATAACTATTCTGCTCTTTCCAAAATATATGCTAAAAATAACATGTTTCTCATTTCCTTTAGGTACTGCGTGAGGGGAATGGATTACGGCAAGAATCCCAGATTCAATGTCGCACTCTACCGGAATCTGTTGGATCACTTAGGCCCAGATGACGTACGTCGTAGCTTTTAACTTTTGTTCATTTTAATTATTTATACATTACTTTTGCGCTTACCTGATTTAAATTTTATCGCAGTTCGTCTGGAGACCATATTTGGGTTTGGGCCATTCTCCAAATCCAGAGGATGCAACAACTTGGACTGCAAAGACTGCACTCATTCGGTTCAACATTGTGGAGATGCACCACAGCGACCGTGTGAAGATGCAGTTCGGAATGATCCAAGAGATACCAAGTGATCCAACAGATTTGTCCCCCTGGCATCTAAAAAGGGTCGACGCCCAGTGGGGTCTTACCAACTGGAAAGACTTTGCTCCAGAATGGTGTAAAATGTGGCAAAGGCGTCACCGCTACATCTTGCAATCCCCGGTTTTCCTTACTCAAGGTAACATGCGACACACTGATCAATATATGTCGTGGTACAGGTCGGTTAGTAACCCAGATATGCACGTGTCTCATCCGAGGTACTTGGTTGACCCACGCACACAATGGGCACAACCCTCGATTCCCCATCAACAAACCCAAAATCCATCAACCTCAAACCTACTCCCAAGAAGAAACAGACCAACAAACACACAACCACATTCCCCACCACAACACAACTACAATCAAATGCCGTACTACCAACCACAATCACCGCCAAACTACCAATACCCGGATATGCCTCAAACCCAACCACAATACCAACCCCAATACCAGCAAACCCACATACCCCAGACACAATTTCAGTCTTCCACATATCCCAATATGGCGCCCTCAACATCCAGCCTTAGCCCTGATATGGGAATGTCAGAAGATTATGACCAAGCCGACCAAACCTACCATCAACCACCATATCACCAAACAACCCAACATCCACAATACCAAACACCCCAAGATCCATTTCCTTTCTACCCCCATACTCAGACGACCAATGCTACCGACCAACCATGGAACCCCACCCACCGCCAACACGACCAAACTTCGAGGGTATGGGTAACCGACTGTACCAGAGCGGATCTTCGAGATATGGAGATCTTACTGATTTTATGGATTCGGATCGCATTGACTTTGCTGGGCCATCGACCTTGCCGCAGCAGGAAACGAGACGGCACCCAGCAAGAGAAAGGCGAGGACGGGGATGCGGAACTGGGGGTCATTACCGGGTTCCTGGGGATCACTGATGTATCTTTTTTTTTTCCAGTATTTTTTGTATCCATTTTTTTGCTGTTCTTTAAATGTAAAACAGTTGAATGTAATTATTTTTTTTTAAATAAAAAATCCATTTTGTTGATCTCTGTCTAATAGGCAACGCGCAGGAAAGAAAATAAAAAAAAAAATTTTTGCCCTAATTTTGTACATAGGCGTCATCTCACTTGGCTTAGGGCTTGCCCTAAGCACTTAGGCGCCAAGTGAGATGGCGCCTCCCTTAAAAAAAGAGGAGCATGCGCCAATTGAGATGGCTCCTCCTTTGTGGAGCCATCTCAAACATGGTTATTTGCGTAATTTTTTCCGAAACCCGGTTATTTGCGAAATATTATTTTAATACTTGGTTATTAATAAAAAAAATTCTTTAATTTTAGGTGTAATTTTAATGCTTTTTTTTAATAAACTAAAAAATGTAGAAATTAGAGTTTTAATACTTCTATTCTTTTTTCCCTTTTTTTACCATTATTAATTATTAATTATTTTTGTAAATAAAATTGTCATTAAATAATTAGGTTAAATTAGGTCAAACTTAAATCTATTTCTTTAATAATTAAAAATGCTTAGAATTAGGGTTTTTAATTCCAATTTAATTTTCTCATTAAATACCATAAATACAAAAACTCCAAAAAATAAGTTCTTTCTTTTATTTAACTTAATTAATTTATGATTTCGATTTAATTTCTTTAAAAGGGTCCAACGCCCTCGCATTCTCGATTTTTATTTCTTTTCGCACCTTTACTTTTATTTCCCTTTTTTAAATTTCATGTAATTGCCCCAAATCTTTGTAATAGATAATTAGGATATTTACTTTCCGCATTTTATTTATTTCAAATCGGGTCTTGGTTTAATTTGGCGATGTAGACCCGCGCCTTTGTAATAGCGTAGGACTTTTATCTTCCCGCACCTTTTAACTGTTAATAACCACATGAAAGAATGAATGCCAAAAATAAAAACAAAGCGTAGATCACCAATGCATGACAAGATAAACATAATTGAAAATGACACACAATTCACACACCACCCCTAGGGTACGCCTCACTGTTGCCTTGCCCCTCGAAATGTGGTCGTCGAGTAGAGGACGTTTTAGTAAGTCCTCATGTCCATGAACATGGCATGGGGGTAGCTTCTAAGGTGTCTTCCTATTGCTCTGGTGACCACAATGTCCCGAACCCTCGAATTGACCCGAACACCTCCAACGGTGGTGCTACCTACCTCTCAATGGTGGGATGGCACTACCTTAAGGACATTTACACAGCCTAATTCCTTAGGGCAGGTAGATGACTCGTAGATACTTGCTCTCTTCAAAAACAAATCAAAACTCTTTTCACACCGACACTTTTCAAAAAGATTTCAAAAACAATTTTTCAAACACTCTTGAGGACTGATACAAGAGTCGAACTGGAATTTTAAACGGAACTTTTTCAAACCCACTCACCTTGAAAAGCAAACAAACAATTTTGAAAACACAAATGAGCAAGTATCTAAGAGCCCATGGATAACCATGGATAGAAAGGATGCTAACACCTTCCCTTTCTATAAATCTACCTCCCGAACCGAGAACTAATCTCAATAAGGAATTTTTCTGTGCTTTTGTCCTTTCCATTTGGAGAAAATAAAAGACGGTGGCGACTCTTGCTTCCGCGAAATTTCGCGAAACCAGCGTTAAACAGTCAGTTCCAGATCCACCGATCACAACGCATTTCAAAATAGACATAACAAAGAACTAAGTACAAAAGATAAACAAATGGTCCCCTCAAACAATCCTGGGGGTGACCAAAACATCAATGGTAAATAGTGCGACTAAATCTCCAGGACAAGGCATGCTTCAAGGTGCTGACAATACTCTTCAAGCCTAGCTTTTTCCTTCAAAAGTTGTGATGCAAGCACTTTGCTTCCTTGGAACTGATCCTCCATGGCACGTCTCTGGGCTACCTCCCTCTCAATCTCAGCATCTCTGTCTTTGAGCTGTCTTTCCAGGTTCTGAATCTTATTCTTTAGCTACTTTCAGAGGCCCGAAGTTTCTGGTACTCTCGCTGCTTCCTATTCAACTCTTCTTCCATTTCGACATGAGACTTCTTTCTAAACCTAGTTATGTCAGAAGTTTCTCCTTGGGCATCTTTGAGTTTGCAAGCTAAGTCAGCCCTTTCTTGATCTACCCAATAGAATTTCATCCCCACCTCATGATCTTTTGCACGAAGTTGAATGTTCTCGACATGAACTTGGGTGAAAATCTCGGTAAGCACAGTGTCATTCAAAACAATAGGAGGTTGCTCACATAAAGGAGTCGATCTTGCAAATGGCAACCGTAGAATCTTAACCCTGTCCTTAATACATTCCATGTAAGGAACCCTATAATTAGGAACCTTCTTACTCAAAGTAGTTCTATCCTTCTTGTGAATTCCCTTCCAAGCACTTGTCATTTTTTTAACATCTCAGGATCACTTTGTGATACGGTGGCAGAACCGACTGTTTGACGTTGGTTTGCGTTTTGCATTTTTTTGTTTGCAAGATGTCGCGGTAAGCAAGAGTCGCCACCGACTTTTATTTCATCCAATCGGAAAGGAAAAAAAGTACAGAAAAAAATCCTTTTTCGAGATATTCTAAGTACGGGGGGTAGATTATAGAAAGGGAAGGTGTTAGCACCCTTTCTATCCATGGTTTTCCATGGGCTCTTAGGTACTTGCTCATCTTTTTAAAATTGCTTGCGTATGTGCTTTGTTTTTGAAAAGAGTTTTAACTTCGTGATAACCCTTGTATCAGTCCTCAAAGGTGTGACAAAGTTATTTTGAAAATTGTTTTGAAATGTAAGTGTGAAAAGTTTGGATTTGAGCAAGTACCTACTAGCATCTACCTACTCGAAAAAAGATTGTTCCTATTCTTGTTTCCTTTAGACAACGCTGCCCTACTATTGAGAAATAGGTAGCACCGCTGTTGGAGTCGTAAGGGTCGATTCGAAAGGGAAGTACGATCACTAAAGCAATGTTAGGACACCTTAGTAATAACCCTAGAGTCTTAAGATCATATTCAAGGCAACATTTCTGAGGCAACATTTCTGAGGCAACATTCGAACGGGACATTTGATCTTTTGGACAGGAGGGCAACCACTAAGACACCTTATGCTTAATGATCATTTACCGAAGGCAACCAAAGTGAGAGTATACCCTAAGAGTGATATGTGCGAGTGATTTGTTTTCAGTTATTTATCTTTGCACATTAGGGTTTTCTAACCGTATTAATTTGTCATGCATTTTTGTCATACAATCCTATTAGCATACATCTAAATAGTCAAATATTTGCTAGAATTAAAATGCGAGAAAGTAAATCTACGCTATTACAAGGCTTCAAGGAGGGGGATTAATTACATAGCCAAAAACTCGGGAAAAAGCGATAAGTAAAAGCCCTAGATTAAACAATTATAAACCATGAACAATTACAAAAAGATTAGCGAAAATAATTAACACGCGCGCGATGAATTAAATACGAAACAACTAGGGTTTTGACCCTTGACTTAAACCTATTGACGATTGATTAAGAAAATGTTTTTGTCATGTTTTGTTATTTAAGAAAATAAAGAAATCATTAAATTAAAAAGAAAAATCCTAATTCTACTTAATTTAAATTAAGAAAAATAAATTAATTTATTCTAAAACCTATTTTTGTATTTTTATTTATTTGAGAAAAAGAGAAAATAAAATTAAATCAAGAGTTTTAACCTACTTTCTATTTGATTTTATTTATGAAAATAAATTAGAATTTCCATAAATTAAACTAAATTAACTTAATTTTGATAATAATAAAAAAAAACTAATCCTAATTAAATTTTTTTTATGAAGTCTTGATTTTATGATTTTATGAAAAAAAGGTAAATTTGTGAATTAGGAATAAATAAAATAAATATTAAAAGAAATAAATAAAATAAAAGAAATAAGAAAAGAATGATGGGCCTGTGCTTAGCAATTAGGGGGTATATTGCTGAAATTCTGAGCCAAAATGATCTAAGCCCATTTGACTTTGCTGGATCTGGTGTCCATGTTGACTTGGGGCGTATGGTGGACCTTCAGGGGAGAAGCCTTGGATCTGGGCTAGAGACATGATTGATGGTTGGATCTTTATGGCACATGGTGGATGTACACTAATGCAACACGCTTGATCACCTGTTAAAAACAATATGAAACAAATATGGGACCTAGGGGTCGAACCCAGGTCCTAATGCCTTCTTCCAATACCACGCTACCATTTGTGCTACGCGTTTCTATTGTACATATAATAACAATAATGCATAATATATAAAATAGGATAGTTAATTGGAAAAACCCGCTAAAATTCAGACCACCCAACCAGGGAGTGCCACGCATCGTCTTCTTCACCAAACCGTCGTTTTAGATAAACAAGCTTTTACCTACAGAAGTTTCGTTGTAGGTACATACCTATGCATCTCAAAAAATTTCCACAAGCAAGATAAATGACCATGGCTGGTACCAATCAACTCGTCTCATCCTCACGAGCATCATGGTACCAAAATCAACGCCCAATTTAACATGTGCAAAGCCCTAAAACTAACCAAGAAACCCTAACAATGGCGTATCTTGATTCCTGTACTATAAATGCAATTAAGCAATACCAAAAGCTTGCAAACTTAATGATAAACAGAATATATGAATCAAACGTGCAAATGATGCAAAAATCAATGAAAACGAAATCCAATTTTTGGGACAAACCGTGGCCTCTGTACTTACGATTCCAGGCGTGAGAAAGCTCGCAATTGATTGGAATCCCTTCTGGAGATGTCCAGGAGTCTGTTGGTATCGTGATAATGGATTGAATCGGCCTCTAGGATAGAAATTGGATCACCACTTTTCCTTTACTTTTTGAAGTTTGTTCTGCCTCTTTCACGACTGCTAGCCTCTTCCTCTTGCCTTGGATACCTTCTGTATATGTAATGCAACACATTAGGTCAACAAAAACGAATTGAATCTTGCCCATTATGAAGATTTGATTTGGTCTTTCATGGAATATGATATCCTTCCAAATTTGCTTCAATCCAATCTTTTTCAAACCAAATCAATCTTGCACGAATTGGTTATCCTGCTAGCTGTACATAGACTCAAAAGATGCACAAAAAATCCAAGATTTGATTTGATTTTATTGTTTTACCATTTAATTTGATTTATTTTGATTTAAATGAATAAAAAATCAAAATAAATGATAAAAATAATAGGTGGAAAAGCTCAGGGGTCGTGGGTCCTATTAGAAACATGTTTCAAACAAGAAAACATGGGCCCCTTTGGAAAAAATGCAAATTTGATCAATGTTGACTTTTGGCAATTTTGTACAAATGGTCAATTTGGCCAATGCATAACTCTATCAATTTTGACCCTAGAGATGTGTTCTTGGACTTTTTAGAAAGCTTAGGATGTCCCCTAAGTAACCTTTTTGGTCTCATCTCAATTTATTCTTCCATGTTCATGTATGAAGCTTTGACCCAAAAGGTGTTTTTGTTGACTTTTCAAAATGACATATAATGTCAAAATTTATATCTTTTTCTGAGTGCATATTTTGAACTTGGGAGATGAATATTAATTGTAGGTAATTGAATCCTCTTTAAAATGAGCTTTGGATGGGTCATTTCTGATAAAGTATGAGAAAGTTATGCTTGGTAAAAGTTGAGTTGACTTTTCCTGCAAAACCCTAATTTAGCAACTTTTGGGTTTTAATGAATTGTGAGCAATCCTTGATGAATCATGATCAACCCTTTATCAAATGATGAATGATACTTAAAAATAAGGATGTTGACCAAAAATCTTGAAGTTTGACTGTATGTGGGCCACAATTGACCTTTGACCTAGCACAGTCGATTTTCAGGCCTTTGAGCAATTGACTGAGCAAACTTCTTCTACAAGGATTGAAACTTGACATGGATGATCTTGAGAACATATTAGGACAATGGTGAGCATTTTGGATCCTTTGGACTCAAGCATCTTGATGAAAAATGAAACCCTAATTTGATGTAGACTGCCTTAGGAGAGAGTTTGTCTGGTCAACTCTTGAACTTTCTTGAGCAATTTGGGGACCTCACTTGTCATGTGTTGAGAAATATGGGAGGGAAAATTTTGGGGTACAACAGCTGCCCCTGTTCAATCTTCTTAAACCTGAGGATGTAGATTGGCTTGTCTGCCTTTCGTGATCTGAAGGTAGAAGATGATTGAACACTAGAGTGCCCAGAAATTTGCACTCGTATGAAGTGATTTGTGATATCAGGAATGGGCTTGTAGATGCCATTTGGTAGATGCTAGAGAATTGTCGGAGATGAGCTTAAAGATGCCATCCAAAGAGATGTCTATCGCATAAGAGATTCCTTTGCGAGAACCCGTATACCTGTTGTTAAGGAGGACTTCGCTGGGGAATGCTGGTCTTTATCTTGGGAGAAATAGAGTTTTAGGAGCTTCAGTTGTCTGTTACTCTACTGGGGAATCATCTCTTAGTCGAGGAGGTGAAAGTGAACTGCTATCTGGTCAGGGTACAAGCTGCACCGCGACTTACTGGGGAAATGCGAAACCAATTGTGTTTGATCAGGTCCAGGTCTTACAGTGTTGTGGACTGCTGTCTGGAGATAAGAGAAAAGAAACCTGGATGGTAAGGTTATGAGAGGAAACCTGGATGGTAGGGTTACTTTGAGATGAAAGCCTGGATAGTAGGGTTTGAGAAGGAACCTGGATAGTAGGGTTACTTCGACATGAAAGCCTAGATAGTAGGGCTGTGAGAAGGAACCTGGATAGTGGGGTTACTTTGATATGAAATCCTGGATAGTAGGGCTGTAAGAAGGAACCTGGATAGTAAGGTTACTTCGACATGAAATCTTGGATAGTAGGGTTGTGAGAAGGAACCTGGATAGTAGGGTTACTTCGATATGAAAGCCTGGATAGTAGGGCTGTGAGAAGGAACCTGGATAGTAGGGTTACTTCGATATGAAAGCCTGGATAGTAGGGCTGTGAGAAGGAACCTGGATAGTAGGGTTACTTCGATATGAAAGCCTGGATAGTAGAGTTGTGAGAAGGAACCTGGATAGTAGGGTTACTTCGATATGAAAGCCTGAATAGTAGGGCTATGAGAAGGAACCTGGATAGTAGGGTTACTTCGAAATGAAAGCCTAGATAGTAGGGCTGTGAGAAGGAACCTGGATAGTAGGGTTACTTCGAAATGAAAGCCTGTATAGTAGGGTTGCGAGAAGGAACCTGGATAGTAGGGTTACTTCGAAATGAAAGCCTGTATAGTAGGGATGTGAGAAGGAACCTGGATAGTAGGGCTGCAAGAAGGAACCTGGATAGTAGGGCTACATCGAAATAAAAGCCTGGATAGTAGAGTTGTGAGAAGGAACCTTGATAGTAGGGTTACTTTGATATGAAACCCTGGATGGTAGGGCTGCTGAGAAGGAACCTGCATAAGGTTGCATTTGTCGCCGATGATTACTCTGTTTAGCTTCGAGTGTTGATCATGTACCTGTTGGAAATTGTTGATAATAACTGTCTTTCCTGAACGAAATACAAGGTTAGTCATGTGCGATGCATGAGATGCATTGTGATGAGATTCTCGAAATAATTGAGATTATGTTATATGCAATGTATGCACATGTCACGATGTATGGGCATGAAATGCTGGTGTAATAATCTAAGTCCTGGAAAATAAATCCCTGACTATTGTTTGGAGCGTATGAGAAACGGTATGTGTTGTACCCCAAAATTTGCCCTCTCCTTTTATCAACATTTCTCATCACAAGACTCTTGGAATTCAAGATCAAGCTAGGTTTTGCTCTGCTCAAGACACCTCCTTGCACTGATGACCTAAACTAGGGTTTGAATTTGCACAAGGATTTTTGGACCTTCAATTCCAAAAGTGACTTTCATACTTCATGTTGGACTCATAAGTTGGTCCATACCAAGTTTCAAGCCTTGAATCAAATTTTTGCCCAGTCAATTGGGCAGTTGACCTAGAAATCAACTGTATTGGGGAAAAAGTCAACTGTGGCCAATTTACAGTCAAATCTCATGAATTTTGACCCACATCAACATTATGAACTCATATGAACCATTTGATCAAGTTTGCACCACAATTCCACAAGAAATTTGATCAGATCACCAAAAGGGCAAAATGGTCATTTTTAGGGTTTTGACTGTACAAAGGCAATTTCTGACTTTTTGACCTAGCCAATGGAAATTCAAGCTCAACCATGGACTCAAGGACTCAATGACATTATCTTGACCTATTCAACAAGTTCAAAAGATCTCAAATGCATGGGATTGACAAATGGATTTTTCAGTCAACTGATCAAAATTTGACTGTACACTGAAAAGTCAAACTTTGACTTTTTGGTCAAAATCAAGTGCCAAGGGTCATTTTTCATCAAGATATGTAAAATTATGAAACTTGTTCATCAAGAAACCCAAAATTGCAAATTAGGGTTTGAAATTGAAAAATTTCATAACTTAGAAATTTTCTAAGTTATAAAATTTTCTTAATTTTTCCTAACTTTGCCCCACATTTTCACCATGATGAAAATGGATTCAAACAAAACTTACAACATGAAATTTTTAGTCCTCCACAAAGTCTACAACTTTGATTCACAAAGTTTTCATAAAAGAAGCTTGGATATCAAGTTATGATTTTTGGAACAAGGGTCCCTAAAACTTTTAACTTAGAGAAATTTTGCCCTAGTTTAGGCAGGATTTTGACCCATCTTCTTGGCCATTTTTCACATAGTTACACTTGGAGTCTTAAGTTTCATTTCAAAGATGGATTATATTACTTGTTGCAAGCTTTCCAAATTGTCCAAGAACTCCTCAAACACATTTGTGGTTAGGGAGAATCGAATGCTTGAAGTTGGCAAAAACTCACTTTGTATCCATGGCCAATACATGGTCATACAAGTTGCATTTTTAAACCAGCATGCTTTGTACTTGTTTACAGGTCTCTAAACCAATTCACACTCAAAAATTAAATGCAAATACAATGGACATTGGTTTTATTCTGATCAATGGAGCTTGGTACAATGAATAAATCCATTTTTGGCAAAAAGTGAGCAATACCATTTACATAAAGCATGCTTTATGTCAAATTGCATGTCTTGAGCCATACATGAAGCCCTTTGCTGCAAACAAGTCTCCCTAATGTCAGGCAAAGTTCAACCACTTTGAGAAGCTAGAGTACAAGCCAGTACAACCATAACATTGTCAACTCTCATTTTCTTACTTCAAAAACCAAGAAACTTGTAAAATACAACACAACTGGAGCATCTGATATAATCAACTCTTGCCAACATTCCAAACAGTTTTTGCACATCCCTGTGAGCCAGAAACACGAGCCATTCATCCCTCAAACACTCTTGAGCACCAAAACACCAAAAACTTGCAAAATAGGGTACCCCCAGCAGTTTCACTTCCATCTCACAAACCCCTCGTGCGTTTTGCCCCAAACCTGTTCCAACACCTTCCATATAACCCACTTGAACTATCCCAACCACTAGCCATTGACTGTAACTCCATTTACAGTGTTCACCATTATCATTTCAAGCTTATGCAGGTTGAGTTCTAGGAGCTGATTCAGGGACATTCAAGGCAAGCTAGCTATTGGAAAAGATCAAGTGAAGTTCAGGCAAGCTACCAGACACTTCAAAACTTGTTGAGAAGCTCTGCATTGTCCAACTCGAATCCAACTGAAACAGGTTTTTTCTCACTTCCTATCTCTCTATTTAGAAACATTTTGCCTTAGGTTTGTGAATGAAAAATGTAGTATTCAATGCCATGAAGCTGTACATATGCTCAATTTTCATTTATATTAAGTGTGCTAGGAGAATTTCATCCATGAACATGCTGAAAAAACTAGGTCAGATTTTAGGGCCAGAGAAATTCTCTCTGGTCTTTGAGAGTTAGATTTAATGCTTTATATGGTTAGAATCGTATTGAAATTCTCTACAAGTTTGATGTTGTGAGTTTTGGCAAAGGATCACGTTTCCAGGATATCCCAAGTTTGTAGAGGCGCGCACGTATTTTCAAAGTTCTGGAGGTTGAAGATGAAGTCTGGGCTGGGCCTGGCCTTCTTGCTGTCTGCACCCCCATTTTGCTAAATGCACCCATTAGCCCATTTTCTTTATATTTTGTTATTTTTGTATTTTAAATTCATTTCTAATTTTATTTATTTATCCCCAAATATAAAAAATGCTTAAAAATATTTTCACATTTTTTTTTACATTTATTTGGCATTTTATTCTATTTTTTCTAACATTAAAACATTTTTAAAACTTTTATATTATTTGTTTAAATTTAAAAAATAATGTAAATGATACTTTTACTTTTATTTTTTTATTTCATTCATACTGAAAATATTATTATAAAATATAATTCATTTTTGTAAATATTTTATTTTATTTTATACATACTTAATATATATATATATATATATATATATATATATATATATATATATATATATATATATATATATATATATATATATATATATATATATATATATATATATATATATATATATATATATATATATATATATATATATATATATATATATATATATATGTATATATATACTTTTATTTTTTTAAATACTTAGAATAAAAATACAAAAATATTACATTTTTATTATTATTTATACTAAGAAACACTTTTTTCTTAATATATTTTATTTTTTGTACATATTAATATATTTTTGTATATAAATAATATATAATATTCATTTTCTTAAAAGAAATTAGGGTTTACCCCTTTAACAATAAAATTAATCTTTTTTTTTTATTTCTTTATACTCTTTTACATTAAAAATACTTTACATACATAAACAAATAAAAACCTATTTTTTGCATAACACATTTTATTTAATATTTATTTATTTTGTTTATTTAAATATTGTACATTTAAATATTGATGCATTTGAGATTCAATTTGGATGTAATAGTAACTAGGGTTTATATTTCTTGTCAAAATACCCCCATTCAAAATTGTACCCCCATCCCCATAATCATGTTGTAATAGCTTAGAATTTAAATTCTCGCACTTTTACGCTTTCAATTATACCATGATTAGAGAATTAGGGTTTGTATGCAAAATCCAATTAACAAATAGTTTGACCTAATCAAAGACAAAAATGCATGAAAATCAAACACCATGCACACTTACACCCCTAGGGTTACAATCCACTTGTTGCCTTCAAAAATGGGCCATGGTATACATGTTGAGTACTTTGGCAAAACAAAAACAAAATAAAAGATCATAGTCCCTCGATGACGCTATCTTGGTTGCCTAAACAAAAATGATCAAGTCCCTTAAGAAAATTGCCAAAAATACTTAGCATAATTGCTATCATGGTCTATACGATGACCCGCGCCTGTCCCGTTTAACATCCTAACACAAGGTTGTTCACCAAATGCAATGGTGAAACAACACTGTTAAAAGGGTTAAAAACATAAGAAATATCTTTGAGTAAAATAGGGTAGATAGCTCTTAGTTACTTGATCAAAAGCTTGCAAAACATCCTTGCTATTTTCAAACACACTTCACAACACAATTTCCCAAATCAAAACTTTGAACCCTTTTCAAAAGACAAAAACATCTTTGTATACATTCAAACAAGAATCATTACAAAGGTTTCCACAACGATGGCCTCTTTTCAAAACATCTTTCAAAACCACACACAAAACACCATTTCAAACAATTGAGGAGCACCATTTCAAACAATTAAAAAGCAAAGCAAGTGATCTAAACAAGTAACTAAGAGCCCATGGATAACCATGGATGAAAAGGGTGCTAGCACCTTCCCTTTTCATAATCTACTCCCGAACCCAAGAAAACATCTCAAAGGTCTTTCCTGTGCTTTTTGACCTTTCCTTAGGATAAAATAAAAATTCGGTGGCGACTCTTGCTAAACCGAAACATTTGCAAACACAAACGCAAAATCCCAAGTCAGTTCTCCCACCGTATCACAGTATGTATTCTTAACTGTTGTAAAAAACATAGGTCCTCCACTTCTATTGGGGATGGTGAACAGAGATGACTAGTGGAGGATCTGCCCCTTGTTTACGGATAACTCTGCGGAGAATGACTCTATTGGAGAGGAGATACTCTGTTGATAGATCGCTAATTTGGAGAAATAAACTCAACTGAGGATGAATTTCCGTTGTTGGTAGTAATGAATTCCATTGGAGATTGAATTTCTGCTTGTGAGAGAAATAAACTATGTTTTGGGGAAAAATTTACTGACTCACTCACGATTGTGAACCTCAGCTGAGGAGAGTTATATCCTGTTCGGGAAAGCTAACATCGCTATTTTTGGATAATTTTTTACTCTATGGGGAGCATATGTACCACCTCTCATGCTCTCAAGCTGGCTCTATCCCGGTACCTGATAGGCAGAGTAACTGTAAGGTTTGGGCACTTCTTGTTTGTCCCTGTTTTTTAGCATTACAGGTAATTTCCTTTTGTTTATTATGTAAATATTTATGAGCAGTAATTATTTTCAAATGCACATATCAAAAATGAATCATTTGACGTTCTTGCAAAAAAAAAATAGGAAAAAGAAAACACATTAAAGTTTTGTGAAAATGACTTGGATTGATTTTGAAGTTGGCCTGTAATAGGCATTTTTGTACAAAGAGGCTGACGCTCTAGTAAGAGAACACCACGAAAGATAGAAATTACAATTTGTGTTTTAAGAAAGAAAAAAAAAGCTATGTGAAATGAACCCATTGGGTTCCAACTCTGTTATTTCCTTTATATCTTCAAGCATCTCATCACTTTGCTGCTTGGCCAAAGGTGGATCAGATTGATTGGCGCCGTCCGAGCTTGATAGTTGATACCGAGGTCTGTTTGCAAGATGATCCAATGAGACATAGTGTTATGCTTTGATCCCTAATTTTTTCCTGGACCGCCCTTTCGAGTTTTTAGTCCATCGGGATACCCTTTTTTGCCCAAGTCGCCTTTTCAGGTTTTCGACTTGCCGGGTGTATAATTTTTTTTACTTTCATCCCTTACTTTTGCCCGAACCCTTTTGGTTCACCGGGAAGCCCTTATTTTTGCATATGCCAGTCAACCTAGAGGGTCTTTGATTATGCGTAGTATCTTTTCACTATGTCTGCATTGACAGGGTGAGGAAGGTCGTCACCATCTATGGTGGTTAGAATCATAGCTCCTCCTGATAAAATGTTCTTAACCACAAATGGCCCTTCGTATGTGGGGGTCCATTTGCCCCTGGGATCACCTTGTGGTAGTATGACGCGCTTGATCACCAGATCCCCAACTTGATATTCTTGACGTCTGACTTTCTTGTTAAAAGCCTTGATCATTCACTTTTGATACGTCTGACCATGACAGATAGCAGTAAGTCTCTTCTCGTCGATTAGGTTCAGCTGATCAAGTCGGGTTTGGATCCAGTCGTCTTCGTTCAAATCTGCATCCTTCATAATCCTGAGAGAGGGTATCTAGACCTCGATGGGTAGGACTGCCTCCATGCCATACACCAAAGAGTAGGGTGTTGCCCCTGTCGATGTTCGTGCTGAGGTACGGTACCTATGAAGAGCGAATGGTAACATCTCGTGCCAGTCTTTGTATGTCACTGTCATCTTCTATACAATCTTTTTGATGTTCTTGTTAGCTGCTTCAACAGCCCCATTCATCTTCAGCCGATAGGGAGAAGAGTTATGATGCTGAATCTTGAACTGTCTGCAGAGCTCGGTGATCATCGTATTATTGAGATTTGTACCATTGTCAGTAATAATCCTCTCTGGAACACCGTATCGACAAATCAGATTGTGTCGAATGAACCACGCTACGGCGTTCTTGGTTACTGTAGAAAAGGAAGCTTCCTCAACCCACTTCGTAAAGTAATCAATGGCTACCAGAATGAAACGATGCCCGTTAGACGCAGTAGGTATGATCTCGCCGATCATATCGATGCCCCACATTGCAAAGGGCCAAGGAGCTGTCAAAATATTCAAAGGAACCGGAGGTACATGCACTTTATCCGCATAGATTCGGCACTTATGACAGGTTCGAGAGTGATGATAACAATCAACTTCCATAGTGGACCAGTAATATCCTGCCCGTAGATTTTTCTTCGCCATGGTGTGTCCACTGAAACGAGTTCCAAAAGTACCTTCATGTAATTCTGTGATGATCCTTTCTGCCTCGCTCTTGTCTATGCACCGCAGTAAGGTTGAATCATGATTACGCTTATAGAGGATACCATTATTGATGAACAACTTCACAGCGAATCTTCTCATAAACTTCTTATCATTAACAGATGCCCCCTCAGGGTATTCTTGAGCCTCAAGATACCTTTTTACCTCGTGAAACCAGGGTTTATCTGCTACCTCTTCAGCCTCAATGTCACACCAATGTGCGGGTTCGTCTAACCTCTCAATGGTAATCTGGGGAGCCTCATTGTCCCACCTGACTTTGAACATAGAAGACATGGTAGCTAGCGTGTTCACTAACTGATTCTCCTCTCTTAGGAAATGTTCAAAGGTTATCTCCTCAAAGTGCGGGAGCAATGTCAATACATACTCTTTGTAAGGAATAAGATTCGGGTGCTTCGTATCCCAATCACCTTTGATATGACTTATTACCAAAGCGGAGTCTCCGAATACACTCAAGAACTTAATCCTCAGGTCAATAGTAGCTCGAAGACCCATGATACACGCTTCATACTCCGCCATATTGTTGGTGCAGTTATAACATAATCGGGCGGTGAACAGAGTATGACAACCCTCAGGAGATATAATTACAATGCCAATGCCGTTACCCAAAGGGTTTGATGCTCCATCAAAATACATAGACCATCAGGATCCTTCCTCAAGCCCTTCATCCGTTCCAGGTTCTTCACAGTCGGTTACCAACATGATATTCTCATCCGGGAACTCGAAATTCATGGACTGGTAGTCATCCACGGCCTGATGCGCCAAATGATCCGCCAATACACTCCCCTTGATTGCTTTTTTGGTTGTCTATTAGATATCGTACTCGGTTAAGATCATTTTCCATCTTGCTATTCTTCTGGAGAGAGCGGGCTTCTCGAAAATATACTTGATCGAATCCATCTTTGATATCAATAAAGTAGTGTGAGTCAGCATATACTGTCTCAGTCGGCGAGCAGCCCATGCCAAAGCGCATCAAGTTTTCTCGAGAATGAGTATCGGGTCTCACAGTCAGTAAACTTTTTGCTAAGGTAATAAATGGCGTGCTCTTTTCGACCAGACTTGTCATGCTGCCCCATCACACACCCCATTGAGTTATCTAGCACTGTCAAGTATAATATCAAAGGTCTTCCTTCAACTGGAGGCATCAAAATTGGTGGTTCTTGAAGGTATTCCTTGATTCTTTCGAAAGCGGTCTGGCATTCATCATTACACTTTACCACTTGATCTTTCTTCAGCAGCTTAAAGATTGGCTCACAAGTAGCAGTCAGATGTGAAATGAACCTGGCGATGTAATTCAGACGTCCCAAGAAACCTCTAACTTCTTTCTCTGTGCAGGGAGCCGACATCTCGTGTATGGCTTTTACCTTTGCAGGGTCCACCTGAATACCTTTGTCACTGACAACAAAACCCAAAAGTTTACCAGACCTTACCCCGAAGGTACACTTGTTCGGATTAAACCTCAACTTGTACGTCTTCAACCTGTCAAACAGTTTCTGGAGATGATCAAGATGCTCTTCCTCAGTCTGGGACCCGGCGATCATTTCGTCAACATAAACCTCGATCTCGTGGTGAATCATATCTTGGAACAAAGCGACCATGGCGCACTGATAAGTTGCCCCAACATTCTTCAACCCAAAAGGCATTACCTTGTAACAGAAGGTACCCCACTGTGTAACAAAGGTTGTCTTCTCCGTGTCCTCAGGAGCCATCTTGATCTGATTGTAGCCAGAAAAACCATCCATGAAGGAAAAGATCTTGTGTTACACGGTGTTGTCGACTAGAACATCAATGTGAGGAAGTGGGAAGTCATCCTTGGGGCTTGCCTTGTTCAGATCTCTGTAGTCCACACACATCCGTACCTTACCGTCCTTCTTAGGTACCAGAACGACGTTGGAAACCCACTGCGGATAAGAAGTGACAGCTAAGAATCCCGCGTTGTTGTACCCCAAAATTTTCCCTCCCATATTCTTCAGGATTTGCCAAAGAGCATGCTCCAAAATCTCCCAAGGGTTGCACAGTTCAAAGGCCTCCTAACAGTCAAAAATTAGGGTTTTGGTTATGGCAAAGAAGTTGAAGTTTCCAAGGGTCCAAACAAGTCCCACATGCCTATAAACATTATCAAGCATCCTTATGCCAAGTTTCAAGACTCACAACACAAAATTGCACAGTCAAAAACCCTAATTGCCCTACAGTCAACTGCAGGGGCAAAATGGTCATTTGACAGTCAAAAGTCAAAAATTTTGGTCAACATCTTATTTTGAAGCTACAAACATCATTTGATCAATTCTTGATCATGATTCTCAAGGTATGGCTCAAAAAGTCTCAAGATGCAAAAATTTCTATATTTGGACAGTTGAAAAAGTCAACTGCAAATTGACCAAGGCATAACTTCCACATGGTTTATCAGAAAAATTCCATCCAAAGCTCATTTTGAAGAGAATGACATTTCCTACAACTCCTCTTCACACTTCAAGTCCAAGAAATGCTCTCACAAAAAGTTATCAACCTCAACATTATAGGTCATTTTCAAAAGTCAACAAAAAGGCACTTTAAGTCAAAGACCATAACTTGAGATTGGTAAATCAAAATGACATGGGACAAAAGGCATTGGTTAGAGGACTTCAATACCTTTCCAAAATGTCCAAGAACATGATCAAAGCTTAAATATTGAGCAAGATATGCCTTGTGGAAGTTGGGAAATTTTTGGGAATTTTGAAAAGTCAACTATGCTTCAAATGCCTCAAAATTGCTAATGGGCCACAATTTCTTCCAAGAATCATCACCCAAAAGATATGCACGACCCATTGACCCAAAGGGGAGTTATTTTCTTATTTTTAATCTATTAATTGAATTTTTAAATCTATTAATTCATTTAATTCAAATTAAATATGAAAAAAATACTAAATGCCACCTTTCAAATCTTTTTATGCAGCATTTCTACTCATCATAACCTCAATATTTCATGCATCACAAAAAGGGAAAGATTCTATGCAATTATCAATGGTTTCATGGCAAAAAGATTGGATTTTGATATCATTAAAAACCAAATATTTGAATCATGAATGCAAAGGTTTGGGCTTGGTTTCTTTAACCTAAATCGTTCCAGATACATATAGAATGATAACCTAATGCATAAACACCAAGAAGCTGCGCAGAAACCTCAAAGCAAAAACTTGCAATTTTGACAAAAAACTCAAAACTGAAAACATAGTTCCAGTGTGTTTCAAAGCCTCAAAACCATCCCAATTCATTCCTGACGCATCAAGGAAGCTTTTCCAATCAAAATCACAATCCCTAACCTCAAGAACTGGTAGCACGAAGTCACCCTGTTCATACATTTTTGCATATTCGTATTTATATTTTCATGCCATGTTAATGCATTCTAATGATTGATTTATACTAAGCTGATTGTTCTAAAGCTATTGGCATTCTTTGATTGAGTTTTTAAGCCATATACACGAATCCACCATGAAAGCTGCCTAGGGTTTCAGAGGTTTGAAATTGGGGTTTCTTTCCCATGGAAAAATTGGACCATAAGACCAACACCATTATAATCGTGACGTCCAGACGATTTGATTCCACACATCGCGCTCAATTTATCTTTGCCCATTGCTTAATCGCTATTTTCTGCAGGTTGCGTTTAGTGGGGGTTTAAAACCCCCGCTATCTATTTTGTAAATTCAGGCAAACGAAGAAGAAGGTGTACGTGTCCCTGGATGACTGGCTCATTTGAAATTTTGGCGCGTGATATGCCATAAGCGTATTTTTCCCTTATATTATTTCTATTCCATTTAATTAACAAAGAAACGCATTTGGCTTGGTGGTTGCTGTGTTGTCATGTAGGCGTTGGGACCTGGGTTAGATTCCCAGGTCCCCCATATTCTCCATATTTTTTCTTATAATGTATTCAGGTACATTGGCCTTCTGAACGTCTACCATGCACCCAATGCCTTGGCTTGCCAAATGTCCCAGGAGATGAATCCAAAGGCCATGATGAGAGTTCCAGGGTACACACCAGTCAACTGCTCCATACACAATCAGAAAAGTCAACATGGCCAGCCTCCTAATGGGCCCAAATTGCTTACCAATGACCTCCAAATTGGGTCAACCACCCCCCATGTTTGCATTTTTTCTTTTTTTTTTATTCTTTTCTTTTATTTAGTTTAATTATGTTAATTGTTTTATTTAAATCCATAAAAATTAATTTTCATAAAATACAAAAAATCAGAAATCATAAAAAATAAAAATATGTTTTATTTAATATTATTTTGTAAATAAATTTCATAATCAATTTAGTTTTAATTTTAGGTTTTAACTTTAATGCTTTTTTCTTAAATAATTAAAAACATAAAAATAGGTCTTTTATTATTTTTTACTCTTTTTCTTAATAAATAATCTTTTTCTTGTCACTATTAATTATTAATTATTTTTGTAAATAACTTATAATTAATTAATTAGGGTTAAATTAGGTCAAAACTTAAACATCTTTTTTATAATTAAAAACAAGCTAGAACTAGGTTTTTTTATTTAACTTTTAATTCCAATTAATTTTCTTTATTTCCATAAAATACAAAAAAACTCCAAAAATAACTTCTTTTTCTTTAATCATTAATTCACTTCTAATTTCATATTTAATTCCTTTAAAGGGTCCAACGCCCTCGCACTCGATTCTTATTTCGTTTCGCACATTTAGTTTTATTTCTTTTGTGAATATAATGTATTTATCCCAAAGCCTTGTAATAGATAATTAGGACATTTATTTTCTGCATTTTATTTATTCAAATCGGGTCTTTGTTTAATTTGGCGATGTAGACCCGCGCCTTGTAATAGCGTAGGACCTTTATTTTCCGCATTTTAATTCCCGCATCTTTTAACTGTTAATAATCACATGAAAGAATGTATGCCCAAATAAAAACAAAGCGTAGATCACCAATGCATGACAATATAAACATAATTGAAAATGACACACAATTCACACACCACTCTTAGGGTACGCCTCACTGTTGCCTTGCCCCTCGAAACGTGGTCGTCGAGTAGAGGACGTTTTAGTAAGTCCTCATGTCCATGAATATGGCATGGGGGTAGCTTCTAAGGTGTCTTCCTATTACTCTGGTGACCACACTGTCCCTAATCCTCGAATTGACCCGAACACCTCCAACGGTGGTGCTACCTACCTCTCAATGGTGGGATGGCACTACCTTAAGGACATTTACACAGACTAATTCCTTAGGGTAGGTAGATAACTCGTAGATACTTGCTCTAATTCAAAACAAATCAAAAAACTTCTTTTCACACCGACACTTTGCAAAAAGCTTTCAAAAACAACTTTTCAAACACTCTTGAGGACTGATACAAGAGTCGAACTGAAATTTTAAACGAAACTTTTTCAAACCCACTCACTCTGAAAAGCAAACACTTTTGAAAACACAAATGAGCAAGTATCTAAGAGCCCATGGATAACCATGGATAGAAAGGGTGCTAACACCTTCCCTTTCTATAAATCTACCTCCCGAACCGAGAACTAATCTCAATAAGGAATTTTTCTGTGCTTTTGTCCTTTCCATATTGGAGAAAATAAAAGACGGTGGCGACTCTTGCTTACCGCGACATTTCGCGAACCAGCGTTAAACAGTCAGTTCCAGATCCACCGATCACAGAACTGGCGACTCTGCTGGGGAAATCTTATAAAGTGAGGTGTACCTTAGGATAGTTCATAACTGTGTTTTCAATTTCTTTGACTTGTTTGCTTTAAATTGTGGTACTGTCTTGGGAGTTCTATAGATCCTAACCCGGATCTGGGGATACCTTCTTAGAAAGTAGCAACAAGGCTGTGAGGGAACTGTGCGGGGTATACCGACATGGTTGAAACAGTCTGCTACGTTGATGTGGCACTTTGGTGTGTACCGGTAACCCTTGAGTTCAGTCAAGGAGAGTACGGGGTCTCCGCGTGGTGTCGTGAAGCATCAACTGACCTTAGGAACCTTAATTGAACTATCTTGGCCTCTTTAGGGTAGTGAGATAACTGACTTTGGTGCAGTCCGAGGTTGGTTGATACTCGATACTACGCTCAATTGAGGGTTGCTTTCCTGAAATATTTCGGTCGCCAGTTCAGTGGCTAAATCGAAACGATGAACAATGAAAGCAATCCAATGATATTGGGACCCTTAGAACCTGGTTACTTCTGATAGGACAGGTTGAGCCCACCAACTTCAAGAGGGTAATACCCAGACCCCATGCAGGCCTAAACTCTAAGGGCTTGTCTTGTGTGACTTGTGTGCCTTATCATGTTTCCCTTTGTAAATATTTGTGGTGTGCTTAATCATAGCATCATATGCATTGACTAACCATTTCAGGGGTTCGAATCTTCATCTTTGTTCTTGTTTTGTAGGACATGGAAACTGTTCGCAGGAAGACAATTCAGATTAGCCTTGTAAGGATCCCTCCTCAGCTTAAGGAGCTTATATCCAGGATTCCCGAGAGTTCTTCATTCAGTGAAAGACATGGAAGACTCATCAGCTTGGTCAATACCAACATTGAGGAAGATATGATAAAGGTCCTGTTCTAGTTCTTTGACCCTCTGCATCACTGTTTCACTTTCATGGATTACCAACTGGTACCTACATTGGAAGAGTTCTCCCGACTTCTGAAGATCCCTATCCTTGATCAACTACCCTACAACGGTACGGAAAAGGAACCCAAGCTTGAAGAGATTGCTAAAGCCTTACACCTACAATCATCTGACCTCAAGGGACATTGGGAAGTTAGAAGTGGCATCAAAGGGTTCTTAGCCAGGTTTCTGTTTGAAAAGGCCCAGGAATGTTGGAACTCCCTTGACTTACAAGCTTTTGAAGAAGTTGTGGCCCTCCTTGTCTATGGTTTGGTATTGTTCCCTAACCCAGATCAGCTTATAGATATCAGTGCTGTCCAGATCTTCATGTCCAGGAATTCTATACCTACGTTGCTGGGGGACATCCTTCACTCATGTTACACTCGAACCATGAGAAAAAAAGGTGTTCTTATGTGTTGTACTCCTCTCCTAGGAAGGTGGTTCATTTCGCACCTTCCACAATCCGTTTTGAAGAATGAGCGGGGTTTGAGATGGTCACAGCGATTGATGACCCTTACACATGCTGATATACATTGGTGTTCTCGGTCCAGAGAGGATGCCACTATCATTGATCGTTGCGGGGAGTACCCTAATGTTCCTTTACTTGGAATCAGAGGAGGTATTACTTACAACCCATGCCTGGCTTGGAGACAGTTTGGTTATGCTCGGAGGGATGGCCCTCATAACATGTTAATTCCTGACATAGTTTTTGACTTCGACAACGATGCACAAGGACTTCGCCAGAGATTTATCAGATCTTGGAGGATGCCCAGTAAGATAGACAGCAAGACACTGGGGCACAAGAACTCCATCCTGTTGGAACCTTATCTCAAGTGGGTACGCACCCGCTCCCAGAAGTTAGAGATGCCTTATCCTCATGTTCTCCTTGTGATCAAAGAGCCAGTATTGGAAGGAGAGGTGTCCTACACCATTCAACATCCTGACATGCCCATATCCTGGGAAGAAATGCAGAAGGGCTGGGTCCAGCTTAAGGAAGAACGGAATTCTCTGGAGACCAGTCTACATGCTAGTGAAAAGAAGGTCCTGGAACTCACCCGCCTACTGCACGAGGAGAGGAATCTCAACACCTACATAGCCCCAAAGAGGATGCGTAGTGTCTTTTGGGATTGATTTGCTTTGTAATATGTGCCCATGAGGCTTTGATGTACTGAACAATTATTTCCTTAATGATAATGTGTGTTCCTTTTTTGTCTACAACAAATTTGAACTTTCGAACCCTTGAATGCATTGCATAAACACATATCATTCATCATGTGCATAGCAGGTACTCTTCTTTTCAGGTTGCTTACTGTTCTTCGCTGTTTATTTCAGCATCATGAACCCTGAATCATCAACCGAGATGTCTATCAAGGCCCTTCAGGCGCAAAACGCACAATTTCAGGAGCTGATCATGGGTTTGGCTCAAGGTCAAGAAGAGCTGAAGGCTTTGCTCCTGAAGAAGGAGAAGAAGAAGAAGAGAACTGTTATTTTCAACTCGGGCCGGAGGTTTGGTAATACTCTGCAGAATGAGGAAGCTGGTTCTTCTGTAGGCAAAGACAGTCCCCAGGGGGGAAAGGCTCCAAGTCCAGTAGTCTCTGACAACGAGACTGATTTTAACGAGGAACAGTATCCTCCTGCTGAAGACCGGTATAAGCAGTTGGAAGACATACTGAATGCCATGGAGATCCAACAAGTGCCTGGGCTGGATTTCAGAGACTTGGGCTTATCTACTGGTGTGATCATTCCTCACAAGTTTAAGGCACCATCTTTCACCAAGTATGACGGGGCGTCTTGCCCCAAGTTACACCTCAGATCTTATGTGCGGAAGATTCAACCGTACACAGTGGACAAGAACTTGTGGATCCACTTCTTCCAGGAGAGTCTTTCAGGGACTCATCTCGAATGGTTCTATCAGCTGGATGGAACCAAGGTTCGTAACTAGGAAGAGTTGGCTACTGCTTTTTACAAGCAGTATCAATATAATGCCGACCTTGCCCCTACACGTACCCAACTCCAGGGTATGTTGCTAGGGTCAGGCGAAGGTTTTAAGGAGTATGCACAGAAGTGGAGGGACCTGGCTGGCAGGGTGCAGCCTCCGTTAACAGACCGTGAGCTGGTAGATATATTCTTGGGGACCCTCTCCGGGCCATTCTTCAATCATCTTATCGGTAATTCGTCTGCAGGGTTCACTGATCTTATTCTGACTGGGGAGAGGATAGAGGCTGGAATAAGTCCGGTAAAATTCAGAAAGGTGCGTCTTCAAATTCTGAAAAGAAACCCTTTAAAAAGGAGGCCAGTGCTGTGTATGGGCCTAAAAGGCAAGATAAACCAGAGCGCCGCCAATCTGTCAACACGGTGATGATTGCTAAACCTGCTGCCGCTCCTCGGCAACCCAATCAACAAAGGGCTGAGAGACCCAGAAGAGAGTTTACCCGGCTGAGTATGACCCTATCACAAATCTTGCCACAGTTGCTATCCACCAACTTGGTGACTGTCAGAGAGGCCCCGAAGGTTGTGAATACTGCCTCTCCCAAGTATAATCCAAATGCCCGCTGTGCTTATCACTCCGATAGCCCGGGGCATTCTACTGATGACTGTTGGGCCTTAAGGAACAAGGTACAAGACCTTATTGATGCAAAGGAGGTACAGTTTGAGGCACCTGAGAAGCCCAATGTGGTGACTGCTCCCATGCCTAACCATGGAGTGAATGCTATCAGGGAGGATGATGAAGTGGAAGAATATGAGTTTGACAGCTGGATTTATCCGACGGCCAACAGTGGACCTAGCAATTGGATTGCAAAAGACAACCTACCTATTACTTTTGTTACGGAGTAATGAATTACTTTGTTTTTGTTATTTGTAATAAACAATGAATTGAAACTTTATGGCCCGGTGTCTTACCCGGGGCACCGTGGTTTCATTTGTGAGGGCATATTAATTGTCATTTCATATATCATGAATAAAGACCTTGGACGTTTTCTCGCACTTCAAATCTTATGCTCTTTTTCTTTCTTTCCTTTCTTTATATATTGCAAAACAGCTGTATTTACACACACTCACTCATACAGGTTTCAATCCACTCTGGATCTCACTGGTAACGACTCTGCTACTGCCAGTTATGACTTCGAAAATCCGATCAACTTAGCCGAAGACGAAGGTGAAGATGATTGCGAAGTGCCTGGCGAGCTTGCAAGACTGTTACTCCAGGAAGAGAGGGCAATTCAACCACACGAAGAGCCGGTGGAAATAATAAATCTGGGTACAGAGGCAAATAGGAAGGAAGTCAAGGTTGGTGCCAACCTAAAGCTCAGCGTGAAGAAACGGTTGACTCAGATGCTACATGATTATGTGGAAATCTTCGCCTGGTCCTACGAAGACATGCCTGGGTTGGATACCGACATTATGGTCCATCACTTGCCTACCAAGGAAGACTGCCCTCCGGTTAAGCAAAAGGTCCGCCGTATGCGTCCAGAGATGTCTGAGAAGATCAAAGCTGAGGTTATGAAGCAGTTTGATGCCGGGTTTCTTGCAGTGACTTCTTACCCTCAGTGGGTTGCTAATGTGGTGCCGGTACCAAAGAAAGATGGTAAAGTCAGAATGTGTGTTGATTACAGGGATCTGAATAGGGCCAGCCCCAAGGAATACTTCCCTCTACCTCACATTGATGTCCTTGTTGACAATACTGCTCAGCACAAGGTGTTCTCCTTCATGGATGGTTTTTCAGGGTATAATCAGATCAAGATGGCTCCTGAAGACATGGAGAAGACTACCTTTGTCACTCAGTGGGGCACCTTCTGCTACAAGGTCATGCCATTCGGGTTGAAGAATGCTGGGGCAACCTACCAACGTGCCATGGTTGCTTTATTTCATGATATGATCCATCATGAGATTGAAGTGTATGTTGACGACATGATTGCAAGGTCCCAAACTGAGGAGGAACACCTTGATCATCTGCAGAAATTGTTTGACCGTCTGAAACTGTACAAGCTGAGGTTGAACCCGAACAAGTGCACCTTCGGGGTAAGATCTGGAAAGTTGCTAGGCTTCGTTGTAAGTGATAAGGGTATTCAAGTGGACCCTGCCAAAGTTAAAGCCATTCAAGAGATGCCAGTTCCTAAGACAGAGAAATAGGTCAGAGGCTTTTTAGGACGCCTGAATTACATTGCTCGATTCATCTCGCACCTAACTGCTACTTGTGAACCAATCTTCAAGCTGCTGAAGAAAGATCAGGTAGTACGTTGGAACGATGAATGTTAGGCCGCTTTTGACAGAATCAAGGAGTATCTCCAAGAACCACCCATTCTTATGCCACCGGTTGAAGGGAGACCTCTGATACTATACCTGACTGTACTTGACAACTCAATGGGGTGTGTGCTGGGGCAGCATGACGAGTTTGGCCAAAAAGAGCATGCCATTTATTACCTTAGCAAAAAGTTTACCGACTGTGAGACCTGATACTCACTGCTCGAGAAAACTTGCTGCGCTTTGGTATGGGTTGCTCGCCGGCTGAGACAGTATATGCTGACTCACACTACCTTGTTGATTTCAAAGATGGATCCTATAAAGTACATATTCGAAAATCCTGCTCTGTCTGGGAGAATAGCAAGATGGCAAATGATCTTGACAGAATACGACATCCAGTACGCAACCCAGAAAGCTATCAAAGGGAGTGTATTGGAAGACCACTTGGCACATCAGGCAGTAGACGACTATCAGTCAATGAACTTCGAGTTTCCAGACGAGAGTATCATGATAGTAACTGATTGTGAAGTACCTGGACCGGATGAAGGACCCGAGTAAGGATCCCGATGGTCTATGCACTTTGACGGAGCCTCCAATGCTTTGGGTAACGGTATCGACGCTGTGATCATATCCCCTCAAGGCACTCATACTCCACTTACTTCCCGGCTATGTTTCAACTGCACCAATAACATTGCGGAGTATGAGGCATGCATCATGGGTCTTCAAGCTGCGATCGACTTAAGGATCAAGTTTCTGAGTGTCTTCGGAGATTCCGCTCTCGTGATCAATCAGATCAAAGGGGAGTGGTATACGAAACATCTGAATCTTATTCCTTACAAAGAATGTGTGTTGACATTGATCCCCCACTTCACAGAGATAACTTTTGAACATTTTCCAAGAGAGGAGAATCAGCTGGAGGACGCGTTAGCTACGATGTCTTCCATGTTCAAAGTCAAATGGGACAATGAGGCTCCCCGGGTCATCATCTGGAAACTGGACGAACCGGCATACTGTTGTGATCTTGAGACTGAATTGGTGACTGAGAAGCCTTGGTACCATGAGGTGAAGAGATACTTGGAAGCTCAGGAATACCCTGAAGGTGCATCTGTCAATGATAAAAAGTTCCTGAGAAGGTTCGCAGCAAAGTTCTTCCTTAGCAATGGCATCCTGTACAAGAGAAACCATGATTCGACCTTACTGCGTTGTGTGGATAAAACTGAAGCAGAAAGGATCATGGCAGAACTACACGAAGGTACCTTCGGAACACATTCCAGTGGACACACTATGGTAAAGAAAATCCTTCGGGCAGGGTATTTCTGGTCCACAATGGAAGCCGACTGTTACCAACATTCTCGGACATGTCACAAATACCAGATTTATGCAGACAAGGTGCATGTTCCTCCAGTTCCTCTGAATGTCTTGACTGCACCTTGGCCATTTGCAATGTGGGGCATAGATATGATCGGCGAGATTAAACCTACAGCGTCCAATGGGCATCGCTTCATCCTGGTAGCGATTGATTACTTTACAAAGTGGGTTGAAGCAGCTTCGTACGCTACAGTAACCAAGAACGTTGTGGCACGGTTCATTTGGCATAACTTGATCTGTCGTTACGGCGTCCCTGAAAGAATTATTACAGACAACGGTACCAATCTCAATAACAAGATGATCACTGAGCTCTGCGAGCAGTTTAAGATACAGCACCACAACTCTTCTCCCTACCGGCCGAAGATGAATGGGGCTGTAGAAGCAGCGAATAAGAATATCAAGAAGATCGTGCATAAAATGACAGTGACTTATAAAGATTGGCACGAGATGTTACTGTTCGCTCTACATGGGTACGGTACCTCAGCAAGAACGTCAACCGGGGCAAATCCTTTTTCCTTGGTCTACGGTATGGAGGCAGTCTTACCGATCGAAGTGCAAATACCCTCTCTCCGGATAATGAAAGATGCAGATCTGAGCGAAGATGATTGGATCCAGACACGACTTGATCAATTAAACCTGATTGACGAAAAGAGACTTGCTGCTATTTGTCATGGTCAGACGTATCAAAAACGGATGATCAGGGCATTTAACAAAAAGGTCAGACCACAAGAATATCAAGTTGGGGATCTGGTAATCAAACGTATCATCCTTCCTCAGAGTGATCCAAGGGGCAAGTGGACCCCTACGTACGAAGGGCCATTTGTGGTTAAACATGTGTTCTCAGGAGGAGCCATGATTCTGACCACTATGGATGGTGACGACCTTCCTCACCCCGCCAATGCAGACATAGTTAAAAGATACTACGCATGAAAAAAGACCCGCTAGGTTGACATACCTAGGCAAAAATTAGGGCTTCCCGGCGAACCAAAAGGGTTCAGGCAAAAATAAGGGATGAAATGAAAAAAATCTGTACACCCGGCAAGTAGAAAACCCGAAAAGGCGGCTTGGGCAAAAATGGGTATCCCGGTGGATCGAAAACCCGAAAGGGCGGTCCAGGCAAAAGTTAGGGATAAAGCGTAATACTATGTCTCATTGGATCACCTTGTATCCAGAATCCGGTATCAACACCAAGTTCAGACGACATCGATCAATCAAGTGATGAGACGCTCGAAGATATAAAGGCGATAGCAGAATTGGAACCCAGTGCGATTATTCTTTTCACATAGCTGTTTTATTTTCCTTTGTACAAATTTGTATAAACTCTTTTGTTCGGCGGCGTTCTCTTACTAGGACGTCAGTCTCTTGTATATAAACGCCTATTTACAGGCAAATTCAAAAATCAATATAAAAATCACTTTTCAGTTAAAATTGCCAATTGTTTTCCTTTTCTGTTTTGTTTTGCGAAGAACGTCCAAGGTTCAATTTGTGATATATGCATTTGACACTAATTTCTAACTCATAAATATTTACATACGAAACAAAGGATTAGTTACAGGTAACATTAGAAGCAGGGGCAATAATGAGTGGTCTAAGCGATCTAATTGTTCTGTCCACCAAGGTATCAAGGTAAGTTCAGCTGAAGAACATAACCAATATACCTTAAATCCCCAGAGAGTGAGTCAGCAAGTCAATGCACTCTCCCCAAGCAAAGCTATACTTTCAGCCTTAAGGAAGTTGGGTATCCCCCGTAGATCTCAACATTCCCCAGCACAATATACGGACATTCCTAACAAGCATCCCCGGCAGTCTTGGTCTAAGATTGTTCCCCGGCGGTCTACCAGGCATTCAGTAGAGTCACTCCCAATACATCTCAAAATTTCCCCAGGATAGTCCAGTATAGTTCAAGATTTCCCCAGGAAAGTTTGAATCCATCTCCCCGGCAGGAAGCTTATCCCCAGTAGATTCTTGAAGCTTGCCACCTACAGAGCACGAACGCATCCCCGACTTTATTCAAAGGTTATTTCCCTACCAGGATATAACTGGGTTATCCTCAGCCAAAAACCACGAGAAGATCGTCCTTGGCACAATCTTCTTATCCCCAGCGAAGTCTATTAACACTTCCAACACAACAACGGTATCCCCAGCGGAGTTATCCTCATCAACCTCAGCAAAGTACCTCTCTCCCCACAGAGTACTGTTCCCCAGCAAGATCGCTAGAGTAATTATTCCCCGCAGAGTAGTCTCTTCATCAAGTCTATTCCCCAACATCAGCCCAGGATGTGACTTCCTGGCACCCGTCAAGGATTTATTTTCCTAAGACGAAAACATACATTCAAAAACATCACATACATCATGATACATGCATGAACGCATCATATCTTACAATCTCATTTATGTTGAGAACATCATTGCTTGATCCATATCATGCATTGCATATGACTGACCTTTACCTTTCAGGAAAGATCCAGTTAAATTCTCAGCTATGTCCAAAACCTCCTCTGGTTCAGTTAAATCGATTCCTAAAGATTTTTCTGATTCTTATCCAGTTGAAGTTATTTCAAGACTTTCGTCTGGTTCAGTTAAATCGACTCCTAAAGATTTTTCTGATTCTTATCCAGTCAAAGGCCTTCTCTGGTTCAGTCAGATCGACCTTAAGATCTCCCTGATTCTTATCCATTTGAAGATTCCAAGACCTTGCCTGGTTCAGTTAAATCGACTCCTAAAGATTTTTCTGATTCTTATACATTCAAAGGCCTTCTTTGGTTCAGTCAGATCGACCCTAAGATCTCCCTGATTCTTATCCAGTTGAAGATTCCAAGACCTTGTCCGGTTCAGTTAAATCGACTCCTAAAGATTTTTCTGTTTCTTATCCAGTCAAAGGCCTTCTCTGGTCCAGTTAAATCGATTCCTAAAGATTTTTCTGATGAAGACTCAACTGAAGATTCCAAGACCTTGTCTGGTTCAGTTAAATCGACTCCTAAAGATTTTTCTGTTTCTTATCCAGTCAAAGGCCTTCTCTGGTCTAGTTAAATGGATTCCTAAAGATTTTCCTGATGAAGACTCAGTTGAAGATTCCAAGACCTTACCTGGTTCAGTTAAATAGACTCCTAAAGATTTTTCTGATTCTTATCCAGTCAAAGGCCTTCTCTGGTCCAGTTAAATCGACTCCTAAAGATTTTTCTGATTCTTATCCAGTCAAAGGCCTTCTCTGGTCCAGTTAAATCGATTCCTAAAGATTTTCCTAATGAAGACTCAGTAGAAGATATCCCAGATTCTCTCATCGTTACTGTTGAGGTAGTAATCGCCCCAGATTCTCTCATCATTACTGTTGAGGTAGTAATCGCCCCAGATTCTCTCATCGTTACTGTTGAGGTAGTAATCACCCCAGATTCTCTCATCGTTACTGTTGAGGTAGTAATCTCCCCAGATTCTCTCATCGTTACTGTTGAGGTAGTAATCACCCCAGATTCTCTCATCGTTACTGTTGAGGTAGTAATCGCCCCAGATTCTCTCATCGTTACTATTGAGGTAGTAATCGCCACAGATTCTCTCATCGTTACTATTGAGGTAGTAATCGCCCCAAATTCTCTCATCGTTACTGTTGAGGTAGTAATCGCCCCAGATTCTCTCATCGTTACTGTTGAGGTAGTAATCATCCCTGATCCATCCATCATCCTACTGAGGGTGCGTCTGAAGAGTTTCAAGACCCGATTCCCGTACCCAGCCAGGGTGCATCTATATAAAGAAGTTTGAAAACCAACTCCTGTAACAGGTCAGGTAATCATCTTTCTTTTTTTCAGGTACGCAAGTTCTCGCTAAGGAAACTCTTACGCGATCGACACCCAGATGGCATCTATAAGCCCATCCACCTATTCATCACCTCTCAACTTGGCATATGTAAGCCCATCTTCCTATCCATCAATCTCCAAATGGCATCTGTAAGCCCATTCCCACCATCACACTACTATGCGAGCGCAAATTTCTGGGCACTCTAGTGTTCAATCATCTTCCACCTTCAGATTACGAAAGACACGCCAGCCAATCTACATCCTCAGTTCTAAGATGATTGAACAGGGGCAACTGTTGTACCCCAAAATTTTCCCTCCCATATTCTTCAGGATTTGCCAAAGAGCATGCTCCAAAATCTCCCAAGGGTTGCACAGTTCAAAGGCCTCATAACAGTCAAAAATTAGGGTTTTGGTTCTGGCAAAGAAGTTGAAGTTTCCAAGGGTCCAAACAAGTCCCACATGCCTATAAACATTATCAAGCATCCTTATGCCAAGTTTCAAGACTCACAGCACAAAATTGCACAGTAAAAAACCCTAATTGCCCTACAGTCAACTGCAGGGGCAAAATGGTCATTTGACAGTCAAAAGTCAAAATTTTTGGTCAACATCTTATTTTGAAGCTACAAACATCATTTGATCAATTCTTGATCATGATTATCAAGGTATGGCTCAAAAAGTCTCAAGATGCAAAAATTTCTATATTTGGACAGCTGAAAAAGTCAACTACAAATTGACCAAGGCATAACTTCCACATGGTTTATCAGAAAAATTCCATCCAAAGCTCATTTTTAAGAGAATGACATTTCCTACAACTCCTCTTCACACTTCAAGTCCAAGAAATGCTCTCACAAAAAGTTATCAACCTCAACATTATAGGTCATTTTCAAAAGTCAACAAAAAGGCACTTTAAGTCAAAGACCATAACTTGAGATTGGTAAATTAAAATGACATGGGACCAAAGGCATTGGTTAGAGGACTTCAAGACCTTTCCAAAATGTCCAAGAACATGATCAAAGCCTAAAAATTGAGCAAGATATGCCTTGTGGAAGTTGGGAAATTTTTGGGAATTTTGAAAAGTCAACTATGCTTCAAATGCCTCAAAATTGCTAATGGGCCACAATTTCTTCCAAGAATCATCACCCAAAAGCTATGCACGACCCATTGACCCAAAGGGGAGTTATTTTCTTATTTTTAATCTATTAATTGAATTTTTAAATCTATTAATTCATTTAATTCAAATTAAATATGAAAAAAAATACTAAATGCCACCTTTCAAATCTTTTTATGCAGCATTTCTACTCATCATAACCTCAATATTTCGTGCATCACAAAAAGGGAAAGATTCTATGCATTTATCAATGGTTTCATGGCAAAAAGATTGGATTTTGATATCATTAAAAACCAAATATTTGAATCATGAATGCAAAGGTTTGGGCTTGGTTTCTTTAACCTAAATCGTTCCAGATACATATAGAATGATAACCTAATGCATAAACACCAAGAAGCTGCGCAGAAACCTCAAAGCAAAAACTTGCAATTTTGACAAAAAACTCAAAACTGAAAACATAGTTCCAGTGTGTTTCAAAGCCTCAAAACCATCCCAATTCATTCCTGACGCATCAAGGAAGCTTTTCCAATCAAAATCACAATCCCTAACCTCAAGAACTGGTAGCACGTAGTCACCCTGTTCATACATTTTTGCATATTCGTATTTATATTTTCATGCCATGTTAATGCATTCTAATGATTGATTTATACTAAGTTGATTGTTCTAAAGCTATTGGCATTCTTTGATTGAGTTTTGAAGCCATATACACGAATCCACCATGAAAGCTGCCTAGGGTTTCAGAGGTTTGAAATTGGGGTTTCTTTCCCATGGAAAAATTGGACATTAAGACCAACACCATTACAATCGTGACGTCCAGACGATTTGATTCCACACATCGTGCTCAATTTATCTTTGCCCATTGCTTAATCGCTATTTTCTGCAGGTTGCGTTTAGTGGGGGTTTAAAACCCCTGCTATCTATTTTGTAAATTCAGGCAAACGAAGAAGAAGGTGTACGTGTCCCTGGATGACTGGCTCATTTGAAATTTTGGCGCGTGATATGCCATAAGCGTATTTTTCCCTTATATTATTTCTATTCCATTTAATTAACAAAGAAACGCAGTTGGCTTGGTGGTAGTTGTGTTGTCATGTAGGCGTTGGGACCTGGGTTCGATTCCCAGGTCCCCCATATTCTCCATATTTTTTCTTATAATGTATTCAGGTACATTGGCCTTCTGAACGTCTACCATGCACCCAATGCCTTGGCTTGCCAAATGTCCCAGGAGATGAATCCAAAGGCCATGATGAGAGTTCCAGGGTACACACCAGTCAACTGCTCCATACACAATCAGAAAAGTCAACATGGCCAGCCTCCTAATGGGCCCAAATTGCTTACCATTGACCTCCAAATTGGGTCAACCACCCCCCATGTTTGCATTTTTTCTTTTTTTTTAATCTTTTCTTTTATTTAGTTTAATTATGTTAATTGTTTTATTTAAATCCATAAAAATTAATTTTCATAAAATACAAAAAATCAGAAATCATAAAAAATAAAAATATGTTTTATTTAATATTATTTTGTAAATAAATTTCATAATCAATTTAGTTTTAATTTTAGGTTTTAACTTTAATGCTTTTTTCTTAAATAATTAAAAACATAAAAATAGGTCTTTTATCATTTTTTAATCTTTTTCTTAATAAATAATCTTTTTCTTGTCACTATTAATTATTAATTATTTTTGTAAATAACTTATAATTAATTAATTAGGGTTAAATTAGGTCAAAACTTAAACATTTTTTTTTATAATTAAAAACAAGCTAGAACTAGGTTTTTTTATTTAACTTTTAATTCCAATTAATTTTCTTTATTTCCATAAAATACAAAAAAACTCCAAAAATAACTTCTTTTTCTTTAATCATTAATTCACTTCTAATTTCATATTTAATTCCTTTAAAGGGTCCAACGCCCTCGCACTCGATTCTTATTTCGTTTCGCACGTTTAGTTTTATTTCTTTTGTGAATATAATGTATTTATCCCAAAGCCTTGTAATAGATAATTAGGACATTTATTTTCTGCATTTTATTTATTCAAATCGGGTCTTTGTTTAATTTGGCGATATAGACCCGCGCCTTGTAATAGCGTAGGACCTTTATTTTCCGCATTTTAATTCCCGCATCTTTTAACTGTTAATAATCACATGAAAGAATGTATGCCCAAATAAAAACAAAGCGTAGATCACCAATGCATGACAAGATAAACATAATTGAAAATGACACACAATTCACACACCACTCTTAGCGTACGCCTCACTGTTGCCTTGCCCCTCGAAACGTGGTCGTCGAGTAGAGGACGTTTTAGTAAGTCCTCATGTCTATGAATATGGCATGGGGGTAGCTTCTAAGGTGTCTTCCTATTACTCTGGTGACCACACTGTCCCTAATCCTCGAATTGACCCGAACACCTCCAACGGTGGTGCTACCTACCTCTCAATGGTGGGATGGCACTACCTTAAGGACATTTACACAGACTAATTCCTTAGGGTAGGTAGATAACTCGTAGATACTTGCTCTAATTCAAAACAAATCAAAAAACTTCTTTTCACACCGACACTTTGCAAAAAGCTTTCAAAAACAACTTTTCAAACACTCTTGAGGACTGATACAAGAGTCGAACTGAAATTTTAAACGAAACTTTTTCAAACCCACTCACTCTGAAAAGCAAACACTTTTGAAAACACAAATGAGCAAGTATCTAAGAGCCCATGGATAACCATGGATAGAAAGGGTGCTAACACCTTCCCTTTCTATAAATCTACCTCCCGAACCGAGAACTAATCTCAATAAGGAATTTTTCTGTGCTTTTGTCCTTTCCATATTGGAGAAAATAAAAGACGGTGGCGACTCTTGCTTACCGCGACATTTCGCGAACCAGCGTTAAACAGTCAGTTCCAGATCCACCGATCACACGCGTCGAACTGTTTCATGACCTCTGCCTTGATTTTCTCTGAAATTTCAGGGTGCATACGGTGGACCTTCTGTTTTACCGAAGGGAATTCTTCTTTAGTCGGCAGGCGATGTACCACAATATCAGTGTCCATACCCGACATGTCTTCATAGGACCAGGCGAAGATCTCAACATATTCGTGTAGCATCTGTATTAGCCGTTGTTTGACACTAGGCTCCAGATTCGCACCTATTTTAACCTCCTTCCTGTCTTCCTTTATACCCAAATTCACTGACTCGACTGGCTCTTCATGAGGTTGTATGGCCCTTTCTTCCTACTGTAGTAGTCTAGCAAGTTCTCCAGGCATCTCACAATCATCCTCACCTTCGTCCTCGGCTTGGTTGATCGGATTTTTGAAGTCATAGCTGGCAGTAGCAGAGCTGTTATCAATGGGATCCAGAGTGGATATGGATCTGCCGCATGATATGTGAGTGTGTGTAAGAGAATAGTTATTTTGATAAAGTGGGAGATAGAAAAGAAAAACAAGGAGCACACAATTTGTAACGCAAGAAACTTCCAATGTTTTATTAATGATATATGAAAATGACAAATAATAAACCCTCACAAGCAAAGCCAAGGTGTCTCGGGCAAGGCACCGGGCCGTAAAGTTTCAAACTGTTTATTACAAATCTTAAAACAAAAGTCAATTACTGCGGAATAAAATAAACAGGTATGAAGTCCTTCGTTGTCCAGTTATTCAGTCCACCGTTGGTTATTGGGTAGATCGAGCTGTCGATGTCTGAATCTTCTTCACTGTCCTCAATTGCATTAACTCCCCGATTGCTGATGTGTAGAGGAGGTCTTCCAATCCGCGCGCGCCTAACAGCCCTTTGAGCCCCTGTAGTAAAGCCCAAACCAAACTTGTCAGTTTTGTGAGTGAAATAAGGGAGCCGACCCCAATTGGTACACCCACCTTCTTCAACTACAACCCTGGCGTCCTTGAGAGAAGCCATCTTCAGCGAAGGTTTGTTGGTAGTAACTTCAGTTGACGCTAAAGTCTGAGGGACCTCTTCGAAGTTCTGACAAGGATTTTCTATGAACTCCCCATCCATCTCCACATAACGGAAGAAATTGAGATGACTCACCATGTACTCTTCTTCACCTCGCACCGTGACAATTTTCCCCTTCACTGGATACTTCAGCATTTGATGGAGTGTGGAAGTAACTGCCCCAGCCCTATGGATCCAAGGACGACCCAGCAAGCAAGAATACGATGGCCTGATGTCCATTACATAAAAGGTGGACCCAAAGGTCTGAGAACCCACTTTGACAGGGATGTCCACCTCCCCGTGCACCATTCTTTTTGACCCGTCAAATGCCCTTACCACGATGTTACTCAGTTTTAAAATCAAACCCTCATAATCCAAATGGTCCAATGCTTTCTTTGGCAGAACATTCAGCGAAGACCCGGTATCCACCAGCACATGAGCCATAGTGGTGCCCCTGCACTCAATTGAGACATGCAGAGCATCATTATGATTTCTCCCCTTAGCGGTCAGATTCGCATCTAAAAATCCTAGCCCATTGTCAGCAGTCAGGCTAGCCACACAATCTTTGAACTGATATGCAGAAGTTTCCTGCGGCACATGCGTAGTCTTGAGAAATGAAATCAAAGCCTTCGCATGGGCTTTAGAACACAACAACAGAGACAACATGGAGATCTTCGACGGGGTCTGCCCCAGTTGTTCGACCACGTTGTAGACGCTTTTCTTGATAATTTTCAGTATTTCCTCTATTTCTTGTTTAGAGGCTTCCACAACAATTTTTCTAGGTGCCTCCGTCCGGGCAGGCTCACCTATGATTTCTTTGCCCTGAGTTCCAGATGGCTCGACGATAGGGGTGATAACTGGAGTGAGAAATGGAACAATAGTTGATGTAATAGCAGATGGAATGATAATAGGTTTCTGGATAGTCGGAGGGGAAATCTCGTGAGAGAAAAGTCTTCCACTTTTGGTAACCTTACAATCCCCGACAATATTACTGACATCAGTATCAGCTTCTTCATTCTTTAAATCTTGCTTAATACCATGATAATATACATCAGCACCATAGTGCCATAGGAAAACCTTGTTTGAAGTGTACGGGATGGGACCAGGAACAATGATTATTAACGGAGCAATTCTTTGAACAAGTGTAATCCTAACAGGTCTTCTCGAGGAAACCTTGGAAGGATTGGCGGAAATGGTTATGATGGCAACATCTTCATTTGGAACAACAAGAATCATAGTCTTCTCAAACAAAATTTCTTTATTATCCATCAGGCGCTGAACACCTGACTTCAACAAACGGCAACCAGCAGGTAGAATCGAGCACATGTGGCAACCTTCACCACAACCCAGAAATAAACCGGCCAACAGCAAATTCCTCTTAACAATCATAAGAGGAGTAGAAATTTCTTCAACAGAGGTCACAAACAAGTCAGTGTCAACAACATTAACCCCACGACCATGTTTCGGCATAGGAGCAGTTATTATATTCGGCTTTTCTGAAGCATCAAACTCTATCTCCTTAGCTTCCAGTAAATCTTTTACTTTGTTTCTCAAAGCCCAACAGTCATTGGTATCGTGGCCAGGACTCTCAGAATGGTAGGCGCACCACGCGTTGGGATTGTATCTAGGAGAGGTAGTGTTTGGATTTTTGGGAGCCTCCCTCAATATGGTCAAGTTGGATCTCATCAGGTGAGGTAACACTTCAGCCAATGTCATGCTAATGCGGGTAAACTGCCGCTGTGGTCTTTACACCCTCTGTTGATTGTTGCGTTATGGAGAAACAACGGGTCTTGGTATCACTATAGCATTTACTGTTGCACGGTGTTCAGATCTGTTTTGGCCCCTCAGGCTATAAACTGCACTGGCTTCCTTCTTACCAGTAAAAGGTTTATTTATCGAACTCGAAGAGGCATCTTTCTGTATTTTACCACTTCAAATTCCAGCCTCCACTCTTTCTCCAGTTAAAATTAACTCGGTGAAACTAGACGACGAGCTGCCAATCAAGTGGTTGAAAAATGGACCAGACAGTGTCCCCGGGAACATATCAACCAACTCCCTATCAAACAAAGGGGGTTGAACTCTGCCAGCCAAATCTTTCCATTTTTTAGCATAATCTTTGAAACCTTCACCTGCCCCCATGGACATACTCTGGAGCCGAGTACGAGTGGGAGCAATGTCGACATTGTACTGATACTGCTTGTAGAAAGCAACAACAAGATCTTCCCAGTTTCGAACATTAGCCCCTTCTAACTGGTAGAACCATTCAAGCTGAGTCCCTGACAGACTATCTTGAAAGAAATGCGCCCATAAATTTCTATCAGCTGTGTGGGGTTGAATGTTCCTGACATAAGAACGGAGATGGAGTTTTGGGCAAGACACTCCATCATACTTAGAAAAAACTAGAGCCTTGAACTTCTGAGGAATGACGACTCCCAATACCAGTCCCAGTTCTCCGAAATCCAAATCAGGTATCTTCTAAACTTCCATAGCACTCAGACGGTCTTCTAGCTGCTTGTATCTATCCGCAGCAGGAGGATATTGCTCATCATCAAAATCAGTATCATTATCAGAGACTGCAGGACTAGGGTCCTTTTCCTCTTCTTGGTTCTCCCCTTCCTTGGATGAAGAGGTCAGATCATTTTGATGCTTCAACCTTTCACCAAACCTTCTGCCCATATTCAGAATACTGACCTTCTTCTTCTTCTTTTCCTTTTTCAGAATGAGGGCTTTCAGATCCTCTTGCCCCTTTGCTAAACTGATGAACATCTGTTGGAACTGGGCGTTCTGTGCCTGAAGATCTTTGATGGCTTGATCAGAAGACATTTCTGCTGAAATAAACAGCGAAGAAGATAAGAAACCTGTAGTGGTACATGTGATGATGTGCATGATAATGGGATGCGCATGTAATGATTTCAAAGACTTTGGGAGATTTAAATTTGCAAACCAAAAATAAACAAACTTTATTAGCTTAACTTTGAAAGGTTCAACAATGCCCTTAAGGCGTTACAAAGAAGTAAATAAAACAAATCTAAAACTAGGAAAGCAAAATCAAAAGTCCTATGCATGCTTTGTCTTTGTGCTGATGTAATCATTGAGCACTCTTTCCTCCTCGAGCTGCCTGGTGAGCTTTAAAACGTTCCTCTCTTGCTCATGGAACTGCTCCTTGTAAGTATCTCGCTCATTCTTCAGCTGAATCAAATACCTCTGTAGCTCCCCAAGATCAGTGGGCATGTAAGGATAAAGAACCGTGTAAGGAATGCCGTCTTCAGTAGTGGATTCCACAATCACTGGTAATACTGCCGCATAAGGCATCACAAGCTTATGGGCATGAGCTCGGACCCATTAGAGGTAATGCTGCATAGGAAGGGAAGTCTTTGGTCCCAACTCATGGGGGTCAGATCTATTTACCATGCCCCAAGCTCGTATGAACCTCCGACGATGCCCCTTAACATCATCCTCATAGTCGAATGCAATATCCTCGAGAAGTAACCTATGGGGACCATCTCTTCGAGCACGACCAAATTGTCACAAAGCTAGACAAGGGTTGTAAGTTATACCTCCTCTGATACCAAGTAATGGGACATTAGGATACCCCCCATAGCGGTCAATAACAACAACGTCTTCCATATCTCAGGAACACCAAAGAGTATTTGTATAAGCGAGTGACATTATTCTGTGCAACCAACCCAAACCTTCTTCATTCTTCAGCACAGACTTAGGGAGGTGAGAAATAAACCACCTCGACAACAACGACATGCAGCACATAAGAGTCCCTCTTCTCCTCGTGGTACGAGTATAGAGAGCATGCAAGATATATCCAAGCAAGGTAGGCACAGGGTTGCGAGAAAGGAAAATCTTGACAACATTCACATTTACAAAGGAATATAGATTAGGGAAAAGAACCAAACCATATATAAGAAGAGCCAAGACATCCTCAAAAGCCTGAAAATCCATATCACCCCAAAATAGTTGAGCCTGGTCTATCAGAAATTTGGCTAGAAAACCCTCGACTCCGCTTCGAGTTTCCCAATTGGATACCACATCGGCCCGTTTCAAATGCAAAGTTGAGGAAATGACTTATGGCTTAGGAACTTCTCCCATACCTGTGAAGGGTACCTGTTCAAGAATGGATATGCCCAATAGATGAGATAATTCCTCCAAGGTGGGCACCAACTGATAATCTGGAAAGGTGAAACAGTGATGCTCGGGATCGAAGAACTGAAAAAGTACGCTCATCATCTGTTCATCAGGGTTTGAAGTAACCAGGATGATAAGTTGACCATGTCTCTTAATGAACATAGAAGTTTCAGAAATTCTTGACACTATCTCTTTGAGTTGGGATGGTATCTCCACAAAGTTGATTTAGATAGTCTTTCTACGTACGGAAGCCATGATCTGCAAAACAGAACAAAGATAAATTCCCTTGGTCTTTGAAATGGTTAGTTTAATGAAGCATGAATGCTATGTTATGATGCATGATGTCATGATAAAACACAGGTATGGCAAATAACATGTATTGCAAATACAAACAAGTCACACAAAGCCCTTAGGTTTAAGACTTGCATGAGGTCAAAGGTAATACCCTCTTGAAGTTAAGTTGGTTTCAACCTGTCCTAGAAAAGTAACCGGGTTCTAGAGGATCTCAATATCATTGACCATCCTCCATCGGTCATGGTTTCAGCTCACGCAATATTTTCTTGCAGCCAAAATTATTCCGAGAGTATGGTCTCAATGAGTGCAACATCGAGTATCAACCAGTTCTCAGCTTTAGACCGAGGCCGGCTATCTCACTACTTTCTAACGGAAAAGTTGGACGATTAAAGGTTCTAAGGTCAGATGATGCTTAACGACACCACGCGGCGGCCCTGTATTCTCCTCGTTTCTCCACAAGGGATACCGGTACCAACCAAAGTGCCACACCAACGTAGCTACCGCTTCAACCGTATCGGTCTATGCCATACAGTTCCCTCACAGTCTATTGCTACTTACCTAAAAGGTACCCCCCAGATCTGGGTTAGGATCTATAGTAACCCCAAACAAAACCCTTAAAAGTAAAGAAAACAAAACAATCAAGATAAGCAATTATGATGAACTAGATCCTAAGGTATACCCCACTTATTAATTCCCCAGCAGAGTCGCCAGTTTTGTGATACGGTGGCAGAACCGACTGTTTGACGCTGGTTTGTGTTTTGCGTTTTTGTGTTTGCAAAATGTCGCAGTAAGCAAGAGTCGCCACCGACTTTTAATTCATCCAATCGAAAAGGAAAAAAGTACAGAAAAAATCCTTTTTCGAGATATTCTGAGTACGGAGGGTAGATTATAGAAAGGGAAGGTGGTAGCACCCTTTATATCCATGGGCTTCTTAGGTACTTGCTCATCTTTTTAAAATTGCTTGTGTATGTGCTTTGTTTTTGAAAAGAGTTTTAACTTCGCGATAACCCTTGCATCAGTCCTCAAAGGTGTGATGAAGTTGTTTTGAAAATTGTTTTGAAATGTAAGTGTGAAAAGTTTGGATTTGAGCAAGTACCTACCAGCATCTACCTACTCGAAAAAAGATCGTTCCTATTCTTGTTTCCTTTAGACAGCGCTGCCCTACTATTGAGAAATAGGTAGCACCGTTGTTGGAGTCGTAAGGGTCGATTTGAAAGGGATGTACAATCACTAAAGCAATGTTAGGACACCTTAGTAATAACCCTAGAGTCTTAAGATCATATTCAAGGCAACATTTCCGAGGCAACATTCGAATGGGACATTTGATCTTTTGGACAGGAGGGCAACCACTAAGACACCATATGCTTAATGATCGTTTACCGAAGGCAACCGAAGTGAGAGTATACCCTAAGAGTGATATGTGCGAGTGATTTGTTTTCAGTTATTTATCTTTGCACATTAGGGTTTTCTAACCGTATTAATTTGTCAAGCATTTTTGTCATACAATCCTATTAGCATACATCTAAACAAGCAAATATTTGCGGGAATTAAAATGCGAGAAAGTAAATCTACGCTATTACAAGGCTTCGGGGAGGGGGATTAATTACATAGACAAAAACCCTGGAAAAAGCGATAAGTAAAAGCCCTAGATTAAAGTATTACAAACCATGAACAATTACAAAAATATTAGCAAAAATAATTAACACGCACACGATGAATTAAATACGAGACAACTAGGGTTTTGACCCTTGACTTAAACCTATTGACGATTGATTAATAAAATGTTTTTGTCATATTTTGTTATTTAAGAAAATAAAGAAATCATTAAATTAAAAAGAAAAATCCTAATTCTACTTAATTTTAAATTAAGAAAAATAAATTAATTTATTCTAAAACCTATTTTTGTATTTTTATTTATTTGAGAAAAAGAGAAAATAAAATTAAATCAAGAGTTTTAACCTAATTTCTATTTGATTTTATTTATGAAAATAAATTAGAATTTCCCTAAATTAAACTAAATTAAATTAATTTTGATAATAATAAAAAAAACTAATCCTAATTAAATTTTTTTTATGAAGTCTTGATTTTATGATTTTATGAAAAAAAGATAAATTTGTGAATTCGGAATAAATAAAATAAATATTAAAAGAAATAAATAAAATAAAAGAAATAAGAAAAGAATGATCGGCCTGTGCTTAGCAATTAGGGGTTATATTGCTGAAATTCTGAGCCCAAATGATCTAAGCCCATTTGACTTTGCTGGATCTGGTGTCCATGTTGACCTGGGGCGTATGGTGGACCTTTAGGGGAGAAGCCTTGGATCTGGGCTAGAGACATGATTGATGGTTGGATCTTGATGGCACGTGGTGGATGTACACTAATGCAACACACTTGATCACCTGTTAAAAAACAATATGAAACAAATATGGGACATGGGGATCGAACCCAAGTCCTCATGCCTTCTTCTAATACCACGCTACCATCTGTGCTACGCGTTTCTGTTGTACATATAATAACAATAATGCATAATATATAAAACATGATAGTTAATTGGAAAAACGCGCTAAAATTCAAACCACCCAACCAGGGAGTGCCACACATCATCTTCTTCACCAAATCATCATTTTAGGTAAACAAGCTTTTACCTACAAATGTTTTGTTGTAGGTACAGACCTATGCATCTCAAAAATTATCCACAAGCAAGATAAATGACCATGGCTGGTACCAATCAACTCGTCTCATCCTCACGAGCATCATGGTACCAGAATCAACGCCCAATTTAACCTGTATTGCAAAGCCCTAAAACTAACCAAGAAACCCTTACAATGGCGTATCTTAATTCCTGTACTATAAATGCAATTAAGCAATACCAAAAGCTTGCAAACTTAATGATAAACAATAATATATGAATCAAACGTGCAAATGATGCATAAATCAATGAAAATGAAATCCAATTTTTGGGACAAACCGCGGCCTCTGTACTTACGATTCCAAGTGTGAGAAAGCTCGCAATTGATTGGAATCCCTTATGGATATGTCCAGAAGTCTATTGGTATCATGAGAATGGCTTGAATCAGCCTCTAGGATAGAAATTGGATCACCACTTTTCCTTGACTTTTTGAAGTTTGTTCTGCTTCTTTCACGACTGCTAGCCTCTTCCTCTTGCCTTGGATACCTTCTATATATGTAATGCAACACATTAGGTCAACAAAAACGAATTGAATCTTGCCCATTATGAATATTTGTTTGGTCTTTCATGGCATATGATATCCTTCCAAATTTGCTTCAATCCAATATTTTTCAACCCAAATCAATCTTGCACGAATTGTTTATCCTGCTAGCTGTACATAGACTCAAAAGATGCACAAAAAATCCAAGATTTGATTTGATTTTATTATTTTAGAATTTAATTTGATTTATTTTGATTTAAATGAATAAAAAATCAAAATAAATGATAAAAATAATAAAATAATAGGTGGAAAAGCTCAGGGGTCTTGGGTCCTATTAGAAACATGTTTCAAACAAGAAAACATGGGCCCCTTTGGAAAAAATGCAAATTTGATCAATGTTGACTTTTGACAATTTTGCAAAAAAGGTCAACTTGGCCAATGCATAACTCTCTCAATTTTGACCCTAAAGAGGTGTTCTTGGACGTTTTAGAAAGCTTAGGATGTCCCCTAAGCAACCCTTTTTAGTCTCATCTCAATTGAGTCTTCCATGTTCATGTATGAAGCTTTGACCCAAAAGGTGTTTTTGTTGACTTTTCAAAATGACCTATAATGTCAAAATTATATCTTTTTGTGAGTGCATATTTTGAACTTGAGAGCTGAAGATGAATTGTATGGAATTTCATCCTATTCAAAATGAGCTTCGGATGGGTCATTTCTGATAAAGTATCAGAAAGTTATGCTTGGTAAAAGTTGAGTTGACTTTTCCTGTAAAACCCTAATTTAGCAACTTTTGGGTTTTGATGAATTGTGAGCAATCCTTGATGAATCATGATCAACCCTTTATCAAATGATGAATGATACTTCAAAATGATGATGTTTACCAAAAATATTGAAGTTTGACTGTATGTGGGCCACAATTGACTTTTGACCTAGCACAATCAATTTTCAGGCCTTTGAGCAATTGACTGAGCAAACTTCTTCTGCAAGGCTTGAAACTTGACATGGGTGATCTTAAGAACATATTAGGACAATGGTGAGCATTTGGGATCCTTTGGACTCAAGCATCTTGATGAAAAATGAAACCCTAATTTGAGGTAGACTGCCTTAGGAGAGAGTTTGTCTGGTCAACTCTTGAACTTTCTTGAGCAATTTGGGGACCTCACTTGTCATGTGTTTAGAAATATGGGAGGGAAAATTTTGGGGTACAACACACTTCCTCTAACAAATTACACTGACTCAAACACTTCTTCATCTTTTGGTGGTCCATCCATTGCATATCCCAACTGGCGGTAAGCGAGCATAAGGTTATAGTTGATACACCCATTCGTTCCCATGAGGGGGACATTAGGGAAATCTCCGCAGCTAGTGATGATACTTCGTACCTCTCCCATGACATAATTCCACAGGATATCGAATGAAGTGAGGTTGACAATCCTTGACGACCAATTGAGAGAATGCTTTGTGTCCATGAAAGGGCCACTTATTGGTAAATGCAACTTAAACCACTGATACAACATTGAATGACACAAGCTAACATTACCTCCCTTTCCATGTCTGAAATGAATAGTGTAAAGAGTATCTTCCAAAAGCATCGGTACCGGGTTCTTATTTCTAAAAACACAAATAGCCGTCAAATCCACAAAGTTTCTTTTGTGAGGAAAGAGAACGATACCATATATATCATGAGAGCAAACAAAAGGCTAAAGTCACCCCAATTCCCTTTTTTGCCCAGTCTTCAACTTTCTTCACTAAGAAATCCAAATAAAACCCCGTAGCATCTTTACTTGACTTCCAATTGTCCTTCACCTCTTTCCAACTCAAATGAAGGGTTTTAACAATAACTTCAAACTTCAACTTCTCCGGCACTTGGGTAAAAGGAACTTTATTGGACAACTTGATTTTAAGAAGATATGCGTATTCTTCTAGCGTGGGAACCAGTTGGTAATATTGGAAAGTAAAACACCACAATTATTTGTCATAAAACTGGAAGAGAGTGATCAAATCCATTGGGTCAATTGAAGTATCTATGATCAATAACAAATTGCCACAGTCTTTGTTGAAATTGTTCAGAATATCGCCCTTTAGACAAGAACTCAACCTCTTCAGCTTGGATACATCAATAGTCGGAATCTGATAAGCGAATGCATGCCTGGTGGGTTCTTTGGCAGCAACTGACTCAAACTTATCTGACAGGAAGTCGGTCATTTCTGATGGAAAGAAAACTCTCGAATGTCCCTGGAAAATGACATGCATATGCTAGTTATTTTTTATACATCATTTTTTTATAAATAAATATGCTATGATGTGACATGACAGGATCAAAGTTTCCACACTGGATAATGGCTGGACCATTATATAAAATCACAAAACTCAAGATCACATAACTTCAGAACTACCAGGGGAACCCGAGTCACCATCAAAACACAAAGTCACCAATAGTACTTGTACCTGTAAGAAAAGTTTTCCTGCCCCACTCACAGGTGAAAACTAGGTCATGGTAAGGTCTAAGGCCAAATCATAGTACAAGAGCTCATCTGTTTTTATTATCATATGATAACACCTATCCGAACTTCCTTTGAAATCGTGGGTCTCATGGTCGGGTCTACAAGACATACGCCTCATAGCCGCCATGGCCACTCTATTCCTAGTTCCTATGGAATTCACTCATAGCCTAGGCATGGGGACTTTTAACTCATGGAACAACCCACCCACCAAGAAAACCAGAATCCAAACAGTCCAGCCAAATCCAGTATGCAGAAAATAAAGCACACATAGGATGCAATGCAAACAGATAAATATGAAAAGCAGTAAAATAAACACCCAAAAAGAAAACAAACAAGAGCTAGGATCTACCCCGAGATAAACCAACAATTGGTCCTGTTGTACCCCAAAATTTTCCTTCTCTTATTTCTCAAAACATTGCAAGAAAAATCTCCAAGTGGCTCAAGATTGCTCAAGAGTTGGACAGTCAAGCTATCTCCTAAGGCAGTCAACCTCAAATTAGGGTTTTGTGTTGCATCAAGGTCCTTGCATCCAAATGACCTCAAGTGCTCCCCAATGTCCTAATATGCTCTCAAGATCATCCATTCCAAATTTCAAGCCTTGCAGAGGAAGTTTGGTCAGTCAATTGCTCAAAGGGTCCAAAAATCGACTGTGCTAGGGCAAAAGTCAACTGTGACCCAAATACAGTCAAACTTCAAGATTTTTTGTCAACATGCTCATTTTTAAGGATATTTCATCATTTTATCAAGGGTTGATCATGATTCATCAAGGATTTCTCAAAATTCATCAAGACTCAAAAGTTGCTAAATTATGGTTTTGTAGGAAAAGTCAACTCAACTTTGACCAAGCATAACTTTCTCATACTTTATGATAAATGACCCATCCAAAGCTCATTTTGAATAGGGTGAAATTTCCTACAATCCATCTTCATACCCCAAGATCAGAAAATGCACTGACAAGAAGTTACAAATTTGGACATTATAGGTCATTTTTAGAAGTCAACAAAAACACCTTTTTTTCCAAAGCTTATAACTTGAGCATGGAATATCAAAATGAGATGAGACCAAAAGGGATGGTTAGAGGACATCTCAAGCTTTCTAAAAAGTCTAAGAACACTTACAAAAGTTCAAAATTGAAGAAGTTATTCATTGTTGAAATTGGGTATTTTTGCAAAATTGCCAAAAGTCAACTATCCCCAAAACTCCAAATTTTGTCAAATGGGCCCATTCTTTTCCACTTGATTTAGACTTGCCACATTCCACATGTGTCCTAGATTCGGCCTTGTGTCTATTTATCAATTTTATTATTTTATTTGATTTTTTATTGAATTATTTCATTTTAAATCAAATAAAATCCCAAAACTTGATTACATGAGATCTTTTTCTATTTTCAGGACCTAATCATCATAAATGTCACGATCAAACTCGTATCAAGCATTCCATGTGCAAAAAGATTGGATTTTTGGCAAATTAGGAAAGTTATCAATGGTAGATCAAATCCAATCTCAAGGCATTGATGTGGAAAGATTCAAGACTAATTTGTTGACCTAATACATTGCAGCATACATATACAATCCAAGGCACACAAATTTGAGGGCTATAGGCTGCAAGAACACCAATAACCAAACTTGAAAAAAGGTGGAAAAAGTGTGAAACAAAAATCACACTTAGAGGCATTTTCAGAATCAAAACTCAACACCAATCGCTTGCTGGAGGATCACTGAAGCAGAACCAACCTAAAGCCAATCTCCATACACGCTATAAAGCTCTGTAAGTATCTCAAAATACCGCCCTTCTCTTGAATTCACAACTCCTATTTCTTGCATCTTTTGCACAAATTATGGGCATATTCATAATCCTCGTTCAATTTACAAGCATTCGGCATTAGCCAATTGCGTTTATCTGGCCTGTAACCCTATAGCCGAATCTAGGGTTCGTGGTTTGTTTTTTTGGGCATTTCTTTTACAGGCGAAATCAAGACTCAAGAGGGATGTAGGTTTGTGCAGGAAGCCTAAACGAGCACAACCATGGTCTTGGGGGTCGTTTTCATGGCCTAAAATGGATTTTAGGATCAACCTACGAATTCAACTGCGGATATGAATCCGCAGGAAAAATTACAGGTCTGAAGGTCAGGGACGACAAACGTATCCCCCTCTTAGTGGCCGGTTCAAACTTTGCGCGTTTTATTTTTTTATTTCTGGCATATTACGCGTTTTCCCATATTATTATTATTGTCCAATATGTTAACAGATGAAGCATAATGGTTGAGTGGTAGTGGTGTGTGTTCAGGGACCAACAGGACTTGGGTTCGAATCCCAGGTCCCCCATGTATTTGCTATATTTTTTCTACAGGTTATCCAATGCAAACCCAAGTGCGTAGCCTACCATGGTCCCTCATTCAATCACTTGCCAGATGGCCCTAAGCCAGATCTAGTGGTCCAGATGGGATGTCCACCATGCTACCGAGTCAAGGGGCACGTAGAGAATCAGAAAAGTCAGCCAGGCCTGTGCCAATTGGGCCACAAAATTGCTGAACAAGCCTCCAAATTGGGCCCAACCCCCCCTAAGTCTTTCTATTTCATTCTTTTATTTATTTCATTTAATTATTTGTTTAATTGTTTTCATGATTAATTAACCAATCAAACAATCTTTTTCTTCATAAAATTAAAAAAACCAAAAATATTTTCTTTATTAAAATTAAATTTCAGCATTTTATTTTTATTAACAAATCATTTAATTAATTTAGTCTTAATTAGGAATAACTTTTAATATATTTGGCAATAATTAAATTAACTTAGACAATTAAGTTTTTATTAACATTGATTAAATTTATTTTTATTTCTTTAAATACCAAAAACCCAAAAATATTTTTATTAATTAATTAATTTATTAATTTAATAATTAATCTAGTTTAATTTCTTTCATAAAATTCAAAAATAACCAAAAATATTTTCTTTAATAACAAAGGGTCAAAACCCTAAAAACTTGCACCCGATTTAATTTCCCGCACGCGATCCATTTTATTTCAATATTGTATCTGTTTCCGGAATGTAATAGCTTAATAGGACTTTGAATATTTTTATCGCTTTATTTATTTTCCGCATTTTAATTTCAAGGGTTGCTTTTGGCGATGTAAATACCCGACGCCTTGTAATAGTTAGTTTAATTTCCGCAATTTAATTTCCGCAACTTATAAACTGTTAGATGTTTGATAATAGGGAATGCATGACAAGATTGAATGTTTAAACCTAAAATAAACATAGATAACCATTAACATGTACAAAGATAAAATAAATTGAAAACAACACACTCGCACATGCACACTCTTAGAGTACACCTCACTTGGTTGCCTTCGTACGCGGTCATTGAGTATAGGAAGTTTTAGAGGTTGCCCTCTTGTCCAAAGATCATAGTTGCCTCGAAACGGTTGCCTCAGATAAATGATCTAAGACATTAAGGTTACCGCTAAGGCGTCCTAACATTGCTTTGGTGACCGCAAGTCCCTTAATCGTATTGACCCTTAAACTCCAACGACGGTGCTACCTACTCATTCATAGTGGGATAGCATTGTCTAAAGGACATTAGCACAGATTGATTCCTTTTTCGAGTAGGTAGATGGTTCTTAGATACTTGCTCTTTCAAAACGAAACAAATTTTCACACTTACACTCCTTTTCAAACAAAAAACTCTTTTCAAACCCACAAACACAGAGAAAAGCAATTTTGAAAACACTTTGAGCAAGTACCTAAGAGCCCGTGGATAACCACAGATAGAAAGGGTGCTAACACCTTCCCTTTCTATAATCTACCCCCCGAACCCGAGAAACATCTCAAAAAAGGAATTTTTCTGTGCTTTTTTCCTTTCCTTGTTGGATAAAATAAAAGACAGCGGCGACTCTTGCTTACCGCGACATTTTGCAAAAACAAACGCAAAACACAAACCAGCATTCCAAAGACAGTCAATTCTTTCCCACCGTATCACAGAACTGGCGACTCTGCTGGGGACGCTTAATAAGTGGGGTGTACCTTAGGATTAGATCATTGTGTTTTCAATTGTTTGCTTTGTATGCTTTACATTTGTGGGCTTGTATCAGAGTTACTATAGATCCTAACCCGGATCTGGGGGATACCCTTTAGGTAAGTAGCAATAAACTGTGAGGGAACTGTACGACATAAACCGATACGGTTGAAGCAGTAGCTACGTTGGTGTGGCACTTTAGTCTGTACCGATATCCCTTGTGTTGGAACGAGGAGAATATGGGTCTTCTAAGGGGTCATTAAGCACCAACTGACCTTAGAACCTTTAAATTGACCAACTTGGCCATAGAACAGTAGCAGTATGCTACACTCATTGAGACTAAACTCTCGCGATGATTCCGGCCGCAAGAAAAGGTTGCTAAACTGGAATTATGACCGATTGAGGGTAGTCAGTGATATTGAGATCCTATAGAACCAGGTTACTATTTTTAGGACAGGTTTAAACCTACAGAACTGAAAGAGGGTAGTACCTAAGCTCCTTGCCAGCCTGAAATCTAACGGCTCTCTGTGTGACTTGTGTGCCTTTACCATGTTTGCTATTTGTGGATACTTGTGATGTGCTTTCTATCATGACATCATAACATTGCATGCATCTTGCATTGGACTAACCTATTTCAAAGACAGGAGGGATTCATCTTTGTTCTGTTTTGTAGGTCATGATGCCCATGCGTAGGAATACCATCCGGATCAACTTTGTCCAGGTTCCCACCATGCTTAAAGAATTGATTGCAAAGATGCCTGATACTACCTCCTTCATCAGAAGACATGGGTATCTTATCAATTTGGTTACCTCCAAATTGGACGAGCAGATGATGAGTGTCCTAGTCCAGTTCTATGATCCACTGTACCATTGCTTTACTTTTCAGGACTACCAGTTGGTTTCCACCTTAGAAGAGTTCTCTGATATGCTCGGTATCTCTATTCTGGAGCAGACCCCGTTTACAGGTTGGGAGAATATCCTTAGGCCAAAAGAGATTGCTTCAGCCCTTCATATGACAAAGGATGAGGTAATGGCTAATTGGGAGACTAGAAGTGGAGCAAAGGGCTTTCTGACTAAGTTCTTGGTTGGTAAGGCTAATTATTTCTGGGATAGTCTAGACTTCAAGGCATTCGAAGATATTCTGGCTCTTCTGATATATGGCTTGGTATTGTTTCCAAACCCTGACTCCTTTGTTGATGTGAATGCGGTGAAAATCTTCATCTCTCGTAATCCTGTACCCACTCTCTTGGGTGACATTATTCATCAGCTTTATGCCCGTACTGCTCGAAAGCGGGGAACCTTGATGTGCTGTGCTCCCTTATTGGCGAGGTGGTTTATTTCGCACCTCCCCAAATCAGTGCTGAAGAAAAAAGAAGGTGTGGGTTGGGCCTATAGGGTTATGTCTCTCTCTCATAATGACATTATCTGGACTATCAAGGGTATGGACGAGGTGGCTATCATTGATCGATGTTGGGAGTACCCCAATGTTCCCCTGATAGGAACCAATGGAGGAATTTCTTACAATCCATGATTGGCCTTACGTCAGTTTGGGCGAGCTAGAAGAGAAGGACCTCATGAGCTGCTAATGCCTAGTATCATCTTTGATTTTCAAGGGGATAGCGACGAGCAACGCCGCAGATTCATAAGGGCTTGGAATAGAGTTCACAGATCTGATTTACACGAGCTGGGCCCAAAGACTTCACTTCCGATGGAGCCATATCTCAGATGGGTTCGTATCCGCACCCAAAAGCTGGGTATGCCATATGAAGCCGTCCTGCCTATCATTGTTGAAGTTGCTAATGAAGAAGGGGTACTTCCGACCATCCTCCATCCCCATATGCCCACTGACATTGGGGCACTGAAAAGGTCTTGGATGCAGCTGAGAGAAGAGCGGGATGCTTACCGAGAAAAGTTTAACGAGCAAGAGAAGAAGATCCAGAAGTTGACTAGGCAGCTGGAGAACGAGCGGATCCTCAATGACTATGTCCGCACCGACAAGAAGCAACCATGGGAGCATTGATTGTCCTTTGATTATTTCCTTTCCAGTTTTTATTTACTTTTCAGTATTTCCTTTCTTGTAACGCCTTAAGGGCATATGTTGAACAATTTGAATTTCAAAGTTTATCTAATAAAAGTGTGTTTCATTTCTTGTTTACGAATTTGAATCTCTCGATGTCTTTGAAATCATATCATACGCATTTCATCCCATGCACTTCATAACAGGTACCCTTACAGGTCTCTTATCTTCTTCGCTGTTTATTTCAGCATTATGTCTGCTGAACCATCAACTGAGCAAGCAATCAAGGCCCTACAAGCGCAAAATACCCAATTCCAAGAGCTGTTCATGAATCTAGCTTAGGGTCAGCAAGATATGAAGACCCTGATTCTGAAAGAGAAGAAGAAGAAGAAGAAGAGGACAATCCTGTTTAACACATGTCACAGGTTTGGAAATAGGCTACGGGATGAAGTTGATTTGACCACCTCATCTGGAGGGAAAGATAGTCAGGAAGAAAGGAGGGCTCCTAGCCCTGTGGTCTCAGACAATGAGACGGACTTTGACGAAGACCAGTATCCTCCGGCCGAGGATAGATACAAACAACTGGAAGACCGGTTGAGTGCGATGGAAGTTCAGAAGGTGCCTGGTCTGGATTTTGGTGATCTGGGTCTGTCATCTGGGGTGGTGATTCCCCATAAATTCAAAGCACCAGCCTTTGCTAAATATGACGGAGTTTCTTGTCCGAAGCTGCACCTCCGGTCATATGTAAGGAAGATTCAGCCGTACACCGCTGATAAGAACCTATGGATCCACTTCTTTCAAGACAATCTCTCAGGGACTCAGCTTGAATGGTTTTACCAGTTGGACGGAGCCAGTATCCGCAGTTGGGAGGATTTGGCTACTGCTTTCTACAGGCAGTACCAATACAATTCTGACCTTGCTCCCACGCGTACCCAACTCCAGGGTATGTCTATGGGAACGGGCGAAGGTTTCAAAGATTATGCTCATAAGTGGAGGGACCTCGCCGGAAGAGTGCAACCACCCTTGGCTAATCGGGAGCTTGTGGATATGTTTCTGGGGACCTTGTCTGGTCCGTTTTCAACCATCTGATTGGAAGCTCTTCGTCTGGGTCTACAGAGCTAATTATGACCGGTGAAAGGATTGAGGCTGGTATAAAGGCTGGTAAGATATAAAAGGGTGCTTCATTGAGCACCGAGAAAAAGCCTTTTAAGAAGGAGTCCAGTGTTGTCTACAATTTGAAAAGCCAGAATAGACCTGAACACCGCCAAGCTGTTAATGCGGTTGTTATTTCAAGACCTGTTGGTGCTACTCAGCACAACAATCAACAAAAGGCCGAGAGACCTCGAAGGCAATTCACCCATCTCAACATGACTTTATCTCAGATTCTGCCACAGTTATTGAAAACCAATTTGGTGATTCCAAGGGAGGCCCCGAAGAATCCCAACATTGCATCACCTAAGTACAACCCTAACGCCCGCTGTGCTTTTCACTCTGATAGCCTGGGACATAATACAGATGATTGTTGGGCTTTGAAGAACAAAATATAGGACTTAATTGATGCTAAAGAGATTGAGTTCGAGGCGCCCGAAAGACCTAATGTTGTGACTGCTCCTATGCCCAAGCATGGAGTGAATGCTATAGATGAAGACTCGTTTGTGGTTTCTGTGAACGACATTGTTACCCCTTTGATGACTGTGAAGAAGAACCTTTTGCTAGCCGGTTTATTTTCGGGCTGTGACGAAGGTTGCCGTATGTGTTTTGTTCTACCTACCGTTTGCCATCTTTTGAAATCAGGTGTCCAACGCCTGATGGATAGTAAAGAAATTTTGTTTGAGAAGCCTGTTGTTCCTTTAATTCATACTGAAGAAGTTGCTATAATCACCATTTTCGACAATTCTTCCAAGGCTTCCACGAGAAAGCCTGTTAGAATTACATCTGTTCCAAGAGTCGCGCCGTTGATCATCACTGTTCTAGGGCCTATCCTCTACACCTCTGATAAAGCTGTCCCATGGCACTACGAGGCTGATGTTTATTTTTATGGAGTTAAACAAGATTTGGATGCTGATACTGACATCAGCAATATTGTTGGACCTGCTAAAGTCACCCGCAGTGGAAGACTTTTCTCACCTGATATCTCTCCACCAGCTGTTCGGAAACCTGTTGTTATTACACCTGCCAGTGTACCTACTACTATTCCTGTTCAAGTTCCTATTCTTACCCCTGTCGCCGAGTCATCTGACACTCGGGGCAAGGGGACCACCAGTGAGCCTGCCTAGACGGAGGCACCGAAGACGATTACTGTTGAAGCTTCTAGACAAGAGATGGAAGATATTTTAAAGATCATCAAAAAGAGTGACTACAATGTAGTTGAACAGCTGGGGAAAACCCCGTCCAATATTTCTATGTTGTCACTTCTGCTATGCTCAGAAGCCCATGCCAAGGCTCTGATTGCTTCCTGAAGACTGCGCACGTACCGCAAGAGACATCAGTTGATCAGTTTAAAGATTGCGTGGCTAGTCTGACTGCTGATAATGGATTGGGTTTCTCTGACGCTGATTTGACTGCTAAAGGGAAGAATCACAATGATGCCCTGCATGTCTCCATTGAATTCAGGGGCACTACTCTTGCTCATGTATTAGTGGATACTGGTTCCTCGTTGAACGTTTTTCCTAAGAAAGCTCTAGACCGGTTGGACTGTGAAGGGTTGGAGTTGAAACTAAGCAACATTATCGTCAGGGCCTTTGATGGGTCTAAGAGGATGGTGCACAGAGAAGTTGATATCCCGATTAAGGTTGGTTCTCAGGTTTTTGCGTCTACATTCTATGTGATGGACATTCAGCCATCTTATTCTTGTTTTCTGGGTCGCCCATGGATCCACAAAGCTGGGGCAGTGAGCTCTACGCTCCACCAGAAACTGAAGTACCCGGTCAAAGGGAAGATTGTGACAGTGCAAGGAGAGGAGGAGTACATGGTGAGCCACCTCAACTCTTTCCGATATGTAGAGATGGACGGGGAGTTCATTGAGACCCCGTTCCAACATTTTGAAGAGGTTCCCCAGACACTGGCATCAACTGAGACTGTTGTTGAAGATTCTCCTATGAAAATGGCTTCCTTTAGGGATGCCCGGGCTGTTGTCGAGAAAGGTGGGTGTGCAAATTGGGGACAACTCCCTAATTTTGCACAAAAGACTAACAAGTTTGGTTTGGGTTTCACTGCAGAAGCTCAAAAGGCTTTTCAGAATACGCGGATCGAAAGACCTCCCCTTTTCATCAGCAATTCAGGAGTGAATGCCATTGAAGACGATGTTGAAGAGTCTGAGTTCGACAGTTGGATCTATCCTACTACTGATGGGGGACCAAGCAACTGGACCGCAAAGGACTTCATCCTAATTTCTTTTGTTACCCAGTAAAAAAACTTTTTGTTTTGAATTTGTAACAGACAATGTTTTAAACTTTACGGCCTGGTGTCTTACCCGGGGCACCGTGGCTTCATTTGTGAGGGCTTTATGTGTGTCATTTTCATATATCATTAATAAAAGCATTGGACGTTTCTTGCATTTCAAATTTTGCGCTCCTTGTTTTTATTTTATTACATATTGCAAAACAGCTTTTTACACACACTCACATATACAAGTCTACATCGACTCTGGATCTCACTGGTAACGACTCTGCTACTGCCAGTTATGACTTAGAAAGTCCGATCAACTTAGCCGAAGACGAAGGTGAAGATGATTGTGAAGTGTCTGGTGAACTTGCAAGACTGTTACTTCAAGAAGAGAGGGCTATACAGCCACATGAAGAGCCAGTGGAATCAGTAAATCTGGGTACAAATATAGACAAGAAAGAGGTCAAGATCGGTGCAAATCTGGAGCTTAGTGTGAAGCAACGGTTGATTTAGATGCTGCGTGACTATGTTGAGATCTTTTCCTGGTCTTATGAAGACATGTCTGGGTTAGATACTGATATTGTGGTTCATCGCCTACCTACCAAGGAAGACTGTCCTCCAGTGAAACAGAAAGTCCACCGAATGCGCCCAGAGATGTCTGAGAAAATCAAGGCTGAAGTGATGAAACAGTTTGACGCCTGTTTTCTAGCAGTTACTTCTTACCCTCAGTGGGTGGCCAATGTGGTTCCTATGCCTAAGAAGGATGGTAAGGTTTGAATGTGTGTTGACTATAGGGATCTGAACAGGGAAAGCCCCAAGGATGACTTCCCTCTACTTCATATCGATGTTCTGGTTGACAACACCGCTCAGCATAAAGTCTTCTCCTTCATGGATGGTTTCTCCGGTTATAATCAGATTAAAATGGCTCCCGAAGACATGGAGAAGTCAACTTTTGTTACTCAGTGGGGTACCTTTTGCTACAAGGTCACGCCCTTTGGATTGAAGAATGCTGGGGCAACGTATCAGCGTGCCATGGTTGCTTTGTTTCATGACATGATCCATCATGAGATTGAAGTATACGTCGACGACATGATTGCAATATCTCAAACTGAAGAAGAACACCTTGACCACCTTCAGAAGCTGTTTGACAGGTTGAAGTTGTACAAGCTGAGGTTAAAACCCGAACAAGTGCACCTTCGGGGTGAGATCTGGTAAGCTGCCGGGTTTCGTCGTAAGTGACAAAGGTATTCAAGTGGATCCTACCAAGGTGAAGGCTATACAGGAGATGCCAACTCCCAGAATAGAGAAAGAAGTCAAAGGCTTTCTCGGACGACTAAACTACATTGCCCGATTCATCTCGCACCTAACTGCTACTTGTGAACTAATCTTCAAGCTGCTAAAGAAAGATCAAGTAGTACGTTGGAACGATGAATGCCAGGTCACTTTTGAAAGGATTAAAGAGTATCTCCAAGAGCCACCTATTCTGATGCCACCAGTTGAAGGGAGACCTTTGATCTTATACTTGACAGTACTCGACAACTCAATGGGGTGTGTGCTGGGTCAGCATGACGAGTCTGGCCGAAAAGAGCATGCTATTTATTACCTTAGCAAAAAGTTTACCGACTGTGAGACCCGATACTCACTGCTCGAGAAAACTTGCTGTGCTTTGGCATGGGCTGCTCGCCGGCTGAGACAGTATATGTTGACGCACACTACTCTGTTGATATCAAAGATGGATCCAATCAAGTATATCTTCGAAAAGCCTGCCTTGTCCGGAAGAATAGCGAGATGGCAGATGATCTTGACTGAGTATGACATCCAGTACACGACCCAAAAGGCAATCAAGGGAAGTGTATTGGCAGACCATTTGGCACATCAGGCAGTGGATGATTACCAGTCTATGAACTTTGATTTCCGGACGAGAATATCATGTTGGTAACTGATTGTGAGACACCTGGACCGGATGAAGGACCCGAGGAAGGATCCCGATGGTCTATGTACTTTGATGGAGCTTCGAACTCTTTGGGCAATGGCATTGGCGCCGTGATCATATCTCCTAAAGGCTCTCATACTCCATTCACCGCCCGACTATGTTTCAACTGCACCAACAATATGGCGAAGTATGAAGCATGCATCATGGGTCTTCGAGCAGCAATTGACCTAAGGATTAAGTTTCTAAGTGTCTTCGGAGATTCCGCTCTCGTGATCAGTCAGATCAAAGGCGAGTGGGATACAAAACACCCAAATCTTATTCCTTACAAGGAGTATGTATTGACGTTGCTTCCCCATTTCGAGGAGATAACCTTTGAACACTTCCCTAGAGAGGAGAATCAGTTGGCGGACGCGCTAACTACGATGTCTTCTATGTTCAAGGTCAATTGGGACAATGAAGCTCCCTGGATTATCATTGAAAAACTGGACGAACCAGCACATTGCTGTGATATTGAGACTGAAGAGGTAACAGAAAAGCCCTGGTTTCATGAGTTGAAGAGGTATCTTGAAACTCAGGAGTACCCCGAGGGTGCATCTGTTAATGACAAGAGGTTTCTGAGGAGGTTCGCGGCAAAGTTCTTCATCAGCAATGGCATCCTTTACAAGCGTAACCATGATTTGACCTTATTGTGATGTGTGGATAAGAATGAAGAAGAAAAGATCATGACAGAGTTACATGAAGGTACTTTTGGAACACATTCCAGTGGACACACCATGACAAAGAAAATCCTTCGGGCAGGATATTATTGGTCCACGATGGAAGCCGACTGTTATCAGCATTCTCGGACATGTCACAAGTGCCAAGTCTATGCTGATAACGTGCACATACCTCCAGTTCCTCTGAACGTCTTGACAACTCCTTGGCCTTTTGCATTGTGGGGCATTGATATGATCGGCGAGATCAGACATACCGCGTCCAACGGGCATCGCTTCATCCTGGTAGCAATTGATTATTTTTTGAAATGGGTTGAAGCAGCTTCCTTTGCTACTGTAACCAAGAACATCGTGGCATGGTTTATTCGGCACAATCTGATATGTCGATACGGTGTACCAGAAAGGATCATAACGGACAATGGTAGCAATTTAAACAACAAGATGATCACTGAGCTCTGCAAGCAGTTCAAGATACAGCATCACAACTCATCTCCCTACCGGCCGAAGATGAATGGAGCTGTCGAAGCAGCTAATAAGAACATTAAGAAGATTGTGCAGAAGATGACAGTGACATACAAAGACTGACACGAGCTGTTACCATTTTCTCTTCATGGGTACCGTACCTCAGCGTGGACGTCAACAGGGGCAACACCCTATTCCTTGGTATATGGCATGGAGGCCGTCTTGCCCATTGAAGTTCAGATACCCTCTCTTCGGATTATGAAGGACGCATGTTTGAGCGAAGATGACTGGATTCAGACCCGGCTTGATCAGTTGAACTTAATCGACAAAAAGAGGCTTACTGCTATTTGTCATGGTCAAACATATCAAAAACGGATGATCAGGGCATTTAACAAGAGAGTCAGACGACAGGAGTATCAAGTTAGGGATTTGGTTATCAAGCACATTATCCTACCTCAAGGTTATCCCAGGGGCAAATGGACCCCCACTTACGAAGGGCCATTTGTGGTTAAGAACATTTTCTCAGGAGGAGCTATGATTCTAACCACCATGGATGGTGACGACCTTCCTCACCCCGTCAATGCAGACATAGTGAAAAGATACTACGCATAATCAAAGACCCGCTAGGTTGACTGGCCTAGGAAAAAATAAGGGCTTCCCGGCGAACCAAAAGGGTTCGGGCAAAAATAAGGGATGAAAATGGAAAAATTTATATACCCGGCAAGTCGATAACCTGAAATGGCGGATTAGGAAAAAAAGGGTATCCCGGTGGACTGAAAACCCGAAAGGGCGGTCCAGGCAAAAATTAGGGATCAAAGCGTAACACTATGTCTCATTGGATTACCTTGCATCCAGACTTCGGTATCAACTATCAAGCTCGGACGACACTAATCAATCTGATCTACCTTCAACCAAGTAGCAAAGTGATGAGATGCTCGAGGACATAAGGGAAATAACAGAGTTGGAACCCAGTGGGATTATTCACATAACTATTTTGTTTAGTTTCTCTCAAATTGTGTAAATTCTATTATTCGGCGGCGCTCTCCTACTAGGACGTTAGCCTCTTGTACAAAAACGCTTATTTACAGGCCAAGCTTCAAAATCAATAAAATTCATTTTCAAAGAAATTTCAAACTGTTTTTCCTTTATCTGTTTTGTTTTGCAAAGAACATCCAATGTTCATTTTTGATATATGCACTTGACATTAATTGCTGCTCATAAATATTTACATGCAAAACAAAAGATGAATTACTGGTAATAACAGAAACAGGGGCAATAAGAAGTGTCCAAGCTGTATAGTTACTCTGTCCACCAGGTACAAGGTAAATTCAGCTGAAGAATATGGATAAGATACCTTCACTCCCCGCAGAGTAAGACAATAATGGTAGCTCTCCCCCAGCTGAGACTTGCAATTGTGAACGAATCAGCAATGCTCTCCCCAAGCAGAGTTGATCTACCATCAGCACTAAAAAGGCTTGATATCCCCGACAGTCTTAATGTTCCCTAGCGGAGTATAAGAATGTTCCCCCGGCAGAATACAAGATACCCCCAGTGGAGTTAAAATTTTCCCAGCACAGTCTGAAAAAGCTTCCCCAACAGAGTTGAAGCATCATCCCCAGTAGACTCTGGAAGTTTATCCCCAGCAGAGTACAAAAATAAATCTCCCCAGCCGAGTTCAAAGGATCATTCCCAGTAGAACTCAAAGGATTATCCCCACAAGAGTCTAATAGGTTTATCCTCAGTAAAGTCACCACTAAAAGATCATCCCCAGCGGAGTCCTTTCCTTTCACAAACAGGAATTCAATCCCCCAACAGGATTCAATATCACCAGCAACGGTGATTCGTCCCCAACGGAATTCATCAGTGGAATCTTCAGCAGAACATCTCTTCCCCACAGAGTAATCTCCTCATCAGTATATTCCCCAACGGAGTTATCGTCTCCTGCAGGTCTATTCTCACAATCATCTTCGTTCGTCATCCCCAGCGGAAATGAAGAATCCAGCTCTATTCTTCAGCAGCTATCCGAGATTTATTTTCCCCAGCTAAAACATAACATCTCCATACATCATGATACATGCATATATGCATCATACCACACAATCTCATTTATGTTGAGAGCATCATTGCTTGATATATATCCTGCACTTCATACATCATGACATTGCATATGACTAACTCTTTACCTTTTCAGGGAAAGACGAATCAGTAAATATCGCTGACTACTCATATGACCTGGTAGTCCCCTCAAAATAAAAACTACATCTATGTAAGACTTTCGTCTAGTTCAGTTAAATCGATCCTAAGATTTTTCTGATTCTTATCCAGTCAAAGTTAATCCAAGACCTTATCTGGTTCAGTCAGATCGACGCTAAGATCTCCCTGATTCGCATTCCAGTAGAAGATATTCTAAGACTTTTGTCTGGTTCAGTTAAATCGATCCTAAGATTTTTTCTGATTCTTATCCAGTCAAAGTTAATCCTAGACCTTCTCTGGTTCAGTCAGATCGACGCTAAGATCTCCCTGATTCGTATTCCAGTTGAAGATATTCCAAGACTTTTGTCTGGTTCAGTTAAATCGATCCTAAGATTTTTCTGATTCTGATCCAGTCAAAGTTAACCCAAGACCTTCTCTGGTTCAGTTAGATCGACGATAAGATCTCCCTGATTCGTATTCCAGTTTAAGATATTCCAAGACTTTCGTCTGGTTCAGTTAAATCGATCCTAAGATTTTTCTGATTCGTATCCAGTCAAAGTTAATCCAAGACCTTCTCTGGTTCAGTCAGATCGACACGAAGATCTCCCTGATTCGTATTCCAGTTGAAGATATTCCAAGACTTTTGTCTGGTTCAGATAAATCGATCCTAAGATTTTTCTGATTCTTATCCAGTCAAAGTTAATCCATGACCTTCTCTGGTTCAGTCAGATCGACGCTAAGATCTCCCTGATTCGTATTCCAGTTGAAGATATTCCAAGACTTTCGTCTGGTTCAGTTAAATCGATCCTAAGATTTTTCTGATTCTTATCCAGTCAAAGTTAATCCAAGACCTTCTCTGGTTCAGTCAGATCGACCCTAAGATCTCCCTGATTCGTATTCCAATGAAGATATTCCAAGACTTTCGTCTGGTTCAGTTAAATTGATCCTAAGATTTTTCTGATTCGTCTCCAGTCAAAGTTAATCCAAGACCTTCTCTGGTTCAGTCAGATTGACGTGAAGATCTCCCTGATTCGTATTCCAGTTGAAGATATTCCAAGACTTTCGTCTGGTTCAGATAAATCGATCCTAAGATTTTTCTGATTCTTATCCAGTCAAAGTTAATCCAAGACCTTCTCTGGTTCAGTCAGATCGACGCGAAGATCTCCCTGATTCGTATTCCAGTTGAAGATATTCCAAGACTTTTGTCTGGTTTAGTTAAATCGATCCTAAGATTTTTCTGATTCTGATCCAGTCAAAGTTAATCCAAGACCTTCTCTGGTTCAGTCAGATCGACGCTAAGATCTCCCTGATTCCTATTCCATTCGAAGTTCAGACCACCTATCAACAGTCTCCAAATGGCATCTGTAAGCCCATTCCCGACATCACAAGGCTGATACCACTTCATGCGAGTGCAAATTTCTGGGCACTCTAGTGTTCAATCATCTTCCACCTTCGGATCACGAAAGGTACGAAAGCCAATCTACATCCTCAGGTTTAAGAAGATTGAACAGGGGCAGCTGTTGTACCCCAAAATTTTCCCTCTCATATTTATCAAAACATTGCAAGAAAAATCTCCAAGTGGCTCAAGATTGCTCAAGAGTTGGACAGTCAAGCTATCTCCTAAGGCAGTCAACCTCAAATTAGGGTTTTGTGTTGCATCAAGGTCCTTGCATCCAAATGACCTCAAGTGCTCCCCAATGTCCAAATATGCTCTCAAGATCATCCATGCCAAATTTCAAGCCTTGTAGAGGAAGTTTGGTCAGTTAATTGCTCAAAGGGTCCAAAAATCGACTGTGCTAGGGCAAAAGTCATCTGTGACCCAAATACAGTCAAACTTCAAGATTTTTTGTCAACATGCTCATTTTGAAGGATATTTCATCATTTGATCAAGGGTTGATCATGATTCATCAAGGATTGCTCAAAATTCATCAAGACTCAAAAGTTGCTAAATTAGGGTTTTGTAGGAAAAGTCAACTCAACTTTGACCAAACATATCTTTCTCATACTTTATGAGAAATGACCCATCCAAAGCTAATTTTTAATAGGGTGAAATTTCCTACAATCCATCTTCATACCCCAAGATCAGAAAATGCACTGACAAGAAGTTACAAATTTGGACATTATAGGTCATTTTTAGAAGTCAACAAAAACACTTTTTTCCCAAAGCTTATAACTTGAGCATGGAATATAAAAATGATATGAGACCAAAAGGGTTGATTATAGGACACCTCAAGATTTCTAAAAAGTCCAAGAACACTTCCAAAAGTTCAAAATTGAAGAAGTTATGCATTGTTGAAGTTGGGCATTTTTGCAAAATTGCCAAAAGTCAACTATCCCAAAAACTCCAAATTTTGTCAAATGGGCCCATTCTTTTCCACTTGATTTGGACTTGCCACATTCCACACGTGTCCTAGCTTCAGCCTTGTGTCCATTTATCAATTTTATTATTTTATTTGATTTTTTATTGAATTATTTCATTTTAAATCAATTTAAATCAAATAAAATCCCAAAACTTGATTACATGAGATCTTTTTCTATTTTCAGGACCTAATCATCATCAATGTCATGATCAAACTCGTATCAAGCATTCCATGTGAAAAAAGATTGGATTTTTGGCAAATTAGGCAAGTTATCAATGGTGGATCAAATCCAATCTCAAGGCATTGATGTGGAAAGATTCAAGACCAATTTGTTGACCTAATACATTGCAGCATACATATACAATCCAAGGCACACGAATTTGAGGGCTAGAGGCTGCAAGAACACCAAGAACCAAACTTGAAAAAAGGTGGAAAAAGTGTGAAACCAAAATCACACTTAGAGGCATTTTCAGAATCAAAACTCAACACCAATCGCTTGCTGGAGGATCACTGAAGCAGAACCAACCTAAAGCCAATCTCCATACACGCTCTAAAGCTCTGTAAGTATCTCAAAATACCGCCCTTCTCTTGAATTCGCAACTCCTATTTCTTGCATCTTTTGCATAAATTATGGGCATATTCATAATCCTCGTTCAATTTACAAGCATTCTGTATTAGCCAATTGTGTTTATCTGGCCTGTAACCCCATAGCCGAATCTAGGGTTCGTGGTTTGTTTTTTTGGGCATTTCTTTTACAGGAGAAATCAAGACTCAAGAGGGATGTAGGTTTGTTCAGGAAGCCTAGACGAGCACAACCATGGTCTTGGGGGTCATTTTCATGGCCTAGAATGGATTTTAGGATCAACCTACGAATTCAGCTGCAGATATGAATCCGCAGGAAAAATTACAGGTTTGAAGGTCAGGGACGACAAACGTGTCCCCCTCTTAGTGGTCGGTTCAAACTTCGCGCGTTTTATTTTTTTATTTCTGGCATATTACGCATTTTCCCATATTATTATGATGGTTGAGTGGTAGTGGCGTGTGTTCAGGGACCAACAGGACCTGGGTTCGAATCCCAGGTCCCCCATGTATTTGCTATATTTTTTCTACAGGTTATCCAATGCAAACCCAAGTGCGTAGCCTACCATGCTCCCTCATTCAATCACTTGCCAGATGGCCCCAGGCTAGATCTGGTGGTCCAGATGGGATGTCCACCATGCTACCGAGTCAAGGGGCGCGTAGAGAATTAGAAGAGTCACCCAGGCCTGCGCCAATTGGGCCACAAAATTGCTGAACAAGCCTCCAAATTGGGCCCAAACCCCCCCTAAGTCTTTCTATTTCATTCTTTTATTTATTTCATGTAATTATTTGTTTAATTGTTTTCATGATTAATTAACCAATCAAACAATCTTTTTCTTCATAAAATTAAAAAAACCAAAAATATTTTCTTTATTAAAATTAAATTTCAGCATTTTATTTTTATTAACAAATCAATTAATTAATTTAGTTTTAATTAGGAATAACTTTTAATATATTTGGCAAAATTAAAATTAACTTAGACAATTAGGTTTTTATTAACATTGATTAAATTTATTTTTATTTCTTTAAATACCAAAAACCCAAAAATATTTTTATTAATTAATTTATTTATTAATTTAATAATTAATCTAGTTTAATTTCTTTCATAAAGTTCAAAAATAACCAAAAATCTTTTCTTTAATAACAAAGGGTCAAAACCCTAAAAACTTGCGCCCGATTTAATTTCCCGCACGCGATCCATTTTATTTCAATATTGTATCTGTTTCCGGAATGTAATAGCTTAATAGGACTTTGAATATTTTTGTCGCTTTATTTATTTTCCGCATTTTAATTTCAAGGGTTGCTTTTGGCGATGTAAATACCCAACGCCTTGTAATAGACAGTTTAATTTCCGCATTTTAATTTCCGCAACTTATAAACTGTTAGATGTTTGATAATAGGGAATGCATGACAAGATTGAATGTTTAAACCTAAAATCAACATAGATAACCATTAACATGTATAAAGATAAAATAAACTGAAAATAACACACTCGCACATACGCACTCTTTGGGTACACCTCACTTGGTTGCCTTCGTACGCGGTCATTGAGTATAGGAAGTTTTAGAGGTCGCCCTCTTGTCCAAAGATCATAGTTGCCTCGAAACGGTTGCCTCGGATAAATGATCTAAGACATTAGGGTTACCGCTAAGGCGTCCTAACATTGCTTTGGTGACCGCACATCCCTTAATCGAATTGACCCTTAAACTCCAACGACGGTGCTACCTACTCATTCATAGTGGGATAGCACTATCTAAAGGACATTAGCACAAATTGATTCCTTTTTCGAGTAGGTAGATGGTTCTTAGATACTTGCTCTTTCAAAATGAAACAAATTTTCATACTTACACTCCTTTTCAAACAAAAAACTCTTTTCAAACCCACAAACACAGAGAAAAGCAATTTTGAAAACACTTTGAGCAAGTACCTAAGAGCCCGTGGATAACCACGGATAAAAAGGGTGCTAACACCTTCCCTTTCTATAACCTACCCCCCGAACCCGAGAAACATCTCAAAAAAAAAGAAATTCTGTGCTTTTTTCCTTTCCTTGTTGGATAAAATAAAAGACGGTGGCGACTCTTGCTTATCGCGACATTTTGCGAAAACAAATGCAAAACGCAAACCAGCATTCCAAAGACAGTCAATTCTCTCCCACCGTATCACAGGTCCCCTATTTCCCCAGTGAAGTCTCCATCTGAAACAACTGGCCGAACCGTCATCTGATAATGAAATCAATGAAGTCGCCACCGAACGTCTTTTATCCCTCCGAAAGGGAAAGGTAAACATCGAGAAAACCTGAAGAGGGAGAAATCACGGTCTTGCGACTGAGAGATTGAGTAAGGGAGTCTGTTACGCGAGGGGAAGGTATTAGCACCCCACACGCCCGTAGTACTCTATGATTAAAAACAAGCTTCTATGATTTTTTATGAATTTTTGGATCAAGGAAAATATTAAAACAAAAATTGTGAAACAAAAAGGATCAAATAAAACTCCCAAATTGAATTTCTAATAAAAAATAGGAAAAATACCAAACCAATTTCAGAATCAAATTCTAAAAATTTTTAAGAGTCCAAAACATTTTTTGTGGAATTTTAGATCAACGAAAATTTTAAAACAAAAATAAACATCAAACAAATAATTAATTCAACTTACGAATTTTTAAACCAATCAAAACATTTTTAAAAATTCCAATAAAATTACACAAGATAGTAGGAATTGTTTTGGACTTGTGGTAATTTTTTAGAATTTTTTAAATTGTTTTGATCAAGAAACAAAAATCATAAAATCAATTAAAATCAAAATATAAACTAATATTCAAAAATTCAAATGGACCGTTAAGATGATGGCACCTCATCATCCCTAACCTCTAGCCAAACCAAAAAACACGCGCGCCCATCATTGTTGCACCTCAACTTTAGACCCTCTAAACAAACTCGTTTCTCAACCATTTTTCATCAAATCAAGTGCAAATTAAAGCCATCATAACAAGGAATTAAATGCAATTCAAATCACATCAAGTAATCAAACATGGGTCTAGAAATTTATGCGTAAAAACAACCAAAAGTCACTGAAACCTAGAGTTACAAAGATCTCAAACAAGCATTGTATACCAAATCAAACCTCAAATTGCTTCAAAAACATTCATATAACATCCAAAAACAGATATCCATGCTTAATTTAAATAATAAACAACTACATTTCAAAAATCAAAGTTGAACGAACCTACCTCAATTCAAAATCCAAATGCTTGATTCCCTCACTCCAGATGCGATTCAAGGCTTGCTTTTGCTTCCTTAGCACTTGAGGATGAAGAACCAAGAAGAAAAACTCCAAATGCACCACTGAAACTCGAGATTCGAAGAAAAGTGCAACTATGGAAATTCTGAGTTCAGATATGGAATTTGGAAGTTGTGAGCTCTCTCCCTCACCTTCAGTGCTTGCTTCTTATTATATATAACATGTAGAGTAGGTTTTCCAAGAGAAATGGGCTTCAAAGTGAGTGCACTGCCCAATTGGATTTTTCTGCCATGTTGAAAAATGAAATTCTGATCATGCCCTTGGCTCGTGCGTTTTTTATGCTTTCAATTGCTGTTGAGGCCTCTCTTACTCATATTTTGATCCACCAAATCTTGGCCCTTGATTCCTCATGATGAGATCCTGCTAGTGTTTTTGCAAATTTGGCAAGTTTTGTCAATTTTTGAGTCATGGTGGTACAACTGCTAATGGGGCACGATTTTGCTGCCATTATGGGCTTCCACAAATCACAAATGGGTCATGGTCCTGATTAGAAGTGAAAAGAATGACTGAAAATGAAGTTATCAAGTTTTGGCATTTCAACCTTTTGTGAAAATTCAATAAAAATGGCCAAATTTCAAATGATTACAACTTGCTCACTCTTTGGAATCTTGAGGAAAATGAGCACTTTTTGGAAATGTCTTGGCAAGACCTTCAAAGTGGTAGTAAAAGGAATCACATTGGATTCAAACAAAGCTTCCAAAACTTGACATGAAAATCCCAAATTTTGGGAAATGACCTATAATTTCCATGAATTTCAAGCTTCACAACTCATCATCATTTTAAGTGTGATATTCAAACAAAACATCATGTCTAAGAGTTCCCTCTTAGCTTCAAATGCACACGTCATTTGCATTTTTTGGATCAAAGATGAAAAAGTTATGAATTTTTGAAGTTAATGACTTAAGCATCCAAAAATAGTAACTTTCCAAATTTCTTCATGAACAAGTTTCAATCCAAACTTCAATCTTCTTGATCCAATGATCAAAATAGACTTGAAAAATGAAAATTACACCCTTGAATTGATGGTTGACCAAAATTTCACTTGGTCAACTTTGACTGATTTTGGCCAAAATGACCATTTTGCCCCTTTCAATCAATTGATCCACTTCTCTTTAAAATTGATGATCAAAATTTCAAACATATGATCTTCCAAACATATAGAGATTATGTATAAAGATTCATCTCATACTCAAGAAAATCTGATGAAATCCCAAACCCTAATTTTGGTCAACACCTCAGGAGAATGATGAATCATCTTCAAAACTTCAAATCCCCTGGATATATTGGCCAATTTCTTGCACAAAGATATCTCCAATTTTAATGGGGTGTTGTGAATTCATAAACAAGACTTTCTCATGCATCAATAGCCTTAATCAACCAAAACCCTAATTTTGACTGATGAATCAAAAGAATGTGATTCTCCTTATAATCAACACAATCTTCAATATTCTGATGATTCAATGAAGTGGATAAGCTATATTGGGATAGGTGAATCCTTTGGGCTATAAAGTTCAAGAGATTTAAATAATAAGGCTCTTCTTGAGCAACTTGTCGACACAATCAACTTCCAAAGTTTGAGGAAGACTTGATAACCAAAATATTTTGATCTTATCATCATGTATGAATGCAATGCAATATGATGTTTATGATGGAACATAAGTGTTGTACCCCGAAATTTTCCCTCCCATATTCTTCAAGGTTTATCAAGAATCATCTTCAAATGGTTCAAGATTACTCAAGGGTTGCACAATCCAGATGCCTCCTAAGCCAGTCAAAATTAGGGTTTTGGTTCTCTCAAGGAATTTGAGGTTTTCAATGGTTCAATCAAGTCACATGGGCCTGTATACATTGTCAAGCATCTACATGCCAAGTTTCAAGATTCACAATGCCAGTTTGCACAGTCAAAAGCTCCATTTGCTTCACAATCAACTGCAGGGGCAAAATGGTCATTTTGCAGTCAAAAGTCAGAATTTTTGGTCAACATCTTATTTTGAGCTCACAATCATCATTTGATCAAGTCTTGATCATGATTCCACAAGCATGGCTCAAAAATCATCAAGATGCAAAAACTTACTATTTTTGGACAGCAGAAAAGTCAACTGTATCTTGACCAAGGCATAACTTTTTCATGGTTCATCAGAAAAATCCCATCCAATGCTCATTTTGAAGGGGATTACATTCCCTACAATCCATCTTCACATTCCAAGTCCAAGAAATGCTCTCACAAAAAGTTATCAATTTCTACATTATAGGTCAACTTCAAAAGTCAACAAAAGTGCACTTTAAGTCCAAGACCATAACTTGAGATTGGTAAATCAAAATGACATGGGACCAAAGGCATTGGTTAAAGGACCTCAAGAACTTTCCAAAATGTCCAAGAACATGTTCATATGAGCAAAATTGAGCAAGATATGCATTGGAGAAGTTGGGAAATTTTTGTGAATTTGCAAAAGTCAACTTTGCTCAAAACACCTTGTTTTTGCTAATGGGCCTCAAATTCCTTCTTGAAACTTTATCCAAGGCCTATGCACGACCCATCAAGCTTAAATTGATTTATTTTCTTATTTTTTATTAATTAATTGGATTTTTAATCAATTTTAATTCATTTAATTAATTTAAATTGTAGGAAATATCAAGATATGGTTTTTCAATCTTTTCATGAAGCAAATATGACCTAAAAGAGCTGGCAAACTCGTGTGCACATCAAGGGGACAAGAATCTCCAAGTTTGGCAAGTTTTTTCAATCAAAAAGATTGAAAAATATTTGATTTTCAATCAAATATACAAACATCAATTCCATGGATTTCTTGGCCAAGATTTAACCTAATTCCATTCTACTATAAGTATACAACCTAACCCTGATGCATTGGACGCAAAATATCTGCAGAAAAAAGCCATAGCCATTCAAAAAAAAATCAAGAAAATTTGAAAACTATTTCCAAGTTCCAGCACGATTCAAAGCGATTGGTGGATTCTAATACATTGCTAGAACTCCCAGAAACGTATTGGAATCAAAACCAAGTGCTAAGGCCTGAGAAATCGCTCTACACGAACCCACGGTTTGCACATTTTTTTCATAATAAAAACTCATGATTCATGCATATTTAATATGATTTTTTGTTGATTTTGCATTGCTAGCACTCACAGGAAACTAATGGCATAAGCTAATTGGATTATAAGGCGCAGAATCGAAAGTTACCATTGGAGAATTTTAGGGTTCATAAACCTTGAATTTGGGGATTCAGTAACCAAGCAAAATTGGAACCTCTAATGCACATGGTTGAATTCGTTGAGACAAGACGAACATGTTGGCACCCTCGCGGAATATTTATATAGCCTAGGGAGCTAATCGCTATTATTCCTCGTTTCATATTGTGGGGGTTAAAAACCCCCGCTATTTGATTTGTTTTTGCAGGTATTCAGCGAAGGAGATGAAGATGTGTTGAGTTGTGGTTGGAGCATTCAAAACTACGCGCGTTTTTTGTTGTTTCCAGCATGATTATTATTTTTTATATATTATATTTGTTTCTTATTATAATAACCAAAGCAAGCAAGTGGCCTGGTGGTAGATGTGCTGGACGTGAATCATTGGGACCTGGGTTTGATTCCCAGGTCCCCCAAAATTCCTATATTATTTTTCATAACTGGATCACATGCAGGCTTCAGGCTACGTTACACCATGTGCCTCCAACCAACAACGCGCCAAGTGGCCTTATGCATCAATCCAATGGCCAGGAGATGAAGAACACCATATTCCCTTGTCAAAGCATGCGTGGACAATTCCCCAAAGTCAAACAGGCTGAATAGCTTAATGGGCCATAATTGCTTTCTAACCTCCTAATGGGCCCAGCACCCCCCTGGTTCTTTCATAATTTTCTTTTTATTTTCTTTTACTAATTATTATTATTAATTACTATTATTATTATTTAATTAACTTAATTAATATTTTTCATAATAAATCCAGACAACTAAAAAATGTAAATATTTTTATTATTTTTATTATTTAGTAATTTCACTATTAATTATTTTTTGTAAATAAATTCTAACAAATTAATTTAGTTTAATTAGGTTTAATTTTGACTTTTTCATAATAAATAAAATAAATTTAGAATTAGGGTTTTCTTGACAACTTTTAATTTCTTTTATTTTTATTTTCATTAAGACATAAAAAAACATAAAAAATACTTTTTCTTTTAAATTATTTAATTATTTAGTAAATTAGGTTTAATATTAAATGCAAAAAGGGACCAAATTTCATTCTTTTCTCAAAAAGGGTCAAAACCCTAAGGACGTCCCCGATTTAATTTTTCTCGCGCATGTTTATTCTTGATTCCTATTTTTGAACATATTTATGTATCTGCTCCGAGAATGTAATAGATAATCAGGACTTTTATCGCTTTCTTTATTTTCTCGCAATTTATTTTCAAGGGTTATGTTTTTGGCGATGTAAATACCCGACGCCTTGTAATAGCGTAGATTCACTTTCCGCAATTTACTTTCCGCACAATTATTGACTGTTAACTATGCATGCAAGACTTGCCTGAAAAATAAAACCAACTCGTAGCTCACCATGACATGTGCAAAGATAATATTAATATGAAACCTGACACACTCGCACATGCCACTCTTAGGGTACACCTCACTTGGTTGCCTCGACGTGGTCATTGAGTATAGGGTGTTTTAGAGGTTGCCCTCCTGTCTAAAGATCAAAAGTTGCCTCGAAACGGTTGCCTCGGATAAAAAACGATCTAAGACATTAGGGTTACCGCTAAGGCGTCCTACTATTGCTTTGGTGACCACACATGTCCCTATAATCGAATTGACCCGAATAACTCCAACGACGGTGCTACCTACTTCTCAATAGTGGGATAGTACTGTCTAAAGGACATTTACACAGCTTAATTCCTTAGAGTAGGTAGATTTCTCCTGGGTACTTGCTCTTTCAAAAAACAAAAAAAAACAACTTTTCGCACCTACACTTTCAAAAAGTTTTCAAACAAATACTTCATACACTCTTGAGGACTGATACAAGAGTTACCTAGAAGTTTTCAAACTAAACTTTTTTCAAAACCCACAAACACAAGAAAAGCAAACAATTTTTGAAAACATAGTGAGCAAGTACCTAAGAGCCCGTGGATAACCATGGATAGAAAGGGTGCTAACACCTTCCCTTTCTATAAATCTACCTCCCGAACCGAGAAACATCTCGAAAAGGAATTTTGCTATGCTTTTGTCCTTTCCATGTTGGAGAACATAAAAGACGGTGGCGACTCTTGCTTACTGCGACATTTTGCAAACCAGCATTCCAAAACAGTCAGTTCTATTTCCACCGATCACAGAACTGGCGACTCTGCTGGGGATATTTTAATAAGTGAGGTGTACCTTAGGATTAGACCACTCTTATGTTTTCAATTGTATGCCTTGTTTGATTTTATATTTGTGGGCTTGCATCGGAGTTTCATAGATCCTAACCCGGATATGGGGAATACCCTTTAGGTAGCATAAGCTGTGAGGGACCTGTCCGGCGTAGACCGACACGGGTGAAGCAGTAGCTACGTTGGTGTGACACCTTGGTATGTACCGATATCCCTTGTGTTGGAACGAGGAGAATATGGGTCTTCTGAGGAGTCATTAAGCACCAACCGACCTTAGAACCTTAAATTGACCCAACTTGGCCATAAAACAGTAGCAGTATGCTACACTCATTGAGGCTAAACTCTCGCGATGGTTCTGGCTGCAAGAAAAGATTGCGAAGCTGGAGTTATGACCGATTGAGGGTAGTCAGTGATATTGAGATCCTCTAGAACCCGGTTACTATTTTTAGGACAGGTCTTAACCAACTAAACTGAAAGAGGGTAGTACCTAAACTTCATGCTGGCCTAAACTCTAAGGGCTGTCTTGTGTGACTTGTGTGCCTTACCATGTTTGCCTTTGTGAATACTTGTGGTGTGCTTTACCATAACATCATACCATCATAACATTGCATGCATACTGCATAAGGACTGACCCATTTCAAAGACAAGAGGGTTTCATCTTTGCTCTGTTTTGTAGGACATTATGATGCCCATGCGAAGGAATACTATCCGGCTCAACTTTGTTCACCCACCTGATTTGCTTAAAGAATTGGTTGACAGAATTCCAAATAATACTTCTTTCACCAAGAGGCATGGTTCTCTTCTCGGTTTAGTCACTTCAAAGTGGGACCAACAACTGATGAGTGTCCTGACCCAGTTTTATGATCCCCTATACCATTGCTTCACCTTTCAAGACTTCCAGTTGGTCCCTACCCTGGAAGAATTCTCTGATTTGCTTGGTATCCCTGTTTTGGAACAAACTCCTTTCACTGGTTGGGAAAAGACTCTTAGGCTTGAGGAGATTGCTGCAGCCCTTCCCTTGACCAACAAAGAGGTAATGGATAACTGGGTGACTAGAAGAGGAGTTAAAGGCTTTTTGGCTAAGTTTCTGATTGGCAAAGCTAACAGTTTCTGGAATGACTTAGACTTCAGGGCGTACGAAGACATTCTGGCTCTCTTAATCTATGGTCTGGTTTTGTTTCCAAATCCTGATACCTTTGTTAATGTCAACGCCATAAGGATCTTCATCTCTCGGAACCCTGTACCCACTCTCTTGGGTGATATTCTGCAACAACTCTATGCTCGTACTGCCCGAAGACGGGGAACTCTGTGGTGTTGTGCTCCTTTGTTAGTGAGGTGGTTTATTTCGCATCTCCCTAAGTTCGTGCTAAAGAACAAGGAAGGAAGGGGTTGGGCTCATAGGTTAATGTCTCTCACTGATAATGACATCATTTGGACTCTCAGAGGTTTAGATGAGGTGGCTGTTATTGATCGTTGTGGAGAATATCCTAATGTCCCATTGATCGGTACCCAGGGAGGAATCTCTTATAATCCATGTTTAGCTCTCCGTCAGTTTGGAAGAGCCAGAAGAGCAGGGCCTCATGAGATGTTAGTACCTCACATCAGTTTCGAGTTTCAGGTAGATAGTGACGAGCTACGCCATAGATTCATTCGGGCTTGGGATAGAATTCACAACGCTGACCCACATGAGTTAGGACCAAAGACTTCTCTACCAATGGAACCCTACTTCAGATGGGTCCGCATCCGTGCTCAGAAGTTAGGTATGCCATACGAAGCCGTCAGACCTATTATTCCTGAATTTCCTGATAGAGACGGGGTTCCTCCAACTGTACTCCCTCCTCAGATACCATTGATGTTGATACACTAAAGAGGTCCTGGGCGCAACTACAGGAAGAACGGGATTCTTATCGGGAAAGGTTCAATGAACAAGAGCATAAAATCCAGAAGCTGACCAAGCATTTGGAAAATGAGCGGATCTTGAATGACTATATCCGTACTGAGAAGAAGAGGCCATGGGAGCACTGATGGACTTTGGATGTTTCTTTTACAGCTTTTATTTCCTTTTCAGTATTTTCATTCTTGTAACGCCTAAGGGCAATTTTTTAAACATTATAAAAGATGAATCTAATAAAGTGTGTTTCCTTTTTGTCTACAAAGTTGAATCCCGATTGCCTTTGAAAGCATAAATCATACGCATTCCATTCATCATGTGCATCACAGGTACCCCTTTTTACAGGTCACTTATTCTTCTTCGCTGTTTATTTCAGCAATCATCATGTCTTCTGAACCTACTACTGAACAAGCTATCAAGGACCTCCAGGCCCAGAATGCCCAGTTCCAGGAGTTGGTCATGAGCTTGGCCCAGGGTCAACAAGAGTTGAAGACTCTGATTCTGAAGAAGAAGAAGAAGAGGACTGTGTTGTTCAACACTGGACGGAGGTTTGGAAATGGACTACAAAATGAGGCTGATCTGGCTACTTCCTCTGTAGGGAAAGGCAGTCCCCAAGAGAGAAGGGTTCCTAGTCCTGTGGTCTCCGACAACGAGATGGATTACAATGATGAGCAGTACCCTCCTGCTGAGGACATGTATAAACAGCTGGAGGACCGCTTAAGTGCTATGGAGATTCAACATGTGCCCGGGTTGGACTTTGGAGACCTAGGCTTATCTTATGGGGTGGTGATCCCTCACAAGTTCAAGGCACCTGCTTTTGCAAAGTACGACGAGGCTTCCTGTCCTAAGCTGCATCTCAGATCATATGTAAGGAAGATCCAACCTTACACTACTGACAAGAATCTATGGATCCATTTCTTCCAGGATAGTCTTTCAGGGACTCAACTCGAATGGTTCTATCAGCTGGATGGAGCCAGTATTCGTAACAGGGAGGACTTGGCTACTGCATTTTATAAACAGTATCAGTATAATTCCGACCTTGCTCCTACGCGTACCCAACTCCAGGGTATGTCACTAGGGACGGGTGAAGGATTCAAGGAATATGCCCAAAAGTGGAGAGACCTGGCTGGCAGGGTGCAGCCACCTCTAACTGACCGTGAGCTTGTTGATATGTTCCTGGGGACCCTGTCTGGTCCGTTCTTCAACCATCTGATTGGGAATTCTTCTGCTGGGTTTACAGATCTGATCTTGACTGGTGAGAGGATAGAAGCTGGTATCAAGTCTGGGAAGATACAGAAGGGTGCCTCCTCGAGTACTGAAAAGAAACCCTTCAAGAAAGAATCTAGTGCTGTTTATGGTTCCAGGAGACAAAATAAACCGGAACGCCGCCAAGCTGTCAACGCGGTGGTAATTTCAAAGCATGCGGCTGCCCCTCAGCAATATAACCATCCAAGGGGTGAAAGACCCAGAAGGGAGTTCACTCGGCTCAGTATGACCTTGTCTCAGATACTGCCACAACTGCTGTCAACCAATCTGGTAACTGTAAAAGAAGCTCCGAAGTTTGTGAATACAACATCTCCAAAGTACAATCCTAACGCCCGCTGCGCTTATCACTCTGACAGCCCGAGGCATACTACAGATGATTGTTGGGTGCTGAGGAATAAGGTTCAGGACCTTATTGATGCTAAAGAGATAGAGTTCGAGGCACCCGAAAGGCCCAATGTTGTGACTGCTCCCATGCCCAAACATGGAGTGAATGCTGTTGAGGAAGACCTGTATGTAGCCTCGATGGATGATATTGTTACTCCGTTGTTGACTGTCAAAAGGAACCTGTTGCTAGCCGGTTTATTTCCGGGATGTAGTTAAGGTTGCCATCTATGTTCTGTTTCACCTGCTGGTTGTCCTTTGTTGAAGTCAGGCGTCCACAACCTGATGGATAATAAAGAGATCTTGTTCGAGAAGATTGTTGTTCCTGCTATCCCTGCTGAAGAGGTGTCCATTGTTACCATTTTCAACAACTCTCCTAAGGCTCCCTCAAAGAAGCCTGTCAAAATCATGTCTGCTCAGAAGATTGCTCCTATAATCATCACTGTTCCGGGGCCCATCCCCTACACCTCTGACAAAGCTGTCCCGTGGCACTATGGGGCAGATGTTTATGTGCTTGGAGTTAAACAAGAGTTTGATACTAGTACCGGCATCAGTAACATCACCGGGCCTGCTAAAGTCACCCGCAGCGGTAGGCTTTTCTCACCAGATATTGCGCCACCAGCTATTCAGAGACCTATTATCATCACACCTGCCAGTGTGCCTGCTTCCCTTCCTGACCAAGTTCCTATTCTTACCCCTGTCGCCGAGTCATCTAACGCTCGGGGCAAAGGGATCACCACTGATGTGCCTGCCCAGACGGAGGCACCAAAGACAATTACTGTTGAAGCTTCCAAACAAGAGATGGAAGAGATTCTGAAGATTATTAAGAAGAGTGATTTCAACGTAGTTGAGCAGCTGGGGCACACCCCATCAAAGATTTCTATGCTATCACTGTTGTTGTGTTCAGAGGCCCATGCCAAGGCTCTGATTACCTTCTTGAAGACAGCCCACGTGCCACACGAGACATCATCTGACCAATTTACCTAGTGTGTGTCCAACTTAACTGCTGATAATGGTTTAGGTTTCTCTGACGCCGATCTGACTGCTAACGGGAAGAACCATAACGATGGCCTGCATGTCTCCATTGAATGCAGGGGCACTACTCTTGCCTACGTTCTGGTTGACACTGGTTCCTCGTTGAACGTATTACCCAAGAAAGCTCTAGACAGGTTGGATTGCGAGGGTTTGGAGCTGAAGCCAAGTAACATTGTTGTCCGGGTGTTGTACCCCAAAATTTTCCCTCCCATATTCTTCAAGATTTGTCAAGGATCATCTTCAAAATGGTTCAAGATCTCTCAGAGGGTTGCACATTCAAACATCCTCCTAAGCCAGTCAAAATTAGGGTTTTGGTTCCTTCAATGAATTTGAGGTTTTCAGTGGTCCAATCAAGTCCCATGTGCCCATATACATTGTCAAGCATCCACATGCCAAGTTTCAAGACTCATAGCATCAAATTGCACAGTCAAAAGCCTTATTTGGTTCACAGTCAACTACAGGGGCAAAATGGTCATTTTACAGTCAAAAGTCAAATTTTTTGGTCAACATCTTATTTTGAAGCCACAATCATCATTTGATCAAGTCTTGTCATGATTCCACAAGCATGGCTCAAAAATTATCAAGATGCAAAAAGTTTCTATTTTGGGACAGTTGAAAAGTCAACTGTAACTTGACCAGGGCATAACTTTTTCATGGTTCATCAGAAAAATCCCATCCAATGCTCATTTTGAAGGGGATGACATTTCCTACAACTCATATTCACATTCCAAGTCCAAGAAATGCTCTCACCAAAAGTTATCAATTTCTACATTATAGGTCAATTTCAAAAGTCAACAAAAATGCACTTTAAGTCAAAGACCATAACTTGAGATTGGTAAATCCAAATGACATGGGACCAAAGGCATTGGTTAGAGGACTTCAAGACCTTTCCAAAATGTCCAAGAACATGTTCATATGATCAAAATTGAGTAAGATATGCATTGGAGAAGTTGGGAAATTTTTGGGATTTTGCAAAAGTCAACTTTGTCCAAAACACATCATTTTTGCTAATGGGCCTCAAATTCCTTCTTGAAACTTTGTCCAAGGCCTATGCACGACCCATTGAGCTCAAATTGATTTATTTTCTTATTTTTAATTAATTAATTGAATTTTTTATTAATATTAATTCATTTAATTGATTTAAAATGTAGAAAATATAAAGATATGGTTTTCAAATCTTTTTATGAAGCAAATAGGCTCAGGGAAAGATGGCAATTTCGTGCATCCATCAAAGAGACAAAAATCTCCATGTTTGGCAAGTTTTATCAATCAAAAAGATGCAAAATTATTTGATTGGAAATCAAATATTGAAAACATTATTCCATGGATTCTTGGACAAAGTTTTACCCTAATTCCATCCTACTATATATGTTGAACCAAACCCTAATGCCTGACACGTGAGATTGCTACAAGAAACACCATAACCAATTCCAAAAAATATCAAAAAAACTCAAAACTGAATTCAACCTTCCAGGCCAATTCAAAGCCTTTTCTTGATTCCAACACCTTGCTGGGACACCCAGGAACGCATTGCAATCAAAATCAAGTGTCAACACCCAAGGAATCCTAAGAACAATCGTACGGTTTGCCCATTCTTTTTCATAACCGAAACTCACTTTTTATGTATCATTAACATGATATAATCATTGCTTTGCATTGCTATGACCTTTCTGAAGCTGATGGTATAGGTGAATTGAGTTATAGAGCCTTAAATCAAAAGATGCCATTGAAGAAATCTAGGGTTTCGAAGCTTTGATTTTAGGGCTTTCTTGACCAAGCAAAATTAGGACTAATGATGCCCATGGTTGAACTCAGAAGATCAAGACGAATTGAACAGGACCATCGCGCCCTATTTATATAACTTACAGACCTAATCACTATTTTTGGCCATGCTAGGTTGTGGGGGTTAAAAACCCCCGCTATCTCACTTTTATTTCACAGGCGAAAGGAGGAAGATGATGACGTGCTGCTTTGTGTTTGGACGATTCAAAAGATGGCGCGCGTTTTATGCTTTAGAGTTTAGCGTTTTGTTATTTATTATAATATTTGTTTCTCATTATACTTACAAACGCGCGCAGGTGGTTGGAGTGGTTAGTGTGTTGGCTATGCATCATTGGGACCTGGGTTCGATTCCCAGGTCCACCCCATATTTGTTTCCATTTTTTCTAAAGCGTTCATGTGCAGGCTATCCCTAGCGTCCCACCATATGCCTCATCCAGATGCACGCCAAGTGTCCTTGTGCATCAATCCAGTGATCAAAAAGTGGATGACCACCATGCTCCTGGTCAACCCACGCTCCAGGCCATTCCAAAAGTCCAAGCAGGATTGCAGCTTAATGGGCCAAATTGCTCCTTCACACCTCCAAAAAGGCCCAGCACCCCCTGGTTTTCTTTATTCTTTTTTTTCTTTTCTATTTCAATTTCTATTTAATTATTAATTATAGTTATTATTACTATTATTTAATTAACTCACAAATAATTATTTTCACAATAACTTCAGAAAATTAAATATTTTTGTTGTTTTCACCTTAATTTAATTATTTTTGTAAATAAATACTAACCAAATTGACTTAGTTTTAATTAGGTAATTTTGACTATTTTTACAATAAATAAAACCAATTTAGAATTAGGGTTTTTTTTTACTTTTATTTTCTTTTATTTTTATTTTCATTAAGATTTAAAAAACACAAAAAAACATTTTTTTCTTTTAATTAAATAATTAATTAGAATTAGGTTTAATATTTGATTAATTGCAAAAAAGGACAAACTACTTCCTTTATTTCTCAAAAGGGTCAAAACCCTAAGGACGTCCCGATTCGATTCTTTCGCGCTTTACTTTATTTTAATCATATTTATGTAACTGTTTCCAAGGATGTAATAGTTAATTAGGCTTTATCGCTTTCTTTAATTTTCCGCATTTATTTCCAAACGGGTTATGTTTTTGGCGATGTATAGACCCGCGCCTTGTAATAGCGTAGATTTACCTTTTCCGCAATTTATTTTCCGCACTCTTAATTGTTAAAATGCATGAAAGATTTGTATGACAAATAAAATCAATCCGTAGCTCGCAAATGCATGATCAAAGATATTATAAACTGAAACAACACACATGCACATGCCACTCCTAGGGTACGCCTCACTGGTTGCCTCGAACGTGGTCGTCAAGTATAGGGTGTTTTAGAGGTTGCCCTCCTGTCTAAGATCCAGTTGCCTCGAAACGGTTGCCTCGATAAAAAACGATCTAAGACATTAGGGTTACTGCTAAGGCGTCCTACTATTGCTTTGGTGACCACATGTCCCATATAATCGAATTGACCCGAAACTCCAATGACGGTGCTACCTACTTCTCAATAGTGGGATAGTACTGTCTAAAGGACATTTACACAGCTTAATTTCTTTTGAGTAGGTAGAGGTTCTTAGATACTTGCTCTTTCAAAAACAAAAACAACTTTTTGCACTTACACTTTCAAACAAAGTTTTCAAACAAACACTTCATACACTCTTGAGGACAGATACAAGAGTTAAATCGAAGTTTTCAAACAAAATTTTTCAAAACCCACAAACACAAGAAAAGCAAAACTTTTTGAAAACATAAGAGCAAGTACCTAAGAGCCCGTGGATAACCACGGATAGAAAGGGTGCTAACACTTTCCCTTTCTATAAATCTATCTCCCGAACCGAGAACATTCTCGAAAAGGAATTTTGTTGTGCTTTTGTCCTTTCCATGTTGGAGAACATAAAAGACGGTGGCGACTCTTGCTTACCGCGACATTTAGCGAACCAGCTTAAAAAATAGTCAGTTCTATTTCCACCAATCACACCGGGACTTTGACGGGTCTAAGAGGATGGTACATGGTGAAGTTGACATTCCAATCAGGGTTGGCTCTCAGGTCTTCGATTCAACGTTCTATGTGATGGACATCCGGCCATCCTACTCTTGTTTGCTGGGTCGTCCCTGGATCCATAAGGCTGGAGCTGTGACCTCCACACTACATCAAAAGCTAAAATACCCGGTCAGAGGGAAGATTGTTACAGTGCAGGGGGAGGAAGAATACATGGTCAGCCACCTCAACTCGTTCCGGTATATAGAGATGGATGGGGAGTTCATTGAGACCCCCTTTCAACACTTTGAAGAGGTGCCTCAGACGCTGGCATCAGCAGAGACTGTGACTGAAGAAGATTCTCTGTTGAAGATGGCTTCCTTAAAGGATGCCCGGGCTGTTATCGAGAAGGGTGAGTGCGTAAACTGGGGCCGACTTCCTGATTTTACTCAGAAGACTGGCAAGTTTGGTTTGGGTTTCACTGCAGAAGCTCAAAGGGCTGTTCGTAAAGCAAGGATTGGAAGACCTCCTGTGTTCATCACCAACCCGGGAGTAAATGCTATTGAAGATGGCGTGGAGGAATCCGAATTCGACAGCTGGATCTACCCCACAACCAACGGTGGACCGAACAACTGGACTGCCAAAGACTTCATACATATTACTTTTGTCACTCAGTAATGAACTCCTTTGTTTTAAATTTGTAACAGACAATAATTTGAAACTCTATGGCCCGATGTCTTACCTGGGGCACCGTGGCTTCATTTGTGAGGGCTTTTGTGTGTCATTTTCATATATCATTAATAAAAGCATTGGACGTTTTTTGCATTTCAAATCTTGCGCTCCTTTTCTTTCTTTATTATATATTGCAAAGAAGCTATATTTACACACACTCACCTATACAGCTTCCAATCCACTCTGGATCTCACTGGTAATGACTCTGCTACTGCTAGTTATGACTTCGAAAATCCGATCAACTTAGCCGAAGACGAAGGTGAGGATGATTGCGAAGTGCCTGGTGAGCTTGCAAGACTGTTACTCCAGGAAGAGAGGGCCATTCAGCCACATGAAGAGCCAGTGGAAACGGTAAATCTGGGTACTGAGATAGACAGAAAGGAAGTCAAGATCGGTGCCAATCTGGAATCTAGTGTGAAACAACGGTTGATTCAGATGCTGCATGACTACGTGGAAATCTTTTCCTGGTCTTGTGAAGACATGCCTGGGTTGGATACCGACATTGTGGTTCATCACCTGCCTACCAAGGAAGAATGCCCTCCGGTAAAATAGAAGGTCCACCGTATGCGTCCAGAGATGTCCGAGAAAATCAAGGCTGAGGTTATGAAACAATTTGATGCCGGGTTTCTAGCAGTGACTTCTTACCCTCAGTGGGTTGCCAACGTGGTTCCAGTGCCGAAGAAAGATGGTAAGGTCCGAATGTGTGTTGATTACAGGGATTTGAACAGGGCGAGCCCTAAGGATGACTTCCCTCTGCCTCACATCGACGTTCTGGTTGATAACACTGCCCAGCATAAGGTATTCTCCTTCATGGACGGATTCTCCGGTTATAATCAAATCAAGATGGCTCCTGAAGACATGGAGAAGACCACTTTCGTTACTCAGTGGGGCACCTTTTTCTATAAGGTCATGCCTTTTGGGTTGAAAAATGCTGGGGCAACCTACCAACGTGCCATGGTTGCTTTGTTTCACGACATGATCCATCACGAGATCGAAGTATATGTCGACGATATGATTGCAAGGTCCCAAACTGAGGAGGAACACCTTGACCATCTACAGAAGCTGTTTGACCGGTTGAAGTTGTACAAGCTGAGGTTGAACCCGAACAAGTGCACCTTCGGGGTGAGGTCTGGAAAACTACTAGACTTCGTCGTAAGCGACAAAGGTATTCAAGTGGACCCTGCCAAAGTGAAAGCCATACTAGAGATGCCAGTTCCCAAGACAGAAAAAGAAGTCAGAGGCTTTCTAGGATGGCTGAACTACATTGCCCGATTCATTTCGCACCTAACTGCTACTTGTGAGCCAATCTTCAAGCTACTGAAGAAAGATCAAGTAGTACGTTGGAACGACGAATGCCAGGCCGCTTTCGAAAGAATCAAAGAGTATCTCCAAGAGCCACCCATTCTTATGCCGCCGGTTGAAGGGAGACCTCTAATATTATTCTTGACAGTACTGGACAGCTCAATGGGGTGTGTGCTGGGGCAGCATGACGAGTCTGGCCGAAAAGAGCATGCTATTTATTACCTTAGCAAAAAGTTTACCGACTGTGAGAACCGATACTCACTGCTCGAGAAAACTTGCTGCGCTTTGGTATGGGCTGCTCGCCGGCTGAGACAGTATATGTTGACTCATACTACCCTGTTGATTTCAAAAATGGATCCAATCAAGTATATCTTCGAAAAGCCTGCCTTGTCCAGAAGAATAGCAAGATGGCAGATGATCTTGACCGAATATGATATCCTGTACACGGCTCAGAAAGCAATCAAGGGAAGTGTATTGGCATACCATTTGGCACATCAGGCAGTGGACGACTACCAATCTATGAATTTTGAATTTCCCGAAGAGAGTATCATGGTAGTGACTGATTGTGAAGAACCTGGACCGGATGAAGGACCTGAGGAAGGATCCCGATGGTCTATGCACTTTGACGGAGCCTCAAACGCTTTGGGTAATGGTATCGGCGCTGTGATCATCTCCCCTAAAGGCACTCATACTCCACTTACCGCCCGACTATGTTTCAACTGCACCAACAACATGGCGGAGTATGAAGCATGCATCATGGGTCTTCTAGCTGCAATTGACCTAAAGATCAAGTTTTTGAGTGTCTTCGGAGATTCCGCTCTCGTGATCAGTCAAATCAAAGGCGAGTGGGATACGAAACACCCAAATCTTATTCCTTACAAGGAGTATGTGTTGGCGTTGATTCCCCATTTCGAGGAGATAACTTTTGAACACTTCCCAAGAGAGGAGAATCAGTTGGCGGATGCGCTGGCTACGATGTCTTCTATGTTCAAAGTCAAATGGGACAACGAGGCTCCCTGGATCATTATTTGGAAATTGGATGAACCTGCACATTGCTGCGATCTTGAGACCGAAGAGGTAATAGAAAAGCCTTGGTATCATGAAGTGAGGAGGTACCTTGAAGCTCAAGAATACCCCGAGGGTGCATCTGTTAACGACAAGAAGTTTCTAAGAAGGTTCGCAACAAAGTTCTTCCTCAGCAATGGCATTCTGTACAAACGAAACCATGATTCAACCTTATTGCGTTGTGTGGATAAGACTGAAGCAGAAAGGATCATGGCAGAGCTGCATGAAGGTACCTTCGGAATGCATTCCAATGGGCATACTATGGCAAAGAAAATCCTTTGGGCAGGATATTACTGGTCCACAATGGAAGCCGACTATTATCAGCATTCTCGGACGTGTCACAAATGCCAAATCTATGCTGATAAGGTGCACATTCCTCCAGTTCCTCTAAACTTCTTGACAGCACCTTGGCCTTTTGCAATGTGGGGCATTGATATGATCGGCGAGATCAGATCCACGACATCCAACGGGCATCGCTTCATCCTGGTAGCGATTGATTACTTTACAAAGTGGGTTGAAGCAGCTTCCTATGCTACTGTAACCAAGAACGTCGTGGCACGGTTCATTTGGCATAACCTGATCTGTCGATACGACGTACCTGAGAGGATCATTACGGACAATGGTACCAATCTTAACAACAAGATGATCACTGAGCTCTGCGAGCAATTCAAAATACAGCATCACAACTCTTCTCCTTACCGGCCGAAGATGAATGGGGCTGTAGAAGCGGCGAATAAGAACATTAAGAAGATTGTGTAGAAGATGACAGTGACCTACAAAGATTGGCACGAGATGTTACCGTTTGCTCTTCATGGGTACCGTACCTCAGCACGGACGTCCACAGGGGCAACACCCTTTTCCTTGGTCTATGGCATGGAGGCAGTCTTGCCTATTGAAGTTCAGATACCCTCTCTCCGGATAATGAAGGATGTAGGTTTGAACAAAGATGACTGGATCCAGACTCGGCTTGATCAATTAAACCTAATCGACAAAAAGAGACTCACTGCTATTTGTCATGGTCAGACATACCAAAAACGGATGATCAAGGCATTTAACAAGAAAGTCAGACAACAAGAGTATCAAGTTGGGGATCTGGTAATCAAGCGCATTATTCTACCTCAAGGTGATCCCAGGGGAAAATGGACCCCCACGTACGAAGGGCCATTTGTGGTTAAGAACATCTTCTCAGGAGGTGCGATGATTCTAATCACCATGGATGGGGACGACCTTCCTCACCCCGCCAATGCAGACATAGTAAAAAGATACTACGCATGATAAAAGACCCGCTAGGTTGACACGCCTAGGCAAAAATAAGGGCTTCCCGGCGAACCAAAAGGGTTCGGGCAAAAATAAGGGATGAAATGAAAAAATCTGTACACCTGGCAAGTCGAAAACCTGAAAAGGCGGCTTGGGCAAAAAAGGGTATCCCGGTGGACTGAAAACCCGAAAGGGCGGTCCAGGAAAAAGTTAGGGATTAAAGCATAATACTATGTCTCCTTGGATCACCTTGCATCCAGAATTCGGCATAACTATCAGGCTCAGACGACATCGATCAATCAGCTTCATCTTCAACTAAGCAGCAAAGTGATGAGACGCTTGAAGACATAAAGGCGATAGCAGAGTTGGAACCCAACAGGATTTTTCACATAGCTGTTCTGTTTCCCTTTTTTACAAATTGTATAAACTCTATTTTGTCCGGCGGCGTTCTCTTACTAGGACGTCAACCTCTTGTACATAAACGCCTATTTACAGGCAAATTTCAAAATCAATACAAGCTCACTTTTCCCGACAAATTGCCAATTGTTTTTCCTTTATCTATTTTGTTTTGCAAAGAACGTCCAATGTTCATTTTTGATATATGCATTTGACATTAATTGCTGATCATAAATATTTGCATGTGAAACAAAGGACTAATTACAGGTGACATCAGAAACAGGGGCAATCAGAATTATCTAAGTGGTTTAGTTGCTCTGTCCACTAAGGTACCAAGGTAAGTTCAGCTGAAGAATGTAACCAGGATACCTTCACTCCCCGCAGAGTAAGACAAGATTTAGCAATACTCCACCCAAGCATAGTTGGTCCCCCGTCAGCCCTAACAAGGCACAATATCTCCAGCAAGTCAGCAATACTCTCCCCCAAGCAGAGTTGGTCTACCATCAGTCCTGGAAAAGTTGGGTATCCCCCGAAAATCTCAATATTCCCCAGCGGAGTATGCAGATGTTCCTCAGCAAGCATCCCCGGCAGTCTTAATATTCCTCGACAAAAATATAAGATTGTTCCCCGGCGGAATACAGACATCCAGTGGAGCCATTCCCCAGGGCAGTCCAAAAGTTCCCCCAGGAGAGTTGAATCATCCTCCCCAGTAGATCCCGGAAGCTTATCCCCTGCAGAATGCATCTCTCCCCGACCATGTTCAAAGGTTATTCCCCACCAGAGCCTAAATGGGTTATCCTCAGCAAATTACAACGAAAATATCGTCCTCGGCGAAGTTCTTCCCATCCCCAGCGGAGTTCATCAAATCCCTCAACAGAGCTTATCAGCGGTATCCCCAGCGGAGTTATCATCAAAATCTCAGCGAAGTACCTCTTCCCACAAAGTAATTCCCCGCAGAGTAATCTTCACCAAGTTTATTCCCCAACAGAGTCATCTTCTCCTACCGGTTTATTCTTGCAATCATCATCCCCAGCGGAAGCGAAGAACTCTACTCTTCAACATCAGCCCAGGATTTAACTTCCCGGCATTCGTCAAGGATTTAATTTCCCGGACGAAAATATATTCATAAACATTTCGCATCTTCTATTTACATACATGATAAAGTGCATACGACACCATCTCGTTTTGAGAACATCATGACATCATGCATTTCATACATCATGACATTGCATACAACTAATGTTTTGCCTTTTCAGGAAAAAGTCAATCAAAAGATATTACCATCATGCATTTCATACATCATGACATTGCATACAACTAATGTTTTGCCTTTTCAGGAAAAAGTCAATCAAAAGATATTACCATCAACTTTTGAAGTTCCAGATCGATACCTGTATCTAGCCAGGGCATATCTGTGAGCGTTTGATTGTAGATCTATACCTGTATCTAGCCAGGAAAGTATCTGCATGAAGAGTTTGAAGATCAACAGCTGTAACAGGCCAGGAAATTATCTTTCATTCTCAGGTCAGAGGTCTACACCTGTATCCAGCCAGGAAAGCTATCTCTGCCAACCTTTTGAAGTTCCAGATTCGATACCTGTATCTAGCCAGGGCATATCTGTGAGCGATTGATTGTAGATCTACACCTGTATCTAGCCAGGAAAGTATCTGCATGAAGAGATTGAAGATCAATACCTGTATCTAGCCAGGAAGCCATCTTTCATTCTCAGGTTAGAGGTCTACACCTTTATCCAGCCAGGAAAGCTATCTCGACCAACCTTTTTAAGTTCCAGATTCGATACCTGTATCTAGCCAGGGCATATCTGTGAGCGATTGATTGTAGATCTATACCTGTATCTAGCCAGGAAAGTATCTGCATGAAGAGTTTGAAGATCGATACCTGTATCTAGCCAAGGCATATCTGTGAGCGATTGATTGTAGATCTATACCTATATCTAGCCAGGAAAGTATCTGCATGAAGAGTTTGAAGATCAATACCTGTATCTATCCAGGAAGTCGTCTTTCATTCTCAGGTCAGAGGTCTACACCTGTATCCAGCCAGGAAAGCTATATCGACCAACTTCTTGAAATTCCAGATTCGATACCTGTATCTAGCCAGGGCATATCTGTGAGCAATTGATTGTAGATCTATACCTGTATCTAGCCAGGAAAGTATCTACATGAAGAGTTTAAAGATCAACACATGTACCCGGCCAGGAAATTATCTTTCTTTCTCAGGTACGCAATTTCTCGCTAAGGAGTCGCTTACGCGATCGACACCCCTGGATGGCATCTTTAAGCCCATCTCCACAACTATCCAGTACATTTCCAAATGGCATCTATAAGCCCATTCCCGAAAAGATTCTGTCACGTCTTCAGATGGCATCTATAAGCCCATCCTCCTATCCATCATATCTCCAAATGGCATCTATAAACCCATTCCCGACATCACATTGCTGATACTACACCATGCGAGTGCAAATTTCTGGGCACTCTAGTGTTCAATCATCTTCCACCTTTGGATCACGAAAGGCACGCAAGCCAATCTACATCCTCAGGTTTAAGAAGATCGAACAGGGGCAACTGTTGTACCCCAAAATTTGCCCTCCCATATTCTTCAAGGTTTATCAAGAATCATCTTCAAATGGTTCAAGATTACTCAAGGGTTGCACAGTCCAGATGCCTCCTAAGCCAGTCAAAATTAGGGTTTTGGTTCTCTCAAGGAATTTGAGGTTTTCAATGGTTCAATCAAGTCACATGGGCCTGTATACATTGTCAAGCATCTACATGCCAAGTTTCAAGATTCACAATGCCAGTTTGCACAGTCAAAAGCTCCATTTGCTTCACAATCAACTGCAGGGGCAAAATGGTCATTTTGCAGTCAAAAGTCAGAATTTTTGGTCAACATCTTATTTTGAGCTCACAATCATCATTTGATCAAGTCTTGATCATGATTCCACAAGCATGGCTCAAAAATCATCAAGATGCAAAAACTTACTATTTTTGGACAGCAGAAAAGTCAACTGTATCTTGACCAAGGCATAACTTTTTCATGGTTCATCAGAAAAATCCCATCCAATGCTCATTTTGAAGGGGATTACATTTCCTACAATCCATCTACACATTCCAAGTCCAAGAAATGCTCTCACAAAAAGTTATCAATTTCTACATTATAGGTCAACTTCAAAAGTCAACAAAAGTGCACTTTAAGTCCAAGACCATAACTTGAGATTGGTAAATCAAAATGACATGGGACCAAAGGCATTGGTTAAAGGACCTCAAGAACTTTCCAAAATGTCCAAGAACATGTTCATATGAGCAAAATTGAGCAAGATATGCATTGGAGAAGTTGGGAAATTTTTGTGAATTTGCAAAAGTCAACTTTGCTCAAAACACCTTGTTTTTGCTAATGGGCCTCAAATTCCTTCTTGAAACTTTATCCAAGGCCTATGCACGACCCATCAAGCTTAAATTGATTTATTTTCTTATTTTTTATTAATTAATTGGATTTTTAATCAATTTTAATTCATTTAATTAATTTAAATTGTAGGAAATATCAAGATATGGTTTTTCAATCTTTTCATGAAGCAAATATGACCTAAAAGAGCTGGCAAACTCGTGTGCACATCAAGGGGACAAGAATCTCCAAGTTTGGCAAGTTTTTTCAATCAAAAAGATTGAAAAATATTTGATTTTCAATCAAATATACAAACATCAATTCCATGGATTTCTTGGCCAAGATTTAACCTAATTCCATTCTACTATAAGTAACAACCTAACCCTGATGCATTGGACGCGAAATCTCTGCAGAAAAAAGCCATAGCCATTCAAAAAAAATCAAGAAAATTTGAAAACTGTTTTCCAGGTTCCAACACGATTCAAAGCGATTGGTGGATTCTAATACATTGCTAGAACTCCCAGAAACGTATTGGAATCAAAACCAAGTGCTAAGGCCTGAGAAATCGCTCTACACGAACCCACGGTTTGCACATTTTTTTCATAATAAAAACTCATGATTCATGCATATTTAATATGATTTTTTGTTGATTTTGCATTGCTAGCACTCACAGGAAACTAATGGCATAAGCTAATTGGATTATAAGGCGCAAAATCGAAAGTTACCATTGGAGAATTTTAGGGTTCATAAACCTTGAATTTGGGGATTCAGTAACCAAGCAAAATTGGAACCTCTAATGCACATGGTTGAATTCGTTGAGACAAGACGAACATGTTGGCACCCTCGCGGAATATTTATATAGCCTAGGGAGCTAATCGCTATTATTCCTCGTTTCATATTGTGGGGGTTAAAAACCCCCGCTATTTGATTTGTTTTTGCAAGTATTCAGCGAAGGAGATGAAGACGTGTTGAGTTGTGGTTGGAGCATTCAAAACTACGCGCGTTTTTTGTTGTTTCCAGCATGATTACTATTTTTTATATATTATATTTGTTTCTTATTATAATAACCAAAGCAAGCAAGTGGCCTGGTGGTAGATGCGCTGGACGTGAATCATTGGGACCTGGGTTTGATTCCCAGGTCCCCCAAAATTCCTATATTATTTTTCATAACTGGATCACATGCAGGCTTCAGGCTACGTTCCACCATGTGCCTCCAACCAACAACGCGCCAAGTGGCCTTATGCATCAATCCAATGGCCAGGAGATGAAGAACACCATATTCCCTAGTCAAAGCATGCATGGACAATTCCCCAAAGTCAAACAGGCTGAATAGCTTAATGGGTCAGAATTGCTTTCTAACCTCCTAATGGGCCCAACACCCCCCTGGTTCTTTCATAATTTTCTTTTTATTTTCTTTTACTAATTATTATTATTAATTACTATTATTATTATTATTTAATTAACTTAATTAATATTTTTCATAATAAATTCAGACAACTAAAAAATGTAAATATTTTTATTATTTTTATTATTTAGTAATTTCACTATTAATTATTTTTTGTAAATAAATTCTAACAAATTAATTTAGTTTAATTAGGTTTAATTTTGACTTTTTCATAATAAATAAAATAAATTTAGAATTAGGGTTTTCTTGACAACTTTTAATTTCTTTTATTTTTATTTTCATTAAGACATAAAAAAACATAAAAAATACTTTTTCTTTTAAATTATTTAATTATTTAGTAAATTAGGTTTAATATTAAATGCAAAAAGGGACCAAATTTCATTCTTTTCTCAAAAAGGGTCAAAACCCTAAGGACGTCCCCGATTTAATTTTTCTCGCGCATGTTTATTCTTGATTCCTATTTTTGATCATATTTATGTATCTGCTCTGAGAATGTAATAGATAATTAGGACTTTTATCGCTTTCTTTATTTTCTCACAATTTATTTTCAAGGGTTATGTTTTTGGCGATGTAAATACCCGACGCCTTGTAATAGCGTAGATTCACTTTCCGCAATTTACTTTCCGCACAATTATTAACTGTTAACTATGCATGCAAGACTTGCCTGAAAAATAAAACCAACTCGTAGCTCACCATGACATGTGCAAAGATAATATTAATATGAAACCTGACACACTCGCACATGCCACTCTTAGGGTACGCCTCACTTGGTTGCCTCGACGTGGTCATTGAGTATAGGGTGTTTTAGAGGTCGCCCTCCTGTCTAAAGATCAAAAGTTGCCTCGAAACGGTTGCCTCAGATAAAAAACGATCTAAGACATTAGGGTTACCGCTAAGGCGTCCTACTATTGCTTTGCTGACCACACATGTCCCTATAATCGAATTGACCCGAATAACTCCAACGACGGTGCTACCTACTTCTCAATAGTGGGATAGTACTGTCTAAAGGACATTTACACAGCTTAATTCCTTAGAATAGGTAGATTTCTCCTAGGTACTTGCTCTTTCAAAAAACAAAAAAAAACAACTTTTCGCACCTACACTTTCAAAAAGTTTTCAAACAAATACTTCATACACTCTTGAGGACTGATACAAGAGTTACCTAGAAGTTTTCAAACTAAACTTTTTTCAAAACCCACAAACACAAGAAAAGCAAACAATTTTTGAAAACATAGTGAGCAAGTACCTAAGAGCCCGTGGATAACCACAGATAGAAAGGGTGCTAACACCTTCCCTTTCTATAAATCTACCTCCCGAACCGAGAAACATCTCGAAAAGGAATTTTGCTGTGCTTTTGTCCTTTCCATGGTAGAGAACATAAAAGACGGTGGCGACTCTTGCTTACCGCGACATTTCGCGAACCAGCATTCCAAAACAGCCAGTTCTATTTCCACCGATCACAATAAGCCTGAATCAAGAGGGTAAATTTTTGGGTGCAACACAATGATATTGCCGATGTCAGGATTAGTATTTCCAGTAACTTTGTCTTCAGCAACCAATAGGTCTTGCTTGACGCCATGGTAATATACGTCAGCCCCATAATTCCAGGGAACAACTTTGTCCGAGGAATATGGTATTGGCCTTGGCATAGTGATGATCAGGGGAGCCAACTTTGGAGAAGATGTAATCCTGACGGGTCTTTTGGTGGAGACCCTGAGTGGATTGGAGGAAATGGTTATAAGAGAAATGTCTTTACATGAAACAATTGTGACGGGAGTTTTCTAAAATAAAATTTCTTTGTCATCTATCAGGCGCTGAACACCTTCTTTCAACAAATGGCAACTAGTTGGTAGAGATAAACATAAGTGGCAACCTTCACCATAACCCGAAAATAAATTGGCTTGCAATAGATTCCTTTTAACAGTCATGAGAGGAGTAACAAGTTCCCCAACGGAAGTAACAAACATATCATTGTCAACAACATTAATAGCATGGTCGTGCTTGGGCATGGGGGCAGTTATAACATTAGGAGTTTCTGGAGCATCGAATTCAATCTCCTTTTCCTCGATCAGATCTTGCACCTTGTTCTGTAAAGCCCAGTAGTCGTTTGTATCATGGCCTGGAATTTTAGAATGGTAGGTGCATCGAGCCTTTGGAGTATATTGAGGAGATGCAGTGTTGGGATTTTTTGGAGCTTCCCTCAAAGTTACCAGATCAGACTTCAATAAGTGTGGTAAAACTTGAGACAAGGTCATGTTGATCCAGGTGAACTGTCTCATAGGCCTTTCTTCCCTAGGCTGATTGTTCCGCTGTTGAGTAACTGCAGGCTTGGATATCATTACAGCCTCTACCGTTGGACGGTGTTAGGTTATGCCCTGATTTCTTTGACTGTAAGCAGCACTGACCTCTTTCTTTCCCACAAAAGTCTCTTTACTTCACTTGAAGAGGCATCCTTTTGAATCTTGCCACTTCTAATACCAACTTACACTTTTTCTCCAGTTAAGATTAGCTCAGTAAAGCTAGCTGAGGAGCTTCCAATCAGATGGTTGAAAAACATACCACATATAGTACCCAAAAACATGTCCACCAACTCCCTATCAGACATAGGGGGTTGGACTCTTCCTTCTAGGTCTCCCCACTTCTGGGCATAGTCTTTAAAACCCTCACTAGAACCCATAGACATACTTTGGAGTTGTGTATGAGTCGAAGCAAGGTCTGCATTATATTGATATTGCTTATAGAAAGCAGCAGCCAGGTCTTCCCAGTTACTAATATTGGTTCCCTCCAGTTGATAGAACCACTCTAGCTGAGTCTCGGATAAACTGTCTTAGAGGAAGTGGACCCATAAATCTTTGCCAGTGGTGTGAGGCTGAATCTTCCTTACATAAGATCGAAGATTTATCTTGGGACACGAGACCCATCATACTTAGCAAACACCAGAACCTTAAGCTTCTGCGGGATGACAACCCCAGAAACCAAACCCAGCTCTTCAAAATCCAGTCCAGGTACCCTCTGGATTTCCATTACATTCAGATGATCCTCCAGCTGCTTGTATTTATCACCAGTAGGGGGATACTGCTCCTCATTATAGTCAGATTCATTATCAGATCCCCTCGGGCTGAGGTCTTCCTCTCTTGTCTCCCCTTCCCGATTGTCTAATTTGTTAGAACATAGTTTGATTCTACAACCCTCAGTTAGAGTTTTGATGATAACAAAATACAAGATTAAATGAATTATGAGTTTTATATTTGACATAGATGCTACTTAAAATTATGCTGTTTATTTACAGGAAACTCTGATGGAATCAGCATCAGAATATCAACATCAGCATCAGAAGATGTCAACCATAAGATCTTACATACGCTTACGCTGAAGTCTGATGAACAGAATCTGCGCTCAACACACTCTGACTCTGATCAGGATCTCATCAATGTCATCAGCACTCAGAAGCAATCAGAATAAGCCTAAAGCCAAGAACGCTCTAATCTTAATCAAGCAGAACATTCTGAAGTGTCAACGGTGCTGCATTCAAGGAAGATTAATTACCAACGACTTTATTCCAAGACAAAGATCTTCTCAATATGGAAAGAACGTAATGGGCATTGAAATGGAATTATTGGCATTAACGTATCTATTCCAAGAAGTATTTAAACAAATTAGTGAGAAGTGAATTGGCTAATGCTCTACAATACTCTACACGCCTAAAGTCAATCATCTTCATCCTCACTCATACAGTTTGCTAAAGCTCTCAAATTACTTACTCTATAGTTCTAGCAAGCTAGTTTTACATAAGCTTCATTTTGTGTATTATCACAGTTGTGATATATAGTTTTTCCAGAAAACATTCAACACACATATTGTTCATTTTTCTGTAAGAAAGAATTTCCTTGAGAAACCGGTATGTGGTTTAGACTCAAGAAGGCTTTAGCAGTTGTTAAAGCAGATTTGTATTCAGTTGAATATAGTGGATTAAGACCTCGTTGGAGAGAGGCGAAATCACCTTGACGGGTGGACTGGAGTAGTTTGATATCAAACGAACCAGGATAAAAATATCGTGTTGTCTGCATTTGAATTGAAGTTTCAACAATTCAACCCCCTTCTTGTGTTTTTCACTTCTTCAATTGGCATCAGAGCGCCTGGTTCTAAGTTTATAACACTTAACCGTGTCAGTACAAGATCCAGCGTTGAAAAACACTATGGCAGGAACACATCACAACATCAGCAATGACAACAACGAAGAAAGAGACAGATTCAGTGGTAAACCTCCAGTCTTTGATGGAGATAATTTTGATTACTGGAAAGACAGAACTGAAAGCTTCTTTCTAGCCCATGATGCTGATCTGTGGGATATGGTGACGGATGGATACACGCACCCAGTAAGTGCAAATGGACAGAAGATTGACAGGAAAGCAATGTCTGATCAACAGAAGCGTGATTTCAAGAATCATCACAAGGCCAGAACTATTCTTCTCAGTGCTATCTCTTACTCTGAATATGAAAAAATATCAAACAGAGACACTGCTAAGAAAATGTTTGATTCCCTCAGAATGACGCATGAAGTCAACCTTCAAGTTAAAGAAACTAAAGCTCTTGTGCTCATCCAGAAGTATGAGGCCTTCAAGATGGAAGAAAGTGAATCTATTGAAACAATGTTCTCAAGATTTCAGATTCTGGTTGCTGGTCTCAAAGTTCTGGACAAAGGGTATTCTACTGCTGATCATGTCAAGAAGATAATCAGAAGCTTGCCAAAACAGTGGAGGCCTATGGTCACAGCGCTGAAGCTAGCTAAGGATCTCAATACAATCTCTCTGGAGGAACTTGTCAGCTCCCTTAGAAGTCACGAGATAGAGCTAGAAGCTGATGAACCTCTGAAGCAAGGTAAGCCTTTAGCTCTAAAATCTAACAGAAAATCTAATTCTAAAGTTTTGCAGGCTGTTATAGAAACCTCTGATGGGTCCTCATCAAAAGAAGATGAATTGTCCCTCCTCTCCAGAAGGGTGAACCAACTGTGGAAGCAGAGGCAAAGAAAGTTCAGGACTCCCAGAATATCTGAGAACTAGAACGAATCCTCCTCCAGATACAGAAGGTCAGAACCCACCTCTGGATACAGAAGATCTGAAGGCTCGTCAGGAAGCAAAAAGCCAAACAACAAGGACATCATCTGCTATGAATGCAACGAGCAAGGACACTACAAGAGTGATTGTCCAAAGCTTCAGAAGGAAAAGCCTAGAAGAAAGTTTGGCAAGGAAAAGAAGAAAAGTCTCATGGTCACATGGGATGACTCTGACACATCTGAAGCTGACTCAGAATCAGATGATGAGAGAGCAAACATAGCTCTCATGGCGAACATATCAGAAGACAGTGAAGCTTCTGAATCAGACTCTGAATCAGACACAGAAGAGGTATTTCCTGACTTTGCTATTAATTTTACTAAGGCTGAACTTGCTGAAAGCCTTAATGAGATTCTGGAACGATATCAGCAGATCAGAGTCAAGTTCAGAAACCTGAAAAGGGATCTTGCTTCTGACTCTGATAAAACTGAGAGTCTCAAGTTGGAAAATTCTGAGTTGAAAAATAAAGTTTCAAAATTAGAAAATCTTTTACAAAACTCTCAGAAGGAAACAATTCTTCAAACTCCCAGTAGCGTTGATGAGATCATCAAGGAGTATGATCACAACTTTCAGAAGTTTCTTGCTAATAGCATAGATAGAAGCAAGATGGCTTCAATGATCTATGGAGTTAGCAGAAATGGCAGAAAGGGAATAGGATACCAAGGTAAGGTACCTACACCAAAGAATGCCATGGATTTATTTATTAAACGAACTCCTCTTAAGTCACACTTTGTATATGGACACACACACGACATCAAATATACTAGTAGCAACTATTCTGTCAAACCAAAATTCAACCAGAGTTTTGGTAAAACTAACAAATCAGGACCCAAGAAAATATGGGTACCTAAGGATAAAATAATACATGTTGCAGATATCTTTAGCAGCAAAGAAGAAACACCAGTCATGGTACCTGGACTCTGGATGCTCGTAACACATGACGGGAAGAAGGCATAGGTTCCAAAGCCTGGAACTTAAGCCTGGAGGCCACGTAGGTTTTGGAGGCAATCAGAGGGGAAATATCATTGGCTCTGGAACCGTAGGTAATGGAAATCTTCCCTCTATCAGTAATGTATTATTAGTAGATGGATTAATGCATAACCTGTTATCCATAAGTCAATTAAGTGATAACGGTTATGATATAATCTTTAATCAAAATTCATGTAAAGCTGTTAGTCAGAAAGATGGGACTATCCTGTTTAATGGAAAGAGGAGAAACAACATTTACAAAATCAAACTTTCTGAACTGAAAAGTCAGAATGTAAAATGTCTTCTGTCTATTAACAACGAGCAATAGATCTGGCACAGAAGATTGGGGCATGTTAGTATGAGAAGAATATCTCAGATTAACAAACTCAATCTGGTCAGAGGACTTCCTAACCTGAAGTTCAATTCATATGCTCTGTGTGAAGCATGTCAGAAAGGCAAGTTTGCAAAACCTGCTTTCAAATCAAAAAACGTTGTTTCTACCTCTAAACCGTTAGAACTTCTGCATATTGACTTATTTGGACCAGTTAAAACTGCTTCAGTCAGTGGCAAGAAGTATGGGTTAGTAATCGTAGATAACTATAGCAGATGAACATGGGTAAAGTTCTTAAGACACAAGGACGAGTCACACTCTGTGTTTGTCACCTTCTGTAACCAAGTTTAGAATGAAAAGGATCTTAGAATCGTCAAAGTCAGAAGTGATCATGGTGGAGAGTTTGAAAATAAAGATTTTGAATCATTTTTTAATGACAAAGGCATTCTGCATGACTTCTCTTGTCCTAGAACTCCCCAACAAAATGGAGTTGTAGAACGAAAGAACAGAACATTGCAAGAAATGGCCAGAACCATGATCAACGAGACTAACGTTGCTAAGATCTTCTAGGCAGAGGCAATAAACACAGCGTTCTATATTCAAAATAGAATCTCCATAAGACCTATTTTGGAAAAGACTCCATATGAATTGTGGAAGAACAGAAAGCCCAACATTTCATATTTTCATCCTTTTGGATGTACTTGTTTTATTTTGAATACTAAAATTATTTGAATAAGTTTGACTCTAAAGCACACAAGTTTATTATGTTAGGATACTCTGAACGCTCAAGAGGGTACAGAGTATACAATACAGAAACACAGATTGTGGAAGAATCAATCAGTGTTCATTTTGATGATAAGCTTGACTCTGAAAAGTCAAAGCAGAATGAATTACTTGCAGGTATGGAAGTTGAATTCACAGGTACTGAAGACAAGTCATCAGAAGCTCTTAACAGAGACACTCCCTTAACATTATAAAGAGGCACTGCAAGCAATCCAGCATCTTCTGTTGATCAACCTCAGAAAAGACCATCCAGAAGCAGCATGGATCACCCAGAAGAAACAATCTTGGGAAGAAAGGAAGATCCAATCATAACAAGAGCCAGCTTCAGAAACTCTAAAGAATCCCTCATGGGACTTGTCTCTCTAATTGAACCATCCTCTATTGATGAAGCACTTCTGGACAATGACTGGATTCTAGCAATGTAAGAGGAGCTGAATCAATTCACCAGGAATGACGTATGGGATCTGGTTCCTAAACCAAAAGGATTCAACGTCATTGGAACAAAATGGGTGTTCAGAAACAAGCTGAATGAACAAGGTGAAGTTGTCAGAAATAAGGCACGATTGGTAGCACAAGGTTATAGTCAGCAAGAGGGGATAGACTATACAGAAACCTTTGCTCCAGTCGCCAGGTTAGAATCTATCAGACTTTTAATTTCTTTTGCTGTTAATAAAGGCATCACTCTGTATCAGATGAACGTCAAAAGTGCATTCTTAAATGGCTATATAGAAGAAGAGGTATATGTGCACCAACCCCCGGTTTTGAAAGCTCAAAAAACCCAGAATATTTTTTCAAACTAAAGAAGTCACTATATGGTCTGAAACAAGCTCCCAGAGCTTGGTATGAAAGACTAAGTAACTTCCTGTTAGAAAAGGAATTCACCAGAGGGAAGGTGGACACAACCTTATTTTGTAAGACAATTAAGAATGACATTCTAGTCTGTCAGATTTATGTTGATGATATAATATTTGGATCTACTAAACCCTCTCTGGGAAGAGAATTTGCTAAGTGTATGCAGGCAGAATTTGAGATGAGCCTGATGGGGGAAATAAAATTCTTTCTGGGCATCCAGATCAATCAAACCCCAGAAGGAACTTACATTCATCAGAGCAAATATGTCAGAGAACTTCTGAAGAAATTTGATCTCTCAGAATGTAAGCCATCAAAGATTCCAATGCATCCCACGTGCATTCTGGAAAGAGAAGAGGTAAGCAAAAAGGTAGAACAAAAAGTCTACAGAGGTATGATTGGTTCTCTTCTTTATCTGACAGCCTCAAGGCCTGATATCTTATTCAGTGTATGCATTTGTGCAAGATTCTAATCAGATCCTAGAGAATCTCACTTAACAGCTGTTAAGCGAATTTTCAAGTATCTGAAAGGTACTACTAATCTGGGTTTGTTTTATAGAAAATCTAGTGATTACAGCTTAGTAGGTTACTGTGATGCTGACTTTGCTGGAGACAGAGTTGAACGCAAAAGCACTTCTGGAAGCTGCCAGTTTCTGGGAGAAAATCTGATCTCGTGGTCCAGCAAAAGACAATCCACCATTGCTCTATCAATAGCAGAAGCTGAATACATAGCAGCAGCTGGATGCAACCCACAAATGCTCTGGATGAAAAGTCAACTTGAGGACTTCCAGATTTATGAGAGTAACATTCCTATACTCTGATAATACTTCTGCCATTTGCTTAAGTAGAAATCCAATTTTGCATTCTAGGGCTAAGCATATAGAAATAAAACATCATTTTATTAGGGACTATATTCAGAAAGGTATCTTAAACTTAAAATTTATTGATACAGACCATCAATGGGCTGATATCTTTACAAAACCACTTTCTGAAGATAGGTTCAACTTCATTCTGAATCATCTCAGCATGAAGCTCTGTCAAGAATAAAACTGTTTTAATTTTATATATTAACCTTTAGAATTATGTTTATTACTCTGTGAACTTCTGATCAATCTCCTTTCAGAGTATTTAGAAATGCAGATTGTATCAGATCTATCCATGAAGCTCTGAGCTCTTCAGTTCAAGGATAGAAGTGATGTTCACTCAAAGCAAACAAGTGTCATCTAGTCATCAGCTGGTTCCTGAAGATGAACACACATTCACGCTTCTGAAAAGGCAAAGCGCTGATTGGTTGCATTGAGACACATGTCACTGGTAACCGTTTAAGTATCTTTCCTAAATCCCCTAAAATCAGCAATCAATTAATGCTATTAATCATGATTTATTTTCTCTCTCTTAACCGTTTATGTTTTCAAAAACTTTTTCAAAACCTATTTAAACACCATTCACACCTTTCACAACGTTTACCCTAACTTTAGTTTTCCAGCAATATTTCTGATAATCTGTGTTTGTGTTCTTCTCTATCAAGAAAACCCTTTCAATTTTTTTCTCAAGAACTCGTGTGAACATGGCTTCTAGCAGTAATCCTTCATCTGGTTCCCAAAAAGACACATCAACTGAGCAATATGAGGTTCCTCTCAGAACTCTACTCACTCCAGTCAAGAATCTTGAAGTTCTGTCAGAGATTATAGTGGATTTCAATAGTTTGAAGGAAAATGGCTTTGATTTATCAGAAGAGATTCAAGCTCAAGGATGGGAAAGGTATTTTGACAGGTTAGTGGGTCCAACTTTTCCTATCTTGGTTAAGGAATTCTGGATTCACGCCTCTTCCTCAAATCACCAAGTCACTTCTTACATAATGGGGAAGAAGATAGTGATTACTGAAGAGCTGATTGCAAAATTGATTGGATACAATGGTGGAGGCATTCGCTGTATAGACATGGCTGAAAGGTGCTCAGATGTTGCTGTTATTGCCAGGCATATTTTCACGCTGGGGCTTCCCTCCAGCAAGATAAGGGATCTGAAAGATAAGCACAAAATTTGGGCAAAGATTATTCTGGGTTGTTTCAATCACAGGAAGCCCACAAGTTCTCCTGACTACATAAACATAGATCAGCAGTTTCTGATCTATTTTATTAATCAGAAGGTAAAGATTAATCTAGCTCATCTTCTGTTCAACCATCAGAGAACCAACGTCAAGGAGACTAGAGAAGAAGAACGCACTAAAAGGGATTGGATACCCCTGGGCAGATTGATATCAGATATTCTGACTGAGAATAGGCTGATTGAGCACTTGACAGAAGCACAAGAGATCAGCACCTTGGAACCTTCTGCTGGCAAGCAGATGAATCCCAAGAATCTAAAGAAGATGAAGCTGATAGAGAACATTAAGAAGGAGCCCAGCGTTACTCCTTTTGCTGAAATCTCCAGCAGAAGAATTCCTCTGGACGACTTCCCTTTGTTCTCAGAGATTGACTCCAAGCCTCAAATAGTTCTGAGATACTTGGATGCATGCAAAGCTGATGGAACAACACCCAATCTGAACATTCAAGATCTTCAGCAGAAGGCACCAGAGGTTGCTCTGAAGAAGACTAAGAAGAGAAAAGCTGCTCCAGAAGGATCATCACAACAGACTCCAAAGAAAAGAGGTAATCCTGTTTCTGTATCTGTTTTAAGTTCAAGTGTTGTTTCCACATCCATTCCTACTCCAATTCTATCTGATATCCCAACACCCTAAACCTTTGAAGATTTTGAAGACTTTGACCCTTCTGAGTCATTAACTCTCAGAAGATCCCGCTCCAAACCACAAAATCCAAACACTACAACCATACCAGAACCTGCACAAGTTATGTCTGATATTAAACAACATTCTCCCGCTCCCCATACAGAAAATCCAAATCCAATACCAGAATTTCCCACTTCTCATCAACCTAACATTCCACTCTCACCCATTCCATAAAATCCCCTCACTCCAATACCAGAACCAGAAATTCCACAACCTTCCTCTCCCCAACCAGAAAATAATCCACCATCTCCTTCACATGCACAAACTCCACAACCTGAGACACAAAACTCTGAGGCTCAAACCTCTGAGTCCCCTGAACCACAACCCTTGGTCATTCAACTGCCTTGTGGTACAACTGTTAACATACCTCAACTACCATCCTCACCAGAAACAACTCCTCCAAACTCCCCACATAGTCCAATCGTTATTTCTGACTCACCTACTCCCTCACCCAAGAAAAATACAAAAAACCACAGCAAGACAGTCATTGATCTAACAATCCTTGAACGCCTTGCTGCAATAAACCAGAAAACTGCCATCCCCAAACCGAAACAACCAGATGTTGGTTCCAGCATTTTGAATTTTGAATCAGATATGCAGAAATGGATATCTTCTTTGAAACAAGCAACTCTGGAAGTTATTGATCCTGCTGTATCAGATCATCTCTGGACTCAATTCAGAAGATGGGTATGCGCTGAAACTTTCAAGCTACAAGACCAGAGCTACGGACAAGTTCAGCAGAACTTCAACAATCTGCTGAAGGAAATGGAAGGTCCAGTTCTGAGAAAAGTGCTGAAGGAAGATGTTCTGCATCTGGACAGTGAGCCTTGGTCTAAAAAGCGTCCAACATCTCAAGTTCAAGCTGCAGAAGAACAGGTTATTCAAGATGAAGACTTGGGTCAAGCAGAAGAAGCTACAGAAAGCTCTGAAAAGCAGACTGCATCTGAAGATCCTCAATCTTCCTCTGTTGATAGGCAGACTCTAGAGGATCTGAAAATATCAGACATGCTGATGAATGAACAGATGGACAAGCAGGATATCAAGATTGAATCTATTGCAAACATGGTAGCTAAGCAGAATGAAACCGGCGAACAAATCAAGAGCATGTTGGAAGCGCTGTTCACACGACTTCCTTCTTCTTCTTAGATTTTTCTTATGTTTTCCCTGTTTTCTTATGTTTGTCTGTAATATTTCTACTTGTTCTAAACTATCATTGCTTCTGTTTTAATACAAACGTGTTTTTACTCTGATCATTTTAAACTCTGTTTATATATGCTTTTTGATAGCTGACAAAAAGGGGGAGAAAGAACGATATTTTTCAATAACAGCTTACTGAGACAAAAGTCTCAAACATTCTAACATTCTTAAATATTTGAAGTTCTCTGTTCTGAAAAGCTTACAGGTACAAGAATCTGAAGAACTCTGATAAAAGAAAAATTCTGATGCTTAAAGAAAGGTTCAATAAAGTTCTGACGCTCAAGGAATCAAAGGGAATAATCAACTCAGGGGGAGCTTTTCTCATCTTTACTCTGATACTTTTTATTTCTTACCCTCTCAGCTCTGATAACTTTTTCTCATTATCTGATTAGCTCTGATACTGTTTCCTCTCTATTCTTAAACTCTGATACTTTCATCATTTTATTTTAATTGAAAAAATCTAGTTTTTGTCATCATCAAAAAGGGGGAGATTGTTAGAACATAGTTTGATTCTACAACCCTCAGTTAGAGTTTTGATGATAACAAAATACAAGATTAAATGAATTATGAGTTTTATATTTGACATAGATGCTACTTAAAATTATGCTGTTTATTTACAGGAAACTCTGATGGAATCAACATCAGAATATCAACATCAGCATCAGAAGATGTCAACAAGAAGATCTTACATATGCTTACGCTGAAGTCTGATGAACAGAATCTGCGCTCAACACACTCTGACTCTGATCAGGATCTCATCAATGTCATCAGCACTCAGAAGCAATCAGAATAAGCCTAAAGCCAAGAACGCTCTGATCTTAATCAAGCAGAACATTCTGAAGTGTCAACGGTACTGCATTCAAGGCAGATTAATTACCAACGGCTTTATTCCAAGACAAAGATCTTCTCAATATGGAAAGAACGTAATGGGCATTGAAATGGAATTATTGGCATCAACGTATCTATTCCAAGAAGTATTTAAACAAATTAGTGATAAGTGAATTGGCTAATGCTCTACAATACTCTACACGCCTAAAGTCAATCATCTTCATCCTCACTCATACAGTTTGCTAAAGCTCTCAAATTACTTACTCTATAGTTCTAGCAAGCTAGTTTTACATAAGCTTCATTTTGTGTATTATCATAGTTGTGATATATAGTTTTTCCAGAAAACATTCAACACACATATTGTTCATTTTTCTGTAAGAAAGAATTTCCTTGAGAAACCGGTCTGTGGTTTAGACTCAAGAAGGCTTTAGCAGTTGTTAAAGCAGATTTCTATTAAGTTGAATATAGTGGATTAAGACCTCGTTGGAGAGAGGCGAAATCACCTTGACGGGTGGACTGGAGTAGTTTGAGATCAAACGAACCAGGATAAAAATATCGTGTTGTCTGCATTTGAATTGAAGTTTCAACAATTCAACCCCCCTTCTTGTGTTTTTCACTTCTTCATCATTCTTTTGACGAAGTTACTAGTTCTGAAGCTTGCTGCACTGGTCCTCTGATCCTTCTTCCCAAATTCACTACACCAGCTGGTTTCTTTGGCTTCTTGGTCTTTTCTTTGACAACCAGGGCTTTCAGCTCCTCTTTCCCCTTGTCCAGAGCCATGATCATTTGTTGAAACTGACATTTTGAGTTTGGAGATCCTTCATTGTTTGTTCAAGAGCCATTTCTTTACTGCTGAAATAAATAGCAAAGAGGATGAGAAACCTGCTTTGAAACCCGCTTATGCAATGAGATGTATGATATGCTTATGCCATGCTTTCAAGGACCTTATTGGATTTATGCTCTTTTAAATAAAATAGGAAACAAAACTCTTTATTAGTAAGCTTTTAAGGAAATAAAAGATTATACATGAATAAACATTGAAAGGAAATCCTAAACTCTTAAGTCTCCCACGAGCGCTTCCTCTTAGTGTTGAGGTAGGTATTGAGATTCTTCTCTTCGTGAATCTGCTTTGTTAATTCCAACACTTTCTTCTCACTTGCATAGAATTGGGTCTTAAAAGTATCCCGTTCTTCCTTGAGCTGGATCCAAGTCTTAAAAGTGTGTTGGTTAATTTCATGAGATAAGACATCATCGTCATTGTCCGTGTGGAAAACATACTTACTACCCACAATTATGAGAAAGGAGAATTTGAATCATCTCAAAGTGGAGGATATGGATTGGATTTTGAAATCAACAATGCCTCACTCAACACCTAAGTGGAAAATATCTCACTTCACTACATATTGTAGAAGTATAGTTGTTTGCATGACTACAAGGATTTACAAGAGTCTAATATTTTGAGAAAGATTTTAAAATAAAAGGCCAAAATGGAAAAATGGTTTGAAATGAGATATATTTACTTTTAGTCTTCTCACAAAAAATGTCAAGGTATTATTAAGTTGAATGAAGTTTATTTATGAAAAATGTTTTGAAAGTACATGGACCTAAGTCCAAGTTTATTATGAAAGTGGTCCAAGTTTAGAAACAAGAAGGGTTTTCAAAAGGAGGGAGGAGATTTTTGAAATTAAAGAAAATGGGAGGAGAAGAAGGGACTATCCTAAAGCATAAGGTAAAAACTAGGGATAAGAAACATCTAACCAATAAGAAGCCAATACTTGACATTATGAGTCAAGATAGAATTCCAATTCTTTGGATTTAAACCAAGCAAGAAAATATACTAGACCTCTTGAGATAACCAAACTTAAAATGTATTAAGTCTTCACAAAAATTGGGCAGAGTAACGACTGTATACATGTGAATTCCAGATTATAAACAAAGTATGTAATCACAATAACATGCACACAAAACAAACAAACAATCCAATGTCTTGAGGTACACCTCAAGAACTTCAGACAAAATATTAATTAAGGTCACAAGGTCTCCAACATAGGCCAAGGTTTCTAATCCTAAGTACAAGAAGTCCAATACTCCACAATGCCAAGGATAGTAATCAAATAGTCCAAGTATCATTAAATTTTTTTATGGTTCATGTTGATTATTAGGTATCTTAAAAAAAGAAAAGAAAATCTCAAGTGAGCAAAATAAAAATAACAAGAATATAAATGCTCAAGTGAGCAAAATAAAAATGGCATGATATATAATGCTTAAAGTAAATGGTACATAAAGCATAAAAATAAAAGCATAAAGTAAAAACAATTTAATAATTAGTGGTTAGTTGGATGACCATATTGAAACTTGCATTTGGAACTCATTAGAGGATTGGTAGAACCAAAGCCTCCACACAACAAGTTGCATTTGCTTTTTGTCAAGTATATCATCCATTTGGAATCCTCAAAAGTACTATTTAATGATCAATGATGCTTAAGTAGTCCGCGTTGACCAAAAGTGTTATAGATCCATTAGAGGATTGGTAGAACCAAAGCCTCCATACAATGAATCTCAAGGTTATTGGATCAAAAAGATCAAATTAACATACTTGGGCTTGCAAACATAGGTTTGGGCCACGAATGATCATTTATTTAAATCGGGATAAAATTTAGAGCTATGTTAAGCAATCGTAAGTGGACTTATATAGAAGTCACACCTATTTTGAGGCCGGTCAATAGCAATCTATGCACCATTTGTTTTGAGACATGATATAGAGATCATGCTCCAATAACACTTAGTGCAATAAGAAAGGGATAAGATGAAGAAGGGTGGGAAAGAATATACAAACCACATTTGAATTAAAATTTAATCAAACTATTATTAAAATCATTCATCCATTTTTATGGAGTTAGACTCAACACCATGGATCCAATGATGTTAATAAAGTTCATGATAAAAAATTCAACCCAAGATCAACAAGAAAATAATCACAAAATAATATTACATTTAATATATACATTAAAAAAGGTTTTAAAATGTTTTAAAATAGAAATAAGAGATAAAAAATATCAACTATGTTCAAATTAATTAAGAAATATGAAGACCATAGAAAAATCAGAAATGAACTCAAATATTTTTATAAAATTTTTGGTAATTTTTTTAAAGTCAGAAACTATTTTTAAAATTAAAAGAAATGAGTAAAATAAACTAAAAATGATAAAAAATAACAAAGTCAGAAAATAAAAAATAAATGAGGTCACCAATATTTGTCACAATATAATTGGATCATTCCATATTTTTTTCAGAATTTAAAAATGCATAAAAGTATTTTTAAACATTTAAAACACTACAAATAAAGTTAATATTTATAAAAAATATAAAACCACAATAAAGTTGTGAAAAAATAAAAATCAGAAAGAATAAAAATCAAAAATACTTTTCATAATTTTTTCAGATTTTTTTGGACTTAAAATGAATTATCTATGATTTTTTGAAGTTTAAATCAATTAAAATAAAAATAGAAAATAAAATATCAAACCAAAAAAATATGGGCCATCTGATCATTGTCAAAACGCGTTAGTAAAGAGATCAAGTGGACCTGGCACGCTGTGCGTGTTATGGACTTTAGTGAATAAAGCACTGAATCAAATGTAAAATTAGATTTAAAAAAAAATGGCACGCCATCATTGGTTGGAAGATGACACGTTGGTCATCTTCAACCTCCATCCAACGTGAAATTGCAGGTCTCTCAAACTGTAAAATCAGAAGCTCAGACTTATGCCATTCACTTCGTCTCATCAAGACAAAGACAACTAAACCTTCACGAAAAATTTATATAAAATGTAGCTCAAGCAATTTGGAAGAGAAGTTTTGAAAATTCATGGCCAAAACGTGTTTCCAGATAAAATCAAGTATTGCGACTAGAACCAGGGCAATGAGAGCTTCACAATGATGTCAAAGTTTGGAAGAATTGATGGAGAAATCTACCTATTGAAGTTGAGTTATAGAACTCTGAAACTGGACTTCTATGGATCAATATAGGTCACGATTCTTGAAGGTAATTGTATGGTTAGCTTCAAGGAAGATCAAGGAAGGTGAATTGATAGGAAAAAATGGATTGAAAAAGGCTTGAACACTGATTTCAAAGTTTCAGAAAAATGAGTTATGAAGCAAGTTTGGCAGGGTGATTTTGGATGTTCAAGCTTGATGAAATGAATGAGGGATGACCCTCTATTTATAGGGAATCAAATGGAATGTTCAAGCGTGTGAAATGATGAAGTTTGGAGGGAAATCGTGTGAAGTTGCAAACAAGAAAAGTGTGACTTCTATTTTGATCAAAACTCATCAAAAATGAGCGTTTTGTATGCTAATCACTTATGGAAGTTCACTAAACATGTTTAGAAGCAAAAACGCGTAGAAAAAAATGTGTTTAGAAGCTAAATCAAGGATTTCAAATTCCGACTTTGGAAGAAACTTCAATTTTAAGTTACCAAGTTCAAATCAATGGAATTCTTAGTTCAAGGGGTCTTAGGGCGTGATTCTTGAAGCTTTAGAAAAATGAGATTACAGGCTTTGCAATGGGAAAAGAATGGAATCAAATGGATGTTTGAGCTGAAAGTTGCAATGAGTCAAAGTTGGAAAAAAGAAGTTGACTTTCCACACATAGAAATATTTTAAGTTTTCCTTCAAAAGTGACCTATAATGTTTTGCATCCAAACATGGCCTTCCACTTGGAATTTGTTCTTGACCAAAAAATATGGCATGAAACAGACCTCTTGAATGACATTTTGAAACTTGAACCATTCAAAATCTCCAAAAATTGAGAGAGTTAAGAATTGTTGAAGTTGAAAATAAATCATGAAATAACCTGTAATCTTTTGTATCCTTAGGGAATCTTACATCCATTTTCTCACTTTGCACATAAAATTATGAATAAAGTTAACATCCTCAAGATCATTATGGAAAAAGAGTGGGATCAAGGTGATAAAAATTGACCAAGTTATGATCATTTGAAGTCATACATGGGAAATTGGGGGTTCATATGGAGGACTTGTAATCTTTCTTCATCATCAAGTTTCTTCCACATGAAAACTCCTTGAAACTTTTGAAGTGATTTGTTAATAACTCTTTGAAGAGAAGGAAGTTTTTGGAATCACTCAAAAATACCAAAAGATGAGCAAGATATACTTCTTTGAAGTTCAAAACCCTAGCTTCTAGATCAAGAAAATGCTTTGAGGAACTCTGACCATTTTAAATAACCTTCTTGTACCAACACTTTTTCTTTGTAGATAGAAGTTGTTGAGGATGATAATGAGAACTCATAAAAACCAAAACGACTTCCATATCTTGAGAATTAAGAGAAATATGCACTTGTGACCAATGGGAACAAGGCCTTGTCCAACCATGACAACTTCTTCAATCAACCCCTTGTACTTTTGAATCAATCTTGATAACTTTGAAATGTGGTGAACCAACATAAACCTTTCCATGCCATTTCTTCCGAAACAACTTCAATGGTGATGTTTGAATTTCTCAAGTTTTATTGACTAGGTCATGGAAATAAACTCATGAACCCATGGATCATCTTGCTAAGCCACATTGCCTTTACCTACATTATTAACAAGTAAGACAAAACAACATTGCATTTTATTAATTAAAAGGAAAGTCAAAACAAAACATGCATGATCACAAAATAAAAACAAGTCAAGGTGCTTGGTGATTCCTCAAAGAGAAAAGCTAAGAATAGGGAGGAGAACCAAAAGTCCTAATGTGATCTTGCTGTGATTGAATCAATGTGGTATGATGAAGGGATCTTAGGGGAAAAAATTGGGGTACAACAGTTGCCCTTATTTAAGTTTATTCTATCCGGAGATACGAAGGTTAAAAATCTTCGTGCCAACGTGATTAAAGATACTTAAATATAAAATAAACCCTATTTTTGGCCCTAAGATGCCATGCAATGCTTATGAGTATGAATCCATATGAACAAATTCAAAGGGATGCAAAACAACACTGGGGATGTAGCAAAGGAAATAAGGATCAAAAGAGAAACCTGACCAGGAAAATAAATCACTGGTGTATCAAAAAGACCTGACTCATAGAGGATGGTAAAAAGATCAAAGGATACACTGACTTTCACTGAAGGCGAAACTACCAACATTCACTGAAGGTAGAAAGAGAAAACAAAGACAACACCAATGTTCACTGACGATGAGCTACCAACGTTTACTGAAGGTAGAGAGACAAACATCAATGTTCACTGACGATGAACTACCAACTTTCACTGAAGGTAGAGAGAAAAGAAATATCATAGCACCGACGTTCACTGACGGTGAACTACCAATGTTCACTAAAGGTAGCAAAAAGATAATAATCACCAACTTTCACTGATGGTGACCTACCAACTTTCACTGAAGGTAGAGAGAAAAGATATATCATAGCACCGACGTTCACTGACGGTGAACTACCAACATTCACTGAAGGTAGCAAAAAGATAACGATCATCGACGTTCACTGACTGTTGTACCCCAAAATTTTCCCTCTCATTCACAAGATCTCCTTTGGTTCAAGACTGCACAAGGGTTGATCAGCTCAAGACACCTCCTCAAGCACGGATGACTAAAAATTAGGGTTTGAGATTGCATAAGAACAAGTGAACTTTTAATGCCTCATATTACTTTCATGGATCATTTTGGACTCTCAATATTTCTCATGTCAAGTTTCAAGTCTTGGATCACATTTTTGCTCAGTCCATTGATCAATTGACCTAAAACCAGTTGTATTGGGGAAAAAGTCAACTATGGTCAATTTATAGTCAAAATTCAGAATTTTTTGTCCATATCAATATTATGAACTCATATATGTCATTTGATCAAGTTTGGATCACAATTCCTCAAGAAATTTGATCAGATCATCAAAAGGGCAAAATGGTCAAAATTAGGGTTTTGATTGAGAAATGGCAATTTCGGATTTTTTACCTAGAAAATGATTGATTGGTTTGAGAAATGATATCAAGGATTCAAATTCTTCATTTTGACCTAATGACATGGCTCAAAACATTCCTCAAGATTGATTGATTGACAAATGAATTTTCAGTCAACTGATCAAAAGTCAAATGTATATTGAAAAGTCAAACTTTGACTTTTTGGTCAAAATCAAGTGTCAAAGATCATAATTCATCAAAACATGTCAAAATATGAAACTTGTTCATCAAGAAATCAAAGTCAAGATTTCATTTTGAAAAGTCAAAATTTTTAAACTTAGAAATTTTTCTAAGTGTTGAAAACTTCATATTTTTTCACAACTTTGAGCCAAATTTTCACCATGATGCAAGATGATTCAAAGGAAACTTCCAACATGAAAGTTGTAGATCTCAAAGATATCTAAAACAATGTAGAACATAACTTCTCCTAGAAATTCATGTATTTCAAGTTATGATTTTGTGAATACATGTTCATGAAACTTGGAAACTTAGTGAAATTTTGCCCTAGTTTAGGCAGGATTTTGACCTAACTTCATGGCAATTTTTAACATAGTTCCAAGAGGAATTTTCAAAATTTCCAACATAGAGGTTGTAGAGGATGTTACAATCTTTCCAAAATGTCCAATAACTCATTGAGATCATGTTTGAGCAAAGAGAATCGAGGACAAGAAGTTGGACATTCATTCTTGAATTATAAGTCATTTCCATGATGAACAAGAATTCAAATCCACACCCATGCTGCATAAATCTTGGTTTGCAGGCTTCTAACCTCTAAATCTATCCATAATCAGAAGATTACACAACTATTTGAGCTATGATCCAAGTGTTTGAGTCATTTTCCAAGTGATTATTCCATTAATGGAACAAAGTTCACACTTCCATTTTGGAAAAGTGAATTTAATCACAAAGTCAATGCATAGAGATCCTAACTTGTTTGATCTGAACACAAGCAATGTCAAAGGCAAAAACAACATGTCTAGAGCCTCCCATAAACTCAGGCTATGCTTGTACTATGCCTTGAAACCATGTTTTCCACTTTTCTTCAAAATCAAGTAACATAGTCATAACTCTATATCTTGTACTTCTGACCACCCTCAAGTGCTCTAACCTTTTTCATATAACTATACAAGTTATTTTCAAGCTAACACATGATTGAAAACACTCCAAAACTCCCTAAAAACTCAGATTGCACAAAACCTTCATTTTTCTGACTTTGAACTTCAATCTTCAAAACCACTCGTGAATTTCTTGGCCTTTTAGTTTGAAAAGCTTCCTCATATCAAATACAAACCACCCATGTCCCTGTTTGCAGACTGTAACATCATCTTCATCAACTTCCATAGCCAAAAATAGAGAATTGCAGTTGGACTTCTACAGGCCATTTCAGCCACTCTCAGTTCAAGCCAGCTATTGCATTAGCTTCCTAGAGGTTCAAGGAAGCTAACCTGATCATCACCATCAATTGAAACAAGCTCAAACTCATTTCACGATTTCCAGTTTTGAGGTATTTTTCTTGAACTTCTATCTTCATATTTAGGCATTGTTAGGCTTGCATTTGTGAAGATAAAATGTAGACATCATTGCCCTGAAACTATACATGTCCATAGATTTCATTTATGTTGCTTGAGTAGGGAGAATTTTGAGTTTGAACCTCTAAAAATATTTAGGTCAGAATTTGGTACTATTAGAAATTCATGCTCATCTTTGAGAATTAGCTTAAGTTATTTACATATTCAGAATCGTGAGAAAATTTCTAACAAGTTTGATGTTGGAAGTTTTGTAAATGGATGAGAAATGAATAAGTTACAAATCCTTTGGATGGAGGTTGAAGATGAAGTACATTCAAGGCAAGATTTATGTTATATATTTATTATTTTGTTTAAGTTAACAGATGTATCACCACCCAGTGGTTAAAGCACACGCCTGTCACCTTAGGGACTTGGGTTCGAGCCCCAGTGGTACCCTTTTGCCTATTTTTCACATTTTTCCATCCTTTTTGCTTCAGCTTGCAGCGCATGGGCCTCCCCCCTGTTGGGCTTTTTTTATTTTTGCTGACTTCTAAACTTTGTTTACTTTCACACCCCTGACCCTTTATTTTTTATTTCTTTTTCTTTTTCCTTATTTTATTTTCATTTTTATATTAGTTTTATTTTCTCATTGTTATTATCATTATTATTATCATTATTAAAAATATAAAAAAAATATTTTTATTTATTATTTACATTTATTTAGTTTATCTTTTTCCATAAAACAAAAAAAACCAAAAAAACATTTTCTTTAAATAAATTAATTTCTTTTTGTAATTAATATTTAGATAATTAGGTTTAATTATTACATTGTTTTCTTTTTCTTAATTAAAATTAATTTAGAACTTAGGTTTATTTTAATTAATTAATTTTCATATTATTTTTAATTTAAAACCTTTTCATAAAAAACCTTAAAAATCCTTTTTTAGTTAATTTCTTTTCTTAATTAGTTTAAGTTAATTTTATTTAATTTTCATTAATCATTTTCTTAATTAGGATAAAAACCCTTCCATGAAAACTAAACAAAAGTCATTTCTTTTTCATTTGGATTTGTACATTATTTATCCAATTATTGTACATTTATTCAATATAGTTGTAATAGTTAATTAGATTTAATTTTTTTTGCAAAATCCCCATTTGTAAATTTGTATACCCCATCCCCTAATGATGAAATAGGTTAGTAATTTTACTTTCAGCAATTTATCGCTTTATATAAATGCTAGTAAATTAGGGTTTGTATCGAAAGATAAAATCAACAAGTTAGCAAACCCTAATTCAAGACAAAAACAATGCAAGTAAATCAACACACTTGCATCCTTAGGGTAATTCCACTTTGTTGCCTTACCAAAATGGCCATGTTATGCATGTGAGGTATCTTAGCAAAAAGCAATAAAAAATACAAGATCATAGTCCCTCGATGACGCTATCAAATGTTTCCTTTCAAAATGATCTTAGTCCCTCAAAGAGAATTGCTAAGGTATCTCACAACATTGCTATCATGGCTATACGATGACCCACACCTGTCCCTTTACATTCAAAGATAGGGCTTCTTACCAAATCAATGGTAAGATAGCAATATCAAAGGAAATAAATAAATGAACTAAGACTTTTGAGTAGGTAGATTGTTCCTAGTTGCTTGCTCAATTTCAAATCAAACACTCTTGCTTATTTTCAAAACAAACACCAACACTTTCAAAACACTTTCAAAACAATTTATAAATATGAAACATTTTCAAAAGATCAACACTTTGTATACGTTCTTACGAACGAGAACTATTACAAAGTTTGCCTAAACGAAGGCACCTTTTCAAAATACTTTCAAAAACCACACAAAGCACATTTTTCAAACAAAAGCAAGTGATCTAGCAAGCAACTAAGAGCCCATAGATAACTATGGATGAAAAGGGTGCTAACACCTTCCCTTTTCATAATCTACCCCGAACTCAAGAAACAATCTCAAAGGTCTTTCCTGTTCTTTTCAGCCTTTCCTTTTGGATAAAAGAAAAGTCGGTGGTGACTCTTGCTAACCACAATATTTGCGATAAAACGCAAAACACCCAACTAAGTTCTCCCATCGTATCACACTGACGATGAACTACCAACTTTCACTGAAGGTAGAGAGAAAATATATATCATAGCACCGATGTTCACTGATGGTGAACTACCAATGTTCACTGAAGGTAGCAAAAAGATAACGATCATCGACGTTCACTGACGATGAACTACCAACTTTCACTGTAGGTAGAGAGAAAATATATCATATCACCGGTGTTCACTGACAGTGAACTACCAACATTCACTGAAGGTAGCAAAAAGATAACAATCACCAACTTATACTGATGGTGACCTACCAACTTTCACTGAAGGTAGAGAGAAAATAAATATCATATCATCGATGCTCACTGATGGTGAACTACCAACGTTCACTGAAGGCAGCAAAAACATAATAAGTTTTCCCAAAATTCCGGCGTTTCACCTAGAACGGGTCTCAATTTCTTCTTTAACTAAGGCATTCCGCCTGGAAAGGGTAATATATAAGCTATCTCAAATAAAAGGATTACCACTTACAAAGATTTCATAATGATCTGTCTCTGTGATATTGAAAGACTTGTCATCCACTGGAGTAATTTGACAATGGACTACAAACTATCCATTCATAGAGAAGATAGCAAAAAAGTAACGCCAACTTTTACAGGGAAGTATAAGTTGCTCAAATAAAGAGACTTGCTACTTGCTGTTATAGGAAGGGTTATAAAAATGACTTTCTGGGGAAAACAATATGGCTTCCTGGGGAAAGAGATATGACTTCCTGGGGAATGAATCATGACTTCCTAGGGAATGAATCATGACTTCCTGGGGAAATTCCAATATATTCCCGCTGAAGAGATAAAGTCTTCTCGTGCCAAAATAAATGCACATTATCAAACCAAGGCTCGAAGCTTGAAGAAATCCAAAGTAATAATATTGCTGGGAAATAAAGATTCAAACCAGAAATAAACTGGAATGAAATAGTCAACCAAAATACATCATTTGAGAAATAAACTCAAGAGGGAAATCCAATCTATCCAGACAAAGAGCTGTACAGGAAGGCTAAAGAAAAAATATTCCATGAGGGATAACTCAGTGGGGAAATTGAAAGAATATATACTTTCTGCTTAAGGCCGACACTCTATTGGAGAGAGGACAACACAACTCTGCAAAACAGGGTAATATGTCAACAAAATATTAATGAATGCAGACGAGCAATGGTTTGCTAAATTCAACTATGCATGATATATGTATGAATGTATGAGTGTTATTATGTATATGTTGATAAAACAAACATATAACACCGAGAATAACCAGGAAAAACCAACTCAGGCATAATCAATACTCGACTAAATCACATCCAAGATGAACATTCCATAAGAAAATAAGCACCAAACGAGGAAACAAAATCCTATTTCATGGATTAACTTCACTGGGAAGGAACATAACCCGGAAGTAAACAAATCATAGTGACAAAACAGTACAGATACAAGGATATAACATCCTTTTCCAGACTTCACCAGGGAATAACACACACAAACTTCAATGGGGAAACAAATGTTTCATGGTCCTCACTTCTACTGGGGATTGCAATACTAATTTCAAATAAGGCAGATGGAAACCATATCGGCATAACATCAACTCAGGATTTCGAGCTGACTTCATTGGAGAAATATCATACAGACTTCACTAGAGGAGATAACGCCTCATCATCGAGACATCAATTGAGGACCTTGTGCTGACTTCATTGGGGAGGCCAACACCACATCGAAGAGGGGAAACCAAGATATGTTCTTCAATATTGAGAGTAAGTATTGCACCAACTTCTCTGGAGAGAAAGTATGAAATCTCATGGGGATAACCACTTGGGGAGTTAAGAAGTTAAACATTACAGCAAGAAATAAATTTTATGGGGATTTTAAATCAAACCCAACACTTGGTGGGAGAAAACCCAAAAAGTTGATAACCAATTCAACACTTCTTAAATAAAACACCGCCCTTGCCTGATTATCAGGCGATCAAACAAAATGTAAGAACTGCCGAAAGGGAGATGCCTAACCTCAAAATCTATCCATAATCAGAAGATTACACAACTATTTGAGCTATGATCCAAGTGTTTGAGTCATTGTCCAAGTGATTATTCCATTAATGGAACAAAGTTCACACTTCCATTTTGGAAAAGTGACTTTAATCACAAAGTCAATGCATAGAGCTCCTAATTTTAAATTTAAACACAACTAATGTCAAAGGAAAAAGCAACATGTCTAGAGCCTCCCACAAACTCAGGCCATGCTTGTACTATGCCTTGAAACCATGTTTTCCACTTTTCTTCAAAATCAAGTAACATAGCCATAACTCTATATCTTATACTTCTGACCACCTCAAGTGCTCTAAACTTTTTCATATAACTATACAAGTTATTTGCAAGCTAACACACGATTGAAAACACTCCAAAACTCCCTAAAAACTCAGATTGCACAAAACCTTCATTTTTGTGTCATTTTTGACTTTGAACTTCAATCTTCAAAACCACTCGTGCATTTCTTGGCCTTTTAGTTTCAAAATCTTCCTAATATCAAATACAAACCATCCATGTCCCTGTTTGCAGACTGTAACATCATCTTCATCAACTTCCATAGCCAAAAACAGAGCATTGCAGTTGGACTTCTCCAGGCCATTTAAGCCACTCTCAGTTCAAGGCAGCTCTTGCATTAGCTTCCTAGAGGTTCAAGGAAGCTAACCTGATCATCAACTTCACTTGAAACAAGCTCAAACTCATTTCACGATTTCCAGTTTTGAGGTATTTTTCTTGAACTTCTATCTTCATATTTAGGCATTGTTAGGCTTGCATTTATGAAGATAAAATATAGACATCATTACCCTGAAACTATACATGTCCATAGATTTCATTTATGTTGCTTGAGTAGGGAGAATTTTGAGTTTGAACCTCTGAAAATATTTAGGTCAGAATTTGGTACTGTTAGAAATTCATGCTCATCTTTGAGAATTAGCTTAAGTTATTTACATATTCAGAATCGTGAGAAAGTTTCTAACAAGTTTGATGTTGGAAGTTTTGTGAATGGATGAGAAATAAATAAGTTACAGATCCTTTGGATGAAGGTTGAAGATGAAGTACATTCAGGGCAAGATTTATGTTACATATTTATTGTTTTGTTTAAGTTAACGGATGTATCACCACCCCAGTGGTTAAAGCGCGCGCCTGTCACCTTAGGGACCTGGGTTCGAGCCCCAGTGGTACCCTTTTGCCTATTTTTCACATTTTTCCATCCTTTTTGCTTCAGCTTGCAGTGCATGGGCCTCCCCCCTGTTGGACTTTTTTTATTTTTGCGGACTTCTAACCTTTGTTTACTTTCACACCCCTGGCCCTTTATTTTTTATTTCTTTTTCTTTTTCCTTATTTTATTTTCATTTTTATATTAATTTTATTATTTTCATTATTATTATCATTATTATTATTATTTTTATTATTAAAAATATAAAAAAATATTTTTATTTATCATTTACACTTATTTAGTTTATCTTTTTCCATAAAACCAAAAAAAAACAAAAAAAAACATTTTCTTTAAATAAATTAATTTCTTTTTGTAATTAATATTCAGATAATTAGGTTTAATTATTACATTGTTTTATTTTTATTAATTAAAATTAATTTATAACGTAGGTGTTTTTTAATTAATTAATTTTCATATTATTTTTAATTTAAAACCTTTTCATAAAAAACCCTAAAAATCCTTTTTTAGTTAATTTCTTTTCTTAATTAGTTTAAGTTAATTTTATTTAATTTTCATTAATCATTTTCTTAATTAGGTTAAAACCCTTCCATGAAAACCAAACAAAAGTCATTTCTTTTTCATTTGCATTTGTACATTATTTATCCAATTATTGTACATTTATTCAATATAGTTGTAATAGTTAATTAGATTTAATTTTCTTACAAAATCCGCATTTGTAAATTTGTATACCCCCTCCCCTAATGATGTAATAGGTTAGTAATTTTACTTTCAGCAATTTATCGCTTTATATAAATGCTAGTAAATTAGGGTTTGTATGGAAAGATAAATCAACAAGTTAGCAAACCCTAATTCAAGACAAAAACAATGCAAGTAAATCAACACACTTGCATCCTTAGTGTAATTCCACTTTGTTGCCTTACCAAAATGGCCATGTTATGCATGTGGGGTATCTTAGCAAAAAGCAATAAAAAATACAAGATCATAGTCCCTCGATGACGATATCAAATGTTGCCTTTCAAAATGATCTTAGTCCCTCAAAGAGAATTGCTAAGGTATTTCACAACATTACTATCATGGCTATACGATGACCCACACCCGTCCCTTTACATCCAAAGATAGGGCTTCTTACCAAATCAATGGTAAGATAGCAATATCAAAGGAAAGAAATAAATGAACTAAGATGTTTGAGTAGGTAGATTATTCCTAGTTGCTTGCTCAATTTCAAATCAAACACTCTTGCTTATTTTCAAAACAAACACCAACACTTTCAAAACAATTTATAAATATGAAACATTTTCAAAAGATCAACACTTCGTATACATTCTTACGAACGAGAACTATTACAAAGTTTGCCTAAACGAAGGCACCTTTTCAAAATACTTTCAAACACCACACAAAGCACATTTTTCAAACAAAAGCAAGTGATATTGCAAGCAACTAAGATCCCATAGATAACTATGGATGAAAAGGGTGCTAACACCTTCCCTTTTCATAATCTACCCCGAACTCAAGAAATAATCTCAAAGGTCTTTCCTGTTCTTTTCAGCCTTTCCTTTTGGATAAAAGAAAAGTCAGTGGCGACTCTTGCTAACCACAATATTTGCGATAAAACGCAAAACACCCAAGTAAGTTCTCCCACCGTATCACACTAACAATGAACTACCAACTTTCACTAAAAGTAGAGAGAAAATATATATCATAGCACCGACGTTCACAGACGGTGAACTACCAATATTCACTGAAGGTAGCAAAAATATAACGATCATCGACGTTCACTGACGTTGAACAACCAACTTTCACTGAAGGTAGAGAGAAAATATATCATAGCACCGACATTCACTGACAGTGAACTACCAACGTTCACTGAAGGTAGCAAAAAGATAACAATCACCAACTTTCACTGATGGTGACTGTTGTACCCCAAAATTTTCCCTCCCATATTTCTCAAGACATTGCAAGAAAAAATCTCCAAGTGGTTCAAGATTGCTCAAGAGTTGGACAGTCAAGCTATCTCCTAAGGCAGTTAATTCAAAATTAGGGTTTTGTGATGCACCAAGATCCTTGAATCCAAATGACCTCAAGTGCTCCCCAATGTCCTAATATGTTCTCAAGTTCATCCATGTCAAATTTCAAGCCTTGCAGAGGAAGTTTGGTCAATCAATTGCTCAAGAGGCCAAAAATCGACTGTGCTAGGGCAAAAGTCAACTGTGACCCAAATACAGTCAAACCTTAATATTTTTTGTCAACATTCTCATTTTTAAGGATAATTCATCATTTGATCAAGGGTTGATCATGATTCATCAAGGATTGCCCAAATTCATCAAGACTCAAAAGTTGCTAAATTAGGGTTTTGTAGGAAAAGTCAACTCAACTTTGACCAAGCATAACTTTCTCATACTTTATGAGAAATGACCCATCCAAAGCTCATTTTGAAGAGGATGAAATTTTCTACAATCCGTCTTCATACCCCAAGATCATAAAATGCACTCACAAGAAGTTACAAATTTAGACATTATAGGTCATTTTTGAAAGTCAACAAAAACACCTTTTTTTCCAAAGCTTGTAACTTGAGAATGGAATATCAAAATGATATGAGACAAAAAGGGTTGGTTAGAGGACATCTCAAGGTTTCCAAAAGGTCCAAGAACACTTCCAAAAGTTCAAAATTGAAGAAGTTATGCATTGTTGAAGTTGGGCATTTTTCCAAAATTTCCAGAAGTCAATTATCCCCAAAACTTCAAATTTTGCCAAAAGGGCCCACTTTTTTCCACTTGATTTGATCTTGTCACACTCCACACGTGTCCTAGCTCCAGCCTTATGGCCATTTATCAATTTTTCTATTTTATTGGATTTTTTATTGAATTAATTTATTTTAAATCAATTTAAATCAAATAAAATTTAAATATTGATCATTTAGGATCTTTTTGATTGATACAGGTCTTAATTGTCATCATGGACATGATCAAATTCGAATCAAGCCATATCATGAACAAAAAGGTGGTTTTTGGACAAATTTGGAAGCTTTTTCATGGAAGATCAAATCATATCTCCAAGCATTGATTTGCAAAGATTCAAGTCCAAATATTTGACCTAATCCAATGCTCATTACATATACAACCTAAAGGCACACGAATCAGGGGCTACAAGCTGCAGAATCACCAAAACAAAACTTGGAAAAATTGCAAAAAAGTGTGGAATCGAAATTGTTCTTAGAGGCACGTTCAGGACCAAATAAGCATCCCAATCGCTTCCTGGCACTTCTCTGAAGCAGAACCAATCAAGAGCACACATTCTCCAGCCCCCTACAACACTGTAAGCGTCCCTCGGACCCGCCATATTCATGGATTCCTAAATCTCTATTCTTGCGTCCATTCTCAAAAACGATTGCATATTCTGATTCCTCATGTCATTTATGAACTTTCTACATTAACTAATTTTGTTTTCATGCTTTGTATCGAGAAACGCCATTGTAGGGTTTCCTAGGTTTTTTTTAGGGGTTTTTGATGCAGGTGAAATTAGGCTTATTGATGGACATGGTTGAGACCGGGATGAAGAGGCGAGTTCATCCATGGCATCACCTTTCATTTATATGACATGAGAAGGATTTTTGATTCAACCTACGCCTTTTGCTGCGGATTTAAATCCGCAGGTAATCCCTGTCTAATTCTGAGGACAGGGACGACAACGTGTCCCCATCCCATTGAACCATTCAAATATTCGCGCTTTATTCTGGCATATTGTTTGTGTTTCCAATATTATATTTAATGTTCATTCCACTAACAAATAACATGCAGTGGTCCAGTGGTAGACGTGTTGTGCAATGGCTTACAAGACCTGGGTTCGAATCCCAGGTCCCCAATATCTTTGTTGCTATTTTCTTTCAGGTTATCCAGTGCCTTGCCCAACGCGTGATGTACCATATACCCTCATGCAAACAGTTGCCAGATGGCCCCAGGCCAGATCTGGTGGTCAGGAATGAAGGTCCACCATATGCTCTAGTCAACATGCACACGTGGGATCCAGAAAAGTCATGCAGGCTTGCTTGCATTGGGCCACAAATAGCCAGTCTCACCTCCTTTCCAGGCCCACACCCCCTTGGTTATCTCTATTTATTTCTTTATTTTGTTTAATTATTATTTTTATTTAAACTAACCAATTAATCTTTTTTCTTAATAAAACCAAAAGACCAAAAATAATTTATTTTTATTCATCAATTTAATTAATTTAATTTAGTAATTAATTTAGGCTTTAATTAGACAATAACTTTAATACATTTTTGTAAATAATAAAATTAATTTAGACATAATTAGGTTTTATTAACATTGATCAATTTTATTTTCTTTCTTTAAATATCAAAAAGCCCAAAAATATTTATTTTCATTAATTAATTAATTTAATGTAGTTTAATAATTAACTTAGATAGTTTAGTTTCTTTTTAATTCAAAAAACCAAAAAAAATGCTTTCTTTCAAAAAAAGGTCAAAACCCTAAAAAACTCGTCCGACTTAATTTCCCGCACGCGATCCATTTTTATTCAATATTGTATCTGTTTCCCGGAATGTAATAGATAATTGGGACCTTAAATATTTTTTATCGCTTTATTTATTTTCCGCAATTTAATTTCAAGGGTTGTTTTTGGCGATGTAAATACCCGATGCCTTGTAATAGTTAGATTTAATTTCCGCAATTTAATTTTCGCAAAATATTAACTGTTAGATGTTTGGATAATAGGGAATGCATGACAAGATCAAATCTTTAACCTAAAATCAACATAGCTCACCCATGACATGTACAAAGATAAAATTAGCTGAAAAACAACACACTCGCACATGCGCACTCTTAGGGTACACCTCACTTGGTTGCCTTCGAACGTGGTCATTGAGTATAGAAAGTTTTAGAGGTCGCCCTCTTGTCCAAAGATCATAGTTGCCTCGAAACCGTTGCCTCGGAAAAATGATATAAGACATTAGGGTTACCGCTAAGGCGTCCTAACATTGATTTGGTGACCACACGCCCCTTAATCAAATTGACCCTTAAACTCCAACGACGGTGCTACCTACTCATTCATAGTGGGATAGCATTGTCTAAAGGACATTAGCACAGATTGATTCCTTTTTCGAGTAGGTAGATGGTTCTTAAGTACTTTCTCTCTCTCAAAACAAAATAAAACTTTTCGCACTTACACCTTTCAAACAAAAACTCTTTTCAAACCCACAAACACAAAGAAAAGCAAATTTTGAAAACACTTTGAGCAAGTACCTAAGAGCCCGTGGATAACCACAGATAGAAAGGGTGCTAACACCTTCCCTTTCTATAATCTACCCCCAGACCCGAGAAACATCTCAAAAAAGGAATTTTTCTGTGCTTTTTTCCTTTCATTGTTGGATAAAATAAAAGACAGTGGTGACTCTTGCTTACCGCGACATTTTGCAAAAACAAACGCAAAACGCGAACCAGCATTCCAAAAACAGTCAGTTCTCTCCCACCGTACCACAGAACTGGCGACTCTACTGGGGATATCTAATAAGTGGGGTGTACCTTAGGATTAGATCATTATGTTTTCAATTGTTTGCTTTGTATGCTTTATATTTATAGGCTTGTATCGGAGTTACTATAGATCCTAACCCGGATCTGGGGGACACCCTTTAGGTAAGTAGCAATAAACTGTGAGGGAACTGTAAGGCGTAGACCAATACGATTGAAGCAGTAGCTATGTTGGTGTGGCACTTTAGTTTGTACTGATATCCCCTGTGTTGGAACAAGGATAATATGGGTCTTCTAAGGGGTCATTAAGCACCAACTGACTTTAGAACCTTTAAATTGACCAACTTGGCCATAGAACAGTAGCAGTATGCTACACTCATTGAGACTAAACTCTCACGATGATTTCGGCCGCAAGAAAAGGTTGCTAAACTGGAATCATGACCGATTGAGGGTAGTCAGTGATATTGAGATCCTCTAGAACCCGTTTACTATTTTTAGGACAGGTTTAAACCAACTGAACTGAAAGAGGGTAGTACCTAAGCTCCTTGCCAGCTTGAAATCTAAGGGCTCTCTGTGTGACTTGTGTGCCTTTACCATGTTTGCTATTTGTGGGTATTTGTGATGTGCCTATTATCATGACATCATGACATTGCATACATCTTGCATTGGACTAACCTATTTCAAAGACAGGAGCGATTCATCTTTGTTCTGTTTTGTAGGTCATCATGATGCCCATGCGTAGGAATACCATCCGAATCAACTTTGTCCAGGTTCCCACCTTGCTTAAAGATTTGGTTGCAAAGATGCCTGATACTACTTCCTTCCTCAGGAGACATGGTTACCTCTTGAGTTTGGTCACCTCCAAATTGGACGAGCAAATGATGAGTGTCCTAGTACAGTTCTATGATCCGCTGTACCATTGCTTTACTTTTCAGGACTACCAGTTGGTTCCCACCCTAGAAGAGTTCTCTGAGCTGCTCGGTATCTCTGTTCTGGAGCAGACCCTGTTTACTGGTTGGGAAAAGATCCTTAGGCCGGAAGAGATTGCTGCAGCCCTTCATATGACAAAGGAAGAGGTAATGGCTAATTGGGATACTAGAAGTGGAGCAAAGGGCTTTCTGACTAAGTTCTTGGTTGGTAAGGCTAACTATTTCTGGGATAGTCTAGACTTCAAGGCATTCGAGGATATTCTGGATCTTCTGATATATGGCTTGGTATTGTTTCCGAATCCAGACACTTTTGTTGATGTGAATGCGGTAAAAATCTTCATCTCTCGGAACCCTGTACCCACTCTCTTGGGTGACATTCTTCATCAGCTTTATGCCCGTACTGCCCGAAAGCGAGGAAGCTTGATGTGCTGTGCTCCATTATTGTCAAGGTGGTTTATTTCACACCTCTCTAAATCAGTGCTGAAGAACAAAGAAGGCATGGGCTGGGCTTATAGGGTTATGTCTCTCTCCCATAATGACATTATCTGGACTCTCAAGGGTATGGACGAAGTGGCTATCATTGATCGATATGGGGAATACCCTAATGTTCCACTGATAGGAACCTGTGGAGGGATTTCTTATAATCCATGCTTGGCCCTACGTCAGTTTGGGCGAGCTAGGAGAGAAGGACCTCATGAGCTGTTAATGCCTAGCATCATCTTTGATTTTCAAGGGGATAGCGACGAGCAGCGTCGCAGATTCATAAGGGCTTGGGATAGAGTTCACCAATCTGATCCATACGAGTTAGGCCCAAAGACTTCACTTCCGATGGAGCCATATCTCAGATGGGTCTGTATCCGTGCCCAAAAGCTGGGTATGACTTATGAAGCCGTCCGGCCTATCATTGTTGAAGTTGCTAATGAAGAAGGGGTTCTTCCAACCATCCTCCATCCTCATATGCCCACTGACATTGGGGCACTGAAAAGGTCTTGGATGCAGCTGAGGGAAGAACGAGATTCTTACTGGGAAAAGTTTAACGAGCAAGAGCAGAAGATCTAGAAGTTGACTAGGCAGCTGGAGAACGAGCGAATTCTCAATGACTATGTCCGCACCGACAAGAAGAGACCATGGGAACACTGATGGGCTTATTGATTGTTTCTTTTCCAGTTTTTATTTACTTTTCAGTATTTCCTTTCATGTAACGCCTTAAGGGCATCAGTTGAACAATTTGAATTTCAAAGTTTTATCTAATAAAGTGTGTTTCCTTTCTGGTTTACAAATTTGAATCTCCCGATTGTCTTTGAAATCATGTCATACGCATTTCATCCCATGCACTCCATAACAGGTACCCATTACAGGTCTCTTATCTTCTACGCTGTTTATTTCAGCACTCATCATGTCTGCTGAACCTTCAACTGAGCAAGCCATCAAGGCCCTCCAGGCCCAGAATGCCCAATTCCAAGAGCTATTCATGAATCTAGCTAAGGGTCAGCAAGACCTGAAGACCCTGATTCTAAAAGAGAAGAAAAAGAAGAAGAAGAGGACAATCCTGTTTAACACAGGGCACAGGTTTGGAAACAGGCTACAGAATGAAGTTGATTTGACCACCTCATCTGGAGGGAAGGATAGTCAAGAAGAAAGGAGGGCCCCTAGCCCTGTGGTCTCCGACAACGAGACGGACTTCGACGAAGACCAGTATCCTCTTGCTGAGGATAGGTACAAACAACTGGAAGACATGTTGAGTGATATGGAAGTTCAGAAAGTGCCTGGTCTGGACTTTGGTGATCTAGGTCTATCATCTGGGGTGGTGATTCCCCACAAATTCAAGGCACCAGCCTTTGCTAAGTATGAAGGAGTTTCTTGTCCGAAGCTACACCTCCGATCATATGTGAGGAAGATTCAGCCGTACACCGCTGATAAAAACCTATGGATCCACTTCTTCCAAGACAGTCTCTCAGGGACTCAGCTTGAGTGGTTTTATCAGTTGGACGGAGCCAGTATCTGCAATTGGGAAGATTTGGATACTGCTTTCTACATGCAGTACCAATACAATTCCGACCTCGCTCCTACGCGTACCCAACTCTAGGGTATGTCAATGGGAACAGGTGAAGGTTTTAAAGATTATGCTCAGAAGTGGAGGGACCTCGCCGGAAGAGTACAACCACCCTTGGCTGATCGGGAGCTTGTGGATATGTTTCTGGGGACCCTGTCTGGTCCATTTTTCAACCATCTAATTGGAAGCTCTTCGTCTGGGTTTACAGAACTTATTATGACCGGTGAAAGAATTGAGGCTGGTATTAAGGCTGGTAAGATACAAAAGGGTGCTTCATCAAGCACCAACAAGAAGCCCTTTAAGAAAGAGTCCAGTGTTGTCTACAGTTCGAAAAGACAGAATAGACCTGAACACCGCCAAGCTGTTAATGCGGTTGTTATTTCAAAACCTGCTGGTGCTCCTCAGCACAACAATCAACAAAAGGACGAGAGACCTCGAAGGCAATTCACCCGTCTCAACATGACCTTATCTCAGATTCTGCCACAGTTGTTGAAGACCAATCTGGTGATTCCAAGGGAAGCCCCTATGAATCCAAATACAACATCACCGAAGTATAACCCTAATGCCCGTTGTGCTTATCACTCTAATAGCCCGAGGCATAATACAGATGATTGTTGGACTTTGAAGAATAAGATACAGGACTTAATTGATACGAAGGAGATTGAGTTCGAGGCACCCGAAAGACCTAATGTTGTGACTGCTCTTATGCCCAAGCATGGAGTGAATGCTATAGATGAAGACTTGTTTGTATTTTCTGTGAATGATATTGTTACCCCTTTGATGACTGTAAAGAAGAACCTTTTGCTAGCCGGTTTATTTCCGGGCTATGACAAAGGTTGCCGTATGTGTTCTGTTCTACCTACCGGTTGCCATCTTTTGAAATCAGGTGTCCAACGCCTGATGGATAGTAAAGAAGTTCTGTTTGAGAAGACTGTTGTTCCTATAGTCCATACTGAAGAAGTTGCCATCATTACCATTTTCGACAATTCTTCCAAGGCTCCCTCGAGGAAGCCTGTTAGAATTACATCTGTTCCAAGAATCGCACCTGTGATCATCACTGTTCCGGGGCCCATCCCCTATACCTCTGATAAAGCTGTCCCTTGGCACCATGAGGCTGATGTTTATTTTCATGGAGTTAAGCAAGAGTTGGATGCTGATATTGACGTCAGCAACATTGTTGGACCTGCTAAAGTCACCCGCAGCGGAAGGCTTTTCTCACCTGATATCTCTCCACCAACTTCCCGAAAACCTGTTGTTATTACACCTTCTAGTGTACCTGCTACTATTCCTGTTCAAGTTCCTATTCTTACCCCTGTCGCCGAGTCATCTGACGCCCGGGGCAAAGGGATCACCAGTGAGCCTGCCCAGACGGAGGCACCAAAGACGATTACTGTTGAAGCTTCTAAACAAGAGATGGAAGAGATTCTGAAGATCATCAAAAAGAGTGACTACAATGTAGTTGAATAGCTGGGGAAAACCCCTTCCAAGATTTCTATGTTGTCACTGTTGCTATGCTCAGAGGCCCATGCCAAGGCTCTGATTACCTTTCTGAAGACTGCCCACGTACCACAAGAGACATCAGCTGATCAGTTTACAGATTGCGTGGCCAATTTGACTGCTGATAATGGGTTGGGTTTCTCTGACACCGACTTAACTGCTAAGGGGAAGAATCACAACGACGCCCTGCATGTCTCTATTGAATGCAGGGGCACTACTCTTGCTCATGTATTAGTGGATACTGGTTCCTCATTGAATGTTTTGCCGAAGAAAGCTCTAGACCGGTTGGACTGTGAAGGGTTGGAGCTAAAACCAAGTAACATTGTTGTTATGGCCTTTGATGGGTCTAAGAGGATGGTACACGGTGAAGTTGATATTCCAATTAAGGTTGGTTCTCAGGTTTTCAACTCCACGTTCTATGTGATGGACATTCGGCCATCTTATTCTTGTTTTCTAGGCCGTCCATGGATCCACAAAGCTGGGGCTGTAACCTCAACACTCCACTAGAAGCTGAAGTACCCGATCAAAGGGAAGATTGTGACAGTGCAAGGAGAGGAAGAGTACATGGTGAGCCACCTCAACTCTTTCCGATATATAGAGATGGATGGGGAGTTCATTGAGACTCCATTTCAGCATTTTGAAGAGGTTCCCCAGACACTGGCGTCAGCTGAGACTGTGGTTGAAGATTCTCCTATGAAGATGGCTTCCCTCAAGGATGCCCGGGCTATTGTTGAGAAAGGTGGGTGTGAAAATTGGGGACGACTCCCTGATTTTACACAGAAGACTAACAAGTTTGGTTTGGGTTTCACTACAGAAGCTCAAAGGGCTGTCCGAAATGCACGAATTGGAAGACCTCCCGTGTTCATCAGCAACTCGGGAGTGAATGCCATTGAAGACGATATTGAAGAGTCTGAGTTCGACAGCTGGATCTATCCTATGACCGACGGTGGACCAAGAAACTGGACAACAAAGGACTTCATCCCTATTACTTTTGTTACCCAGTAATGAAACTTTTTGTTTTGAATTTGTAACAGACAATGTTTAAACTTTACGGCCCGGTGTCTTACCCGGGGCACCATGGTTTCATTTGTGAGGGCTTTATGCGTGTCATTTTCAAATATCATTAATAAAAGCATTGGACGTTCTTGCATTTCAAATTTTGCGCTCCTTGTTTTTCTTTTTATATATATATTGCAAAACAACTATTTTACACACACTCACATATACAGGTTTACATCCACTCTGGATCCTACTGGTAACGACTCTGCTACTGCCCGTTATGACTTCGAAAATCCGATCAACTTAGCCGAAGACGAAGGTGAAGATGATTGCGAAGTGCCTGGTGAACTTGCAAGACTGTTACTTCAGGAAGAGAGGGCTATTCAGCCACACGAAGAGCCGGTGGAATCAGTGAATCTGGGTACAGAGACAGACAAGAAGGAAGTTAAGATCGATGCAAATCTGGAGCTTAGTATGAAGCAACAGTTGGTTCAGATGCTGCATGACTATGTTGAGATCTTTGCCTGGTCTTACGAAGATATGCCTGGGTTGGATACTGATATTGTGGTTCACCGCCTGCCTACTAAGGAAGAATGCCCTCCAGTAAAACAGAAGGTCCGCCGGATGCGCCCAGAGATATCCGAGAAAATCAAGACTGAAGTTATGAAACAGTTTGACGCTGGTTTTCTAGCAGTCACTTCTTACCCTCAGTGGGTGGCCAATGTGGTTCCCGTGCCGAAGAAAGATGGTAAGGTTCGAATGTGTGTGGACTATAGGGATCTGAACAGGGAGAGCCCCAAGGATGACTTCCCTCTACCTCATATCGACGTTCTGGTTGACAACACTGCTCAGCATAAGGTATTCTCCTTTATGGATGGTTTCTCTGGTTATAATCAGATTAAAATGGCTCCCGAAGACATGGAGAAGACAACCTTTGTTACTCAGTGGGGTACCTTTTTCTACAAGGTCATGCCCTTTGGACTGAAAAATGCTGGGGCAACGTACCAGCGTGCCATGGTTGCTTTGTTTCATGACATGATCCATCATGAGATTGAAGTATACGTCGACGACATGATTGCAAGGTCCCAAACTGAGGAGGAACACCTTGACCATCTGCAGAAGCTGTTTGACAGGTTGAAGTTGTACAAGCTGAGGTTAAACCCGAACAAGTGCACCTTCGAGGTGAGATATGGTAAACTGCTGGGTTTCGTCGTAAGCGACAAAGGTATTCAAGTGGACCCTGCAAAGGTGAAAGCTATACAGGAGATGCCAGCTCCCAGAACAAAGAAAGAATTCAGAGACTTTCTGGGACGATTGAATTACATTGCCCGATTCATCTCACACCTGACTGCTACTTGTGAGCCAATCTTCAAGCTACTGAAGAAATATCAAGTAGTACGTTGGAACGATGAATGCCAGGCCACTTTCGAAAGAATCAAAGAGTATCTCTAAGAGCCACCCATTCTGATGCCTCCAGTTGAAGGGAGACCTCTTATCTTATACTTGACAGTACTCGACAACTCAATGGGGTGTGTGCTGGGGCAACATGACGAGTCTGGCCGAAAAGAGCATGCTATTTATTACCTTAGCAAAAAGTTTACCGACTGTGAGACCCGATACTCACTGCTCGAGAAAACTTGCTGCGCTTTGGCATGGGCTGCTCGCCGACTGAGAAAGTATATGTTGACTCACACTACTCTCTTGATATCAAAGATGGATCCAATCACGTATATCTTCGAGAAGCCTGCCTTGTCCAGAAGAATAGCGAGATGGCAGATGATCTTGACTGATTATGACATCCATTATACGACCCAAAAAGAAATCAAGGGAAGTGTATTGGCAGACCATTTGGCACATCAGGTAGTGGATGATTACCAGTCTATGAACTTTGAATTTCCGGACGAGAATATCATGCTGATAACTGACTGTGAGACACCTGGACCAGATGAAGGACCCGAGGAAGGATCCCGATGGTCTATGTACTTTGATGGAGCTTCAAACGCTTTGGGTAATGGCATTGGTGCTGTGATCATATCTCCTAAAGGCTCTCATACTCCGTTCACCGCCCGACTATGTTTCAACTGCACCAACAATATGGCGGAGTATGAGGCGTGCATCATGGGTCTTCGAGCAGCAATTGACCTAAGGATTAAGTTTATAAGTGTCTTCGGAGATTCCGCTCTCGTGATCAGTCAGATCAAAGGTGAGTGGGATACGAAACACCCAAATCTTATTCCTTACAAGGAGTTTGTGTTGACATTTCTTCCCCATTTCGAGGAGATAACCTTTGAAAACTTCCCTAGAGAGGAGAATCAGTTAGTGGACGCGCTGGCTACGATGTCTTCTATGTTCAAAGTCAATTGGGACAACGAGGCTCCCCAGATTATCATTGAAAGATTGGACGAACCTGCACATTGCTGTGATATTGAGACTGAAGAGGTAACAGAAAAGCCCTGGTTTCATGAGGTGAAAAGGTATCTTGAGGCTCAGGAATACCCCGAGGGTTCATCTGTTAATGACAAGAAGTTTCTGAGGAGGTTCACAGCAAAGTTCTTCATCAGCAACGACATCCTTTACAAGCGTAACCAGGATTCAACCTTACTGCGATGTGTGGATAAGAACGAGGCAGAAAAGATCATGGCGGAGTTACATGAAGGTACTTTCGGAACTCATTCCAGTGGACACACCATGGCAAAGAAAATCCTTCGGGAAGGATATTATTGGTCCACAATGGAAGCCGACTGTTATTAGCATTCTCGGACATGTCACAAGTGCCAAGTCTATGCTGATAAGGTGCACCTACCTCCAGTTCCTCTGAACGTCTTGACGACACCTTGGCCTTTTGCAATGTGGGGCATTGATATGATCGGCGAGATCAGACCTACGACATCTAACGAGCATCGTTTCATCCTGGTAGCAATCGATTACTTTACGAAGTGGGTTGAAGCAGCTTCCTTTGCTACTGTAACCAAGAACGTCGTGGCGCAGTTCATTTGGCACAATCTGATCTGTCAATACGGTGTACCAGAGAGGATCACTACGGACAATGGTACCAATCTCAACAATAAGATGATCACTGAGCTCTGCAATCAGTTCAAGATACAGCATCATAACTCTTCTCCCTACCGGCCGAAGATGAACGGGGCTGTCGAAGCGGCTAATAAGAACATTAAGAAGATTGTGAAAAATATGACAGTGACCTACAAAGACTGGCACGAGATGTTACCGTTTGCTCTTAATGGGTACCGTACCTCAGCTCGGACGTCAATAGGGGCAACACCCTATTCCTTGGTATATAGCATGGAGGCAGTCTTGCCCATTGAAGTTCAGATACCCTCTCTTCGGATAATGAAGGATGCAGGTTTGAGCGAAGATGACTGGATTCAGACCCAGCTTGATCAGTTGAACCTAATCGACAAAAAGAGACTTACTGCTATTTGTCATGGTCAGACGTACCAAAAACGGATGATCAAGGCATTTAACAAGAAAGTTAGACGACAAGAGTATCAAGTTGGGGATCTGGTTATCAAGCGCATCATATTACCCCAAGGTGATCCCAGGGGCAAATGGACCCCTACTTACGAAGGGCCATTTGTGGTTAAGAACATTTTCTCAGGAGGAGCTATGATTCTAACCACCATGGATGGTGACGACCTTCCTCACCCCGTCAATGCAGACATAGTAAAAAGATACTACGCATAATCAATGAACCGCTAGGTTGACTGGCCTAGACAAAAATAAGGGCTTCCCGGCGAACCAAAAGGGTTCGGGCAAAAATAAGGGATGAAAATAAAAAAAAACTGTATACCCGGCAAGTCGAAAACCTGAAAAGGCGACTTGGACAAAAAAGGGTATCCCGGTGGACTGAAAACCCGAAAGGGCGGTCCAGGAAAAAATTAGGGATCAAAGCGTAACACTATGTCTCATTGGATCACCTTGCATCCAGACTTCGGTATCAACTATCAAGCTCGGACGACACTAATCAATCTGATTCATCTTCAACCAAGAAGCAAAGCGATGAGATGCTCAAAGACATAAAGGCAATAGCAGAGTTGGAACCCAATGGGATTATTCACATAGATGTTTTCTTTTCTTTTCACAAATTGTATAAACTCTCTTGTTCGACGGTGTTCTCTTACTAGGACGTCAACCTCTTGTACAAAAAACGCCTATTTACAGGCCAAACTTCAAAATCAATAGAATTTCATTTTCAGACAAATTTCAAACTGTTTTTTCTTTATCTGTTTTGTTTTGCAAAGAACTTCCAATGTTCATTTTTGATATATGTATTTGACATTAATTGCTGCTCGTAAATATTTACATGCGAAACAAAAGATGAATTACTGGTAATAGCATAAACAGGGGCATAAGAAGTGTCCAAGCTGTATAGTTGCTTTGTCCACCAGGTACCAGGTAAATTCATCTGAAGAATGTGACTAAGGTATTTTCACTCCGCGCAGAGTAAGACAGTAATGGTAGCTCTCCCCAGCTGAGATTTGCAACAGTGAACGAATCAGCAACGCTCCCCCCAAGCAAAGTTTATCTACCATCAACATTAAAAAGGCTTGATATCCCCGGCAGTCTCAATATTCCCCCAACGGAGTATAAGAATGTTCCTCGGCAGAATACAAGATACTCCCAGTGGAGTCAATATTTCCCCAGCACAGTCTAAAAAAGCTTCCCCAACAGAGTCGAAGCATCATCCCCAGTAGACTCTGGAAGCTTATTCCCAGCGGAGTACAAAAATAAATCTCCCCAGCTAAGTTCAAAGGAGCATTCTCAACAGAATTCAGAGGATTATCCCCATAAGAGTCTAAAGGGTTATCCCCAGCAAGTTGCAACTGAAAGATCATCCCCAACGAAGTTCTTTCCTTCCCCCAACAGGAATTTAATCCTCCACAGGATTCAGTATCACCAGTAACGGCAATCCATCCCCAGTGGAGTTTATCAGTGAAATCCTCAGCAGAGCATCTCCTCCCCACAGAGTAATCCCCTCATCATTTATTCCCCAACAAAGTTATCTTCTCCTGCAGGCTTATTGTGATCGGTGGAAATAGAACTGACTGTTTTTTAAGCTGGTTTGCGAAATGTCGCGGTAAGCAAGAGTCGCCACCGTCTTTTATGTTCTCCAACATGGAAAGGACAAAAGCACAACAAAATTCCTTATTCGAGAATGTTTCTCGGTTCGGGAGGTAGATTTATAGAAAGGGAAGGTGTTAGCACCCTTTCTATCCGTGGCTATCCACGGGCTCTTAGGTACTTGCTCTTATGTTTTCAAAATTTGTTTGCTTTTCAAGTGTGTGTGGGTTTTGAAAAAAGTTTCGTTAAAAAAATTTCTAAGTAACTCTTGTATCTGTCCTCAAGAGTGTATGAAAAATTTGTTTGAAAACTTTTAGAAAGTGCGGGTGTGAAAAGTTGTTTTTGTTTGTTTGAAAAGAGCAAGTACTTAAGAGAATCTACCTACTCTAAGGAATTAAGCTGTGTAAGAGTCCTTTAGATAGTGCTATCCCACCATTGAGAGGTAGGTAGCACCATCGTTAGAGGTGTTCGGGTCAATTCGATTATCGGGACAGTGTGGTCACCAAACAATGGTAGGATATCTTAGTGGTAACCCTAATGTCCTAGATCCTTTAATCCGAGGCAACCATTTCGAGGCAACTGGATCTTTAGACAGAAGGGAGACCTCTAAGACACCCTATACTTGGTGACCACGTTCGAGGCAACCAGTGAGACGTACCCTAGAAGTGGCATGTGCATGTGTGTTGTTTTTCAGTTAATGTTTATTTTGTACATGTTATTTATGAGCTACGGATTGATTTTATTTACATACATTCTTGCAGGCATATTAACAGTTATGGGTGTGGAAAGTAAATTGCGGAAAGATAAATTCTACGCTATTACAAGGCGCGGGTCTATACATCGTCAAAAATACAAAGACCCATTTTGGTAAATAAGTACGAGAAATTAAATAAAGCGGTAAACCTAATTACTATTACATTCTTGGAAGCAATTACATAATAATCAAAATAAAATAAATGCGCGCGAACAAAAGTTAATCGGGAATGCCTTAAGGGTTTTGACCCTTTTAAGAAAAGAAATGAATTTTTGTCTTTTTTGTGATTAAATGAGATTAAAACTAATTGTTAAACTAATTAATTAATTAATAAAAAAAATAAAGGTTTTTTTTTGTATTTTTATGTTTTTTTTAATGAAATAAAATAAAAGAATTAAAATTCTAAGTTAACCTAATTCTAAATTATTTTTATTGATTGTAAAGAAAAAGAAATTAAAGTTGAGCTAATTAAACTATTTTAGTTGTTAATGTTTTATTTACAAAAATAATATGAAAATAATAATAATAATAATATTAATTCTATTTTTTATTTTTTTATGAAAATATAAATTATGTTAATAATACTAATAATTAATAAGAATAAAAAAAGTTATAAAAGAAAAGAAAAAAATAAAGAGATAAAGAGAAATAATAAAACCAAAGGGAGGTATGGGCCAGAAATGGGGGGTTTTTGATTGAAATTTGAGGCCCATTTGAATCCAGCTCGTTTGACTTTCTGGAATCCAGTGCTTGTTAGTTGACTGGGCGCATGGTGAGGACCACCTCCTGGCCTTCAGATCTATGAGAGAGACCACTTGGCGCTTGGATATGTGAGGTGTATGGTGTTCAACGTTTGGGAACCTACACAAGAACGTATTGAAAAAAATAACATTGGAATTATGGGTGGACCTGGGAATCGAACCCAGGTCCCAATGATGCCTAGCCACGTCTCCAACCACTGAACCAAGCGCGTTTGTTTGTAAACATAATAAGAAAAAAAGAATATATGAAATAAGTGCACTATATGCTGAATCAAAAGGAAACGCGCACGTCCATTTGAATCTCCCAATCATGTCCATCCACGCATTGTCTTCTTCATCTGTTCCTGCAAACAAAGAACAAGTAGCGGGGGTTTTAAACCCCCACAAAACAAAACTGCGAAAAATAGCGACTAGGCGCTCATTACATATAAAAAGGGCGCGAGGTATGTTTTAGATTCGTCTTGTCGTGCTGATTTCAACCATGTATGTTTGGAGGGTTAATTTTACAGTATAAGAAAAGCCCCAATATGCAAGCTCTGAAAAACCTAGAACTCAACAATGGTACTTTGCGTTTTAAGGCACCATAATCAAATTGAATTATATGGAAAGCTTCGTATGGATCCTGTGACCACAATGCAATCAATAAAAAGTGTTAAAAACGCATGAATGGATGATTGTGATTTTGAAAAAGAAGGTAAACCGTATGACTTGTGTAGCACGAGTTCTTGAGGTTTTTGGCTTGTTCTTGGATGCAAATGATTCCTGGGGGTGTAAGGAATGTGTTTGGATCAAAAGGGAGGTTTGAATTATGCTGCAAGTGAGATTTCAGTTTCACACTTTTCTTTGGAATTTTGGAAATTTGTTTGGCCGTTTGAGAGAGTTCTAGGTCGTGAATTGGATTGGAAAGGCTTGCATATATGTTAGTCAATGGGAATCAGTCACTATAATGCACCTTTAACCCTTGCAATGAAGTTTGAGATTTTGCCATGACCACCATTAAACAACTTGCCATTTTTGCTCAAAATTTGAATTTCATGCTTGGAATGGACTGTACACAAAATTGGCATGTGAATTATGATGTATCAAGGCCATTCAAAACACAAGATTTCCCTTAATTAATTTTTTTGATTTTTATTTGAATTTTAAAGATTTAAAATGAATTAAATAAAATAAAATAAAATAAAAATAGAAAAATTAATTTTTAATCTTGGAATAAATCATGGGACACGTGGGTGGCATGGCAAAGCTGAATCAAATGGAAAAAGTGGGCCCTTTTTTTGTCAAAAATTGAAGTTTCATGGATAGTTGACTTTGGCCATTTCACAAAAATTTCCCAACTTCTCCAATGCATATCTTGCTCAATTTTGATCATATGAACATGTTCTTGGACATTTTGGAAAGGTCTTGAAGTCCTCTAACCAATGCCTTTGGTCCCATGTCATTTTTATTTACCAATCTCAAGTTATGGTCTTTGACTTAAAGTGCCTTTTTGTTGACTTTTGAAAATGACCTATAATGTTGAAATTGATAACTTTTTGTGAGAGAATTTCTTGGACTTGGAATGTGTAGATGAATTGTAGGAAATGTCCTCCCCTTCAAAATGAGCATTGGATGGGATTTTTCTGATGAATCATGAAAAAGTTATGCCTTAGTCAAGTTACAGTTGACTTTTCAGCTTTCCAAAAATAGAAACTTTTGACACCTTGATGATTTTTGAGCCATTCTTGTGAAATCATGGTCAAGATTTGACCAAATGATGATTGTGGCTTCAAAATAAGATGTTGACCAAAAGTTTTGACTTTTGACTGCCAAATGACCATTTTGCCCCTGCAGTTGACTGTGGAGCAATTAGGGTTTTTGACTATGCAACTTGATGCTGTGAGCCTTGAAACTTGACATGTAGGTGCTTGACAATGTATATGAGCATATGGGACTTGATTGAGCCCTTGAAAACCTCAGCTTCTTTGAAGGAACCAAAACCCTAATTTGACTGGCTTAGGAGGGTGTTTGAACTGTGCAACCCTTGAGATGACTTGAGCAAATTGAGATGATGTTTGTCAAAACTTTGAAGAATATGGGAGGGCAAATTTTGGGGTACAACACTTATCACCTTCGTTCATCATCCCCAGCGAAAACGAAGAATTCAACTCTATTCTCCAGTAGTTATCCGGGATTTATTTTCCCCAGCTAAAGCATTACACTCCCATACATCATGATACATGCATATACGCATCATACCATACAATCTCATTTATTTTGAGAACATCATTGCTTGATCCATATCATGCATTGCATACGACTGACCTTTACCTTTTAGGAAAGATGCAGTTAAGCTCTCAAATATGTCAAAGACTTTTGTCTGGTCCAGTTAAATCGATTCCTAAAGATTTTTCTGATGCCGATCCAGTCAAAATTTTCCAAGACCTTTGTCTGGTCCAGTTAAATCGATTCCTAAAGATTTTTCTGATGTCGATCCAGCCAAAGGCACCAAGACCTCCTCTGGTCCAGTTAAATCGATTCCTAAAGATTTTTCTGATGCTGATCCAGTTGAAGTTATTCCAAGACCTTGTCTGGCCCAGTTAAATCGGTTCCTAAAGATTTTTCTGATGCCGATCCAGCCAAAGGCACCAAGACCTCCTCTGGTCCAGTTAAATCGATTCCTAAAGATTTTTCGGATGCCGATCCAGTTGAAGTTATCCCGAGACCTTCTCTGGTCCAGTTAAATCGATTCCTAAAGATTTTTCTGATGTCGATCTAGCCAAAGGCACCAAGACCTCCTCTGGTCCAGTTAAATCGATTCCTAAAGATTTTTCTGATGCCGATCCAGTTGAAGTTATCCCAAGACCTTGTCTGGTCCAGTTAAATCGATTACTAAAGAATTTTCTGATGCCGATCCAGCCAAAGGCACCAAGACCTCCTCTAGTCCAGTTAAATCAATTCCTAAAGATTTTCCTGATGTCGATCTAGTTGAAGTTATTCTAAGACCTTGTCTGGTCCAGTTAAATCGATTCCTAAAGATTTTTCTGATGCCGATCCAGCCAAAGGCACCAAGACCTCCTCTGGTCCAGTTAAATCGATTCCTAAAGATTATTCTGATACCTATCCAGTTGAAGTTATTCCAAGACCTTGTCTGGCCCAGTTAAATCGATTCCTAAAGATTTTTCTGATGCCGATCCAGTCGAAGTTCAGACCACCTGTCAACAGTCTCTAAATGGCATCTGTAAGCCCATTCCTGACATCACCAGGTTGATACCACTTCATGCGAGTGCAAATTTCTGGGCACTCTAGTATTCAATCATCTTCCACCTTCGGATCACGAAAGGCCCGAAAGCCAATATATATCCCCAGGTTTAAGAAGATTGAACAGGGGCAACTGTTGTACCCCAAAATTTTCCCTCCCATATTTCTCAAGACATTGCAAGAAAAAATCTCCAAGTGGTTCAAGATTGCTCAAGAGTTGGACAGTCAAGCTATCTCCTAAGGCAATCAATTCAAAATTAGGGTTTTGTGATGCACCAAGATCCTTTAATCCAAATGACCTAAAGTTCTACCCAATGTCCTAATATGTTATCAAGTTCATCCATGTCAAATTTCAAGCCTTGCAGAGGAAGTTTGGTCAGTCAATTGCTCAAGAGGCCAAAAATCGACTGTGCTAGGGCAAAAGTCAACTGTGACCCAAATACAGTCAAACCTCAAGATTTTTTGTCAACATTCTCATTTTGAATGATAGTTCATCATTTTATCAAGGTTTGATCATGATTCATCAAGGATTTCCCAAAATTCATCAAGACTCAAAAGTTGCTTAATTAGAGTTTTGTAGGAAAAGTCAACTCAACTTTGACCAAGCATAACTTTCTCATACTTTATGAGAAATGACCCATAAAAAGCTCATTTTTAAGAGGATGCAATTTCCTACAATACATATTCATACCCAAAGATCAGAAAATTCACTCACAAGAAGTTACAAATTTGGACATTATAGGTCATTTTTGAAAGTCAACAAAAACATCTTTTTTTCCAAAGCTTATAACTTGAGAATGGAATATCAAAATGAGATGAGACCAAAAGGGTTGGTTATAGGACATCTCAAAGTTTCCAAAAAGTCAGAGAACACCTCCAAAAGTTCAAAATTGAAGAAGTTATACATTGTTGAAGTTGGGCATTTTTCCAAAATGGCCAAAAGTCAACTATCACCAAAACTTCAAATTTTGCCAAAAGGGCCCACTTTTTTCCACTTGATTTGATCTTGTCACACTCCACACGTGTCCTAGCTCCAGCCTTATGGCCATTTATCAAATTTTCTATTTTATTGGATTTTTTATTGAATTAATTTATTTTAAATCAATTTAAATCAAATAAAATCTAAATATTGATCATTTAGGATCTTTTTGATTGATACAGGTCTTAATTGTCATCATGGACATGATCAAATTCAAATCAAGCCATATCATGAACAAAAAGGTGGTTTTTGGACAAATTTGGAAGCTTTTTCAAGGAAGATCAAATCATATCTCCAAGCATTGATTTGCAAAGATTCAAGTCCAAATATTTGACCTAATCCAATGCTCATTACATATACAACCTAAAGTCACACTGTTGTACCCCAAAATTTTCCCTCCCATATTCTCCAAGAAATTGCCAAGCCAAGCTTCAAAATCTCCCCAAGGGTTGCACAGTCAAAGATCTCCTATACAGTCAAAATTAGGGTTTTGATTCTGATCAAGAAAAGGAAGTTTTCAAAGGTCCAATCAAGTCTCACATGCTTACAAACATGGTCAAGCATCCTCATATCAAGTTTCAAGGCTTTCAGCTCAAAATTGCACAGTCAAAAACCCTAATTGCACTACAGTCAACTGTAGGGGTAAAATGGTCATTTGACAGTCAAAAGTTCAAATTTTTGGTCAACATATCATTTTGAAGCCACAAACATCATTTGATCAATGCTTGATCATGATTCTCAAAATTTGGCTCAAAAATAATCAAGATGCAAAAGTTTCCTTATTTGGACAGTTGAAAAAGTCAACTGTAAATTGACCAGGGCATAACTTTCACATGGATTATCAGAAAAATTCCATCCAAAGCTCATTTTGAAGAGAAAGACATTTCGTACAACTCATCTTCATACTTCAAGTCCAATAAATACTCTCGCAAAAAGTTATCAATTTCAACATTATAGGTCATTTTCAAAAGTCAACAAAAAGGGACTTTAAGTCAAAGACCATAACTTGAGATTGGTAAATCAAAATGACATGGGACCAAAGGCATGGGTTAGAGGACTCAAAGACCTTTCCAAAATGTCCAAGAACATGAGAAAAGCTTAAAAATTGAGCAAGTTATGCCTTGTGGAAGTTGGGAAATTTTTGGATATTTTGAAAAGTCAACATTGATTCAAATGACCTAAAATTGCTAATAGGCCCATTTTTCTTCCACCATTCATTGTCCCAAGCATGTGCACGACCACTTGGCCCAAAGGGAAGTTTTTATTCATATTTTATTTATTTATTTGAATTTTTATTTATAATAATTCATTTAAATCAATTAAATGTATGAAAAATACTTAACCTAAAGTTTTAAATCTTTTTGTGCATGTTTTACTCTCAAGATTTCGTGCATGTACCAATATGGAAAGATTTGGATTGATTGGCATGATTGAGAACAAAAAACACATGGAAAATATTTGGTTAAAGATCTTGAAAATCAAATTTTCAAAACCATCATTGCAAGAGATTTGGATCAATATTCTTAACCTAATTCACTCAGTATATGAGCCTGATCACAAACCTAGTCATCCAACACACGAAGCTGCGCAGAAACCCTTGGACAAAACTTGAAAAATTGGCAAAAAATCTCAATTCTGAAAATACACTTGCAAGGCGATTCAAGCCTCCAAACCTATCCCATTAGCTTCCTTGAGCAATATAGGACATATTCCAATCAAAAACCTCAAGCCTTACGCTTTGAAACGGTATACAGAAGTCACACTTTTTCCATTTTTTTTCATTATCGTGTTTTAACATTTACGCACATTCATGGCATTTTGATTGTATATTCATGATCAGTGAAGTGTTTGCAAGCTAACCATATGCCTTAATTGGATTGTCATGCGCTATAGGCAAATATACCATGTTCGTTTTTTAGGGTTGCAGAAGTTATAATTTGGGGCTTTCCACCCAAGGAAAAATTGAGACTTGGGACCTGGACCACTGAAACAAGCGCGTCTGGACGAAGAGAATCCATGGGTCGCGCTCAATTTATGAGCGTCCAGTAGCTAATCGTTATTTTCTTGTAGGGTGTCTACTGCAACGCTTAAAAACCGTTGCTTCATATATTCATGTTTCAGGAAGAAGAAAGCCACGTAAAGAAGATGATGATGTGTGGAGCGCTGATTGGAAGGTTCAAAATTTTGCGCGTTTTGAATCACTAACGCAATTGTTCTTTTTATATTATTTGTTTACTATTATATATTAACATGCGTTGGTTGGATCAGATGGCAAGCGTAGTGATTGGTGAAGCACATGACCTGGGTTCGAGCCCCAGGTCTTCAATATTCTCAATATTATTTTTCCATTGATCTTCACATGTAGTGCCCAGGTTGAAGCGCACCATACACCTTCTCCACCAAGCGTACACGCGTCCAGCTTCGTCAGATCAAAGGCCATAAATTGAAGGCTATGGTGAACCCTAGTCCATGCATCACACGCTTCCAGCAAAAGTCAACCTGGCAATGTCTTAATGGGCCTGAATTTCTAAAGAATCACCTCCTATTTGGGGTCTGAACCCCCTAGGTTTGCTATGTTTTTTTATTTATTTATTAATTCTATTTTTTTCTTTTAACTATTATTTGTTTATTTAATTAATTATTTTCACAAAAATATAAAATATCATAAAAAATCAGAAAAGGGTTAAAACAATAAATAATTTTTATTTTAGTATTTTCTTAAATAAATTTGCATGTAATTAAACTTAGTTTTAAATTAGGTAGTAATTTTAATTCTTTCATAATAAAAATCTAAAAAATGTAGAAATAGGGTTTAATTAATTTTTCATCCTTTTTATTTTTCTTTCAATAATATTATTTATTTTATTTTCATAATTAAATTTGTATATGAAAATTAGGGTTAATTTAGGTTAAACTCTAATGTTTTCTTAATAAATTAAAATAAAATAGAATTAGGGTTAGCGTTTAATTTCAATTAATTTTTTCTATTAAATCTTAAAGTACTAAAAATACCAAAAAAACAAGTTCTTTCTTTTAATTTTAATTAACTCCATCATTAACTTAGTTTTTGCAAAAGGGTCCAACGCCCTCGTTTCGATTTAATTCTTAATTCGCTTATTTCTTTTCCGTTTAAATATTTATGTATCTCTCCCGAAGCCTTGTAAATAATTGCTCGTAATTTTTAAATCTTTTATTTTCTTTAATTCTTTATTTCTTCTGTCAAATCGGGTCCTGGTTAATTTTGGCGATGTGGACCCGCGCCATTTGTAATAGCTTTAGATTTTTACATCCCCGCAATATTTTTAATCGTTAATCAAAAGCATGAAAGAATGTATGGACAAAATAAAAACAAGCGTAGAACACCAATAACATGACAAGATGAATACAAACGAAAACGACACACAAATCGCACACACCACCCCTAGGGTACGCCTCACTGTTTCCTTGCCTCGAAAGGTGATCGTCGAGTAGAGGATGTCTTAGTAAGTCCTCATGATCCGGGAACCTGGCATGAGGGTAGCTTCTAAGGTGTCTTCCCATTGCTCCGGTGATCACCATGTCCCGAACCTCGAATTGACCCGAACACCTCCAACGGTGGTGCTACCTATCTCTCAATGGTGGGATGGCACTACTTTAAAGGACATCTACACAGACGAATTCCTTAGGGTAGGTAGACGACTCTAGATACTTGCTCTAATCTCAACAAAAATTCAAAAAAATACTTTTCACACCGACACCTTTTCAAAAAGCTTTCGAAAGCAATTTTTCAAACACTCTTGAGGACCGATACAAGAGTCGAACTGGAAATTTTCAAAGAACCTTTTTAAAACCCACAGTTGAAAAGCAAACAAACCTTTTGAAAACACAATGAGCAAGTATCTAAGAGCCCATGGATAACCATGGATAGAAAGGGTGCTAATACCTTCCCTTTCTATAACCTACCTCCCGAACCGAGAGTAATCTCTTTAAGGAATTTTTCTGTGCTTTTGTCCTTTCCATTTGGAGAAAATAAAAGACGGTGGCGACTCTTGCTTCCGCGACATTTCGCGAACCAGCGTTAAACAGTCAGTTCCAGATCCACCGATCACAGAACTGGCGACTCTGCTGGGGACTTAACTTAAAGTGAGGTGTACCTTAGGATTAAGATCACTGTGTTTTCAATTGTCTTCTTTTCTTGCTTTATTATTGTGGGTTGCTTGGGAGTTCTATAGATCCTAACCCGGATCTGGGGGATACCTTCTTAGAAAGTAGCAACAAGACTGTGAGGGAACTGTGCGGGGTATACCGACATGGTTGAAACAGTCTGCTACGTTGATGTGGCACTTTGGTGTGTACCGGTAACCCTTGAGTTCAGTCAAGGAAAGTACGGGGCCTCCGCGTGGTGTCATGAAGCATCAACAGACCTTAGGAACCTTAATTGAACTATCTTGGCCTCTTTAGGGTAGTGAGATAACTGACTTTGGTGCAGTCCGAGGTTGGTTGATACTCGATACTACACTCAATTGAGGGTTGCTTTCCTGGAATATTTCGGTCGCCAGTTCAGTGGTTAAATCGAAACGATGAACAATGAAAGCAATCCCGTGATATTGGGATCCTTAGAACCCGGTTACTTCTAATAGGACAGGTTGAGCCCACCAACTTCAAGAGGGTAATACCCAGACCCCATGCTGGCCCAAACTCTAAGGGTTTTCTCTTGTGTGACTTGTGTGCCTTCGTACTTGACTATTTGCATGCTTTTTTGTCTGACATTTGAGCTTCTTGCAGGTTTTGTTTGTAGTCCTTAATTAGGACTCATAACAGGGTATCCTAAGTTTCTTGCAGGTTTTGGTTTGCAGTCCTTAATTGGGACTCGTAACAGGGTTACGTACATTACCCCATGCCTACCATAACATCATACCATTGCATACATCCTAACCCATTTCAAGGGTCTCAAGGGCTTGTGATGCAGGTCATGATGAACCAACTGTCCAGCAAGGGGCAAAGGGGATTTCTTTTCCTCTAGACAAGGTTGCCAGGGGCTATGACCCACTGAATATGGTGAGCCTTTGACCCTTGACGAAGGACTCTCAACAACATGAAGTACCTTCAATCAAGTTAGCAGTTTCCAACTCTAACAATTTCTTTACCCCTCGAGGTCTTTGAAATCATTGCATGCATATCATACATATCATTGCATAACAGGTACCCTTTCTCTGCAGGTTACTTACCTTCTTCACTGTTTATTTCAGCAGTCTCGTCATGAATCCTGAATCCTCAACCGAGCACACTATCAAGGCCCTCCAGGCTCAGAACGCCCAGTTCCAAGGGCTGATCATGAATTTGACGCAGGGGCAACAAGATCTGAAGGCTCTGCTCCTGAAGAAGGAAAAGAAGAAGAAGAGGACTGTTTTGTTCAGCCCTAGACGCAGATCTGGGAACACCCTGCAGGATCAAGCTGAGAGGACAACTCCATCTGTGGGAAAAGGCAGTCATCAAGAGGAAAGGGTTCCTAGTCCGGTAGTCTCCGACAACGAGACTGATTTTGATGAAGAGCAGTACCCTCCTGCAGAAGACAAATACAAGCAACTGGAGGACATGTTGAAGGCTATGGAAATACAACAGGTACCTGGGCTGGACTTCGGAGATCTGGGTTTGTCAACTGGTGTGATTATCCCTCACAAGTTCAAAGCACCATCCTTTTCTAAGTATGACGGGGCGTCTTGTCCCAAGCTACATCTCAGGTCCTATGTTCGGAAGATGCAACCGTACTCTACGGATAAGAATTTATGGATCCACTTCTTCCAAGAGAGTCTTTCAGGAACTCATCTCGAATGGTTCTATCAACTGAATGGAGCCAACATCCGTACCTGGGAGGATTTAGCCACTGCATTTTACAAGCAATACCAGTATAATGCCGACCTTGCTCCTACACGTACCCAACTCCAGGGTATGTCGCTGGGGTCAAGTGAAGGTTTCAAGGAATACGCGCAGAGATGGAGAGACCTTGCTGGAAGGGTGCAGCCTCCATTAACTGACCGGGAACTCGTTGATATGTTCTTGGGGACCCTATTCGGGCCATTCTTCAATCACCTCATTGGTAATTCATCTGCTGGATTTACCAACCTTATCCTGACTGGCGAAAGAATTGAAGATGGTATCAAGAGTGGGAAAATTCAAGAGGCCACACCTTCTGATACTCACAAAAAGCCTTATACGAGAAAGAAAGAATCTAATGCGGCATACAGCCAAAAGAGTCGTCGTGACCAACATGCAGGGGCAGTCATGATCTCTGGTTCTGCACCACGCCGCCAACCACAAAAGGGAAATCAGCGAAGGCCGGACGAGCCTAAAAGACAATTCACCAACATTAACATGCCATGGTCACAAGCATTGCAGCACATGTTGAAGATGAACCTGATTGCAGTAATCAACCCTCCTGCAAACCCCAAGACCTCCTCTCCAAGCTACAATCCAGAAGCAAGGTGTGCTTATCATTCTGATAGCCCGGGGCACGATACCGAGGATTGTTGGGCGCTGAAATACAAGATTCAGAATATGATCGATGCTAAAGAGATTGAATTCGAACTTGCCGAGACTCCCAATGTGATCACTGCTCCCTTGCCAAAACATGGCTGGGATTGAGAGATTTTTGTTCATTTGAATTCAAGTTGTATTTTTCCTTTCTTGATAAACAATTGTCATGTTAAACTCTTTTATTTCATGAATGCATTACACATGTCTGTCTTGAATTAATTATGTTTACTGTACTTAAAACTGTTTTCATATTTTTGTGATCAACTCTTGACTGAAAATTCTAAACCTCTTGAGGGAGGATGACGAAAACGATACCGCAATCATTACAATATGCTTTTGAACGGACCCCGCTTATGAGGTACAAGCATTGTTTCAATTCCTAAACACTGGAGTAATAAGGAAGATAATCCCTCGTCAACCCCTCTGAGCCAAAGAAGTAGAAGTTTTTATTTTCGAAAATCAGAACCCTTAATCATAACCTGGGGCAGGGTAGTCTCTCAGTTGATCCAAGTGCATAACGAATGGCACCAAAGAGGTCCTTACAAAGAAAGACAGTGATGGTTCCGAATGATCAATAAAGAAGACAGTGATGGTTCCGAACAATCAATAAAGAGAGGCAGTCATTATCAAAAAAAAATCATAAATGAAAAGCCCAAAAAGTCAAAACCTATGAAGGAGACTTACAAAACTGGGGCATCCCGCTGACTGTAATCACAAAAGAAACAGTTCAGGCAAAAAATAGGGATAATCAAATCAAAAAGAAAAAGGTCTTACGAACCCTCGACAAAAAAGGAATGACTGCCTATTCAAAATAAATTATCAACATCCGAATCATCACCGGAAAGTCAGAGCAAAGACTCAAACAAGGTCTAACGTATGATCAACTGAGTTTAGGTTTGGAGAACATCACGAAGAGCGGGTGGGTACAAATAATTTGAGCCTTTATCCCTTGTTTCTTGAACCATGAACCAGGCCACGTTATAACCCTTAAAAGTCCTAGCTGAAGCATGGGTTAGTTCGAAAGCATACTGTTACGAAGGTATCCTGACTCCTGAAGGTTTGCTGTAAAATCTCGAGATGACACCGCATTGTATTACAAAAAATGCATTTTCAAAATTCAAAACAGACATAGGCTTTTGCATTCTTAAAATAACCTTGTTTGCATATGACTATTTGTTTGAACAGCAGGGAAATTCGCACGATGAACACCTTGTGAACAGAAGTACCTCCAATCAAGGGGCACAGTAGGAGCATTGCCCATTATCTGGGGCATGGCAAAATACTTCCAACAGGGGCAACTCCCTACATTCTGAGAGCATGGAGATAGTCGAAAAAATGCTACGCGTAATCAAAGACCCGCTAGGTTGACACACCTAGGCAAAAATAAGGGATGAAAATGGAAAAATATGTACACCCGACAAGTCGAAAACCTGAAAAGGCGGCTTGGGCAAAAATGGGTATCCCGGTGGACTGAAAACCCGAAAGGGCAGTCCAGGCAAAAGTTAGGGATCAAAGCGTACGACTATGTTCCGGTATCTCATCACTTGTCTACCCGAAGATTTGTCAATCACCCACACAGGTATTCTCTTCCCTCACCTCCGAAACAGGGGCAATAATGAGTTACCCAGGCGATCCAATTGCTCTGTTAACCAAAGTACAAAGGAAAGATCAACATAAGGATGATTACCATCTACCTTTACAAATTCCAGATCGTGGGTTAACATCCGAAACCAAATAGGACAATCATCCACTTAATCAAAATCATGTAACCCTACACCGGTTCCTTTTCAATTTTAAGACAAAGTCTTACACAGACTCATCCTCCACAAGTAACCTTACCCCGGTTCATCCAGAAGTTTTACACGAACTTATCCCGAAGCAACCTAACCCCGGTTTCTCCAGAAGTCTTACGTGGACTTATCTCAAGATGACCTTACCTCGGGTCGTCAAAAAGTTTTACACGAACTTATCCCGAAGCAACCTAACCCCGGTTCCTCCAGAAGTTTTACACGAACTTATCCCACAAGTAACCTTACCCCGGTTCATCCAGAAGTTTTACACGAACTTATCCCGAAGCAACCCTACCCCGGTTCCTCCTAGAAATCTTACATGGATTTATCATAAGTAACCTAACCCCGGTTTCTCCAGAAGTCTTACGTGGACTTATCTCAAGATGACCTTACCTCGGGTCGTCAAAAAGTTTTACACGAACTTATCCTGCAGTGACCTAACCCCGGTTCCTCCAGAAGTCTTACGTGGACCTATCTCAAGATAACCTCACCCCGGTTCATCAAGAAGTTTTACACAAACTTACCCCGAAGAAACCCTACACAGGTTCTCCTCCTCCAGACGTAGTTTTACATGGACTCGTCATCAGGCAACCTTACCCCAATTCCTCCTAGAAATCTTACATGGATTTATCACAAGTAACCTAACCCTGGTTCCCCCAGAAGTCTTACATGGACTTATCTCAAGATGACCTAACCCCGGTTCATCAAGAAGTTTTACACGAACTTATCCTGCAGTAACCTAACCCCGGTTCCTCCAGAAGTCTTACATGGACCTATCTCAAGATGACCTTACCTCGGTTCGTCAAGAAGTTTTACACGAACTTATCCTGCGGCAACCTAACCCCGGTTCCCCCAGAAGTCTTACATGGATTTAGCTCAAGATAACCTCACCTCGGTTCATCAAGAAGTTTTACACGAACTTACCTCACCAGGCAACCCTACACAGGTTCTCCTTCTCTAGACGTAGTTTTACACGGACTCGACATCAAGCAACCCTACACCGGTTCCCTCTCTTCAAGATGCAGTTTTACATGGACTCGTCACCCAGAAACCCTACACAGGTTCTCCCTTTCCAAAAACGAAGTTTTACACAAACTCATCATCAAAGTAACCCTACACAGGTTCCTTCTCCATTTCAGATGTGGTTTTACACGAGCTCATCAGCAGGCAACCCTACATAGGTTCCCTCTCTTCAAGATGCAGTTTTACATGGACTCGTCACCCAGAAACCCTACACAGGTTCTCCCTTTCCAAAAACGAAGTTTTACACAAACTCATCATCAAAGTAACCCTACACAGGTTCCTTCTCCATTTCAGATGTGGTTTTACACGAGCTCATCAGCATGCAACCCTACATAGGTTCCCTCTTTCAACTTACAAAATTACAGTTCAAAATCTCCCCAGGAGAGTCCAATCTAGTTCCCCAGGAAGGTTGGAATCCATCTCCTCAAGCAGTAAGCTTATCTCCAGTAGATTCTGGAAGCTTATCCCCTCGCAGAGCACGAACGCGTCGCCCGACTTTATTCAAAGAGTTATTTCCTTAACAGGATATAACTGGGTTATCCTCAGCCAAAAGCCATGGAAAGAGCGTCCCCGACGAAGTTCTCTTATCCCCAGCGAAGTCTATTAGCACTTCCACCACAGTAAAGAGATCCCCAGCAAATTATTATCAACAACTCGGCAAAGTATCTCGCTCCCCACAGAGTATCACTTCCCAGCAAGGTCGCTAGAGTATTTTTTCTCCCCGCAGAATCTTCCATTTGCCAAGTTTATTCCTCAACGGAGTCATCTTCTCCTACTGGTATTCTTGCAGTTATCATCCCCAGCAAGAGTAAAAAGCTTATTCTTCAATATCAGTCCAGGAGTGACTTCCCGGCATCCGTCAAGGATTTACTCTCCTAGACGAAAAGCACATACATAAACATCACATACATCATTATAGCATGCATATACGCATCATATCATACAAATCTCATTTATGTTGAGAACATCATTGCTTGATCCATATCATGCATTGCATATGACTGACCTTTACCTTTCAGGAAAGATTCAGTTAAATTCTCAGCTATTTCAAGACCTAGGCCGGCTCAGTTAATCGAATCCAAAGATTTCTTATCCAGTCCAAGGCCTTCTCTAGTCCAGCTAAATCGACTCCCAACAGATTTTTCTGATGAAGACTCAGTAGAAGTTATTTTGAGATTATAATGTCCTATGGTTCCCTCCCCGACGGTGTGTGAGGTGATTCCTTTTGAGATTATAATTCCCTGTGGTCCTCTCCCCGACGGTGCGTGAGATGTAATTCCCTTTTAGGTTATGATTTCCTGTGGTCCTCTCCCCGACGGTGCGTGAGATGTAATTCCCTTTTAGGTTATGATTTCCTGTGATCCTCTCCCCGACAGTGCGTGAGATGTAATTCCCTTTTAGGTTATGATTTCTTGTGGTCCTCTCCCCGACGGTGCGTGAGATGTAATTCCCTTTCAGATTATAATTTCCTATGGTTCTCTTCCCGACACTGCGAAGATGGTAATTCCCACCAAGATTTTCTCAACGAACGTTGTTGAAGTTAAAGTTACCTAAGGTCCTCTTACCATTCATGCTAAGGTAGTAACCATCCCTGGTTCATTCATCATCTTGTGAAGCTCCAGACTCAGCTCCTGTAACCAGTCGGGACACATCTATACCAACCATCTGAAAACCAGTTCTTGCAACGTGTCAGGTACTCATTTTTCTTTTGCAGGTATGCAGGTTCTCGCTAAGGAATCTCCTACGCGATCAACATCCAGATGGCATCTATAAGCCCATCATCCTATTCATCAACCTCTAAATGGCATCTATAAGCCCATTCCCATCACACTGCTACTATGTGAGCGCAAATTTCTGGGCACTCTAGTGTTCAATCATCTTCTACCCTCGGATTACGAAAGGCACGTCAGCCAATCTGCATCCTCAGGTCTAAGAAGATTGAACAGGGGCAACTGTTGTACCCCAAAATTTGCCCTCCCATATTCTCCAAGAAATTGCCAAGCCAAGCTTCAAAATCTCCCCAAGGGTTGCACAGTCAAAGATCTCCTATACAGTCAAAATTAGGGTTTTGATTCTGATCAAGAAAAGGAAGTTTTCAAAGGTCCAATCAAGTCTCACATGCTTACAAACATGGTCAAGCATCCTCATATCAAGTTTCAAGGCTTTCAGCTCAAAATTGCACAGTCAAAAACCCTAATTGCACTACAGTCAACTGTAGGGGTAAATTGGTCATTTGACAGTCAAAAGTTCAAATTTTTGGTCAACATATCATTTTGAAGCCACAAACATCATTTGATCAATGCTTGATCATGATTCTCAAAATTTGGCTAAAAAATCATCAAGATGCAAAAGTTTCCTTATTTGGACAGTTGAAAAAGTCAACTGTAAATTGACTAGGGCATAACTTTCACATGGATTATCAGAAAAATTCCATCCAAAGCTCATTTTGAAGAGAAAGACATTTCCTACAACTCATCTTCATACTTCAAGTCCAAGAAATTCTCTCGCAAAAAGTTATCAATTTCAACATTATAGGTCATTTTCAAAAGTCAACAAAAAGGGACTTTAAGTCAAAGACCATAACTTGAGATTGGTAAATCAAAATGACATGGGACCAAAGGCATTGGTTAGAGGACTCAAAGACCTTTCCAAAATGTCCAAGAACATGAGAAAATCTTAATAATTGAGCAAGTTATGCCTTGTGGAAGTTGGGAAATTTTTGGATATTTTGAAAAGTCAACATTGATTCAAATGACCTAAAATTGCTAATAGGCCCATTTTTCTTCCACCATTCATTGTCCCAAGCATGTGCCCGACCACTTGGCCCAAAGGGAAGTTTTTATTCATATTTTATTTATTTATTTGAATTTTTATTTATAATAATTCATTTAAATCAATTAAATGTATGAAAAATACTTAACCTAAAGTTTTAAATCTTTTTGTGCATGTTTTACTCTCAAGATTTCGTGCATGTACCAATATGGAAAGATTTGGATTGATTGGCATGATTGAGAACAAAAAACACATGGAAAATATTTGGTTAAAGATCTTGAAAATCAAATTTTCAAAACCATCATTGCAAGAGATTTGGATCAATATTCTTAACCTAATTCACTCAGTATATGAGCCTGATCACAAACCTAGTCATCCAACACACGAAGCTGCGCAGAAACCCTTGGACAAAACTTGAAAAATTGGCAAAAAATCTCAATTCTGAAAATACACTTGCAAGGCGATTCAAGCCTCCAAACCTACCCCATTAGCTTCCTTGAGCAATATAGGACATATTCCAATAAAAAACCTCAAGCCTTACGCTTAGAAATGGTATACAGAAGTCACACTTTTTCCATTTTTTTCATTATCGTGTTTTAACATTTACGCACATTCATGGCATTTTGATTATATATTCATGATCAGTGAAGTGTTTGCAAGCTAACCATATGCCTTAATTGGATTGTCATGCGCTATAGGCAAATATACCATGTTCGTTTTTTAGGGTTGCAGAAGTTATAATTTGGGGCTTTCCACCCAAGGAAAAATTGAGACTTGGGACCTGGACCACTGAAACAAGCGCGTCTGGACGAAGAGAATCCATGGGTCGCGCTCAATTTATGAGCGTCCAGTAGCTAATCGTTATTTTCTTGTAGGGTGTCTACAACAACGCTTAAAAACCGTTGCTTCATATATTCATGTTTCAGGAAGAAGAAAGCCATGTAAAGAAGATGATGATGTGTGGAGCGCTGATTGGAAGGTTCAAAATTTCGCGCGTTTTGAATCACTAACGCAATTGTTCTTTTTATATTATTTGTTTACTATTATATATTAACATGCGTTGGTTGGATCAGATGGCAAGCGTAGTGATTGGTGAAGCACATGACCTGGGTTCGAGCCCCAGGTCTTCAATATTCTCAATATTATTTTTCCATTGATCTTCACATGTAGTGCCCAGGTTGAAGCGCACCATACACCTTCTCCACCAAGCGTACACGCGTCCAGCTTCGTCAGATCAAAGGCCATAAATTGAAGGCTATGGTGAACCCTAGTCCATGCATCACACGCTTCCAGCAAAAGTCAACCTGGCAATGTCTTAATGGGCCTGAATTTCTAAAGAATCACCTCCTATTTGGGGTCTGAACCCCCTAGGTTTGCTATGTTTTTTTATTTATTTATTAATTCTATTTTTTTCTTTTAACTATTATTTGTTTATTTAATTAATTATTTTCACAAAAATATAAAATATCATAAAAAATCAGAAAAGGGTTAAAACAATAAATAATTTTTATTTTAGTATTTTCTTAAATAAATTTGCATGTAATTAAACTTAGTTTTAAATTAGGTAGTAATTTTAATTCTTTCATAATAAAAATCTAAAAAATGTAGAAATAGCGTTTAATTAATTTTTCATCCTTTTTATTTTTCTTTCAATAATATTATTTATTTTATTTTCATAATTAAATTTGTATATGAAAATTAGGGTTAATTTAGGTTAAACTCTAATGTTTTCTTAATAAATTAAAATAAAATAGAATTAGGGTTAGCGTTTAATTTCAATTAATTTTTTCTATTAAATCTTAAAGTACTAAAAATACCAAAAAAACAAGTTCTTTCTTTTAATTTTAATTAACTCCATCATTAACTTAGTTTTTGCAAAAGGGTCCAACGCCCTCGTTTCGATTTAATTCTTAATTCGCTTATTTCTTTTCCGTTTAAATATTTATGTATCTCTCCCGAAGCCTTGTAAATAATTGCTCGTACTTTTTAAATCTTTTATTTTCTTTAATTCTTTATTTCTTCTGTCAAATCGGGTCCTGGTTAATTTTGGCGATGTGGACCCGCGCCATTTGTAATAGCTTTAGATTTTTACATCCCCGCAATATTTTTAATCGTTAATCAAAAGCATGAAAGAATGTATGGACAAAATAAAAACAAGCGTAGAACACCAATAACATGACAAGATGAATACAAACGAAAACGACACACAAATCGCACACACCACCCCTAGGGTACGCCTCACTGTTTCCTTGCCTCGAAAGGTGATCGTCGAGTAGAGGATGTCTTAGTAAGTCCTCATGATCCGGGAACCTGGCATGAGGGTAGCTTCTAAGGTGTCTTCCCATTGCTCCGGTGATCACCATGTCCCGAACCTCGAATTGACCCGAACACCTCCAACGGTGGTGCTACCTATCTCTCAATGGTGGGATGGCACTACTTTAAAGGACATCTACACAGACGAATTCCTTAGGGTAGGTAGACGACTCTAGATACTTGCTCTAATCTCAACAAAAATTCAAAAAAATACTTTTCACACCGACACCTTTTCAAAAAGCTTTCGAAAGCAATTTTTCAAACACTCTTGAGGACCGATACAAGAGTCGAACTGGAAATTTTCAAAGAAACTTTTTAAAACCCACAGTTGAAAAGCAAACAAACCTTTAGAAAACACAATGAGCAAGTATCTAAGAGCCCATGGATAACCATGGATAGAAAGGGTGCTAATACCTTCCCTTTCTATAACCTACCTCCCGAACCGAGAGTAATCTCTTTAAGGAATTTTTCTGTGCTTTTGTCCTTTCCATTTGGAGAAAATAAAAGACGGTGGCGACTCTTGCTTCCGCGACATTTCGCGAACCAGCGTTAAACAGTCAGTTCTAGATCCACCGATCACACACACGAATCAGGGGCTACAAGCTGCAGAATCACCAAAACAAAACTTGGAAAAATTGCAAAAAAGTGTGGAATCGAAATTGTTCTTAGAGGCACGTTCAGGACCAAATAAGCATCCCAATCGCTTCCTGGCACTTCTCTGAAGCAGAACCAATCAAGAGCACGCATTCTCCAGCCCCCTACAACACTGTAAGCGTCCCTCGGACCCGCCATATTTATGGATTCCTAAATCTCTATTCTTGCGTCCATTCTAAAAAACGATTGCATATTCTGATTCCTCATGTCATTTATGAACTTTCTACATTAACCAATTTTATTTTCATGCTTTGTATCGAGAAACGCTATTGTAGGGTTTCCTAGGTTTTTTTAGGGGCTTTTGATGCAGGTGAAATTAGGCTTATTGATGGACATGGTTGAGACCGGGATGAAGAGGCGAGTTCATCCATGGCATCACCTTTTATTTATATGGTCTGAGAAGGATTTTGGATTCAACCTACGCCTTTTGCTGCAGATTTAAATCCGCAGGTAATCCCTGTATAATTCTGAGGACAGGGACGACAACGTGTCCCCATCCCATTGAACCATTCAAATATTCGCGCTTTATTCTGGCATATTGTTTGTGTTTCCAATATTATATTTAATGTTCATTCCACTAACAAATAACATGCAGTGGTCCAGTGGTAGACGTGTTGTGCAATGGCTTACAGGACCTGGGTTCGAATCCCAGGTCCCCAATATCTTAGTTGCTATTTTCTTTCAGGTTATCCAGTGCCTTTCCCAACGCGTGATGTACCATATACCCTCATGCAAACAGTTGCCAGATGGCCCCAGGCCAGATCTGGTGGTCAGGAATGAAGGTCCACCATATGCTCTAGTCAACATGCACACATGGGATCCAGAAAAGTCATGCAGGCCTGCTTGCATTGGGCCACAAATAGCCAGTCTCACCTCCTTTCCAGGCCCACACCCCCTTGGTTATCTCTATTTATTTATTTCTTTTTATTTTATTTCTTTATTTTGTTTAATTATTATTTTTATTTAAACTAACCAATTAATCTTTTTTCTTAATAAAACCAAAAGACCAAAAATAATTTATTTTTATTCATCAATTTAATTAATTTAATTTAGTAATTAATTTAGGCTTTAATTAGACAATAACTTTAATATATTTTTGTAAATAATAAAATTAATTTAGACATAATTAGGTTTTATTAACATTGATCAATTTTATTTTCTTTCTTTAAATATCAAAAAACCCAAAAATATTTATTTTCATTAATTAATTAATTTAATGTAGTTTAATAATTAACTTAGATAGTTTAGTTTCTTTTTAATTCAAAAAACCAAAAAAAATGCTTTCTTTCAAAAAAGGGTCAAAACCCTAAAAAACTCGCCCGACTTAATTTCCCGCACGCGATCCATTTTTATTCAATATTGTATCTGTTTCCCGGAATGTAATAGATAATTAGGACCTTAAATATTTTTTATCGCTTTATTTATTTTCCGCAATTTAATTTCAAGGGTTGTTTTTGGCGATGTAAATACCCGACGCCTTGTAATAGTAAGATTTAATTTCTGCAATTTAATTTTCACAAAATATTAACTGTTAGATGTTTGGATAATAGGGAATGCATGACAAGATCAAATCTTTAACCTAAAATCAACATAGCTCACCCATGACATGTACAAATATAAAATTAGCTGAAAAACAACACACTCGCACATGCGCACTCTTAGGGTACACCTCACTTGGTTGCCTTCGAACGTGGTCATTGAGTATAGGAAGTTTTAGAGGTCGCCCTCTTGTCCAAAGATCATAGTTGCCTCGAAACGGTTGCCTCGGAAAAATGATATAAGACATTAGGGTTACCGCTAAGGCGTCCTAACATTGCTTTGGTGACCACACGCCCCTTAATCGAATTGACCCTTAAACTCCAACGACGGTGCTACCTACTCATTCATAGTGGGATAGCATTGTCTAAAGGACATTAGCACATATTGATTCCTTTTTCGAGTAGGTAGATGGTTCTTAAGTACTTGCTCTCTCTCAAAACAAAATAAAACTTTTCGCACTTACACCTTTTAAACAAAAACTCTTTTCAAACCCACAAACACAAAGAAAAGCAAATTTTGAAAACACTTTGAGCAAGTACCTAAGAGCCCGTGGATAACCACGGATAGAAAGGGTGCTAACACCTTCCCTTTCTATAATCTACCCCCGGACCCGAGAAACATCTCGAAAAAGGAATTTTTCTGTGCTTTTTTCCTTTCCTTGTTGGATAAAATAAAAGACGGTGGCGACTCTTGCTTACCGCGACATTTTGCGAAAACAAACGCAAAACGTGAACCAGCATTCCAAAAACAGTCAGTTCTCTCCCACCGTACCACACTGACCTACCAACTTTCACTGAAGGTAGAGAGAAAAGAAATATCATATCACCGACGCTCACTGATGGTGAAATACCAACGTTCAGTGAAGGCAGCAAAAATATAATAAGTTTTCCCAAAATTCTGGCGTTTCACCTAGAACGGGTCTCAATTTCTTCTTTAACTAAGGCATTACGCCTGGAAAGGGTAATATATAAGCTGTCTCAAATAAAGGGACTACCACTTACAAAGATTTCATAATGAACTGTCTCTGCGATATTGAAAGACTTGTCATCCACTGGAGTAATTTGACAACGGACTGTAAACTATCCACTCATAGAGAAGATAGCAAAAAAGTAACGCCAACTTTTACAGGGAAGTATAAGTTGCTCAAATAAAGAGACTTGCTACTTGTTGTTATAGGAAGGGTTGTAAAAATGACTTTCTGAGGAAAACAATATGGCTTCCTGGGGAAAGAGACATGACTTCCTGGGGAATGAATCATGACTTCCTAGGGAATGAATCATGACTTTCTGGGTAAATTCCAATATATTGCTGAGGAGATAAAGTCTTCTCGTGCCAAAATAAATGCACATTCTCAAACCAAGGCTCAAAGCTTGAAGAAATCCAAAGTAATAATATTAGTGGGAAATAAAGATTTAAACCAGAAATAAACTGGAATGAAACAGTCAACCAAAATACATCCTTTGAGAAATAAACTCAAGAGGGAAATCCAATCTATTAAGATAAAGAGCTGTACAGGAAGGCTAAAGCAAAAATCTTCCATGAGGGATAACTCAGTGGGGAAATTGAAAGAATATACACTTTCTGCTTAAGGCTGACACTCTATTGGAGAGAGGACAACACAACTCTGCAAAACAGGGTAATATGTCAACAAAATATTAATGAATGCAGATGAGCAATGGTTTTCTAAATTCAACTATGCATGATATATGTATGAATGTATGAGTGTTATTATGTATATGCTGAAAAAACAGACATATAACATCGGGAATAACCAGGCAAAACCAACTCAGGCATAACCAATACTCGGCTAAATCACATCCAAGATGAACATTCCATAAGAAAATAAGCACCAAACGAGGAAACAGAATCCTATTTCGCGGCTTAACTTAAATGGGAAGGAACATAACCCAGAAGTAAACAAATCATAGCGACAAAACAGTACAGATACAAGGATATAACATCCTTTTCCAGACTTCACCGAGGAATAACACACACAGACTTCAATGGGGAAACAAATGTTTCACGGTCCTCACTTCTACTGGGGATTGCAATACTGATTTCAAATAAGGCAGATGGAAACCATATCGGCAAAACATCAACTCGGGATTTCAAGCTGACTTCATTGGGGAAATATCATACAGACTTCACTAGAGGAGATAACGCCTCATCATCGAGGCATCAATTGAGGACCTCGTGCTGACTTCATTGGGGAGGCCAACACCACATCGAAGATGGGAAACCAAGATATGTTCTTCAATATTGAGAGTAAGTATTGCACCAACTTCTCTGAGGAGAAAGTATGAAATCTCATGGGGATAACCACTTGGGGAGTTAAGAAGTTAAACATTACAGCAAGAAATAAATCTTATGGGGATTTTAAATCAAACCCAACACTTGGTGGGAGAAAACCCAAAAAGTTGATAAATAATGCAATACTTCTTAAATAAAACACCGCCCTTGCCTGATTATCGGGCGATCAAACAAAATGCAAGAACTGCCGAAAGGGAGATGCTTCGTAAATGAGTTAAATCTCAGCACGCACAAGGAGAAAAGACTTTTATCAAATAAGTAAAGCCTTCACTAAGGAATCTTGGATTGATTCTCCATATCATACAAATTTATTCAAACAAAAGATGCCCTGGGATAGCCTTCCTGGGGAATCAAGAAGTCAACATTATAGAAAGAGGTCAAACTCACGGGGATTTTAAATCAAACCAAACAATTGGCGGGTGAAAACCCAAAGGTTGACAACTGTCTCAACACTTCTTAGAAAACATACTGCCTTGGTCTAGCTGCCTAGGAAATAAATACCTATAATAATGCCAAAACTGCAGAAAGAGCGACATTTTGCGAATAGTTTCAATCTCAGCACACCAAGGGAACAAAACATTTCATCATATGAGGGAAGACTTCACTAGGGAATATGGGATAGAGGCTCCAGACCATGCAAACCCAAAGATCAAAAAAATGAACCAACTTGATTGGGACCAAAGGGATCACAAATCCAATACCACACTGTGATACGGTGGGAGAACTAACTTGAGGGTTTTACGTTTTATCGCAAATGTTGCGGTTAGCAAGAGTCGCCACCGACTTTTCTTTTATCCAAAAGGAAATGTAAAAAAGCACAGGAAAGACCTTTGAGATGTTTTCTTGAGTTCGGGGGGTAGATTATGAAAAAGGAAGGTATTAGCACCCTTTTCGTCCATGGTTTTCCATGGGCTCTTAGTTACTTGCTAGATCAACTTGCTTTTCTTTGAAAATTGTGCTTTGGGTGGTGTGTTTTTGAAATTATTTTGAAAATGTAACTTTGTAATGATTCTCGTTTCTATAAGAACGTGTACAAAGTGTTTGTTTCGAAAATAGTTCAAAGAGGTGTTTGTGAGATGTGTTTTTGAAATTATTTTGAAAATGTAACTTTGTAATGATTCTCGTTTCTATAAGAATGCATACAAAGTGTTTTTTCGAAAATAGTTCAAAAATGAGAGTGTGGGTGTATAAAAATGTTTTTGTTGTGAGCAAGCGAGCAACTAAGAGAGAATCTATCTACTCGAAAGGTCTTAAATATGCTTTTCCTTCTCCTTTAGATGTTGCTATCTTACCATTGATTTGGTAAGAAGCCCCATCGTTGGATGTGAAGGGACGGGTGTAGGGACGTTTGTATAGTCATAGAAGGCAACATATGGTAAATTTTAGCAATGTTGTTTTAAGGACTAGATCGTTTACCGAAGGCAACATCGAGGGTCATCGAGGAACTACGATCTTTTATCGAGGGTCTTTGCTAAAACTCCCATGCTCGAGGGACATGACTATTTTTCGATAGGCAACAAGTGAGATTACCCTAGGGGTGTATGTGTGCAAAGTGTGTTTGATTGCATGCATTTGTCTTTAATTTTTGGTGGTCTACTTGTTGGTTTTATCTTGCCATACACATCTAATTACTAGCATTTACATTTGAAAATGATAAATTGCAGAAATGTAAAGTCCTATGCTATTACAATATTTAGGGGATGGGGGTACAAATTTATGAATAGGGGTTGCAAGTAAAAATAAATCCTAAGTTACTATTACAACCATATTGAAATGTACAATATAAGAAAGAAATGGACTTGTTTAGAAAATGTTTTTGTCTTAATGAAATAAATTAAAAGGAGAATATTTTTATGTTTTTTATGTTAATATTTAAAAATGATGAAAAGGAAAATAAACGAAAGATAGAAAACAGTGTGCTGCTACAAGAAAAAACAATAAGGATCAGAAGTTCTGAGGCTAAGAGCGCTGTGACTCAGCAGGAGATGTCAATGGAATCAGAAGTTCTGGATTAGGAAACTCTGAAAACCTGCAAGAAACGTCAGAGGGAAAGCACAGAGGTTCTAGATGGTGTTCAACGAGTGAACCAAAAGTCAGAAGTTCTGTATTATATTAAAATAGTGAGCGAACGTCATCAGTTCAGTGTATTTGATATGTAAAGAGAGCTCAGAAGTTCGGTGTTGTGCTGAGACTGTGAATGAACATCAGAAGTTCTGGGTGTTATCAGCATATAAGAATCAGAAATTCAGTGTGTGTTAACGGTGTGAAAAATCATAGAAGTTATGTGTATTATCAGCATGTGAGAATCAGAAGTTCTATATTACATTTCAATTCTTTTCTCATATTAACCAGCACGTCAGCAACTCATTCACTTTTGGAAAACAACAAGTCAGAGGAATAACAACACAATAGTTCATAGAAGTTCTAATCCTAAGTCTGGGCCTAGCATTATTCTAGAAGTTTTGATCCATGGTTTTTCTATTCATGCAATAATATATACAACATTAATACTATGATATTTACATGCTAAATGATGTTCAGAATGAAAAACAAGTAAAGTCAAAAAGACTTACCTGGAGCGTGCTTGGAGCTTTGAGGGGCTGCCTTTGGATGTTCTGAGTCAGCAAGAGAAACGGAAGAGTGGTTGTGTTCTTTGGTTCAAAGGGAAGAACAAAGGTTTGTTTTTGTGTATGAGAAATCTGGATTTTTATGAAGGTTTCACAATTTTGTTTTCTCTCCTTTTTTGCCAACCTCTCTCCAATAGCCAGCCTCTAGCCAAAAACCAACCCCTTGAACGTGTGATGAAGCAAAGTATTTATAGATAAATTTGTTGTGCTTTTTTGGGGGGAAAAGCAAGTGGGATTTGAACCCGTTTTGGCATCCTGTTCCTCTGCTTTTTCATCACAATTTTTGTATGCTAGTTTGGTGCAATCATGGGATGCAGGCATAGGCTGAACTAGCTGTTGGTCATAGGTCTGTAGCAGGTTGTATAACCAAGGTGTTGGGATTTGGTCAAGTTCTGACCAAAGCGTTGAAATAGCCTTCATGTGCTGAAGCGTTGTCTTGTTTTTGAAGCAAGCATGGTGGTTGTCAGCAGGAATTAAAGAAAACCAAAAAGCAAAGCATGGGCTTAGTATCAAAGTTGCTATCCCAAGACAGTAGAGGCACACGTGGTGAAAATCCTTTAGATAAAGACTCAGAAAGTGGTTATGAGCATTAAATGATCATTAAATGATGATGAGACTTATCACAAACAGAAATCCTGCAACGTGAGATTCTACACCAAGGCTTAATTCTAGATCAGAAGTTCTGAGCTTGCGTAGCATCCAATCTTCTGATCCTCTTATCTTCTACCTCCAGCATGCTCTGAAGGAGCTTTCAGACGTATTAGAAATCTTGCAGCACGTTTCTTAACCTTCTTTGAATTACCCTGGAAAACTCTGACTGGGTTTTTGTGAAGACTTGCCCAGAAGTTCTGACCAAACTCTGTCTTGAGAATTTTCAGAATTTGCTGAGTGTTATGGTGATAATCTGGTCAGATGTTCTGACCTTGCCATATTTCTTAAACGCTTAGAAAAATTCTAAGTATTTAGAAATTGATTTTTCCAAGGTAAAATTTGACTTTTAAATTTCTTGATGAAATAAACTTCATATTTCAACATGTCTTGATGAAATATAATTTTTAAGATTTGATTTTGATCCAAGAGTCAAAGTTTTACTTCTCAGTGTGTAAATGACCATTTTTCCCTTGAGGATGACTTTCTTGAAAAAGATTACAATTCAAAGCTTGGAATTGGGTGAAAGCAAACCTGAGGGTCCAGGCTGATTCTTTGAGAAATGAGAGGGCAAATTTTGGGGTACAACAACTGCCCCTGTTCAATCTTCTTAAACTTGAAGAGTTAGATTGGTGAGTTCTCGCCATTCGTGACTCGAAGGTGGGAGGTGATTGGACACTAGAGTGCCCAGAAAATTTCACTCGGCGGTGCGATGATAGGAGGAATGGGCTTAAAGATGCCATTTGGAGAGGTGATAGAATCTTGTTGATGGGCTCGTAGATGCTATCCAAGAGTGCTTGTTGAGATGTAATTTGTAAGTTGAACATCAGAATTGCGTCCGTGTCTGGAGCGTATATGTATTGTATCAAAAGTTGAGTTTTGAATGCGTATCAGGATGACATCCGTATCCGGTGCGTATCTGAACTGTATCAGGATTTGAATCTGAATGAGTATCAGGATGGCATCCGTATCTGGTGCGTATCTGAACTATATCTGAGAGCTGAATCTGAATGAGTATCAAGATGGTATCCGTATCTGGTGCGTATCTGAACTGTATATGAGAGCTGAATCTGAATGAGTATCAGGATGGCATCCGTATCCGATGCATATATGAACTGTATCTGAGAGCTGAATCTGAATGAGTATTAGGATGGCATCCATATCCGATGCATATCTGAACTGTATCAGGAGCTGAATCTGAATGAGTATCAGGATGGCATCTGTATCCGGTGCGTATCTGAACTGTATCTGAGAGCTGAATCTGAATGAGTATTAGGATGGAATCCGTATCCGGTGCGTATCTGAACTGTATCTGAGAGCTGAATATGAATGAGTATCAGGATGGCATCCATATCTGATGCAAATCTGAACTGTATCTGAGAGCTGAATCTGAATGAGTATCAGGATGTTATCTGTATCCGGTGCATATCTGAAATGTATCAGGAGTTGAATCTGAATGAGTATCAGGATGGCATCCGTATCCGGTGCGTATCTGAACTGTATCTGAGAGCTGAATCTGAATGAGTATCAGGATGTCATCCGTATCCGGTGCATATCTGAATTGTATCAGGAGTTAAATCTGAATGAGTATCAGGATGGCATCCGTATCTGGTGCGTATCTGAACTATATCTGAGAGCTGAATCTGAATGAGTATCAAGATGGCATCCGTATCTGGTGCGTATCTGAATTGTATCTGAGAGCTGAATCTGAATGAGTATCAGGATGGCATCTGTATCTGGTGCGTATCTGAACTGTATCTGAGAGCTAAATCTGAATGAGTATCAGGATGGCATCCGTATCCGGTACATATTTGAACTGTATCTGAGAGCTGAATCTGAATGAGTATCAGGATGGCATATGTATCCGATGTGTATCTGAACTGTATCTGAGAGCTGACTCTGAATGAGTATCAGGATGGCATACGTACCCGGTGCGTATCTGAACTGTATCAGGAGTTGAATCTAAATGAGTATCAGGATGGCATCCGTATCCGGTGCGTATCTGAACTGTATCTGAGAGCTAAATCTGAATGAGTATCAGGATGGCATCCGTATCTGGTGCGTAGCTGAATTGTATCTGAAACCTATCTTTGGTTGCCTGTCATTAACTAGAAGAAATAAATCTAACCAGAGGAGGTCTTTGGTCCCCTGTTTTAACTAGAAGAAAAATAAATCTAACCAGAGAAGGTCTTTTTTGATAATAATGTGTAATGAAGGAATCTGAGACGATTACTACTCCAAACAGATGATGAAGGAATATTGGATGACTTCTACCTCAACAGGATGATGAATCTTTATCTGTTGACTGATCTTTCCTGGAAAGGTAAAAAGTTAGTTGTATGCAATGTCACGATGTATGCATTGCGTAATGATGTTCTCAAAATAAATGAGATTGTGTTATATGTATTTTGTATGCATATGCTATGAATGTCGTCGGAATGTAAATTTGTCTTGGAAAATAAATCCTTGACACGCGCTGGGGAGTTATTAAATCCCGGATTGTTGTTGAAGGGTAAGTGTGTCCTCAAGCTTTTGCTTGGAATGTTTCCGCTGGGAATTCCTGTTTTTCGTTTGAGGAGAACTCCACTGGGAGATGTTGAAAGCTCTGTGGGGAGAATGTTTATTCCTGCTTGGGAAAAGAGTTGAGGAGTCTTGGTTGTCCGTTGCTCTACTGGGGAGTCAAAGTTGAACTGACATTTGGTCGGGTCCAGGTTTCACAGTAACTTGCCGGGGATTGTAGAGTAATCTACTGGGGGAGAGGAGTTGTGGTCCTTTAATTTGTAGTAGTTGGAGAGGCAAACTCAAACTGGGGAATCCTGCCGTTTGTTGGGGAAATAAACCCTGTTGCTGGTCTGCTAGAGAGGTAATGACTTTGTTGGGGAAAGTCCTCGAGGATTCTTGAGGTTGTCTTAGCTGGGGAAAGGTGTTCAGAGATTAAACTCTTACTGGGGAATCATACTATGAGAAGGACTTTGGGGAGACTTGTCATTTCCCCTAGCAGCAAGTGTTTGCGGCATTTCCAAAAATGTTTGATTGTACTCAACCCTTTGTTGAGATTGACGTTTAATGCCCCAAGTGACGGAGATGGAAACCTGTCCCTGGTTACTCTACACTTCTTTGAGAGGTTTCCTGGAATCTTGACTGGACTGACCCAGGTGTGCTGGATAGTGACAGGTCATGTCCCCTTGTTGATAGGAGATTTGTCAATGGAAGTGACATCCTTCTTGAATTGATTTGTTCACTGAGAGAGCTTTCGTTCACTGGATATTCGTTGTGTGAATTTCTCCTCTGTCAAACAAATAGCCAAATGCAAACAGTGATATTCAAGTAATGCAAAGTTTATGCTTGTCTTGAAGTTTCGAAAAATGCATTTTTTAGCAAGTAAAGAAGTTTATAATTCAACTCTGGATTTTGAGTAAAGCCTTACAGGAGTCAGGATACCTTTTGTAACATTATGCTTTCGAACTAACCTATGCTTCAATTGGGACTTTTGAAGGGTTGTAACGTGGCTTGGTTCACGGTTTAAGAAACAAAGGATAAAGGCTCAACGTCTATTTGTAGCCACCCGCTCTTCGTGACGTTCTTCAGTCTTAAACTCAACTAATTGTGCATTTGAAACTCCAATTGAGTCTGGAATGACATTTTAGTGATGGTTCAGACAAGTTATGTTTGTCGGAAGGCAGTCATCATTTTTTTGCAACATTTTTTCATGTTGTTGAGGATTTGTAGTGACCTCTTTTTACTTGATTTGTTATCCCTAATTTTTGCCTGAATGTTCTTATTTTGAGATTACAATCAGCAGGGTGCCCCAATTTTCTTAAGTCTCCTTTGTAGGTTTTGACTTAGCGGGCTTTACTTTTTGAGAGATAATGGCTGCCTATATGATAGGGAACCATCACCATCTTTTGATTCTAGAGGAATGCTTCTTGATGTCATTCGTTGTATTAAGAGATGAGAGTTTACGACTAAACGCGGGTTTGAATTAACTGAGAGACTACCCTGCCCCAAGTTTTAATTAAAGGTTTCAATTTGTGTTAAAACAGAAAACTTCTACTTCTCTGGCTCGAAGGGGTTGACTAGGGATTATCTTCCTTATAACTCCAGTGTTTGGGATTTGAAAAAAAAAGGTCGGTACATCGTCAGCAAGGTCTGTTCAAAAGCATATTGTGTGAGATTGTGTCATTGTTTTCGTCATCCTCCCTCTAAAGGCTTGTAACTTTTAGCAAGAGTTGAATGTCATAAAGAAAATAAAAAGCGTAGTTTAAATGTAATGAAAATGAGTGGATCAAATCAAGATAAACATATGCAATGCATTAATGAAATAAAGTTTGACATTAATAGATAATTGTTTGAAAAACAAAAGAGAAATTAAAACTTGGAAATTTAAAATGAACAAAAGCCTCTTTGTTTGAACTTGTCACTTTAGGAGGCGAGACTTTGGCAGAAGAATTCAGTCTGGCCGTCTTGTGTGAACTCTAGCACTCATTCGTCGATCAGGTTTTGAATCTTGTACTTCAACGCCCAACAATCATTTGTATCATGTCCAGGACTATCAGAATGATAGGCACATCTGGCATCGGGATTGTAGCTGGGAGGAAAAGTTTTGGGATGTGGATGAGGTCTTATTGGTGTAATCAGATTCATCCTCAACATGTGTTGCAAAGCTTGGGACAGTGGTATATTGATGTTGGTAAACTGTCTTTTGGGCTTGCTTTGCCTTTGCTGATTTTCCGGTTGATGTTGACGAAGTCGTTGTTGGGCTCGTGACGTGGAAGCAAATTGGGAAGGTCTTCTCTCCCTTGAACCAGCTTCTTGTCTTATGGGAGGCTGAATGGTGGCTTGATCCCCAATTCTAGATGTTTGCCCCATTTGGTTACATCCATCCCGACGAAGCTTGTTGATAAAGACCCTTAGCTCTTCTAGCCCTTGCGCCAGATTTTGGATAAGAGCCATTTGGCCCACCAGTTGTCCCATCATTTGGACCTTCATTATGGCTATCTCAGTTTGTAGCCGCTCTAACTTGTCATCTTTGTTGCCCTCAGGATTCCCCATGACCATTCCCCTTGTGAGGAGAGCTTTCACCTCTTCTTGTCCATTGGATAGGTTCAAGAACATCTCTTGAAGTCGAGCATTTTGAGCCTGGATGTCCTTGATATTCTGCTCTAGAGCCATCTCTACTGGAATAAACAGTAGGAAGATAAGGAGACCTGTGTCGGAGAAACCTGTCATGATATGATGCATGATATGTGGATGCATGTTTTCAAGGATCTCGCGGGGTAAGTAGTCATTTACAGCTTTGGATTGGAGAGTTTTGTACCGATGGATGTCCTTCCACGAGAATCAAGCTCACCATGTCAAGTGGGTCATAGCCCTTGACTCAAGTTGTTGTACTTTGATTTTTAACGGCATTTGATTAGAGGAAAATAAATCCTCTTGCCTCTTGATAGACGTCTGTTTCAACGTGACCCTGCATCAAAGACCCTCGAGATCCTCGAAATGGTTATTGAAAATGCTATGGTATGATGTTATGATGTTATGTACAGGTATGCGGGGTAAGCAAGTTTATATACAAATAATCATATTCACACAAAGCAGAACAAGTCCTTAGTTTCAGGCTTGCATGGGGTTTTATAGGTAAGTACCCTCTTGAAGTTTAGTTGGCTCAACCTGTCCTAGTTAATAGTAACCAGGTTCTAAGGGATCTCAATATCACTGATCTTTCCCCCAAGTTTCGTTCAATAAGCGATTGACTCGCAACCAAACAAAACTCAAGAGTCAAACCTCAATGAGTGTAGCATCTAGTATCTACCAACTTCGGACTGCACCAAAGTCGGTCATCTCACAACGTCCTAATGGCCAAGTTGGTCAAGTAAGGTTCTAAGGTCAGTTGATGCTTCACGACACCACGTGGCGGCCCTGTACTCTCCTTGATTCAACTCAAGGGTTACCGGTACCAACCAAAGTGCTACATCAACATAGCTACTGCTTTAACCGTGTCGGTATACCCCGCATAGTTCCCTCACAGTTTATTGCTACTTACCTAAAAGGTGTCCCCAAATCCGGGGGTAGGATTTAAAACAAACCCAAACAAGGAACCAAAATGTAAAGCCAACAAAATCAAACAAATATAAGCAAGTAAATGTGATCTACCCTAAGGTAACCCCAGTTTTAGAATATTCCCCAGCAGAGTCTCCAGTTCTGTGATACGGTGGGAAAACTGACTTGAGGGTTTTACGTTTTATCGCAAATGTTGCGGTTAGCAAGAGTCGACACCGACTTTTCTTTTATCCAAAAGGAAAGGTGAAAAAGCACAGGAAAGACCTTTGATATGTTTTCTTGAGTTCAAGGGGTAGATTATGAAAAGGGAAGGTATTAGCATCCTTTTCATCCATGGTTTTCCATGGGATCTTAGTTACTTTCTAGATCAACTTGCTTTTGTTTGAAAATTGTGCTTTGGGTGGTGTGTTTTTGAAAGTATTTTGAAAATGTAACTTTGTAATGATTCTCGTTTCTATAAGAACGTATAAAAAGTGTTTGTTTCGAAAATAGTTCAAAAAAGTGTTTGTGAGATGTTTTTTTGAAAGTATTTTGAAAATGTAACTTTGATATGATTCTCGTTTCTATAAGAATGCATACAAAGTGTTTTTTCGAAAATAGTTCAAAGATCAGAGTGTGGGTGTATAAAAATGTTTTTGTTGTGAGCAAGCGAGCAACTAAGAGCGAATCTATCTACTCAAAAGGTCTTAAATTTGCTTTTCCTTCTCCTTTAGATGTTGCTATCTTACCATTGATTTGGTAAGAAGTCCCACCGTTGGATGTGAAGGGACGAGTGCAGGGACGTTTGTATAGTCATAGAAGACAACATATGGGACGTTTTAGCAATTTTGTTTTAAGGACTAGATCGTTTACCGAAGGCAACATCGAGGGTCATCGAGGGACTACGATCTGTTATCGAGGGTCTTTACTAAAACGCCCGTGCTCGAGGGACATGACTATTTTTCGATAGGCAACAAGTGAGATTACCCTAGGGGTGCATGTATGCAAAGTGTGTTTGATTGCATGCATTTGCCTTTAATTTTTGGTGGTCTACTTGTTGGTTTTATCTTGCCACACACGTCTAATTACTAGCACTTACATTTGAAAACGATAAATTGCAGAAATGTAAAGTCCTACGCTATTACAATATTTAGTGGATGGGGGTACAAATTTATGAATAGGGGTTGCAAGTAAAAATAAATCCTAAGTTACTATTACAACCATATTGGAATGTACAATATAAGAAAGAAATGGACTTGTTTAGGAAATGTTTTTGTCTTAAGGAAATAAATTAAAAGGAGAATATTTTTATGTTTTTTATGTTAATATTTAAAAATGATGAAAAGGAAAATAAATGAAAGATAGAAAACAGCTTGCTGCTGCAAGAAAAAAACAATAAGGACCAGAAGTTCTGAGGCCAAGAGCATTATGACTCAGCAGGAGACGTCAATGGAATCAGAAGTTCTAGACTGGGAAACTCTGAGGTCCTGCAAGCAACATCATAGGGAAAGCACAGAGGTTCTGGGTGGTGTTCAGCCATTGAACCAAAAGTCAGAAGTTCTGTATTATATTAAAACAGTGAGCAAACATCAACAGTTCAGTGTATTTGATATGTAAAGAGAACTCAGAAGTTCTGTGTTATGCTGTGACTGTGAATGAACATCATAAGTTCTGGGCGTTATCAGCATATAAGAATCGGAAATTCAGTGTGTGTTGACAGTGAGAAAAATCATAGAAGTTTTGTGTATTATCAGCATGTGAGAATCAGAAGTTCTATATTACATTTCAATTCTTTTCTCATATTAATCAGCACGTCAACAACTCATTCATTTTTGGAAAATAGCAAGTCAGAGGAATAACATCACAACAGTTCATAGAAGTTATAATCCTAAGTCTGGGCCTAGCATTATTCTAGAAGTTTTGATCCATGGTTTTTCTATTCATGCAATGATATATACAACATTAATATTATGATACTTACATGCTAAATGATGTTCAGAATGAAAAACAAGTAAAGTCAGAAAGACTTACCAGGAGCGTGCTTGGATCTTTGAGTGGCTGCCTTTGGATGTTCCGATTCAGCAAAAGAAACGAAAGAGTGGTTCTGTTCTTTGGTTCAAAGGGAAGAACAAAGGTTTATTTTTGTGTATGAGAAATCTGGATTTTTATCAAGGTTTCACAATAGATTTTTATGAAGGTTGATGGCTTCCTTCGAATGGCCTTGATTCAGGTCCTTCGAATGGATCTGATAAAGCTCCTTCGAATGTCTCTAATTCATTTCCTTCGAATGGTTCTGATTCAGTTCCTTCGAATGTCACTTGTCCAAATACCAATCGAAGGGTATTTACTGAAATGTCAATCAAAGAGTCTTTTTCTACGCCAATCGAAAGATCTCGTCCATGCCAATCGAAGGACACAATTAACATGCATGTCGGAGCTTCCTTGACACAATGCCAAGTCGAAGGATCCCTTTCCATTCCAATCGAAAGCCTTGGCCCAGGGTGCCAAACGAAAGGGTCTTTCAGAATGCCAATCAAAGGCCTTGACATAATGCCAATCGAAAGGCTTGTCATGAGGCCAATCGAAAGGACTTGTATCCATGCCAATCGAAGGGATTAGCCATAATTCCAATTGAAGCATTTGGAATGTCAATCGAAAGGCTTGGCTACAATGCTAATCGAAGAGCATTGTCCATGCCAATCGAAAGGCTCCTTCAGAATACCAATCGAAGGGTCTTTCAGAATGCCAATTGAAAGGTACTTAAAACACCGCTTAAAAATTTTATTTTTTCTTAGGCAAGGGTTTATGGTCAATCATGTAGGGGAATACCTTGGAAAACATGAGAGGGAAAATTTTGGGGTACAACAGTTGCCCCTGTTCAATCTTCTTAAACTAGAACATATAGATTGGCTTGTCTTCCTTTCGTGATCTGAAGGTGGAAGATGATTGAACACTAGAGTGCCCATAAATTTGCACTCGTCTAAAATGATACATGGTTGTGTAGGTAATATCGGGAATGAGCTTATAGATTCCATTTGGAAAAGATGATAGGATACTGTCAGAGATGGGCTTAAAGATGCCATCCAAGGAGTATGACGGAGAGTCGTCGGAGATGGGCTTAATGATGCCATCCAAAATAGATGCCGAATTTATAAGAATTCTCTTTGTGGGGATTCCTGCTCCTGCTGTCTGAGGAGGAGTCTGCTGGGAAATGTTTATCAGGAGAATATAGTTTAGGAGCCTCGGTTGTCTATTATTCTACTGGGGGGTCATCTCTTGACTGAAGAGATTGAAGTGAACTGCTATCTAGTCAGGATCCAGGCTTTGCAGTGATTTGCTGAGGATGATAAGGATGACTGCTATCTGGTCGTATTCTAGGCTTCCCAATGACTTACTGGGGAAATGAGATTAAACTATTATCTGGTCGTACTCCAGGCTTCAGTGACTTGAACTATTATCTAGTTGTGTCCAGACTTTAGTGATTTGAAGAAATTAAGTTGTTATCTGGTCGGTTCCAGGCTTCAACTTTAATCTGAGGTGTACCTTTATCTGGTCGCAACCAGTATTTGGTAACTGACAGAGTAAATGGCTATCTGGTTGGATTCTAGGCTCCGCAGTGTTTTTGAAGAAGTGAACTACTATCTGGTCGGATTCCAGGCTTCACAGCACCTTATACTGTTATCTGGTGGAAACCCAGGCTTCACAGTGTCTCTGAAGAAATGAACTACTATCTGGTCAGATTCCAGGCATCGCAACACCTTATACTATTATCTGGTCGAAATCTAGGCTTCACAGCGTCTTTGAAGAAATGAACTACTATCTGGTCGGATTCTAGGCTTTGCAGCACCTTATACTATTATCTGGTCGAAATCTAAACTTCACAGTTTCTTAAATTGTTGATTGACTATTATCCGTACGGGTTCCGGGCTTCATAGTAGCCGACAGGGTAAACTGCTATCTGGTCGGATTCTAGGATTTGCAGCACTTTATACTGTTATCTGGTCGATATCCAGGCTTCACAGTGTCTTTGAAGAAGTGAACTACTATCTGGTCGAATTCCAGGCTTCGCAACACCTTATACTGTTATCTGGTCGAAATCCAGGCTTCACAGTTTTCTTCAACTGGAAGAGAAATCAGAGAGATCTTAGTGTTGATCTAACTGAACTAGAGAAGGTATTGGATTAACTTTGACTAGAATGGAAGAAATCAAAAGAATCTTAGCATCGATTCAGCTGAACCAGACAAAAGTCTTGGAATATCTTCAACTAGAAGAGAAATCAGAGAGATCTTAGTGTCGATCTGACTAAACCAGAGAAGGTCTTGTGAGGGCATCCTTCTGAGGAAGATCCTAAGATAACCCTTTGTTATACGTGGCTTTTGAGAAGACTACCAGGTTACATAAGTAGTAAACGATGTTTGTTGATTTGATCTTTTCCTGAAAAAGGTAAAGAATTAGTCATATGCAATATCATGATGTATGAAATGCATTGTGCTGATGTTCTCAAAATAAATGAGATTATGTTGTATGCGATGTGTATGAGCATGCCACGATGTATGAACAGGGGATGCTATTGCAATGTTTCCTAGTCTAGGAAAATAAATCCCGGACTACTGCTGGAGAGTATTGGGCAACTGAATCCTTCATTTCTGCTGGGGATGATGAATACAGATGATTCACTAGGGATTGACTATGCTTGAGAATAAATTTGCGCGGATTGGATCTTCTTGAGAATAACTCCATGGAGGGAGGATGCTTTGTTGGAAGATCTTGCTGATGTAGAGGAATAGAATCTATTGGGGAATGAACTTCCACAGTTTGTAAAATAAACTCTACCTGAGAGGAGGTTTTATGAACTGTTTAAGGTTATAAAGCTCGGCTGGGAACACAGATTTCAACTCTCTGAAGGAACTTGGCTGGAGGAAGTAGTTCCTGCTTGGGAAAGGAGAGATCAAAACTTTGGTTGTTTTTACTCTATGGGGAACATAGACGTCACTAGGACGCATGCTGAGGATACAACGATGATTTCGCATCAGGACATTTCTTCCCCTGTGCCTGCTGGAGATTTTATGGACCGATCTATGTCGTGATTGTAATTGAACATGTATTGAATGAGTGTCAGAATGACATCCGTCTTTGGATCGTATCTGCAATGTACTTGAAACATGTGTTGAATGAGTGTCAGAATGACATCCGTCTCTGGATCGTATATGCACTGTACTTGAAACATGTGTTGAATGAGTGTCAGAATGACGTCCGTCTCTGGATCGTATATGAACTGCACTTGAAACATGGTTGAATGGGTGTTAGAATGACATCCATCTCTGGATCGTATCTGAGCTGTACTTGAAGCATGTATTGAATGAGTGTCAGAATAACGTCCGTCTCTGGATCGTATCTGAACTGTACTTGAAACATGGTTGTATGAGTGTCAGAATGACATCCGTCTCTGGATCGTATCTGAGTTGTACTTGAAACATGTGTTGAATAAGTGTCAGAATGACATCCATCTCTGGACCGTATCTGAACAGTACTTGAAACATGTGTTGAATGAGTTTAAGAATGGCATTCATCTCTGAATCGTATTTGAACTGTACTTGAAACATGTATTGAATGAGTGTCAGAATGACATCTGTCTCTGGATCGTATTTGCACTGAACTGTTTCTAGAAGATAATTTGGAATAAGTGTTAGGATGACATCCTTCTCTAGATCGCACCTAAACTGTTTCTAGAAGAGACTCTGGAGTAAGTGTCAGAATGGAATCCGCCTCTAGATCGTATCTGCATAGTTTCTAGAAGATAATCTGAATAAGTATCAGGATGATATCCGTCTTTGGATCGTACCCGAACCGTTTCTAGATGATAATCTCAAATAAGTGTTAGGATGACATCCGTCCTTGGATCGTTTCTACATGATGTGTTGAAATAAGTGTTAGAATGACATCTGTCTCTGGATCGTATATGCACTGTACTAGGAGAGAATCTGGAGTAGGTGTCAGGATGACATCCGTTTCTGGATCGTACCTGAACTATTTTTAGATGATGTGTTGAGATAAGTGTCAGAATGACATCCGTCTCTGGATCGTATCCATACTGTACTAGGAGATAATCTGGAGTAGGTGTCAGGATGACATCCATTTCTGGATCGTACCTGAACCGTTTCTAGATGATAATCTGCTTTATTCAGAATGTTTCCGTTGGGAATTCTTGTTTTGTTGTTTTGAGAAGAAATCCGTTGAGGAACATTGATTTTGCTTGATTGTACGTGATTCGTTGTTGGAATTCATGTCTAATGCCCCAAGTCATTCAGATGGAGATCTGCCCCTGGTTGTTTGGCATTTTTGAGAGATTCCTTGAATCTTGACTTGACTTCCCCAGATGATGGACAATGATCATGTTGTGCCCCTTGGTTGGAAGTGTTTTTCCACTTGAGGTGAAACTTTTCATTGAGAAAGTTTTTGTTCACTAGATATTCATCATGTGAATTTCTTTGCTGTTGAACAAATAGTCATATGCAAACAATGGTATTTTAAGAATGCAAAGCTTATGTCTATCTTGAAGTTTGAAAATTCATTTTTTAGTAACAAACAAATTTTGTAAAAGTGTGATATCAACTCGGGATTTATAGCAAACCCTACAAGAGTCAGGATACCTTTTGTAACAATATGCTTTCTTACTAACCCATGCTTCAGCTAGGACTTTTAAGGGTTATATCGTAGCCTGGTTCACAGTTCAAGAAACAAAGGATAAATGCTTAAAGTTTATTTGTACCCACCCGCTCTTCATGATGTTCTTCAGTCCTATGCTCAGTTAATTGTGCATTTAAATCCCGATTGAGTCTGGCATCTTGTCCTTGATGTTCCGGTGATGGTTCAGATACTGACAGTTTATTTTTAATTAGGCAGTCATTTTTGTAATCCTTTTTTTTATCGAGGATTTGTAGTAACCTCTTTTTTTTGTTTTCGTTATCCCTGTCTTTTGCCTGAACTGTTTCTTTTGTGATTACAGCCAGCGGGATGCCCCAATTTTTTTCTTAAATCTCCTTCATAGGTTTTGACTTAATGGGATTTTATTTTGAGAGATAATGACTGCCTGTTCTTAATGATTATGCGGAACCATCACCATCTTCTGATTTGGAAGGACGTCTTTGATGCCATTATGTATGAAGTAGAATATTGCGACTGAATGTGCATTTGAATTAACTGAGAAAACTACCCTGCCCCAGGTTATGATTAAGGGTTTTAATTTGTGTGAAAAGAAAACTCCTACTTATTAGGCTCAAAGGGGTTGACTAGGGATTATCTTCCTTATAACTCCATTGTTTAGGATTTGAAACAACGCATGTACATCCTCAGCAAGGTCTGTTCTAAAGCACACTATATGGATTGTGGTATCATTTTTGTCATCCTCCCTCTAAAGGCTCAGAGATTTTTAATTGATAGTCGAATATCACATAAAGGAAGCAAGAAAACTGTTTAAATAAAATGACAATGAAATCATTCAAGACAAACATATGCGATGCATTAATGGGAAAACCAAAGTTCGACATAACAGTAATTGTTTGAACAACAAATGAAATTACAAATGAAAAATAAAAAATGAACTGGACATTCTCAATGATTTGGCCTAGGAGTAGTGATCACTTTGTGAGTCTCTGGAGGGTCGAATTCAATCTCTTTGGCGTCAATCATATCCAGAATTTTGTTCTTCAGAGCCCAGCAGCCATTTGTATCATGTCCAGGACTATCAGAATGGTATGCACACCTTTCACCGGGGTGGTAACTAGGAGCAGAAGTATTTGGATTTAGTAGAGGAGATTTTAATGTAATCAACCCTGCTTTCAACCCGTGTTGTAACACTTGAGCTAATTACATGTTGATTCTGGTGAACTGTCTCTTATGCGTGACCTCTTTATGCCGGTTCCCCTATTGGTGTCGTTGCATAGGTGTAGAGTTAGAGACCGGTATCGCCCCCATAACTTGATTGTGGTCATCTGCCTTATTACGACCCTTCTGGCCATACACAACATTGGCTTCCCTCTTACCAGTGAGTGGCTTTTTCTCAGCATTAAAAGATGCAGCCATCGGGATCTTCCCACTCTGGATACCACTTTCGATCCTTTCCCCAGTCAGAACCATTTCTGTGAACCCGCATGAGGAACTCCCAATTAGCAAATTGAAGAATGGGCCTGTCAGAGTGCCCATGAACATCTCTACCATTTCACGATCATTCAGAGGATGTTGTACCTTGCCAGCTAGATCCCTCCATTTTTGCGCATATTCCTTGAACCCTTCTCTTGAGCTCATGGACATATTCTGCAGTTGCACTCAAGTTGGTGCCAGGTCAGTGTTGTATTAGTACTACTTGTAGAAAGCAGCAACCAAGTCTTCTCAGGTATGGATGTCAGTTCCTTCTAGTTGATAGAACCAATCCAGTTGAGTGCCGACTAAACTTTCTTGGAAGAAATGGACCCATAAATTCCGGTCAGCAGTGTGAGTCTGGATCTTTCTGACATATGATCTCAAGTGAAGTTTAGGACAAGAAACCCCGTCATATTTGGCGAACGTGGGAACTTTGAATTTAGGTGGGATGAACACCCATGGAACCAAACCTAATTCTTTGAAATCCAGACCAGGCACCCTTTGAATCTCCATGGCATTGGGTCGATCCTTCAGTCGTTTGTATTTACCGCCAGCAGGAGGATATTGCTCCTCAGAGTAGTCAGGTTCATCTTCTTCAGACGTTGGATTGTTGTCTTCTTCCTCTGATTCCTCATCATATTTCTCTTGATTATCCCCTCTCTTTGATGAGGTTGCGAAACTAGAGCTTGGTTAGTTGGTCTTCTTCTTCCCACACTCAAAACACGAACTGGTTTATTTGCCTTCTTAGCCTTCTTTTTGACGATCAGAGCTTTCAGGTCTTCTTGCCCCTGGGTCAGTGTTAGGAACATTTGTTGGAACTGGGCATTTTGAGCCTGGAGGTCTTTGATTGTTTATTCAAGAACCATTTCTTTACTTGCTAAAATAATTAGCGAATAAGATGAGGACCCTCCTTTGAAACTTGTTTATGCAATAACATGTATGATATGCGTATGCAATGTTTTCAAGGACTCGCGGGGTAAACTAGAAGATGTCAGCAGTTGAAGTTTGTAGCTTTAATTGAAGAATTTTGTATCGTTGAGTGTCCTTCTACGAGAGTCAAGCTCACCATATCGAGTGGGTCATAGCCCCTGACTCAATTAGTGTGTTTTGGTCTTTTGACGACATTGGCTAGAGGAAAATAAACCCCCTTGCCCCTTGCTAGATGTCTGATTTATTATAACCTGCATCACAAACCCTTGAGATCCTTGAAATGGTTAAGGAAATGTTGTGGCATGATGTTATGATGTGTATGTTATGATTTAAGCAAAAATTCAGGGTAAGAAACCAATTTATTGGATTTACAAACAAGGTTCTGCAAGGAATACAAACAAAGCCCTGCGATGAGTTCAGATTGTTAGGCAAAGAAAGCAAACAAGTCACACAAATAGCCTTAGGTTTAGGCGTGCATGGATTCCATAGGTAAGCACTCTCTTGAAGTTTAGTTGGCTCAACCTATCTTAGAAATAGTAACCGGGTTCTAAGGAGTCTCAATATCACTGATCATTCTTTATCGATATTATTTCAGCTTAGTAATCTTTTCTTGCGGCCGAAACATCCCGAAAGTCAGATCTCAATGAGTGTAATATTGAGTATCAACTTATTCCCAACTTTACACCGAGACCGACTATCTCAATATTTTCTAATGGCCAAGTTTGTTCAACTAAGGTTCTAAGGTTCGTTAGTGCTTCACGACACCACGCGGCGGCCCCATATTCTCCTCTATTCAACACAAGGGATACCGGTAAGAACCAAAGTGTCACACCAACACATCCATCACTTCAACTATATCGGTTTACACCGTACAGTCTCCATGATCTATTGCTGTTTACTTAAAAGTGTGCCCCATATCCGGGTGTAGGATCTATAGAAACAACCCAAACATCCCTCCAAGGGTAAAGCAAACAAAGCACAACAAAGTAGTTAAATAAGATATAACTCTAAGGTAACCCCACTTTTTTAATTTCAATCCCCAGTAGAGTCGCCAGTTCTATGATACGGTGGCAGAACCAACTGTTTATATACTAATTTGCATTTTGTATTCGCAAATGTGCGGTGAGCAAGAGTTGCCACCGTCTTTTCTTTTATCCAACAAAGGAAAGGGTGAAAAGAAAAGAAAAAGTCCTTTTCGAGATGTTTTCTGAGTAAGGGGGGTAGATTAGGGAAATGGAAGGTGTTAGTACCCTTTCTATCCGTGGTTTTCCACGGGCTCTTAGAGGTTTGCTCATTTTGAAATACCTTTGTGATTTGTGTGTTTGAAAATGTTTGGAAAATTCCTTAGTACGACGAACTTTGTAATGTTTCTCGGGATATTGGAGAAAATATACAAAGTGTTTTGAAATTGTTTTTGAAAAGTAGTTTTCTGTGTAAGTGCAAAGAGTAGTTTGAGCAAACTTCTAACAGCTATCTACTTTGTTACTCGAAAATGGTCGTTCTTTCCCTATTTTCCTTTAGACAGTGCTATCCTACTATTAGTGAGTTGGTAGCCTTGTTGTTGGATGCTTTTAAGGGAAAATTGGAGGGAAGTTACAGTCACGAAGGCAATTTATGGAGATACTTTAGCAATTCTGTTTTAGGGACTAGATCATTTACCAAGAAGGCAACTGTAGGGTCATCGAGGGACTATGATCTTTTGATTTTATGGGTCTTTGCTAAAGCATTCCTTCCCCATGACTGTTTTTTAAAAGGCAACCAAAGTGGGCGTACCTTAGAGGTATATATGTGCAAGTGTGTTCAATTCAATTATTTTATCTTTAAACATTTAGGTGTTCTACCGTTTTTTTCCAGATCTTGTCATGCAATACTAGTTAGCATACATCTAAACAATTAATATATGTACAGGAATTTACAACGCGGGAATTGTAAATCCTACGCTATTATAAGGCTTCAGGGAGGGGGATTACATTATACAAGGATAAAGGGGGATAAAGCAGTAAATATCCTAATTTTTATATATTACACCCAGTAAACAGATATAATAATAGTAAAAATATGGAATTAAATAAACACGCATGAAATAGAAAAGACGTCTAAAAATCCTAAAGAAAAGAAATCTTTTTGTTGTTTTTAGTATAAAAGAAAATAAAGCTTAAGTCTATTCAATTTTAATTTTAAGAAAAAAGATGTTAAAATAATTAATTAATTTGTTTCAAAATTAACTTAATTAGAAAAAATACTAGCCTAATGTATTTTTTGTGATTTTTGATTTAATGTCAAGTTGAATAGAAAAAGAGTCAATAATGAAACAAAGAATAAAATACAAAAAGAAAAAGGGACTCCTTCAATTGCAAGGAGAATGGACTTTTCGACCCAGAGGGAGAATGGATCTTTCGATCCAGAGGGAGAACGGACTTTTCGATCCAGAGGGATGTTGTCCTTTGATTCTGTGAAGTGGATGGGATTTCTGATCCAGGAGGGATATTTCCTTTTTCGATCCAAGGAGGGAATTATTCTTCGAATTGAACCTGCAAGGCAAATGCTGGCAAAAAAATAAAGATGCAGGACCTGGGTATCAAACCCAGGTCCTTCTCCCTAATTCGAAGCTTTTGTCCTCAGGCCTAAGCTTATTTTGACTTGAAACGAGCTATGCCACGAGTTTCGAAAGGCAAATTATGCCATGCCTTTCGATGGCGTGATTTTATTCCTGCATGTTATCTTGTGTATGATATGCCCTTATAAACATAAATGGTATTAGCAGCACATATATACCAATAATAGGTATTTAAAAGGATTAGAAATACATTTTCGATTTGGGTAAGTTCTTACCAACTGGAGATGCTTCGATCTGAGCGTGGCTTGGCTTGGAACAGATTCTTGGGAATCTCAAGAACACAGATATATCCTTCGTCTGGATTGAGCGTACCTGCAAAGAAAACTGGTCATAATTTTGATCATGTCTATGGTGGTATGAGTATTCTCTTCTTCTAGGCAATCTCCTCCCCTGATGCAACACTTGTGATCTCTTTATATAGAGGGGGTAGAGGGGAAAAGAAGGAAAAGGTTTAAACAACCTTGATTATGTGTTTGAAATCCATGAATAAGAATTTTTAATGTTGTCCAAACACATGAAATCTTGTCCTTTTTTTTGAATTTTGAATGTATGTGGATGTGTTGGCCTTTGAATGCTCTCTTTCGAGTGGGCTGATGGGTTCCTTCGAATGGCCTTGATTCAGCTCCTTCGAAAGGCTCTGTTGGAGCTCTTTCGAATGACTATGATTCATTTCCTTCGAATGGTTCTGATTCAGTTCCTTCAAATGTCACTTATCCAAATACCAATCGAAGGGTATTTATTGAAATTTCAATCGGAGAGTCCTTTTCTACGCCAATCGAAAGATCTCGTCCATGCTAATCAAAGGACACGGTTAACATGCCTGTTGTGATACGGTGGCAAAACCGACTGTTAATACTGGTTTGCATTTTGCATTTTGTGTTTGCAAAATGTCGCGGTAAGCAAGAGTCGCCACCGACTTTTATTTCATCCAACCGGAAAGGAAAAAAGTACAGAAAAAAATCCTTTTCGAGATGTTTCTGAGTACGGGGGTAGATTATAGAAAGGTAAGGTGTTAGCACCCTTTCTATCTGTGGTTTTCCACGGGCTCTTAGGTACTTTGCTCATTTTTAAATTTCTTGTGTGTGTGCTTTGTTTTTGAAAAATGTTTTACTTCGTGATAACCCTTGTATCAATCCTCAAGAGTGTGACGAAGTTGTTTTGAAAATTGTTTTGAAGAGTGTAAGTGTGAAAAGTTTTGATTTGAGCAAGTACCTACTAGTATCTACCTACTCGAAAAAAGATCGTTTCTATTCTTATTTCCTTTAGACAACACTATCCTACTATTAAGAAATAGGTAGCACCGTCGTTGGAGTTATAAGGGTCAATTCGAAAGGGACGTACGATCACTAAAGCAATATTAGGACACCTTAGTAGTAACCCTAAAGTCTTGAGATCTTTCTCTAGGCAACATTTCCGAGGCAACATTTCCGAGGCAACATTCGAATGGGACATTAGATCTTTTTAGACAGAAGGGTAACCACTAAAGTATCTGTGATCGGTGGATCTGGAACTGACTGTTTAACGCTGGTTCGCGAAATGTCGCGGAAGCAAGAGTCGCCATCGTTTTTTATTTTCTCCAAATGGAAAGGACAAAAGCACAGAAAAATTCCTTATTGAGATTAGTTCTCGGTTCGGGAGGTAGATTTATAGAAAGGGAAGGTGTTAGCACCCTTTCTATCCATGGTTATCCATGGGCTCTTAGATACTTTCTCATTTGTGTTTTCAAAATGTTTGTTTTCTTTTCAACTGTGGGTTTAAAAAAGTTTCGTTTAAAATTTCAGTTCGACTCTTGTATCAGTCCTCAAGAGTGTTTGAAAAATTGCTTTTGAAAGCTTTTTGAAAGGTGTCGGTGTGAAAAGAAGTTTTTGATTTGTTTTGAAATTAGAGCAAGTATCTACGAGTCATCTACCTACCCTAAGGAATTAGTCTGTGTAAATGTCCTTAAGGTAATGCCATCCCACCATTGAGAGGTAGGTAGCACCACCGTTGGAGGTGTTCGGGTCAATTCGAGGGTTCAGGACATTGTGGTCACCAGAGCAATAGGAAGACACCTTAGAAGCTACCCTCATGCCATGTTCATGGACATGAGGACTTACTAAAACATCCTCTACTCGACGACCACTTTTCGAGGGGCAAGGCAACAGTGAGACGTACCCTAGGGGTGGTGTGTGAATTGTGTGTCATTTTCAATTATGTTTATCTTGTTCATGCATTTGTGATCTACGCTTTGCTTTTATTTTTGGCATTCATTCTTTCATGCAAATTATTAGCAGTTAAAAGGTGCAGAATTAAAAGTCCTACGCTATTACAAAGGCGCAGGTCTACATCGCCAAATTAATCCAAGACCCGATTTGAAATAAAAATGCGGAAAGATAAATATCCTAATTAATCTATTACAAGGCTTTGGGATAAATACATTACATTCACAAAAGAAATAAAAATAAAAGCGCGGGAAGGAACTATAATCAAATGCGAGGGCGTTGGACCCTTTGAAGAAGTTAAATTAAAATTATTAGTGAATTAATGATTAAAAAAAAAGAAGAACTTATTTTTTATGTTTTTTTTGTATTTATGAAATTAAGGAAAATTAAAATGGAATTAAAAGTTAATTAAAACCCTAGTTCTAAATTGTTTTTGATTTATTAAAAAAAATATTTTAGTTTGACCTAATTTACATTAATTATTTACATGGCATATTTATTTACAAAAAATAATTAACAATTAAATATGGTGAAAAAGAAAAAAAGAATAAAAGTACAAAAACCCTAATTTCTACATTTTTTTAGTTTATTAAGAAAGCATTAAAATTAAACCTAAAATTAAAACTAAATTAATTATTACATTTATTTACAAAATAATATTAATTAATATTAACAAAGCATATTTTTTATTGTTTTATGATTTTCTGTTTTTTTTTTTATATTTTATGAAAATTAATTTTGATGAATTAACTAAAATAAATAAAACAAATAAATAGAAAAAATGAAAAGAAAGAAAATAATATGCAAACCAATGGGGGTTGTTGACCCCAATTTGGGAGGTATGATCAGCAATCAGGCCCAATGAATTCAAGCCCTTGGTTGACTTTTCAAGGACGCGTGTGGATCTGCTGACCAAGGTGCATGGTGGAGATCCTGTGTTGGCCCTTGGATTCATCTCCTGAGACATGTGGCGTGCCCAGAGATAGAGTTGTATGGTGGTCCCTGAAAGGTACGCTACACAGAAATATGGAAAGCAAAATAATATTGAGAAGGGAGGGGACCTGGGAATCGAACCCAGGTCCCTACGTTTGCCAAATGCACGTTCCACCATCTGAGCTGTATGCGCGTGTTTGTTAGCCAATGGAATATAAATAATATAAATGAAACAATCGCTTATAGTATTAACCAAGCAAAAAGCGCGCAACTATTCAAACTGGCCAACCCATGTCCAACACCTCAGCGTCTTCTCCATCACGCCTTTGTTTTGACTGAAAATATAGAACAGATAGCGGGGGTTTTAAACCCCCACTAAGTGGTACCTACAAAAATAACGAATAGAGTATCACGTAATATAAATTAGGCGCGATAGGATCAATCGTTTCGTCCAGATGCCCTGGTTTTGATGGTACTAGTCTTGTTGCCTGATTTTTCCATATGAATGAAGCCCTCTTTTTATGCTTCTGAAACCCTAATGCGTGTTCATGGCAATTTTGTATACAGGCGTCCAAAACTCAATTGAATGGTACCAATGGCTTTAGAATCATCATGTTAGTATAAATCACATATTAAAAGTCATGAATAACGTATGAAAATGCAAACACGATTATCAAAATTTTACAGAAAAGTTGGACTTCTATCTACCAATTCTTTGCGTTTGGAGAGCTGATTTTGATTGGAGTAGCTTCCTGGATGCCTTGGCAAGCTATTGGAATGGTTATTTTGCTTTAGAACAAACTCTAAGTGCGTTTTCAGTTTTGAACTTTTTGACAAAAAATGCAAAGTTTGTATGAGGTCTGAGGCGCAGCTTCCAGCTTCTTTTCATTAGGGTTAGCTTTGTGTTTATATGAAGAATGAATTAGGGTGAAATCCAAGCCAAGAAACCTTTGCATTCATGAATCCAATATTTGATTTTCAATGAATCTTTTTTTCAATCTTTTTCATGCCCTTTTGATACCAATCATGGCCAAATCTTTCCATATTAGTGATGCACGAAATCTTGGAGTTATGATAGACCTATTAGCTGCATAAAAAGATTTAAAATGCATGTTTGAGTATTTTTGTCATATTTTATTTAATTAAATGAATTAATGGTGATAAAAATTCAAATAAATAATAAAAAATGATGAAATAACTCCCCTTTGGGTCAATGGGTCGTGCATAAATTTTGGATAATGATTCTTGGAAGAAATTGTGGCCCATTAGCAATTTTGAGGCATTTGAAGCAAAGTTGACTTTTCAAAATTCCCAAAAATTTCCCAACTTCCACAAGGCATATCTTGCTCAATTTTTAAGCTTTGATCATGTTCTTGGACATTTTGGAAAGGTCTTGAAGTCCTCTAACCAATGCCTTTGGTCCCATGTCATTTTGATTTACCAATCTCAAGTTATGGTCTTTGACCTAAAGTGCCTTTTTGTTGACTTTTGAAAATGACCTATAATGTTGAGATTGATAACTTTTTGTGAGAGTATTTCTTGGACTTGAAGTGTGAAGATGAGTTGTAGGAAATTTCATTCTCTTCAAAATTAGCATTGGATGGAATTTTTCTGATAAACCATGTGGAAGTTATGCCTTGGTCAAGTTACAATTGACTTTTTCAACTGTCCAAATATGGAAACTTTTGCATCTTGAGACTTTTTGAACCATACCTTGAAAATCATGATCAAGAATTGATCAAATGATGTTTATGGCTTCAAAATAAGATGTTGACCAAAAATTTGAACTTTTGACTGTCAAATGACCATTTTACCCCTATAGTTGACTACTGAGCAATTAGGGCATTTGACTGTGCAATTTTGTGCTGTGAGTCTTGAAACTTGACATGAGGATACTTGACAATGTTTATAGACACGTGGGACTAGTTTGGGCCCTTGGAAACTTCAATTTCTTTGTCAGAACCAAAACCCTAATTTTTCACTGTCAGGAGACCCTTGAACTGTGCAACCCTTTGGGGAGATTTTGAAGCATGTTCTTTGCAAATCTTGAAGAATATGGGAGGGCAAATTTTGGGGTACAACAGTTGCCCCTGTTCAATCTTCTTAGACCTGAGGATGCAGATTGGCTGATGTGCCTTTCGTAATCCGAAGGTGGAAGATGATTGAACACTAGAGTGCCCAGAAATTTGCGCTCACATGTTAGCAGTGTAATGGTGGGAATGGGCTTATAGATGCCATTTGGAGATTGATGGATAGGAAGATGGGCTTACAGATGCCATGTTGAGAGATGATGGATAGGTGGATGGGCTTATAGATGCCATCTGGGTGTCGATCGCGTAAGAGATTCCTTAGCGAGAACTTGCGTACCTGAAAAAGAAAATGAGTACCTGGCCTGTTACAGGAGTTGGTCTTCAAACTCTTTGTATAGATGTGCCCTGACTGGTTACAGGAATTGAATCTGGAGCTTCAAAAGGTGATGAATGAACCATGGATGGTTACTATCTCAACGGGACGGTGAGAGAACCTTGGACGATTACTACCTCAACAGGAACGCTGAGAGAACCTTGGACGATTACTACCTCAACAGGAACGCTGAGAGAATCTTGGGGCGATTACTACCTCAACAGGAACACTGAGGGAACCTTAGGGCGATTACTACCTCAACAGGAACGCTGAGAGAATCTTGGATGTCTTCTACTGGGATAAGCATCAGGGAGATCTTAGGGTCGATCTGACTGAACCGGAGAAGGCCTTGGAATATCTTCAACTGGATAAGAATCAGGGAGATCTTAGGGTCGATCTGACTGAACCAGAGAAGGCCTTTGACTGGATAAGAATCAGGAAAATCTTGGGGTCGATTTAACTGAATCGGACAAGGTCTTGGAATATCTTCAACTGGATAAGCATCAGGGAGATCTTAGGGTCGATCTGACTGAACCAGAGAAGGCCTTTGACTGGATAAGAATCAGGAAAATCTTAGGGTCGATTTAACTGAACCGGACAAGGTCTTGGAATCTTCAACTGGATAAGAATCAGGGAGATCTTAGGGTCGATCTGACTGAACCAGAGAAGGCCTTTGACTGGATAAGAATCAGGAAAATCTTAGGGTCGATTTAACTAAACCAGACTAAAGTCTTGGACATAGCTGAGAACTTAACTGGATCTTTTCCTGAAAGGTAAAGGTCAGTCGTATGCAATGCATGATATGGATCAAGTAATGATGTTCTCAACATAAATGAGATTTGTAAGATATGATGCATATATGCATGCTATAATGTATGGAAATGTGATGTTTATGAACATATGTTTTTTCGTCTAGGAAAGTAAATCCTTGACGGGTGCCGGGAAGTTAACTCCTGGGCTGATGTTTGAAGAAAAGAATATTCGTTTCCGCTGGGGATGATAGTTGCAAGAATACCGGTAGGAGAAGATAACTCCGTTGGGGGATAAACTTGGCGAATGGATTACTCTGCCGGGAGAAAAGTACTCTAACGATCTTGCTGGGGAACAATACTCTGTGGGGAGAGAGGTACTTTGCTAGGATATTGATGGTAACTTCGCTGGGGATACCGTTGTTATGTTGGAAGTGTTAATAGACTTCGCTGGGGATAAGGAGACTGTGTCGGGGACGATCTTTCCGTGGCTTTTGGCTGAGGATAACCCAGTTATATCCCGGTAGGGAAATAACCTTTGAATACATCCGGGGGACGCGTTCGTGCTCTACGGGGATAAGCTTCCAGAATTTACTGGGGATAAGCTTCCTGCTGGGGAGATGACTCCAACTTTCCTGGGGAAACTGGATTGGACTCTCCTGGGGAAATTTTGAACTATATTGGGGAAGTGACTCCATTGAATGTTTGATATGCCGCCGGGGAACAATCTTTAGGTCAAGACTGCCGGGGATGCTTGCTAAGAATGTCAGTATACTGTGCTGGGGAATATTGAGATCTGCGGGGGATACTCAACTTCCTCAAGGTTGACTGCATAACTTTGCTTGGGGAGAGTGTATTGGCTTGTTGACTCACTCTCTGGGGAACTGAGATATACTGGTTATGTTCTTCAGCCGAACTTACCTTGGTACCTTGGTGGACAGAGCAATTAGATCGCTTAGACCACTCATTATTGCCCCTGTTCCTAATGTTACCTGTAATTAATCCTTTGTTTCGTATGCAATTATTTATGAGTTTAGCAATTAGTGTCAAATGCATATATCACAAATTGAACCTTGGACGTTCTTCGCAAGACAAAACAAAAAAGGAAAAACAATTGGCAATTTTAACTGAAAAGTGATTTTTGTATTGATTTTTGAGTTTGCCTGTAAATAGGCGTTTATATACAAGAGGCTGAAGTCCTAGTAGGAGAACGCCGCCGAACAAAAGAGTTTATACAATTTGCACAAAGGAAAATAAAACAGCTGTGCGAAAAGAACAATCCCACTGGGTTCCAACTCTGTTATTGCCTTTATATCTTCGAGCGTCTCATCACTTGATGACCTAGCTGAAGATGAAGTTGATTGATCGATGCCGTCTGAACTTGATGTAGATATCGGATTCTGGATGCAAGGTGATCCAATGAGACATAGTATTACGCTTTATCCCTAATTTTTGCCTGGACCGCCCTTTCGGGTTTTCAGTCCACCGGGATACCCATTTTTGCCCAAGCCGCCTTTTAAGTTTTTCGACTTGCCGGGTGTACAGATTTTTTCATTTCATCCCTTCATTTTGCCCGAACACTTTTGGTTCGCCGGGAAGCCCTAATTTTTGCCTAGGTATGTCAACCTAGCGGGTCTTTTTTCATGCGTAGTATTTTTTTACTATGTCTGCATTGGCGGGGTGAGGAAGGTCGTCACCATCCATGTTGGTTAGAATCATGGCTCCTCCTGAGAACACATGTTTAACCACAAATGACCCTTCGTACGTGGGGGTCCATTTGCCCCTTGGATCACTCTGAGGAAGGATGATGCGTTTGATTACCAGATCCCCAACTTGATATTCTTGTGGTCTGACCTTTTTGTTAAATGCCCTGATCATCCGTTTCTGATACGTCTGACCATGACAGATGGAAGCAAGTCTTTTTTCATCAATAAGGTTTAGCTGATCAAGTCGTGTCTGGATCCAATCATCTTCGCTCAGATCTGCATCCATCATTATCCGGAGAGAGGGTATCTGCACTTCGATCGGTAAGACTGCCTCCATACCGTAGACCAAGGAGAAGGGAGTTGCCCCGGTTGACGTCCTTGCTGAGGTACGGTACCCATGTAGAGCAAACGGTAACATCTCGTGCCAATCTTTATAATTCACTGTCATCTTCTGCACAATTTTCTTGATGTTCTTATTCGTTGCTTCTACAGCCCCATTCATCTTCGGCCGGTAAGGAGAAGAGTTGTGGTGCTGTATCTTAAATTGCTCGCAGAGCTCAGTGATCATCTTGTTATTGAGATTGGTACCATTGTCAGTAATGATCCTTTCTGGGACACCGTATCGACAGATCAGATTGTGCCGAATGAACCGTGCTACAACGTTCTTGGTTACTGTGGCGTAGGAAGTTGCTTCAACCCACTTCGTAAAGTAATCAATCGCTACCAGTATGAAGCGATGCCCATTGGATGCTGTAGGTTTAATCTCGCCGATCATATCTATGCCCCACATTGCAAACGGCCAAGGTGCTGTTAAGACATTCAGAGGAACTGGAGGAACGTGCACTTTGTCAGCATAAATCTGGCATTTGTGACATGTCCGAGAATGTTGGTAGCAGTCAGCTTCCATTATGGACCAGAAATACCCTGCCCGAAGGATCTTCTTTGCCATAGTGTGTCCACTGGAATGTGTTCCGAAGGTCCCTTCATGTAGCTCTTCCATGATCCTTTCTGCTTCAGTTTTATCCACACAACGCAGTAAGGTCGAATCATGGTTTCGCTTATACAGGATGCCGTTGCTAAGGAAGAACTTCGCTGCGAACCTTCTCAGAAACTTCTTATCGTTGACAGATGCACCTTCAGGGTATTCCTGAGCTTCCAAGTATCTCTTCACCTCATGGTACCAAGGCTTCTCAGTCACCAATTCAGTCTTGAGATCACAACAGTATGCCGGTTCGTCCAGTTTCCAGATGATGATCCGGGGAGCCTCATTGTCCCATTTGACCTTGAACATAGAAGACATCGTAGCTAACGCGTCCGCCGACTGATTCTCCTCTCTTGGAAAGTGTTCAAAGGTTATCTCCATGAAGTGGGGGATCAAGGTCAACACACATTCTCTGTAAGGAATAAGATTCAGATGTTTCGTATCCCACTCTCCTTTGATCTGATTGATCACGAGAGCGGAATCTCCGAAGACACTCAGATACTTGATCCTTAGGTCGATCGCAGCTTGAAGACCCATGATGCATGCCTCATACTCCGCCATGTTGTTGGTGCAGTTGAAACATAGTCGGGCAGTGAGTGGAGTATGAGTGCCTTGGGGGGATATTATCACAGCGCCAATACCGTTACCCAAAGCATTGGAGGCTCCGTCAAAGTGCATAGACCATCGGGATCCTTCCTCAGGTCCTTCATCCGGTCCAGGTACTTCACAATCAGTCACAATCATGATACTCTCTTCTGGAAACTCGAAGTTCATTGACTGATAGTCGTCTACTGCCTGATGTGCCAAGTGGTCTGCCAATACACTTCCTTTGATGGCTTTCTGGGTTGTGTACTGGATGTCGTATTCTGTCAAGATCATTTGCCATCTTGCTATTCTCCCAGACAGAGCAGGCTTTTCAAATATATACTTTATAGGATCCATCTTTGAGATCAACAAGGTAGTGTGAGTCAGCATATACTGTCTCAGCCGGTGAGCAGCCCATACCAAAGCGCAGCAAGTTTTCTCAAGCAATGAGTATCGGGTCTCACAGTCGGTAAACTTTTTGCTAAGGTAATAAATGGCATGCTCTTTTCGGCCAGACTCGTCATGCTGCCCCAGCACGCACCCCATTGAGTTGTCGAGTACTGTCAGGTATAGTATCAGAGGTCTCCCTTCAACCGGTGGCATAAGGATGGGTGGTTCTTGGAGATACTCTTTGATTATGTCAAAAGCGGCCTGACATTCATCATTCCAACGTACTACCTGATCTTTCTTCAGCAGCTTGAAGATTGGTTCACAGGTAGCAGTTAGGTGCGAGATGAATCGGGCAATATAATTCAGGCGTCCTAAAAAGCCTCTGACCTCATTCTCTGTCTTAGGAACAGGCATCTCTTGAATAGCTTTAACCTTGGCAGGGTCCACTTGAATACCCTTATTACTTACAACGAAGCCTAGCAACTTTCCAGATCTTACCCCGAAGGTGCACTTGTTCGGGTTCAACCTCAGCTTGTACAGTTTCAGACGATCAAACAATTTCTGTAGATGATCAAGGTGTTCTTCCTCAGTTTGGGACCTTGCAATCATGTCATCGAAATACACTTCTATCTCATGATGGATCATGTCATGAAATAAAGCAACCATGGCACGTTGGTAGGTTGCCCCAACATTTTTCAACCCGAATGGCATGACCTTGTAGCAGAAGGTGCCCCACTGAGTAACAAAGGTAGTCTTTTCCATATCTTCAGGAGCCATCTTGATCTTATTATAACCTGAAAAGCCATCCATGAAAGAGAACACCTTATGCTGAGCAGTATTGTCAACAAGGACATCAATGTGAGGTAGGGGGAAGTCATCCTTGGGGCTGGCCCTATTCAAATCCCTGTAATCGACACACATTCTGACCTTACCATCTTTCTTTGGTACTGGCACCACATTAGCAACCCACTGAGGGTAAGAAGTCACTGCAAGAAAACCGGCGTCAAACTGTTTCATAACCTCGGCTTTGATCTTCTCAGACATCTCTGGACGCATACGGCGGACCTTTTGCTTAACCGGAGGGAAGTCTTCCTTGGTAGGCAGATGATGGACCACAATATCAGCATCCAAACCAGGCATGTCTTCGTAGGACCAGGCGAAGATTTCCACATAATCATGTAACATCTGAGTCAACCGTTGCTTCACGCTGAGCTCTAGGTTGGCACCAATCTTGACTTCTTTCCTATCTGTCTCGGTACCCAGATTTATCGTTTCCACCGGCTCTTCATGTGGTTGAATTGCCCTCTCTTCCTGGAGTAACAGTCTTGCAAGCTCGCCAGGCACTTCGCAATCATCTTCACCTTCGTCTTCGGCTAAGTTGATCAGATTTTCGAAGTCATAACTGGCAGTAGTAGAGTCGTTACCAGTGAGATCCAGAGTGGATTGAAACCTATATGAGTGAGTGTGTGTAAATACAGTTGTTTTGTAATATATAAAGAAAGGAAAGAAAGGAAAGGAGCATAAGATTTGAAATGCGAGAAAACGTCCAAGGTCTTTATTCATGATATATGAAATGACAATTAATATACCCTCACAAATGAGGCCACGGTGCCCCGGGTAAGACACCGGGCCATAGAGTTTTAATTCATTGTTTATTACAAATAACAAAAACAAAGGAGTTTATTACTGCGTAACAAAAGTAACAGGAGTATGATCTTTAGCAGTCCAGTTGGTCAATCCATCATCAGTCGTCGGGTAAATCCAGCTATTAAACTCTGACTCTTATACCTCATCTTCATCCCCAATGGTATTCACTCCCGGATTGGTGATGAGCACAGGAGGTCTTCTGGTCTTTGCCTTGCGCACAGCCCTCTGAGCCTCTTTCTCGATCACGGCCCGGGCATCCTTCAGGGAAGCCATCTTCAAAGGAACATCCTCTTCAACCACTGTTTCTTCCGCTGCCAATGTTGGAGGTACCTCTTCAAAATGCTGAAAGGGGGTTTCAATAAACTCCCCGTCCATCTCAATATACCTGAAGGAATTCAAATGGCTCACCATATACTCCTCCTCTCCCTGCACAGTGACAATCTTCCCTCTGACGGGGTACTTGAGCTTCTGGTGTAGGGTAGAGGTCACTGCCCCAGCTTTGTGGATCCAAGGTCGACCCAGTAGACAAGAATACGATGGACGGATATCCATCACATAGAAAGTAGAGTCGAATACTTGAGAACCCACACGAATAGGAATGTCTACCTCTCCATGGACCATCCTCTTAGAACCGTCAAAGGCTCTGACAATGATGTTGCTAGGTTTCAACTCCAGGCCCTCACAATCCAACCGGTCTAAGGCCTTTTTGGGTAACACATTCAGGGAAGAACCAGTGTCCACCAACACGTGCGCAAGAGTAGTGCCCCTGCATTCAATAGAGACATGCAGGGCGTCATTATGGTTCTTTCCCTTAGCAGTAAGGTCAGCATCCGAGAAACCCAAACCATTGTCAGCTGTCAGATTGGCTATGCAATCAGTAAACTGGACTGCCGATGTCTCCTGTGGCACATGGGCCGTCTTTAGAAATGAAATCAGGGCCTTAGCATGGGCCTCTGAGCACAGCAGCAAGGAGAGCATGGAGATCTTGGAGGGGGTATGCCCCAGCTGTTCAACAACATTAAAGTCGCTCTTCTTGATTATCTTCAGAATTTCCTCCATCTCTTGTTGGGAGGCCTCAGCATTCACAGATTTTGGCGCCTCCATCCAGGCAGGCTCATCTTCAATCCCTTTGCCCCGAGCATTAGATGACTCGGCAGCAGGGAAAACAACTTGATCAGAAATGGGAACGGGTGCACTTGCAGGTGTTATAACGAGAGGTCTTCTAATAGCTGGTGGCGCAATGTCAGGCGAGAAGAGCCTGCCACTGCGAGTTACTTTGGCTGGACCAGTGATATTGCTGACGCTGGTACCAGTGTTGAACTCTTGCTTTATTCCATGTACATACACATCTGCCCCATAGTGCCATGGGACAGCCTTATCAGATTCATAGGGGAGAGGCCCCGGAACAGTAATCACAATGGGTGCGACAATCATGATTTTAACCGGCTTCCTTGGGAGAGCCTTGATCGGATTATTGAAAATGGTAACAACAGATACTTCTTTCACCGGAACAAACTGAACAGCAGTCTTCTTGAACAGAATCTCTTTGCTGTCCATCAAGCTTTGGATGCCCAACTTCAGCAAAGGACAACCAGAAAGGGAAACAGCACAGAAAAGGCAACCTTCACCACAACCCGGAAATAAACCGGCCAGCAGTAGGTTCCTCTTAACGGTCATCAGAGGAGTAGCTACATCATTCACAGAAACAGCGTACACATCTTCATCAACGGCATTTACTCCATGCTGGGGCATAGGAGCAGTCACCACATTTGGCCTCTCAGGCGCCTCAAATTGTATCTCCTTTATGTCAATAAGGTCTTGCACCTTATTCCTTAAGGCCCAACAGTCATCAGTGGAATGCCCCGGGCTATCGGAGTGATAAGCACAGCGGGCATTTGGATTGTACTTCGGAGAGGCAGTATTCACAACCTTTGGGGCCTCTCTGACAGTCACCAAGTTGGTGGATAGCAACTGCGGCAAGATTTGCGACAAGGTCATACTCAGCCGGGTAAACTCTCTTCTGGGTCTTTCAGCCCTTTGTGGATTGGTTTGCCGAGGAGCGGCAGCAGGCTTAGCAATCATCACCGCGTTGACAGATTGGCGGCGCTCTGGTTTCTCTTGCCTTCTAGGCCCATATACAGCACTGGCCTCCTTCTTAAAGGGTTTCTTCTCAGAACTTGAAGATGCCCCTTTCTGAATTTTACCGGACTTCATTCCAGCCTCTATTCTCTCCCCAGTCAGAATAAGATCAGTGAACCCTGCAGACGAGTTACCGATAAGATGATTGAAAAATGGCCCAGATAGGGTCCCCAAGAACATATCCACCAGCTCACGGTCTGTTAACGGAGGCTGCACCCTGCCAGCCAGATCCCTCCACTTCTGTGCATACTCTTTGAAACCTTCGCTTGATCCTAGCGACATACCCTGGAGTTGGGTACGTGTAGGAGCAAGGTCTGCATTATATTGATACTGCTTATAAAAAGCAGTAGCCAACTCCTCCCAGTTACGAACTTTGGTCCCATCCAGCTGATAGAACCATTCAAGATGAGTCCCTGAAAGACTCTCCTGGAAGAAGTGGATCCACAAATTCTTGTCCACTGTGTACGGTTGAATCTTCCGCACATAAGATCTGAGGTGTAGCTTGGGACAAGACGCCCTGTCATACTTGGTGAAAGATGGTGCCTTAAACTTGTGAGGAATGATCACACCAGTAGATAAGCCCAAGTCTCTGAAATCCAGCCTAGGAACTTGTTGGATCTCCATTGCATTCAGTCTATCTTCCAACTGCTTATACCGGTCTTCAGCAGGAGGATACTGTTCCTCATTAAAGTCAGTCTCGTTGTCAGAGACTACTGGACTTGAAGCCTTTCCCCCTTGGGGACTGCTCTTGCCTACAGAAGAACCAACTTCTTCATTCTGCAGAGTGTTGCCAAACCTTCGGCCCGAGTTGAAAAGAACAGTTCTCTTCTTCTTCTTCCCCTTCTTCAGGAGTAAAGCCTTCAGCTCTTCTTGGCCTTGAGCCAAACCCATGATCAGTTCCTGAAATTGCGTGTTCTGCGCCTAAAGGACCTTGATAGACATCTCGGTTGATGATGAGTCAGGGTTCATGATGCTGAAATAAACAGCGAAGAACAATAAGCAACCTGAAAAGAAGAATACCTGCTATTCACATGATGAATGGAATGCGTATGATTTATGTTTTCAAAGACAATCGGGAATCAACTTTGTAAACAAAAAGGAACACACTTCATTAGATTCAACTTTGAAACTTAAATTGTTCAACAGATTGCCCTTAGGCGTTACACAAAAGGGAAATACTGAAAAGGGAAATAAAATGGTAAAAGAACATCCAGAGCTCCTTATTGATCCCACAGTCTCCTCTTCTCAGTATGGATGTAATTATTCAGAGCTCGCTCATTCTCCAGCTTCTTTGTCAACTTCTGGATCTTCAATTCCTGCTCGTTGAACTTTTCCCGATAGGAATCCCGCTCTTCTCGCAGTTGCAACCAAGACCTCTTTAATGTCTCATAATCAGTAGGTATTTAAGGAGGGAGGACAGTTGGAGGGGCCCCATCTTTGTCAGGATACGCAAGAATGACGGGTCTGACAACTTCGTATGGCATACCTAACTTCTGAGCACGGATGCGAACCCATTTGTAGTAGGCTTCCATAGGTAGAGAAGTCTTTGGCCCCAACTCTTGTGGGCCAGCTTTATGAACTCTATCCCAAGCCTTGATGAACCTACGACGCAGCTCGTCACTATCCACCTGAAACTCAAAACTGATGTGAGGCACCAACATCTCATGAGGCCCTGCTCTTCTGGCTCTTCCAAACTGACGGAGCGCTAGACATGGATTGTAAGAGATTCCTCCTTGAGTACCAATCAGAGGAACATTAGGATATTCCCCGCAACGATCAATAACAGCTATCTCATCCAAACCTCTGAAAGTCCAAATGATGTCCTTGTCGGTGAGAGACATTAACCTATAAGCCCAACCTCTTCCTTCTTGGTTCTTCAGTACGAACTTAGGGAGGTGCAAAATAAACCACCTCACCAACAAAGGGATACAACACCATAGAGTTCCTCGTCTTCGGGCAGTACGAGCATAAAGTTGTTGCAGGATGTCACCCAAGAGAGTGGGCACATGATTCTGAGACATGAAGATCCTTATGGCGGTGTGTTGTACCCCAAAATTTGCCCTCCCATAAATTGCCAAGTCAAGCTGCAAAATTCCCCAAGGGTTGCACAGTGCAAAGGTCTCCCATACAGTCAAAACTAGGGTTTGTGTTCTGGTCAAGAAAATGAAGTTTCCAAAGGCCCAATCAAGTCTCATATGCCTACAAATATTGTCAAACATCCTCATATCAAGTTTCAAGGCATTCAACTCAAAATTGCACAGTCAAAAAACCTAATTGCACTACAGTCAACTGTAGGGGCAAAATGGTCATTTGACAGTCAAAAGTTCAAATTTTTGGTCAATATATCATTTTTAAGCCACAAACATCATTTGATCAATGCTTGATCATGATTCTCAAAGTTTGGCTAAAAAATCATCAAGATGCAAAAGTTTCCTTATTTGGACAGTTGAAAAAGTCAACTGAAATTGACCAGGGCATAACTTTCACATGGATTATCATAAAAATTCCATCCAAAGCTCATTTTGAAGAGAAAGACATTTCCTACAACTCATCTTCATACTTCAAGTCCAAGAAATGCTCTCACAAAAAGTTATCAATTTCAACATTATAGGTCATTTTCAAAAGTCAACAAAAAGGGACTTTAAGTCAAAGGCCATAACTTGAGATTGGTAAATCAAAATGACATGGGACCAAAGGCATTGGTTAGAGGACTCAAAGACCTTTCCAAAATGTCCAAGAACATGAGAAAAGCTTAAGAATTGAGCAAGTTATGCCTTGTGGAAGTTGGGAAAGTTTTGGATATTTTGAAAAGTCAACATTACTTCAAATGACCCAAAATTGCTAATGGGCCCATTTTTCTTCCACAATTCATCATCCACAACATGTGCACGACCACTTGGCCCAAAGGGAAGTATTTTCTCATTTTTTATTTATTTGAATTTTTATTTATATTAATTCACTTAAATCATTTAAATATATGAAAAATACTTAATTTAACCTAACAAATCTTTTTGTGCATGTTTGATACTCAATAATTCGTGCCTAGCCAAATAAGGAAAGAATTGGACTGATTAGATCATGATTTGCACAAAAGCAGATGGAAAATATTTGGAAAATAAAGCTTGAAAATCAAATCTTCAAAACTATGAATGCAATGGATTTGATTGATTCTTTTTGACCTAATTCACTACTACATATGCCAGGATCACAACCCTAATGCAAATACACACTAAGCTGCGCAAGAAAGCCATTCACAAACTTGAAAAAATTCTCTAAAAACTCAAATCTGAAAAACACTTTTTAGGTGGATTCAAGGCACGAAACTTGTTCCATTGGCTTGCCAAGGTCGTCCAGAAGCGATTGCAATCAAGAACATCCATCAAAACGCGAGGAATTGGTAACATGAACGCCAACTGTATCAAGAAAAATCCATGATCGTATTTTAATTTCTAGACATTCTCATAGCATTTTAATGGTTGATTCGTGTTCATTATGAAGTTTTGAAGCTAACCAATGCATTCAATTATGTTTTTATGCTGTATATGAGATTTCACCATGTTTGAATTTTTGGGTTTACAGAGCTTCAGATTGGGGATTTTAAAACAAGGAAAAATTGAGACTTATGACCACCACCATTGGATTCAACACGTTTGGACGAATGGAAACCAGCACTCGCGCTCAATTTATGAGTGCCGGAGATCTATTCGCTATTTCTTCATATGTTACTTTCAGCAACGCGTGAAAACCGTTGCTTTTGTTATTTGTATTTCAGGAAAAAACAAAACACGATGAAGAAGATGAGTATGTGGCTGCCTGTGAGTGGAGCGTTCAAACCTTCGCGCGCGTTTCCAAGCACTAACCCACGTTTTCCTTTTTATTAATTGTTGTTTATTTATTTAACAAACGCGTTAGTTGGCACAGTTGGCAAGCAGGAACGTTAGCAATGTATATGACCTGGGTTCGAGCCCCAGGTCTTCTTCTTTCAATATTATTTTCCAACTCATCATCATATGCAGGCGTCATATTGAGGACCATCATAGTCCTTCATCATCTATCCATCCACGTGCACACTGAGATCAAATCAAGGGCATAGATTGGAAGCGCATCATAAGCCTGGTCAAAGGTGCCACATAGTGCCTGGAAAAGTCAACGAATTTGAAGGTTATTGGGCTCAGATTTCTTGGGCCAGACCTCCACTTTGGGGACTACCACCCCCCAGGCTTGCATATTTTTCATTCTTCTTTATTTTCCTTATTTATTTAAATCTTTTACTTATAATTATTATTTGTTTAAATTAATTAATTATTTCTATAAAATACAAAAAATGCATAAAAATCAGAAAAAGATAAAAAATATAATAAGTATTTTATTTTAATTATTTTTATAAACAAATTGTATATAATTGAATTTAGTATAAATTAGTGTTTAATTTTAATACTTTTAATAAAAAAATCTAAAAAGAAGTAGAATTAGGTTTAATTAATGTTTTTTCATTCCTTTTTAATTTTTCTTTCTTATAATAATATTTATTTATTTTATTTATTTTTGTAATTAAATTTGCATGTAAATAAATTTAGTTTTAAATTAGGTTGCAATTTTAATTCTTTTCATAATAAAATATAAAAAAAACATAGAATTAGGTTTAATAAATGGTTTATTCCTTTTAATTTTTCTTTTTCACAATAATATTATTTATTTTATTTATTTTCATAATTAAAATTGTACATAAAAATTAGGGTTTAATTTAGGTTAAATTTTAACGTTTTCTTAGTAAATTAAAATAAAATAGAATTAGGGTTAGTGGTTAATTTTAATTAATTCTTTCTTTTTTCTATTAAATCTTAAAATACATAAAAATACCAAAAAACAAAAACAATTTCTTTTCTTAATTAATTAATTCATGTAATTTTAATATTTTGCGAAAGGGTCCAACGCCCTCGTTTCGTTCTTAATTTCTTATTAATTCGCGTATTTATTTTGTTTTCATTATAATAATCATGTACCTCTCCCAAAGCCTTGTAAATAATTGCTCGCACTTTTAATTCTTTATTTACTTTGTTTATTTATTTTCTGTCAAATCGGGTCCTGGTTAATTTTGGCGATGTGGACCCGCGCCGTTTGTAATAGCTTAGAATTTACTTTCCCGCAAATATTTTAACTGTTAATCAAAAGCATGAAAGAATGTATGGATAAAATAAAAACAAGCGTAGAACACCAATAACATGACAAGACAAAATAAACGAATCTGACACACAAATCACACACCACCCCTAGGGTACGCCTCACTGTTGCCTTGCCTCGAAAGGTGATCGTCGAGTAGAGGATGTCTTAGTAAGTCCTCATGATCCGGGAACCTGGCATGAGGGTAGCTTCTAAGGTGTCTTCCTATTGCTCTGGTGATCACCATGTCCCGAACCTTCGAATTGACCCGAACACCTCCAATGGTGGTGCTACCTACCTCTCAATGGTGGGATGGCACTACTTTAAAGGACATTTACACAGACGAATTCCTTAGGGTAGGTAGATGACTCTAGATACTTGCTCTAATTTCAAAAACAAATCAAAAATACTTTTCACACCAACACCTTTTCAAAAAGCTTTCGAAAACAATTTTTCAAACACTCTTGAGGACTGATACAAGAGTCGAACTGAAATTTTCAAAGAAACTTTTTAAAACCCACAGTTGAAAAGCAAACAAACCACCTTTTGAAAACACAAATGAGCAAGTATCTAAGAGCCCATGGATAACCATGGATAGAAAGGGTGCTAACACCTTCCCTTTCTATAAATCTATCTCCCGAACCGAGAGCAATCTCTTTAAGGAATTTTTCTGTGCTTTTGTCCTTTCCATTTGGAGAAAATAAAAGACGGTGGCGACTCTTGCTTCCGCGACATTTCGCGAACCAGCGTTAAACAGTCAGTTCCAGATCCACCGATCACAGAACTGGCGACTCTGCTGGGGATACCTTTATAAAGTGAGGTGTACCTTAGGGCTAGCTCATAACTATGTTTTCAATTGTTTTCCTTGTGTGCTTTAAATTGTGGGTTGTTTGGGAGTTCTATAGATCCTAACCCGGATCTGGGGATACCTTCTTAGAAAGTAGCAACAAGGCTGTGAGGGAACTGTGCGGGGTATACCGACATGGTTGAAATAGTCTGCTACGTTGATGTGGCACTTTGGTGTGTACCGGTAACCCTTGAGTTCAGTCAAGGAGAGTACGGGGCCTCCGCGTGGTGTCGTGAAGCATCAACAGACCTTAGGAACCTTAATTGAACTATCTTGGCCTCTTTAGGGTAGTGAGATAACTGACTTTGGTGCAGTCCGAGGTTGTGTGATACTCGATACTACACTCAATTGAGGGTTGCTTTCCTGGAATATTTCGGTCGCCAGTTCAGTGGCTAAATCGAAACGATGAACAATGAAAGCAATCCCGTGATATTGGGATCCTTAGAACCCGGTTACTTTGATTAGGACAGGTTGAACCCACCAACTTCAAGAGGGTACTACCCAGACCCCATGCAGGCCTTAAACCTTAAGGGCTTGTCTTGTGTGCCTTTTGTGCCTTACATGTTTGTCCTTGTAAATATCTGTGGTGTGTTTAATCATAGCATCATGACATCATCCAGCATCATATGCATTGACTAACCATTTCAGGGGTTCGAATTTTCATCTTTGTTCTTGTTTTGTAGGACATGGAAACTGTTCGTAGAAAGACAATTCAAATCAGTCTTGTAAGGATCCCTCCTCAGCTTAAGGAGCTTATATCCAGGATCCCCGAGAACTCTTCATTCAGTGAAAGACATGGAAGCCTCATCAGCTTGGTCAACACCAACATTGAGGAAGATATGATAAAGGTCCTGTTCCAATTCTTCGACCCTCTGCATCACTGTTTCACCTTCTTGGATTATCAGTTGGTACCTACATTGGAGGAGTTCTCCCGGCTCCTGAAGATCCCTATCCTTGATCAGCTACCCTTCAACGGTACAGAAAAGGAACCTAAGCTTGAAGAGATTGCTAAAGCCTTGCACCTACAATCATCTGACCTCAAGGGACATTGGGAAGTTAGAAGTGGTATCAAAGGGTTCCTAGCCAGGTTTCTGCTTGAAAAAGCCCATGAATGTTGGAACTCTCTTGACTTGCGAGCTTTTGAAGAGGTTGTGGCCCTCCTTGTCTATGGTTTGGTGTTGTTCCCTAATCCAGATCAGCTTATTGATATCAGTGCTGTTCAGATCTTTATGTCCAGGAATCCCATACCTACGTTGCTGGGGGACATCCTTCACTCATGTTACACTCGAACCATGAGAAAACAAGGTGTCCTTATGTGTTGCACTCCTCTCCTGGGAAGGTGGTTTATTTCGCACCTTCCACAATCAGTCTTGAAGAATGAGCGAGGTTTGAGATGGTCACAACGGTTGATGACTCTTACACATGCAGATATACATTGGTGCCCTAGGTCCAGAGAAGATGTCACTATCATTGATCGTTGCGGGGAGTACCCTAATGTTCCTTTACTTGGAATCAGAGGAGGTATTACTTATAACCCATGCCTGGCTTGGAGACAGTTTGGTTATGCTCGGAGGGATGGTCCTCATGACATGTTAATTCCTGACATAGTTTTTGACTTCGACAACGATACTTAAGGACTTCGCCAGAGATTTATCAGAGCCTGGAGGATGCCAAGTAGGATAGACAGCAAGACACTGGGGCACAGGAACTCCATCCCGTTGGAACCTTATCTCAAGTGGGTACGAGCCCGCTCCCAGAAGCTAGTAATGCCTTATCCTCATATGCTCCCTGTGATCAAAGAACCAGTCTTGGAAGGAGAAGTGTCCTACACTGTTCAGCACCCTGATATGCCCACATCCTGGGAAGAGATGCAGAAGAGCTGGATCCAGCTTAAGGAGGAAAGGAATTCTCTTGAGACTAGTCTACATGCCAGTGAAAAGAAGGTCTTGGAGCTCACCCGCCTGTTGCATGAGGAGAGGAATTTCAACACTTACATAGCTCCAAAGAGGATGCGCAGCATATTTTGGGATTGATTTGATTTTTGTATTATTTTGCCCATGAGGCTGTGATGTATTAAACAATGATTTCCTTAATGATAACGTGTGTTCCTTTTTGTCTACAACAAATTTGAACTTTCGAACCCTTGAATGCATTGCATAAACACATCTCATTCATCATGTGCATAGCAGGTTTTTCCTCTTTTCAGGTTGCTTACAGTTCTTCGCTGTTTATTTCAGCATCATGAATCCTGAGTCTTCATCAACTGAGACCTCCATCAAGGCTCTTCAAGTGCAGAATGCACAATTCCAGGAATTAATCAAGGGTCTGGCTCAAGGCCAAGAAGAACTGAAGGCTATGCTCCTGAAGAAGGAGAAGAAGAAGAAGAGAAGAACTATTCTGTTCAACTCGGGCCGAAGGTTTGGCAATACTCTGCAGCAAGAAGAGGCTGGTTCTTCTGTTGGCAAGAGTAGTCCTCAGGCAGAAGCAAGGGTTCCTAGTCCGGTAGTCTCCGACAACGAGACAGATTTTGATGAAGAGCAGTACCCTCCTGCAGACGACAAATACAAGCAACTGGAAGATAGGTTAAAGGCTATGGAGATTCAACAGGTACCGGGGCTGGATTTCGGAGATCTGGGTTTGTCAACTGGTGTGATCATCCCTCACAAGTTCAAAGCACCATCCTTCTCTAAGTATGACGGGGCGTCTTGTCCCAAGTTGCATCTAATGTCCTATGTTCGGAAAATTCAGCCGTACTCTGCGGATAAGAATTTATGGATCCACTTCTTCCAGGAGAGTCTTTCAGGGACTCATCTCGAATGGTTCTATCAGTTGGATGGGACCAAGATTCGTAACTGGGAGGAGTTGGCTACTGCTTTCTATAAGCAGTATCAATATAATGCCGACCTTGCCCCTACGCGTACCCAACTCCAGGGTATGTCGTTAGGTGCAAGCGAAGGTTTTAAAGAGTACGCTCAGAAGTGGAGAGACCTGGCTGGCAGGGTGCAACCACCTTTGATTGATCGGGAGTTGGTAGACATGTTTTTGGGGACCCTATCTGGGCCATTTTTCAACCATCTCATTGGGAATTCTTCTGCTGGGTTCACTGATTTGATTCTAACTGGAGAGAGAATTGAAGCTGGGTTGAAGTCTGGGAAGATTGCGAAGGGTGCATCGTCTAGTTCGGAAAAGAAACCATTCAAGAAGGAGTCTAGTGCCGTATATGGTTCCAAGAGATCAGAGAGACCTGAGCGCCGCCAATCTGTCAGTGCGGTAATGATTGCTAAGCCTGCTGCCGCTCCTCGGCCGACCAATACTCAAAGGGCTGAAAGACCCCGGAGGGAGTTTACTCGGTTAAGCATGACCCTATCGCAGATCCTGCCACAATTGCTATCCACCAATCTGGTGACTGCCAGGGAGGCTCTGAAGTTCCCCAATACCGCATCTCCTAAGTACAACCCGAACGCTCGTTGTGCTTACCATTCAGATAGCCCGGGGAACTCTACTGACGACTGTTGGGCATTAAGGAACAAGCTGCAGGACCTTATTGACGCCAAGGAGGTACAATTTGAGGCATCTGAGAAGCCTAATGTAGTGACAGCTCCCCTGCCTGCTCATGGGGTGAATGCTATTGGGGACGAAGAGGAAGTTGATGAAGATGAGTTCGATAGCTGGATCTACCTAGCAATCGACGGTGGACTTAACAATTGGAGCGCAAAAGACAATATCCCTGTTTCTCTTGTTACTGAGTAATGAATTCCTATGTTTTGTTATTTTGTAATAAACAATAAATAAACTCTTTGGCCCGGTGTCTTACCCGAGGCACCGTGGTATCATTTGTGAGGGCATATAAATTGTCATTTCATATATCATGAATGAAAATCTTGGACGTATTTTCGCATTACAAATATTGTGCTCCTTTTCTGTCTTTCTTTCCTTTATATATACTTCAAAACAGCTGTATTTACACACACACTCACTCATACAGGTTCCAATCCACTCTGGATCTCACTGATAACAACTCTGCTACTGCCAATTATGACTTCGAAAATCCGATCAACTTAGCCGAAGACGAAGGTGAAGATGATTGCGAAGTGCCTGGCGAGCTTGCAAGACTGTTGCTTCAGGAAGAAAGGGCAATTCAACCCCATGAAGAGCCAGTGGAAATAATAAACTTGGGCACTGAGGGAGACAGGAAAGAGGTAAAGATTGGTGCCAACCTAGAGCTCAGCGTGAAGCAACGGTTAACCAAGATGTTACATGATTATATAGAGATCTTTGCCTGGTCCTACGAAGACATGCCCGGGTTGGATACCGATATTGTGGTCCATCACTTGCCAACTAGGGAAGACTGCCCTCCAGTTAAGCAAAAGGTCTGTCGGATGCGTCCAGAGATGTCTGAGAAGATTAAAGCCGAAGTTATGAAACAGTTTGATGCTGGGTTCCTTGCAGTGACTTCTTACCCTCAGTGGGTTGCTAATGTGGTGCCGGTACCTAAAAAGGACGGTAAGGTCAGAATGTGTGTCGACTACAGGGATCTGAACAGGGCCAGCCCCAAAGATGACTTCCCCCTACCTCACATTGATGTCCTTGTGGATAATACAGCTCAGCATAAGGTGTTCTCTTTCATGGATGGCTTTTCAGGTTACAATCAGATCAAGATGGCACCTGAAGACATGGAAAAGACTACATTTGTTACTCAGTGGGGCACCTTCTGCTACAAGGTCATGCCATTTGGATTAAAGAATGCTGGGGCAACCTACCAACGTGCCATGGTTGCTTTATTTCATGACATGATCCATCATGAGATAGAAGTGTATGTTGACGACATGATCGCAAGGTCCCAGACGGAGGAAGAGCACCTAGATCATCTGCAGAAGTTGTTTGACCGGTTGAAACTGTACAAGCTGAGGTTGAACCCGAACAAGTGCACCTTCGGGGTAAGATCGAGAAAGTTGCTAGGCTTCGTGGTAAGTGATAAGGGAATTCAAGTGGACCCTGCTAAGGTCAAACCTATTCAAGAGATGCTAGTCCCTAAGACAGAGAAGGAAGTCAGAGGCTTTTTAGGACGCCTGAATTACATTGCTCGGTTCATCTCACATCTGACTGCTACCTGTGAGCCAATCTTCAAGCTGCTGAAGAAAGATCAGGTAGTACGTTGGAACGATGAATGTCAGGCTGCTTTTGACAAAATCAAAGAGTATCTCCAAGAACCACCTATCCTTATGCCACCGGTTGAAGGGAGACCTCTGATACTATATCTGACAGTGCTGGACAATTCAATGGGGTGCGTGCTGGGGCAGCATGACGAGTCCGGCCGAAAAGAGCATGCCATTTATTACCTTAGCAAAAAGTTTACCGACTGTGAGACCCGATACTCACTGCTTGAGAAAACTTGCTGCGCTTTGGTATGGGCTGCTCGCCGGCTGAGACAGTATATGCTGACTCACACTACCTTGTTGATCTCAAAGATGGATCCTATAAAGTACATATTCGAAAAGCCTGCTCTGTCTGGAAGAATTGCAAGATGGCAAATGATCTTGACGGAATATGACATTCAGTACACAACCCAGAAAGCCATCAAGGGGAGTGTATTGGCAGACCACTTGGCACATCAAGCTGTGGATGACTATCAATCAATGAACTTCGAGTTTCCGGACGAAAGCATCATGATAGTAACTGATTGTGAAGTACCTGGACCGGATGAAGGACCTGAACCAGGATCCCGATGGTCTATGCACTTTGACGGAGCCTCCAATGCTTTGGGAAATGGTATCGACGCCATCATCATATCTCCTCAAGGTACTCATACTCCACTCACTGCCCGACTGTGTTTCAACTGTACCAACAACATGGCGGAGTATGAGGCGTGCATCATGGGTCTTCAAGCTGCGATCGACCTAAGGATCAAATTTCTAAGTGTCTTCGGAGATTCCGCTCTTGTGATCAATCAGATCAAAGGAGAGTGGGATACGAAACATCCAAACTTGATTCCTTACAGAGAATGTGTGCTGGCCCTGATCCCCCACTTCACAAAGATAACCTTTGAGCACTTCCCAAGAGAAGAGAACCAGTTAGCGGACGCGTTAGCTACAATGTCTTCTATGTTCAAAGTTAAATGGGATAATGAGGCTCCCCGGATCATCATTTGGAAACTGGACGAACCGACATACTGTTGTGATCTCGAAACCGAATTGGTGACTGAGAAGCCTTGGTACCATGAAGTGAAGAGATATTTGGAAACTCAGGAATATCCTGAAGGTGCCTCTATCAATGATAAGAAATTCCTGAGGAGGTTTGCAGCAAAGTTCTTCCTTAGCAATGGCATCTTGTACAAGCGAAACCATGATTCAACTTTACTGCGTTGTGTGAATAAAGCTGAAGCAGAAAGAATCATGGAAGAGCTGCATGAAGGGACCTTTGGTACACATTCCAGTGGACACACTATGGCTAAGAAGATCCTACGGGCAGGATATTACTGGTCCACAATGGAAGCTGATTGCTACCAACATTCCAGGACATGCCACAAGTGCCAGATTTATGCAGACAAGGTGCATGTTCCTCCGGTTCCCCTGAATGTTTTGACTGCGCCTTGGCCATTTGCAATGTGGGGCATAGACATGATCGGTGAGATAAAACCTACGGCATCTAATGGACATCGCTTCATCCTAGTGGCGATTGATTATTTTACGAAGTGGGTTGAGGCAGCATCCTATGCTACGGTAACCAAGACTGTGGTGGCACGGTTCATTCGGCATAACCTGATCTGTCGGTACGGCGTCCCTGAGCGGATTATTACAGACAACGGTACCAATCTGAATAACAAAATGATCGCTGAGCTCTGCGAACAGTTCAAGATACAGCACCACAATTCTTCGCCTTACAGACCGAAGATGAATGGGGTTGTAGAAGCAGCAAATAAGAACATCAAGAAAATCGTGCAGAAGATGACAGTGACCTATAAAGATTGGCACGAGATGTTACCGTTCGCCCTACATGGGTACCGTACCTCAGCTAGGACGTCAACCGGGGCAACTCCTTTCTCTCTGGTTTATGGCATGGAGGCAGTCTTGCCGGTCGAAGTACAAATACCCTCTCTCCGGATAATGAAGGATGCAAATCTGAACGAAGATGATTGGATCCAGACACGACTTGATCAGCTAAACCTCATTGATGAAAAGAGACTTGCTGCTATCTGTCATGGTCAGACGTACCAAAAACGAATGATCAAGGCATTTAACAAAAAGGTCAGACCACAGGAATATCAAGTTGGGGATCTGGTAATCAAGAGAATCATCCTTCCTCAGAGTGATCCAAGGGGCAAATGGACCCCTACGTACGAAGGGCCATTTGTGGTTAAGCATGTGTTCTCAGGAGGAGCCATGATATTAACCAATATGGATGGTGACGACCTTCCTCACCCCGCCAATGCAGACATAGTAAAAAAATACTACGCATGAAAAAAGACCCGCTAGGCTGACATGCCTAGGCAAAAATTAGGGCTTCCCGTCGAACCAAAAGAGTTCGGGCAAAATGAAGGGATGAAAATAAAAAAAATCTGTACACCCGGCAAGTCGAAAACCTGAAAAGGCGGCTTGGGCAAAAATGGGTATCCCAGTGGACTGAAAACCCGAAAGGGCGGTCCAGGAAAAAAATTAGGGATAAAGCGTAATACTATGTCTCATTGATCACTTTACATCCAGAATCCAGTATCTACATCAAGTTCAGACGGCATCGATCAGTCAGCTTCACCTTCAACCAAGGTCATCAAGTGATGAGACGCTCGGAGTTATAAAGGCAATAGCAGAGTTGAAACCCAGTGGGATCATTCACTTCACACAGCTGTTCTATTTTCTTTTGTACAAAATTTGTATAAACTCTCTTGTTCGGCGACGTTCCTCTTACTAGGACGTCAGCCTCTTGTACACAAAACGCCTATTTACAGGCCATTCAAAATCAATACAAATATATTTTCAGTTAAACGTGCCAAGTGTTTTTCTTTTTCCGTTTTGTTTTGCGAAGAACGTCCAAGGTTCAATTTGTGATATATGCATTGACAATAATTTGCTAACTCATAAATAGTTGCATACGAAACAAAGGAATTAATTGCAGGTGACACTAGAAACAGGGGCAATAAAGAGTTGTCTGAGCAGTCTAATTGTTCTATCCTCCAAGGTACCAAGGTAGGTTCGGCTAAAGAATACGACCAATACATCTTAATTCCCCAGAGAGTAAGCAAGTCAGTGCACCCTCTCCAAGCAGAATCATCAAATCTTAAGGAAATTGAGTATCCTCCAGTAGATCTCAATACTTCCCCAGCAGCATATATATTCATAACAAGTATCCCCGGCAGTCTTGGTCTAAAGATTGTTCCCCGGCGGCAGACCAGCATTCAAAGGAATCACTTTCCCCAGCATATCAAAACTTCCCCAAGAGTCCAGTCCAATCCAGTTCCCCAGGAAAGTTGGAATCTATCTCCCCAAGCAGTAAGCTTATCCCCAGTATATTCTGGAAGCTTATCCCCTCGCGGAGCAAACGCGTCGTCCGGCTTGATTTAAAGAGTTATTTCCTTAACAGGATATAACTGGGTTATCCTCAGCCAAAAGCCACGGAAAGGTCGTCGTCAACACAGTTCCTTCTTATCCCTAGCGAAGTCTATCAGCACTTCCAATACAACAAGGGTATCCCCAGCAAATTATTATCAACACTCAGCAAGGTATCTCTCTCCCCACAGAGTATCACTCCCCAGCGTGATCGCTAGAGTACTTTTCTCCCCGCAGAACCTTCCATTTGCCAAGTTTATTCCTCAACGGAGTCATCTTCTCCTACCGGTATTCTTGCAGTTATTACCCCCAGCAGAAACGAAGAAGCTTATTCTTCAACATCAGCCCAGGATATGACTTCCCGGCACCCGTCAAGGATTTACTTTCCTAGACGAAAACATACATTCATAAAATATCACATGCATCATTATAGCATGCATAGACGCGTTATATCATACAAATCTCATTTATGTTGAGAACATCATTGCTTGATCCATATCATGCATTGCATATGACTGACCTTTACCGTTCAGGAAAGATGCAGTTTAAATTCTCAATCATATTTCAAGACCTAGACCGGTTCAGTTAATCGACTCAAAAGATTTCCTATCCAGTCCAAGGCCTTCTCTAGTCCAGCTAAATCGACGCCCAACAGATTTTTCTGATAAAAACTCAGCAGAAGTTATTCCAGATTATAATTCCCTATTGGTTCTCTCTCCGACGGTGCATGAGATTTCCATTTTAGGGTTTTCTTTAAGATTATAATTTTCAGATGTTTCCCTCTCCGACGGTGAGTGAGGTGATAGTCTCCTATGGTTCCCTCTCCGACGGTGAGTGAGGTGGTAAGTCCTTTTCAGATGTTTCCCTCTCCGACGGTGAGTGAGGTGATAGTCTCCTATGGTTCCCTCTCCGACGGTGAGTGAGGTGGTAAGTCCTTTTCAGATGTTTCCCTCTCCGACGGTGAGTGAGGTGATAGTCTCCTATGGTTCCCTCTCTGACGGTGAGTGAGGTGGTAAGTCCTTTTCAGATGTTTCCCTCTCCGACGGTGAGTGAGGTGATAGTCTCCTATGGTTCCCTCTCCGACGGTGAGTGAGGTGGTAAATCCTTTTCAGATGTTTCCCTCTCCGACGGTGAGTGAGGTGATAGTCTCCTATGGTTCCCTCTCCGGCGGTGAGTGAGGTGATAATTCCTTTCCAGATAGTTCCCTCTCCGGCGGTGAGTGAGGTGATTCCCTTTCAGATTATAATTGCCTATGGTTCTCTTCCCGATACTGCAAAGATGGTAATTCTCAACGAGCGTTGTTGAAGTTAAAATCACCCAAGGTTCTCTTACCATTCATGCTAAGGTAGCAACCATCCCTGGTTCATTCATCATCTTGTGAAGCTCCAGACTCAGCTCCTGTAACCAGTCAGGACATATCTACGCCAAGCATCTGAAATCAACTCCTGCAACGTGTCAGGTACTCATGTTTCTTTTGCAGGTATGCAGGTTCTCGCTAAGGAATCTCTTATGCGATCAACCCCCAGATGGCATCTATAAGCCCATCCTCCTATCCATCAATCTCCAAATGGCATCTATAAGCCCATTCCCACCATCACTGCTACTATGTGAGCGCAAATTTCTGGGCACTCTAGTGTTCAATCATCTTCCACCCTCGGATTACGAAAGGCACGTCAGCCAATCTGCATCCTCAGGTCTAAGAAGATTGAACAGGGGCAACTGTTGTACCCCAAAATTTGCCCTCCCATAAATTGCCAAGTCAAGCTGCAAAATTCCCCAAGGGTTGCACAGTGCAAAGGTCTCCCATACAGTCAAAACTAGGGTTTGTGTTCTGGTCAAGAAAATGAAGTTTCCAAAGGCCCAATCAAGTCTCATATGCCTACAAATATGGTCAAACATCCTCATATCAAGTTTCAAGGCATTCAGCTCAAAATTGCACAGTCAAAAAACCTAATTGCACTACAGTCAACTGTAGGGGCAAAATGGTCATTTGACAGTCAAAAGTTCAAATTTTTGGTCAATATATCATTTTGAAGCCACAAACATCATTTGATCAATGCTTGATCATGATTCTCAAAGTTTGGCTCAAAAATCATCAAGATGCAAAAGTTTCCTTATTTGGACAGCTGAAAAAGTCAACTGAAATTGACCAGGGCATAACTTTCACATGGATTATCAGAAAAATTCCATCCAAAGCTCATTTTGAAGAGAAAGACATTTCCTACAACTCATCCTCATACTTCAAGTACAAGAAATGCTCTCACAAAAAGTTATCAATTTCAACATTATAGGTCATTTTCAAAAGTCAACAAAAAGGGACTTTAAGTCAAAGGCCATAACTTGAGATTGGTAAATCAAAATGACATGGGACCAAAGGCATTGGTTAGAGGACTCAAAGACCTTTCCAAAATGTCAAAGAACATGAGAAAAGCTTAAGAATTGAGCAAGTTATGCCTTGTGGAAGTTGGGAAATTTTTGGATATTTTGAAAAGTCAACATTACTTCAAATGACCCAAAATTGCTAATGGGCCCATTTTTCTTCCACAATTCATCATCCACAACATGTGCACGACCACTTGGCCCAAAGGGAAGTATTTTCTCATTTTTTATTTATTTGAAATTTTATTTATATTAATTCACTTAAATCATTTAAATATATGAAAAATACTTAATTTAACCTAACAAATCTTTTTGTGCATGTTTGATACTCAACAATTCGTGCCTAGCCAAATAAGGAAAGAATTGGACTGATTAGATCATGATTTGCACAAAAGCACATGGAAAATATTTGGAAAATAAAGCTTGAAAATCAAATCTTCAAAACTATGAATGCAATGGATTTGATTGATTCTTTTTGACCTAATTCACTACTACATATGCCAGGATCACAACCCTAATGCAAATACACACTAAGCTGCGCAAGAAAGCCATTCACAAACTTGAAAAAATTCTCTAAAAACTCAAATCTGAAAAACACTTTTTAGGTGGATTCAAGGCACGAAACTTGTTCCATTGGCTTGCCAAGGTCGTCCAGAAGCGATTGCAATCAAGAACATCCATCAAAACGCGAGGAATTGGTAACATGAACGCCAACTGTATCAAGAAAAATCCATGATCGTATTTTAATTTCTAGACATTCTCATAGCATTTTAATGGTTGATTCGTGTTCATTATGAAGTTTTGAAGCTAACCAATGCATTCAATTATGTTTTTATGCTGTATATGCGATTTCACCATGTTTGAATTTTAGGGTTTACAGAGCTTCAGATTGGGGATTTTAAAACGAGGAAAAATTGAGACTTATGACCACCACCATTGGATTCAACACGTTTGGACGAATGGAAACCAGCACTTGCGCTCAATTTATGAGTGCCGGAGATCTATTCGCTATTTCTTCATATGTTACTTTCAGCAACGCGTGAAAACCGTTGCTTTTGTTATTTGTATTTCAGGAAAAAACAAAACACGATGAAGAAGATGAGTATGTGGCTGCCTGTGAGTGGAGCGTTCAAACCTTCGCGCGCGTTTCCAAGCACTAACCCACGTTTTCCTTTTTATTAATTGTTGTTTATTTATTTAACAAACGCGTTAGTTGGCACAGTTGGCAAGCAGGAACGTTAGCAATGTATATGACCTGGGTTCGAGCCCCAGGTCTTCTTTTTTCAATATTATTTTCCAACTCATCATCATATGCAGGCGTCATATTGAGGACCATCATAGTCCTTCATCATCTATCCATCCACGTGCACACTGAGATCAAATCAAGGGCATAGATTGGAAGCGCATCATAAGCCTGGTCAAAGGTGCCACATAGTGCCTGGAAAAGTCAACGAATTTGAAGGTTATTGGGCTCAGATTTCTTGGGCCAGACCTCCACTTTGGGGACTACCACCCCCCAGGCTTGCATATTTTTCATTCTTCTTTATTTTCCTTATTTATTTAAATCTTTTACTTATAATTATTATTTGTTTAAATTAATTAATTATTTCTATAAAATACAAAAAATGCATAAAAATCAGAAAAAGATAAAAAATATAATAAGTATTTTATTTTAATTATTTTTATAAACAAATTGTATATAATTGAATTTAGTATAAATTAGGGTTTAATTTTAATACTTTTAATAAAAAAATCTAAAAAGAAGTAGAATTAGGTTTAATTAATGTTTTTTCATTCCTTTTTAATTTTTCTTTCTTATAATAATATTTATTTATTTTATTTATTTTTGTAATTAAATTTGCATGTAAATAAATTTAGTTTTAAATTAGGTTGCAATTTTAATTCTTTTCATAATAAAATATAAAAAAAACATAGAATTAGGTTTAATAAATGTTTTATTCCTTTTAATTTTTCTTTTTCACAATAATATTATTTATTTTATTTATTTTCATAATTAAAATTGTACATAAAAATCAGGGTTTAATTTAGGTTAAATTTTAACGTTTTCTTAGTAAATTAAAATAAAATAGAATTAGGGTTAGTGGTTAATTTTAATTAATTCTTTCTTTTTTCTATTAAATCTTAAAATACATAAAAATACCAAAAAACAAAAACAATTTCTTTTCTTAATTAATTAATTCATGTAATTTTAATATTTTGCGAAAGGGTCCAACGCCCTCGTTTCGTTCTTAATTTCTTATTAATTCGCGTATTTATTTTGTTTTCATTATAATAATCATGTACCTCTCCCAAAGCCTTGTAAATAATTGCTCGCACTTTTAATTCTTTATTTACTTTGTTTATTTATTTTCTGTCAAATCGGGTCCTGGTTAATTTTGGCGATGTGGACCCGCGCCGTTTGTAATAGCTTAGAATTTACTTTCCCGCAAATATTTTAACTGTTAATCAAAAGCATGAAAGAATGTATGGATAAAATAAAAACAAGCGTAGAACACCAATAACATGACAAGACAAAATAAACGAATCTGACACACAAATCACACACCACCCCTAGGGTACGCCTCACTGTTGCCTTGCCTCGAAAGGTGATCGTCGAGTAGAGGATGTCTTAGTAAGTCCTCATGATCCGGGAACCTGGCATGAGGGTAGCTTCTAAGGTGTCTTCCTATTGCTCTGGTGATCACCATGTCCCGAACCTTCGAATTGACCCGAACACCTCCAATGGTGGTGCTACCTACCTCTCAATGGTGGGATGGCACTACTTTAAAGGACATTTACACAGACGAATTCCTTAGGGTAGGTAGATGACTCTAGATACTTGCTCTAATTTCAAAAACAAATCAAAAATACTTTTCACACCAACACCTTTTCAAAAAGCTTTCGAAAGCAATTTTTCAAACACTCTTGAGGACTGATACAAGAGTCGAACTGAAATTTTCAAAGAAACTTTTTAAAACCCACAGTTGAAAAGCAAACAAACCACCTTTTGAAAACACAAATGAGCAAGTATCTAAGAGCCCATGGATAACCATGGATAGAAAGGGTGCTAACACCTTCCCTTTCTATAAATCTATCTCCCGAACCGAGAGCAATCTCTTTAAGGAATTTTTCTGTGATTTTGTCCTTTCCATTTGGAGAAAATAAAAGACGGTGGCGACTCTTGCTTCCGCGACATTTCGCGAACCAGCGTTAAACAGTCAGTTCCAGATCCACCGATCACACAGTGACATTGATGAAGTTGTCTAGATTAGGAAACAAGACTAGCCCATAGATTAAGAGAGCCAAGATGTCTTCATATGCCCTAAAGTCCAAGTCATTCCAGAAACTGTTAGCTTTACCAATCAGAAACTTGGCCAAGAAACCCTTAACCCCGCTTCTAGTCACCCAGTTGTCCATTACTTCTTGATGTGTCAAAGGAAGAGCTGCAGCAACCTCCTCAAGCCTGAGGGTCTTTTCCCAACCAGTAAAAGGGAGTATGATCCAAGATAGGGATACCAAGCAGATCAGAGAACTCTTCCAGGGTAGGGACCAGCTGGAAGTCTTGAAAGGTGAAGCACTGGTACAGAGGGTCATAGAACTGGGTCAGGACACTCATCAGCTGTTGATCCCGCTTTGCTGTGACTAAACTGAGAAGAGAGCCATGCCTCTGGATGAAGGAAGTGGTATTTGGAATTCTGCTAACCAACTCTTCAAGTAACTCAGGTGGGTGAACAAAGTTGAACCGGATAGTATTCCTTCGCATAGGCATCATGATGTCCTACAAAACAGAGCAAAGGTGAAACCCTCTTGTCTTTGAAATGGTCAGTCCTTATGCAGGATGCATGCAATGCTCATGATGTTATGATGTTATGATAAAGCATACCACAAACATTTATAAAGGCAAACATGATAAGGCACACAAGTCACACAAGACAAGCCCTTAAAGTTTAGGCCAGCATGAGGTCTAGGTATTACCCTCTTTCAGTTTGTTGGTTCATACCTGTCCTATCAAAAGTAACTGGGTTCTTAGAGGATCCCAATATCATTGACTACCCTCAATCGGTCATAACTCCAACATCACAATCTTTTCTTGCGGCCAGAACCATCACGAGAGTTTAGCCTCAATAGGCGTAGCATACTGCTACTGTTCTAATGGCCAAGTTGTGTCATTTAAGGTTCTAAGGTCTGTTGGTGCTTAATGACTCCTCAGAAGACCCATATTCTCCTCGTTGCAACACAAGGGATATCGGTACAGACCAAGGTGCCACACCAACGTAGCCACTGCTTCACCCATGTCGGTCTACGCGGGACATGTCCCTCACAGCTTATGCTACCTAACAGGGTATCCCAGATCCGGGTTAGGATCTATGTAACTCCGATGCAACCCACAATAATAAAGCAAACAAGCACAACAATTGAAAACACAAGTGATCTTAGTCCTAAGGTACACCTCACTTTATAAGTGTCCCCAGCAGAGTCGCCAGTTCTGTGATCAGTGGATCTGGAACTGACTGTTTAACGCTGGTTCGCGAAATGTTGCGGAAGCAAGAGTCACCACCGTCTTTTATTTTCTCCAAATGGAAAGGACAAAAGCACAGAAAAATTCCTTATTGAGATTAGTTCTCGGTTCGGGAGGTAGATTTATAGAAAGGGAAGGTGTTAGCACCCTTTCTATCCATGGTTATCCATGGGCTCTTAGATACTTGCTCATTTGTGTTTTCAAAATGTTTGTTTGCTTTTCAACTGTGGGTTTAAAAAAGTTTCGTTTAAAATTTCAGTTCGACTCTTGTATCAGTCCTCAAGAGTGTTTGAAAAATTGCTTTTGAAAGCTTTTTGAAAGGTGTCGGTGTGAAAAGAAGTTTTTGATTTGTTTTGAAATTAGAGCAAGTATCTACGAGTCATCTACCTACCCTAAGGAATTAGTCTGTGTAAATGTCCTTAAGGTAATGCCATCCCACCATTGAGAGGTAGGTAGCACCACCGTTGGAGGTGTTCGGGTCAATTCGAGGGTTCGGGACATTGTGGTCACCAGAGCAATAGGAAGACACCTTAGAAGCTACCCTCACGCCATGTTCATGGACATGAGGACTTACTAAAACATCCTCTACTCGACGACCACTTTTCGAGGGGCAAGGCAACAATGAGACGTACCCTAGGGGTGGTGTGTGAATTGTGTGTCATTTTCAATTATGTTTATCTTGTTCATGCATTTGTGATCTACGCTTTGTTTTTATTTTTGGAATTCATTCTTTCATGCAAATTATTAGCAGTTAAAAGGTGCGGAATTAAAAGTCCTACGCTATTACAAAGGCGCAGGTCTACATCGCCAAATTAATCCAAGACCCGATTTGAAATAAAAATGCGGAAAGATAAATATCCTAATTAATCTATTACAAGGCTTTGGGATAAATACATTACATTCACAAAAGAAATAAAAATAAAAGCGCGGGAAGGAACTATAATCAAATGCGAGGGCGTTGAACCCTTTGAAGAAGTTAAATTAAAATTATTAGTGAATTAATGATTAAAAAAAAAGAACTTATTTTTTATGTTTTTTTTTGTATTTATGAAATTAAGGAAAATTAAAATGGAATTAAAAGTTAATTAAAACCCTAGTTCTAAATTGTTTTTGATTTATTAAAAAAAATATTTTAGTTTGACCTAATTTACATTAATTATTTACATGGCATATTTATTTACAAAAAATAATTAACAATTAAATATGGTGAAAAAGAAAAAAAGAATAAAAGTACAAAAACCCTAATTTCTACATTTTTTTAGTTTATTAAGAAAGCATTAAAATTAAACCTAAAATTAAAACTAAATTAATTATTACATTTATTTACAAAATAATATTAATTAATATTAACAAAGCATATTTTTTATTGTTGTATGATTTTCTGTTTTTTTTTTATATTTTATGAAAATTAATTTTGATGAATTAACTAAAATAAATAAAACAAATAAATAGAAAAAATGAAAAGAAAGAAAATAATATGCAAACCAATGGGGGGTGTTGACCCCAATTTGGGAGGTATGATCAGCAATCAGGCCCAATGAATTCAAGCCCTTGGTTGACTTTTCAAGGACGCGTGTGGATCTGCTGACCAAGGTGCATGGTGGAGATCCTGTGTTGGCCCTTGGATTCATCTCCTGAGACATGTGGCGTGCCCAGAGATAGAGTTGTATGGTGGTCCCTGAAAGGTACGCTGCACAGAAATATGGAAAGCAAAATAATATTGAGAAGGGAGGGGACCTGGGAATCGAACCCAGGTCCCAACGTTTGCCAAATGCACGTTCCACCATCTGAGCTGTATGCGCGTGTTTGTTAGCCAATGGAATATAAATAATATAAATGAAACAAGCGCTTATAGTATTAACCAAGCAAAAAGCGCGCCAGCTATTCAAACTGGCCAACCCATGTCCAACACCTCAGCGTCTTCTCCATCACGCCTTTGTTTTGACTGAAAATATAGAACAAATAGCGGGGGTTTTAAACCCCCACTAAGTGGTACCTACAAAAATAGCGAATAGAGTATCACGTAATATAAATTAGGCGCGATAGGATCAATCGTTTCGTCCAGATGCCCTAGTTTTGATGGTACTAGTCTTGTTGCCTGATTTTTCCATATGAATGAAGCCCTCTTTTTATGCTTCTGAAACCCTAATGCGTGTTCATGGCAATTTTGTATACAGGCGTCCAAAATTCAATTGAATGGTACCAATGGCTTTAGAATCATCATGTTAGTATAAATCACATATTAAAAGTCATGAATAACGTATGAAAATGCAAACACGATTATCAAAATTTTACAGAAAAGTTGGACTTCTATCTACCAATTCTTTGCGTTTGGAGAGCTGATTTTGATTGGAGTAGCTTCCTGGATGCCTTGGCAAGCTATTGGAATGGTTATTTTGCTTTGGAACAAACTCTAAGTGCGTTTTCAGTTTTGAACTTTTTGACAAAAAATGCAAAGTTTGTATGAGGTCTGAGGCGCAGCTTCCAGCTTCTTTTCATTAGGGTTAGCTTTGTGTTTATATGAAGAATGAATTAGGGTGAATCCAAGCCAAGAAACCTTTGCATTCATGAATCCAATATTTTATTTTCAATGAATCTTTTTTTCAATCTTTTTCATGCCCTTTTGATACCAATCATGGCCAAATCTTTCCATATTAGTGATGCACAAAATCTTGGAGTTATGATAGACCTATTAGCTGCATAAAAAGATTTAAAATGCATGCTTGAGTATTTTTGTCATATTTTATTTAATTAAATGAATTAATGGTGATAAAAATTCAAATAAATAATAAAAAATGATGAAATAACTCCCCTTTGGGTCAATGGGTCGTGCATAACTTTTGGATAATGATTCTTGGAAGAAATTGTGGCCCATTAGCAATTTTGAGGCATTTGAAGCAAAGTTGACTTTTCAAAATTCCCAAAAATTTCCCAACTTCCACAAGGCATATCTTGCTCAATTTTTAAGCTTTGATCATGTTCTTGGACATTTTGGAAAGGTCTTGAAGTCCTATAACCAATTCCTTTGGTCCCATGTAATTTTGATTTACCAATCTCAAGTTATGGTCTTTGACTTAAAGTTCCTTTTTGTTGACTTTTGAAAATGATCTATAATGTTGAGATTGATAACTTTTTGTGAGAGAATTTCTTGGACTTGAAGTGTGAATATGAGTTGTAGGAAATGTCATTCTCTTCAAAATGAGCTTTGGATGGAATTTTTCTGATAAACCATGTGGAAGTTATGCCTTGGTCAAGTTACAGTTGACTTTTTCAACTATCCAAATATGGAAACTTTTGCATCTTGAGACTTTTTGAACCATACCTTGAAAATCATGATCAAGAATTGATCAAATGATGTTTGTGGCTTCAAAATAAGATGTTGACCAAAAATTTGAACTTTTGACTATCAAATGACCATTTTACCACTATAGTTGACTGTTGAGCAATTAGGGTATTTGACTGTGCAATTTTGTGTTGTGAGTCTTGAAACTTGACATGAGGATACTTGACTATGTTTATAGACATGTGGGACTAGTTTGGGCCCTTGGAAACTTCAATTTCTTTGTCAGAGCCAAAACCCTAATTTTTGACTGTCAGGAGACCCTTGAACTGTGCAACCCTTTGGGGAGATTTTGAAGCATGTTCTTTGCAAATCTTGAAGAATATGGGAGGGAAAATTTTGGGGTACAACAGTATCCTATACTTAATGATCGTTTACCGAAGGCAACCGAAGTGAGTGTATACCCTAAGAGTGAGATGTGCGAGTGATCTGTTTCAGTTACTTATCTTTCCACATTAGGGTTTTCTAACCGTATTAATTCGTCATGCATTCTTTTCATACAATCCTATTAGCATACATCTAAACAGTTAAATATTTGCGGGAACTAAAAATGCGAGAAAATAAATCTACGCTATTACAAGGCTTCGGGGAGAGGGATTAATTACATAGCCAAAAACCCGGTAATTTAAACAATAAATAAAACCCTAAATTAAACTATTACAAACCATGGACAACTACAAAAATATTGTCAAAATAAATAATAAGCGCGCGATGAATCAAATACGAAACGACTAGGGTTTTGACCCTTGACTAAACCTATTTGCGATTGATTAAAAAAAGATGTTTTTGTCATGTTTTTTTATTTAAGAAAATAATGAAATAGTTAAATTAAAAAAAGAAAATCCTAATTTCTAATTAATTTTAAATTAAGAAAAATGAATTAATTCAATCTAAAAAACCTATTTTTGTATTTTTATTTACTTGAGAAAAATAGAAAATTAAATTAAATCAAGAGTTTAAACCTAATTTTCTAATTAGTTTTAATTATAGAAAACAAGTTAAAGTTTCCATAAGTTAAACTAAATTAAATTAATTAATTTTGATTAAAAAAAAGTCTAATTCTAATTTTTTGATTTCTTGATTTTATGATTTTATGAAAAATAGTAATTAATTGTCAATTAAAATAAATAAAATAAATATTAAAAGAACAAAACTAAGAAATAAAGATTAGAAGTGGGCCTGATTGCTAGCAATTATGGGGGGTGTAGATCTGACTTTTGGGCCCAAACAATCCAAGCCCGTTTGACTTTGCCACATCTGATGCGTATGTTGACTTGAGGTGTATGGTGGACCTTCAATGGAAAGGCATTGGATCTTGGCTGAAGATGCGTTTGATTTTTGGATCTTGATGGCATATGGTGGACGTCATGCTAAGCAATGCGCCTGATCACCTGATGAAAAATAATATGAAACAAAGATTGGGACCCGGGGATCAAACCCAGGTCCTTATGCACGTTTCCAGTACCTGCTTGCCATATGTGCTGCTTTGTTTGTTTGTACATATAATAGAAACAATTAATATTATTAAATTATGTGATGTATTCAGAAAAATGCGTGAAAATTCAAATGGGCGAGTCACATGTTGCCACGTAAGCTTCTTCTTCCTCTCTCCGTCGCTTTAGCCTAGGACACCTTTACCTACAGACACCTTGCTGTAACTACAATCCTGTGTCATTCAAAAATCCTAAATAAGCAATATAAATGAAAGGTAAGGGTACCAATCAGCCCATCTCATCCTCACGAGTATCATGGTACCATAATCTAAGCCTAATTTGGCCTATACTGCAAACCCCTAAAACGAGCCAAAAAACCCTAACAATGGCACATCATGATTCCTATACTGAAAAACGCAATTGAATGATACCAATAGCTTGAAAACTCAATGATGAACAAGAATATATAAGTCAAATGTGCTAATGATGCGTAAATCAATGAAATCTAAATCAAGTTTTGGGGCAAACCGTGGCGTCTGTAACTTACGATTCCGGACGTGAAAATGCTTGCAATTGATTGAGATCCTTTCTGGAGATGTCCAGGAGTCTGTTGGTAATGTTAGAATGGATTGGATTGGCCTCTAGGATGGAAATTGAATCACCACTTTTCTTTGAAATTTTGAAGTTTGGTTCTAGCTTTTCCACGAATGTCCTCTTGTTCTTGCCTTGGATATGTTCAATATATATCATAGAGTGAATTAGGGTTGTAAAAACAGATCACATCTTTAAAAGTTTTGAAGATTTGATTTGATTTTCATGGCATATGTAAACTTGCTATATTGAGCCAAATTATGCCTTTCTTGTACCAATCAGTCTTGATTCGAATTGATCATGATATCCTTGCATTATTTGATTGAGATCCTGTCCAAAAATCAGATCACAATATATCTTTTTCATTATTCATCAATTATTTGATTTAATTGAAATTTTAATTAACAAAAAATCAAAATAAATTGAAAAGTGAAGCAAATAACATGAGGTTGTATATTTGGGTCTTGGATCATATTATAAGTGAGGTGCAAGCATAAAAAGTTAGGCCCACTTGGCAAAAAATGCAATTTTGAGCTCATTTGACTTTTGGCAATTTTGCAAAAAAAGGTCAACTTTGACAAGGCATATCTCTTCCAATTTTAAACCTAGAGAGGTGTTATTGGGCTTTTTAGAAAGCTTAGGATGTCCTCTAAGCAACCCTTTTGGTCTCATATCAATTTCGTCTTCCATGTTCATGTATGAAGCTTTGACCCAAAAGGTGTTTTTGTTGACTTTTCAAAATGACCTATAATGTCAAAATTCATATCTTTTTGTGAGTGCATATTCTGAACTTGGGAGCTGAAGATGAATTGTGTGGAATTTCATCCTATTAAAAATTATCTTTGGATGGGTCATTTATGATAAAGTATGAGAACGTATGCTTGGTCAAAGTTGAGTTGACTTTTCCTACAAAACCCTAATTTAGCAACTTTTGGGTTTTGATGAATTATGAGCAATTCTTTAGGAATAATGATCAACCCTTGATCAAATGATGAATAATACTTCAAAATTAGGATGTTGACAAAAAATCTTGAAGTTTGACTGTATGTGGGCCACAGTTGACTTTTGACCTAACACAGTCGATTTTCAGGCATTTAAGCAATTGACTGAGCAAACTTCTTCTGCAAGGCTTGAAACTTGACATGGATGATCTTTATAACATATTAGGTCAATGGTGAGCATTTTATTCCTTTGTGGTTGACATATCCTAATGAAAATAGAAACCCTAATTTGAGGTAGACTGCCTTAGGAGGGAGTTTGTCTTGTCATCTCTTGAATTTCCTTGAGAAATTTGAGGACCTTACTTGCCATGTGTTGAGAAAAATGGGAGGGAAAGTTTTGTGGTACAACACCTGTCGGAGCTGCCTTGTCACAATGACAAGTCGAAGGATCTCTTGCCATGCCAATCGAAAGGCTTGGCCTAGGGTACCAAACGAAATGGTCTTTCAGAATGCCAATCAAAGGCCTTGACACAATGCCAATCGAAAGGCTTGTCATGAGGCCAATATAAAGGCCCTGTATCCATGATAATCAAAGGGATTGTCCACAATGATAATCGAAGCATTTGGAATGTCAATTGAAAGGCTTGGCTATAATGCTAATCGAAGAGCATTGCCCATGCTAATCGAAAGGCTCCTTCAGAATACCAATCGAAGGGTCTTTCAAAATGCCAATCAAAAGGTACTTAAAACATTACTTAAAAATTTTCTTTTTTTCTTAGGCAAGGGTTTGTGGTCAATCATGTAGGGGAAGACCTTGGAAAACATGAGAGGGAAAATTTTGGGGTACAATAGTTTCCCCTGTTCAATCTTCTTAAACCTGAAGATATAGATTGGCTTGTCTGCCTTTCGTGATCTGAAGGTGGAAGATGATTGAGCACTAGAGTGCCCATAAATTTGTACTCGTCTGAAATGATACCTGGCTGTGTAGGTAATATCAAGAATGAACTTATAGATTCCATTTGGAAAAGATGATAGGAGACTGTCGGAGATGGGCTTAAAGATGTCATCCAAGGAGTATGACGGAGAGTCGTCAGAGATGGGATTAAAGATGCCATCCAAAATAAATGTTGACTTCATAAGAACTCTCTTTGTGGGGATTCCTGCTCATGCTGTCTGAGGAGGAGTCCGTTGGGAAATGTTTTTCAGGGGAATATAGTTTAGGAGCCTCGGTTGTTTATTACTCTATTAGGGAGTCATCTCTTGACTGAAGAGATTGAAGTGAACTACTATCTGGTCAGGATCCAGGCTTTGCAGTGACTTGCTGAGGATGATAAGGCTGACTGCTATCTGGTTGTATTCTAGGCTTCACAGTGACTTACTGGGGAAATGAGATTAAACTGTTATTTGGTCGTACTCCAGGCTTCAGTGACTTGAACTGTTATCTGGTCGTGTCTAGGCTTCAGTGATTTAAAGAAATTAAGCTGTTATCTAGTCGGGTCCAGGCTTCAACTTTAATCTGAGGTGTGCTGTTATCTGGTCGTGTCCAGGCTTCGGTAACTGGCAGAGTAAATGGCTATCTGGTCGTGTCCAGGCTTAGGTAACTGGCAGAGTAAATGGCTATCTGGTCGAATTCCAGGCTCTGCAGTGTCTTTGAAGAAGTGAACTACAATCTGGTCGGATTCCATGCTTCACAACACCTTATACTGTTATCTGGTTGAAACCCATGCTTCACAACGTCTTTGAAGAAATGAACTTCTATCTGGCCAGATTCCAGGCTTCGCAGCACCTTATACTGTTATCTGGTCGAAATCCAGGCTTCACAACATCTTTGAAGAAATGAACTACTATCTGGTGGGATTCTAGGCTTTGCAGCACCTTATACTTTTATCTGGTCGAAATCCAGGCTTCATAGTTTCTTAAATTATTGATTGACTATTATCCGGTCGGGTTCTGGGCTTCATAGTAACCGATAGAGTAAACTGCTATCTGGTCAGATTCCAGGCTTTACAACACTTTATACTGTTATTTAGTCGAAATCCAGGCTTCACATTGTCTTTGAATAAGTGAACTACTATCTGGTCAGATTCCAGGCTTCGTAGCACCTTATACTGTTATCTGGTTGAAATCCAGGCTTCATAATTTTCTTCAACTAGAATGGAAATCAGAGAGATCTTAGTGTCAATCTAACTGAACTAGAGAAGGTCTTGGATTAACTTTGACTAGAATGGAAATCATAATAATCTTAGCATTGATTCAGCTGAACCAGACAAAAGTCTTGGAATATCTTCAACTGGAATAGAAATCAGAGAGATCTTAGTGTCGATCTGACTGAACCAGAAAATGTCTTGTGAAGGCATCTTTATGAGGAAGATCCTGGGATAACCCTTTGTTATACGTGGCTTTTGAGAAGACTACCAGGTAACATAAGTAGTCAACGGTGTTTGTTGATTTGATCTTTCCCTGAAAAAGGTAAAGAATTAGTCATATGCAATGTCATGATGTATGAAATGCATTGTGATGATGTTCTCAAAATAAATGAGATTATGTTGTATGCAATGTGTATGCGCATGCCACGATGTATGAACAGGGGATGCTATTGTGATGTTTCCCAGTCTAGGAAAATAAATCCCGGACTACTGCTGGAGAGTATTGGGCAGCTGAATCCTTCATTTCCGCTGGGGATGATGAATAGAGATGATTCTCTGGGGATTGACTCTGCTTGAGAATAAATCTGTGGGGATTGGCTCTTCTTGAGAATAACTCTGTGGAGGGAGGATTCTTTGTTGGAAGATATTACTGATGTAGAGGAATAGACTCTGTTGGGGAATGAGCTTCCATAGTTTGCGAAATAAACTCTATCGGGAGGAGGTTTTATGAACTATTTAAGGTTATAAAACTCGGCTGGGGAACACAGATTTCAGCTCTCTGAAGGAACTTGGCTGGAGGAAGTAATTCCTGCTTGGGGAAGGAGAGATCAAAACTTTGGTTGTTTTTACTCTGTGGGGAACATAGACGTCACTAGGACGCATGCTGAGGATACGACGATGATTTTACATCAGGATGTTTCTGTCCCTGTGCCTGCTGGAGATTTTGTGGATGGATCTATGTTGTGATTGTACTAGAACATGAGTATCAGAATGACATCCTTCTTTGGATCTTATCTGCACTATACTTGAAACATATGTTGAATGAGTGTTAAAATGACATCCGTCTCTGGATCGTATCTGCACTGTACTTGAACATGTGTTGAATGAGTGTCAGAATGACGTCCGTCTCTGGATCGTATCTGAACTGTACTTGAAACATGGTTGAATGAGTGTCAGAATGACATCCGTCTCTGGATCGTATCTGAACTGTACTTGAAACATATGTTGAATGAGTGTCAGAATGACGTCTGTCTCTAGATCGTATCTGAACTGTACTTGAAACATGGTTGAATGAGTGTCAGAATGACACCCGTCTCTAGATCATATCTGAACTGTACTTGAAACATGTGTTGAATTAGTGTCAGAATGACATCCGTCTCTGTATCGTATCTGAACTGTACTTGAAACATGTGTTAAATGAGTGTCTGAATGACATCTGTCTTTGAAACATATATGAATTGTACTTGAAACATGTGTTGAATGCGTGTCAGAATGACATCCGTCTCTCGACCGTATCTGCACTGAACTATTTCTTGAAGATAATCTGGAATACGTGTCAGGATGACATCCGTCTCTAGAATGCACCTGAACCGTTTCTAGAAGAGACTCTAGAGTAAGTGTTAGAATGACATCCGCCTTTGGATCGTATCTGCACCATTTCTAGAAGATAATCTGAATAAGTATTAGGATGATATCCATCTTTGGATCGTACCTGAACCATTTCTAGATGAGAATCTCCAATAAGTGTCAGGATGACATCCGTCCTTGGATCGTACCTGAACCATTTCTAGATTATGTGTTGAAATAAGTGTCAGAATGACATCCGTCTCTGGATCGGATCTGCACTGTACTAGGAGAGAATCTGGAGTAGGTGTGAGGATGACATATGTTTCTGGATCGTATCTGAACTGTTTCTAGATGGTGTGTTGAGATAAGTGTCAGAATGACATCCGTCTCTGGATCGTATCTGCAATGTACTAGGAGAGAATCTGGAGTAGGTGTCAGGATGACATCCGTTTCTGGGTCGTACCTGAACCGTTTCTAGATGATAATCTGCTTTATTCAGAATGTTTCTGTTGGGAATTCTTATTTTGTAGTTTTGAGAAGAAATCCGTTGAGGAACATTAATTTTGCTTGATTGTACGTGATTCGTTGTTGGAATTCATGTCTAATGCCCCAAGTCATTCAGATGGAGATCTGCCCCTGGTTGTTTGGCATTTTTGAGAGATTCCTTTAATCTAGACTTGACTGCCCCAGATGATGGACAATGATCATGTTGTGCCCCTTGGTTGGAAGTGTTTTTCCACTTGAGGTGAAACTTTTCATTGAGAAAGTTTTTGTTCACTAGATATTCGTCATGCGAATTTCTCTGCTGTTGAACAAATAGTCATATGCAAACAATGGTATTTTAAGAATGCAAATCTTATGTCTGTCTTGAAGTTTGAAAATTCATTTTTTAGTAATAATTTTTTTTTGTAAAAGTGTGATATCAACTCGGGATTTATAGCGAACCCTACAGGAGTCAGGATACCTTTTGTAACAATATGCTTTCTTACTAATCCATGCTTCATCTAGGACTTTTAAGGGTTATATCATAGTCTGGTTGACGGTTCAAGAAACAAAGGATAAATGCTCAATGTTTATTTGTACCGACCTGCTCTTCGTGATGTTCTTCAGTCCTATGCTCAGTTAATTGTGCGTTTAAATCCCGATTGAGTCTGGCATCTTGTCCTTGATGTTCCGATGATGGTTCGGATACTGATAGTTTATTTTAAATAGGCTGTCATTTTTGTAATCTTTTTTTTATCGAGGATTTGTAGTAATCTCTCTTTTTTGTTTTCGTTATCCCTGTCTTTTGCCTGAACTGTTTCTTTTGTGATTACAGCCAGCGGGATGCCCCCATTTTTTTCTTAAGTCTCCTTCATAGGTTTTGGCTTAATGGGATTTTATTTTGAGAGATAATGATTGCCTGTTCTTAATGATTATGTGGAACCATCACCATCTTCTGATTTGGTAGGACGTCATTGATGCCATTATGTATGAAGTAGAATATTGCGATTGAATGTGCATCTGAATTAACTAAGAAAACTACCCTGCCCCAGGTTATGATTAAGGGTTTTAATTTGTGTGAAAAGAAAACTCCTACTTCTTAGGCTCAAAGGGGTTGACTAGAGATTATCTTCCTTATAACTCCACTGTTTAGGATTTGAAACAATGCATGTACATCGTCAGCAAGGTCTGTTCAAAAGCACACCATCGTTTTCGTCATCCTCCCTCTAAAGGCTTAGAGGTTTTTAATCGATAGTCGAATATCACGTAAATGAAGAAAGAAAACAGTTTAAATAAAATGACAATGAAATCATTCAAGACAAACATATGCGATGCATTAATGGGAAAACTAAAGTTCGGCATAACAGTAATTGTTTGAACAACAAATGAAATTACAAATGAAAAATAAAAAATGAACTAGACGTTCTCAATGATTTGGCATAGGAGCAGTGATCACTTTGTGAGTCTCTGGAGGGTCAAATTCAATCTCTTTAGCATCAATCATATCCTGACTTTTTTTCTTCAAAGCACAACAACCATTTGTATCATATCCAGGACTATCAGAATGGTATGCACACCTTTTGTCGGGGTGGTAACTAGGAGCAGAAGTATTGGCTTCCCTCTTACCAGCGAGTGGCTTCTTCTTAGCATTAGAAGATGCAACCATCGGGATCTTCCCACTCTTTATACCACTTTCGATCCTTTCCCTAGTCATAACCATTTTTGTGAACCCGGATGAGGAACTCCCAATCGGAAAATTGAAGAATGGGCCTGTCAGAGGGCCCATGAGCATGTCTACCATTTCACGATCATTTAGAGGAGGTTGTACCCTGCCATCTAGATCCCTCCATTTTTGTGCATATTCCTTGAACCCTTCTCTTGAGCTCATGGATATATTCTGCAGCTGCACTCGAGTTGGTGCCAGGTCAGCATTGTATTGGTACTGCTTGTAGAAAGAATCAACCAAGTCTTCTCAGGTATGGATGTCAGTTCCTTCTAGTTGATAGAACCAATCCAGTTGAGTGCCGACTAAACTTTCTTGGAAGAAATGGACCCATAAATTCCGGTCAGCAGTTTGAGGCTGGATATTTCTGACATATGATCTCAAGTGAAGTTTAGGACAAGAAAACCCGTCATATTTGGCGAACGTGTGAACTTTGAATTTAGGTGGGATGAACACCCATGGAACCAAACCTAATTCTTTGAAATCCAGACCAGGCACCCTTTGAATCTCCATGGCATTGAGTCGATCCTTCAGCCGTTTGTATTTACCGCCAGCAGGAGGATATTGCTCCTCAGAGTAGTCAGGTTCATCTTCTTCAGACGTTAGATTGTTGTCTTCTTCCTCTGATTACTCATCATCTCCCTCTTGATTATCCCCTCTCTTTGACGAGGTTGCGAAATCTAGAGCTCGGTTAGCTGGTCTTCTTCTTCCCACAATCAAAACACGAACTGGTTTCTTTGCCTTCTTAGCCTTCTTTTTGACGATCAGAGCTTTCAGGTCTTCTTTCCCCTGGGTCAGAGTCAGGAACATTTGTTGGAACTGAGCATTTTGAGCCTGAAGGTCTTTGATTGTTTATTCAAGAGCCATTTCTTTACTTGCTGAAATAAACAGCGAATAAGACGAGGACCCTTCTTTGAAACTTATTTATGCAATAACATGTATGATATGCGTATGTAATGTTTTCAAGGACTCGCGGGGTAAACTAGAAGATGTCAGCAGTTGAAGTTTGTAGCTTTGATTGAAGAATTTTGTATCGTTGACTGTCCTTCTACGAGAGTCAAGCTCACCATATCGAGTAGGTCATAGCCCCTGACTCAAGTTGTCGTGTTTTGGTCTTTTGACAGAATTGGCTAGAGGAAAATAAACCCCCTTGCCCCTTACTAGATGTCTGATTTATTATAACTTGCATCACAAACCCTTGAGAGCCTTGAAATGGTTAAGGAAATGTTGTGGCATGATGTTATGATGTGTATGCTATGCTTTAAGCAAAAATGCAGGGTAAGAAACCAATTTATTGGATTTACAAACAAGGTCCTGCAAGGAATACAAATAAAGCCCTGCAATGAGTTCAGATTGTTAGGCAAAGAAAGCAAACAAGTCACACAAATAACCTTAGGTTTAGGCGTGCATGGATTCCATAGGTAAGCACCCTCTTGAAGTTTAGTTGGCTCAACCTGTCTTAGAAATAGTAACTGGGTTCTAAGGAGTCTCAATATCACTGATCTTTCTTTATCGATATTATTTTAGCTTAGCAATCTTTTCTTGCGGTCGAAACATCCCGAAAGTCAGATCTCAATGAGTGTAATATCGAGTATCAACAGATTTCCAGCTTTACACCGAGACCTTCTATCTCAATACTTTCTAATGGCCAAGTTTGTTCAACTAAGTTTCTAAGATTCGTTAGTGCTTCACGATACCACACGGCGGCCCTATATTCTCCTCGATTTAACACAAGGGATACCGGTACCAACCAAAGTGTCACACCAACACAACCATTGCTTCAACCATATCAGTCTACGCCGTACAGTTTCCATGATCTATTGTTGTTTACCTAAAAGTGTGCCCCAGATCCGGGTGTAGGATCTATAGAAACAACCCGGTTATTGAAATGTCAATCGAAGAGTCCTTTGCTACGCCAATCGAAAGATCTCGTCCATGCAAATCGAAGGATACGGTTAACATTCCTGTCGGAGCTGCCTTGACACAATGCTAAATCGAAGGATCTCTTGTGTTGTACCCCAAATTTGCCCTCTCATGTCTCAAGGACTCTTAGAATTACTTCAGTCAAATTTCAAGCCTCATACCACATTTTCTAAGAAGAGTCATTCAAATTATCAAAAGGGGGCAAAATGAGCAAAATTGGAGTTCCAGTTGGAAAAAGTTAATCCGACGCTAAAAAGTCAAACTTTGACTTTTTGACCAAATTTGAGTCCCAAAAAATCACATTATGTCAAGACATCCAAAAGATGAAATTTGATCATAAAAAATCAAGAGAATAAAAAATCCAACTTTGCAAGACTTTGAAATTTTTTCTAAGTATTTTCTATACTTGGTTAATTTCATTTACTTCATGACATTTTTTTACTACAATTCCAAATAATTCAAAATGATGCAAGTAATTCAAGATACACTACAAAGTGGAATTTTTGCAAAATTACAAATTCTAAAATTATGTCTTGCTTTAATTATCTCAAAAAAAAACCTTGCCACAATATTTTTTCCCTTGACATAATGTGCATGAAATATTCCACAAGACCAAATTTGTGTCATGCTACAAATCATACTGTCCAAGTTGAACAAAGTGCGATATGCTACATTGCCACAACACCCCAAAATATGCTCCATTGCTACCCTACAAGAAACCTTGTGCTATGCTGCCCCACAAGTATGCATATGTTGTCCTATACAGTCCAAAACTGCTCTATGCAGTCTGCCCAAGCCTGCATCATAACAGCCCCAAAATTGCACCAAAATGGAAAAGGGAAATTGTGTGAAGAAAGTATTAAGATGTGGTTGGGCCTAATTCAACCCTACAAAACCGGCTTGTAGGGTGAGGATTTCCCCCACTTATAAACACATGTTCATGCCATATATTGTCCGATGTGGGACTCTTAACACACCCCCTCACGCCCAGGACTAGACAACTGGAGCATGGAAATAAATGGTGGATGGCCCACTGGATCTTAAATGAGGCTCTGATACCATATTAAGATGTGGTTGGGCCTAATTCAACCCTACAAAATCGGATTGTAGGGTGAGGATTTCCCCCACTTATAAACACATGTTCAGGCCATATATTGTCCGATGTGGGACTCTTAACACACCCCCTCACGCTCAGGACTAGACAACTGGAGCATGGAAATAAATGGTGGATGGCCCACTGGATCTTAAACGAGGCTCTGATACCATATTAAGATGTGGTTGGGCCTAATTCACCCATACAAAACCGACTTGTAGGGTGAGGATTGCCCCCACTTATAAACACATGTTCAGGCCATATATTGTCCGATGTGGGACTCTTAACAGAAAGTATTAAAACAATAGGCAAAAACAATTCAAAAATAACTTATTTGGTTTCCCCCCTAAACCTCATTCAAAAGGTCTACAAAAGGGACTGTCTCATAAGACATAAGGGTTGGATTTTGGAGAGGAGGATTGAGAGAGAGAATAGAGAGTTTTGTTAAGCAGAAAAACAATATCCTTTCTAACCTTGACTCATTTTCTAAATCAGTTATGTTCTTGTTCAAAATAAAAACCCAACCCATTACTCCACCATACAAACTCTCCCTTAAGCCAAACACTCATCACATACAAAGAGGGTCCAAACATAAAAATAGTCCTTATAGTGCTATCATATCCACCCTCAAAAACACAAAAAACATTACAGTACAACCTAACTTAGTTTCAACAGTCCGGAGCAGCTTTCTGGAGATTCATTAGGGCCATCATAGCATTTTGAAAAGCATTCAAATCTAAAACAACCAGTGCAGCCCAAAGGTAAGTCTTCTTGACTTGATATCTCTTCATACATCATTAATGATTTTTTTTTGAAGATAAGATGTAGTATTTTATTATCCCTTTGAACTAGTCATTTGCTTATGGTTTAGGCTTATTCAATCATGTGTTATTTATGTTTATCCATCATATGTCATAAACTAACCTGTACAGTCAGTAAAACAATGTTTAAGGCAGGAAAATACAGCATGTATCGACACATATCCTCATGTGTTGACTCATCCTAGTGAAAAAACACGGTATGAGTCGACACATAACCCCCACGCATCGGCTCATACTGATTTCAGGTTACAAAACAGAAGTGGAAAAAGTCTATGAGCCGACACATACGCGTTTCGCGTCGATGCAAGAAGAAGTATGAGTCGACACATCTCAGTATGCATCGACTCATACTGAGCTGATTTTGTTTTATAGGAGCAAGGAAAAGCTATGTGTCGATGCGTAACAGCATGGGTCGACACATAGCAATTCAAAATGCATTTTCCTTTTATTTTACACTGTTTTTACATTGTTTTCATTATTATTCGATATGGTTGTAATATTTCAGTCTCCACTTCATCCCCATTGTTAAATTGTACCCCCATCCCCCTAATGCGATGTAATATCTTAGATTATATTTTCCGCATTTTTACTTGCTTTTCATATATTGCTAGTAAATAGGATGTATGGCAAGATAAAAATCAACAAATAGACGACTTTCAAATACAAGATAAAATGAATGCAAACTAACACACTTGAACACTAGCACCTCTAGGGTAATCTCATTTTGTTGCCTTTCGGAAAATAGTCATGTCCCTCGAATATGGGACGTTTTAGCAAAGACCCTTCGATAAAGAAAGATCGTAGTCCCTCGATGCTGCCTTCGGTAAACGATCTAGTCCCTAAACGACATTGCTAAAACGTCTCATAAGTTGCCTTCTATGACTATTCAAACATCCCACGTCCGTCCCTTCACATCCAACGATGGGGCTTCTTACCAAATCAATGGTAAGATAGCCGCATCTAAAGGAGAAGGAAAAGCACGTTCAAGACCTTTCGAGTAGGTAGATTCTCTCCTAGTTACTCGCTTGCTCACGACAAAAAGAAGCATTTTACACACCAACACTCTCATTTCAAATTTTTTTTTTCAAAAAAAGATAAAAACATTTTGTATATGTTCTTATAGAGACGAGAACCATTGCAAAATGTCTTTCTGAAAACCACTTTCCAAAACATAATCCACAAACACATCTTTGAACTATCTTTCAAAACAAAACTTTGTACGCGTTCTTATAGAAACGAGAACCATTACAAAGATATTTTTCAAAACACTTTCAAAGCCCACATCACAAAGCCCATTCAAACAAAAGCAAGTGATCTAGCGAGTAACTAAGAGCCCATGGAAAACCATGGATGAAAAGGGTGCTAACACCTTCCCTTTTCATAATCTACCCCCCGAACTTGAGAAAACATCTCTAAAGGTCTTTCTTATGCTTTTTCACCTTTCCTTTTTTGGATAAAAGAAAAGTCGGTGGCGACTCTTGCTAAACCGCAACATTTGCGAACACAAACGCAAAAATCCAAGTCAGTTCTCCCACCTTATCACAGAACTGGAGACTCTGTTGGGGAAAAACTTAAAAGTGGGGTTACCTTAGGGTTAGATCACCTTTCATTGTTTGATTTGTATGCTTTACATTTTGCTCTTTGTTTGGGCTTGCTTTGATCCTCCACCCGGATCTGGGATGCCTTTTTAGGTAAATAGCAATAGGTTGGGGAAACTGTACGGCGTAGACCGATATGGTTGAATCAATGGCTATGTTAGTATGACGCATTTGTAGGTATCAGTATCCCTCGTGGTGAATTGAGGAGAATACGGGGCCGCTGAGTGGCGTCATGAAGCACTAACAGACTTTAGAACCCTAATTGAACAAACTTGGCCATTAGGACGTAGTGAGATAACCGATTTCGGTGTAAAGCTGAAAATTCGTTGATACTCGATACTACACTCATTAAGGCTTGACTTTTGGGATATCTCGGCCGCAAGAAAATATTGTTTATGCTGAGACAATGCCTAAGAGAAAGGTTGGTGATATTGAGATCCTTTAGAACCCGATCACTATTACTAGGACAGGTTGAGCCAACTAAACTTCAAGAGGGTACTTACCTATAAAGCCTCATGCAAGCCTAAAACATAGGGACTTGTTTGTTGTGTGTGTATATACTTACTTGTACATAACATCATAAACATCATAAGCATCATACGCATGCTCACTAACCATTTCAAGGATTTAGAAATTTATCTTTGTTTTGTTTTGTAGGTCATGAATTCCGTCCGAAGGAACACCATCCGAATAAGCTTTGTAAAAGCACACCCTCATCTTCAAGAGTTAGCCTCAAGAGTGCTCGAGGATTCTCCTTTTACCAAGAAGTACGGTCGACTCCTCAGTTTGGCTACATCCAATTTCCAAGAAGAGATGATGTGTGTACTGTTCCAATTCTTTGATCCCGTACATCATTGTTTCACTTTCCCGGACTATCAGTTGGTACCTACACTGGAAGAGTTCTCTCTACTCTTAGGCGTGCCCGTTCTTGATCAGACACCGTTCACCGGTCTAGAGGAGTTTCCACAACCTGAAGTCATCGCCGAAGCTTTGCATATGAAGAGAACCGACATCATGGCCAATTGGGAGACAAGAAGCGGGGTTAAAGGCTTCCTAGCCAAGTTTCTATTGGAGAAGGCTCGTTCATTCTGGGACGACATGGATTTACAAGATTTTGAAGACGTCCTGGCTCTTCTCATTTACAGTTTGGTTTTGTTCCCCAATTCGGACCAATTCATAGATATTAACGCCATCAAAGTCTTTCTCTCTCGCAATCTTGTACCTACCTTACTGGGAGACATCTTGCATTGCCTTCATACTCGTACAATGAAGAAAAGAGGTACTCTTTTGTGTTGTATTCCCCTACTCACTAAGTGGTTCACTTCACACCTACCTCAATCAGAATTGAAGAACGAGCAAAGGCTGACATGGTCCCAAAGGATGATGTCCCTCACCCACTATGATAACCTTTGGTGTTCAAGATCCTTGGAAGATGTCCCTATCATTGACCGCTGTGGGAATTCCCTAACGCCCCTCTGCTTGGTATTAGGGGAGGTATTACCTACAATCCCTTCTTAGCTCTTCGATAGTTTGGGTATACCCGAAGAGACGGTCCTCATGAGATGCTCGTTCAAGGTATGTTGTTCGACTATGAAAAAGAAGACCAAGGTTACCGCCAGAGGTTCACACGAGCTTGGAGAATGGTGAACAAGGTGGACAATAGGACTTTAGGACACAAAAACTCTATCCCTCTCGAGCCTTATCTTAGGTGGGTGCGAGCTCGTGCTCAGAGTCTCGTGATGCCTTACCCTTCCGTCGTCCCTGTTATCATAGAGCCTGTTGTTGAAGGAGACGTCCCATACACCGTCCTTCATCCTGACATGCCTACCTCTCTCGAAGACTTGCAGAAAGCTTGGGTTTAATTGAAGGAAGAGAGAGACACCTTTGAAGCCATGTTTTACGCCAGTGAGAAGAAGGTTTTGGAACTCACCAAGCTGCTTCATGAAGAGAAGAATCTGAACACCTACATCACCCCAAAGAGGATGCGTTCAACCTTCTTGTCTTAGGAGTTTTTGTTGTATTTTGTTTCTTTCATTGTAAGCCCAAAGAGGCATGATATGCTCAAACATTAGATTTAATATAAAGTGTGTTCCTTTTTGGTTTAAACAAATTTAAATCTCTAGTTTCATTGAAATCATTTGCATATTGCATCTTCATTCATCATTACATCATACAGGTTTCTTACAACAGATCTCTTACAACAGGTCTCTTATCCTTCTACTGTTTATTTCAGTGAGATGGATATTGAACAGATAGTGAAAGATCTTCAGGCGCAGAACTTCCAGTTTCAACAATTGCTCTTGACTCTGACAAAAGGACAAGAAGATTTAAAGACTCTACTGGCCAAAGAGAAGAAGAAGAAAGCGAAGAAACCAACCAGTGTTGTGATCATGGGAAGAAGGTTCAAAGTACAAGCCAGGCGGACTTTGGACTTTGCAACATAATCTGGTGAAGGAGATAATCAAGAAGACAGGACCAAGGAAATGAACAACAACCCAGTGTCCGGAGAAGAGGAAGAGCCTGACTACTCTGAGGAATAATATCCTCCCGCTGATAACAAATACAAAGAGCTAGAGGATCGTTTGAATGCTATGGAGGTCCAGAGGGTACCCGGGCTGGATTTTGAAGAATTAGGATTTGTCTTAGGGGTTTTCATCCCGCAGAAATTCAAGGTCCCCACTTTCACTAAATATGACAGTGTCTCTTGCCTGAAGTTGCATTTAAGATCATACATCGAAAAGATTCAACCCCATACGGCTGATAAGAATCTGTGGATGCATTTTTTCCAAGAGATCTTGTCAGGGACGCAGTTGGATTGGTTCTATCAGTTGGAAGGGACCAATGTTCGTAATTGGGAAGATTTAGTTGCCGCCTTCTACAAACAATATCAGTACAATGCTGACTTAGCTCCAACTCGGACACAATTGCAAGGCATCTCTATGGGTACAGGTGAAGGTTTCAAAACCTATGCTCATAAATGGAGGGATTTCGCAGGCAGAGTCTATCCCCCTCTATATGACAGAGAATTAGTGGATATGTTCCTAGGCACCTTGTCAGGTCCATTCTTCAAGCACCTGATCGGAAGTTCCTCAGCTGGATTTACTGAACTAATCATGACTAGTGAGCGGGTCGAAGCCGGTATAAAAAGTGGAAAAATTCAAAGAGATGCATCCTCGAGCACAATGAAGAAACCCTTCACTGGTAAGAAGGAGGCCAATGCAATTTATAACCCGAGAGATCAGAGCAGAGTGGGATACCGTCCGACAGTAAGTGCTGTAATAATACCGAGGCCTGCGGCTGCCCCACAATGCAACAATCAGCAAAGGGTGGAAAGACCACAAAGGTAGTTCACCAGGATCAACATGACATTGACAGAGGTTTTACCCCATCTGTTGAGGTCTAGCTTGGCAACTTTGAAAGAGGCTCCCAAGAATCCTAATACCTCCTCTCCTCGATACAATTCGAATGCTCGGTGCGCCTATCATTCTGGGAGTCCTGTTCATGACACAAATGATTGTTTGGCTCTAAGAAATAAAGTACAAGATTTGATTGAAGCCAAGGAGATTTAGTTCGACGCTTCAGAGTAGCCCAATGTCATAACTGATCCCATGCCTAAGCACAACCATGGAGTTAACACTGTTGATACCGATCTGTTCGTGACCTCAGTTGATGAAGTTTCTACTCCTCTTATAACTGTTAAGAAGAATCTGTTGTTGGCTGGTTTATTTCCAGGTTGTGATGAAGATTGCCACATATGTTCATCCCTATCTTCTGATTGTTATTTGCTAAAAATAGGTGTTCAACGCCTGATGGACATCAAAGAAATTTTGTTCGAAAAAACTCTGGTTCCCGTTGTTCCATCTGAAGACATTGCTATTATAACCATTTCCGCCAGTCCTTCCAAGGCCTCCTCGAGAAGACCTGTTAGGATTACACCCACTACGAGAATCACTCTGCTGATAATCACTGTTCCTAGTCCTATCCCGTATGCCTCGGATAAAGCTGTCCCTTGGCATTATGGCGCCGATGTTTACTATCATGGCGTTAAACAAAACTTGAAGACCGAAGAAGATGATCCTGATATTGGTAACATTGCTGGGACCAGCAAGATTACTAGAAGTGGAAGGGTTTTCTCCCCTGAGATCTCCCAGAAGACTGTCACTAAACCTGTCATTATTTCATCTTCTGCACCCGCTAGTACTTCAGTTACTATTCCTATTCTTACTCCAGGTAGTACCCCTGCCGATAAGTCATCTTGTACTCGAGGCAAAGAAGCTGTAGGTGAGCCTTCCCGGACGGAGGCACCTAGGAAAATTGCTGTGGAAGCCTCTAAGCAAGAGATAGAGGAAATTTTGAAAATAATAAAAAATAGTGACTACAATATGGTCGAGCAGCTGGGGCAGACCCCCTCAAAGATATCCATGTTATCCCTATTGTTGTGCTCCGAGGTCCATGCGAAGGCTTTGATTGCATTCCTCAAAACTGCACATGTGCCACAAGAGACTTCAGCTGATCAATTCAAAGATTGCATGGCTAGCTTGACCATCGACAATGGGCTGGGCTTCTCAGATGCAGACTTGACACCAAAAGGAAGAAAGCATAATGATGCTCTGCATGTCTCAATCGAATGCAGGGGCACCACTATGGCTCATATGTTGGTGATATTGGGTCTTCGCTGAATGTTCTACCAAAGAAGGTGTTGGACCGGTTAGATTGCAAGGGTTTGACTCTAAAGCCTAGTAACATTGTGGTAAGGGCTTTTGACGGATCTAAGAGAATGGTACACGGGGAGGTGGACATCCCTGTCAAGATAAGCTCTCAGACTTTCGAGTCCACCTTCTATGTGATGGACATCAGGCCATTGTACTCTTGTTTGTTGGGTCGTCTTTGGATCCACGAAGCTGGAGGTTTTACTTCTACACTACACCAAATGTTGAAGTATCCGGTGAAAGGGAAGATTGTCATAGTACGGGGTGAGGAAGAATACATGGTGAGTCACCTCAATTCCTTCCGCTACGTAGAGATGGACGAAGAATTTATAGAGACTCCTTGTCAAAACTTTGAAGAGGTTCCCCAGATTTTGGCGTCAACTGAGACCACTACCAACACCAAAACTCCTCTGAAGATGGCTTCTCTCAAGGACGCAAGAGCAGTAGTTAAAGAGGGCAGGAATATCGATTGGGGACAACTCCCTGGAATTATTCACAAAACTACCAAGTTTAGTTTGGGCTTTACTTCAGGAGCTCAGAGGGCTGTTCGACGCACTCGAGTTGGAGGACCTCCCCTACACATCAACAATCGAGGGGTCAATGCTATTGAAGACAGTGAGGAAGACTTTGATATTGACAGCTGGATTTACCTGACTACCAACGGTGGACCGAGTAACTGGACGGCCAGAGATTTCATACCAGTTTCTTTTATTTCGCAGTAATTATCTTATTTATTTTTTAAGTTTGTAATGAACAATTTAAACTTTATATCCTTGTGTCTTACCCGAGGCACAATGGTTCTATCTGTGAGGGTAATTATATGTCATCTCATATATCATTAATGAATCATTGGACGTTCTTTGCATACGAATTTATGCACTCTCTATTTTTCTTTTCTGCATTTTCTTTATCAATACAGCTATGTTCTTACACACACTCACGTATCAAACTGCAGATCCATATCCACTTCGGATCCCATTGATAACAATCCTGCTATTTCCAGTTATGACTTCGAAAATCCGATCAACCAAGCCGAGGACGAAGGTGAGGAAGATTGTGAGGTACCTGGAGAACTTGCTAGACTGCTACAACAGGAAGAGAGGGTTATACAACCTCATGAAGAGCCAGTTGAGACAATAAACTTGGGCACAGAGATAGATAGAAAATAAGTTAAAATAGGTGCAAATCTAGGGCTCAGCGTCAAGCAAAGGTTGATACAGATGTTGCGCGACTATGTTGAGATCTTCGCCTGGTCCTATGAAGACATGCCTGGTTTGGACACTGATATTGTGGTACATCGCCTGCCGACTAAGGAAGACTTCCCGCCGGTTAAACAGAAGGTCCGCCATATGTACCCTGAAATGTCAGAGAAGATCAAGGCAGAGGTCATGAAACAGTTCGACGTAGGGTTCTTAGCTGTCACCTCCTATCCACAGTGGGTTGCTAACGTCGTTCTGGTACCTAAGAAGGATGAAAAGGTCCAGATGTGCGTAGATTACAGAGAATTGAATAGGGAAAGCCCCAAGGATGACTTCCCGCTTCCCCACATTGATGTTCTGGTTGACAACACCGTGCAACACAAAATATTCTCCTTCATGGATGGTTTCTCTGGCTACAACCAGATCAAGATGGCTCCTGAAGACATGGAGAAGACAACTTTTGTTACACAGTGGGGCACCTTCTGTTACAAGGTGATGCTTTTTGGGTTGAAGAATGCTGGGGCAACCTATCAGCGAGCCATGGTCGCTTTGTTCCACGATATGATTCACCATGAAATCGAAGTTTATGTTGATGACATGATAGCCAGGTCTCAAACTGAGGAAGAGCACCTTATTCATCTACAAACCTGTTCGACAGGTTGAAGATATACAAGTTGAGGTTGAATCCGAACAAGTGAATCTTTGGGGTAAGGTCCGATAAGCTTCTAGGTTTCTTCGTCAGTGACAAAGGTATTCAAGTAGATCCTGCAAAGGTAAAGGCTATACAAGAAATGCCCGCTCCCCATATAGAGAAAGAAGTTAGAGGTTTCTTGGGACGCCTGAATTATATTGCCAGGTTCATTTCGCATCTGACTGCTACTTGTGAGCCAATCTTCAAGCTTCTGAAGAAAGATCAAGTGGTAAAGTGGAATGATGAATGCCAGACCGCTTTCGAAAGAATCAAGGAATACCTTCAAGAACCACCAATTCTGATGCCTCCAGTTGAAGGAAGACTTTGATATTATACTTGACAGTGCTAGACAATTCAATGGGGTGTGTGCTGGGGCAGCGTGACGAGTCTGGTCGAAAAGAGCACGCAATATACTATCTTAGCAAAAAGTGTACCGACTGTGAGACACGATACTCATTGCTCGAGAAAACTTGATGCGCTTTGGCATGGGCTGCTCGCCGACTAAGACAGTATATGCTGACTCATACTACCTTATTAATATCAAAGATGGATCTGATCAAGTACATTTTCGAGAAGCCCGCTCTCTCCGAAAGGATAGCAAGGTGGCAAATGATCTTAATTGAATACGACATACAATATACAACCCAGAAAGCAATAAATGGAAGTGTATTGGCTGATCATTTAGCTCATCAGGCCGTGGATGACTACCAGTCCATGAATTTCGAATTCCCGGATGAGAATATCATGTTAGTAACCGACTGTGAATAGCCTGGGCCGGATGAAGGACTTGAGGAAGGATCCCGATGGTCTATGTATTTTGCGGAGCATCAAACGCACTAGGTAATGAAATTGGCACTGTAATCATATCTCCCGAGGACTGTCATACTCCATTCACTGCCCGATTATGTTTCAATTGCACCAACAATATGGCAGAGTATGAAGCATGTATTATGGGTCTTCAAGCTGCTATCAACCTAAGGATCAAGTTCTTGAGTGTATTCGTGGATTCAGCCTTAATGATAAGTCAGATCAAAGGCGAGTGGGATACAAAACATCCAAATATCGTCCCGTACAAAGAGCATGTACTGACGTTGCTCCCACACTTTGAAGAAGTAACCTTTGAACATTTCCCACGAGAAGAGAATCAGTTAGCAGACATGCTAGCCACCATATCTTCCATGTTCAAAATCCGGTGGGACAACGAAGCTCCCCAAATCACCATTGAAAGGTCGAATGAACCAGAACACTGCTGCGAGATTGATACTGAGGAGGTAGCAGACAAACCCTGGTTTCACGAAGTCAAAAGGTATCTCGAGGCTCAAGAGTATCCCGAAGGGGCATCTGTCAACGACAAGAAATTTTTGAGAAGGTTCGCCGCAAAGTTCTTCCTCAATAATGGAATCCTCTATAAGCGCAACCATGACGTTATCTTACTGCAGTGTGTAGACAAGAGCGAAGCAGAGAGGATCATGACAGATCTACATGAAGGCACCTTCGGAACCCATTCTAGTGGACATACCATGGCTAAGAAGATCCTACGGGCAGGATACTATTGGTCCACTATGGAAGCCGATTGTTATTAGCAATCACGAACTTGTCATAAATGCCAAATCTATGCTGATAAAGTGCACGTGCCTCCGGTACCCTTGAACGTCTTGACAACTCCGCGGCCCTTTGCAATGTGGGGCATCGACATGATCGGAGAAATCAGGCCCACCGCTTCTAATGGACATCGCTTCATCCTAGTAGCCATTGATTACTTTACAAAGTGGGTTGAGGCAGCTTCCTTTGCTACAGTAACCAAGAACGTCATGGCGCGGTTTATCCGACATAATTTGATATGTCGATATGGTGTGCCAGAGAGGATTATTACCGATAATGGTACGAATCTCAACAACACAATGATCACCGAGCTCTGTAAAAAATTCAAGATACAACATACAACTCTTCTCCCTATCGGCCGAAGATGAATGGCGTTGTTGAAGCAGCTAACAAGAACATCAAAAAGATTGTACAGAAGATGACAATGACATACAAAGACTGGCATCAGATGTTACCATTCGCTCTTCATGGGTACCGTACCTCAGCACGGACATCGACAGGGGTAACACCCTACTCTCTGGTATATGGCATGGAGGCAGTCCTACCCATTGAGGTCCAGATCCATTCTTTAAGGATTATGAAAGATGCAGGTTTAAGCGAAGACGACTGGATCCAAACTCTACTTGATCAACTAAGTTTGATCGATGAGAAGAGACTTACTGCTATCTGCCATGGTCAGACGTATCAAAAGAAAATGATCAAGGCTTTCAACAAGAAAGTCAGGCGTCAAGAATATCAAGTCGGGGATCTAGTAATCAAGGGCATCATACTACCACAAGGTGATCCCAGGGGCAAGTGGACTCCCACTTACGAAGGGCCATTTATGATTAAAAACATTTTCTCAGGTGAAGCCATGATTCTAACCACCATGGACGGTGACGACCTTCCTCACCTTGTCATTACGGACATAGTGAAAAGATACTACGCATAATCAAAGACCCGCTAGGTTGACTGGCCTAGGAAAAAATAAGGGCTTCCCAGCGAACCAAAAGGGTTCGGGCAAAATGAGGGATGAAAATGAAAAAAAATTTGTACACCCGGCAAGTCAAAAATCTGAAAAGGCGACTTGGGAAAAAAAGGGTATCCCGGTGGACTGAAAACCCGAAAGGGTGGTCTAGGCAAAAGTTAGGGATGAAAAGCATATCACTATGTCCCATTGGATCACCCTGCGATCTGACCTCGATATCAACTGTCAAGCTCAAACGGCATCAATCAATCTAATCAGCTTCGGACAAGCGGCAAATCGAGGAGACGCTCGAAGGCATAGTGGCAATAGTGGATTTGAAACCCAATGGGATTATTGCACATAGTTGTTTTCTTTTCGTTGTACAGAATATTGTATATCATTCATTTTTACGGCAGAGTTCTCTTACTAGGGCGTCCGTTTCCTTGTACAAAAACGCCTGTTATAGGGCAACTTCAACAATTAATACAAGTCGTTTTACAAAACTATTTGTTTTTCTTTTTGTTTTGTTTTTGCAAGAACATCCAGTGATTTATTCTTGACATGTGCACTTGAATATGATTGTTGTTCACAAATATTTGCACAGGAAAAGAAAGACAATTTCTCATAACTTAAGAAACAGAGACGAAAGATCTAAAATGTCAAATCCGACAATTACCATGTCCAGCAGGTACTAGGGCAGAGACAACTTTGGAGCACAATCATCAATACATGTGACATTGTAACATCTATACTCCCCATAGAGTATAAGTAATCAAAGCATCGATAACAATCCTCTCGAAATGGGAAAAAATCTCCCTAGCCGAGGGTCATCCGGAAACTTGACACCTATATCCCTCAGCCAAATTTCATAATCACGAGTGGATCATCATAAAGTTCTGACTCCCCAAGCAGAGTTTATTTCTCTAGATACAAGAGCTTATTCCCCGACAGAGCCCATTACTTCGGTTATTGGAAATTCACCTTTCAAGTTGTTCCCCGCAGAGTTATTCTCAAGCAGAGTCTCTCCCCGACAGAACATTCGTAAATAAGGAGCAAATCCCCAACATAGTCACTTACATACATCATCTCCAACGGAAGTAGAAGCGCCACAGTTCTCTACAACAGTCAGAAATGATATTTTCTTCTGCAGCAGTCAGGGATTTATTTTCCCAGACTCGGATATATCATAACTAACATCTCATGCTCATACATTATGACATGCACATACATATCACAAACAGCATAATCTTGCTTATTTTGAGAACATCATCTCACAACGCATTTCATGCATCGCATATAAATGACCCTGTTATCTTTTCAGGAAAGACAATTATCATCAACAATTCCAACAGTTATACATGTCATGTCTGCAGGCAACCAAGGAAAAATCAGTTCCCGACACCAAACATGTCAACTAATCTACATGATCAGACGAAGTAACCTTACTATCCAGGTTCCTTCCCACAAGCCCTACTACCCAGGCTTTCATTTCAAAGTAACCTTACTATCCAGGTTCCTTCTCACAGCCCTACTATCCAGGATTTCATTTCGAAGTAACCCTACTACCCAGGTTCCTTCTCACATCCCTACTACCCATGCTTTCATTTCAAAGTAACCTTACTATCCAGGTTCCTTCTTACAGCCCTACTACCCAGGATTTCATTTTGAAGTAACCCTACTACCCAGGTTCCTTCTCACAACCCTACTACCCAGGCTTTCATTTCAAAGTAACCTTACTATCCAGGTTCCTTCTCACAACCCTACTACCCAGGCTTTCATTTCGAAGTAACCCTACTATCCAGTTTCCTTCTCAACAACCCTACTATCCAGGCTTTCATTTCGAAGTAACCCTACTACCCAGGTTCCTTCTCACAGCCCTACTACCCAGGCTTTAATTTCCAAGTAACCCTACTATCCAGGTTCCTTCTCAACAACTCTACTATCCAGGCTTTCATTTCGAAGTAACCCTACTACCCAGGTTCCTTCTCACAACCCTACTATCCAGGCCTTCATCACGAAGTAACCCTACTATCCAGGTTCCTTCCCACAAGCCCTACTACCAAGGCTTTCATTTCGAAGCAGCCCTATTACCCAGGCTTTCATTTCAAAGTAACCTTACTATCCAGGTTCCTTCTCACAGCCCTACTACCCATGCTTTCATTTCGAAGTAACCCTACTATCCAGGTTCCTTCTCACCAGCCCTACTATCCAGGACTTCATCATGAAGTAACCTTACTATCCAAGTTCCTTCCCCCTTTATCTCCAGACAACAGTTTACAACACTGTAAGGCCTAGACCCGACCAGACACGATCGATTTCACATTTCCCCAGCAAGTCACTGTCAGCCTGGATCCTGACCAAGTATACGTTCTACTTTCACTCCCTCAGTCAGGAGTTAATTCCCTAGTGGAGTAATGGACAACCGAATCTCCTAGACTTTACTTCCCAAGACATAAACCAACATTCCCCGGTGAAGTCCTCCTCGACAGCAGGAACATGATTTCTCACCAAGGAATCCCTTTTGCACCCAATCTTTTCTGGATGGCATCTACAAGCCCATCTCTGACAATTCTCCATCATTTCTCCAAATGGCATCGTTTAAGCCCGTTCCCTGCACAATCAACCACCACATCATCTAGTGCAAATTTCTGGGCACTCTAGTGTTTAATCATCTTCCACCTTCAGATCACGAAAGGCAGATCGACCAATCTACATCTTCAGGCTTAAGAAGATTAAACAGGGGCAACTGTTGTACCCCAAAATTTGCCCTCTCATGTCTCAAGGACTCTTAGAATTACTTCAGTCAAATTTCAAGCCTCAAACCATGTTTTCTAAGAAGAGTCATTCAAATTATCAAAAGGGGGCAAAATGAGAAAAATTGGAGTTCCAGCTGGAAAAAGTCAACCAGACGCTAAAAAGTCAAACTTTGACTTTTTGACCAAATTTGAGTCCCAAAAAATCACATTATTTCAAGACATCCAAAAAATGAAATTTGATCATCAAAAATCAAGAGACTAAAAAATCCTACTTTGCAAGACTTTGAAATTTTTTCTAAGTATTTTCTATACTTGGTTAATTTCATTTACTTCATGACAATTTTTTACTACAATTCCAAATAATTCAAAATGATGCAAGAAATTCAAGATACTACAAAGTGGCATTTTTGCAAAATTACAAATTCTAAAACTATGTCTTGATTGAATTCTCTCAAAAAAAACCTTGCCACAATATTTTTGCCCTTGACATAATGTGCATGAAATATTCCACAAGACCAAATTTGTGTCATGCTACAAATCATACTGTCCAAGTTGAACAAAGTGTGATATGCTACATTGCCACAACACCCCAAAATCTGCTCCATTACTGCCCTACAAGAAACCTTGTGCTATGCTGCCCCACAAGTATGCATATGTTGTCCTATACAGTCCAAAACTGCTCTATGCAGTCTGCCCAAGCCTGCATCATAACAGCCCCAAAATTGCACCAAAATGGCAAAGGAAAATTGTGTGAAGAAAGTATCAAAATAGTAGGCAAAAACAATTCAAAAATAACTTATTTGGTTTCCCCCCTAAACCTCAGTTAAAAGGTCTACAAAAGGGACTGTCTCATAAGACATAAGGTTTGGATTTTGGAGAGGAGGATTGAGAGAGATAATAGAGAGTTTTGTTAAGCAGAAAAACAATATCCTTTGTAACCTTGACTCATTTTCAAAATCAGTTCTGTTCTTGTTCAAAACAAAAACCCAACCCATTACTCCACCATACAAACTCTCCCATAAGCCAAACACTCATCACATACAAAGAGGGTCCAAACATAAAAATAGTCCTTGTAGTGCTATCATCTCCACCCTCAAAAACACCAAAAACATTACAGTACAACCTAACTTAGTTTCTACAGTCCGAAGCAGCTTTCTGGAGATTCATTAGGGCCATCATAGAATTTGGAAAAGCATTCAGATCTAAAATAGCCAGTGCAGCCCAAAGGTAAGTCTTCTTGACTTGATATCTCTTCATACATCATTAATGATTTGTTATTTTTGAAGATAAGATGTAGTATTTTATTATCCCTTTAAACTAGTCATTTGCTTATGGTTTAGGCTTATTCAATCATGTGTTATTTACGTTTATCCATCATATGCTGTAAACTAACCTGCACAGTCAGTAAAAAAACTTTAAGGCAGGAAAATACAACATGTATCGATACATATCCTCATGTGTCGACTCATCCTAGTGAAAAAATAGGGTATGAGTCGACACATAACACCCATGCATCGACTCATACTGATTTCAGGTTACAAAACAGAAGTGGGAAAAGTCTTTGAGTCGACACATACGCGTTTCGCGTCGATTCAAGAAGAAGTATGAGTCGACACATCTCAGTATGCATCGACTCATACTGAGCTGATTTTGTTTTACAGGATCAAGGAAAAGTTATGTGTCGATGCATAACAGCATGGGTCGATACATAGCAGTTCAAAATGCATTTTTCCTTTTATTTTACACTGTTTTTACATTGTTTTCATTATTATTCGATATGGTTGTAATATTTCAGTCTCCATTTCATCCCCATTATTAAATTGTACCGCCATCTCGCTAAAGCGATGTAATAGCTTAGATTTAATTTTCTGCATTTTTACTTGCTTTTCATATATTGCTAGTAAATAGGATGTATGGCAAGATAAAAATCAACAAATAGATGACTTTCAAATACAAGACAAAATGCATGCAAACTAACACACTTGCACACTAGCTCCTCTAGGGTAATCTCATTTTGTTGCCTTTCGGAAAATAGTCATGTCCCTCAAATATGGGACGTTTTAGCAAAGACCCTTCGATAAAAAAAGATCGTAGTCCCTCGATGACCCTCGATGTTGCCTTTAGAAAACGATCTAGTCCATAAACGACATTGCTAAAACATCTCATAAGTTGCCTTCTATGACTATTTAAACATCCCACGTCCGTCCCTTCACATCCAACGGTGGGGCTTCTTACCAAATCAATGGTAAGATAGCCGCATATAAAGGAGAAGCAAAAGCACGTTCAAGACCTTTCGAGTAGGTAGATTCACTCCTAGTTACTCGCTTGCTCACGACAAAAAGAAGCATTTTACACACCAACACTCTCATTTCAAAAACATTTTTTCAAAAAAAGATAAAAACATTTTGTATACGTTCTTATAGAGACGAGAACCATTGCAAAATATCTTTCCGAAAACCACTTTCCAAAACACAATCCACAAACACATCTTTGAACTATCTTTCAAAACAAAACTTTGTACGTGTTCTTATAGAAACGAGAACCATTACAAAGAGATTTTTCAAAACACTTTCAAAGCCCACATCACAAAGCACATTCAAACAAAAGAAAGTGATCTAGCGAGTAACTAAGAGCCTATGGAAAACCATGTATGAAAAGGGTGCTAACACCTTCCCTTTTCATAATCTACCCCCCGAACTCGAGAAAACATCTCTAAAGGTCTTTCCTATGCTTTTTCACCTTTCCTTTTTTGGATAAAAGAAAAGTCGGTGGCGACTCTTGCTAAACCGCAACATTTGCAAACACAAACGTAAAACTCCAAGTCAGTTCTCCAACCGTATCACACCTTGCAATGCCAATTGAAAGGCTTGGCCCAGGGTGCCAAACGAAAGGGTCTTTCAGAATGCCAATTGAAGGCCTTTATATAATGCCAATCAAAAGGCTTGTGATGAGGCCAACCGAAAGGCCTTGTATCCATGCCAATCGAAGGGCTTGGCCATAATGCCAATCGAAGCTTTTGGAATGTCAATTGAAAGGCTTGGCTACAATGTTAATCGAAGAGAATTGTCCATGCCAATCGAAAGGCTCCTTCAGAATACCAATCGAAGGGTCTTTCAGAATTCCAATCGAAAGGTACTTAAAACACCACTTAAAAATTTTCTTTTTTCCTAGGCAAGGGTTTGTGGTCAATCATGTAGGGGAAGACCTTGGAAAACATGAGAGGGAAAATTTTGTGGTACAACACGAAGCCATAGAATTCTCATTTCCTCTTATATTATCAATGGATAAAGCTTGGAACTGGGTTCCAACAACAGCTTCATCCGCCTCCACAATGCTGAAAGAGGACAAATGAGATATCAATAATGCCTGTTCTCCATTTATAATTACCACTTTTCCTTCGCGTACAAACTTCAATTTTTGGTGTAAAGTCGAAGTGACAGCCCCTGCCTGATGTATCCACGACCGTCCCAGCAAGAAGCTATAAGCGGGTACAATATCCATGACCTGGAAAGTAATTTGAAACAAATGTGGGCCTATATGAATAGGCAAGTCCACTTCACCAATAACAGATTTCCTTGATCCATCAAACGCTTTCACAATAATGCCACTTGGGTGCATGGGTGTTCCTTGATATTTCAACTTCATAAGCGTGCTCCTCGGTATAACATTCAATGCAGATCCATTATCAATCAGCACATTGGATAATAAATCATTCTTGCAGTTCATAGAGATGTGGAGGGCCAGATTGTGATTCCTTCCTTCACCGGACAGTTCATCATTGCAGAAACTCAGGTTATTACATGACATAATGTTCCTTACCACACTGCTGAATTAGTCTACAGGCATACCACTTTCCATGAAACTTGGTCCAATACCCTCATCAAATATTCTTTGTGAGCAGAGGAGTTCATCAATAAAGCCAAGATAGATATTTTTGAAGGAGTCTGTAGTAGCTGATCTACAATTCTGTAGTCGCTCATCTTGATTATCTTCAAAATATCATCCACCTCTTTTTCTAGCGTAGCTCTACTAGATTCACCCACTGCCTTATTGGGTTCAACATTTTCAACAATTTTCTTTCCAGTACTAACATCTCCACGAACAACTGGTGCAAATACACGATCACTGTGGGTCACTCTGCTAGTCTCAACAATATTTATAACATTAGGCATTGGATGGATGGGAGCTTCCACACCATCCTCTAAAATTGTAGCATTATATTTGTAGGGTACAACCTTGTCTGACTCGTAGGGGACAAGACCCAGCAAACTAATCACCAGAGGAGTAATAGCTGGCTTGCTATGATATTCAACTTCAAAAGAGTTAGGTGCACCAAAACAAGGCATAATAACATTTACTCCTTCTTCAACATATTCAGTCATTACATAGTCATCTCTAGAAAACATATCTTCATCTGAGGAGAATAACTTGTCTGCAGAGGCATACTCATCATATGACTCTTCTTCATCCAAATAAACCTCAATCTCATTAACCTCATGGTAATCATCCCTTTGGCCTGTAACCTTGATAGTTCCATTATCCAACAACAACTTAACACCTTTCCTTACAATTGAACATCCTCGGGAGTTCTGGAAGCAAATTCGGCAAGATCCATACTGATGTTCTACCTGACCAGCCATGTGGTAGAACGTAGCATGCAATTGTACAAGATCCTAATTCATATATTCCACATCAAAGATTATGAACTTCCCAGGACATCCAGAAACCATGTTTACTTCTGTTGTACTCCAAAATTTTCCCTCTCATTTTACTCAAAACATACTCCTAGAGCTCCTTAACTTGTCCAAGGATGCCTAAGGATTGACCATCCAAATCCTCCTCCTAAGACAATGAACCTCAAACTAGGGATTCCATTTTCATCAAGATGGGTGAACTACAAAGGTATCAAATCTTTTCCATGGTCCTAATATGTTCTAAAGAGCATCCATGTCAAGTCTCATGAGTTGCACTAGAAGTTTGCCCAGTCAACTGCTCAAATGCCTGAAAATCAATTGTGTTAGGTCAAAAGTCAACAGTGACTCACATACAGTCAAACTTCAAGATTTTTGGTCAAAATCAATTCTTTGAAGTGATATCCATCATTTGATCAAGGGTTGATCATGATTCCCTAAGGAATGCTCCTAATTCATAAAAACTCAAAAGTTGCTAAATTAGGGTTTCTCAGGAAAACTCAACCAAACTTTGACCAGGCATAACTTCCTCATACTTTATCAGGAATTTCTAATCCAAGGCTCATTTTGAAGATAATACAATTCCCTACAACTCATATTCAGCCCTCAAGTTCAAGAAATGCACTCATGGAAAGATATGAATTCATACATTATAGGTCATTCCAAAAAGTCAACAAAAACACCTTTTGGGTCAAAGTTCCTTACATGAACATGGAAGATCCACTTGAGATGAAACCAAAGAGGTTTCTTAGGGGACATCCTAAGCTTTATAAAAAGTCCAAGAACACCCTCTTAGGTTCAAAATTGAGAGAGATATGCATTGTCAAAGTTGGCCATTTTTGGAGAATTGTCAAAAGTCAATAATGCCCAAATTTGCATTTTTTGGCAAATGAGCCTAACTTTTTAGGCTTGCATCTTGCTCCTAGCCTGGTCCACGACCCATAAACCCTTCCATACACCAGTTGCTTATTTATTTTGATTTTTTATTATTTTAAATCCAAATTAAATCAAATAGATGATATAAAAATATTTTTGGGTGATTTAGCATTAAAGAATGAAGGTATAGGCTATATGCTAGCAAGCAAAGCGCACAAGTCTTGATTGAATTGAAAAAGGCATGATTTGGCCAATTTTGGAAACAAAAAATATGACTTAAAGATCAAAGATTTTGCTCATCAATTTCCAAGATTGGACCCAAAATTATTAACCTAATTGGATTCAATACATAAATAAAAGCTTGTTGAACCCTAGGAGGTAGAGAGAGGCGCAACTAGTGAAAAAACAACAAGAACAACCTTGAGTTTTTTTTTTGTAAAAAATCTAGAATCAGGTTTTCAGTTACAGTCCCGTTCAAGCAATTTCAAGGCCGGCAACACATTCCTGGATGCCTTCTAAAGCTAGCAGCATTGATTCCACGCATCAAGGCACCCCGATTTGCCTCCAGATACTCACGGTTTGATCGTTTTTCCTTTAATATTGATTGTTCCCATTCACGCATTATACATGCTATTAGAATATATTTTCAGGTTCATGATCATCATATGAAGGTGTTTGAATAGTCTAATTTTAGTTTTAGTGCATGAATGGGATTATGCCATTATTAGCGTTTGGAAGCTTGAAATTTGGGTTCTTGTTTTCAGGACAAATTGGAGGGAATTCTGGGTATTAATGGACTCAGGATGAAATACTTGATTGATCTTTTATATTGTTTATGATTTATATTGCCTGTATCATGTTCTTGAGTAACGCAGGGTTATAGCTACAAACCAAATCCGTCACTACAACTTATAGTGACGGAAATCTGCTATAGGTAAAAGTATGTTGCCTAACACAACAGATCAATGAAAGAGACGATGAGGTGGCCAACCCTCACTGGCTGATTTGAATTCACGCGAGCTTTCCTGGGCGTAGCATTTAATTTCCTTTATATTCTAATTGTTTTATTATATGTTCAAACAAGCGCTCCAGCGCAGATGGTAAACGGTGGGGTGTTTGAGAGGGAGGACCTGAGTTCGATCCCAGGCCTCGACATTTTCTTATCTTCCAATTTGTTTGTTCCAGATCCAGCACACTTCATTACCCAGCGCCCATCATACATCCTCAGATCTCACCGTCAGATCTACCTTCAGTCAAATCTAACGCATTAGGGTTGCATCCACATCGTGCACCCTCTGAAGATAGCAACATGGAATCCCCATGCAGGATAATTGGGCTAACAAACTGGGCCTTGGCATATTCAGGCAACACACCCCCTTGATTTACTTACAACATCAGGCCCATCTTTTTTTTTTTAATTCTATTCTTTTTATTTATTCTTTTTTCTTTTAATCTATTATTTTAATTACATTCACAATAAAAAATACTTTTTTAATTAAATCAGAAAATCAGAAAACTACAAAAAAAAAAATTAATTTTAGTTTTAAAAAAAAATATATTTATTTGCATTTAATTAATTAATTTAATTAGATTAATTTAAACATTTTTTGCAATTAAAATTTAATAGAAGTTAGGTTTAATTGCAACCATTCTTCTCAATAAAAAATATACAAAAAAACATTTTTTATTAATTAGATTTCTTAGGTCCTAATTTGTTCACATTTTAACTTTCGCGCGCGTCTTTACTTTCGTTATTTTTATTAATTATTGTATTTGTTCCGAGTATGTAATAATTAATTAGGTTTACTGTTTTGCATTTATCATTTTTCCCCGGTTTTTGATTATGTAATCCCCTCCTCAAAGCCTTGTAATGACTAGGGTTTTAATTTCTCGCTTTTAATTTCCGCAACTATTAAACTGCTAGATGTATGGACAATAGGCTTGCATGCAAAAGATAAATTATTAATACAGTAGAAAACCCTAATTATGCAAAGATAATTAACTAAAAAAAGGAACACTTGCACATGCTCACCCCTAGGGTTTGTCCCCACTTGGTTGCCTCGAAAATAATGGTCGTGTCCCTCGAATGTAGGGATACCTTAGCGATAACCCGCGATTCAAAATCGTCATAAAGATCATAGTCCCTACTTATCCCTCGAGTTACCTACGAATTGATCTTATCGCGGTAGTCCCTTCGAAACGCTAAGGTATCCTTACTTGTTGCCTTCAGAGACCATTTCGTCCCTTCGAACGTCCCTTTAAAATTCCAACGACGGAGCTACCTACTCCTCAATAGTAGGATAGCGTTGTCTAAAGGAAATAAGAAAGCGAACATAATTTTTTCGAGTAGGTAGAAAACTCTTAAGTACTTGCTCAAAACAAAATTTTTTCACATAAACACTTTTTAAAACAGTTTTCAAAAAAACTTCGTCACACTCTTGAGGACCGATACAAGGGTTATCACGAAGTGAACAAATTTTTTTCAAAACAAGCACGTACAAGCAATTTTAAAAATGATCAAGTACCTATAAGCCCATGGAAAACCACTGATAGAAAGGGTGCTAACACCTTCCCTTTCTATAATCTACCCCCCGTACTCAGAAACTCTCGAAAAAATATTTTTTCTGTTCTTTTCCCTTTCCTTTGTTGGATGAAATAAAAGTCGATGGCGACTCTTGCTTACCGCGACATTTGCGAATACAAAATACAAACCAGTATAAGAGTCGGTTCTGCCACCGTATCACAGAACTGGCGAATCTGCTGGGGAAGAACTTTATAAAGTGGGGTTTGCCTTAGGATTTAGGTCATTTTTAAATTACTTTCCTATTTGCTTTGCTTGCTTTATCTTTAAGGGCTTTTGCTTGGGTATTGTTAAAGATCCTACACCCGGATCTGGGGCACTTTTTAGGTAAACAAAAATAGATCGTGGAGACTGTACGACGTAGAACGATATGGTTTAAGTGATGGCTGTGTTAGTGTGACACTTTGGTTGGTACCGGTATTCTTCGTGTGGAAACGAGGAGAATACGGGGCCGCCGCGTGGTGTCTTGAAGCACTAATGGACCTTAGAACCTTAGATGAACAAACTTGGCCATTAGAAAGTAGTTAGATAGCCGGCCTAGGTATAAAGTTGAGGATTGGTTGATACTCGATACTACACTCATTGAGGTCAGACTTTCGGGATATTTCAGCCGCAAGAAAAGATTGCTTGAGATGAAAAAATTCCCGATAAAGGATGATCAGTGATATTGAGAATCTTTAGAACCCGGTTACTTTTCTAAGACAGGTTTGAAACCAACTAAACTTCAAGAGGGTACTTACCTTTAACCTCATGCAAGCCTTTGAACCTAAGGTCTATTGTGTGTTTTTCTTGTGTGTGATTTATTTTGTTTGAACATAACATCATGCATTATAACATAGCATCCATTCTTATTACACTAATCATTTCAAGGACCAAGGGAATTTATCTTTGTTCTGTTTTGCAGATCATGGCTTCCGCTCGTAGAAACACTATTCGAATCAGCTTTGTGAGAATACCACCCCAACTCAAGGAGCTAGTATCAAGGGTTCTTGAAACTTCTGCATTCACTAAGAGACATGGTCAACTTCTCAACCTGGTTACTTCAAATTTTGATGAAAAGATGATGGGTGTACTCTTTCAGTTCTTTGATCCCAAGCACCACTGCTTCACCTTCCTAGACTATCAGTTGGTGCCTACCATGGAAGAGTTCTCTCAGTTATTGGATATACCCATTCTTGAACAGTTGCCTTTCACAGGTTTAGAAGAGGTTCCTAAGCCAGAAGTCATCGCCTCATCCTTGCATCTGAAACGGGCCGACGTGGTATCCAATTGGGAAACAAGAAGCAGAGTCAAGGGTTTTCTAGCCAAGTTCCTAATAGACAAGGCCCAGCTATTTTGGGATGATATGGACTTTCAGGCTTTTGAGGAGGTATTGGCCCTTCTAATATATGGGTTAGTACTATTCCCTAATCCAGACTCACTCATAGATGTAAATGCTATCAAGATCTTCCTCTCTCGCAACCTTGTGCCTACCTTGCTCGGAGATATCTTGCACGCTCTCCATACTCGTACCATGAAGAGAAGAGGGGTTCTTATGTGCTGCATGCCATTGCTGTCGAGGTGGATTACTTCTCACCTCCCTATGTCCATATTAAAGAATGAAGAAGGTTTGGGTTGGTCGCAAAGGATAATGTCACTCACTCACACATATATTCTCTTGTATTCCCGAGCTATGGGAGATACTGCTATTATTGACCGCTACAGGGAGTACCCTAATGTCCCATTACTTGGCATTAGAGGAGGCATAACTTACAATCCTTGTTTGGCTCTGCGACAATTTGGTTACGCTCGAAGGGATGGTCCCCATGAGTTACTTATCGAGGGCATTGTATTTAACTATGAGGATGATGTTCAAGGGTATCTCCAGAGGTTCATATGAGCTTGGAGCATGGTAAATAGATCTGACGCCAAGGCTTTGGGGCCGAAGGATTCCATTCCAATGGAACCTTATCTCCAATGGGTACGAGCTCGCGCCCAGAAACTTATGATGCCCTACATGTCCATTTTACCAGTGATTGTGGAACCCTCTACTGAAGGGGGTATCCCTTACATGGTTCTTCATCCTGATATGCTCACTGATCTTGAAGAACTACAGAGGTCTTGGATTAAGTTGAAGAAAGAGCGGGATACTTATAGGGATCAGTTCTATGCCCAGGAGAGGAAGGTTTTAGAGCTCACAAAGCAGCTTCATGAGGAAAGAAGCCTTAATGTCTATCTCGGCACAAAGAGGAAGCATCCATGGGAAATTTGATTTTTTCTAGTTTTTTAGAATTGTTTTTAATTGTAACGCCTAAAAGGCAATTGAACCTTGAATTCTGCTAATAAAATCTTTGTTTCATTTTGGTTCGCAAATTTAAATTTCCCAAAGTCCTTGAAATCATTGCATATGCATCCCATCCATAAACACTGCATATACAGGTACCATTACACGCTTCTCATCTTTTTCGCTGTTTATTTCAGCAGAAATGTCTTCTGAACAAAGCATCAAAGATCTTCAGGCACAAAATGCCCAATTTCAACGGATGTTCATAACTCTGGCGAAAGGGCAGGAGGATCTGAAAGCCCTCATCCTGAACGAGAAGAAGAAAAAGAAGAAGGTCTCTGGTATTCTGAATATGGGCAGAAGGTTTAGGGGGACATTAAACCAACCAGTCGATCTAACCTCATCATCCAAGGAAGGGGATAATCAAGAAAAGGAGACAACGGAAAATGACCCCAGTCCTGAAGTTTCTGACAATGATACAAACTATAATGATGAGCAATATCCTCCCATTGAGGATATATACAAGCAGTTGGAAGATCGTTTGAGTGCTATGGAAGTCCAGAGAATACCTGGGTTGGATTTCGAAGAACTGGGATTGGTGTCAGGAGTGGTTATTCCGCAGAAATTTAAGGCTCCAATTTTTTCAAAGTACGATGGGGTGTCTTGCCCTAAGCTCCATCTCCGTTCCTATGTAAGGAAGATCCAACCCCACACCGCTGATAGAAACTTATATGTTCACTTCTTTCAAGACAGTCTGTCAGGGACTCAGCTTGAATGATTCTACCAACTGGAGAGAACCAATGTCCGAAACTGGGAGGACTTGGCCGCTGCTTTTTATAAGTAGTATCAATATAACGACGACCTTTACCCCACTCGTACTCAACTCTAGAGTATGACCATGGGTGCAGGTGAAGGCTTTAAGGACTATGCACATAAGTGGAGAGACTTGGCTGGAAGAGTCCAACCCCCTTTATCTGACAGGGAGTTGGTTGACATGTTTCTTGGGACGATATCTGGTCCTTTCTTTAAACATTTGATTGGTAGCTTATCAACTGGTTTCACTGAGCTGATATTAATAGGAGAAAGGGTAGAAGTTGGGATTCGGAGCGACAAGATACAGAAAGACGCCTCTTCGAGTTTGGTAAAGAAGCCTTTCACTGGTAAGAAGGAAGTCAGTGCCATCTATAACCCGAGAGGCCAAAATAGAGTTCAACATTGTCTGGCGGTAAGTGCTATAATGATACCTAGGCCCGCGGCTGCTCCACAATGCCACAATCAACAAAGGGTAGAAATACCATAAAGGCAGTTTAATCGAATTAACATGACATTAACAGAGATTCTACCCCATCTACTGAGATCCAAATTGGCAACCTTGAAATAGGCTCCCAAGAATCCAAATACTACATCTCCTCGGTACAATCCAAACGCTCGATGTGCCTACCATTCCGAGAGTTCTGGCCACGATACAAATGATTGATGGGCTCTGAGAAATAAGGTACATGACCTGATTGAAGCCAAAGAGATTGAGTTGTATGCTTTGGAGAAGCCCAATGTCATAACTGCTCCCATGCCTAACACAATCATGGAGTTAATGTTGTTGATACCGATCTGTTTGTGATCTTAGTTGATGAAGTTTCTACTCCTCTTATGACTATTAAGAAGAATTTGTTTTTGGTCGGTTTATTTTTGGGTTGTGGTGAAGGTTGCCACGTGTGTTCATCTCTGTGTTTCGATTGCCATTTGCTGAAAACAGTCGTCCAACGCTTGATGGATAGCAGAGAAATTTTGTTCGAGAAAACTTTGATTCCAACTGTTCCATGTGAAGATATTGCAATTATCCTCGAGAAGACCTGTTAGGATTACATCTAATCCAAGAGTCGCTCCGTTAATAATCACCTTTCATGGTCCTATCTTATACGCCTCGGACAAAGCTGTCCCTCGGCATTATGGCGCCGATGTCTACTATCATGGCGTTAGACAAGACATGGAGAATGAAGAGGCTGATCCCGATGTCAGTAACATTGTCGGGACCAATAAAATCACCAGAAGTGGAAGGGTTTTCTCTCCCGAGATTTCCCCAAAGACTGTCAGTAAACCTGTCATTATTTCGCCCGCTATTCCTATTGGTACTTCAACTACTACTCCTGTTCTTACTACAATTGTTACCCCTGCCATTGAGTCATGTGGTTCCTGAGGCAAAGAAGCTATAGGTGAGCCTTCCCAGATGGAGGCACCTGGAAAAATTGTCGTAGAAGCCTCTAAGCAAGAGATAGAGGAAATATTAAAAATAATTAAAAAGAGCGACTACAATGTGGTCGAGCAGCTGGGGCAAACCCCTCAAAGATATCCATGTTGTCTCTGCTGTTGTGTTCCGAGGCCCATGTGAAGGCTTTGATCGTATTCCTCAAGACTGCACACGTGCCACAGGAGACCTCGGTTGATCAGTTCAAAGACTGTGTGGCCAGCCTAACTGCTGACAATGGGCTGGGTTTTTCAGATGCCAATTTGACACCGAAAGGGAGGAAGCATAATGATGCTCTGTATGTCTCGATCGAATGCAGGGGCACCACTATGGCTCATGTGCTGGTAGATACTGGGTCTTCACTGAATGTCCTGCCGAAGAAGGCTATTGACCAACTAGATTATGAGGGTTTGTCCTGCCCAAGGTAGGTTCTCAGACCTTTGAGTCCACTTTCTATGTAATGGAAATCCGGATGTTATACTCTTGTTTGTTGGGTCGTCCTTGGATCCATGAAGTTGGGGCTGTTACTTCTACACTGCACCAAATGCTGAAGTATCCAGTGAAGGGGAAGATTGTCATTGTACACGGAGAAGAGGAGTATATGGTGAGCCACCTCAACTCCTTCAGGTACGTAGAGATGGACGGGGAATTCATAGAGACTCCTTGCCAAAACTTTGAAGAGGTTCCCCAGATCTTGGCATCGACTGAGACCACTACCGACACCAAACCTCCTCTGAAGATGGATTCTCTCAAAGAAGCCAGAGCAGTGATTGAAGAAGGTGGGTATACCAACTGGGGACAACTCTATGATTTTACTCACAAAACTGACAAGTTTGGTTTGGGCTTTACTTCAGGAGCTCAAAGGGCTGTTCGACGCACTCGAGCTGGAGGACCTCCCATACGCATCAGTAATCGGGGAATTAATGTCATTGAAGACGATGAGGAAGACTCTGACATTGACAGCTGGATCTACCCAACTACCAACGGTGGACTGAGTAACTGGACGGCTAGGGATCTTATACCCGTTTCTTTTATTCTGCAATAATTGTCTTACTTGTTTCCCAATATTGTAATAAACAATTTAAACTCTACAGCCTTGTGTCTTGCCCGAGGCACATTGGCTTTGTTTTTTAGGGTATTATGTGTCATTTCATATATCATCAATAAAACATTGGACGTTCCTTGCATACAAATTTTACGCTCTCCGTTTATCTTTTTTGTTTTCACTTTATCAAAACAGATATGCTCTTACACACACTCACGTATCATACTATAGATCCATATCCACTCTGGATCCCACTGATAACAGTTATGCTACTGCCAGTTATGACTTTGAAAATCCGATCAACCAAGCCGAGGACGAAGGTGAGGATGATTGTGAAGTGCCTGGAGAACTTGCTAGACTATTACAACAGGAAGAAAGGGCTATACAACCTTATGAATAGCCAGTTGAGACGATAAACTTGGGCACGAAGGTGGATAGAAAAGAAGTCAAGATCGGTGCAAATCTAGAAGCTAAGATCAAACAACAGTTGATATAGATGTTGCACGACTATGTTGAGATCTTTGCCTAGTCATATGAAGACATGCCTGGTTTAGACACTGATATTGTGGTACATCGTCTGTCGACCAAGGAAGACCGTCCTCCGGTTAAACAGAAGGTCCACCGTATACGCCCTGAAATGTCAGAGAAGATCAAGGCAGAGGTCATGAAGCAGTTCGACGCAGGGTTCTTAATTGTCACCTCCTATCCGTAGTGGGTTGCTAATGTTGTTCCGGTGCCAAAGAAATACGGTAAGGTACGGATGTGTGTGGTCTACAGAGATCTGAACAGGGCAAGCCCCAATGATGACTTCCCGCTTCCCCATATTGATGTTCTGGGTTATAACACCACTCAGCATAAAATCTTCTCCTTCATGGATGGTTTCTATGGCTATAACCAGATCAAGATGGCTCCTGAAGACATGGAGAAGAAAACCTTCGTCACACAGTGGGGCACCTTCTGTTATAAGGTGATGCCTTTTAGGTTGAAGAATGCTGGGACAACTTATCAGCGCGCCATGGTCGCTTTGTTTCACGATATGATTCACCACGAGATTGAGGTTTATGTTGATGACATGATAGTCAGGTCTCAAACCGAGGAAGAGCACCTCGATCATCTACAAAAGTTGTTCGAGAGGTTGAAGACATACAAGATGAGGTTGAATCCAAACAAGTGCACCTTCGTGGTAAGGTCTGGTAAGCTTCTGGGTTTCATCGTCAGTGACAAAGGTATTCAAGTAGACCTCGCAAAGGTAAAGGCCATACAAGAGATGCCGGCTCCCTGTACAGAGAAAGAAGTTAGAGGTTTCTTGGGACGCCTGAATTATATCGCCAGGTTCATTTCACATCTGACTACTACTTGTGAGCCCATCTTCAACCTTCTGAATAAATATCAAGGGGTAAAGTGGAATGACGAATTCCATACAACTTTCGAAAGAATCAAGGAATACCTTCAAGAACCGCAAATTCTGATGCCTCCGGTTGAAGGAAGACCTTTGATATTATACTTAACATTGCTAGACAATTCAATGGGGTGTGTTGTAGCGCCCGTAATTTAATTAATTATTTAATTAAATTATTTATGGAATATTAATGATGATGTGTTATAATATAATTGGATTTATTTTATTAAGTGGAGAAATAATATTAGAGATATAATATTATGTGGTGAAATAATATTAGAAGTGTAATAGTATTTTATGTGGGCTTATTTTGGAATAGAAGTAATAAGGGGGTGTATTGGTTTTAAGCCCATTAAGGAATAATAGAATAATAGGGTTATTTTATTATTTGTTGTTGGAATAGAAGTAAGAAGCAGTAGAAAGAAATAAGGATTGAGGAGAACGTGCAAGCTGCGTGGGAAAGAGGAATAACGGCAAGAACGAGAATCCAACTGGGAATTGTAGAGAAACCTTCAATCCAAGATAAGGGTGAGGTTATGACTCTATAATTGGGTTTATGATGATTGGTATGTGGGGTTAGTGGTGATTGTTGTCTTGTTCTTGAATTGAGAATATATTGATTGATGTATGATGAGAATTGATGAATTTTTGGATGAATATTGATGTCTTGATGCTGATTAAAATGTTGTAAGATTGTTGGGTTATTATGGGTGATAAATTATCATGATTAGACCAAGTTCTAAGGCTTTAGTTATGAAAACACAGAAATACTGTAGCACAGAAAACACAGAATTATGCTAGAATGATACTAGGTGCTACTGTGTTAGAACGATGAATTAATTAGGGAATAACATTAGTCGTATGGTTTCTGATTAGTGTGATAACAGGCAAAATAATTAAAATAATAATGTTAAGGAAAGGTAGCAGTTATGACGTTAGAAGGATGTTGATAGAAGTTGCGTCAGATTAGTGCAAGGTAGAAGTTATGATGTTATACATATGTTAGTTAGAAGTTGCGTTGCCCAATAGAGAATAGATGTGGCTAGTCAGAAGTTGAATTAGTCAGAAGATGGGGTTAGTCAGAAGTTGCATTAGTCAGAACTTGTACTAGTCAGAAGATGGGATTAGTCAGAAGGTGTGATGGTCAGAAGTTGTATCTGGTCAGAGGCTGGGTTAATCAGAAGATGGGATTAGCCAGAACATGTGATGATTAGAAGTTGGGCAAGTCAGAAGCTGTGATGATCAGAAGTTGTATCTGGTCAGAGGTTGGGTTAGCCAGAAGTTGTGTAATTAGAAACTGAGTTATTAGAATTTGTGTTGGTTAGAGGTTGCATGGTCAGAAGCTGTGTTGGCCTTTACGTTGTTTGCAAACAGAAAGATGAGCGTTATATGCTTAGAAGCTGCTGTTTGGGCTATAACAACATGAATAGTGACGGTCTTGATGTTAGAGTTGCAGAATGGCAGTATTGTTTTTACTGTGGAAATTAAATGCTGCAAAGTTGTTAATGAGAAGTATTAATAATATTGTGTTGATGATTTATAATAAATAAACGATGTTTGATGAATTATTTTGATATCTGAGATGTTGATTATTTGAGATGTTTTTGAGATGTTAATTTGAGATGTTCTGAGATGTTAATTTGATATGTTAATTTGAGATGTTTTTGAGATGTTAATTTGAGATGTTTTGAGATGATTTGAGATGTTATTAATTTGGGCGTTGTTATTACATTCATGATTGTGTCGTATACATTGCATTTTTGAGATGGAGCTTATGCTCATTGAGATGGTCTGGATTGTCAAATTTTGAGATGAAGGCTATGCCTTGTTGATGCCTCTATTAATTGGCAAATTTTTGAGATGGGAGTTCTGCTCCAATGGTACCACATGCATTTGCATAGTATTGAGTCACATTATATGATTTCATAAAGAAGTGTATTTTGATGTTGATGAATGTATATTATTGTTGAGATTGTTGTTGATTATGAGATGAGGAGTGGTGATGTTGTTGATCTAATTTAATATATTAATTATCATGCACTTATTATATTGTTAGATATCTCACCCCTTCTGTTTGAATGTTGCCCTTATGTTGGTAACGTGCAGGTAATCGAGAGTGAAGGCTGTATACCTTCAATAGTTCGAGTTGGTGTCATTGCTCTGATATGTAACACTCAGGGGGATGAACGCTTGCTGATTTTAGATTGTTGTTTTTCAATTGTTGAACTTTAAATTGATTCTTATTGAATATGAGATGTTTCGTAGTTGCTGTTTTGTTTAAAGATGTTATTGAAGAATTCCGCTGCGTAGATGTTGATTTATTGATTAAAGATGTGATGTTGATGGTTCATCCGATGTTTGAAAAAGTATTACGTATCCACGATGAATGCAATGAATTTTGTGAGAAGAATTTGTGACGTCCCAATCCATTTGTATGATTGAAATTTTATAACTCTGATATATTTTGCATAATTTCTTGGGGTAGAATTGGGGTGTTACAAAGTTGGTATCAGAGCAAAAGGTTGATCCGACCTTGTCATCGAGTTGTAGTTTTTTAACAATTAAGTATTGTTATTTTGAGTTCTAACCGTTGTTTGTGTTGTAGTGAGAAGTTGAGATGGATGGAAGGAATGATGTTGCACTTGTTGCTGCTTTAGAAGCAATGGCTCATGCGATGGAAAATCAGCCTAATGCTGACGGGAATGCTGGATCTCGTAGCTTGGCGACTTTCCAGAGAGAGAATCCACCTATGTTCAAGGGAAAGTATGATCCTGACGGAGCATTGGAGTGGTTGAAAGAGATTGAGAGAAACTTTCACGTGATGGACTGCACTCCAGCGCAGAAGGTTCGTTATGGGACTCATATGCTAGCAGTCGAGGCTGATGACTGGTGGCTAGAGACTTGTCAAAGATTGGAAGCTGCCGGTGAGAATGTCACTTGGGCTGTGTTCCGTAGGGAATTCATGAGAAAGTATTTTCATGAAGATGTTCGTGGTAAGAAGGAAATTGAGTTCCTTGAGCTGAAATAAGGAAGTATGTCAGTTGTTGAATATGCTGCCAAGTTTTCTAAGTTGTCTAAGTTTTATCCGCATTACGCTGAGGAAAATTCTGAATTTTCGAAGTGTATTAAATTTGAGAACGGGTTGCGCCCAGAGATTAAGAAGGCAGTTGGATACCAGAAAATCCGTGTCTTTGTTGATTTGGTTTATAGCTGCAGAATTTATGAAGAGGATAATAATGCTCATTACAAGATTATTAGTGAGAAGAGGGGTAAGCACCAACAGAATCGTGGTAAGCCTTATGATGCCCCAGCTGGTAAAGGTAAACAGAAAGTTGCTCATGGACAGAGGACTAGTGGGGGAGATGCCCATGCTGGTGTGATTTGCTTTAAGTGTGGAAAACCTGGGCACAAGAGTAATGTGTGCACTGCTGAAGTGAAGAGGTGTTACCATTGTGGTAAGAACGGACATGTTGTATCTGAGTGTGAACACAAGAATGTGATTTGTTTCAACTGTAGAGAGGAAGGGCATATTGGTAGCCAGTGTCTTAAAACCGAAGAGGGCTCAGTCAAGTGGTAAAGTGTTTGCTTTGGTTGAGGATCAGAAAGCTGCTGAGGACGGACTTATTAAAGGTACATGTTTCATTAATATTACTCCTTTAATTACTATTATTGATACTGGTGCTACGCATTATTTTATTGCTGCTGATTGTGTTGAAATATTGGGTCTTATGTTGTCTTCCTTGAATGGAGAAATGGTCGTCGATACTCCAGCCAAGGGGTCGATGACTACTTCTTTTGTGTGTGCTAAGTGTCCTTTTTCGATCTTCGACAGAGACTTTGCTGTTGATTTGGTTTGTTTACCGCTAAGAGGTTTGGATGTGATTTTGGGTTTGAACTGGTTAGAGCATAATTGTGTTCATATTAACTGTTATGAAAAGTCTGTGAAGTTTTCTACTCCTGAAGAAGAGGAAGATGGTCTGTTGTCTGCTAGACAGTTAAGAAAGTTGATGCAAGAGGAAGCACAAATGTTCTTGTTGATGGCGTCACTATCTGTAGAGACTCAAGCTATAATTGAGGAATTGCAGGTGGTGTGTGAATTTCCTGAAGTTTTCAGATGAGATTCCTGATGTACCGCCAGAGAGGGAAGTTGAATTTGCAATTGATCTTGTAACTGGTACCAGACCTGTGTCTATGGCACCATACAGGATGTCTGCATCTGAGTTGTCTTAATTAAAGAAGCAATTGGAAGAGTTACTTGAGAAAAGGTTTGTAAGACCAAGTGTATCGCCGTGGGGTGCTCCAGTGCTGTTAGTGAAGAAGAAAGATGGAAGTATGAAGCTTTGTGTTGATTATAGACAGCTGAATAAAGTGACGATTAAGAACAAGTATCCGCTTCCAAGAATAGATGACTTGATGGACCAATTGGTGGATGCTCGTGTGTTTAGTAATATTGATTTGAGGTCGGGTTACCATCAGATTGAAGTGAAGGATGAAGATATTCAGAAGAAGGCTATCAGAACGCGTTATGGACATTATGAGTATTCGGTGATGCCTTTCGGTGTTACTAATGCGCCAGGAGTATTCATGGAATATATGAATCGTATCTTTCATACTTATTTGGATTGGTTCGTAGTGGTGTTCATTGATGATATTTTGATTTACTCTAAGTCATAAGAAGAGCATGTTGAACACTTAAGAGTAGTATTGCAAGTTTTGAAAGAGAAGAAGTTGTATGCAAAGTTGTCCAAGTGTGAATTCTGGTTGAAAGAGGTTATTTTTCTTGGTCATGTGATTTCAGGTAGTGGCATTATTGTAGATCCATCGAAGGTTGATGCTATGTTGCAATGGGAAACTTCAAAGTCAGCTACTGAGATTAGAAGCTTCTTGGGTTTAGCTGGTTATTATAGAAGGTTTATTGAAGGGTTTTCTAAGTTGTCACTTACGTTGACTAAGTTGACTTGTAAAGGTAGAGCTTTTGTATGGGATGTTCAATGCAAAGAAAGTTTTACAGAATTGAAGAAGAGGTTGACGTCGGCTCCGATTTTGACGTTGCCTAATCCGGGAGAGCCTTTTGTGGTTTATTGTGATGCTTCTAAGATGGGTTTAGGAGGCGTGCTTATGAAGAATGGTAAGGTAGTTGCTTATGCATCAAGGCAGTTAAGGACTCATGAGAAGAACTATCCTACGCATGGTTTAGAACTTGCTGCAGTTGTTTTTGTGTTGAAAATTTGGAGGCATTATCTTTATAGTTCTAGATTTGAAGTGTTTAGTGACCATAAGAGCTTAAAGTATTTGTTCGATCAGAAGGAGTTGAATATGAGGAAACAAAGATGGTTGGAATTGTTAAAGGATTATGATTTAAATTTGAGTTATCATCCAAGAAAAGCGAATGTGGTAGCTGATGCATTGATTCGAAAGACTTTACATATGTCAGCAATGATGATTAAAAAGTTAGAATTGATTGAGCAGTTTAGAGTCATGAGTTAGTTTGCATGGTTACTCTGCAGAGTGTTATGTTGGGTGTGTTTAAGATTAATAATGAATTTCTAGACAGTATCAGAGAAGCCCAGAAGTTGGATGTGAAACAGGTATATTTGATGCTTGGGATTGATCAATCAGAGAATAGTGATTTTAAGTTAGATACGCAAGGTGTGTTGAGGTTTCGTAACCAGATTTGTATACCTGATGATGCTGAGATGAAGAAAGTGATACTTGAAGAGAGTCATAGAAGTAAGTTGAGTATTCATCCAGGAGCTACAAAGATGTATCAAGATTTGAAAGGTTTATTTTGGTGGCCTAGGATGAAGAGGGACGTAACTCGATTTGTGTATACATGTTTGACTTGTCAGAAATCGAAAGTTGAACATCAGAAGCCTACATAATTGATGCAACCGTTGGAAGTTCCAGAATGGAAATGGGATAGCATTTCAATGGACTTTGTGACAGGGTTTCCTAATAATTTAAGAGGACATGATTCGATTTGGGTGATTGTTGATAGGCTTATGAAGTCAGCTCATTATATTCCTATTAACATTAGTTTTCCAGTTCCGAAGTTGGCTGAGATTTATATTAGTGTGATTGTGAAACTGCATGGTGTTCCTTTGTGCATTGTGTCAGATAGAGACCCAAGATTTACTTCTGATTTTTGGAAGAGTTTGCAAGAAGCGTTGGGTTCTAAGTTGAGGTTGAGTTCAGTGTATCATCCTCAGACAGATGGTCAGACTGGACAGACTATTCAATCGTTGGAAGACTTGTTGAGGGCATGTGTTCTCGAATAGGGAGGTTCGTGGGATACTTATCTTCCGTTGATAGAGTTCACTTATAATAACAATTACCATTCTAGTATTGGGATGGCACCTTTTGAAGCGTTGTATGGTCGGAGATGTAGAACTCTGTTATGTTGGCAGGAATCTGGTGAAAGTGTAGTACTTGGACCTGAACTTTTTCATGAGACTACTGAGAAGGTGAAGTTAATTCAAGAAAATATGAAAGCTTCACAGAGTAGACAAAAGAGTTATCATGACAAGCGAAGGAAGGATTTAGAATTTCAAGCTGGTGATCATGTGTTTTTGAGAGTTACACATGTGACTGGTGTTGGGCGAGCATTGAAGTCTAAGAAGCTCACTTCTTGTTTTATTGGACTGTATCAGATTTCGAAGAGAGTGGGGAATTTTGCTTATAGAGTTGCCTTACCCCCTAATCTTTCGAATTTGCATGATGTGTTCCATGTGTCGCAACTTCAGAAGTATATTTTAGATTCATCCCATGTGATTCATATGGACGATGTGCAAGTACGGGATAATCTTACGGTGGAGACGATGCCTGTACGGATCGAGGATCGTGAAATGAAGACTATGAGGGGAAAATAGATTGCCTTTGTTAAAGTGGTTTAGCTAGGAGATGCCGGTGAAAGCATGACTTAGGAGTTGGAGAGCAAGATGCGAGACTCCTATCCTGAATTGTTTGATTGAGGTAAATTTTCGAGGACGAAAATATTCTAAGTGGGGAGAGTTGTAACGCCTGTAATTTAATTAATTATTTAATTAAATTATTTTTGGAATATTTATGATGATGTGTTATGATATAATTGGATTTATTTTATTAAGTGGAGAAATAATATTAGAGATATAATATTTTATGGTGAAATAATATTAGAAGTTTAATATTATTTTATGTGGGCTTATTTTGGAATAGAAGTAATAAGGGGGTGTATTGGTTTTAAGCCTATTAAAGAATAATAGAGTTATTTTGTTATTTGTTGTTGGAATAAAAGTAAGAAGCAGTAGAAAGAAATAAGGATTGAGGAGAACGTGCAAGTTGCGTGGGAAAGAGGAATAATGGCAAGAACGGGAATCCAACCGGGAATTGTAGAGCAACCTCCAATCCAAGGTAAGGGTGGGGTTCTGACTCTATAATTGGGTTTATGATGATTGATATGAGGGGTTAGTGGTTATTGTTGTCTTGTTCTTGAATTGAGAATATATTGATTGATGTATGATGAGAATTAATGAATTTTTGGATGAATATTGATGTCTTGATGCTTATTAAAATGCTGTAAGATTATCGGGTTATTATGGGTGATGAATTATCATGATTAGACCAAGTTCTAAGGCTTTAGTTATGAAAACGCAGAAATACTGTAGCACAAAAAACGCAGAATTATACTAGAATGATACTAGGTGCTGCTGTGTTAGAACAATGAATTAATTAGGGAATAGCATTAGTCGTATGGTTCCTGATTGGGGTGATAACAAGCAAAAGAATTAAAATAATAACGTAAAGTAAAGGTAGCAGTTCTGACGTTAGAAGGATGTTGATAGAAGTTGCGTCAGATTAGTGCAAGGTAGAAGTTTTGATGTTATACGTATGTTAGTTAGAATTTGCGTTACCCAATAAAGAATAGATATGATTAGTCAGAAGTTGCATTAGTCAGAAGATGGGGTTAGTCAGAAGTTGCATTAGTCAGAACTTGTACTAGTCAGAAGATGGGGTTAGTCAGAAGGTGTGACGGTCAGAAGTTGTATCTGGTCAGAGGCTGGGTTGATCAGAAGATGGGATTAGTCAGAAGATGTGATGATCAGAAGTTGGGCTAGTTAGAAGTTGTGATGATCAGAAGTTGTATCTGGTCAGAGGTTGGGTTAGCCAGAAGTTGTGTAATTAGAAGCTGAGTAATTAGAATTTGTGTTGGTTAGAGGTTGCATGGTCAGAAGCTGTGTTGGCCTTTACGTTGATTTCAAACATAACGATGAGCGTTAGATGCTTAGAAGCTGTTGTTTGAGCTATAACAGCATGAATAATGACGGTCTTGATGTTAGAGTTGCAGAATGGCAGTATTGTTTTTACTGTGGAAATTAAATGCTACAGAATTGTTAATGAGAAGTATTAATAATATTGTGTTGATGATTTATAATAAATAAACGATGTTTGATGAATTATTTTGAAAATCTGAGATGTTGATTATTTGAGATGTTTTTGAGATGTTAATTTGAGATGTTCTGAGATGTTAATTTGAGATGTTTTTGAGATGTTAATTTGAGATGTTTTGAGATGATTTGAGATGTTATTAATTTGAGCGTTGTTATTATATTCATGATTGTGTCGCATACATTGCATTTTTGAGATGGAGCTTATGCTCGTTGAGATGGCCTGGATTGGCAAATTTTGAGATGAAGGCTATGCGTTATTGATGCCTCTATTAATTGGAAAATTTTTGAGATGGGAGTTCTGCTCCAATGGTACCACATGCATTTGCATAGTATTGAGTCGCATTATATGATTTCATAAAGAAGTGTATTTTGATGTTGATGAATGTATATTATTGTTGAGATTGTTGTTGATTATGAGATGAGGAGTGGTGATGTTGTTGATCTAATTTAATATATTAATTATCATGCACTTATTATATTGTTAGATATCTCACCCCTTCTGTTCGAATGTTGCCCTTATGTTGGTAACGTGCAGGTAATCGAGAGTGAAGGTTGTATACCTTCAGTAGTTCGAGTCGGTGTCATTGCTCTAATATGTAACACTCAGGGGGATGAACGCTTGCTGATTTTAGATTGTTGTTTTTCAGTTGTTTAACTTTAAATTGATTATTATTGAATATGAGATGTTTCGTAGTTATTGTTTTGTTTAAAGATGTTATTGAAGAATTCCACTGCGTAGATGTTGATTTATTGATTAAAGATGTTATGTTGATGGTTCATCCGATGTTTGAAAAAGTGTTACGTATCCACGATGAATGCAATGAATTTTGTGAGAAGAATTTGTGACGTCCCAATCCATTTGTATGATTGAAATTTTATAACTCTGATTTATTTTGCATAATTGCTTGGGATAGAATTGGGGTGTTACAAAGTTGGTATCAGAGCAAAAGGTTGGTCCGACCTTGTCGTCGAGTCGTAGTTGTTCAACAATCGAGTATTGTTATTTTGAGTTCTAACTGTTGTTTGTGTTGTAGTGAGAAGTTGAGATGGCTGGAAGGAATGATGCTGCACTTGCTGCTACTTTAGAAGAAATGGCTCATGTGATGGAAAATCAGCCAAATGCTGACGGGAATGCTGGATCTCGTAGCTTGGCGACTTTCTAGAGAGAGAATCCACCTACAATCAAGGGAAAGTATGATCCTGACGGAGCATTGGAGTGGTTGAAAGAGATTGAGAGAATCTTTCGCGTGATGGACTGCACTCCAGCACAAAAGGTTTGTTATGGGACTCATATGCTAGCAGTCGAGGCTGATGACTGGTGGCTAGAGACTTGTCAAAGATTGGAAGCTGCAGGAGAAAATGTCACTTGGGCTGTGTTCCGTAGGGAATTCCTGAGAAAGTATTTTCCTGAAGATGTCTGTCGTAAGAAGGAAATTGAGTTCCTTGAGCTGAAACAAGGAAGTATGTCAGTTGTTGAGTATGCTGCCAAGTTTGCTGAGTTGGCTAAGTTTTATCCACATTACGCTGAGGAAAATGCTGAATTTTCGAAGTGTATTAAATTTGAGAACGGGTTGCGCCCGGAGATTAAGAAGGCAGTTGGATACCAGAAAATCCGTGTCTTTGCTGATTTGGTTGATAGCTGTAGAATTTATGAAGAGAATAATAATGCTCATGACAATATTATCAGAGAGAAGAGGGGTAAGCACCAAGAATCGCGGTAAGCCTTATGATGCCCCAACTGGTAAAGGTAAACAGAAAGTTTCTCATGGACAGAGGACTAGTGGGGGAGATTCTCCTGCTGGTGTGATTTGCTTTAAGTGTGGAAAACCTGGGCACAAGAGTAATGTGTGCACTGCTGAAGTGAAGAGGTGTTACCGTTGTGGTAATAACGAACATGTTGTATTTGAGTGTAAACACAAGAATGTGATTTGTTTCAACTGTAGAGAGGAAAGGCATATTGGTAGCCAGTGTCTGAAACCGAAGAGGGCTCTGTCAAATGGTAAAGTGTTTGCTTTGGTTGAGGATCAGACAGCTGCTGAGGACGGACTTATTAGAGGTACATGTTTCATTAATAATACTCCTTTAATTACTATTATTGATACTGGTGCTACACATTGTTTTATTACTGCTGATTGTGTTGAAATATTGGGTCTTATGTTGTCTTCCTTGAATGGAGAAATGGTCGTCGATACTCCATCCAAGGGTTCGGTGACTACTTCTTTTATGTGTGCTAAGTTTCCCTTGTCGATCTTCGACAGAGACTTTGTTGTTGATTTGGTTTGTTTACCGCTAGAGGTTTGGATGTGATTTTGGGTATGAACTGGTTAGAGCATAACTGTGTTCATATTAACTGTTATGACAAGTCCGTGAAGTTTTCTACTCCTAAAGAAGAGGAAGATGGTCTGTTGTCTGCTAGACAATTGAGAAAGTTGATGCATGAGGAAGCACAAATGTTGTCGTTGATGGCGTCACTATCTGTAGAGACTCAAGCTATAATTGATGAATTGTAGGTGGTGTGTGACTTTCCTGAAGTTTTCCTAGATGAGATTCCTGATGTACCGCCAGAGAGGGAAGTTGAATTTGCAATTGATCCTGTACCTGGTACCTGTGTCTATGGCACCATACAGGATGTCTGCATCTGAGTTGTCAGAATTAAAGAAGCAATTGGAAGAGTTACTTGAGAAGAGGTTTGTAAGACCAAGTGTATCGCCGTGGGGTGCTCCAGTGTTGTTAGTGAAGAAGAAAGATGGAAGTATGAGGTTTTGTGTTGATTATAGACAGCTGAATAAAGTGACGATTAAGAACAAGTATCTGCTTCCAAGAATAGATGACTTGATGGACCAATTGGTGGATGCTCATGTGTTTAGTAATATTGATTTGAGGTCGGGTTACCATCAGATTGAAGTGAAGGATGAAGATATTCAGAAGACGGCTATCAGAACGCGTTATGGACATTAAGAGTATTCGGTGATGCCTTTCGGTGTTACTAATGCGCCAGGAGTATTCATGGAATATATGAATCGTATCTTTCATACTTATTTGGATCGGTTTGTAGTGGTGTTCATTGATGATATTTTGATTTACTCTAAGTCAGAAGAAGAGCATGCTGAACACTTAAGAGTAGTATTGCAAGTTTTGAAAGAGAAGAAGTTGTATGAAAAGTTGTCCAAGTGTGAATTCTGGTTGAAAGAGGTTAGTTTTCTTGGTCATGTGATTTCAGGTAGTGGCATTGCTGTAGATCCATCGAAGGTTGATGCTGTGTTGCAATGGGAAACTCCAAAGTCAGCTACTGAGATTAGAAGCTTCTTGGGTTTAGCTGGTTATTATAGAAGGTTTATTGACGGGTTTTTTAAGTTGTCACTTACGTTGACTAAGTTGACTTGTAAAGGTAGAGCGTTTGTATGGGATGTTCAGTGTGAAGAAAGTTTTACAGAATTGAAGAAGAGGTTGACGTCGGCTCCGATTTTGATGTTGCCTAATCCGGGAGAGCCTTTTTTGGTTTATTGTGATGCTTCTAAGATGGGTTTAGGAGGTGTGCTTATGCATAATTGTAAGTGGTGTACCCCAAAATTTGCCCTCCCATACTCCTCAAGATTTGTCAAGAATCATCTTCAACTGGTTCAAGATTGCTCAAGGATTGCACAGTCCAAAACCTCCTAAGCCAGCTGAAATTAGGGTTTTGGTTCTTTCAAGGAATTGGAGGTTTTTAATGGCTCAATCAAGTCTCATATGCCTATATTCATTCTCAAGCACCTACGTGCCAAGTCTCAAGATTCACAATATCAATTTGCACAGTCAAAAGCCTCATTTGATCCACAGTCAACTGCAAGGGCAAAATGGTCATTTTGCAGTCAAAAGTCAGAATTTTTGGTCAACATCTTATTTTGAGTTCATAATCATCATTTGATCAAGTCTTGATCATGATTCCACAAGAATGGCTCAAAAATCATCAAGATGCAAAAAGTTACTATTTTTGGACAGCAGAAAAGTCAACTGTATCTTGACCAGGGCATAACTTTTTCATGGTTCATCAGAAAAATCCCATCCAATGCTCATTTTGAAGGGGATGACATTTCCTACAATCCATCTTCACATTCCAAGTCCAAGAAGTGCTCTCACAAAAAGTTATCAATTTTGACATTATAGGTCAAATTCAAAAGTCAACAAAAATGCACTTTGAGTCAAAGACCATAACTTGAGATTGGTAAATCCAAATGACATGGGACCAAAGGAATTGGTTATAGGACTTCAAGAACTTTCCAAAATGTCCAAGAACATGTTCATATAATCAAAATTGAGCAAGATATGCATTGGAGAAGTTGGGAAATTTTTAGGAATTTGCAAAAGTCAACTTTGCTCAAAACACCTTATTTTTGCTAATGGGCATCAAATTTCTTCTTGAAACTTTATCCATGGCCTATGCACGACCCATCAAGCTTAATTGAATTATTTTCTTATTTTATATTAATTAATTGGATTTTTAATCAATATTAATTCATTTAATTAATTTAAATTGTAGGAAAATATAAAGATATGGTTTTTCAATCTTTTTGTGAAGCAAGAATGACCTAAAAAGGCTGGCAATTTCGTGCACCAACTCAAAGATGCAATATCCCCAAATTTGGCAACTTTTTCCAATCATGAAGATTCAAAAATATATGATTTCCAATCAAATATTCAAATCATCATTCCATGGATTTTTGCTCAAGATTCTGACCTAATCTCATTCTCCTATAAATATACAAGCTAACCCTGATCATGCATACGTGAGAGAGCTGCAGAAAAAGCCATAACCATATTGAGAAAATTCAAGAAAATTGCAAAACTGACTTTTGCATTCTAGCACGATTCAAAGGCTTTTGTGGATTCTAATACCATGCAGGAGTTCTCAGGGACGTTTTGCAATAAAAACCAGGCCTTAAAGCTACAAGAATCGCTCTAAACAGTTTGACGGTTTGCCACTTTTTTTCATGATCGTAACTCGTGATTCATGCGCATTTAACATGATTTCTTGTTTGTTTTGCATTTCTTGAATCCATACGAAGCTAATGGTATAGCTTAATTGAACTGAAACGCCATAAATCTAAAGATGCCATGAACAAGTTTTAGGGTTCATAAGCTTTGAAATTGGGGATTCTTAAACCAGGAAAAATTGAGACGTGTGAGACCCATGACTGAATTCGTCAGAACAAGACGAACAAAACCAAACCATCGCGAAATATTTATATAAACCATAGCTCTAATCTTTATTTTTCCTCATGGAATATTGTGGGGGTTAAAAACCCCCGCTATCTGTTTGTGTTTTTTGCAGGAACAATGAAGAAGATGATGAGGTGTTAACGTGTGGTTGGCTGATTTGAATAAGCGGGCGTGTTTTTTTTGTTTTACAGCATATGGATTGATTTCCCAATATAATAATTGCCCTTTATTTTACTAATGACTAAAGCGTGATGGTGGAGTGGTTAGCGTGCTGGCTTGGAAGCATTGGGACCTGGGTTCAAACCCCAGGTCCCCCAAAATATTTGTTTCTATTTTTCTTCATATAATTACATGCAGGCTTCAGGAGGTGGTCTACCATGTACCTCAAATATCCACGCGCCAGGTGTCTTCCAGCTCACATCTAATGGCCATGAGATGATGATCATCATACTCCCAGTCAACACATGCATGGACAATCAAGAAAGTCAAACCTGGCTGGAATTGTTGGGCCTTCAGATTTCCAAACTTACCTCCTAAATGGGCCATCACCCCCCTGGGTTCTTCCTTTTTTTTCTCTTTATATTTTACAATATTTCTTTTTACTATTAATTATTATTATTATTATTACTTAATCAACTCAATTAATTTTTTCATGATAAAATCAGAAAACTAAATGTAATATTTTTATTATTATTATTATTATTTATTAATTTCACCCTTTATTATTTTTACAAATAAATGTAATTAATTAATTTAGTTGTTTTAATTAGGTTAACTTTAATTATTTCATAACAAATAAAATCCATGTAGAATTAGGTTTTTGACAACTTTTAATCATGTTTTCTATTTTTATTTTATTTTCATTAAAAACATTAAAAACTCAAAAATATTTCTTTTTATTAATTAATTAATTATGTTTAATTTAATTTAATTCATAAATAATCAAACTTCTTTCTTTCTCAAAAAGGGTCAAAACCCTAAGGACTTCTCCGATTCAATTCTTCTCTCGCGCATGTTTATTTTGATTCATATTTTTGATCCATATTTATGTAATTGCTCCGAGGATGTAATAGCGTTAATTAGGACTTTTTATCGCTTTCTTTAATTTCCTGCAATTTACTTTTTCAAAGGGTTTGTTTTTGGCGATGTAAATACCCGACGCCTTGTAATAGTTTAGCTTTACTTTCTGCACAAATATTAACTGTTAGATGTATGTTAATTAGGCTATGCATGACAAGACTTGCTTGAAAATTAAAATCAATCGTAGCTCACCATAACATGTGCAAAGATAACTTAACTGAATCCTAACACACTCGCACATGCCACTCCTAGGGTACGCCTCACTAGGTTGCCTCGACGTGGTCATTGAGTATAGGGTGTTTTAGAGGTCGCCCTCCTGTCTAAAGATCAAAAGTTGCCTCGAAACGGTTGCCTCGGATAAAACGATTTAAGACATTAGGGTTACCGCTAAGGTGTCCTACCATTGCTGTAGTGACCACATGTCCCTATAATCGAATTGACCCGAAACTCCAACGACGGTGCTACCTACTTCTCAATAGTGGGATAGTACTCTCTAAAGGACATTTACACAGCTTAATTTCTTTTGAGTAGGTAGAGGTTCTCAGGTACTTGCTCTTTCAAAACAAAAATACTTTTCGCACCTACACTTTTCAAACAAAAGTTTTCAAACAAACACTTCATACACTCTTGAGGACAGATACAAGAGTTAAGTCGAAGTTTTCAAACAAACTTTTTTCAAAACCCACAAACACAAGAAAATCAAAACATTTTTGGAAACATAGTGAGCAAGTACCTAAGAGCCCGTGGATAACCACGGATAGAAAGGGTGCTAACACCTTCCCTTTCTATAATCTACCTCCCGAACCGAGAAACATCTCGAAAAGGAATTTTGCTGTGATTTTGTCCTTTCCTTGTTGGAGAAAATAAAAGACGGTGGCGACTCTTGCTTACCGCGACATTTCGTGAACCAGCATTCCAAAACAGTCAGTTCTATTTCCACCGATCACAGAACTGGCAACTCTGCTGGGGAATTTTTATAAGTGAGGTGTACCTTAGGATTAGATCACCATGTTTTCAATTGTATTGCTCTGTATGCTGTAAATTTTGTGGGCTTGTATCGGAGGTCTATAGATCCTAACCCGGATCTGGGGAATACCCTTTAGGTAAGTAGCAATAAACTGTGAGGGACCTGTCCGGCGTAGACCGACACGGGTGAAGTAGTAGCTACGTTGGTGTGACACCTTGGTCTGTACCGATATCCCTTGTGTCGGAACGAGGAGAATATGGGTCTTCTGATGAGTCGTTAAGCACCAACTGACCTTAGCACCTTAAATTGACCAACTTGGCCATAGAACAGTAGCAGTATGCTACACTCATTGAGGCTAAACTCTCGCGATAGTTCCGGCCGCAAGAAAAGGTTGCCAAACTGGAATTATGACCGATCGAGGGTAGTCAGTGATATTGAGATCCTCTAGAACCCGATTACTATTTTTAGGACAGGTCTTAACCAACAGAAACTGAAAGAGGGTAGTACCTAAACTTCATGCTGGCCTGAAATCTAAGGGCTCTTTTGTGTGACTTGTGTGCCTTTACCATGTTTGCCTTTTGTGAATACTTGTGGTGTGCCTTTATCATGACATCATAACATCATACCATTGCATGCATCCTGCATAAGGACTTGAAGAAGTGAAAAACACAAGAAGGGGGGTTGAATTGTAAAACTGAAAATCAATGCAATGAACACGATATTTTTATCCTGGTTCGTTTGATCTCAAACTACTCCAGTCCACCCGTCAAGGTGATTTCGCCTCTCTCCAACGAGGTCTTAATCCACTATATTCAACTGAATATTACAATCTGCTTTAACACCTGCTAAAGCCTTCTTGATGCAAACCACAAACCGGTTTGTCAAGGAATCACTTTCTTACACAGAATAGAAATCTAGGTGTGTGAATGTTTTCTATAAAACTGTTTATCACAACTGTGATACTACACAACTTAAGCTTATGGAAACTAGATTGCTAAAATAATTTAGTAAGGAATTTTGGAGCTTTTAGCAAACTGAGAGAAGAAGGATGATGATTAGCTTTTAGGCGTGTGAATTGATGTAGAGAATTATCCAATTCAATCTTCATTGACTTGTTTATATAGCACTGAAATTAGTGAACGTTGGAGCAATAATTCTGATTCAATGCCAATAACAATCTTTCCTTATTAAGCAGATCTTGTCTGGAATGATGCCGTTGGTAATAACTCGTCTTGAATGCACAGTACCGTTGCTACTTAAAGCGTGTTTTGGCTTTGGCTCATTCTGACGCTGCTTAAGTGCTGATGAACTGTTGTTGTCTTTATCAGAGATCAGAGTGTTGAGCGCAGTTCTGTTCATCAAGCTTCAGCATAAGTGTGAGTTGTTCTTCTGATTCTGGTATTCTGATATAGCAACTTCTGATGCTGATGTTGATATCCAATTTTCTGATGCTGATTAAGATGTACTCTTGCTGATACCCATCAGAGTTTCTGTAGAACAGAAAGTAATTCTTAGGTAGCAAATAGTTCTTTACATGAATCACATGATTAATATATCTTAGCATTTTGTTATCATCAAAACTTAAACTTAGGGTAGAGATTCAAACTTTGTTCTAACAATCTCCCCCTTTTTGATGATGACAAAAACTAGATATTTTTTAATTGAAGATAGCGTGAAAAGAATCAGAGATAACTAAATGAAAAGTTGTATCAGAATTAAATAAGGATTTATCAAAGATAAGGGATAGAGGAGTTGGGGTCGGAGTTACTCCCCCTGAATTTATTACTTCCCTTTTTAATTCCGAGAGTTCTTCAGGATCAGATCTTTATTTCCTTTCTTTGAACATCAGAGTGTTAGAGCTTCAAATCAGAATATCATAGCTTTGACTATCAGAACTTCAGAGTATCAGAGCTTTACTTTGGATCAGAGTATCTGAGCTTTGGGCTTCAGTGTATCAGAGAGCATTCTTGTACCTGTAGACTTATGTAAAAACAGAAAACATTCAAGTATATCAGAGTTAGAATGTTTGAGACTTTTTGTCTCAGTAATCCGTTATGAAAAATATCATCCTTGTTCTCCCTCTTTTTGTCAGCAATCAAAAAGTGTAAGTGATGTGCTAAAACGATAAGAGCAGAAAAACTTGTTATATTAAAATATTCAGAGCCAGACAAAACAGTACAGAAGATATGCAAAGAAAACATGAAAATAGCATGAATGAAAATCTAAGGTTGGGGAGGAAAGCGTGTGAACAGAGTCTCCAGCATTGCTTTAATCTAATCAGTAGTTTCAGTCTGCTTGTGCACCATGCTGACTACTATATCTATCTTACTGTCCTGCACATCTATCCTTTCCTTCATCTTCTGATCATTTTCATCCATCCTTTGCTGCAAACGAATATCATTCAGCTTCAGCTCTTCCAGAGTTTGCCTGTCCAAGGCAGCTTGAGAAACATCAGAAGTAGGAAGCTTCTGAGAGCTTTCTGCAACATCTTCAGCTTGACTGACTTCAGCTTGAATTGTCTGATCTTCTTCTGGCTGCACTTTTGAAGCTGGGAACTTCTCAGACCATGGCTCTCTATCCAGAAGGAGCACGTCTTCTTTCAGCAGCTGAATTCCAACTTCGTTCAGAAGCTTGCTGAAATTCTGTTGTGCTTGCTCATAATTGATGTCTTGCAATTTTAGAGCTTCAGCACGTACCCAAATTCTGAATCGTGTCCAGAGCTGGTCTGAGGCAGCAGGATCAATCATTCCAGGACAGACTTGCTTCAGAGAAGCAATCCACTGCTACAAACCTGTTTCAAAATTCACAATGCCAGAGCCAACATCTGAATGTTTTGGTTTTGGAATGGCTATTTTATGTTTGAGGTCAGCAAGACGGTCAAGGATTGTTAAATCAATGAAGGTCCTGCTGGGGTCTTCTGTAGTTTGTTTAGGAGATGTTTGTTTGGGAGATGGAGTGGGAGAGTCAGAAATAATAATTGGACTGTGGGGAGTGTTTGGAGTGTTTGGAGGGGTAGTTTCTGGCGAGGATGGCAACTAGGCCATTGTTACAGTTGTTCCACATGGCAGCTGAATTGCCAGAGGTTGTGGCTCAGAGGATTGAGGAGAATGAGGTTCAGGAGATGGAGTTTCAGAGTGATGAAACTCAGTTTGAGGAGGTGATGGTTGAGGTGATGGTTGATGAATTTCTGGTTGAGGAGAGGGAGGAGGAATTGCTGGTTGTGGAGAAGGAGGAGGAATTTCTGGTTGTTCAGGAATATGTGGTTCTTCTGGTATGGGTGAGAGAGGTTGTTCTGGTTGAGGAGAGTGGGAAATTTGTGGTTCAGTGTTTGGATTATCTGAGAGGTGATCAGAAACACGTTGATCAATATCAGACAGAACTTTGTCAAGTTCTGATGTTGTTGAAGTTGTAGGTTTTGGATGTTTGGTGCGGGGTCTTCTGAGTGTTAGTTCCTCAGAAGGGTCATCTTCTGGTTCGTTTTCATCTATAGTTGGTATGGGGATTGGAATTTCATGTGAAGCTGGAGTTGGGATTGATGTTGGGATAGCAGAAGAATTTAAAACAGAAGCAGCAGATAAATTACCTCTTTTCTTGGGAGTCTGCTGGGATGTTCCTTCTGAAGTGGCCTTCCTTTTCTTCGTCTTCTTCAGTGTAACTTCTGGTTGAGGTTGGTGCAGATCTTTGATATTTAGCTTGGGATCTGTACCATCAGCTTTGCACGCGTCCGAGTATCTGAGAACCACCACTGGTTTAGATTCTATCTCAGAAAATAATGGAAAGTCGCTCAGTGGGACTCTTATGCTGGTGATGTCAGCAATAGGAGTAACGCTGGGTTCCTTTATGATATTTGTAGGTGTTTAGGTATTGGCTTGCATTTTTGGTAAATCCCAAGTGTATGTGTGAATGTCATGACTGATGTCATAACATTCTAGTTCAGTTTGTACTAACTCATTAGGTACCTTTGCAGAAAAATTATTGTATTTCAAGTACTGGTGTTTATAAGTGTGTATCTGAGCATTTTGCAAAATGATCACATTTTGCTAAATCAGTAGACAGGTTTTCTCAGATGTCATAACAGATGTTATGACATCCTGTTCTGAACTAACAGGTTTGCAGGATGGATAAGTTTGAGTTTTTTCAGGAAATAACTCAGTCTTTCCTGAACAGAATCCTGCGTTTTCTGAGGGGTAACCTAGCTCAACCCTAACCTGGTTAATAAAGTCCTGTGACCTGGTCTTTAGGTGAAACGGAATGAACCCTAGGTTTTTGTGGAAACCCTAACTGAAGTTGCAGCTGCTATATATTCAACAGAGCTGCTGTTTTTCAAGGATCCCTCTTGATTGATCAGAAGATCATTTTGTAATCTGAATAGATTTGATTATTGTACTCCAAGCAATTATCATTATGATAAGTGCCTTGGAATAGGTTTCTAATTGTAAGGGTTGTGTAGCACTCAAAGCTTTGAAGCAAGAGTGTTTGAATGTTCCTTGACTAAAGCTGTGAAGCAGAGTCAAGTTAGTTGTGTGCATCACTCAAAGCTGTGAAGCACGAGTGATTGTGTTTCTTGATTAAAAAGCTGTGAAGCTTAATCAAGTGTTTGTTTATGAAGAGTGTCTTCATCAATTTTTAAGTCAAATTGGTTTATGTATCACTGCTGTGATTGAGGGGGAGTGAGTAGGAACTCAGGTTTAAGTTGTACTTAGATTGGAATTGCATTGGGTAGGTCTTAAGTGAAGGAGATAAAATGGTTGGTTTATTCCTGAATTAAAATCTCTTATAGTGGATTTCCTCCCTGGCTTGGTAGCCCCCAGAGTAGGTGTTGTTGCACACTGAACTGGGTAAACAATTGACTGTGTTCTTTATTGCTTTTGTATTTACTGTCATATAGTAAGTCAGATACGGTGTCATAACATTGAACGTGACATTGAGTATCTGCAGCCAGAATTTCAATTGGCATCAGAGCAGGCACCCTGCCTGTATTACTGGGTGAGATCTAGGGATATCACTTTCTGGAACTATGGACAAAGAAGGAGTTTTTGGAAATAGACCACCCATTCTGGATGGAACTAATTATGACTACTGGAAACCTCGTATGATTGCCTTCCTAAAATCTCTGGACAAAAAGGCTTGGAGAGCTGCTGACAAAGGATGGATTCATCCCACCATAACTGAGAAAGATGGGACAATCAGTCTGAAGCCTGAGGAAGATTGGAGTAAAGAAGAAGATGAGTTAGCTCTGGGAAATTCAAAAGCTCTAAATGCCTTGTTCAATGGAATTGATAGAAACATTTTCAGACTAGTACATCAATATGAACTGGCCAAGGAAGTTTGGGACACTCTCAGAACTACTCATGAGGGCACTTCCAAAGTAAAAATGTCAAGGCTTCAGATGTTGACCACCAAGTTTGAAAATCTAAAAATGATGGAAGATGAAACCATTCATGAGTTTCACATGAACATCTTGGAGATTGCCAACACCTCAGGAGCACTGGGAGAAAAGATGTCAGAAGAAAAACTGGTGAGGAAGATTCTCAGATCCTTGCCTAAAAGATTTGCAATGAAGGTAACTGCCATAGAGGAAGCCCAGGACATTAGCAAGTTGAAAGTGGATGAACTTATTGGGTCTCTTCAGACTTTTGAGATGGGAATCACTGATAATGGTGTCAAGAAGAACAAGAGCATAGCACTTATGTCCAACACTGATGTTGAAGAAAACATTTCAGAAGCTGTAGCCATGCTTGGAAGACAGTTCAACAAACTCATCAGAAGAATAGATCCAAAGTCAAGGTCTAATGTTCATAACATTCCCTCTAACATTGACAATTCCAGCAGAAGACCAAGGTCAGAAGAGAGGGGAATTCAAGGCAGAGGAATTCAATGCCATGGTTGTGAAGGATATGGGCATATTCGAGCTGAATGTCCTACCTTTCTTAAGAAACAAAAAGGAATGACAGTTACTTGGTCTGACTGTGATTCAGAAAGTAATTCTGAAGAAGAGACTGCCAAACGAGTTACTTCTTTAACTGGTGTTTGTACCTCTGAAAGTGACATCAGTGACGAAGAAGTGACTTTTGAAGAACTGGCTGATACTTACAAGGAATTGTGTATCAGAAGTACTGAAGTATGTGTGCAGAATGAGAAACAATCAAAACTCATCATAAAAATGGAGGTTGAAAAAAGGGCAAACCTTGAAACTATAAGTCATCTAGAAGGAGAAGTTCAATTGCTGAACTCACAACTGAATCAAATGACCAAATCTGTCAAGATGTTAACAAATGGAACAGACAAATTGGAAGAGATCCTTCAGGTTGGACAAAATGTGGGAAATAAATCTGGACTAGGATTTATGGAAGCAACGAAATCTGGTTCTGGTAAGCAAATGTCAAAACAGATGTCTCAACACAACTCTTGACATCAGGAACAGAGACATATGAGGAAAAGGTACCAAAGATGGAAATGTCATCATTGTGGTAGATATGGCCACATAAAGCCCTTCTGCTTCAGATTACATGGATACCCTAATCAGAACTCAGGTGTCAAACCTAAGTCTAAAAAGGTACCACATGCTCCTCAATGGAAGAAAAAGGCTACTGCACTGATAGCTCACACTTCCCTGAGGGTCTCTGCAAAGGAAGACTGGTACTTTGACAGTGGATGTTCCAGACATATGACTGGAATCAAGAACCTCCTCAATAATGTTAAGCCTCACACCACCAGTTTTGTGACCTTTGGAGATGGGGCTAAAGGTGAAATCAAAGGAGTCGGTGATTTGGACTGCCCTGGAGTTCCAAGTCTGAATGAAGTACTGCTGGTGAAAGGGCTGACCGCTAATCTCATTAGTATCAGTCAACTGTGTGATCTAGGATTCAAGGTCAATTTCTCAAAGTCTGAATGCCTTGTAATCAATGACAAACAAGAGATAGTAATGAAAGGAGTCAGATCCAAAGACAACTGTTACTTATGGGAGGCTGAGAACACTAATTTCTCATCTGTGTGTTCCATTGCAAAAGAAGAAAAAGAGGTGAAACTGTGGAACCAAAAACTTGGCCATCTTCATCTAAGGGGTATGAAGAGGATTATCTCCTTGGAGGCAGTCAGAGGGATTCCAAAACTGCAAATTGATGAAGGAAGAGTTTGTGGTGAATGTCAGGTTGGTAAGCAGACTAGGATGTCACATCCAAATTCAAGACATCTGACCACCTCTAAGGTTCTAGAACTCCTCCATATGGATCTGATGGGACCAATGCAAGTAGAGAGTCTTGGTGGTAAAAGATATGCCTATGTGGTTGTGGATGATTTTTCCAGATTCACCTGGATTAATTTCATTAGGGAAAAATTAGATGCATTTGAAGTTTTTAGAGAACTGTGCAAGAGAATTCAAAGAGAGAAGGAAGCATGTATTGTCAGAATCAGAAGTGATCATGGCAAGGAATTTGAAAACAGCAAGTTTGATGACTTCTGTTCTTCAGAAGGAATCAGTCATGAGTTTTCTTCTCCTATAACACCTCAGCAAAATGGAGTTGTGGAAAGAAAAAACAGGACCATACAAGAATCTGCCAGAGCAATGTTACATGCCAAAAGACTTCCTATGTATTTTTGGGCTGAAGCTATGAATACAGCTTGCTATGTTCATAACAGGGTCACCTTGAGAAAGGGAACCTCATCCACCATATATGAACTCTGGAAAGGAAGAAAACCAACTGTGAAGTACTTCCATGTGTTTGGCAGCAAATGCTATATTCTGTCTGATCGTGAACAAAGAAGAAAACTGGACCCCAAAAGTGATGAAGGCATATTTCTAGGATACTCCTCAAACAGCAGAGCTTATAGAGTATTCAACTCCAGAACCAAAACCATGATGGAATCAATAAATGTTATAATTGATGACTATCATGAAGAAATAGATGTTCCTTGTACTGTTGAGACATTCTTTGAGACTTCAACCCAACAGAATGACCTACCCAACTCCACCACAACAGAATCTGAATCAAAGGAAGCTAGCAAGATCCCTTCCATCAGAATTCAGAAGGATCATCCAAAAGAGCTCATCATAGGAGATCCCAATAGTGGAGTCATCACAAGATCTAGAGAAATCATCTCAAACTCTTGTTTTGTGTCCAAAATGGAACCAAGAAATGTCAAGGAAGCCTTAACTGATGAATATTGGATTGGTGCAATGCAAGATGAACTGAACCAATTCAAGCAACATGAAGTTTGGGAACTGGTTCCTAGACCTGAAGGAACTAACATCATTGGGACGAAATGGATATTCAAGAACAAGTCAGATGCTGAAGGAGTTGTCACCAGAAATAAGGCAAGACTTGTTGCTCAAGGATACACCCAGGTTGAAGGGGTTGATTTTGATGAAACCTTTGCACCTGTAGCCAGGTTGGAATCAATCAGACTCTTGTTGTCAATTGCTTGTCTTCTGAAGTTCAAGTTATTTCAGATGGATGTGAAAAGTGCCTTTCTAAATGGGTACTTAAATGAGGAAGCTTACGTGGAACAACCTAAAGGTTTTGTGGATCCAACCCATCCTGATCATGTCTACAAATTGAGAAAAGCTCTATATGGCTTGAAACAAGCTCCTAGAGCATGGTATGACAGGTTAACAAAGTTTCTCTCAGACAAAGGCTACAGAAAAAGAGGCTTGGACAAAACTCTCTTTGTCAAAACTGAAGGAGGGAAGTTGATGGTTGCCCAAATATATGTTGATGACATAGTGTTTGGAGGAATGTCAGAACATATGGTTAAACATTTTACTGACCAGATGCAGGCTGAATTTGAAATGAGTCTCATGGGAGAACTAACTTATTTTCTTGGACTACAAGTCTCACAGATGGAGGACTCAATCTTCTTATCTCAAAGCAAGTATGCTAAGAATATTGTAAAGAAGTTTGGTATGGAGAATGCAAGTCACAAAAGGACTCCTGCTCCTACTCATCTAAAGCTTTCCAAAGATTCAAGTGGGGTTAAAGTGGATCAAAGTCTGTACAGAAGCATGATAGGAAGCTTGTTGTACTTAACTGCCAGCAGACCTGATATTGCCTTTGCAGTTGGAGTTTGTGCTAGATACCAAGCTGATCCCAAAGTCAGTCATATCAATCAAGTGAAGAGAATTTTGAAGTATGTAAGTGGTACTTACAACTATGGATTGATGTATACTCATGGCTGTGAACCAGCTCTGACTGGCTACTGTGATGCTGATTGGGATGGTAGTGCTGATGATAGAAAAATCACCTCTGGAGGATGTTTCTTCTTGGGAAGTAATCTGGTTTCCTGGTTCAGCAAGAAACAGAATTGTGTGTCTCTTTCCACTGCTGAAGCTGAATACATTGCAGCTGGTAGTAGCTGCTCTCAAATGATATGGATGAAACAGATGCTCACTGAGTATAATGTCACACAAGATGTTATGACATTGTACTGTGACAATCTGAGTACAATCAACATATCCAAGAATCCCATTCAGCATAGCAGGACCAAACATATTGACATACGACATCACTTTATCAGAGACCTTGTAGAAGAGAAGACAATCAAATTGGAACATGTTGCCACTGAGCTACAGCTGGCTGACATTTTTACCAAGGCTCTGGATGCAAATCAATTTGAAAACTTAAGGGGTAAGCTGGGTATTTGCCAACATGAGGAATTGTAGCAATCAATTTTGCTTAAAACAAGGATCAAAGGAGTTATGCCTGTTCTGATTGGTTTAAAATTGTATTTTCTCATTTCCTACAATTCTTTTAAGAAGTTGAATAGACACTCCCTTGCTTCCTTCCTCTCTCGTCTCCTCATCAAAACCCAGTCTCTCAATCATAAATTTCCCCTCAGTTGCTGTTGGTCCTCTAAAACTGTCAAAATGTCTCAAACACCATCATCATCCAATACGACTATTTCAACCTCTTCCTCTGATCAAGATTCTGGGACAATCTCTTCTTGTCTGGACTCTGACGTTCTGGAGATCTCTTCTTGTAGAAAAGTGGGAACTAACCCCAACAAGGTCAAAGAGTTGAGAACAAGACATGCAGGAAATCCCCAAGCTTCTGCCTCTGGTAATCCATCTCATCCTTCTTCTTCAGTTCCCCCTGAAATTGCAAATAGGGAAGGGACAACCTATGTTAATCAAGCAATAGCAAAAATTGTTTCAAGAATTCTGAACGAGAACCACTCAGTTCCTGGCATTTCTGTTCCTCTGAACCAAGAAAGCTCAAATGCTGAAACAAATCCAGATGTCTCTAAGAATGTTGAGACATCAAACAAAGAGAAGAATGCTGACATTGCTCACAAGAAAAGAAAGAAGCCTGAATCCTCTAGATCTGATGACAGTGCTTGAAGGTTGGTTGCTGATATCAGGTGGAGTTTGGAAGTTGTTTTCTGCTGCTGCTCTTATTATTTTGTTTTGGATAACTGCATAATTTTATGAACATGTATCTTTGGCCCATTTGTGGCTAAAGAGGGGGAGAATATTTTGGTACTTACTTAATTAGTACTTGACATTCTATTTTTCTGCTGTCACTTATTTCTGCTGCTATCTATCTCTGATTGCTTAGGGTCTTTAGCCAAAAATCTGCCAAAGGGGGAGTTTGTAGGTGTTTAGGTATTGGCTTGCATTTTTGGTAAATCCCAAGTGTATGTGTGAATGTCATGACTGATGTCATAACATTCTAGTTCAGTTTGTACTAACTCATTAGGTACCTTTGCAGAAAAATTATAGTATTTCAAGTACTGATGTTTATAAGTGTGTATCTGAGCATTTTGCAAAATGATCACATTTTGCTAAATCAGTAGACAGGTTTTCTCAGATGTCATAACAGATGTTATGACATCCTGTTCTGAACTAATAGGTTTGCAGGATGGATAAGTCTGAGTTTTTTCAGGAAATAACTCAGTCTTTCCTGAACAGAATCCTGCGTTTTCTGAGGGGTAACCTAGCTCAACCCTAACCTGGTTAATAAAGTCCTATGACCTGGTCTTTAGGTGAAACGGAATGAACCCTAGGTTTTTGTGGAAACCCTAACTGAAGTTGCAGCTGCTATATATTCAACAGAGCTGCTGTTTTTCAAGGATCCCTCTTGATTGATCAGAAGATCATTTTGTAATCTGAATAGATTTGATTATTGTACTCCAAGCAATTATCATTATGATAAGTTCCTTGGAATAGGTTTCTAATTGTAAGGGTTGTGTAGCACTCAAAGCTTTGAAGCAAGAGTGTTTGAATGTTCCTTGACTAAAGCTGTGAAGCAGAGTCAAGTTAGTTGTGTGCATCACTCAAAGTTGTGAAGCACGAGTGATTGTGTTGCTTGATTAAAAAGCTGTGAAGCTTAATCAAGTGTTTGTTTATGAAGAGTGTCTTCATTAATTTTTAAGTCAAATTGGTTTATGTATCACTGCTGTGATTGAGGGGGAGTGAGTAGGAACTCAGGTTTAAGTTGTACTTAGATTGGAATTGCATTGGGTAGGTCTTAAGTGAAGGAGATAAACTGGTTGGTTTATTCCTGAATTAAAATCTCTTATAGTGGATTTCCTCCCTGGCTTGGTAGCCCCCAGAGTAGGTGTTGTTGCACACTGAACTGGGTAAACAATTGACTGTGTTCTTTATTGCTTTTGTATTTACTGTCATATAGTAAGTCAGATACGGTGTCATAACATTGAACGTGACATTGAGTATCTGCAGCCAGAATTTCAATATTCTCTATTAATTTCATTTTCTTCAGATTCTTGGCGTTCAGAGGCTTGCCAACAGTTGGTTCAATAGTGCTTAACTCCTAAGCTTCTATAAGGTGCTCTATCAGCCTATTCTCAGTCAGAATATCTGATATTAACCTCCCAAAGGGTATCCAATCCCTCTTTGTTCTTTCTTCTTCCCTGGTCTCTTTGACGCTGGTCCTGAGGTGGTTAAACAGAAGATGAGCCAAGTTGATTTTTACCTTCTGATTAATAAAATAGATCAGAAACTGCTGATCTATATTTATATAATCAAGGGAGCTAGTTGGCTTCCTGTGATTAAAACACCCCAGAATGATCTTCGCCCTAACTCTGTGGTGATCCTTTAGGTCTCTGATTTTGCTGCTGGGCACCCCAAGGGTGAAAACCTGTTCTGCTATGACACCAACGTCAGAGCATCTTTCAGCCATATCAATACAGTGGACGCCACCGCCACTGTAACCAATCAATTTTGCTATGTGATCCTTAGTGATCACAATCTTCTTTCCCATCATGTAGGAGGTGACTTGATGCGTTGAAGAGGACGCATGAATTCAGAACTCCTTGACTAAAACTGGGAACGTTGGTCCAACCAACCTGTCAAAATATCTCTCCCATTTTTGTGCCCTAACTTCTTCTGTCAAGTCAAAACCATTCTCTTTCAGACTGCTAAAGTCAATAATCAGTTCAGACAACACTTCTAGATTCTTCACTGGTGTAAGGAGTGTTCTGAATGGAACTTGGTACTGTTTAGAGGAAGCTTTCTTCTGAGAACCTGCAGAAGCACTGCTGGAGGTTGCCATGTTCACACTTAGGGTTTTTCTGAGAAAACAGAGAAATGGGTTTAAGTTTGAAAGAGATGAACACACAGAGAAAATGCAGAAAATATTTGAGAGATTATGAGAAACGGTAAAGGATTAATGTGAGAAGTTAAAGTGCTTAAATAGATTTAAGAAATTTTTTGAAAGTGTAAACGGTTTCAAGAAAGAGAAAATAAAATCATGATTACGTTTTAAAACATGATTACTTTCATTTAATGCTTGCTGATTTTGGGGGATTTGAGAAAGATACTTGAAACGGTTACCAGACATGTGTCTCAATGCACCCAATCAGCGTTTTTCCTTCTCAGAAGCGTGCACGCGTGTTCTGCTTCAGAGATTTGCTGATGATTGGATGACACTTGTTTGATTTAGTGATCAGCACGTCTATCCTTGAGCTGAAACGCTCGGATCTTTTAAGACTAGCATCTGATACAATCTGCATGTTCTTTCTTTCTGAAAAGAGATTGATCAGAAGTTCATAGTAAAACAAATACATTCTGAAGATAAATATATAGAATTAAAGCATTTTCACTCTGGGCAGATTTTCATGCTGAGATGTTTCAGAATGAAATTGAACCTATCTTCAGAAAGAGGTTTAGTGAAGATATCAGCCCATTGATGGTCTGTATCAATAAATTTTAAATTCAAAATTCCTTTCTGAATATAGTCCCTAATGAAATGATGTTTTATTTCTATATGCTTAGCCCTAGAATGTAAAATAGGATTCTTACTTAAGCAAATAGCAGAAGTATTGTCACAGAGTATAGGGATGTTACTCTCAAAAATCTGGAAGTCTTCAAGCTGACTTTTCATCCAGAGCATTTGTGTGCTACATCCTGCTGCTGCTATGTACTCAGCTTCTACTGTTGATAGCGCAATTGTGGGTTGCCTTTTGCTGGACCAAGAGATCAGATTCTCTCCCAGAAACTGGCAGCTTCCAGAAGTACTTTTATGCTCTACTCTGTCTCCAGCAAAGTCAGCATCGCAGTAGCCTACTAAGCTGTAATCACTAGATTTTCTATAAAATAGACCCAGATTAGTAGTACCTTTCAGATACTTGAAAATTCGCTTAACAGCTGTTAAGTGAGATTCTCTAGGATCTGATTGGAATCTAGCACAAATACATACGCTGAATAATATATCAGGTCTTGAAGCTGTCAGATAAAGGAGAGAACCAATCATACCTCTGTAGACCTTCTGTTCTACCTTTTAGCTTACCTCTTCTCTTTCCAGAATGCACGTGGGATGCATTGGAATATTTGATGGCTTACATTTTGAGAGGTCAAATTTCTTCAGAAGATCTCTAACATATTTGCTCTGATGAATGTAAGTTCCCTCTAGAGTTTGATTGATCTGAATTCCTAGAAAGAATTTCAGTTCCCCCATGAGGCTCATCTCAAATTCTGTCTGCATACACTTAGAAAATTTTCTTCCAAGAGAAGGATTAGTGGATCCAAAAATAATATCATCAACATAAATTTGAAAGACTAAGATGTCATTCTTAACTGACTTACAGAATAAGGTAGTGTCCACCTTCCCTCTGGTGAATTCGTTTTCTAACAGAAAGTTACTTAGTCTTTCATACCAAGCTCTGGGAGCTTGTTTCAGACCACATAGTGACTTCTTTAGTTTGAAAACATGTTCTGGATGTTTTGTATTTTCAAAACCAGGGGGTTGGTGCACATAAACCTCTTCTTCTATATAACCATTTAAGAATGCACTCTTGACATCCATCTGATATAGAGTGATGCCTCTATTAACAGCAAATGAAATTAAAAGTCTGATAGATTCTAACCTGGCGACTGGAGCAAAGGTTTCTGTATTGTCTATCCCCTCTTGCTGACTATAACCTTGTGCTACCAGTCGTGCTTTGTTTCTGATGACTTCCCCTTGTTCATTTAGCTTGTTTCTGAACACCCATCTTGTTCCAATGACGTTGAATCCTTTTGGTCTGGGAACAAGATCCCATACGTCATTTCTGGTGAATTGATTCAGCTCTTCTTGCATTGCTAGAATCCAGTCGTTGTCCAGAAGTGCTTCATCAATAGAAGAAGGTTCAATCAGAGACACAAGTCCCATAAGGGATTCTTCAGAGTTTCTGAAGCTTGCTCTTGTTCTGATTGGATCTTCCTTTCTTCCTAAGATAGTTTCTTCTGGATGATCCAAGCTGCTTCTGGGTAATCTCTTCTGAGGTTGATCAGCAGCTGTTGTAGGATTGCTAGCAGTGCTCCTTTCAGACGTTGAAGGAGTGTCTGTGTTGAGAGCTTCTGATGACTTGTCTTCAGAGCCTGTAAATTCAATTTCCATACCTGCAAAAACTTCATTCTGCTTTGACTTTTCAGAGTCAAGCTTATCATCAAAACAAACACTGATTGATTCTTCCACAATCTATGTTTCTGTATTGTATACTCTGTACCCTCTTGAGCGTTCAGAGTATCCTAACATAATACACTTCTGTGCTTTAGAGTCAAACTTGTTCAAATAATTTTTTGTATTTAATATAAAACAGGTACATCCAAATGGATGAAAGTATGAAATGTTGGGCTTTCTGTTCTTCCACAATTCATATGGAGTCTTTTCCAGAATAGGTCTTATTGAGATTCTATTCTGAATGTAGCACGCTGTGTTTATTGCCTCTGCCCAGAAGATCTTAGCAACGTTTGTCTCATTGATCATGGTTCTGGCCATTTCTTGCAATGTTCTGTTCTTTCGTTCTACAACTCCATTTTGTTGGGGAGTTCTAGGACAAGAGAAATCATGCAGAATGCCTCTGTCATTAAAGAATGACTCAAAATCTTTGTTTTCAAACTCTCCACCATGATCACTTCTGACTTTAACGATTCTAAGATCCTTTTCATTCTGAACTTGGTTACAGAAGGTAACAAACACAGAGTGTGACTCGTCCTTGTGTCTTAAGAACTTTACCCATGTCCATCTGCTATAGTCATCTACGATTACTAACCCATACTTCTTGCCACTGACTGAAGCAGTTTTAACTGGTCCAAATAAGTCAATGTGCAGAAGTTCTAATGGCTTAGAGGTAGAAACAACATTTTTAGATTTGAAAGAAGGTTTTGAAAACTTGCCTTTCTGACATGCTTCACACAGAGCATCTGAATTGAACTTCAAATTAGGAAGTCCTCTGACCAGATTGAGTTTGTTAATCTGAGATATTCTTCTCATACTAACATGCCCCAATCTTCTGTGCCAGATCCACTACTCGTTGTTAACAGATAGAAGACACTTTACATTCTGACTTTTCAGTTCAGAAAGTTTAATTTTATAGATGTTGTTTTTCCTCTTTCCATTAAACAGGATAGTCCCATCTTTCTGACTAACAGCTTTACATGATTTTTGATTAAAGATTATATCATAACCGTTATCACTTAATTGACTTATGGATAACAGATTATGCATTAATCCATCTACTAGCAGAACATTATTAATAGAGGGAAGATTTCCATTACCTACAGTTCCAGAGCCAATTATCTTTCCCCTTTGATTGCCTCCAAAGCCAACATGGCCTCCAGGCTTAAGTTCCAGGCTTTGGAACATATGCCTTCTTCCCGTCATGTGTCGCGAGCAGCCAGAGTCCAGGTACCATGACTGGTGTTTCTGATTTGCTGCTAAAGATATCTGCAACATGTACTATTTTATCCTTAGGTACCCAGATTTTCTTGGGTCCTGATTTGTTAGATTTACCAAAACTCTGGTTGAATTTTGGTTTCACAGAATACTTACTGCTAGTGTATTTAATATCATGTGTGTGACCATACACAAAATATGAATTCAGAGGAGTGTGTTTAATGGTTAAATCCATGACATTCTTTGGTGTAGGAACCTTACCTTGGTATCCTATTCCCTTCCTGCCGTTTCTGCTAACTCCATAGATCATTGAAGACATTTTGCTTATATCTATGCTTTTAGCAAGGAACTTCTGGAAACTGTGATCATACTCCTTGATGATCTCATCAGCGCTGCTGGGAGTTTCAGAAATTGGTTCCTTCTGAGAGTTTTGTAAAGAATTTTCTAATTTTGAAATTTTATTTCTCAGCTCAGAATTTTCCAATTTAAGACTCTCAGTCTTATCAGAGTCAGATTCAAGATTCCTTTTCAGGTTTCTGAATTTAACTCTAATCTGCTGGTACCTTTCCAGAATTTCATTGAGGCTTTCAGCAAGTTCAGCCTTAGTAAAATTAATTGCAAAGTCAGGAAATACCTCTTCAGTATCTGATTCTGAGTCTGATTCAGAAGCTTCACTATCTTCTGAAATGCTGGCCATGAGAGCTATGTTTGCTCTCTCATCATCTGATTCTGAGTCAGCTTCAGACGAGTCAGAGTCATCCCATGTAGCCATGAGACTTTTCTTCTTTTCTCTTCCAAACTTCTTTTTGGGCTTTTCCCTCTGAAGCTTTGGGCAGTCACTCTTGTAGTGTCCTTGCTCATTGCACTCATAGCAGATGATGTCCTTGGTGTTTGGCTTTCTGCTTCCTGAGGAGCCTTCAGATCTTCTGTATCCAGAGGAAGAATCTGTCCTTCTGTATCTGGAAGAAGACTCGTTCTGATCAGATCTTCTGGGATTCCTGAACTTCCTTTGTCTCTGCTTCCACAGTTGATTCACTCTTCTGGAGAGGAGAGAAAGTTTGTCTTCTTCTGATGAGGATCCATCAGATGTTTCTTCAACTGCATGCAAAACTTTAGACTCAGATTTTTTGTTAGATTTTAATGCTAAAGGCTTACCTTGCTTCTGAGGTTCATCAACTTCTAGCTCTATCTCATGACTTCTGAGGGAGCTGATAAGTTCCTCCAGAGAAATTTTGTTGAGATCTTTTGTAAGCTTCAGAGCTGTAACCATTGGTCTCCACTGCTTTGGTAAGCTTCTGATGATCTTCTTGACGTGATCAGCAGTAGAGTATCCTTTGTCCAGAACCTTGAGACCAGCCACCAGAATTTGGAATCTTAAGAACATTGTTTCAATGGATTCACTTTCTTCCATTTTGAATGCCTCATACTTCTGAATGAGCGCAAGAGCTTTAGTTTCTTTGACCTGAACGTTGCCTTCATGCGTCATTCTGAGTGAGTCAAACATGTTCTTTGCTATGTCTCTGTTAGAGATCTTTTCATATTCAGCGTAAGAGATGGCGCTGAGAAGGATGGTTCTGGCCTTGTGGTGATTCTTGAAGTCACGCTTTTGTTGGTCAGACATTGCTTTCCTATCAATCTTCTGACCGTTTGCATTCACAGGGTGCGTGTATCCATCTGTCACCATGTCACACAGATAAGCATCATGTTCCAGAAAGAAGCTTTCAATTCTGTCTTTCCAGTAATCAAAATTTTCTCCATCAAAGACTGGAGGTTTGCCGCTGAATCTGTCTTTGTCTTCATTGTTGTCGTTGCTGGTGTGAGAATAAGTTCCTGGCATTGTGTTTTTCTGACGCTGGATCTTGTACTGACACGGTTAAGTGTTTTAGCTCAGAACCAGGCGCTCTGATGCCAATTGAAGAAGTGAAAAACACAAGAAGGGGGGTTGAATTGTAAAACTGAAAATCAATGCAATGAACACGATATTTTTATCCTGGTTCGTTTGATCTCAAACTACTCCAGTCCACCCGTCAAGGTGATTTCACCTCTCTCCAACGAGGTCTTAATCCACTATATTCAATTAAATATTACAATCTGCTTTAACACCTGCTAAAGCCTTCTTGATGCAAACCACAAACCAGTTTGTCAAGGAATCACTTTCTTACACAGAATAGAAATCTAGGTGTGTGAATGTTTTCTACAAAACTGTTTATCACAACTGTGATACTACACAACTTAAGCTTATGGAAACTAGATTGCAAAAATAATTTAGTAAGGAATTTTGGAGCTTTTAGAAAACTGAGAGAAGAAGGATGATGATTAGCTTTTAGGCGTGTGAATTGATATAGAGCATTAGCCAATTCAATCTTCATTAACTTGTTTATATAGCATTGAAATTAGTGAACGTTCGAGCAATAATTCTGATTCAATGCCAATAACAATCTTTCCTTATTAAGCAGATCTTGTCTGGAATGATGTCATTGGTAATAACTCGTCTTGAATGCACAGTACCGTTGCTACTTAAAGCGTGTTCTGGCTTTGGCTCATTCTGACGCTGCTTAAGTGCTGATGAACTGTTGTTGTCTTTATCAGAGATCAGAGTGTTGAGCGCAGTTCTGTACATCAAGCTTCAGCATAAGCGTGAGTTGTTCTTCTGATTCTGGTATTCTGATATAGCAACTTCTGATGCTGATGTTGATATCCAATTTTCTGATGTTGATTAAGATGTACTCTTGCTGATACCCATCAGAGTTTCTGTAGAACAGAAAGTAATTCTTAGGTAGCAAATAGTTCTTTACATGAATCACATGATTAATATATCTTAGCATTTTGTTATCATCAAAACTTAAACTTAGGGTAGAGATTCAAACTTTGTTCTAACAGGACTAACCCATTTCAAGGATCTCAAAGGTTTGTGATGCACGTCATGATGAACCAAATGTCTATCAAGGGGCAAAGGGGATTTATTTTCCTCTAGCCAAGGTTGTTCGGAGATCAAAACATGATAACTTGAGTCAGGGGCTATGACCCACTCGATATGGTGAGCCTGACTCTTGAAGAAGGACTCTTAATAACAGGAAGTTCCTTCAATCAAGCTGCAAAATTCAAATTCTAACAATTTCCTATTTACTGCGCGAGATCCTTGAAAACATTGCATACATCATACATATCATTGCATCACAAGTCACCTTTTACAGGTCTCTCACATTCTCGCTGTTTATTTCAACAATGGCTTTCCAACAAGACAACCAGGATCTTCATACTCAAGAGACTCAGTTCAGGGAAATCTTCCTAAGCCTATCCAAGGGGCAGGAAGAGTTGAGAACACTCCTCATGGGGAATTTGGTCAAGAAGAGTCCTGAAGACAGTAAGGACGAACGGATGAAACATCTGCAAGCTGAGGTAGATGCAATGAAAACCCAGATGTTGGGGAAGATGGCTCTTATCCAAGGCTTAGCTCGGGAGCAAGAAGAGTTGAGAACCGTGATCAACCAGCTTCATCAAGATAGATACAACAGTATGAAGCAGATAGTCAAGGATGAGGATCAAGTCATTAATCAACTTCCGAGAAGTCAAAGGTTTGGTTTGAGGAAGAATGGACCTCTCTAGGGCGCCACCACCTCACAGGTCCAACAACAACCTGACCATAAGCAACGGGTTACTCCGAGGCCGTTTACCAAGCTCAACATGCCGCTGTCCCAAGCTTTGCAACACCTGTTGAATTTGAATCTGGTGACGTTGGTAGGACCTCACCCGAATCCTAAGACTTCTTCACCCAACTACAATCTTGATGCCAGGTGTGCATACCATTCTAACAACCCGGGGCATGATACTGATGACTGTTGGAAGTTGAGGTACAAAATCCAAAATCTGATTGATGAAGGAGCATTGGAGTTCGCACAAGATGGTCAGGCTGAGTTCTTCTACTATCCCTCCAAGGTTCACCATTTGAAGTGACAAGTCCTGAGATGAGAAGACTTTTTGTTCATTGAAATTTTCAATTTGTAATTTTCTTTTAATTGTTCAAACATTTATTCATGTCAAACTTTATTACTTTATCAATGCATCGCATATGTCTGTTTTGAATCAATCCATTTGTATTCACTATATTCAAATTGCTTTCATTTTTTATGTTCAACTCTCGATTAAAAAAATTCTAAACCTTTTGAGGGAGGATGACGAAAACGATACCACAATCTTTACAATATGCTTTTGAACAGACCCCGCTGATGAAGTACAGGCATTGTTTCAAATCCTAAACAGTGGATTTATAAGGAAGATAATCCCTAGTCAACCCCTTTGAGCCAAAGAAGTTAGAGTTTTTTTTCTTTTCACAAATTAAAACCCTTAATTACAACCCGGGGCAGGGTAGTTTTCTCAGTTGATCCAGGTGCACAATGAATGGCATCAAAGAAGTCCTTCCGAAACAAAAGACAGTGATGGTTCCGAATAATAATAAAGACAGGCAGTCATTATCTCTCAGAAATAAAAGCCCATTAAGTCAAAACCTATGAAGGAGACTTACAAAACTGGGGCATCCCGCTGACTGTAATCACAAAAATAGTTCAGGCAAAAAGACAGGGATAAAAAAAAAGAGGTCCTACAAACCCTCAACAAAAAAGAAATGACTGCCTATTCAAAATAAACCATCAGTATCCGAACCATCACCGGAATATCAGAGCACAGACTCAGACACGATCTAATGCACGATTAACTGAGTTTAGGATTGAAGAACATCACGAAGAGCGGGTGGGAACAAATATACTTTGAGCCTTTATCCTTTGTTTCTTAAACCGTGAACCAGGCCACGTTATAACCCTTAAAAAGTCCTAGCTGAAGCATGGGTTAGTTCGAAAGCATACTGTTACAAAAGGTATCCTGACTCCTGTATGGCTTGTTGTAAAATCCTGAGTTGACATCACATTTCAAAAAAAAAATATTTCGCTTATTTTATTGAAAACTGCATTTCCAAAAAAAAAAAAACTTCAAGACAGACATAAGCTTTGCATTCTTAAAATAATATTGCTTGCATATGACTATTTGTTCAACAGCAGAGAAATTCACACGACGAATATCCAGTGAACAAAAACCTCAAAGGGAAAAACACTTCCAATCCAGGGGCACGACATGAGCATTGTCCATCGTCTGGGGAAGTCAAGTCAAGATTCAAGGAATCTCTCAAAATTCCAAATAGCCAGGGGCAAATCTCCACCCGAGTCACTTGGGGCATTGGACATGAATTCCAGCAACGAATCTTGCATGGTCAGACATCTTCTGGTAGTATGGCGACACAACACTACTGACAGTGACAACTCCCTGCACTCTGAGAACGTGGACATAGTCAAAAAAATACAACGCATGATTAAAAGACCCGCTAGGTCGACTGGCCTAGGCAAAAATAAGGGCTTCCCGGTGAACCAAAAGGGTTCGGGCAAAAATAAGGGATGAAAATGAAAAATCTGTACACCCGGCAAGTCGAAAACCTGAAAAGGCGGCTTGGGAAAAAAAGGGTATCCCGATGGACTGAAAACCTAAAAGGGCGGTCCAGGAAAAAGTTAGGGATCAAAAGCGTACGACTATGTCCCGTCATCTCGTCACTTGCCTACCAGAAGAAGATTTGTCAATCGGCAGTTATCAAGGCCTCCACAGGTACCTTCTCCCACAGAAGCTGGGGCAATAAGAATTGTCCAAACTGTACAAGCTGCTTTGTCTTCCAGGTACAAGGTAAGTTCAGCTGAAGCATATGACCAAGATACCTTCACTCCCCGCAGAGTAAGACAAGGCTCATCCATACTCTCCCCAAGCAGAGTTGGTCTCCCAGCAGCCCTAAAAAGGCACAGTATTCCCAGCAAGTTAGCAATACTCTCCCTCGAGCAGAGTTGGGCTACCATCAATCCTGAAAAAGTTGGGTATTCCCATAAGATCTTAATATTCCCTAGCAGAGTATACAGATATTCCTCAGCAAGCATCCCCGGCAGTCCTAATATTCCTCGACAGAAATATAAGATTGTTCCCCGACGGAATACAGACATCCCAGTGGAGCCATTTCCCCAGTACAGTCCAAAAGTTTCCCCAGGAGAGTTGAATCATCTCCTCAGCCAAATTCAAAGGTTATTCCCCACCAGAGTCTAACTGGGTTATCCTCAGCAAATTGCAACGGAAAGATCGTCCTCAGCGAAGTTCTCTCTATCCCCAGCGGAGTTCATCAAAATCCCCCAACAAAGCTTATCAACGGAATCCCCAGCGGAGTTATCGTTAAAATCTCAGCGAAGCATCTCTTCCCCACAGAGTACTTCCCCGTAGAGTAATCTCTTCGCCAAGTTTATTCCCCAATGGAGTCGTCTTCTCCTACCGGTTTATTCTTGCAACCATCTTCGTGCATCATCCCCAGCGGAAACAAAGAACTCTACTCTTCAACATCAGCCCAGGATTTAACTCCCCGGCGTCTGTCAAGGATTTATTTTCCCCACGCGAAAATACATTCATAAAACATTTCACATTTCATGCATGAAAAAGTGCATACGACACGATCTCATTTTGAGAACATCATGCATTTCATACATCATGACATTGCATACAACTAATGTTTGGCCTTTTCAGGAAAAGGTCAATCAAAAGACGATTACCATCAACTTTTAAAGTTCCAGATCAACACCTGTAACTAGCCAGGAAATATCTGTGGACGACCGATTATAGGTTAACCCCTGAAACCAGACAGGAAAACCACCTATATGAACTGATTGTAGATCTATACCTGTAACTAGCCAGGAAAGTATCTATATGAAGAGATTGAAGATCAATACTTGTAGCAAGCCAGGAAGTCATATTTCTTTCTCAAGTCAGAGATTAATGCCTGTATCCAGCCAGGAAAGCTATCTCAACCAACCTTCTTAAGTTCCAGATCAACACCTGTATCTAGCCAGGAAATATCTGTGAGCGATTGATTGTAGATCTATACCTGAAACCAGACAGGAAAGTATCTACGTGAAGGGATTGAAGATCAATACCTGTATCTAGCCAGGAAATCATATTTCTTTCTCAGGTCAGAGAGTAATACCTGTATCCATCCAGGAAAGCTATCTCGACCAACCTTTTGAAGTTCCAGATCAACACATGTATCTAGCCAGGAAATATCTGTGAGCGATTGATTGTAGATCTATACCTGAAACCAGACAGGAAAGTTATCTACATCAAAGAGATTGAAGATCAATACCTGTAGCAAGCCAGGAAGTCATCTTTCTTTCTCAAGTCAAAGATCAATACCTGTATCCAGCCAGGAAAGTTATCTCGACCACCCATTTTTCAAGTTCCAGATCAACACCTGTAACTAGCCAGGAAATATCTGTGGACGACGGATTATAGGTTAACACCTGAAACCAGACAAGAAAATCACCTATATGGACTGATTGTAGATCTATACCTGTAACTAGCCAGGAAAGTTATCTACATTGAAGAGATTGAAGATCAATACCTGTAGCAAGCCAGGAAGACTATCTTTCTTTCTCAGGTCAGAGATTAATACCTGTATCCAGCCTGGAAAGCTATCTCGATCACCTCTTTTTCAAGTTCCAGATCAACACCTGTAACTAGCCAGGAAATATCTGTGGACGATGGATTATAGGTTAACACCTGAAACCAGACAGGAAAATCACCTATATGGACTGATTGTAGATCTATACCTGAAACCAGACAGGAAAGTCATCTACATGAAGAGATTGAAGATCAATACCTGTAGCAAGCCAGGAAGACTATCTTTCTTTCTCAAGTCAGAGATTAATACCTGAAACCAGACAGGACAACTATCTACTTGACCATCATGAGGCAACCCCACACCGGTTCCTTCTCTTTCAGATGCAGTTTTACACGGACTCATCATCAGGTAACCCTACACAGGTTCCTTCTTTCAACCTACCAAGTCACAACTCAACAAACAATCTCCAGATGGCATCTATAAGCCCATCCTCCTATCCATCATCTTTCCAAATGGCATCTATAAGCCCATTCCCGATATCACAATGTTGATACTACATCATGCGAGTGCAAATTTCTGGGCACTTTGGTGTTCAATCATCTTCCACCTTCGGATCACGAAAGGTACGCAAGCCAATCTACATCCTCAGGTTTAAGAAGATTGAACAGGGGAAACTGTTGTACCCCAAAATTTTCCCTCCCATACTCCTCAATATTTGTCAAGAATCATCTTCAACTGGTTCAAGATTGCTCAAGGATTGCACAGTCCAAATACCTCCTAAGCCAGCTGAAATTAGGGTTTTGGTTCTTTCAAGGAATTGGAGGTTTTTAATGGCTCAATCAAGTCTCATATTCCTATATGCATTCTCAAGCACCTACATGCCAAGTCTCAAGATTCACAGTATCAATTTGCACAGTCAAAAGCCTCATTTGATCCACAGTCAACTACAAGGGCAAAATGGTCATTTTGCAGTCAAAAGTCAGAATTTTTGGTCAACATCTTATTTTGAGTTCATAATCATCATTTGATCAAGTCTTGATCATGATTCCACAAGAATGGCTCAAAAATCATCAAGATGCAAAAAGTTACTATTTTTGGACAGTAGAAAAGTCAACTGTATCTTGACGAGGGCATAACTTTTTCATGGTTCATCAGAAAAATCCCATCTAATGCTCATTTTGAAGGGGATGACATTTCCTACAATCCATGTTCACACTCCAAGTCCAAGAAGTGCTCTCACAAAAAGTTATCAATTTTGACATTATAGGTCAAATTCAAAAGTCAACAAAAATGCACTTTGAGTCAAAGACCATAACTTGAGATTGGTAAATCCAAATGACATGGGACCAAAGGAATTGGTTATAGGACTTCAAGACCTTTCCAAAATGTCTAAGAACATGTTCATATAATCAAAATTGAGCAAGATATGCATTGGAGAAGTTGGGAAATTTTTAGGAATTTGCAAAAGTCAACTTTGCTCAAAACACCTTATTTTTACTAATGGGCCTCAAATTTCTTCTTGAAACTTTATCCATGGCCTATGCACGACCCATCAAGCTTAATTGAATTATTTTTATTATTTTTTATTAATTAATTGGATTTTTAATTAATATTAATTCATTTAATTAATTTAAATTGTAGGAAAATATAAAGATATGGTTTTTCAATCTTTTTGTGAAGCAAGAATGACCTAAAAAGGCTGGCAATTTCGTGCACCAAGTCAAAGATGCAATATCTCCAAATTTAGCAACTTTTTCCAATCATGAAGATTCAAAAATATATGATTTCCAATCAAATATTCAAATCATCATTCCATGGATTTTTGCTCAAGATTCTGACCTAATCTCATTCTCCTATAAATATACAAGCTAACCCTGATCATGCATACGTGAGAGAGCTGCAGAAAAAGCCATAACCATATTGAGAAAATTCAAGAAAATTGCAAAACTGACTTTTGCATTCTAGCACGATTCAAAGGCTTTTGTGGATTCTAATACCTTGCAGGAGTTCTCAGGGACGTTTTGCAATCAAAACCAGGCCTTAAAGCTACAAGAATCGCTCTAAACAGTTTGACGGTTTGCCACTTTTTTTCATAATCGTAACTCGTGATTCATGCGCATTTAACATGATTTCTTGTTTGTTTTGCATTGCTTGAATCCATACGAAGCTAATGGTATAACTTAATTAAACTGAAACGCCATAAATCCAAAGATGCCATGAACAAGTTTTAGGGTTCATAAGCTTTGAAATTGGGGATTCCTAAACCAGGAAAAATTGAGACGTGTGAGACCCATGACTGAATTTGTCAGAACAAGACGAACAAAACCAAACCATCGCGAAATATTTATATAAACTATAGCTCTAATTGCTATTTTTCCTCATGGAATATTGTGGGGGTTAAACACCCCCTCTATCTGTTTGTGTTTTTTGCAGGAACAATGAAGAAGATGATGAGGTGTTAACATATGGTTGGCTGATTTGAATAAGCGCGCGTGTTTTTTTTTGGTTTTACAGCATAGGGATTGATTTCCCAATATAATAATTTCCCTTTATTTTACTAATGACTAAAGCGTGATGGTGGAGTGGTTAGCGTGCTGGCTTGGAAGCATTGGGACCTGGGTTCGAACCCCAGGTCCCCCAAAATATTTGTTTCTATTTTTCTTCATATAATTACATGCAGGCTTCAGGAGGTGGTCTACCATGTACCTCAAATATCCACGCGCTAGGTGTCTTCCAGCTCACATCTAATGGCCATGAGATGATGATCATCATACTCCCAGTCAACACATGCATGGACAATCAAGAAAGTCAAACCTGGCTGGAATTGTTGGGCCTTCAGATTTCCAAACTTACCTCCTAAATGGGCCATCACCCCCCTGGGTTCTTCCTTTTTTTTCTCTTTATATTTTACAATATTTCTTTTTACTATTAATTATTATTATTATTATTACTTAATCAACTCAATTAATTTTTTCATGATAAAATCAGAAAACTAAATGTAATATTTTTATTATTATTATTATTTATTAATTTCACCGTTTATTATTTTTATAAATAAATGTAATTAATTAATTTAGTTGTTTTAATTAGGTTAACTTTAATTATTTTCATAACAAATAAAATCCATGTAGAATTATTTGACAACTTTTAATCATGTTTTCAATTTTTATTTTATTTTCATTAAAAACATTAAAAACTCAAAAATATTTCTTCCCAACAACGGATGCTGCTCTATTGCTTATTCAATTTCAAGACTTTTGAAAACAGTTCACGGGTTCTCCAGTAACGGATGTTAACCTATCGCTTGTTCAGATTCTTCAACCTCTGAAAACAGTTTACAGATTCTTCCCAACAACGGATGTTAATCTATCGCTTGTTCAGACTCAACTTTTGAAAACAGTTTACGGACGCTTCCCAACAACGGATGCTGCTCTATTGCTTATTCAATTTCAAGACTTCTGAAAATAGTTTACGGATTCTCCAAACACGGATGTTAATCTATCGCTTGTTCAGATGCAACTTTTGAAAACAGTTTACGGATGCTTCCAGATACGGATGTCAATCTATTGCTTATTCAGACCCCCAGTTCAGAGATGTCCCAAAACATGGATACCTTTCTGATACTCACCCACTCACCAATGACATACAGTTCAACAATCACCTTCAGATGGCATCTATAAGCCCATCCTCCTACCAGCAATTTCCAGATGGCATCTCTAAGCCCATCCCCCGACAAGATTCTGTCACATCCCTAGATGGAATCTCTAAGCCCATCACCAAATGGCATCTTTAAGCCTATTCCCTCTACCATCACATCACCGAGTGCAAATATTTTGGGCACTCTAGTGTCCAATCTCCTTTTACCCTCGAGTCACGAAAGGCAAGCTTGCCAATCTAACTCTTCAGGTTCAAGAAGATTGAACAGGGGCAACTGTTGTACCCCAAAATTTGCCCTCCTATTTTTCCACAAGAAATCACAGCTTCGGGTTTTCCCTGACTTTTTCAGATTGGCGTAAGAATTAGTCAAACAGACTTTTTCTTATCAGTCTATCCAAATTAGGGTTTTCATGGACTTTGGAACAGTTCAGGCAGATTATTAGGTTTTGTTTGAGTTTGGCTCAGGGTTTGATCAGGCGGACGCTTCTTTGGCATTAAATCAAGAATCAGGGTTTTGTGCGCGCATTCTCAGAAAGAATTAATTCTACAGTTCTTTTCAATTTATTCTGAGATTTGGATTGAGGCATTTGAATTGAGAACTTGCAGTGTTTGGTATGATCAGTAAAAGAAAAGGCATATGGATGTTTGTTTGATTGACTGTGCATTTCTCATGTTTAATTAGAACGTCGGGTTTATTAATTGATTGCAAGACTACAGTGTTTATTAATTATTTATTTTTTCTAAGTCAGAATAATTGGATCTACTTCCAGTTATTTTAATTCAAGAAAGCTTAAATAATTAAATAAATAATTGAAGAGAAATAAAAGAGAAATCTGACAAAAAAGGATTTGTTTATTCATTTTGAATTGTTTGTTACAGATATTATTTGAATATTGTAAATTTATTTACAGTTATTTACATTAATATTATTACAAATGATTAAAATTGAAATAAAGCTATGTCCTAAATGTATTGAAATCTTCATCTTCTACTACTACTCATCCTTTGCTCAACTGATTTTTACCTGCAAAAAGAAAAGAAAAGAAGTCAATGCAGATAAAATTAAAGGCAGACATATATTTTAAAGCTCATCATTAAAAGTGACTGGCCGAAATCAGTTGTTCACCCTCTCTGCAAATCACAAGAAATACTCTTGGTTCACAAAGAGGGATAGAAATATGTTTTGCAAATTTAAAAAATGCATAAAGCTGCATAGTCAAAATGCCAAACAAACAGCATGTACAAACTACAAAGGCAAACTGAATTGCACAAATTGCAAGTGAATAAGCCAACCAAGTCCAATGTCAACCAACTGTCCAAAAGCTATCAAAAGGCTGTCAAAAAAGATATCAAGTACACAATATGCAGGAAATATGGAAAGTATGCAGAGGAAAGATATATTGCAAGCAAACATTAAAATTCATCATTTTCAAAGCCAGCACTTTTCAGAGTAAAGACAGTTTTAAGGAATAAAAATGATTTTTAAATCTGTGGAGAGAGAAAGAGAGAGGAGAGAAAGGCTTACAACAGGCTTAAGGCTTAGAAAAAAAAAGATATAACAAGTTATCAGAACACAGTAGAAGGGAGAGGAAGAAAAGACCAAGAAATAACCCAAACTGAACTGTAACATTCAAAACTGCCTCAAAAACGCCTCCAACAGAAACTGTGTCAAACAGTCAAACAACCAAGGGAACCACAAACCTTGAAGCCTTCACCTGCATAAACAGCAGGCCACAAACCTTGAAGCCTTCACCTGCATAAACAGCAGGCCATACAATTTGAAGCAAACTCACAAATCAAAGCCAAGCCTAACAGCCTTCAAACTAGAAGCCTACAAGCCCTAAAGGCCTGTAACCAGACCTATTTCAAATCAACAAGCCAAACATCCACCTGCATAAGCCCTTATTCAAACCAGCAAAACCCAACAAAAGCAACTCAGATTCAAGCAATCCAAACCCTCAGAGCTAGGCTCATCATAGGGCCAACATTCCAACAACAATACTCAGAACCAACATATCAACAATAATACTCAGAACCAACATATCCAATAACATATTCAGATTCAAACATCATACAAGCGTCTCAGAAGCTCAGATATCACAATTAGAGCAAGCAGGCAAGCCAAGAGAGGAAATAAACATACAGAAGCAAGTACTCAAGCAAGCAATCAGATCATACAGAAGCAAGTACTCAAGCAAGCAATCAGATCATACAGAAGCAAACAGAAGAAGAGGAAAAGAAGTGATTATACTAGGGTTTTTCAGAAAAACATCATCATAAAACCACAGAGGGTACTAGACAAACCAGGGAAGGCCACAAAGCTCACAGCATCACCACTCCTCCGCCACTGGCCGCCTGAGACACGCCTCCAGTCCGCCTCTCCTCCTCTCCAAGCAACGAGCCAACGAAGGTATAATTTTTCCACCCATTTTATTTAAACACCTCACACGACATGAACAAGCATAGAAGATCAGAACTTTCCTAGAAGAGGAATCAATAATACGCGAAACTTAAAACCCTAAAAAATTGAAAGAACAGAATCACTACCTCTTGGCCAACGCCTGCGTGACCATGAAGAGGAAGAGGAGGAGGCGGCGCATCTGTCAGCTTGAGACGGAAGTGGACATCAGTGATTGGCTTGAGCGAGAAAGACGAAGATGATGAGATAAACGACGCCTCTGTAACTCAACAAACCCTTATCCAGAAATGAAACAAACCCAATGAAACCCTAAACAAATTTGTGAAACCCACCCTGGGCCGGTTCGCCCCATCAAACGTTAAGCCCAGTTTCATTTCCAGCGTGCATACCCCCTCTTTTCCTTAAACCTGCCTATTTTTGTTTGGGCCAAAATAAGACCCCCTAAAGCCCATTCAATTCCTTTTTTAACTAATACTCTTTTTCTTATTATCACATTACATCTTTTTTTTACATAATCTAAATTAATATTTTTTATTAAATAAAAATGACACATTTTTACACAAATTTTCTTAATTGTTTCCTTTTTATTTTATTACATTAATTTTCTTAAAGTTAAACAATTTTCTTTTCTTTTCTTTAAAACCCTTTTGTGTAGAAACTAAAATACAAATAATAATTTTCTTTAATTTAAAACATTTTTCTTTTCTTTGAAACTTTTGTTTGTACATATTAACAAAAATACAAAAGGAATAAATAAATACTTAATTTTGCATAAGTTAACATCTTCCATCATTTGTAAATAAATCACATACACTTTCACCAATACATTTGCTTATCTTTTATTCTTGTACATTGATATATGTTACATTTGAGAATGCGATTCGATTTGGTTGTAAATATATTTGGACACTACTCTCCTAATAAGTCTCATCCCCATTTGTAAATATTTGTACCCCCATCCCCGGATACTTATTTGTAATAGCTTAGACTTTAAATTCCCGCAATTTATCGCTTTCTATATACTGTATAGTAATTAGGGTTTGTATGCGAAGATTTAAAATCAACCGCTAGATAACCTAATACAAGATAAATGCATGACAATCTATACACCATTCACACTTGCACCCCTAGGGTAATCCCACTCGTTGCCTTCCAAAATGGGCCATGCTTGCACGTTGAGTTTCTTTGGCAAAAAAAAACAAATCAAATGATCATAGTCCCTCGATGACGCTTTCGAAGATTGCCTACAAAATGATCATAGTCCCTTCATGCAAAATTGCCAAAGACACTTGGCACCATTGCATTCATGGTCCATACGATGACCCGCGCCCGTCCCGTTAACATCCTAACACAAGATTGTCCACCAAATACAATGGTGGAACAATACTGTTAAAAGGGTTAAAACATAGAAAAGACCTTTGAGTAAATTTAGGGGTAGACAACTCTTAGTTACTTGATCAAACTTGAAAAACACACTTGCCTACTTTTCAAAACACACTCCACAACACAAACTTTCAAAACAACTTTCAAAAACATTGAAATGTCTTTTCGAAAAGATACACACCTTTGTAAAACATTCGAGTAAAGAATTGTTACAACGGTTGCCTAGACAAGGCATCTTTTTCAAAACATTTTCAAATACACACACACAAACACCATTTCAAGCAATTGAAAATCAAGGCAAGTGATCTAAAACAAGTAACTAAGAGCCCATGGATAACCATGGATGAAAAAGGTGCTAATACCTCCCCTTTTCATAATCTACCCCCCGAACCCACGAAACATCTCAAAAGGTTTTTCCTGTGCTTTTTAACCTTTCCTTTAGGATAAAATAAAAAGTAGGTGGTGACTCTTGCTAAACCGAACAAGTGTGAATACAAACGTAAAACCTCAAGTCAGTTCTCCCACTGTATCACAGAACTGGCGACTCTGCTGGGGATTTATTTAAAAGTGGGGTTACCTTAGGGTTTAGATCACCTTTACATTCTTGCTTTGATTGCCTTGATTGCTTTACTTTTTGGATCCTTGTTTGGGTTTGTTGTAAATCCTACACCCAGATTTGGGGGCACCTTTTTAGGTAAATAGCAATAAAACTGTGAGGGAACTGTGCGGGGTATACCGACATGGTTGAAGCAGTAAGCTAAGTTAGTTCGACATATTTGTGAGTACCGGTAACCCTTGAGTTCAATAAAGGAGAGTACGGGGCCGCTGAGTGATGTCGTGAAGCACTAACAAACTCTTAGAACCTTACTTGACCATCTTAGCCTTTTTTGGGGTAGTGAGATGACCGACTTTGGTGCAGTCCGAAGTTGGTAGATACTCGATACTACACTCATTGAGGGTTGTTTTCTTGGAATATTTTGGTCGCCAGTTAAGTGGCTAAACCAAAACAATGAACACAGAAAATAATCCAATGATATTGAGCTCCTTAGAACCCGGTTTCTATTTTAGGACAGGATGAGCCAACTAACTTCAAGAGGGTACTTACCTACAAACCCCATGCAAGCCTAAACCTAAGGACTTGTTTGCTCTGTGTGAATATGATTACCTGTATATACACTTACTTGCTTTTGCATACATGTACATAACATCATGACATCATACCATAGCATTTTCAATAACCATTTCAAGGATCTCGAGGGTTCTTTTGATGCAGGGTTACGTTGAACCAGACGTCTACCAAGGGGCAAGAGGTTTCTCCTCTAACAAATGCCATCAAAGATCAAGTGCAACAACTTGAATCAGGGGCTATGACCCACTTGACATGGGGAGCTTGATTCTCGTGGAAAGACATCCACCGGTGCAAAGTTCTCCAATCAAAGATAAAAGTTCAACCTCTAATGTTCTCTTGTGTTTACCCCAAGAGATCCTTGAAAACATTGCATACATATATCATACATATCATTGCATAACAGGTTTCTCCCATACAGGTCTCCTTATCTTCCTACTGTTTATTTCAGTAAGATGGATATGGAACAAACGGTGAAAGACCTCCAAGCTCAAAACGCTCAATTCCAGCAAATGCTTCTGGCTATGGGGAAAGGGCAAGAGGATCTGATAACTCTCCTTCTCAAAGACAAGAAGAAGAAGTCCAAGAAGGCAGCGAGCATCCTGAACTTGAGAAGAAGACCTAAGACCCTAGACCTTGCAACTCCATCCAACATAGGGGATAGTCTTGAAGAAGATCACAATTTGGATATTGATGAAGCTGACTACTCCGAAGAACAATATCCTCCCGCTGATGACAAGTATAAACAGTTGGAGGATCGCCTCAATGCTATGGAGGTTCAACAAATACCTGGCTTGGATTTAGGAGACATGGGTTTACTTCCTGGATTAGTCATTCCTCCAAAGTTCAAAGTCCCTACCTTGGCCCTGTATGATGGAATTTCTTGCCCTAAGATGCACCTGAAGTCTTATGCCCGCAAGATTCAACCATACACGACTGATCCAAGGCTTTGGATCCATTTCTTCCAAGAAATCTTGGTAGGGGCTCAGCTCGAGTGGTTCTATCAATTGGAGAGTTCTCACATCCACACTTGGGAGGACTTAGCTGCTGCTTTCTACAAACAGTATCAATACAATGCTGATCTTGCACCTACTCGTGTCCAATTGCAGAACATGACTATGGGTCCTGACGAGAGCTTCAAAGGATATGCCCAAAAGTGGAGAGATCTGGCTGGTAGGGTGCAACCCCCTTTAACTGACAGAGAATTGATTGACATCTTCATGGGAACTCTGACAGGGCCTTTCTTCAATCACTTAATTGGAAGCTCCTCAGTCGGGTTCACCGAGCTAATACTGACCGGCGAGAGGGTCGAAGCTGGCATCAAAAGTGGAAAGATCCAAGGAACTACATCCTCGGATACTCAGATAATTCCCTACAATGGGAGGAAAGAGTCCAATGCTGTGAACAGTCAGAAGAATCGCCGTGACCAACATGTAGGGGCAGTCCTGATCTCTGGTTCTACGTCACACCGACAACAGCCAAAGGGAAATCAACGAAGGCCAGACGCGCCTAAAAGACAATACACTAAGATCAACATGTCACTGGCTCAAGCGCTACAACACATGTTGGAGAAAGAGCTGATTACATTAAAGGCTCCTCATCCAAACCCCAAGACTTCTTCTCCAAACTACAACCCGGATGCAAGATGTGCTTATCATTGTGGTAGCCCAGGGCATGACACAGACAGCTGTTGGGCTCTGAAGAACAAGATCCAAGACATGATTGATGCCAAGGAGATCGAGTTTGACCCTCCAGAGACTCCAGCATAATCATTGCTCCTGTGCCAAATCATTGAGAATGTCTTTCTTTCATTTGAATTTTCAAAGTTGTAATATCTTTTGTTATTCAAACAATTATCTATTAATGTCAAACTTTGTTTCATTAATGCATTGCATATGTTTGTCTTGAATTCATCCATTCATTTTCACTACTCTTATGCTTTCTTTATGATATTTAACTCTTGATAAAAAGCTGCAAGCCTTTAGAGGGAGGATGATGAAACAATACCATGATCTCATACAGTATGCTTTTGAACAGACCTTGCTGATGATGTACAGGCATTTCTTTCAATTCCCAAACACTGGAGTTATAAGGAAGATAATCCCTAGTCAACCCCTTCGAGCCAAAGAAGTAGGAGTTTCCTATTCTAAACAAATTGAAACCTTTGATATAAACCTGGGGCAGGGTAGTCTCCCAGTGAATCCAAAAAAGGTGCGCATTAAAGTCGCAAACTCTCAGTTCGTAATACATAGAACGACATCAAAAGAAAAAAGAGAAAAGCATTCCTCTGGAATCAAAAGACAGTGATGGTTCCTTATCTCATAGGCAGTCATTATCTCTCAAAAAAAAAGGAAAAGCCCACTGAGCCAAAACCTACAAAGGAGGCTTAAGAAAGCTGGGGCATCCCGCTGACTGTGATCTCGAAAACAGGGACAGTCAGGCAAAAGTTAGGGATAACAAATCAAAAGAAAGAGGTCATTATAAATCCTCAACAACATGAAAAATGTTGCAATAGAAAAAGGAGATGATGACTGTCTTCCAAATTCAATTGGTGAACCATCACCCAGAAGAGTCGTTCCAAACTCGAATAGAGTGCGACGCACAATTAACTGAGCTTAGGATTGAAGAACATCACGAAGAGCGGGTGGGTACAAATATACTTTGAGCCTTTATCCTTTGTTTCTTAAACCGTGAACCAAGCCACGTTACAACCCTTTAAAAGTCCTAATTGAAGCATGGGTTAGTTCGAAAGCATACTGTTACAAAAGGTATCCTGACTCCTGTAAGGCTTTGCTCTAAATCTTGTGTTGAATTTGTCTTATGAAAAAAAAATTTCTGCTAAAAAACACATTTTTCAAAAATTCGAGACAAACATAAACTTTGCATTGCTTGAATATCCTTGTTTGCATGTGGCTATTTGTTTGACAGTGGAGAAATTCACACAATGAATGTTCGGAGGAACGAAAACTCTCTCAGTGAGTAAAATCACTTCAAAAAGGATGACACTCCCATTGACAAATCTCCTATCAACAAGGGGGCATGACATGTCACTATCCAGCACGCCTGGGGAAGTCCAGTCGAGATTTCAACAAAATATTTCAAAGCTCAATTAACCTGGGGCAGTCCAGTCAAGGTTTCAACAGATCTTTCAAAGTTCAGTTAACCTGGGGCAGTCCAGTCAAGATTTCAACAAATCTCTCAAAAGTTCAGTAAACTTAGGGCAAGATTCCGTCATCATCACTTGGGGCATTCAAATGTAAATCACCAAGGTCATCAAAATTCCTTCATCACCCGCTGGAAGTTACAACCACCAACAGAGTAACAGACAATTGAAGCTCCTAAAAATCTATTTCTCTCAAGATTGAAGACTCTCATCCTTAAAACCTCAGAAGATTGGTATACTCCCAGTTTCTGACCGTTAACAGCATGAAGATTCTCATCACCTCAGAAGATTGGTATACTCCCAATTTCTGACTCCCAACAGAATGAATATTCTCATTCTCAAAGTGGCGTATTTCTTAAGTTCCAGATTAATACCTGTAGCAAGCCAGGAAAATATCTATGGACGACTGATTATGGATTAATACCTGAAACCAGCCAGGAAATCATCTACAAAAAGAGATTGAAGATCAGCACCTGTAACAAGCCAGGAAAACTATCTTTCTTTCTCAGGTCAGAGATCAATACCTGAAATCAGCCAGGACAACATCTCCTTGACCAACCTTTCTTAAGCTCTAGATTAATACCTGTAGCAAGCCAGGAAAATATCTGTGGACGACTGATTGTGGATTAACACCTGAAACCAGCCTGGAAATCATCTACATGAAGAGTTTGAAGATCAATACCTGTAACAAGCCAGGAAAACTATTTTTCTTTCTCAGGTCAGAGATCAATACCTGAAACCAGCTAGGACAGCATCTCCTTGACCAACCTTTCTTAAGTTCCAGATTAATACCTGTAGCAAGCCAGGAAAATATCTATGGACGACTGATTATGGATTAATACTTGAAACCAGCCAGGAAATCATCTACAGGAAGAGATTGAAGATCAATACCTGTAACAAGCCAGGAAAACTATTTTTCTTTCTCAGGTCAGAGATCAATACTTGAAACCAGCCAGGACAGCATCTCCTTGACCAACCTTTCTTAAGTTCCAGATTAATACCTGTAGCAAGCCAGGAAAATATCTGTGGACGACTGATTGTGGATTAATACCTGAAACCAGCCAGGAAATCATCTACATGAAGAGATTGAAGATCAATACCTGTAACAAGCCAGGAAAAATATCTTTCTTTCTCAGGTCAGAGATCAATACCTGAAACCAGCTAGGACAACATCTCCTTGACCAACCTTTCTTAAGTTCCAGATTAATACCTGTAGCAAGCCAGGAAAATATCTGTGGACGACTGATTGTGGATTAATACCTGAAACCAGCCAGGAAATCATCTACATGAAGAGATTGAAGATCAATACCTGTAACAAGCAAGGAAAACTATTTTTCTTTCTCAGGTCAGAGATCAATACCTGAAACCAGCCAGGACAGCATCTCCTTGACCAACCTTTCTTAAGTTCCAGATTAATACCTGTAGCAAGCCAGGAAAATATCTGTGGACGACTGATTGTGGATTAATACCTGAAACCAGCCAGGAAATCATCTACATGAAGAGATTGAAGATTAATACCTGTAACAAGCCAGGAAAACTATTTTTCTTTCTCAGGTCAGAGATCAATACATGAAACCAGCCAGGACAGTATCTCCTTGACCAACCTTTCTTAAGTTCTAGATTAATACCTGTAACAAGCCAGGAAATTATCTACATGAAGAGATTGAAGATCAATACCTGAAACAAGCCAGGAAAACTATCTTTCTTTCTCAGGTCAGAGATCAATACCTGAAACCAGCCAGGACAACTGTCTCCCCGACCAACCTTACACAGGATCCAGATCAATACCTGCAGCAATCAAAAGATTCTTGCAATCCCCAGCGGAGCTAAAACTTCCAACTATCAATCCCCAAGCAGAATGAAGACTCTTATTCTCAGTTCCTCACAGGATATTCAGATATTCCCCAGTGAAGATCTCCTCAAAGACAGGAATCCCCAGTAGAATGCCATACAACCCAAGCTCCTGATTCCCCAACAGTGGTCCCAGGACTTCTCATCTTCAACGATCAAAAGATTCTTGCTCTCCCCTACAGCAGTCAAGGATTCACTTTCCCCGACAGCAGTCAAGATTCTTTTATCTCCAGCCATCCAGGATTCATCTACCCTCAGCAAGACAGCTCATCAGCTTACATGCGCATTCATCACATTCATATCATAAACATTGATATAACATACATTGCATCATGCATCATGACATTGCATACAACTAACTCTTTACCTTTTCAGGAAAGATCAGTCGACAGAAAAAGATCATCATCTTCTGAGATTCTTTCTAGAAATAGTTCAGATGTGACCCAGACATGGCGACATTCTGATACTTATTCCAGATTCATCCGGATGCAGTTTTACACGGACTCATCATCAGGAAACCCTACACCGATTCCTTCTCCACTTCTCAACTTTTGAAAATAGTTTACGGACGCTTCCCAACAACGGATGCTGCTCTATTGCTTATTCAATTTCAAGACTTCTGAAAACAGTTCACGGGTTCTCCAGTAACGGATGTTAACCTGTCGCTTGTTCAGATTCTTCAACCTCTGAAAACAGTTTACGGATTCTTCCCAACAACGGATGTTAATCTATCGCTTGTTCAGACTCAACTTTCGAAAACAGTTTACGGACGCTTCCCAACAACGGATGCTGCTCTATTGCTTATTCAATTTCAAGACTTCTGAAAACAGTTTACGGATTCTCCAAACACGGATGTTAATCTATCGCTTGTTCAGATGCAACTTTTGAAAACAGTTTATGGATGCTTCCAGATACGGATGTCAATCTATTGCTTATTCAGACCCCCAGTTCAGAGATGTCCCAAAACATGGATACCTTTCTGATACTCACCCACTCACCAATGACATACAGTTCAACAATCACCTTCAGATGGCATCTATAAGCCCATCCTCCTACCAGTAATTTCCAGATGGCATCTCTAAGCCCATCCCCCGACAAGATTCTGTCACATCCCTAGATGGCATCTCTAAGCCCATCACCAAATGGCATCTTTAAGGCCATTCCCTCTACCATCACATCACCGAGTGCAAATTTTTTGGGCACTCTAGTGTCCAATCTCCTTTTACCCTCGAGTCGCGAAAGGCAAGCTTGCCAATCTAACTCTTCAGGTTCAAGAAGATTGAACAGGGGAAACTGTTGTACCCCAAAATTTTCCCTCCTATTTTTCCATAAGAAATCACAGCTTCGGGTTTTCCCTGACTTTTTCAGATTGGCGTAAGAATCAGTCAAACAGACTTTTTCTTATCAGTCTATCCAAATTAAGTTTTTCATGGACTTTGGAACAGTTCAGGCAGATTATTAGTTTTTGTTTGAGTTTGGCTCAGGGTTTGATCAGGTGGACGCTTCTTTGGCATTAAATCAAGAATCAGGGTTTTGTGCGCGCATTCTCAGAAAGAATTAATTCTACAGTTCTTTTCAATTTATTCTGAGATTTGGATTGAGGCATTTGAATTGAGAACTTGCAGTGTTTGGTATGATCAGTAAAAGAAAAGGCATATGGATGTTTGTTTGATTGACTGTGCATTGCTCATGTTTAATTAGAACGTCGGGTTTATTAATTGATTGCAAGACTACAGTGTTTATTAATTATTTATTTTTTCTAAGTCAGAATAATTGGATCTACTTCCAGTTATTTTAATTCAAGAAAGCTTAAATAATTAAATAAATAATTGAAGAGAAATAAAAGAGAAATCTGACAAAAAAGGATTTGTTTATTCATTTTGAATTGTTTGTTACATATATTATTTGAATACTGTAAATTTATTTACAGTTATTTACATTAATATTATTACAAATGATTAAAATTGAAATAAAGCTATGTCCTAAATGTCTTGAAATCTTCATCTTCTACTACTACTCATCCTTTGCTCAACTGATTTTTACCTGCAAAAAGAAAAGAAAAGAAGTCAATGCAGATAAAATTAAAGGCAGACAGATATTTTAAAGCTCATCATTAAAAGTGACTGGCCGGAATCAGTTGTTCACCCTCTCTGCAAATCTCAAGAAATACTCTTGGTTTACAAAGAGGGATAGAAATATGTTTTGCAAATTTAAAAAATGCATAAAGCTGCATAGTCAAAATGCCAAACAAACAGCATGTACAAACTACAAAGGCAAACTGAATTGCACAAATTGCAAGTGAATAAGCCAACCAAGTCCAATGTCAACCAACTGTCCAAAAGCCATCAAAAGGCTGTCAAAAAAGATATCAAGAAGTACACAATATGCAGGAAATCTGGAAAGTATGCAGAGGAAAGATATATTGCAAGCAAACATTAAAATTCATCATTTTCAAAGCCAACACTTTTTCAGAGTAAAGACAGTTTTAAGCAATAAAAATGCTTTTTAAATCTATGGAGAGAGAAAGAGAGAGGAGAGAAAGGCTTACAGCAGGCTTGAGGCTTAGAAAAAAAAAGATATAACAAGTTATCAGAACACAGTAGAAGGGAGAGGCAGAAAAGACCAAGACATAACCCAAACTGAACTGTAACATTCAAAACTGCCTCAAAGCTGCCTCCAACACAAACTGTGTCAAACGGTCAAACAACCAAGCGAACCACAAACCTTGAAGCCTTCACCTGCATAAACAGCAGGCCACAAACCTTGAAGCCTTCACCTGCATAAACAGCAGGCCATACAAACTGAAGCAAACTCACAAATCAAAGCCAAGCCTAACAACCTTCAAACCAGAAGCCTACAAGCCCTAAAAGCCTGTAACCAGAACTGTTTCAAATCAACAAGCCAAACATCCACCTGCATAAGCCCTTATTCAAACCAGCAAAACCCAACAAAAGCAACTCAGATTCAAGCAATCCAAACCCTCAGAGCTAGGCTCATCATAGGGCCAACATTCCAACAACAATACTCAGAACCAACATATCAACAACAATACTCAGAACCAACATATCCAACAACATATTCAGATTCAAACATCATACAAGCGTCTCAGAAGCTCAGATATCACAATCAGAGCAAGCAGGCAAGCCAAGAGAGGAAATAAACATACAGAAGCAAGTAATCAAGCAAGCAATCAGATCATACAGAAGCAAGTACTCAAGCAAGCAATCAGATCATACAGAAGCAAACAGAAGAAGAGGAAAAGAAGTGATTATACTAGGGGTTTTCAGAAAAACATCATCATAAAACCACAGAGGGTACTAGAAAAACCAGGGAAGGCCACAAAGCTCACAGCATCACCACTCCTCCGCCACTGGCCGCCTAAGACACGCCTCCAGTCCGTCTCTCCTCCTCTCCAAGCAACGAGCCAACGAAGGTATAATTTTTCCACCCATTTTCTTTAAACACCTCACACGACATGAACAAGCATAGAAGATCAGAACTTTCCTAGAAGAGGAATCAATAATACACGAAACTTAAAACCCTAAAAAATTGAAAGAACAGAATCACTACCTTTGGCCAACGCCTGCGTGACCATGAAGAGGAAGAGGAGGAGGCGGTGCATCTGTCAGCTTGAGACGGAAGTGGACATCAGTGACTGGCTTGAGCGAGAAAGACGAAGATGATGAGATAAACGGCGCCTCTATAACTCAACAAACCCTTATCCAGAAATGAAACAAACCCAATGAAACCCTAAACAAATTTGTGAAACCCACCCTGGGCCGGTTCGCCCCATCAAACGTTAAGCCCAGTTTCATTTCCAGCGTGCATACCCCCTCTTTTCCTTAAACGTGCCTGTTTTTGTTTGGGCCAGAATAAGACCCCCTAAAGCCCATTCAATTCCTTTTTTAACTAATACTTTTTTCCTTATTATCACATTACATCTATTTTTTACATAATCTAAATTAATATTTTTTATTAAATAAAAATGACACATTTTTACACAAATTTTCTTAATTGTTTCCTTTTTATTTTATTACATTAATTTTCTTCAAGTTAAACAATTTTCTTTTCTTTTCTTTAAAACCCTTTTGTATAGAAACTAAAATACAAATAATAATTTTCTTTAATTTAAAACATTTTTCTTTTCTTTGAAACTTTTGTTTGTACATATTAACAAAAATACAAAAAGAATAAATAAATACTTAATTTTGCATTAAGTTAACATCTTGCATCATTTGTAAATAAATCACATACACTTTCACCAATACATTTGCTTATCTTTTATTCTTGTACATTGATATATGTTACATTTGAGAATGCGATTCGATTTGGTTGTAAATATATTTGGACACTACTCTCCTAATAAGTCTCATCCCCATTTGTAAATATTTGTACCCCCATCCCCGGATACTTATTTGTAATAGCTTAGACTTTAAATTCCCGCAATTTATCGCTTTCTATATACTGTATAGTAATTAGGGTTTGTATGCGAAGATTTAAAATCAACCGCTAGATAACCTAATACAAGATAAATGCATGACAATCTATACACCATTCACACTTGCACCCCTAGGGTAATCCCACTCGTTGCCTTCCAAAATGGGCCATGCTTGCACGTTGAGTTTCTTTGGAAAAACAAAACAAATCAAATGATCATAGTCCCTCGATGACGCTTTCGAAGGTTGCCTACAAAATGATCATAGTCCCTTCAAGCAAAATTGCCAAAGACACTTGGCACCATTGCATTCATGGTCCATACGATGACCCGCGCCCGTCCCGTTAACATCCTAACACAAGATTATCCACCAAATACAATGGTGGAACAATACTGTTAAAAGGGTTAAAACATAGAAAAGACCTTTGAGTAAATTTAGGGGTAGACAACTCTTAGTTACTTGATCAAACTTGCAAAACACACTTGCCTACTTTTTAAAACACACTCCACAACACAAACATTAAAAACAACTTTCAAAAACATTGAAATATCTTTTCGAAAAGACACACACCTTTGTAAAACATTCGAGTAAAGAATTGTTACAACAGTTGCCTAGACAAGGCATCTTTTTCAAAACATTTTCAAATACACACACACAAACACCATTTCAAGCAATTGAAAATCAAGGCAAGTGATCTAAAACAAGTAACTAAGAGCCCATGGATAACCATGGATGAAAAGGGTGCTAATACCTTCCCTTTTCATAATCTACCCCCCGAACCCATGAAACATCTCAAAAGGTTTTTCCTGTGCTTTTTAACCTTTCCTTTAGGATAAAATAAAAAGTCGGTGGCAACTCTTGCTAAACCGAACAAGTGCGAATACAAACGCAAAACCTCAAGTCAGTTCTCCCACCGTATCATAGTATAGCTTAATTGAACTGAAACACCATAAATCCAAAGATGCCATGAACAAATTTTAGGGTTCATAAGCTTTGAAATTGGGGATTCCTAAACCAGGAAAAATTGAGACGTGTGAGACCCGTGACTGAATTCGTCAGAACAAGACGAACAAAACCAAACCATCGCGAAATATTTATATAAACCATAACTCTAATCGCTATTTTTCCTCATGGCATATTATGGGGGTTAAAAACCCCCGCTATCTATTTGTGTTTTTTGCAGGAACAATGAAGAAGATGATGAGGTGTTAACGTGTGGTTGGCTGATTTGAATAAGCGCGCGTGTTTTTTTTTTTGTTTTACAGCATATGGATTGATTTCCCAATATAATAATTGCCCTTTATTTTACTAATGACTAAAGCATGATGGTCGAGTGGTTAGCATGCTGGCTTGGAAGCATTGGGACCTGGGTTCGAACCCCAGGTCCCCCAAAATATTTGTTTCTATTTTTCTTCATATAATTACATGCAGGCTTCAGGAGGTGGTCTACTATGTACCTCAAATATCCACGCGCCAGGTGTCTTCCAGCTCACATCTAATGGCCATGAGATGATGATCATCATACTCTCAGTCAACACATGCATGGACAATCAAGAAAGTCAAATGTGGATGGAATTGTTGGGCCTTCAGATTTCCAAACTTACCTCCTAAATGGGCCATCACCCCCCTGGGTTCTTCCTTTTTTTTCTCTTTATATTTTCCAATATTTCTTTTTACTATTAATTATTATTATTATTATTATTACTTAATCAACTCAATTAATTTTTTCATGATAAAATCAGAAAACTAAATGTAATATTTTTATTATTATTATTATTTATTAATTTCACCCTTTATTATTTTTATAAATAAATGTAATTAATTAATTTAGTTGTTTTAATTAGGTTAACTTTAATTATTTTCATAACAAATAAAATCCATGTAGAATTATTTGACAACTTTTAATCATGTGTTCTATTTTTATTTTATTTTCATTAAAAACATTAAAAACTCAAAAATATTTCTTTTTATTAATTAATTAATTAGGTTTAATTTAATTTAATTCATAAATAATCAAACTTCTTTCTTTCTCAAAAAGGGTCAAAACCCTAAGGACTTCTCCGATTCAATTCTTCTCTCGCGCATGTTTATTTTGATTCATATTTTTGATCCATATTTATGTAATTGCTCCGAGGATGTAATAGCGTTAATTAGGACTTTTTATCGCTTTCTTTAATTTCCTGCAATTTACTTTTTCAAAGGGTTTGTTTTTGGCGATGTAAATACCCGACGCCTTGTAATAGTTTAGCTTTACTTTTCGCACAAATATTAACTGTTAGATGTATGTTAATTAGGCTATGCATGACAAGACTTACTTGAAAATTAAAATCAATCGTAGCTCACCATGACATGTGCAAAGATAACTTAACTGAATCCTAACACACTCGCACATGCCACTCCTAGGGTACACCTCACTTGGTTGCCTCGACGTGGTCATTGAGTATAGGGTGTTTTAGAGGTCGCCCTCCTGTCTAAAGATCAAAAGTTGCCTCGAAACGGTTGCCTCGGATAAAACGATCTAAGACATTAGGGTTACCGCTAAGGCGTCCTACCATTGCTGTAGTGACCACATGTCCCTATAATCGAATTGACCCGAAACTCCAACGATGGTGCTACCTACTTCTCAATAGTGGGATAGTACTGTCTAAAGGACATTTACACAGCTTAATTTCTTTTGAGTAGGTAGAGGTTCTCAGGTACTTGCTCTTTCAAAACAAAAATACTTTTCGCACCTACACTTTTCAAACAAAAGTTTTCAAACAAACACTTCATACACTCTTGAGGACAAATACAAGAGCTAAGTCGAAGTTTTCAAACAAACTTTTTTCAAAACCCACAAACACAAGAAAAGCAAAACATTTTTGAAAACATAGTGAGCAAGTACCTAAGAGCCCGTGGATAACCACAGATAGAAAGGGTGCTAACACCTTCCCTTTCTTTAATCTACCTCCCGAACCGAGAAACATCTCAAAAAGGAATTTTGCTGTGCTTTTGTCCTTTCCTTGTTGGAGAAAATAAAAGACGGTGGCGACTCTTGCTTACCGCGATATTTCGCGAACCAACATTCCAAAATAGTCAGTTCTATTTCCACCGATCACAGTAAGGTAGTTGCTTATGTGTCAAGGCAATTAAGGACTCATGAGAAGAACTATCCTACGCATGATTTAGAACTTGCTACAGTTGTTTTTGTGTTGAAAATTTGGAGGCATTATCTTTATGGTTCTAGATTTGAAGTCTTTAGTGACCATAAGAGCTTAAAGTATTTGTTCGATCAGAAGGAGTTGGATATAAGGCAACGAAGATGGTTGGAATTGTTAAAGGATTATGATTTCAGTTTGAATTATCATCCAGGAAAAGTGAATGTGGTAGCTGATGCGTTGAGTCGAAAGACTTTACATATGCCAACAATGATGATTAAAGAGTTAAAATTGATTGAGCAGTTTAGAGACATGAGCTTAGTTTTCTTGGTTACTCCACAGAGTGTTATGTTGGGTATGTTTAAGATTAATAATGAATTTCTAGACAGTATCAGGGAAGCCCAGAAGTTGGATGTGAAACTGGTAGATTTGATGGTTGGGATTGATCAATCAGAGAATAATGATTTTAAGTTAGATGCGCAAGGTGTGTTGAGGTTTCGTAACCGGATTTGTATACCTGATGATGCTGAGATGAAGAAAGTGATACTTGAAGAGAGTCATAGAAGTAAATTGAGTATTCATCCAGGAGCTACAAAGATGTATCAAGATTTGAAAGGTTTATTTTGGTGGCCTAGGATGAAGAGGGACGTAGCTCGGTTTGTGTATGCATGTTTGACTTGTCAGAAATTGAAAGTTGAACATCAGAAGCCTGCAGGATTGATGCAACCGTTGGAAGTTCCAGAATGTAAATGGGATAGCATTTCAATGGACTTTGTGACAGGGTTGCCTAATACTTTAAGAGGACATGATTCAATTTGGGTGATTGTTGATAGGCTTATGAAGTCAGCTCATTTTATTCCTATTAACATTAGTTTTCCAGTTCCGAAGTTGGCTGAGATTTATATTAGCGTGATTGTGAAACTGCATGGTGTTCCTTTGTGCATCGTGTCAGATAGAGACCCAAGATTTACTTCTGATTTTTGGAAGAGTTTGCAAGAAGCGTTGGGTTCTAAGTTGAGGTTAAGTTCAGCGTATCATCCTCAGACAGATGGTCATACTGAACAGACTATTCAATCGTTGGAAGACTTGTTGAGGGTATGTGTTCTCGAATAGGGAGGTTCGTGGGATACTTATCTTCCGTTGATAGAGTTCACTTATAATAACAGTTACCATTCTAGTATTGGGATGGCACCTTTTGAAGCGTTGTATGGTCGGAGATGTAGAACTCTGTTATGTTGGCAGGAATCTGGTGAAAGTGTAGTACTTGGACCTGAACTTGTTCGTGAGACTACTGAGAAGGTAAAGTTGATTCAAGAAAATATGAAAGATTCACAGAGTAGACCGAAGAGTTATCATGACAAGCGAAGGAAGGATTTAGAATTTCAAGCTAGTGATCATGTGTTTTTGAGAGTTACACCTGTGACTGGTGTTGGGCGAGCATTGAAGTCTAAGAAGCTCACTTCTCGTTTTATTGAACCGTATCAGATTTCGGAGAGAGTGGGGAATGTTGCTTATAGAGTGGCCTTACCGCCTAATCTTTTGAATTTTCATGATGTGTTCCATGTGTCGTAACTTCAGAAGTATATTTCAGATCCATCCCATGTGATTCATATGGACGATGTGCAAGTACGGGATAATCCTAAGGTTGAGATGATGCATGTACGGATCACGGATCGTGAAATGAAGACTCTGAGGGGAAAAGAGATTGCCTTAATTAAAGTGGTTTAGCTAGGAGCTACCGATGAAAGCATGACTTGGGAGTTGGAGAGCAAGATGCGAGACTCCTATCCTGAATTGTTTGATTGAGGTAAATTTTTAAGGAGGAAATTTTCTAAGTGGGGAGAGTTGTAACGCCCGTGATTTAATTAATTTTTTAATTAAATTATTTTTGGAATATTTATGATGATGTGTTATGATATAATTGGATTTATTTTATTAAGTGGAGAAATAATATTAGAGATATAATATTATGTGGTGAAATAATATTAGAAGTGTAATATTATTTTATGTGGGCTTATTTTGGAATAGAAGTAATAAGGGGGTGTATTGGTTTTAAGCCCATTAAGGAATAATAGAATAATAGGTTTATTTTGTTATTTGTTGTTGGAATAGAAGTAAGAAGTAGTACAAAGAAATAAGGATTGAGGAGAACGTGCAAGTTGCGTGGGAAAGAGGAATAACGGCAAGAACGGGAATCCAACCGGGACCTGTAGAGCAACCTTCAATCCAAGGTAAGGGTGGGGTTCTGACTCTATAATTGGGTTTATGATGATTGGTATGTGGGGTTAGTGGTTATTGTTTTCTTTTTCTTGAATTGAGAACATATTGATTGATGTATGATGAGAATTGATGAATTTTTGGATGAATATTGATGTCTTGATGCTTATTAAAATGCTGTAAGATTATTGGGTTATTATGGGTGATGAATTATCATGATTAGACCAAGTTCTAAGGCTTTAGTTATGAAAATACAGAAATACTGTAGCACAGAAAACGCAAAATTATGCTAGAATGATACTAGGTGCTGTTGTGTTAGAACGATGAATCAATTAGGGAATAAAATTAGTCGTATGGTTCCTGATTGGGGTGATAACAAGCAAAAGAATTAAAATAATAACGTTAAGAAAAGGTAGCAGTTCTGACGTTAGAAGGATGTTGATAGAAGTTCTGATGTTATACGTATGTTAGTTAGAAGTTGCGTTACCCAATAGAGAATAGATATGGCTAGTCAGAAGTTGCATTAGTCAGAAGATGGGGTTAGTCAGAAGTTGCATTAGTCAGAACTTGTACTAGTCAGAAGATGGGGTTAGTCAGAAGGTGTGATGGTCAGAAGTTGTATCTGGTCAGAGGCTGGGTTGATCAGAAGATGGGATTAGTCAGAAGATGTGATGATCAGAAGTTAGGCTAGTCAGAAGCTGTCATGATCAGAAGTTGTATCTGGTCAGAGGTTGGGTTAGCCAGAAGTTGTTTAATTAGAATTTGAGTTATTAGAATTTGTGTTGGTTAGAGGTTGCGTGGTCAGAAGCTGCGTTGGCCTTTACGTTGTTTGCAAACAGAACGATGAGCGTTAGATGCTTAGAAGCTGCTGTTTGAGCTATAACAACAGGAATAATGACGGTCTTGATGTTAGAGTTGCAGAATGGCAGTATTGTTTTTACTGTGGAAATTAAATGCTACAGAATTGTTAGTGAGAAGTATTAATAATATTGTGTTGATGATTTATAATAAATAAATGATGTTTGATGAATTATTTTGATAATCTGATATGTTGATTATTTGAGATGTTTTTGAGATGTTAATTTGAGATGTTCTGAGATGTTAATTTGAGATGTTTTTGAGATGTTAATTTGAGATGTTTTGAGATGATTTGAGATGTTATTAATTTGAGCGTTGTTATTATATTCATGATTGTGTCGCATACATTGCATTTTTGAGATGGAGCTTATGCTCGTTGAGATGGCCTGGATTGGCAAATTTTGAGATGAAGGCTATGCCTTGTTGATGCCTCTATTAATTGGCAAATTTTTGAGATGGGAGTTCTGCTCCAATGGTACCACATGCATTTGCATAGTATTGAGTCGCATTATATGATTTCATAAAGAAGTGTATTTTGATGTTGATGAATGTATATTATTGTTGAGATTGTTGTTGATTATGAGATGAGGAGTGGTGATGTTGTTGATCTAATTTAATATAATTATCATGCACTTATTATATTGTTAGATATCTCACCCCTTTTGTTTGAATGTTTCCCTTATGTTGGTAACGTGCAGGTAATCGAGAGTGAAGGTTGTATACCTTCAGTAGTTCGAGTCGGTGTCATTGCTCTGATATATAACACTCAGGGGGATGAACGCTTGCTGATTTTAGATTGTTGTTTTTCAGTTGTTGAACTTTAAATTGATTATTATTGAATATGAGATGTTTCGTAGTTGCTGTTTTGTTTAAAGATGTTATTGAAGAATTCCGTTGCGTAGATGTTGATTTATTGATTAAAGATGTTATGTTGATGGTTCATCCGATGTTTGAAAGTGTTACGTATCCACGATGAATGCAATGAATTTTGTGAGAAGAATTTGTGACGTCCCGATCCATTTCTATGATTGAAATTTTATAACTCTGATTTATTTTGCATAATTGCTTGGGGTAGAATTGGGGTGTTACAAAGTTGGTATCAGAGCAAAAGGTTGGTCCGACCTTGTCGTCGAGTCGTAGTTGTTCAACAATCGAGTATTGTTATTTTGAGTTCTAACTGTTGTTTGTGTTGTAGTGAGAAGTTGAGATGGCTGGAATGAATGATGCTGCACTTGCTGCTGCTTTAGAAGCAATGGCTCATGTGATGGAAAATCAGCCGAATGCTGACGGGAATGCTGGATATCGTAGCTTGGCGACTTTCCAGAGAGAGAATCCACCTACGTTCAAGGGAAAGTATGATCCTGATGGAGCGTTGGAGTGGTTGAAAGAGATTGAGAGAATCTTTCGCGTGATGGACTACACTCCAGCGTAGAAGGTTCGTTATGGGACACATATGTTAGCAGTCAAGGCTGATGACTGGTGGCTAGAGACTTGTCAAAGATTGGAAGATGCAGGTGAGAATGTCACTTGGGCTGTGTTCCGTAGGAAATTCCTGAGAAAGTATTTTCCTGAAGATGTCCGTGGTAAGAAGGAAATTGAGTTCCTTGAGCTGAAACAAGGAAGTATGTCAGTTGTTGAGTATGCTGTCAAGTTTGCTGAGTTGGCTAAGTTTTATCCGCATTACGCTGAGGAAAATGCTGAATTTTCGAAGTGTATTAAATTTGAGAACGGGTTGCGCCCGGAGATTAAGAAGGCAACTGGATACCAGAAAATCCGTGTCTTTGCTGATTTGGTTGATAGCTGCAGAATTTATGAAGAGGATAATAATGCTCATTACAAGATTATCAGTGAGAAGAGGGGTAAGCACCAACAGAATCGTGGTAAGCCTTATGATGCCCCAGCTGGTAAAGGTAAACAGAAAGTTTCTCATGGACAGAGGACTAGTGGGGGAGATGCTCCTGCTGGTGTGATTTGCTTTAAGTGTGGAAAACCTGGGCACAAGAGTAATGTGTGCACTGCTGAAGTGAAGAGGTTTTACCGTTGTGGTAATAACGAACATGTTGTATCTGAGTGTGAACACAAGAATGTGATTTGTTTCAACTGTAGAGAGGAAGGGCATATTGGTAGCCAATGTCTGAAACCGAAGAGGGCTCAGTCAAGTGGAAAATTGTTTGCTTTGGTTGAGGATCAGACAGTTGCTGAGGATGGACTTATTAGAGGTACATGTTTCATTAATAGTACTCCTTTAATTACTATTATTGATATTGGTGCTACGCATTGTTTTATTGCTGCTGATTGTGTTGAAATATTGGGTCTTATGTTTTCTTCCTTGAATGGAGAAATGGTCGTCGATACTCCAGCCAAGGGGTCGGTGACTACTTCTTTTGTGTGTGCTAAGTGTCCCTTGTCGATCTTCGATAGAGACTTTGCTGTTGATTTGGTTTGTTTACCACTAAGAGATTTGGATGTGATTTTAGGTATGAATTGGTTAGAGCATAACTGTGTTCATATTAACTGTTATGACAAGTCCGTGAAGTTTTCTACTCCTGAAGAAGAGGAAGATGGTCTGTTGTCTGCTAGACAGTTGAGAAAGTTGATGCATGAGGAAGCACATATGTCCTCGTTGATGGCGTCACTATCTGTAGAGACTCAAGCTATAATTGAGGAATTGAGGTGGTGTGTGACTTTCCTGAAGTTTTCCCAGATGAGATTTTTGATGTACCTCCAGAGAGGGAAGTTGAATTTGCAATTGATCTTGTACCTGGTACCAGACCTCTGTCTATGGCACCATACAAGATGTCTGCATCTGAGTTGTCAGAATTAAAGAAGCAATTGGAAGAGTTACTTGAGAAGAGGTTTGTAAGACCAAGTTTATCGCCGTGGGGTGCTCCAGTGCTGTTAGTGAAGAAGAAAGATGGAAGTATGAGGCTTTTTGTTTATTATAGATAGCTGAATAAAGTGACGATTAAGAACAAGTATCCTCTTCTATGAATAGATGACTTGATGGACCAATTGGTGGATGCTCGTGTGTTTAGTAATATTAATTTGAGGTCGGGTTACCATCAGATTAAAGTGAAGGATGAAGATATTCAGAAGACGGCTTTTAGAACGTGTTATGGACATTACGAGTATTCGGTGATTCCTTTCGGTGTTACTAATGCACCGGGAGTATTCATGGAATATATGAATCATATCTTTCATACTTATTTGGATCGGTTCGTAGTGGTGTTCATTGATGATATTTTGATTTACTCTAAGTCAGAAGAAGAGCATGCTGAACACTTAAGAGTAGTATTGCAAGTTTTGAAAGAGAAGAAGTTGTATGAAAAGTTTCCCAAGTGTGAATTCTGGTTGAAAGAGGTTAGTTTTCTTGGTCATGTGATTTCAGGTAGTGGCATTGTTGTAGATCCATCGAAGGTTGATGTTGTGTTGCAATGGGAAACTCCAAAGTCAGCTACTAATATTAGAAGCTTCTTAGGTTTAGCTGGTTATTATAGAAAGAGCATCTGAATCGCATCCCATACAAAGAGCATGTGCTGACATTTCTCCCACACTTTGAGGAGGTAACCTTTGAACATTTCCCGCGAGAGGAGAATCAGTTAGCTGATGCGTTAGCTACCATGTCTTATAGGTTAAAAGTCAGGTGGGATAACGAAGCTCCCCGAATCACCATTTAGAGGTTGGATGAACCAGCCCACTGTTGTGAGATTGATACTGAAGAGGTGGCAGACAAACCCTGGTTTCATGAAGTGAAGAAGTACCTCGAGACTCAGGAGTATCCCGAAGGGACATCTGTCAATGATAATAAGTTTCTGAGAAGGTTCGCTGCGAAATTCTTCCTCAGTAATGGAATCCTCTACAAGCGCAATCATGACTCTACCTTACTGCGGTGTATAGACAAGAGAGAAGCAGAGAGGATTATGACAGATCTACATTGTGATATGGTGGGAGAACTGACTAGTGTTTTGCGTTCGTATTCGCACTTGTGCGGTTGAGCAAGAGTCGCCACCGACTTTTTATTTTATCCTAAAGGAAAGGTTAAAAAAAGCACAGCAAAAACCTTTTGAGATATTTCGTGGGTTCGGGGGGTAGATAATGAAAAGGGAAGGTATTAGCACCCTTTTCATCCATGGTTATCCATGGGCTCTTAGTTACTTGGTTTTTTAGATCACTTGCCTTGATTTTTGATTGCTTGAAAATGGTGTATGTGTGAGTGTTTTTGAAAATGTTTTGGAAGAAAATGCCTTGTCTTAGGCTAACCTTGTAACAATTCTTTACTCGAATATTTTACAAAGGCGTGTATCTTTTCGAAAAGATGTTTCAAAATGTTTTGAGAGTTTGTTTTGAAAGTGTTATGGATTGTGGTTTTTGAAAAGAAGGCAAGTGTTTTTGCAAGTCGATCTCAAGTAACTAAGAGTTTTGTCTACCCTATTGTACTCAAAGGTTTTTTGTTATGTTTTAACCCCTTTTTAACAATTTTGTTCCACCATTGAATTTGGTGGGCAATCTTGCGTTTAGGAAGTTTATTCGGGACGGGCGCGGGTCATCGTATGGACCATGAATGCAATGGTGCCAAGTGTCTTTGGCAATTTGCTTTGAGGGACTTGATCATTCCTTTTAGGCAACACTTTGAGGGACTTATGATCATTTGATTTTTTGTTTTGCCAAAGAAACTCGACGTGCAAGCATGGCCCATTTTGGAAGGCAACATGTGGGATTACCCTAGAGGGTGCAAGTGTGATTGTGTATTGATTTCATGTATTTGTCTTGTATTAGGTTATCTAGCGTTTGATTTTATGTACATGCAAACCCTAGGTCTAATCATGGTATAATTGAAAGCGGTAAATTGCGAAAATGTAAAATCTACGCTATTACAAAATAAGCGTCCGGGAGTGGGGGTACAAATTTATGAATAGGGATGAGACTTAGGATCATAGTGTCCAATAAATTAACCAAATCGAACCAATCAAGTGTAAATGTGTATCAACATAAGCAAATGTATAATGTATCAAAATGCAAGTATATTGTGTAAGTGTACGTGCATATGTGTATTTATATATGTAATTATTTACATGTGCGACGATGTGGAATTAATGTGTATTAAGGTATTGTTTTAACCTAAAGAAAATGTTTATTTAATTAACTAGTGATCTTGTATTTTTTAATATGCACAAAAGAAAATGTTTTAATTGAATGTTTAAGTTCTAATTAAATTATGTATAAAAATGATGTTTTAAGAAAAGAAAATATTTCTAAGTCTTAATTATGTATACAAAAAGAGTCTTTTTCATTTGTTATATACAAATTAAATGAAAAGTATTTTCAATGTTTTTAAAAAATGTATTTTAATTATTAAAATATTATGGTGAAAATGTATTAAGTTAGGAAAAATATATGGTTTAAGGATGTTAAAAGAATGAAAAGTCAAATGTTGATTCATTAATAAAAAAAACTAGTTAATAAAAAGGGATTATGCTTAACTAATTAATCAAGATAACTTGTTTTTATGAACTAAAGGGGGGTGTGAGTTGGAATGCAGTGGGCCTTGCGCTTAAGAATGGGTTAGGCCCGTTTAGACCCAAAACATTTTTAGGGTTTGCTGAATGTTTTTAATTGGGAACGAGTTCTAGGGTTTGTGTACAGCGGCGCGTTCATCTTGGGGTTTCGTCTTCTTCGCGTTTCTTGCTTCTTTTTCCATGGCTACTGAACCACGTCCCCTTGCCTGAGCCACCATGCTACCACCATCTCCTCTACCTCTCTGGTCCAACGAAGGTGTAAGGTGACACCTTTTTCTCAATGTATTTTAGGCTTTTTATGATTTGGCTTGCATGTTTAATTTGATTTCGATTAAGATTTCATTATTTGACTCTGACCATTCATGTCTTTTTTATTCGAGGTGTGAAGAGAAGGAATAAGAAAGAATTACCTTCGTTGGAGGAGACGACTAGGAAGCGTTTTGGAGGGCTCGACGGTGGGGGGACGCGATTGTGAAGCTAGCTTACTGGTACCCTTTATTTTGTTACCGTCTTTAAGGTTTCGTGATGATGACTTGACTGAAAACCTTATTTTAGATTTACCTCTTTCGTCTTCTCTTTCGCTTTTACTGTTTGTTGCCTTGAACGCTTCTCTCTCGACTGTCTCTTCGTTGCCTGTGTTGTTCTGCTTGCTTATGTTGCCTATTTTGATTGCCCAGTGATGTTATCTTCCTGAGGGCTCGAGGGTTTGGACACTGAGTTGCCTTGGTTGCTTTTCCTCTTCTTCTGACTTGTGTTGCCTCGTTGTTAGCTTAGAATGCTTGCTTCTCTAATGGCCAGTGATGATACCTTCTGAGGCCTGCCTGTGTATATTCTTTGCCTTCTTGTGTATGCTTGCTTAGAATGTGCTTCAGGTTATGTGTTTAGGGGGTTATGCTGGTTTTTGCTGTTGGCATTTTGGTTCTGGGGTTTTAGCAGGTGGGCAGGTTTTTATGCAGGTTATGCTTGCAGTCAGGTTGGGGTGCTTGAGCAGGTTTGGCATATGCAGGTTTCATGTTTTACAGTGGGTGATGGTTTTTGATGTTTAGGCGTTTGAAGTAGCAGGGAGAGGATTGAACTGGTTTATTAGGCCATGGTTTGGTTTCGGGCAGGAATTATGGGGTTAGGCTTTTAGTATGTTGTTTCAGGTTTTGCATATGCTGGTTCTTACTTCAGCAGGTTTTTGCTTCTGGTTAGGACTTATGCAGGTGGTACTGGTTTTTTGTAGTGCAGTAGGCAATGGTTTAGTGTATATGCTGATTATTGCTTGATGGTTGTTTCAAGGTTTCAGGCCTGAGGCCTAACAGGTTATGAGGTTTTGATGGTTTAAGCAGGTTTGGTGTTTGCTTCTTGTGATATTGGTATTATGGCTCAATCAGGTTTTCTGAAGCTTTTTGTTATGGTTATCAGTGGTCTTCTTTTTTTTGTTGTTGTTGGTATCTTATGCAGTTAGTCTCTATATCCCTTTGTTATCCCTGCTGTTGCAATTTTATATTTGTTTCTTTTGTCTTCCAGCCTCTTGGTCTTTTGGCGCCTAAGACTTTTTCAAACTTTGGCATCTCTTCTTGAACCAAGTTACTGGGCAGACTTGCAAGGTTTTTGGCATTTTTCTGTTTTGGTGATTAATCCTGCTGTGTACTTCTGTCTAATTTGAGTAGCACTGATATAATGCTTCTTCTAGCCTTTTGCCTTACTGTTTTATTGCAGTTTTATTTTCTGTATTTTCCTTATGCCTAAAGCCAAACAGTAAGCCCACACTTCTCCTCTTTTCTTTCTCTCTCTTTGGTACACTTCAAAGAATATTAAACTGTTTTCCTTGTGTACTTTCTGAAAAGGCTACTTGTTGGGAAATGATGAAAGAAAATTTGACTTGCATAAAGACTTCCTCTGCATATTTTATCTTTTCTTTGACAGCTTTGTGCAATAACTTGTATCTTTTGGCATTTGACAGCAAGTTTGACACTTTGCATTTTGACATAAAGTTGCAAATTGGATTTTTTTCAGTTGGGTTTGAACTGTGCAGTTTGCTTGAGATTTTTGAATTTATGTAATTTGGCACTTTGCATTTTTCCTCAACTTTGCATTCATGATCAAATAAAATTCTTCCCTCTTTGTGAACCGGGAGAAATCCCGTGATTTGCAGAGAGGGTTAACTGATCCCAATCAGTGGCCTTTAATGATGAATTTCTCCTGTCGTTTATTATTTTATCTGCTTTCTGACTTTTCTCCTTTTCTTTTGCAGGTGAAAAATGGAGCACCGGAGCGAAGTGAAGAATTAGGGACTTAGAAAATGTTTAGAAAAAATAGGATAGTTTTTATTTTCAATTTAATTATTGTAAACTATTATTATTTTAAATACTTCGTAAATAAATACTTGTATCCAAATAATAATTGTAACAAATATTAAATATGAAATAAAAATTCGATTGATTCATTTAATTCTTTTCAATTCCTTTTCAATTATTTACTTATTATTCATGGTTCCTTAAATTAAAATAAATGAAAATTAAATTCCAGATATTTAATTCTTAGAACCATAAATAATCAATTAAACATTGATTCTTCTTTGATCAAAATAAATGAACTTGACGTCTCCATCATCCAAAGCAACGTACAGTTAAACACAATAACTGATCAGACGCAATCCTTTTTTATTGATTTCTTACCAAGCTCTGTAAATCCAAACTGCATATTTCTTTTGACTGGCTCAAACAAACCAACGTGAATTCAAACCAACTGCCTCTTTTACTGATTAAATCAAAACAGAGCGAATTCAACCCGAATCTTGGAATATCTTGCAAAGTGCTGCGGAATTTAAATCCTTCTGAGAATATGCCCACGAAAACCTTAATTCCTGATTAAATGCCAAAGAACATTCGCCTCATCAAAAAAATGAGTCAGAATCAACCAAAACCCTAAGCCAACTGTGTGAGAAAATCCAGAGCCTTGAAAAATCAATGAAACCCTAATTTTTGTTTGACTGACGAGAAAAGTCTGTTTGTCCGATTCTTGAGCCAGTTTGAAAAGTCAGGAAATGCTTGAAGCTGAGATTTCTTGAAGAAATGCGAGGGCAAATTTCGGGGTACAACAGTTGCCCCTATTCAATCTTCTTGAACTTGAAGAGTTAGATTGGCAAGCTTGCCTTTCGCGACTTGAAGGTAAAAGAAGATTGGACACTAAAGTAACCAGAAAATTTGCACTCGGCGATGTGATGGTAGATGTGAATGGGCTTAAAGATGCCATTTGGTGATGGGCTTAAAGATGCCATCTGGAATGAGTGTCAGGGAGATGTCCACGCTTGGGACCATCTCTGAATTGGGGGTCTGAATAAGCAATAGAGTGACATCCGTTGTTGGGAGTATTCCGTGAGCTGTTTTCAAAAAATCTTGAGAAGAAAACTGAACAAGCGATAGGTTAACATCCGTTACTTGGAGAACCCGTGAACTGTTTTTAGAAGTCTTGAAGTTGAATAAGTAATAGAGCAGCATCCGTTGTTGGGAAGCGTCCGTAAACTGTTTTCAAAGGTTGCATCTGAACAAGTTGGTAGATTAACATCCGTTGTTGGGAAGAATCCATAAACTGTTTTCAGAAGTCTTGAGAAGAATCTGAACAAGCGATAGGTTAACATCCGTTACTTGGAGAACCCGTAAATTATTTTCAGAAGTTGAGAAGAGTCTGAACAAGTTGGTAGATTAACATCTGTTGTTGGGAAGAATCCATAAACTGTTTTCAGAAGTTATGAAGTTGAATAAGCAATAGAGCAGCATCCGTTGTTGGGAAGCGTCCGTAAACTGTTTTCAAAGGTTGCATCTGAACAAGTTGGTAGATTAACATCCGTTGTTGGGAAGAATCCATAAACTATTTTCAGAAGTCTTGAGAAGAATCTGAACAAGCGATAGGTTAACATCCGTTACTTGGAGAACCCGTAAACTGTTTTCAGAAGTTGAGAAAGATAACGATTTTAGTCTGTCGACTGATCTTACCTGAAAAGGTGGAGAGTTAGTTATATGCAATGCCATGATGCATGATACAATATATATTATATGATATGAATGTGAATGGGTGCGCGTGTAAGCTGGAGAGCTGTCTTGCAAAGAATATATGAATCCGGGATGGCTGAAGATAAAAATATCTTGACTGCTGCTGGGAAGGATAATTCCTGGTTGTCGCTGGAGAATAAAGAGCTTGGGTTGCATACCAATCTTCTGGGGAATACTTGGCGACTTCTACTGGGGGGTTCCAATCTAGTCGGCTCATGCTGGGGAGGTGAGATTGAGACTCTTCAGCTTGGAGGGAAGTATCTCTGACGACTTCACTGGGGAACTCAAGATTTTCCTTCCTAAAACTCTGTGGGGAAAAGGTTCATTAGTCTGGCTTCGCTGGGGATGCTGAAACTTAACTCCTGAAGGGAATTGAGCTCCGGAGGATTCTCTGGCTGAGGATAACAAAGATAAATCCTCCGGGGATTGCACTGATAAGTTATTGCTGGGGAATTTTGATGAACTCCGCTGGGGATAGGAATAAATTTGACGAGTGCGATCTTCTGTGGCAATAAGCTGAGGATAACCCAGTTATAAGCCCTTATGAGGAATAACTTTGAATAAAATTCGGGAGGGCCGTTCGTGGTCTGCAGGGGATAAGCTTCCAAAATCTACTGGGGATAAGCTTCAGGGTTTGCTGGGGATATGGATTCCAAATCTCCTGGGGGTTTTCTTTGAAGGGTATCAAGATATCCAACAGCACCTTTGACCTATCAGTAATCCCCTCTCTTGATTTATAAGGAAATGATTATGTTCAAATGCATATGCCTATTTAACAAAACATTGGACATTTCTCAAAGTGAACAATTAGTGCAAAAGAACGGAAAAGACACAAATTTCTGGGAAAAGTATTTGTATTGAGTTTTTATGAGTATATTTATACAAAGGAGACAATCATCCTAGTAAGAGGATTCTGTCGTAAACATTGAAAGATTTATACAAAATAAAGGATGGCTATGTGAAATAGTTCCATGGGATTCCATTCTGCTATAGCTTTCCCAACTCTGAATATCTGTCCATTCAATGCTTCGTTTGCCGATGACTGGATTGATCAGAAGCCTGGAACTGGTTGATGAAGAGATTGTCTTTTGAAGTGATCCGACGAGACATAGCCATACGCTTTAGTTCCCTAACTTTTGCCTGAATCGCCCTTTCGGGTTTTCGATCCACCGGGAAACCCCTTTTTGCCCAAGCCGCCCTTTCGGGTTTTCGACTTGCCGGGTGTACAGATTTTTTTTTTGTTTTTATCCCTAATTTTTGCCTGAACCGCCCTTTCGGGTTTTCGGTTCACCGGGATGCCCATTTTTGCCCAAGCCGCCCTTTCGGGTTTTCGACTTGTCGGGTTGTCTTATGCGTAGTATCTTTTGACTATGTCTGCGTTCGCAGGGTGTGGAAAATCGTCGCCGTCCATGGTGGTCAGAATCATTGCACCACCAGAAAATATGCTCTTGATCACAAATGGTCCTTCATATGTAGGAGTCCATTTTCCCCTGGGATCACTTTGCGGTAAGATAATCCGTTTGACTACGAGATCCCCGACTTGATAAACTTGACGTCTGACTTTCTTATTGAAGGCCTTGATCATTCGTTTTTGATACGTCTGACCATGGCATATAGCAGCAAGTCGTTTTTCGTCTATCAGATTGAGTTGATCAAGTCGGGTCTGTATCCAATCATCTTCATTCAAACCTACATCCTTCATAATCCTTATAGAAGGAATATGAACTTCCACAGGTAGGACAGCTTCCATGCCATATACCAAAGAAAATGGTGTTGCCTCGGTTGTAGTACGTGCCGTCGTACGGTATCCATGTAGAGCAAACGGTAACATCTCATGCCAGTCTTTGTAAGTGACTGTCATTTTCTGAATGATCTTCTTAATGTTTTTGTTTGCCGCTTCAACAGCACCGTTCATCTTTGGCCGATAGGGAGATGAATTGTGATGATAAATCTTGAACTGTTCGCACAACGCGGTGATCATTGTGTTATTCAGATTTGTACCGTTGTCTGTGATGATCCTATCTGGAACACCATACTGACATATGAGATTTTTTTTAATGAAACGGGCAACCACATTCTTAGTGACAGAGGCGAAGGAAGCTGCTTCGACCCATTTGGTGAAATAGTCAATGGCGACCAGGATGAAACAATGTCCATTTGAAGCCGTGGGCTTGATTTCTCCAATCATGTCAATTCCCCACATCGCAAATGGCCAAGGAGCAGTCAGAACGTTGAGAGGGACCGGAGGGACGTGAACTTTATCGGCATAGACTTGACACTTGTGGCAAGTACGGGAATGTTGATGGCAGTCTGCTTCCATGGTAGACCAGTAATAGCCTGCCCTTAGGATCTTTTTAGCCATCGTGTGTCCGCTCAAGTGGGTGCCAAATGTACCGCTGTGTATATCAGTCATGATCAACTCTGCTTCAGCCTTGTCTACGCATCGGAGCAATACGCAGTCATGGCTTCTTTTGTAAAGGATGTCGTTGCTCAGGAAGAATTTGGTAGCAAATTTCCTTAAGAACTTCGTGTCATTTACGGAAGCTCTTTCGGGATAATCTTTAGTCTCGAGATACCTTTTGATTTCATGGAACCAGGGTTGTTCCACTACTTCTTCGGTATTAATCTCGTGACAATGCGCAGGTTCGTCCATTCGCTTGATGGTGATTTGGGGAGCCTCGTTATCCCAGTTGAGTTTAAACATGGAGGACATTGTAGCTAAGGCATCTGCTAGCTGATTCTCTTCTCGCGGGAAATGCTCGAAGGTAATTTGCTCGAAGTGAGGCAACAATGTCAGGACATGTTCTTTGTATGGGATAAGATTAGGATGCCTGGTATCCCACTCTCCTTTGATTTGACTGATGACTAAAGCTGAGTCCCCAAATACGACCAGAGATTTGATTCCCAAGTCTATAGCAGCCTTGAGACCAAAGATGCAAGCTTCATATTCTGCCATGTTGTTTGTGCAGCTGAAGCAAAGTCGGGCCGTGAAAGGTGTGTGACAACCTTATGGAGAAATGAGTACTGCGCCAATACCATTTCCAAGTGCATTTGAAGCACCATCAAAGTACAGGGTCCATCGGGGTCCCTTTTCGGGTCCGTCATACGGTCCGTCACCTTCAACGTTGTCCAAATTCATGATGTCCTCGTCTGGGAAGTCAAATCTCATGGGCTGATAATCTTCGATAGCCTGATGAGCCAGATGGTCAGCTAGTACACTCCCTTTTATGGCCTTTTGGGTGGTGTACTGGATGTCGTACTCAGTTAAGATCATTTGCCATCTAGCTATCCTTCCAGATAAAGCGGGCTTCTCGAAGATATACTTGATAGGGTCCATTTTGGATATCAACAAGGTAGTATGAGTCAGCATATACTGTCTTAGTCGGCGAGCAACCCATACCAAAGCGCAGCAAGTTTTCTCGAGCAGTGAGTAGCGAGTCTCACAGTCGGTAAACTTTTTGCTAAGGTAATAAATAGCATGCTCTTTTCGACCAGACTCGTCATGCTGGCCCAAAACACACCCCATTGAGTTATCCAAGATGGTTAAGTACATGATCAATGGTCTTCCTTCGACGGGTGGCATCAGAATAGGAGGTTCTAGCAAATACTCCTTGATTCTATCAAAAGCATCTTGACAATCGTCGTTCCATTCCACTACCTGATCTTTTTTCAAGAGTTTGAAAATTGGCTCACAGGTAGAAGTCAGATGTGAGATGAATCTGGCAATATAGTTTAAGCGCCCCAAGAATCCTCTAACCTCCTTTTCGGTACGGGGAGCAGGCATCTCTTGTATTGCTTTTACTTTTGCCGGATCGACTTCAATGCCTTTGTTGCTTACAATGAATCCCAGGAGTTTACCAGACCTAACTCCAAAAGTGCATTTACTTGGATTCAGCCTGAGCTTATATTCTTTTAACCTGGCAAACAGCTTCTCCAGATGCTCAAGGTGCTCTTCCTCCGTTTGTGACCGAGCTATCATATCGTCTACGTAAACTTCAATCTCATGATGTATCATGTCATGAAATAAAGCTACCATGGCGCGTCGATAAGTTGCCCCTGCGTTCTTCAGCCCGAACGGCATCACCTTGTAACAGAAAGTGCCCCATTTTGTGACGAAAGTAGTTTTCTCCATGTCCTCGGGGGCCATTTTGATTTGATTGTAGCCCGAGAATCCATCCATGAAGGAAAACACTTTGTGCTGAGCTGTATTGTCGATCAAGATGTCAATATGAGGTAGCGGGAAATCATCTTTGGGGCTGGCCCTATTCAAATCCCGGTAGTCCACACACATCCTGACTTTGACATCTTTCTTAGGTACTGGCACGATGTTAGCGACCCATTGAGGATAGGACGTAACAGCCAGAAAGCCAGCGTCGAATTGTTTCATTACTTCTGCTTTGATCTTTTCAGACATATCAGGCCTCATTCGGCGGACTTTTTGCTTGATTGGTGGACAATCCTCTCTTGTGGGGAGACGGTGAACCACGATGTCTGTGTCTAAACCCGGCATGTCTTCATAAGACCAAGCGAAGATCTCAACATACTCATTCAACAACTGCACTAGGCGCTCCTTGACTTTTGGTTCCAGATTGGCGCCCACTTGCACCTCCTTCCGGTCTTCCTCGGTCCCTAAGTTGACAGTTTCCAATGGCTCTTCATGCGGTAAGATGGCCCTTTCCTCTTGTTGCAGAAGTCTGGCTAGCTCCCCGGGTACTTCACAACCTTCGTCATCTTCATACTCGGCTAGATTGACCAGATCTTCAGAGTTATTGGAAGATATAGCAGAATAGTCACCCATGGAATCCGGAGTGGATGGGTACCTGCATTGGTGAGTGTGGGTGTGTGTAAGGGATAGCCATCCTTAAACAAAAATGCAAAAGGAAAGAAAATGAACACAAGCAGTTTATCAAATGAAAAACGTCCAATGAATCATTAAACATGGCATATGGATATGAAAAATAATCAAAAACCCTTACAAGTGGACCTACATGCCCCGGGCAAAGGCATGCGGTGAAAAGATAGTGTACGGATTGTTTGAAAGTAAATATTACAGACCAAATAGGAAATGTTTATCAGATAAATTACTGATGAATAAAAGTGATGGGGACAAAGTCTTTTGCCTCCCAGTTGCTCAATCCTCCTTTGACAGTCGGGTAAATCCACTCTTCGATGTTGCTCTCCTTGTCCTCATCCTCCAAAGCGTTGATTCCGTAGGGAGAAATTTTGACCGGCGCCCTTTCAATCTTCGACCGGCGCATAGCTTTCTGGCCAGCGGCTGTGAACCCTAATCCAAACTTGTCAGTCTTATGCGGAAAGTCGGGTAACTGCCCCCATGCTGAATTCTTCCCTTCTTTTATTGCGGCCCTTGCATCCTCCAGAGATGCCATCCTGGCCATCTGTCTCGGTGTCTCAGTTGCCATCTTTGCTACTGCTATTTTAGGAAGGACTTCTTTGAAATGTTGAAACGGTGTCTCAATGAACTCTCCTTCAACCTCCACATACCGGAAAGAATTTAAGTGGCTAATCATGTACTCTTCTTCGCCATGGACGGTAATGATCTTTCCCTTAACAGGATACTTCAACATCTGATGTAAGGAGGAGGTGACTGCCCCAGCATGGTGTATCCAAGGCCTACCCAGCAAGCAAGAGTATGACGGACGGATGTCCATCACATAGAAAGTGGATTTAAACACCTCAGTGCCTATCTTGATGGGAATTTCAACCTCTCCATGGACCATTCTCTTCGAACCATCGAAAGCTCTGACAACAATATCACTCGGCTTCAACTCCAGCCCTTCACAATCTAGTCGGTCCAAGGCCTTCTTAGGCAAAACATTCAGCGACGAACCAGTATCAACCAAGACATGTGCGAGAGTAGTTCCTCGACACTCGATTGAAATGTGCAAAGCATCATTGTGATTTCTACCTTTAGGAGTTAGGTCGGCATCAGAAAAACCTAATCCATTGTCCGCAGTCAGGCTAGCCACGCAATTCTGAAATTGATCCGCAGAAGTTTCCTGGGGCACATGAGCTGCCTTCAGAAACTTAATCAAAGCTTTAGCGTGCGCTTCTGAGCAAAGTAGTAGTGCCAGCATGGAGATCTTGGAGGGGGTTTGCCCCAGCTGTTCTACCACATCGTAGTCACTCCTCTTGATTATCTTCAAGATCTCATCCATTTCCTTCTTGGAGGTTTCAGGGATAACCAATGGTTGAGCCCTCGTCCTGACGAGCTCATCTTGTATTCCCTTTCCTTTATCAACAATGGTAGGAGAGACAGCACTAGGAACAACAACTTCTTCAATCAAAGGAGTTCTAGCAGAGAGTTTTATTGGTGCAGGGATGACCTTCGTAGATGAGGGTCCAAAGATTGCTCTTGGAGGGGCAATCTCTGGAGAAAATATTCTCCCGCTCCTGGTGATTTTGCTAGTGCCTGCAATGTTACTAATGCTGGCTTCTTCATCATCCGAACTTTCTTCGGTTATTTCGATTTGCTTGATACCATGGTAGTAGACGTCACCGCCATAGTTCCATGGTATGGACTTCTCGGAAACATAGGGAACTGGCCCTGGCATTGTTATCTTCAAGGGAGCAGATTTCGTAGCTGGCGTAATCTTAACAGGATTTTTGACGGCCTTGGAAAGATTGTCGTGAATGGTTATGATTGAGACATCTTCAGTATGAACTGGAACAGTAGAAACTTTTTCAAACAGGATCTGTCGACTATCCATAAGGCCTTGGATGCCTTTCTTCAGTAGTGGACAATCAAACGGCAGAGAGTAACAACAATAACAGTCTTCTTTACATCCCGGGAAGATCCCGGCCCTTAACAGATTCAATTTAATGGTTAACAAAGGAGTTATCAGATCAATGACATCAGCAACATACAAATCTTCTTCAATGGCATTGACATTTAGGTCGTGCTTCGGCATGGGTGCAGATATCACATTAGGCTTCTCTGGAGCGTCAAACTCTACTTCCTTCGCTTCTATCAGGTCTTGGATCTTATGCTTGAGTGCCCAACAATCATTGGTGTCGTGTCCAACACTGTCTGAATGGTAGGCGCATTTAGCAGTAGCATGATAATGAGGAGAGGACGTATTCACATTCTTTGGTGCCTCCTTGATGGTGGCAAGATTCAACTTCAATAGATGGGGAAGCACTTGCGCTGGAGTCATATTAATACGGGTGAACTGCCGTTGTGGCCGTTCCACTCGTTGCTGATTTGGTCTGGACTGGTTGTAGCGAGGCTGCTCACTCGGTGCATTTTGAATCATTACGGCCCCCACAGTTGGCTGACGCTCCGTCTTCCCTGCTCTTCTCTGAGAATATACCACAGCCGTTTCCTTCTTAAAAGGCTTCTTCTCAACACTTGCAGCAACACCCTTCTGAATCTTTCCTGACTTGATGCCAGCTTCAATTCTTTCGCCTGTTAAGATCAAATCGGTAAACCCCGCGGAAGAGTTACCAATTAGATGATTGAAAAAAGGCCCAGATAGGGTCCCGAGAAACATATCAACGAGCTCACGATCGGTTAAAGGAGGCTGCACCCTGCCAGCCAAATCCCTCCATTTTTGTGCATATTCTTTGAATCCCTCACTTGTTCCTAGTGACATACCCTGAAGTTGGGTACGAGTAGGAGCAAGATCAGAATTATACTGGTATTGTTTGTAGAAAGCGGTGGCCAAATCTTCCCAATTTCTGACACTGGTTCCTTCTAGCTGATAAAACCACTCCAACTGAGCTCCCGACAGGCTGTCTTGAAAGAAATGAATCCAGAGGTTTTTATCTGCCGTATAGGGTTGAATCTTTCTCACGTAGGACCTGAGATGCATTTTAGGGAAGGACAGCCCATCATACCTCACAAACACTGGCACTTTGAATTTTGGGGGAATCACAATCCCGGCAACCAAGCCCAAGTCTTCAAAATCCAAACCCGGTACTCTTTGTAATTCCATGGCGGCCAATCTGTCTTCTAAACCCTTGTATTTATCATCAGCTGGAGGGTATTGCTGGTCAGAATAATCTTCATCCTCTTCAACCTCTTCTTCCTCTGCATCAGACTCGGAAGGCACCGCAACTCCATCTCTTTTACTAGTCCCTTCATCAGAAGTAGGAGGAAATTCAAGCACTCTCCGAGCTTCTCTGTCAAATCTTCTCCCCAAAGTAGCCACCCCAATCCTCTTTTTCTTCTTTTTCACTGGGTCCTTATTCCCCAATTGAGTCTTGATATCCTCCTGACCCTTAGCCAAGGTCATCAGGAGTTGCTGGAACTGTGCATTCTGAGCCTGTAGGTCTTTGACTGTTTGCTCGAGATCCATCCTACTGAAATAAATAGCAGACAGATAAGGAAACCTGGAGTGAGACCTGCTTATGCACATGATGAATGGTATGCTTATGTATGCAATGCATTCAAGGATTTAGAACATTCAAAATTGTTTCAGACAAAGAAGAACGCATGTCATATTAATAAGAAGAAATTTGTTAGTACATAAATGCCCCATGGGCCAAATATTATAAAATAACTTCTTAAGGCAAAAAGACATTGTGCATCCTCTTTGGTGCGATGTAGGTGTTGAGGGCCTCTTTCTCATGGAGTCGGCGGGTAAGCTCTAGAACCTTCTTTTCACTGGCGTAGAAGCTAGCTTCAAAAGTATTCTGTTCCTCCTTGAGCTGAATCCAACTTTTCTGCATTTCCTCCCACGATGTAGGCATGTCTGGATGTAGGATGGTGTAGGGGACCTCTCCTTCATTGACGGGCTCTTTAATCACTGGGAGTACATGAGGATAAGGCATCATTAGACTTTGGGCTCGGGCCCGTACCCACTTGAGATAGGGCTCAAGAGGGATGGAGTTCTTGTGTCCCAGAGTCTTGCTATCGACCTTGTTGAGTTTTCCCCAAGCTCTGATGAATCTTTGGCGAAGTCCTTGCGCATCGTTGTCGAAGTCAAAAACTAGGCTAGGAATCAACATATCATGAGGGCCACCCCTCCGTGCATATCCAAATTGTCTCAAAGCTAGGCAAGGGTTGTAGGTGATACCTCCCCTAATTCCAAGTAAAGGAACATTAGGAAACTCTCCGCAACGATCGACGATGATGACATTTTCTCTGGACCGAGAACACCAATGCACATCAAAATGAGTGAGAGTCATCAATCGTTATGACCACCTTAATCCCTGCTCATTCTTCAAAACTGATTGCGGAAGGTGTGAAATAAACCACCTTGCAACGAGAGGAGTACAACACATGAGAACACCCCTCTTTCTCATTGTTCGTGTGTAAAATGAGTGAAGAATGTCCCCAAGCAATGTTGGTATTGGATTTCTGGACAAGAAGATTTTGACGGCGTTGTCATCTACCAATTGGTCAGGATTTGGGAACAAGACCAACCCATAGATAAGGTGTGCCACAATCTCTTCAAAGGCTTGTAGGTCTAATGAATTCCAACATTCTTGTGCCTTCTCAAACAAGAATTTTGCTAAGAATCCCTTGACGTCGCTTCTGGTTTCCCAATGCCCCTTGATGTCGGAGGGTTGTAGATGTAATGCTCGAGCAACATCTTCCGGCTTTGGTTCCTTTTCCGTACCGTTGAAGGGTAGTTGATTAAGGATAGGAATTCTCAGGAGTTGAGAAAACTCCTCCAAAGTGGGCACCAACTGGTAATCAGGGAAAGTGAAACAGTGGTGAAGAGGGTCAAAGAACTGAAATAGCACTTTCATCATGTCTTCTTCAATGTTGGTGCCGACTAAGTTGAGCAGTCTACCATGTCTTTCACTGAAGGATGAGTTTTCCGGAATTCTTGAGGCAAGCTCCTTGAGTTGAGGAGAGATTCTCACAAGGTTGACTTGGATGGTTTTTCTGCGAGGAATTTCTCACAAGGTTGACTGACTAGTGTTTTGCGTTCGTATTCGCACTTGTGCGGTTGAGCAAGAGTCGACACCGACTTTTTATTTTATCCTAAAGGAAAGTTTAAAAAAAGAACAGCAAAAACCTTTTGAGATATTTCGTGGGTTCGGGGGGTAGATTATGAAAAGGGAAGGTATTAGCACCCTTTTCATCCATGGTTATCCATGGGCTCTTAGTTACTTGGTTTTTTAGATCACTTGCCTTGATTTTTTGATTGCTTGAAAATGGTGTATGTGTGAGTGTTTTTGAAAATGTTTTGGAAGAAAATGCCTTGTCTTAGGCTAACCTTGTAACAATTCTTTACTCGAATATTTTACAAAGGCGTGTATCTTTTCGAAAAGATGTTTCAAAATGTTTTGAGAGTTTGTTTTGAACGTGTTGTGGATTGTGTTTTTTGAAAAGAAGGCAAGTGTTTTTGCAAGTCGATCTCAAGTAACTAAGAGTTTTGTCTACCCTATTGTACTCAAAGGTTTTTTGTTATGTTTTAACCCCTTTTTAACAATTTTGTTCCACCATTGAATTTGGTGGGCAATCTTGCGTTTAGGAAGTTTATTCGGGACGGGCGCGGGTCATCGTATGGACCATGAATGCAATGGTGCCAAGTGTCTTTGGCAATTTGCTTTGAGGGACTTGATCATTCCTTTTAGGCAACACTTTGAGGGACTTATGATCATTTGATTTTTTGTTTTGCCAAAGAAACTCGACGTGCAAGCATGGCCCATTTTGGAAGGCAACATGTGGGATTACCCTAGAGGGTGCAAGTGTGATTGTGTATTGATTTCATGTATTTGTCTTGTATTAGGTTATCTAGCGTTTGATTTTATGTACATGCAAACCCTAGGTCTAATCATGGTATAATTGAAAGCGGTAAATTGCGAAAATGTAAAATCTACGCTATTACAGAATAAGCGTCCGGGAGTGGGGGTACAAATTTATGAATAAGGATGAGACTTAGGATCATAGTGTCCAATAAATTAACCAAATCGAACCAATCAAGTGTAAATGTGTATCAACATAAGCAAATGTATAATGTATCAAAATGCAAGTATATTGTGTAAGTGTACGTGCATATGTGTATTTATATATGTAATTATTTACATGTGCGACGATGTGGAATTAATGTGTATTAAGGTATTGTTTTAACCTAAAGAAAATGTTTATTTAATTAACTAGTGATCTTGTATTTTTTAATATGCACAAAAGAAAATGTTTTAATTGAATGTTTAAGTTCTAATTAAATTATGTATAAAAATGATGTTTTAAGAAAAGAAAATATTTCTAAGTCTTAATTATCTATACAAAAAGAGTCTTTTTCATTTGTTATATACAAATTAAATGAAAAGTATTTTCAATGTTTTAAAAAAATGTATTTTCATTATTAAAATATTATGGTGAAAATGTATTAAGTTAGGAAAAATATATGGTTTAAGGATGTTAAAAGAATGAAAAGTCAAATGTTGACTCATTAATAAAAAAAACTAGTTAATAAAAAGGGATTATGCTTAACTAATTAATCAAGATAACTTGTTTTTATGAACTAAAGGGGGGTGTGAGTTGGAATGCAGTGGGCCTGGCGCTTAAGAATGGGTTAGGCCCGTTTAGACCCAAAACATTTTTAGGGTTTGCTGAATGTTTTCAATTGGGAACGAGTTCTAGGGTTTGTGTACAGTGGCGCGTTCATCTTGGGGTTTCGTCTTTTTCGCGTTTCTTGCTTCTTTTGCCATGGCTACTGAACCACGTCCCCTTTCCTGAGCCACCACGCTACCACCATCTCCTCTACCTCTCTGGTCCAACGAAGCTGTAAGGTGACACCTTTTTCTCAACGTATTTTAGGCTTTTTATGATTTGGCTTGCATGTTTAATTTGATTTCAATTAAGATTTCATTATTTGACTCTGACCATTCATGTCTTTTTTATTCGAGGTGTGAAGAGAAGGAATAAGAAAGAATTACCTTCGTTGGAGGAGACGACTAGGAAGCGTTTTGGAGGGCTCGACGGTGGGGGGACGCGATTGTGAAGCTAGCTTACTGGTACCCTTTATTTTGTTACCGTCTTTAAGGTTTCGTGATGATGACTTGACTGAAAACCTTATTTTAGATTTACCTCTTTCGTCTTCTCTTTCGCTTTTACTGTTTGTTGCCTTGAACGCTTCTCTCTCGACTGTCTCTTCGTTGCCTGTGTTATTCTGCTTGCTTATGTTGCCTATTTTGATTGCCCAATGATGTTATCTTCCTGAGGGCTCGAGGGTTTGGACACTGAGTTGCCTTGGTTGCTTTTCCTCTTCTTCTGACTTGTGTTGCCTCGTTGTTAGCTTAGAATGCTTGCTTCTCTAATGGCCAGTGATGATACCTTCTGAGGCCTGCCTGTGTATATTCTTTGCCTTCTTGTGTATGCTTGCTTAGAATGTGCTTCAGGTTATGTGTTTAGGGGGTTATGCTGGTTTTTGCTGTTGGCATTTTGGTTCTGGGGTTTTAGCAGGTGGGCAGGTTTTTATGCAGGTTATGCTTGCAGTCAGGTTGGGGTGCTTGAGCAGGTTTGGCATATGCAGGTTTCATGTTTTACAGTGGGTCATGGTTTTTGATGTTTAGGCGTTTGAAGTAGCAGGGAGAGGCTTGAACTGGTTTATTAGGCCATGGTTAGGTTTCGGGCAGGAATTATGGGGTTAGGCTTTTAGTATGTTGTTTCAGGTTTTGCATATGCTGGTTCTTACTTCAGCAGGTTTTTGCTTCTGGTTAGGACTTATGCAGGTGGTACTGGTTTTTTGTAGTGCAGTAGGCAATGGTTTAGTGTATATGTTGATTATTGCTTGATGGTTGTTTCAAGGTTTCAGGCCTGAGGCCTAACAGGTTATGAGGTTTTGATGGTTTAAGCAGGTTTGGTGTTTGCTTCTTGTGATATTGGTATTCTGGCTCAATCAGGTTTTCTGAAGCTTTTTGTTATGGTTATCAGTGGTCTTCTTTTTTTTGTTGTTGTTGGTATCTTATGCAGTTAGTCTCTATATCCCTTTGTTATCCCTGCTGTTGCAATTTTATATTTGTTTCTTTTGTCTTCCAGCCTCTTGGTCTTTTGGCGCCTAAGACTTTTTCAAACTTTGGCATCTCTTCTTGAACCAAGTTACTGGGCAGACTTGCAAGGTTTTTGGCATTTTTCTGTTTTGGTGATTAATCCTGCTGTGTACTTCTGTCTAATTTGAGTAGCACTGATATAATGCTTCTTTTAGCCTTTTGCCTTACTGTTTTATTGCAGTTTTATTTTCTGTATTTTCCTTATGCCTAAAGCCAAACAGTAAGCCCACACTTCTCCTCTTTTCTTTCTCTCTCTTTGGTACACTTCAAAGAATATTAAACTGTTTTCCTTGTGTACTTTCTGAAAAGGTTACTTGTTGGGAAATGATGAAAGAAAATTTTACTTGCATAAAGACTTCCTCTGCATATTTTATCTTTTCTTTGACAACTTTGTGCAATAACTTGTATCTTTTGGCATTTGACAGCAAGTTTGACACTTTGCATTTTGACATAAAGTTGCAAATTGGATTTTTTTTCAGTTGGGTTTGAACAGTGCAGTTTGCTTGAGATTTTTGAATTTATGTAATTTGGCACTTTGCATTTTTCCTCAACTTTGCATTCATGATCAAATAAAATTCTTCCCTCTTTGTGAACCGGGAGAAATCCCGTGATTTGCAGAGAGGGTTAACTGATCCCAATCAGTGGCCTTTAATGATGAATTTCTCCTGTCGTTTATTATTTTATCTGCTTTCTGACTTTTCTCCTTTTCTTTTGCAGGTGAAAAATGGAGCACCGGAGCGAAGTGAAGAATTAGGGACTTAGAAAATGTTTAGAAAAAATAGGATAGTTTTTATTTTCAATTTAATTATTGTAAACTATTATTATTTTAAATACTTCGTAAATAAATACTTGTATCCAAATAATAATTGTAACAAATATTAAATATGAAATAAAAATTCTATTGATTCATTTAATTCTTTTCAATTCCTTTTCAATTATTTACTTATTATTCATGGTTCCTTAAATTAAAATAAATGAAAATTTAATTCTAGATATTTAATTCTTAGAACCATAAATAATCAATTAAACATTGATTCTTCGTTGATCAAAATAAATGAACTTGACGTCTCCATCATCCAAAGCAACGTACAGTTAAACGCAATAACTGATCAGACGCAATCCTTTTTTACTGATTTCTTACCAAGCACTGTAAATCCAAACTGCATATTTCTTTTGACTGGCTCAAACAAACCAACGTGAATTCAAACCAACTGCCTCTTTTACTGATTAAATCAAAACAGAGCGAATTCAACCCGAATCTTGGAATATCTTGCAAAGAGCTGCGGAATTTAAATCCTTCTGAGAATATGCCCACGAAAACCTTAATTCCTAATTAAATGCCAAAGAGCATTCGCCTGATCAAAAAAATGAGTCAGAATCAACCAAAACCCTAAGCCAACTGTGTGAGAAAATCCAGAGCCCTGAAAAATCAATGAAACCCTAATTTTTGTTTGACTGACGAGAAAAGTCCGTTTGTCCGATTCTTGAGCCAGTTTGAAAAGTCAGGAAATGCCTGAAGCTGAGATTTCTTGAAGAAATGCGAGGGCAAATTTCGGGGTACAACATACATGAAGGTACCTTCGGAACCCATTCAAGTGAACATACCATGGCTAAGAAGATCCTACAGGCATGATACTACTGGTCCACTATGGAAGCAGATTGTTATCAGCACTCCCGAACTTGTCATAAGTGTCAAATCTATGTTGCTAAGGTGCATGTGCCTCCGGTTCTTTTGAACGTCTTGACAGCTCTGTGGCCTTTTGCAATATGGGGCATTGACATGATTAGAGAAATCAGGCCTACTGCTTCTAATGGACATCACTTCATCCTGGTGGCCATAGATTACTTCACAAAAATAAGTTGAGGTGGCCTCTTTTGCTACGATGACCAAGAACGTTGTGACGCGGTTTATTGGACATAATCTGATCTGTCGATATGGTGTGCCAGAGAGAATTATTACTGACAATGGTACAATTCTCAACAACACGATGATCACCGAGCTCTGTAAGAAATTCAAGATACATCATCATAACTCTTCTCCTTACCGGCCGAAGATGAATGACACTGTTGAAGCGGCTAACAAGAACATCAAGAAGATCATACAAAAAATGACGGTGACATACAAAGACTGGCATGAGATGTTACCATTCGCACTTCATGGGTATCGTACCTCAGCACGGATGTCGACAGGGGAAACACCCTACTCTTTGGTATATGGCATGGAGGCAGTCCTACCCATCGAGGTCCAGATACCTTCTCTCAGGATTATGAAGGATGCGGGTTTGAACAAAGACGACTGGATCCAGACTCGACTTGATTAACTAAATCTGATCGATGAGAAGAGACTTACTGCTATTTGTCATGGCCAAACATATCAAAAGCGAATAATCAAGGCTTTTAATAAGAAAGTCAGATGTCAAGAATATCAAGTTGGGGATCTGGTAATCAAGCGCATCATACTGTCGCAAGGTGATCCCAGGGGCAAATGGACTCCCACATATGAAGGACCATTTGTAGTTAAAAACATTTTCTTGGGTGGAGCTATGATTCTAACCACCATGGATGGTGACCACCTTCATCACCCTGTCAATGCAGACATAGTGAAAAGATACTACACATGATAAAAGACCCGCTAGGTTGACTGGCCTAAGCAAAAATAAGGGCTTCCCGGTGAACCAAAAGGGTTCGGGCAAAAGTAAGGGATGAAAACAAAAAAAAATCTGTACACCCAACAAGTCGAAAACTTGAAAAGGCTACTTGGGCAAAAAGAGGTATCCCGGTGGACTAAAAACCCGAAAGGGCAGTCCAGGCAAAAGTTAGGGATGTAAAGCGTATCACTATGTCCCATTGGATCATCTTGCGACTAGACCTCAGTATCAACTATCAAGCTCGAACGACATCGACCAACCTAATAAACTTTGGACAAGCAGCAAAGTGATGAGACGCTCGAAGACATAGGGGAAATAGCAGAGTTGGAACCCAATGGGATTGTTGCACATAGCTATTTTTTTCTTTTTACACAAGATTTTATAGCTTATATTTCTACAGCGGCTGTTGTACCCCAAAATTTGCCCTCTCAATTCTCAAGGCTTTTCGTACAAGGATTCTCAAGGTTTAAGCTTGCACAGGTACTTTGGAATTTTCCAAATACCAAAATTAAAAGGAAACTGTCAAAAAGGGGGAAAACAGATAAAATTAATATTTTGACAAATTTGGATAAAAACAAGTATTTTTCGATTGGCCTTTTGACCTCTTTCGACACAAGCTTGGCTTGCATCTTTCGATTGTCCTTTTGGCCTCTTTCGACACAAGATTGGCTTGCATCCTTCGATTGGCCTTTTGACCTCTTTCAACACAAGCTTGGCTTGCATCCTTCGACTGGGCATCGGCCTCTGACACAGTTTGGTTTGGATTCACAAGGAAAAGAGCCTCTTGTAATCTATTTCATTTCCAAGGCAAAAGGCTCTCTTTTAATGTCCTTCGATTTGCACCTCTTGCTCCCTATTTGTCTCTTTCAAATATGAACATTTTGTCTTTCGTTTGACCACATGTACCCCCTGGCGTGCAAGCTTTCGATTAGACATGAGCCACCTTAAGACACATTTGGCCCCTTCAAACGATGCACAAAGGTGATTCGTTCGAAGGACACTTGTTGGAGGAAAGTCAAACAATGTGTTGGAAGAAGAATCTGGTCGAATGAGGGTCAAAATGAAAGGATAAAATATTCAAAGATGCTTGCTGCCAAGTTCAGACATGGTACACTGGCCAAAACTGCTGCATAGCAGTCCTGAAACACTGCCCCATCCTTGCACCGAAATATCATAAAGCACTGTCCCTCGGAGGCTGCAAAGAGCAGTTTACTCAAATTGTTCAAATTATTTTGTTTTTCCTCCAAAAGCTTCAACCAACTTTGCCTATAAATAAGAGGCTCCAACACATGTTTAAGGGAGGACCTTTTGGCCAGGCGAACGAATCTTCAAAAAAATTCTCAAAAACACCATAAAGCTCTCAAACACTTAAATACTCATAAAAAACATACCCAGAATCCAAACACTTATCCCCTTAGAATCTGAAACATCCATATTCCTTGTTACCCTTCTAATCCAGTAGGAAGAACCTCACACTTGTTCTTCTCTTTCGAATCCAGTATCAAAGACATAACCCCTGGTTCCTCCCTTCGAATCCAGAAGCATCCAAGGAAACCACTTAAAGGCCCAACACACGTTCCAGCCTCAAGCAAGGTAAGTCATTCTTAACCTTGAACCCTTTATTTCTAGCATAACATGTAAATAAGCTTCCTTTTCGTTTCAAATATATACGTAGTGTTTGTTACCTTTTTATTTCCACCCTTTAGTTTGTTTTTATTGCTTCTCCTTTTGGTTTGGTTCTTTGGTTGATTACAAATGCTTTAAGAACTAACCTGGCCCTGAGGTAAGGATAGTGTGGCCTTAGGCCATGTTGCTATTTAATATCTCAAACGAAATAAACAGGAGACAGGAATATGAAACGAAGCTTCAGGCTTCCTCACTGACTCCAGGCCCAGTCAAAGGAGGCAGAAAGGAAGATTACATCTTGCATAGATTCCAGGCCTAGTCGAAAGGCACAACATGCTGACTGTGAGGCCTCAGTCGAAAGTCATGCCTTCACCCTTTTCAGGCCAAATCAAAGAGAGACAGAAAGTGCAGAATCGAAGGGTTTTCTGCCTGAATCGAAAGACACTCATTTTTTCTTCTTTTTATCTTATTTTTTTCCCTTTATTTTCTTGCCTTTCAATATGGTTGTAATAGTGTAGGATATTTATTTCTTGCATTTTTATTGCTTTGTACAAATGCTAGTAAATAGGATATGCATGACAAGATCCAATGTATGAACTTAAAATCAACCGTAGCTTACCATAACATGTACAAAGATAATATAACTAAAAAACAATACACTCGCACATGCCACTCTTAGGGTACGCCTCACTTGGTTGCCTCGAACGTGGTCATTGAGTATAGGATGTTTTAGAGGTCGCCCTCTTGTCCAAAGATCAAAGTTGCCTCAAAATGCTTGCCTCGGATAAAAATGATCTAAGACATTAGGGTTACCGCTAAGGCGTCCTAACATTGCTTTAGTGACCACACGTCCCTTAATCGAATTGACCCGAAAACTCCAACAACGGTGCTACTTACTCCTCAATAGTGGGATAGCATTGTTTAAAGGACACTTGTACAGTTTAATTCCTTTTTGAGTAGGTAGATGTTCTTAAGTACTTGCTCTTTTGAAAACAAAAAACAAAACTTTTCGCACTTACACTCTCTTCAAAACAAAAACCCTTTTCAAACCCACAAACACAAAGAAAAGTAAACTTTTTGAAAACACAATGAGCAAGTACCTAAGAGCCCGGGGATAACCACAGATAGAAAGGGTTCTAACACCTTACCTTTCTATAATCTACCTCCCGAACCCGAGAAACAATCTCAAAAAGGAATTTTTCTGTGCTTTTGTCCTTTCCTTGTTGGATAAAATAAAAGACGGTGGCGACTCTTGCTTACCGCGACATTTTGCAAAAACAAACGCAAACGCGAACCAGCATTCCAAAACAGTCAGTTCTCATTCCCACCGATCACAGAGCTGGAGACTCTGCTGGGGATAGCCTATAAGTGGGGTGTACCTTAGGATTAGATCACTTGTGTTTTCAATTGTATGCTTTGTATACTTTAAATTTTGTGGGCTTGTATAGGGGTTCTATAGATCCTAACCCGGATCTGGGGATACCCTTTAGGTAAGTAGCAATAAACTGTGAGGGATCTGTCCGGCGTAGACCGACACGGATGAAGCAGTAGCTACGTTGGTGTGACACCTTGGTCTGTACCGATATCCCTTGTGTTGGAACGAGGAGAATATGGGACTTCTAAGGAGTCATTAAGCACCAACTGACCTTAGAACCTTAAATTGACCAACTTGGCCATAGAACAGTAGTAGTATGCTACACTCATTGAGACTAAACTCTCGCAATGATTCCGACCGCAAGAAAAGGTTACTAAACTGGAATTATGACCGATTGAGGGTAGTCAGTGATATTGAGATCCTCTAGAACCCGGTTACTATTTTTAGGACAGGTTTAAACCAACTAAACTGAAAGAGGGTAATGCCTAAACTCCATGCAAGCCTAAACCTAAGGACTTGTTTGCTCTGTGTGAATATGATTGTCTGTATATACACTTGCTTAATTTTGCATACATGTACATAACATCATAACATCATACCATAGCATTTTCAATAACCATTTCAAGGATCTCGAGGGTCTTTCGATGCAGGGTCACGTTGAACCAGATGTCTACCAAGGGGCAAGAGGGTTATCCTCTAAACAAATGCCGTTAAAAATCAAGTGCAACAACTTGAATCAGGGGCTATGACCCACTTGACATGGTGAGCTTGATTCTTGTGTAAAGACATCCACCGATACAAAGTTCTCCAATCAAAGATGTTGATCGAAGTTCAACCTCTAACATTTTCTTGTGTTTACCCCGCGAGATTCTTGGAAACATGCATCCACATATCATGCATTGCATCATGACAGGTTTCTCCCATACAGGTCTCCTTATCTTCCTACTGTTTATTTCAGTAAGATGGATATGGAACAAACGGTGAAAGATCTCCAAGCTCAAAACGCTCAGTTCCAACAAATGCTTCTGGCTATGGGTAAAGGGCAAGAGGACCTGAAAGCTCTCCTTCTCGAAGAAAAGAAGAAAAAGTCCAAGAAGTCAGTAGGCGTCTTAAACTTGAGAAGAAGACCTAAAACCCTAGATCTTTCAACTCCATCCAACATGGGGGATAGTCTTGAAGAAGACCACAATTTGGAGATTGATGAAGTAGAAGTTGACTACTCCGAGGAACAATATCCTCCTGCTGATGACAAATACAAACAGTTGGAGGATCGCCTCAGTGCTATGGAGATTCAACAAGTACCTGGCTTGGATTTAGGAGACATGGTTTGGTTTCTGGAGTGGTCATCCCTCCAAAGTTCAAAGTCCCTACCTTTGCCCTGTACGATGGAGTTTCTTGCCCTAAGATGCACTTAAAGTCTTATGTCCGCAAGATTCAACCATACACAACTGATCCAAAGCTTTGGATCCATTTCTTCCAAGAAAGCTTGGTAGGGACTCAACTCGAATGGTTCTATCAATTAGAGAGTTCTCGCATCCACACATGGGAGGATTTAGCTGTTGCTTTCTATAAGCAGTATCAATACAATGCTGATCTTGCACCAACTCGTGTGCAATTGCAGAACATAACCATGGGTTCCAACGAGAGCTTCAAAGGATACGCCCAAAAGTGGAGAGATCTGGTTGGTAGGGTGCAACCCCCTTTAACTGACAGGGAGCTGATTGACATCTTCATGGGAACTTTGACAGGGCCTTTCTTCAAACACTTGATCAGAAGCTCTTCAGCTGGGTTCACCGAGCTAATACTGACCGGCGAAAGGGTCGAAGCTGGCATCAAAAGTGGGAAGATTCAAGAAGCTACACCTTCTGATGCTCAGAAAAAGCCTTACAGTGGGAAGAAAGAGTCCAATGTTGTGCACAGTCAAAAGAGTCGTCGTGACCAACACGTAGGGGCAGTCCTGATCTCTGGTTTTGCGTCACACCGACAACAGCAAAAGGGAAATCAACAAAGGCCAGACGAGCCTAAAAGAAAGTTCACCAACATCAACATGTCGCTGTGTCAAGCGCTGCAACACTTGTTGAGGATGAATCTGATTGCATTGATAGGACCTCATCCAAACCCCAAGACTTCTTCTCCTAACTACAATCTTAACGTAACGTGCGCTTATCATTCTGACAGTCCCGGGCATGATACTAACGATTGTTGGGCATTGAAGTACAAGATTCAGAATTTGATTGATGCCAAGGAGATTGAGTTTGGTCCTCCGGAGACTCCAGCATAATCAATGCTCCTATGCCAAATCATTGAGAATGTCTTTGTTTCATTTGAATTTTCAAGTTGTAATCTCGTTTGTTATTCAAACAATTATCTATTAATGTCAAACTTTGTTTCATTAATGCATTGCATATGTTTGTCTTGAATTCATCCATTCGTTTTCACTATAATTATGCTTTCTACTTTTGATATTTAACTCTTGATAAAAATCTACAAGCCTTTAGAGGGAGGATGACGAAACAATACCATAATCTCATACATTATGCTTTTGAACAGACCTTGCTGACGATGTACAGGCATTCCTTTCAAATCTTAAACACTGGAGTTATAAGGAAGATAATCCCTAGTCAACCCCTTCGAGCCAAAGAAGTAGAAGTTTTCTATTTTAACACAAATTGAAACCTTTAATCAAAACCTGGGGCAGGGTAGTCTCTCAGTTAATTCAGATGCGCATTGAAGTCGCAAACTCTCAGTTCGTAATACAACGAACGACATCAAAAGCATTCCTATGGAATCAAAGGACAGTGGTGGTTCCTTATCTCATAGGCAGTCATTATCTCTCAAAAAAAGGGAAAAGCCCACTAAGCCAAAACCTATAAAGGAGGCTTAAGAAATTTGGGGCATCCCGCTGACTGTAATCTCAAAAACAGGAACAGTCAGGAAAATGTTAGGGATAACAAATCAAAAGAACGAGGTCGCCACAAATCCTCAACAACATGAAAAAAGTTGCAAAAATGACTGCCTTCCAACAAATTCAACTTGTGTGAACCATCAACAAAAACGTCGTTCCAAATTCGAATAGAGTTCGACGCACAATTAACTGAGTTTAGGATTGAAGAACATCACGAAGAGCGGGTGGGTACAAATATACTTTGAGCCTTTATCCTTTGTTTCTTAAAACGTGAACCAAGCCACGTTACAACCCTTCAAAAGTCCTAATTGAAGCATGGGTTAGTTCGAAAGCATAATGTTACAAAAGGTATCCTGACTCCTGTAAGGCTTTGCTCTAAATCCTGAGTTTGAATTTTCTTACAAAATTCCTTTACTCGCTAAAACACATTTTCAAAAAAAAAACTTCAAGCCAAACATAAGTTTTGCATTACTTGAATATCATTGTTTGCATATGGCTATTTTTTTAACATCAGAGAAATTCACACAATGAATATCCAGTGAATGAAAGCCCTCTTAGTGAACAAAATCACTTCAAAAAGGATGACACTTCCATTGACGAATCTCCTATCAACAGGGGGACTTGACATGTCACTATCCAGCACACCTAGGGAAGTCCAGTCAAGATTCCAGGAAATCTCTCAAAGAAGTGCAAAGTAACCAGGGGCAGGTCTCCATCTCCGTCACTTGGGGCATTGAGCATCAATCTTAGTGAAGGGTTACGTACAATTAAACATTTTCTGGCAATGTCACAAACACTTGCTACTAGGGGAAATGACAAATCTCCCCAAAATCCTTCTCATAGGATGACTCCCAACAAGGGTTTAATCTCTGAAAACCTTTCCCCAGCTGGGAAAACCTCAAGAATCCTCAAAGACTTTCCCCCAACAAAGTCGTCACCTCTCTAGCAGACCAGCAACAGGGTTTATTTCCCCAATAAATGGTAGGATTCCCAAACTTGAGTTTGCCTCTCCGACCACTACAAATCAAAGGACCACAACTCCTCTTCCTCAGTAGACTACTCTACAATCCCCAGCAAGTTACTGCGAAACCTGGACCCGACCAGATATCAGTTCAACTTCGACTCCCCAGTAGAGAAACGGACAACCGAGACTCCTGAACTCTTTTCCCAAGAAGGAATAAACATTCTCCCCACAGAGTTTTCAATATTCCCCAGCAAAGTTTCTCCTCAAACAACAAAATAGGAATCCCCAGTGGAAACATTCCAAGCAAAGATTGAAGACACACATACTCGTCAACAGCAGCCTAGGATTTAAGGACTCCCCAGCATTTGTCAAGGATTTATTTTCCCAGACAAAAGTACATTCATTAACATTTCGCATTTCATACATCCTATTTACATACATGATAAGTGCATACAACGCAATCTAATTTATTTTGAGAACATCATGACATCGTGCATTTCATACATCATGACATTGCATACAACTAACGTTTTACCTTTTTCAGAAAAAGGTCAATCAACAGATGGCTACCATCAACCTTTTCAAGTTCCAGATTAATACCTGAAACCAGACAGGACAATTATCTACTTGACCATCATGAAGCAACCCTACACCGGTTCCTTCTCTTTCCAAGATGAAGTTTTACACGGACTCGTCATGAAGCAATCCTACACAGGTTCCTTCTTTCCAGATGCAGTTTTACACAGACTCATCATGAAGCAACCCTACACCGGTTCCTTCCATTCAAGATGCATTTTTACACGGACTCATCATGAAGCAACCCTACACCGGTTCCTTCTCTTTCCAAGATGAAGTTTTACACGGACTCATCATGAAGCAACCCTACACCGGTTCCTTCTCTTTCCAAGATGAAGTTTTACACAGACTCGTCATGAAGCAATCCTACACAGGTTCCTTCTTTCCAGATGCAGTTTTACACAGACTCATCATGAAGCAACCCTACACCGGTTCCTTCCATTCAAGATGCAGTTTTACACGGACTCATCATCAGGCAACCCTACACAGGTTCCTTCCTTCCAAGATGCAGTTTCACACAGACTCGTCATCAGGCAACCCTACACAGGTTCCTTCCTTCCAAGATGCAGTTTCACACGGACTCATCATCAGGTAACCCTGCACAGGTTCTTTCCTTCCGAGATGAAGTTCCACACGGACTCATCATCAGGCAACCCTACACAGGTTCCTTCCTTCCAAGATGCAGTTTCACACGGACTCATCATCAGGCAACCCTACACAGGTTCCTTCCTTCCAAGATGCAGTTTCACACGGACTCATCATCAGTCAACCCTACACAAGTTCATCCTTCCAAGATGCAGTTTCACACGGACTCATCATCAGTCAACCCTACACAGGTTCCTTCCTTCCAAGATGCAGTTTTACACAGACTCATCATCAGGCAACCCTACACAGGTTCCTTCTTTCAACTTACAAAATTACAATTCAACAGGAATTCTTGGATGGCATATACAAGCCCATCTCCAACAGGATTCTATCACCTCTCCAAATGGCATCTTTAAGCCCATTCCCTCTACCATCACATCACCGAGTGCAAATTTCTGGGCACTCTAGTGTTCAATCATCTTCCACCTTCAAGTCACAAATGGCAGATTTGCCAATCTAACTCTTCAGGTGTAAGAAGATTGAACAGGGGCAGCTGTTGTACCCCAAAATTTGCCCTCTCAATTCTCAAGGCTTTTCTTACAAGGATTCTCAAGGTTCAAGCTTGCACAGGTACTTTGGAATTTTCCAAATACCAAAATTAAAAGGAAACTGTCAAAAAGGGGGAAAACAGATGAAATTAATATTTTGACAAATTTAGATAAAAACAAGTGTTTTTCGATTGGCCTTTTGAACTCTTTCGACACAAGCTTGGCTTGCATCCTTCGATTGGACTTTTGGCCTCTTTCGACACAAGCTTGGCTTGCATCCTTCGATTTACCTTTTGACCTCTTTCGAAACAAGCTTGGCTTGCATCCTTCGACTGGGCATGGGCCTCTGACACAGTCTGGTTTGGATTCACAAGGAAAAGAGCCTCTTGTAATCTATTTCATTTCCAAGGAAAAAGGCTCTCTTTTAACGTCCTTCGATTTGCACCTCTTGCTCCCTATTTGTCTCTTTCGAATATGAACATTTTGTCTTTCGTTTGACCATATGTACCCCCTGGCATGAAAGCTTTCGATTAGACATGAGCCACCTTAAGACACATTTGGCCCCTTCAAACGATGCACAAAGGTGATTCGTTCGAAGGACACTTGTTGGAGGAAAGTCAAACAATGTGTTGGAAGAAGAATCTGGTCGAAGGAGGGTCAAAATGAAAGGATAAAATATTCAAAGATGCTTGCTGCCAAGTTCAGACATGGTACACTGGCCAAAACTGCTGCATAGCAGTCCTGAAACACTGCCCCATCCTTGCACCGAAATAGCATAAAGCACTGTCCCTCGGAGGTTGCAAAGAGCAGTTTACTCAAATTGTTCAAATTATTTTGTTTTCCCTCCAAAATCTTCAGCCAACTTCGCCTATAAATAAGAGGCTCCAACACATGTTTAAGGGAGGACCTTTTGGCCAGGCGAACGAATCTTCAAAAAATTTCTCAAAAACACCATAAAGCTCTCAAACACTTAAATACTCATCAAACACATACCCAGAATCCAAACAATTATCCCCTAAGAATTTGAAACATCCATATACCTTGTTACCCTTCGAATCCAGTAGGAAGAACCTCACACTTGTTCTTCTCTTTCGAATCCAGTATCAAAGACATAACCCCTGGTTCCTCCCTTCGAATCCAGAAGCATCCAAGGAAACCACTTAAAGGCCCAGCACACGTTCCAGCCTCAAGCAAGGTAAGTCATTCTTAACCTTGAACCCTTCATTTCTAGCATAACATGTAAATAAGCTTCCTTTTCGTTTCAAATATATACGTAGTGTTTGTTACCTTTTTGTTTCCACCCTTTAGTTTGTTTTTATTGCTTCTCCTTTTGGTTTGGTTCTTTGGTTGATTACAAATGCTTTAAGAACTAACCTGGCCCTGAGGTAATGATAGCGTGGCCTTAGGCCATGTTGCTATTTAATATCTCAAACAAAATAAACAGGAGACAGGAATATGAAACGAAGCCTCAAGCTTCCTCACTGACTCCAGGCCCAGTCGAAGGAGGCAGAAAGGAAGATTACATCTTGCACAGATTCCAGGCCTAGTCGAAAGGCACAACATGTTGTCCCACTGGTCCCAATCGAAAGGCACAACATGCTGACTGTGAGGCCTTAGTCGAAAGTCATGCCTTCACCCTTTTCAGGCCAAATCGAAGAGAGCCAGAAAGTGCAGAATCGAAGGGTTTTCTGCCTGAATCGAAAGACACTCATTTTTTCTTCTTTTTATCTTATTTTTTTTCCCTTTATTTTCTTGCCTTTCAATATGGTTATAATAGTGTAGGATATTTATTTCTTGCATTTTTATTGCTTTGTACAAATGCTAGTAAATAGGATATGCATGACAAGATCCAATGTATGAACTTAAAATCAACCGTAGCTCACCATAACATGTACAAAGATGATATAACTAAAAAACAATACACTCGCACATGCCACTCTTAGGGTACGCCTCACTTGGTTGCCTCGAACGTGGTCATTGAGTATAGGATGTTTTAGAGGTTTCCCTCCTGTCCAAAGATCAAAGTTTCCTTAAAACGGTTGCCTCCGATGAAAATGATCTAAGACATTAGGGTTACCGCTAAGGCGTCCTAACATTTCTTTAGTGACCACACGTCCCTTAACCGAATTGACCCGAAAAATCCAACAACGGTGCTACTTACTCCTCAATAGTGGGATAACATTGTTTAAAGGACACTTGTACAGTTTAATTCCTTTTTGAGTAGGTAGATGTTCTTAAGTACTTGCTCTTTTGAAAACAAAAAACAAAACTTTTCGCACTTACACTCTCTTCAAAAGAAAAACCCTTTTCAAACCCACAAACACAAAGAAAAGCAAACTTTTTGAAAACACAATGAGCAAGTACCTAAGATCCTGTGGATAACCACAGATAGAAAGGGTGCTAACACCTTCCCTTTCTATAATCTACCTCCCGAACCCGAGAAACAATCTCAAAAAGGAATTTTTCTGTGCTTTTGTCCTTTCCTTGTTGGATAAAATAAAAGACGGTGGCGACTCTTGCTTACCGCGACATTTTGCGAAAACAAACGCAAACGCGAACCAGCATTCCAAAATAGTCAGTTCTCATTCCCACCGATCACAGCGGCGTTCTCTTACTAGAGCGTCAGCCTCCTTCTACAAAAACGCCTATGTGATCGGTGGATCTGGAACTGACTGTTTAATGCTGGTTCGCGAAATGTCGCGGAAGCAAGAGTCGCCACCGTCTTTTATTTTCTCCAAATGGAAAGGACAAAAGCACAGAAAAATTCCTTAAAGAGATTGCTCTCGGTTCGGGAGGTAGATTATAGAAAGGGAAGGTGTTAGCACCCTTTCTATCCATGGTTATCCATGGGCTCTTAGATACTTGCTCACTTGTGTTTTCAAAAATGGTTTGTTTGCTTTTCAATTGTGGGTTTTAAAAAGTTTCTTTGAAAATTCCAGTTCGACTCTTGTATCAGTCCTCAAGAGTGTTTGAAAAATGCTTTCGAAAGCTTTTTGAAAATGCGTTGGTGTGAAAAGTGTTTTTGATTTGTTTTGAAATTTAGAGCAAGTATCTAGAGTCGTCTACCTACCCTAAGGAATTCGTCTGTGTAAATGTCCTTTAAAATAGTGCCATCCCACCATTGAGAGGTAGGTAGCACCACCGTTGGAGGTGTTCGGGTCAATTCGAGGTTCGGGACATGGTGATCACCAGAGCAATGGGAAGACACCTTAGAAGCTACCCTCATGCCAGGTTCCTGGATCATGAGGACTTACTAAGACATCCTCTACTCGACGATCACCTTTCGAGGCAAGGCAACAGTGAGGCGTACCCTAGGGGTGGTGTGTGATTCGTGTGTCGTTTTCATTTGCATTTATCTTGTCGTGTTATGGGTGTTCTACGCTTGTTTTTATTTTTTGTCCATACATTCTTTCATGCTTTGTTTAACAGTTAAGGTATTTGCGAGAAAAGTAAAGATCTAAAGCTATTACAAAGGCGCGGGTCCACATCGCCAAAAGTTTCTCGAACCCGATTTGACAGAAAATAAATAAATAAAGTAAATAAAAAATTAAAAGTGCGAGAAATTAATTACATGGCTTCGGGAGAGATACATAAATATTTAAACGGAAAAGAAATAAGTATGCGACTTGATAAGAAATTAAGAACGAGGGCGTTGGACCCTTTTGCAAAATTAAATTAATGATTAATTAAAAAAAGGAATGTTTTTGGTATTTTTAGTATTTTAGGATTTAATGTAAAAAAGGAAAAAAATTAATTGAAATTAATACTAACCCTAATTCTAATGGCTTTTAATTTAAGAAAAATGTTGAAGTTTTTAACCTAAAAATTAACCCTAATTAATTTACAATTTTAATTATGAAAATAAATAATATTAAATATTTATGAAAGAAAAATAAAAAGGATGAAAAATTGTTAATTAAACCTAATTCTATATTTTTTATGTTTTTATCAAAAGAATTAAATTTGAAACCTAATTTTACCTAAGCTTAATCATATACAATTTAATTACAAAAATATTAAAACAAAATATTTATTATATTTTTTTCTCTTTTTTGATTTTTTATGTGTTTTAGGTTTTTTTATGGAAATAATTAATTAATTAAATAAAGCAATAATTAAGAAAATATACATAATAAAAAAAGATAAAAGAAAGAAAATAAATTGACAAACCTAGGGGGTTCTGTTGGCTCCTAAATTCAACACCCTTGTTTTATTAATGTCAGCCATTAAAGCTGAAGGATGTTTTCGACTAGCTAGGTCCGTCGAAATGCCCATCGAAAGATGGCAAGGCACTTAAAAGATTTCTTCCAAGGGAGAAGTTGGTTGCCTTCGACGTCGAAGGAGATTTTCGTCGAAGAGGTTTCTCGACGAAGGTGTTCGATGGTTCAGAGTGGAGCAGTTTGAAATTCAAGCGTTTGGAGGGAAAACGGTTTCCAGCGGTTACCAAATGCAACGTGCGAAGATCTGGAGCGTCGAACGTTGAGAACGTGCCAAGTGGAATCATCTCGAAGCAGTGTAACTGCCCGACGGTTACTTGGGATGTTTTAGTATAAATAGTAGTAGTCATGTAGTTTCTCGCGTGTGTTCACAATTCTATACAAAGTCACTCATATAGATTCGAGTACCCAGCGTGTGAGAAAGAATTGTTGAGAAATGTATGTGTGAAACACCAACTTTATTAATCAAAGTCATTTACTTTTCCAGAAATTTACTTGCTTTCTTCTTTACCTCCCTGTCGAAGCCTTTCATTTAAAGCCTTATTTATTTTACCAAGTCCTTTCTTCATGCAATTTACTTAAAACCTCTTTATTTTATTGTCATTTAACCAATATCCAATTTAATCAAAACTTCAAAATCAACCTATGTCCTAGGATCAATCTGATCGATCCTGCGAGTAACCAAATAAGTAACCATTTGGAGGATCAACGGTTGTTTACCAAATCCCAAGGTAAACAAATTGGCACACCCAGTGGGACTGTGTGTTGATTGTTGAAAATAATCTCATCTTTTCGAGGAGTGTTGTATGTTATTGAGAAGTGGTAGAATATACACTAACGATAACAATACTGCCAGAAGAAGGGAAGAGATGGTGAATCCGCCAAACAATAACGAAATCCCACAAACGAATGTGGGAGCAACGGTTAGTACGACCGTAAGTGAAGCGACAACTGTTGGTTCGACACCAGCAGTAACGGTCACAGCAACGGGGCCATTACTTTCGTTCACGGGCCCTAGGATGCCTTTGGGAACTCCCCCACCAAGGGGAAACTTAGGCACAAGGCCTTTTGCGCCACCAGGATTTATGCCACTCTATGGTATGCCAACTTCTGAAGTGGCTAGCCTGACGAATGTTGCGTCCACTTTTTCAGACCCTTTAGTGAGTGCCTCTTCGCCACTCCAAGGTTCTGGAGTAGGCATGGCGAATAGAAATAGGACCCAACTCTTAGGAGGAACGTCCCAAGTAGCCCATGGCCTTACAAATGCCTCGACAGCAGTCTTGAGGCAACAAATGGACGAAAGCAACCATGATATGGTGCAAATGTTGGCACAGACTTTGAGTACAGTGCTAAACCCTCTAATACAAAACACTACTCAATCGAATCAGCAAGTGACAGCGCAAATGACGCGTTTGGCTGATTTCTTTGGAGTACCCCAACCTATTCGACAGCCCCAAAGGGCGCAAATAAGGGGAAACCAGGGGATATTTTTAGAGGAAGAAACCACCATCAACCAGGCTCAACAGCCTGTCGAAGAAAACCTTAGGGCACGATTGGAGCAACCCGTCGAGGAACCTAGGGTGATAACCCCAGAGGTAAGGTTAATTAACAGAAACCAAAATGGTGACGAAGTAGTCCAGCATATCCAATACCAGAATACGGGTTTGGAAAATAATCTGGCAACCATGATCGAAAAGATCATGACTCAAAATGGGATGAACATGGGCTTTCGAATGCCCAACTTTACATCTCCATTGTCAGAGTACGTGTTACAGACAGACTTACCTCCTAGGTGCAAAGTCCCCAAATTTACTAAGTTCTCTGGGGACACGAGAGAATCTACTGTCGAGCATGTGGCGAGATACTTGATCGAAGCAGGTGACATTTCGAATAACGAAAACCTAAGGATCAAGTACTTCCCAAGTTCTTTAACAAAGAACGCTTTTACTTGGTTTATAACTCTCCCCCCCAATTCGATCCATCATTGGACCCAGTTGGAAAGATTGTTCCATGAACAATTCTACATGGGGCAAACCAAGATAAGCCTGAAAGAATTGGCCAGTGTGAAGAGACGTTTCACTGAACCTATAGACGAATATCTAAATAGGTTTAGGTTGCTCAAGGCGAGATGCTTTACACAAGTGCCAGAACATGAGTTAGTCGAAATAGCCGCAGGCGGTTTAGATTATTCCATTAGGAAGAAGCTAGACACCCAATACCTGAGAGACATGGCCCAACTGGCCGATAGAGTTCGACAGGTAGAATGCCTCAAAGCTGAAAAAGCAAAGGCAACGAAGACTCACAAGAGAGAGAGGATAGCGTACGTTGAGATGGATGACGAAGATCCAGAATCCTTCAACGATACTTTAGCTGTCGAAGAAGGAGAAGTCGATTTAGCAGAACTGAAACAAGGGCCACCATACTCTTGTAAACTGTTAGTCCCCTCAAGTGGGAAAAATCCCATTGGTCCAGAAAGGACCAACGATAGGTTCCCCAAAAAGACTTATAGTTTTGACATCACAAAATGTGATGAAATATTCGACTTGCTGGTTAAAGATGGCCAAATGATAGTACCCCCAGGGGTAAAAGTGCCTCCTCTTGATCAAAGAAAGAAGAGAGGTTTTTGCAAATATCATAATTTTTTGGGCCATAAAACTTCTCAATGTTTTCTTTTCAGGAATCTTGTGCAAGACGCTATCGAGGAAGGGAGGTTGAAGTTTGCTGACAAAACCCCCATGGCTGTCGACTCAAATCCATTGCAGGCTGAAGCCTACTATGCTGAGCCCTCTGAGGTGAACATGATAGAGGCAACCAGGAGCCAGTCGAAGAAGCCAGGAATTACAATGGTCGAAGTCTCAAATGACCACATCAACATGCCAATCTTTGGCAGTTTTTCTGGAAATTTATCCAGGAAGACAATTGAAGCAGTTCAGAAAGTGGTCGAAAGCCCGAAGTCGGAGACCGCTGAAGCACAAAAAACTGGACCAAAACCCAGTTCCCACTTGGCCACAGTTCAAGGCCAGACGGAGAATCTCGAGATACAAATGAAGCAGTTAACTCTTGCTAACAAAGATACAATGAATATCAACATGGTCGAACTTTCTGACCCAAAAGCATCAGAAGAGGCCATGAGGCAAGAACAAGCTAATAAGACTGCTTTCCCTCGGGAAAATGAAAATTTGGCAGATTTTCTACAAAGATGCCAGAAAAAGAAATCAGAGGTGATGCTGTGTCCAAGATGCAGTTCGATCTTTGACAAAAAAGCTGCTGAGCACATTCAAGGCGTTAGAGCAGCGAATAAGAGAAGGGAAACTGTTGATCTTCGACATGATCCCAGGAGAGCCTCCCAAAGAGGTTCTAACCGAGAAAAGAGGCCATTGACTTTTAGGCCTCCCACAAATGTGCCAGTAGATACTTGGTACAAAACCTCTGGTCGAAAAAGGCCAAGTGAGGAGAGATGGCACTCTTTCGAAGTGCCAAGGGGTTCCTCTTTGACTCAAAGGAAAGAGCCTCAGGTTGCTGCACCTAAAGTTGCACAAGTGTCAAGCAAATACAAAGGTAAAAATCCCATGTCTCGATCTCAATGGAGGAGATACCAAAGGAGACGAAAAGCTGAAAGGGAGGCTGCCAACGAACCAAAGGCAGAAACCAGTTCGAATGTTCCTCAAAGGAAGCAACGGAAACCTCTAGAAAGAGAGCCAGTAACCAACAGGCTAGTTTGGCCTAACCAAAGTGAAGTCGAAGACGAAGACGGTTCTGAGTCTGATGATACTTTGGACATAATGGTGAATATAGTTTCAGTGCTGCCCAGAGAATTCAATCGACAGGTAGAGGTCGAAGCAAGTGACTGGGAAGTGGAACAAGAAATGGCCAAACACAGGCCAGTGTGCTATTTCGTCATGGACAATGGCACCACTGAGGAACAAAATGGGTTCTTCGAGCCACCTACAGAGGCGATGAAAAATCACCTCAAGCCTTTATTTATAAGGGCTAAACTCGAAGAAACTACTGTGAATAAAATTTTGGTGGATTGCGGGGCGACCATCAACATTATTCCTCACTCTATGCTAAGGAAAATTGGCAAAAGGGATGAGGACATTAAGCCTCACAACATGGTCCTGTCGAACTATGAGGGCGGCATAGGGACCACTATGGGAGTGATCCAGCTAGATATCAAAGTAGGATCTATCCTTCGACCAACGATGTTTATGGTCATATCGGCCAAACCTAATTACAATCTTTTGTTGGGCCGTGAATGGATTCATGGTGTTGGAGCTGTGCCATCATCAATGCACCAGAGGCTGCTCCTATGGCGTCCAGACGGGATGGTCGAAAACATAGAGGCAGATCAAAGCTACTACCTGGGCGAAGTGAATCACCTGGGGTTGGCAGATTTCGACAAGAACTTGGCTCACATAGGGCCATGTCCAACACCTGACTTCGATATGGCGCCAGCGCCAAACACTTTTTGTTCCCTATACCTGCATCCTGAGCATGGTTTCCAATGGGACAGAGAAGACTTGTCCCACATAGACTTCATTGGGTTAACTGATATCCAACCAACTGGTTGGGGAAGTGAATTCAGTGATAATGACTGAGTCACAATCTTTGAAGCGAATTTCGGCTTATGTAGCCGAAACTAAGATGATAACGGCTCTCGAAGACGAAGTAAAGTACATGGCCATACAGGCCAATGATCAACAGTTATCTGCTGCAGGTCCAGGGAAGGATTTCGATCCAAGACCCCCTGATATCATGCCAGAAGAAATGCAGGAACAGAGGCTCGACGCCATCTATGACGATGAGCCTTTGGGCTTCGAAAAGGACCCCTTGGCGAACAACATTAAAATGTTAGCGCAAGATCCTTTAGAAGAAATCAACTTAGGCGAAAGGTCAGAGAAAAGGCCAACTTACATCAGCGCCAAAATTGATCCAGAACTTAGGTTGGAAGTAATCCAATTGCTGAAAGAGTTCAAAGACTGTTTTGCATGGGATTATGACGAAATGCCTGGTCTCGACAGAGGATTGGTAGAACTTCAGTTGCCAATCAAACCTGGGAAGAAGCCAATCAAGCAAAATCCAAGGCGCTTCGCTCCAGAAATACTGTCGAAGATCAAGACGGAAGTCGAAAGACTACTGAAATGCAAATTCATACGTGTTACAAGGTATGTCGAATGGATTGCAAACATTGTGCCAGTAATTAAGAAAAATGGTACGTTAAGGGTGTGCATAGATTTCAGAGATTTGAATGCTGCTACACCCAAAGATGAATATCCTATGCCTGTGGCGGAAATGCTAGTCGATTCTGCCGCTGGCTATGAATACCTGAGTATGCTCGATGGTTATTCAGGATATAATCAAATATTCATTGCTGAAGAGGATGTGTCGAAAACAGCTTTTCGATGCCCTGGGGCCTTAGGCACTTACGAATGGGTAGTGATGCCTTTTGGCCTAAAGAACGCTGGGGCAACGTACCAGCGAGCAATGAATACTATCTTCCATGATTTTATTAACACTTTTATGCAAGTATATATTGATGACATTGTTATAAAATCTGTTTCCAGGAAGAATCATATTGACCACCTTCGATAATCATTCGAAAGAATGAGAGAACATGGTCTGAAGATGAACCCTTTGAAGTGTGCGTTCTGTGTGAAAGCTGGAGATTTCGTGGGCTTCGTTGTCCACAAGAAAGGAATCGAAATCAACCAGAACAAGACGAAGGCAATTCTGGAAGCGAAAGCGCCATCGAATAAAAAGGAACTGCAATCTCTGTTAGGCAAGATAAATTTCTTAAGGAGATTCATATCTAATCTAAGTGGGAAAGCTCAGGCCTTTTCACCCTTACTTCGACTGAATAAGGAAGGGTTCGAATGGGGGCAAGAGCAACAAGAAGCCTTCGACAAAATCAAAGGGTACCTCACTAAGCCACCTATTTTGGTGCCTCCTTGTAGCAATAGGAGTATGAGATTGTACATAGCTGCATCCGACAAAACTTTGGGAAGCATGTTAGCCCAAGAGGATGAGAATGGAGTTGAAAGACCCATTTACTATCTCAGCAGAGTTTTGAACGATGCAGAAACTAGATATAGTGAAGTTGAAAAATTGTGTCTATGTCTGTATTTCTCTTGTACAAAACTCAAGCAATATATAAAGCCAGTTGATGTGTATGTTTCGTCTCATTTTGATGTTTTCAAGTATATGTTGTCGAAACCTATCTTGCACAGTCGAATTGGCAAGTGGGCATTAGCATTAACTGAATACTCCTGGACCTTTATGCCTCTTAAGGCAGTAAAAGGACAAGTGGTTGCAGACTTCATAGTCGACCACTCAATTCAAGTTGAGGATGTTAATTATGTGGAGATAGAGCCTTGGAAATTCTACTTCGATGGTTCCAGCCATAAAGATGGAACAGGGGTAGGAGTCTTGATTATTTCTCCAGATAAAATTCCAACAACATTCAAGTACAAAATATCAGGTTCTTGTTCGAACAATGAGGCTGAGTATGAAGCTCTAATTACTGGCCTTGAGATATTGTTGGAATTGGGGGCAACTCGAGTCGAAATAATGGGAGACTCAGAGTTAGTCATTAAGCAAGTCACAAAGGAATATAAATGCATAAGAGAGAATCTCATTATGTACTTTGTGATAGCGAATCGTTTATTGAAAAAATTTGAAACAGTCAATATTCGACACATACCCATAGTCGAAAATCAAATAGCCAACGACTTGGCACAGATTGCATCTGGGTATAAGATTTCAAAAACGAGATTGCAAAGAGCAATCGAAGTTTGAGAAAAGATAAAAGCAACTTGTCTATCACCAACAGACTTGGAATCGACGAGACTAGGATATGTTGATCAAAGTAACTTCAAGATTTCGTTCATAGATAATTTGTCAGAGCAAGATTGGAGGAAACCCATTGTGGACTATCTTCAAAATCTAGGAGCTTTGACAGAACGAAAAACAAAGTACAGGGCGTTGAGTTATGTACTCATGGGTAATGAGTTATTCAAGAAAACGCCTGAAGGGGTATTGCTAAAATGCTTAAGTGAAACTGAGGCATACATAGCCCTTTCGACTACGCACGCTGGAGCATGTGGGGCTCACCAAGCAGGCCATAAGATGAAATGGTTGTTGTTTCGACAAGGACTATATTGGCCCACTATGCTGAAAGATTGTGTTGAGTTCGCCAAAGGTTGTGAAGAGTGTCAAGTCCATACAGGCATCCAACATGTACCAGCAAGCGAACTTCACTCGATAGTGAAGCCTTGGCCCTTTAGAGGATGGGCGTTGGACCTCATTGGAGAGATTCGACCAGCATCATCAAAGAGTCAGAAATACATACTGGTAGGCATTGATTACTTTACTAAGTGGATCGAAGCTATCCCTTTAGTCAATGTAGACCAAGAAAATGTCATTGAATTTATTCAAAAGAACATTATCTTTAGGTATGGAATCCCTGAGACGATAACAACTGATCAAGGATCAGTCTTCACTGGTCGAAAGATGCAGGAATTCGCTCAGGAAACAGGTTTCAAACTCCTAACATCAACGCCTTATTATGCACAGGCAAATGGTCAAGTCGAAGCAGCAAACAAGGTAGTGATTGGCTTGATAAAAAAGCATGTTGGGAAGAAACCAAAGAATTGGCACAAGACGTTAGACCAGATTCTGTGGGCTTGTCGAACGTCCCCAAAAGAAGCCACAGGTACAACACCATATAGGCTAACTTTTGGCCATGATGCAGTGTTGCCAACAGAAATTTGTCTTCAATCTGCAAGGGTTCAGAGGCATTATGATATTCCCTCTGAAATTTATTGGAACATGATGTTAGACGAACTGGTGGATTTAGACGAAGAGAGATTGCGCTCTCTTGACCTACTCAGGCTTCAGAAGAAAAGAGTAGAAGACTCTTATAATAAAAAGGTAAAACCTAAGGTATTTTTGCCTGAAGAACTAGTTTGGAAGGTAATTCTTCCCATGGATCGAAGGGATCAAAGCATGGGGAAATGGTCACCCAAATGGGAAGGACCATTCAGAGTTATCCAAACTTTTTCTGGTGGAGCCTATGAAGTCGAAGAGTTAGGTGAAGATAAAAGGCTCTTGAGAGTAAATGGTAAATATTTGAAAAAATACAAACCTACACTCCAAGAGATAAAAATAAAATAATAAAATAACAAGACTAAATTGACCATAAAAAGCCTAAATGGAAATTTTATAAATTTTAGCCAAGATGGCAATGTTGTCGAATATAGATTACAAAATATGGTTACAAAAGCTGAATCAATCAAAAGGGAACAGAGTCTTTGAGTCGAAGGTATTTGGCTTGCTGCAGCTCCAATCTTTTCTTGCACCAGGCGTTCTCCTGCACCAGTTTGGCAATCTGAGCGTCGAAGCCTTGGGCCTTCTCAGCAAATTCCAGGCCTTGTTTGATTTCAGTTTGACTCTCGGTGTCTGAGACGGTCGAAAGAAGTTCCTCCTTGCGTATAGTGTTGGCATTTATCTTAGCCTCTATTTCTTCGATTTGTGCCCTGAAGGAAGCATTCTCTCGATCGATGGCATCGACTTCTTCATGCGTAGATGCTTTTTGCTTCGACAACTCCGCAATTCGAGAAGTCGTCTCCGAAACAGCAGTCCATGCAGAAGAACTTTTGCCATATAACACCTCAAGCTGACTATTAAAGCCCCTTTGGCGCCTATAATCTGCTGAGACTTGATCAATCATGGAGTGTAACTCCATGATCAAGCCTGAAACTTCTGGAGCTACAGCTAACAAGTCGACAGCATTCAAGACATCCCTCAAGTATGATGGAGCAGTGGGATCCCCCTCTAAAGCCTTCATCAAGTCCTTCTTGAAAAACTGGGCCTTGACCTTCGCTAAAGCTTCATCAAGAGGAGAGGTTTGAGTGGACTTCCCCGACAGGGTAGGAACCTCCTGACTAGCATCGGACGAACTCTTGCTCTCGACGATTGCGTTGAGATAGCTAACAGGGTCAGTTTGTTTCAAGAGTTCTAAATCCTCTTTCGACCTGTGCTTCGTTGAGGTAACAGCCCTTGCAACAGCATTGTCTTGGGTTTGAGGCTGTTGAGTGTTAGGTGTCTCGACTTGTTTCCCTTCGACTCGGACTGGGGCAGTACCAGCGTCATCTTGGTGCCCTTCGCCAGCGTCACCTTGGTGCCCTTCGCCAGTGTCACCTTGGTTATCTTCGCCAGCGTCACCTTGGTTCTCTTCGCCAGCATTGCCATGGTCCCCTTCGTCACGATTCTCTTCCGACAGATCCACCACCTGAACCTCTTTTGGCTGTTGTTCTTCCGTTCGAGGTTCTTCCGCTGGTTTTTCTACCGTCTCAGCATTGGCCTCATTTATTTCAGTATGGGCTTCGTCAATTTCCAAGCCTTTCTCTTGTGGCCTGCTGAGTTCAGCAGACTCCAGTGTTTCAGAAGTCCTTGGCGGTGAGCTTTCAGTGGTGTCCTGAGAAAGGAAAGAGGAAGGATCTTCAGAAATCGAAAGAGACATAATCGAATATAGGTATCTACACCTAAGTTACAAAAAGGTCTAAGAGATTACCTGTAAATTAGCTTCAGCCCCAGGGCTGGAATTGTCGCTTTCGACAGGCTTGTTGAGAAGAACGTTTAGTTCCTCCTCCGTTGGCTCCTCAATGATCACTGGAGGTGGCCTGGGCTTTCTCCCAGCAACCTTTATTCTAAATGTTCGACCCTCAGGAGCAGGAGCAGGAACAGGAGCGTCCTTCGTCAGCTTTCGCCTTTTTAGAGGAGCAGGAGGAGAATCACCTTCTTCATCGCTCCCAGATTCGACCACCAGTGCTGGCCGTTTCTTGGGCGAAGGTGCCTAAAAGACCAATGGGAATTCGACTTAGCAATTGCATCGAAAGTCAAAAATCGAAAGCCAGAAGAAAATAATGAAAGTCTGGTTACCGATACAGAAGGCTTCTTCGAAGGGCCTTCCCCCTGTTGGTTGGTTGTGGTCTTCGCCGGCGCTGTAGTCTTCGCCGGCGGTCGAGGTTTTGTTGAGGGGCCTCCTCCCTGTTGGCTTTCTGTAGCCTTCTTGGCTACAGGCTTTCGAACAACTGAAATCAAATAAATAGTTAACAGGCTAGCAGTCGAAAGAGAAAGACAAAGTAATGTGAAAGGATGAACTTACATTTCTTTATTTTGTCCAACACAAGGACAAAAGATTTCTGAAGCTCATCCACGAAGTCCTTCTCGTCGAAAAACTCCTCAGCGTAATAACTTTTCCACCACTCTTCGAAGGATGGTGAGCAAAGAAAGTTGAGCTGGTAGTCAAACAACGAGAGAAATGTTCGACCAGCATATCTTCTGATATGCTTAATGGCAGCTTCTTCAGTATAATCATTGCAGAAGTACAACATAGACTTCTCTCTTGGAAAAATTGGAGAAGGTAGGGTTTGAATAATACCAAACTGGCGAGATACCAGGTTTGGTTGGTATGCAATCAGACTCAAATGAGTCTTAGAGCTCCTGAATCGAAGAGGCATGATCCTTGGTGTAAGGAACGCCTCCCACATTATTGTATGTTCGTCAACATTAGGACCACTCGACGTCCTTGGATATGGCCTTGTGAACCATGCTGGGCCTACCTTCCGTCGAGCAAACGGAGCCATAGTCGAAGCAAACTCCTTCCTTCGAGCAAACATCAGAACGAAGTTGGTGAAAGTTTGCTGAAACTCCAGCCCATCTTCCATAGGCGTCAACAGAGCCAGTCTGGTTCCTTCGACGCGTCTGTTCGCTATCTCTGGAGCCTGCTCATTTATTTGAACTTTCTTAGGCAAGAAAGATTCGAAGGTGGCATTGAGCCACAGTTGGAGCAGCCAAAAAGGCCCAACAAGTAGCAAACTGGCCCTGTTCTCGATAATTTTTAGAAGAGTTGCCCCATTACTAATCGAATCATAGAGGCTAGCCAAAATCAATTCTGCCAAACAGACATTTTGGCCATGATGGAGTTGAGTGGCGAGAGTGACCATCTTCTTGGTCACCTGTAAGGACTTCGAGCAAAATACAAAGCGAGTCAGCCATAAGGCTAGAAACGCTATGTGTTCGACATCCGACACAACATCTGTCGACTTGTCGTGGTAGTGATTGATGAAGGTGGTATAGGTTGGTTTGGTGTCAGAGAATCCAATTTGGTCCTCCGACATCTCCTCCGGATCGAAGTAGTCCCCGGTGGGTCGAAGGCCAGTGATAGCGGCCACATCGAAGAGTGTAGGAGTCAGCATCCCACAAGGAAGATGGAAAGTAAAGTGGGAGTAGTCCCAGAAAAGTAGAGAAGCTATGAACATCTCCGGAGAATAGTTCAAACTTGTCTTCGACAGCATCACCAGGTCGAAAATCCCCATATCTTTCCAGATCGAAGCTTGGCGTTTCTCCATCTTTTCCAGCCAAGCAACGTAATCAGGAGTAAGGCTAGGGCCAGACCTGAAAGCCCTAACACCTTTGTTGAAGAAACGAAGGTCGATTTTCTCTTTTGCAGGCTCTTCATTGTCTTCAGCATCTTTCTTGGCGCATGCAACCGGTTTGAGTTTCTCAACTACCGGAAAATAGCTCTTGATCTTCATGGCCTCAGCAATACTTGGATACAAGGGGCCAGACATAGCAAAGATCTGGTTGGAATATCCAACCGGGATCATAAGGTGGTGTGAGTAAGCATCACGTACGGCGATGTCCAAGGGTTCAGGGACCCTTCGTTGGCCCGTAGCAGTTACTACTGGAGCGGTGACGAAAACCTTAGGCTTGACGTTTCCAGTTGGTACGGTAGGGCTAGGAGCATTGGAACCAGATGCCATTGTTAGTGTTGAGGTTTGAAATGAGGTTGAAGACGAAGTGAAGGAGGAAAAGTTTCTGCAAAGATAACAAGTTTGTATGAAGATAGAGGAGTCTGAAAGCTAGATGGCGTAAAAAGTCCCACAATGGGGTACTTACTGCTATTTATAGTAGTGGGGGAAAATCCCCAAAACCGAGGACATTAAATGCCATTTAATGTTGCAGGAAATAGTGGGACACGTGGCATCCCCCTGTTGTTTTAGCCGTTCTGCAGAAATAGAGGGACGCAGCGTGCGTCCTCGTTTTTGGGAATTGTCATAATGACAAAATTCTGAAATGACGTTTGGCACTGCACGCTGTACTGAAGTGACGTCTTAGGTACGGATAAATGATGGTTTTCTTGGGATTGCCAGTGGTTGGTAGAAGACAACAAAAGTGCACAATTTAATTTGTGACTAAGCGTGAAAGGACAGGTGTCGAATGGCGTTTCAAAGAATGCCTTTTTCTTTCAAGAGTCGAAATAAGGCATTCTTGGGGGGCAATTTGTTGGCTCCTAAATTCGACACCCTTGTTTTATTAATGTCAGCCATTAAAGCTGAAGGATGTTTTCGACTAGCTAGGTCCGTCGAAATGCCCATCGAAAGATGGCAAGGCACTTAAAAGATTTCTTCCAAGGGAGAAGTTGGTTGCCTTCGACGTCGAAGGAGATTTTCGTCGAAGAGGTTTCTCGACGAAGGTGTTCGATGGTTCAGAGTGGAGCAGTTTGAAATTTAAGCGTTTGGAGGGAAAACGGTTTCCAGCGGTTACCAAATGCAACGTGCGAAGATCTGGAGCGTCGAACGTTGAGAACGTGCCAAGTGGAATCATCTCGAAGCAGTGTAATTGCCCGACGGTTACTTGGGATGTTTTAGTATAAATAGTAGTAGTCATGTAGTTTCTCGCGTGTGTTCACAATTCTATACAAAGTCACTCATATAGATTCGAGTACCCAGCGTGTGAGAAAGAATTGTTGAGAAATGTATGTGTGAAACACCAACTTTATTAATCAAAGTCATTTACTTTTCCAGAAATTTACTTGCTTTCTTCTTTACCTCCCTGTCGAAGCCTTTCATTTAAAGCCTTATTTATTTTACCAAGTCCTTTCTTCATGCAATTTACTTAAAACCTCTTTATTTTATTGTCATTTAACCAATATCCAATTTAATCAAAACTTCAAAATCAACCTATGTCCTAGGATCAATCTGATCGATCCTGCGAGTAACCAAATAAGTAACCATTTGGAGGATCAGCGGTTGTTTACCAAATCCCAAGGTAAACAGGTTCAGACCCAAATGGGAGGTATAGTCCAAGAGACCTGGCCCATTTAGCATGGCCTTGTTGACCTTTGCTGGACGCGTGCTGGCACGTTGACTCAAGTCCACGCTATTCTCTAACTCTCAGCCTTTGGATTGATCTCAAGATGGACGTGGCAAGGCCTGATTTGGAGGTGTATGGTGTACCTCAGCATGGAACCTGCATGTGAACTTTTATTGAAAAATAATATTGGGATATTGAAGACCTGGGGCTCGAACCCAAGTCATGTGCTTTACCACCAATTCTGCTTGCCAGCTGAGCCAATTGCGCGTTCTGATTAATAAACAACTAATAAATATTATAAAAGAAAACAAGAATGTTAGTGGGTCTGCGCGCGAAGATTTGAATCAGCCTATCACCATTCGCCACGGTATCATCTTCTTCATGTTCCTGAAACACAAATAGAATGAGCAACGGTTTTAATGGCGTTCTCTTAGGCCGGTTTTGGAAAAATAGCGATTAGGCCTATGGTGTTCATAAATTGAGCGCGAGTATAGGTTCTTCTTCGTCCAAGCTTACTGAATACATTCATGGCACTATGGTTCTCTAATTTTACGCTATTTGAAAACGCCCAATTCCCAACTCTGAAAACCCTAGAATTTGGTAATGGTGAAATCGTCTACAGCTTGCAAAAACTCAATTAAACGCATGGGTTAGCTTTAGAATCTTACCAGGAACATGAATCAATAATTAAAATGTCATGAAAATGCATAGATTTGAAAACACGATTATGAATTTTTCATGAAATATTTGGAGTTCTGTATACCGATTCCTTGAGTTTTGATGAAGGTCTTTGATTGGAATACGTTCAGTGATGCTTGAGGAAGCTAATGAGATGAGAATTGTGCCTTGAAACCACCTGCAAATTAGTTTTCAGTATTGAGTTTTTTAGATAAAATTTCAAGTTTGATTTCCAGTTTTCTCAGCAGCTGCGTGTGTTTTTTGATTAGGTTTTCCTTTAGGCTTATGTACTGAACGAATTAGGTCAAGAAACTTGCTCAAAATCTCTTGCAATCATGGTTTTGAAGATTTGATTTTCAAGCTTTGTTTTTTCAATCTTTTCCATGCATTTTTGTATCAATTATGATCTAATCAATCCAAATCTTTCCTTATTTGGCTAGGCACGAATTATTGAGTATAAAACATGCACAAAAAGATTTAAAACTTTAGGTTAAGTATTTTCTATGTATTTAATTTTATTTAAATGAATTAATGTAAATAAAAATTCAAATAAATAAATAAAAAATGAAGAAATACTTCCCTTTGGGCCAAGTGGTCGTGCACATGTCATGGATGATGAATTATGGAAGAAAAATGGGCCCATTAGCCTTTTTAGGTCATTTGAATCAATGTTGACTTTTCAAAATATCCAAAAATTTCCCAACTTCCACAAGGCATAACTTGCTCAATTTTTAAGCTTTTCTCATGTTCTTGGACATTTTGGAAAGGTCTTTGAGTCCTCTAACCAATTTCTTTGGTCCCATGTCATTTTGATTTACCAATCTCAAGTTATGGCCTTTGACTTAAAGTCCCTTTTTGTTGACTTTTGAAAATGACCTATAATGTTGAAATTGATAACTTTTTGTGAGAGCATTTCTTGGACTTGAAGTATGAAGATGAGTTGTAGGAAATTTCTTTCTCTTCAAAATGAGCTTTGGATGGAATTTTTCTGATAATCCATGTGGAAGTTATGCCCTGGTCAATTTACAGTTGACTTTTTCAACTGTCCAAATAAGGAAACTTTTGCATCTTGATGATTTTTGAGCCAAGCTTTGAGAATCATGATCAAGCATTGATCAAATGATGTTTGTGGCTTCAAAATGATATGTTGACCAAAAATTTGAACTTTTGACTGCCAAATGACCATTTTGCCCCTACAGTTGACTGTAGTGCAATTAGGGTTTTTGACTGTGCAATTTTGAGCTGAATGCCTTGAAACTTGATATGAGGATGCTTGACCATATTTGTAGACATGTGAGACTTGATTGAGCTCTTGAAAACTTCAACTTCTTGATCAGAATAAAAACCCTAGTTTTGACTGCTTAGGAGGCCCTTGCACTATGCAACCCTTGGGGAACTTTTGCAGTTTGACTTGGCAATTTCTTGAAGAATATGGGAGGGCAAATTTTGGGGTACAACAGTTGCCCCTGTTCAATCTTCTTAGATCTGAGGATGCAGATTGGCTGACGTGCCTTTCGTAATCCGAAGGTAGAAGATGATTGGACACTAGAGTGCCCAGAAATTTGCGCTCACATAGTAGCAGTGTGGTGGGAATGGGCTTATAGATGCCATTTAGAGGTTGATGAATAGGATGATGGGCTTATAGATGCCATCTGGATGTTGATCGCGTAAGAGATTCCTTAGTGAGAACCTGCATACCTGCAGAAAAAATGAGTACCTGACACGTTGCAGGAGCTGATTTTCAGATGCTTGGTACAGATGTGTCCTGACTGGTTACAGGAGCTGAGTCTGGAGCTTCAAACGGTGATGAATGAACCAGGGATGGTTACTACCTTAGCGTGAACGGTAAGAGAACCTTGGGTGACTTTAACTTCAACTACGCTCGTTGAGAAAATCTTGGTGGGAATTACCATCTTCGCAGTGTCGGGAAGAGAACCAATAGGACATTATCTCAAAGAAAAACCTAAAATGGAAATCTCATGCACCGTCGGAGAGAGAACCAATAGGACATTATAATCTCAAAGGAAAACCTAAAATGGAAATCTCATGCACCGTCGGAGAGAGAACCAATAGGACATTATAATCTCAAAGGAAAACCTAAAATGGAAATCTCATGCACCGTTGGAGAGAGAACCAATAGGACATTATAATCTCAAAGAAAAACCCAAAATGGAAATCTCATGCACCGTCGGAGAGAGAACCAATAGGACATTATAATCTCAAAGAAAAACTCAAAAATGGAAATCTCATGCACCGTCGGAGAGAGAACCAATAGGAAAATATAATCTCAAAGAAAAACCTAAAATGGAAATCTCATGCACCGTCGGAGAGAGAACCAATAGGAAATTATAATCTCAAAGAAAAACCCAAAATGGAAATCTCATGCACCGTCGAAGAGAGAACCAATAGGAAATTATAACCTGATAACTTCTACTGAGTCTTCATCAGAAAAATCTGTTGGGAGTCGATTTGGCTGGACTAGAGAAGGCCTTGGACTGGATAAGAAATCTTTAGAGTCGATTAACTGAACCGGTCTAGGTCTTGAAATATGATTGAGAATTTAGCTGAATCTTTCCTGAAAGATAAAAGTCAGTCATACGCAATGTATGATATGGATCAAGCAATGATGTTCTCAACATAAATGAGATTTGTATGATATGATGCGTTATGCATGCTATAATGATGTATGTGATGTTTATGTATGTGTTTTTCGTCTAGGAAAGTAAATCCTTGACGAGTGTCGGGAAGTCACTCCTGGGCTGCTATTGAAGAATAAGCTTTTACTCCTGCTGGGGATGATAACTGCAAGAATACCGGTAGGGAGAAGATAACTCCGTTGAGGAATAAACTTGGCAAATGGAAGGTTCTGCGGGGAGAACAATACTCTAGCGACCATGCTGGGGGGTGATACTCTGTGGGGAGAGAGAGGTACTTTGCTGAGTGTTGATAATAACTTGCTGAGGATACTCTTGTTGTGTTGGAAGCGTGAGTAGACTTCGCTGGGGATAGGAAGACTGTGTCGACGACGATCTTTCCGCGACTTTTGGCTGAGGATAACCCAGTTATATCCTGTTAAGGAAATAACTCTTTAAATAAAGTCGGACGATGCGTTCGTGCTCTGCGAGGATAAGCTTCCAGAATTTACTGGTGATAAGCTTGCTGCTTGGGGAGATGGACTCCAATTTTCCTGGGGAATTAGATTGGACTCTCCTGGGGAGATTTTGAACTGTAATTTTGTAAGTTGAAAGGGGGCACATATGTAGGGTTGCCTGCTGATGAGCTCGTGTAAAACCGTATCTGAAATGGAGAAGGAACCTGGGTAGGGTTACTTTGATGATGAGTTCGTGTAAAACTTCGTTCTTGGAAAGGGAGAACCTGTGTAGGGTTTCTGGGTGACGAGTCCATGTAAAACTGCATCTTGAAGAGAGGGAACCGGTGTAGGGTTGCTTGGTGAGGTAAGTTCATGTGAAACTTCTTGATGAACCGGGGTGAGGTTATCTTGAGCTAAATCCATGTAAGACTTCTGGGGGGAACCGGGGTTAGGGTGCCGTAGGATAAGTTCGTGTAAAACTTCTTGACGAACCGAGGTAAGGTCATCTTGAGATAGGTCCATGTGAGACTCTTGGAGGAACCGGGGTTAGGTTACGGCAGGATAAGTTTGTGTAAAACTTCTTGATGAACCGGGGTTAGGTCATCTTGAGATAGGTCCATGTGAGACTCTTGGAGGAACCGGGGTTAGGTTACGGCAGGATAAGTTTGTGTAAAACTTCTTGATGAACCGGGGTTAGGTCATCTTGAGATAGGTCCATGTAAGACTTCTGGAGGAACCGGGGTTAGGTTACTTGGATAAGTTTGTGTAAAAACTTCTTGATGAACCGGGATTAGGTCATCTTGAGATAGGTCCATGTAAGACTTCTGGAGGAACCGGGGTTAGGTTACTTGGATAAGTTTGTGTAAAAACTTCTTGATGAACTGGGGTTAGGTCATCTTGAGATAGGTCCATGTAAGACTTCTGGAGGAACAGGGGTTAGGTTACTTGGATAAGTTTGTGTAAAAACTTCTTGATGAACCGGGGTAGGGTTATTTGTGATAAATCCATGTAAGATCTCTAGAGGAACCGGGGTTAGGTTGCTTCGGGATAAGTTCGTGTAAAACTTCTGGATGAACCGGGATAAGGTTACTTGTGGGATAAGTTCGTGTAAAACTTCTTCTGAAAATTGAGAAGGAACCGGTGTAGGGTTGCATGATTTTGATTAAGTGGATGATTGTCCTGTTTGGTTTCGGATGTTAACCCACAATCTGGAATTTGTAAAGGTAGATGGTAATCATCCTTATGTTGATCTTTCCTTTGTACTTTGGTTGACAGAGCAATTGGATCGCCTGGATAACTCATTATTGCCCCTGTTTCGGAGGTGAGGGAAGAGGATACCTGTGTGGGTGATTGACAAATCTTCGGGTAGCCAAGTGATGAGATACCGGAACATAGTCGTACGCTTTGATCCCTAACTTTTGCATGGACCGCCCTTTCGGGTTTTCAGTCCACCGGGATACCCATTTTTGCCCAAGCCGTCTTTTCAGGTTTTCGACTTGCCGGGTGTACAAATTTTTCTTTTTCATCCCTTATTTTGCCCGAACCCTTTTGGTTCGCCGGGAAGCCCTTATTTTTGCCTAGGTGTGTCAACCTAGCGGGTCTTTGATTACGCGTAGTATTCTTTTTCGACTATGTCCACGCTCTCAAGGTGTAGGGAGGTGCCCCTGTTGATAGTGTTGTGTTGCCCTGCTACCAGAAGATGTCCGATCGTGCAAGATTCGTTGTTGGAATGCCACCAGTGACTCGGGCGGAGGTTTGCCCCAAGCTAGTTGGCCTTGAGAGATTCCTCGAATCTTGACTGGACTGCCCCAGATGATAGACACTGATCATGCCATGCCCCTTGATTGGAAGTGTTTCTTCCACTTGAGGTGATCTCTTTGTTGAGAGGACTTTTGTTCATTAGATGTTCGTCGTGCGAATTTCTCTGTTGTTCAAACAAATAGTCATATGCAAACAAGGTTATTTTAAGAATGCAAAGGCTTATGTCTGTCTTGAAGTTTTTTTGAAAAATGCATTTTTTCAGTAAAAACAGCAAATTTTGTAAAATGTGATGTCAACTCGTTATTTTACTGCAAGCCTTAAGGAGTCAGGATACTTTTCGTAACAGTATGCTTTCGAACTAACCCATGCTTCAGCTAGGACTTTTAAGGGTTATAACGTGGCCTGGTTCATGGTTCAAGAAACAAAGGATAAAGGCTCAAATTATTTGTACCCACCCGCTCTTCGTGATGTTCTTCAATCCTAAACTCAGCCGATCGTGCGCTAGACTTTGTTTGAGTCTTTGCCTTGATGTTCCAATGATGATTCAGATATTGATGATTCATTCTGAATAGGCAGTCTTTTTTTTGTTTTTGTTGAGGGTTTGTGCGACCTCTTTCTTTTTGATTTTGCTATCCCTAAATTTTGCATGAACTGTTTCTTTTGTGATTACAGTCAGCGGGATGCCCCAGTTTTGTAAGTCTCCTTCATAGGTTTTGACTTATTGGTTTTTTATTTTTGAGATATAATGACTTCCTATCTTTATGGTTATTTAGAACCATCACTGTCTTTTGTTTCAGAAGGACTTCTTTTGATGCCATTCGTTGTGCACTTGGATCAGCTGAGAGAACTACCCTGCCCCAGGTTATGATTAAGGGTTTTAATTTTCGAAAAGAAAAACTCCTACTTCTTTGGCTCAAAGGGGTCGACGAGGGATTATCTTCCTTATAACTCCAGTGTTTAGGGATTGAAACAATGCATGTACCTCATCAGCGGGGTCTGTTCAAAAGCATACTGTAAAGATCGTGGTATCGTTTTCGTCATCCTCCCTCAAGAGGTTTAGAATTTTCAATCAAGAGTTGATCGTCACAAAAATATGAAAACAGTTTTAAGTATAGTAAACATAATTAATTCAGGACAGACATGTGTAATGCATTCATGAAATAAAAGAGTTTAACATAATAATTGTTTGTTTGAATAAGAAAAGAAAGATACAACTTGAGTTCAAATGAACAAAAATCCCTCAATCCTAGCCATGTTTTGGCAAGGGAGCAGTGATCACGTTGGGGGTCTCAGCAGGTTCAAATTCAATCTCTTTAGCATCGATCATATTCTGGATCTTGTATTTCAGCGCCCAACAATCCTCGGTATCGTGCCCCGGGCTATCAGAATGATAAGCACACCTTGCTTCTGGATTGTAGCTTCGAGAGGAGGTCTTGGGGTTTGCAGGAGGGTTGATCACTGCAATCAGGTTCATCTTCAACATGTGCTGCAATGCTTGTGACCATGGCATGTTAATGTTGGTGAATTGTCTTTTAGGCTCATCCGGCCTTCGCTGATTTCCCTTTTGTGGTTGGCGGTGTGGTGCAGAACCAGAGACCATGACTGCCCCTGCCTGTTGGTCACGACGACTTTTTTGATCGTATGCAGCATTAGACTCTTTCCTGCCCGTGTAAGGCTTTTTGTGAGTATCAGAAGATGTGGCCTCTTGAATTTTCCCACTCTTGATACCAGCTTCAATTCTTTCCCCAGTCAGAATGAGGTCGGTAAATCCTGCAGATGAATTACCAATGAGATGATTGAAGAATGGCCCGGATAGGGTCCCCAAGAACATATCAACGAGTTCCCGGTCAGTTAATGGAGGCTGTACCCTTCCAGCAAGGTCTCTCCATCTCTGCGCGTATTCCTTGAAACCTTCACTTGACCCTAGCGACATACCCTGGAGTTGGGTACGTGTAGGAGCAAGGTCGGCATTGTACTGGTATTGCTTGTAAAATGCAGTGGCGAGGTCTTCCCAGGTATGGATGTTGGCTCCATTCAGTTGATAGAACCAGTCGAGTTGAGTCCCTGAAAGACTCTCTTGGAAAAAGTGGATCCATAAGTTTTTGTCAGCTGTATAGGGCTGGATCCTCCTTGTGTAAGACCTGAGATGCAATTTAGGACAGGATGCCCCGTCGTGTTTAGCAAAGGCAGGTGCCTTAAACTTGTGCGGGATCACTACCCCAAAAGACAGACCTAGATCCTCGAAGTCCAGGCCAGGCACTTTTTGTATCTCCATAGCACTGAGCCGGTCTTCCAACTGTTTGTACCTATCCTCAGCCGGAGGGTACTATTCGTCGTTGAAATCTGTCTCATTGTCGGAGACCACTGGACTGAGAACCCTTTCTTCTTGATGACTGCCTTTCCCCACAGATGGAGTTGTCCTCTCAGCTTGATCCTGCAGGGTGTTCCCAGATCTGCGTCTAGGGCTGAACAAAACAGTCCTCTTCTTCCTATTTTCCTTCTTCAAGAGCAGAGCCTTCAGATCTTGCTGCCCCTGGGTCAAATTCATGATCAGCCCTTGGAACTGGGCGTTCTGAGCCTGGAGGGCCTTGATAGTGTGCTCGGTTGAGGATTCAGGATTCATGATGAGACTGCTGAAATAAACAGCGAAAAGGTAAGTAACCTGCAGAGAAAGGGTGCCTGTTATGCAATGATATGTATGATATGCATGCAATGATTTCAAGGACCTCGCGGGATAAACAGATTGTTAGAGTTGGAAACTGGTAACTTGATTGAAGGTACTTCATGTTGTTGAGAGTCCTTCTTCCAGGGTCAAAGGCTCACCATATCCAGTGGGTCATAGCCTCTGACTTTAATCATCATGTCTGGTTTTGATTTCCAAACAACCTTGGTTAGGGGAACCTTCTTCACGAGTCAGAGCTCACCATATCAAGTGGGTCATAGCCCCTGACAACCTTGGCTAGAGGAAAATAAATCCTCTTTGCCCCTTGCTGGGATAGTTGATTCACCATGACCTGTATCACAAGCCCTCGAGATCCTTGAAATGGGTTAGGATGTATGCAATGGTATGATGTCATGATGCATGGGGGTAATGTAAGTAACCCTGTTATGAGTCCCAATTAAGGACTGCAAACCAAAACCTGCAAGAAACTCAAGTAAAACCTGTCATGAGTCCCAGTTAAGGACTATAAACAAAACCTGCAAGTAGTTCATGTGTCAGATAGATAACAAGCATGCAAGTAGTCAAGTACGAAGGCACGCAAGTCACACAAGAGAACCCCTTAGAGTTTAAGGCCAGCATGAGGTCTGGGTATTACCCTCTTGAAGTTGGTGGGTTCATACCTGTCCTATCAAAGTAACCGGGTTCTTAGAGGATCCCAATATCATTGACTACCCTCAATCGGTCATAACTCCAGCGTTGCAATCTTTTCTTGCGGCCAGAACCATCACGAGAGTTTAGCCTCAATGGGCGTAGCATACTGCTACTGTTCTAATGGCCAAGTTGTGTCATTTAAGGTTCTAAGGTCTGTTGGTGCTTAATGACTCCTTGGAAGACCCATATTCTCCCCGTTTCAACACGAGGGATATCGGTACAGACCAAGGCGCCACACCAACGTAGCCACTGCTTCACCCATGTCGGTATACGCCGGACAGGTCCCTCACAGCTTATGCTACCTAAACAGGGTATCCCCAGATCCGGGTTAGGATCTATGTAACTCCCATGCAACCCACAAATTTAAAGCAGACAAGTCAATACAGTTGAAAACACAGTTATGAACTAACCCTAAGGTACACCTCACTTTATAAGTTTAGTCCCCAGCAGAGTCGCCAGTTCTGTGATCGGTGGATCTGGAACTGACTGTTTAACGCTGGTTCGCGAAATGTCGCGGAAGCAAGAGTCGCCACCGTCTTTTATTTTCTCCAAATGGAAAGGACAAAAGCACAGAAAAATTCCTTAAAGAGATTGCTCTCGGTTCAGGAGGTAGATTATAGAAAGGGAAGGTGTTAGCACCCTTTCTATCCATGGTTATCCATGGGCTCTTAGATACTTGCTCACTTGTGTTTTCAAAAATGGTTTGTTTGCTTTTCAATTGTGGGTTTTAAAAAGTTTCTTTGAAAATTCCAGTTCGACTCTTGTATCAGTCCTCAAGAGTGTTTGAAAAATGCTTTCGAAAGCTTTTTGAAAATGCGTTGGTGTGAAAAGTGTTTTTGATTTGTTTTGAAATTTAGAGCAAGTATCTAGAGTCGTCTACCTACCCTAAGGAATTCGTCTGTGTAAATGTCCTTTAAAATAGTGCCATCCCACCATTGAGAGGTAGGTAGCACCACCGTTGGAGGTGTTCGGGTCAATTCGAGGTTCGGGACATGGTGATCACCAGAGCAATGGGAAGACACCTTAGAAGCTACCCTCATGCCAGGTTCCCGGATCATGAGGACTTACTAAGACATCCTCTACTCGACGATCACCTTTCGAGGCAAGGCAACAGTGAGGCGTACCCTAGGGGTGGTGTGTGATTCGTGTGTCGTTTTCATTTGCATTTATCTTGTCGTGTTATGGGTGTTCTACGCTTGTTTTTATTTTTTGTCCATACATTCTTTCATGCTTTGTTTAACAGTTAAGGTATTTGCGGGAAAAGTAAAGATCTAAAGCTATTACAAAGGCGCGGGTCCACATCGCCAAAAGTTTCTCGAACCCGATTTGACAGAAAATAAATAAATAAAGTAAATAAAAAATTAAAAGTGCGAGAAATTAATTACATGGCTTCGGGAGAGATACATAAATATTTAAACGGAAAAGAAATAAGTATGCGACTTGATAAGAAATTAAGAACGAGGGCGTTGGACCCTTTTGCAAAATTAAATTAATGATTAATTAAAAAAAGGAATGTTTTTGGTATTTTTAGTATTTTAGGATTTAATGTAAAAAAGGAAAAAAATTAATTGAAATTAATACTAACCCTAATTCTAATGGCTTTTAATTTAAGAAAAATGTTGAAGTTTTTAACCTAAAAATTAACCCTAATTAATTTACAATTTTAATTATGAAAATAAATAATATTAAATATTTATGAAAGAAAAATAAAAAGGATGAAAAATTGTTAATTAAACCTAATTCTATATTTTTTATGTTTTTATCAAAAGAATTAAATTTGAAACCTAATTTTACCTAAGCTTAATCATATACAATTTAATTACAAAAATATTAAAACAAAATATTTATTATATTTTTTTCTCTTTTCTGATTTTTTATGTGTTTTAGGTTTTTTTATGGAAATAATTAATTAATTAAATAAAGCAATAATTAAGAAAATATACATAATAAAAAAAGATAAAAGAAAGAAAATAAATTGACAAACCTAGGGGGTTCAGACCCCAAATGGGAGGTATAGTCCAAGAGACCTGGCCCATTTAGCATGGCCTTGTTGACCTTTGCTGGACGCGTGCTGGCACGTTGACTCAAGTCCACGCTATTCTCTAACTCTCAGCCTTTGGATTGATCTCAAGATGGACGTGGCAAGGCCTGATTTGGAGGTGTATGGTGTACCTCAGCATGGAACCTGCATGTGAACTTTTATTGAAAAATAATATTGGGATATTGAAGACCTGGGGCTCGAACCCAAGTCATGTGCTTTACCACCAATTCTGCTTGCCAGCTGAGCCAATTGCGCGTTCTGATTAATAAACAACTAATAAATATTATAAAAGAAAACAAGAATGTTAGTGGGTCTGCGCGCGAAGATTTGAATCAGCCTATCGCCATTCGCCACGGTATCATCTTCTTCATGTTCCTGAAACACAAATAGAATGAGCAACGGTTTTAATGGCGTTCTCTTAGGCCGGTTTTGGAAAAATAGCGATTAGGCCTATGGTGTTTATAAATTGAGCGCGAGTATGGGTTCTTCTTCGTCCAAGCTTGCTGAATACATTCATGGCACTATGGTTCTCTAATTTTACGCTATTTGAAAACGCCCAATTCCCAACTCTGAAAACCCTAGAATTTGGCAATGGTGAAATCGTCTACGGCTTGCAAAAACTCAATTAAACGCATGGGTTAGCTTTAGAATCATACCAGGAACATGAATCAATAATTAAAATGTCATGAAAATGCATAAATTTGAAAACACGATTATGAATTTTTCATGAAATATTTGGAGTTCTGTATACCGATTCCTTGAGTTTTGATGAAGGTCTTTGATTGGAATACGTTCAGTGATGCTTGAGGAAGCTAATGAGATGAGAATTGTGCCTTGAAACCACCTGCAAATTAGTTTTCAGTATTGAGTTTTTTAGATAAAATTTCAAGTTTGATTTCCAGTTTTCTCAGCAGCTGCGTGTGTTTTTTGATTAGGTTTTCCTTTAGGCTTATGTACTGAACGAATTAGGTCAAGAAACTTGCTCAAAATCTCTTGCAATCATGGTTTTGAAGATTTGATTTTCAAGCTTTGTTTTTTCAATCTTTTCCATGCATTTTTGTATCAATTATGATCTAATCAATCCAAATCTTTCCTTATTTGGCTAGGCACGAATTATTGAGTATAAAACATGCACAAAAAGATTTAAAACTTTAGGTTAAGTATTTTCTATGTATTTAATTTTATTTAAATGAATTAATGTAAATAAAAATTCAAATAAATAAATAAAAAATGAAGAAATACTTCCCTTTGGGCCAAGTGGTCGTGCACATGTCATGGATGATGAATTATGGAAGAAAAATGGGCCCATTAGCATTTTTAGGTCATTTGAATCAATGTTGACTTTTCAAAATATCCAAAAATTTCCCAACTTCCACAAGGCATAACTTGCTCAATTTTTAAGCTTTTCTCATGTTCTTGGACATTTTGGAAAGGTCTTTGAGTCCTCTAACCAATTTCTTTGGTCCCATGTCATTTTGATTTACCAATATCAAGGTATGGCCTTTGACTTAAAGTCCCTTTTTGTTGACTTTTGAAAATGACCTATAATGTTGAAATTGATAACTTTTTGTGAGATCATTTCTTGGACTTGAAGTATGAAGATGAGTTGTAGGAAATGTCTTTCTCTTCAAAATGAGCTTTGGATGGAATTTTTGTGATAATCCATGTGGAAGTTATGCCCTGGTCAATTTACAGTTGACTTTTTCAGCTGTCTAAATAAGGAAACTTTTGCATCTTGATGATTTTTGAGCCAAGCTTTGAGAATCATGATCAAGCATTGATCAAATGATGTTTGTGGCTTCAAAATGATATGTTGACCAAAAATTTGAACTTTTGACTGCCAAATGACCATTTTGCCCCTACAGTTGACTGTAGTGCAATTAGGGTTTTTGACTGTGCAATTTTGAGCTGAATGCCTTGAAACTTGATATGAGGATGCTTGACCATATTTGTAGGCATGTGAGACTTGATTGAGCTCTTGAAAACTTCAACTTCTTGATCAGAATAAAAACCCTAGTTTTGACTGCTTAGGAGGCCCTTGCACTATGCAACCCTTGGGGAACTTTTGCAGTTTGACTTGGCAATTTCTTGAAGAATATGGGAGGGCAAATTTTGGGGTACAACAGCCTATTACAGGCCAACTTCGAAAAATCAATACACATCATTTTTACAAGAAACTATGAATTTTTTTTCTTTTTTTCTGTTTTGTTTTACAAGAACGTCCAATGGTTTATTCTTGACATATGCATTTGGATATGATTGTTGCTCATAAATATTTACGTGAGAAATGAAAAGACAATTGCTCGTAACTTAAGAAACAAGGGAAAAAATAAGAAATATCAAACCCAACGGTAAAGGTATCCAAAGAGTAAAGGTATCCAAAGCATTGATGTCAGAGACAACTTTGGAGCATAGTCATCAATACATACACTCCCCACAGAGTAAAGGTATCCAAAGCATTGATGTCAGCTTTCCCAAAACAGGAAGTAATCTCCCAGCCAGGGTCTTTCAGAAACCTGACATCTATATCCCCCAGCCAAACTTCATAATCGCGAGTGGATCATCATAATTTTTATCTCCCCGAGAAGAGTTTATTTCTCTGGATACAGAAGCTTAATCCCTGATAAAGCCCATTACTTCAGCTACGGAAATTCACCTTCCAAACTATTCCCCGTAGATTTATCCTCAAGCAGAGTCTCTCCCTGACAGAATATTCACAGATAACAAGGAATAAATCTCCAGTACAGTCATTTCTATTCACCATCCCCAGTGGAAGTAGAAGAACCACAATTCTCTACAACAGTCAGGAATGTTATACCCTCTAGCAGAAGCCAGGGATTTATTTTCCCAAACTCAGACATATCCCCAATAGCATTTCCTATACATACATCATAACATGTGCATACATATCATATACATCATAACCTCATTTATTTTGAAAACATCATCTCACAAGGCATTTCATGCATCACACGTATAATTAACCTTGTTATATTTTCAGGAAAGACAATTATCACCAACAGTTCCATATCTACAGACAACTAATGGAAAATCAGTTCCCGAAGATCAAACGGATCAACTAATCTCTATAACCAAAAATGAAGAAACCCTACGACCCAGGTTCCTTCTCATAAGCTATACTATCCAGGATTTCATCCCGAAGTAACCCTAATTTCCAGGTTCCTTCCCACAACCATACTATCCAGGATTTCATTCCGAATTAACCCTACGACCTATATTCCTTCTCATAAGCCCTACTATCCAGGCTTTCATCCCGAAGAAACCCTATGACCCAGGTTCCTTCCCATAAGCCCTATTATCCAGGCTTTCATCAAGAAGAAACCCTGCGACCCGGGTTCCTTCTCATAAGCCCTACTATCCCGGCTTTCACCTCGAAGTAACCCTACTATCCAGGTTCCTTCTCACAGCCCTACTATCCAAGCTTTCATTCCGAAGTAACCCTACGACCCAAGTTACTTCTCATAAGCCCTACTATCCAGGCTTTCATCCCGAAGAAACCCTACGACCCAGGATCCTTCCCATAAGCCCTACTATCCAAGATTTCATTCTGAAGTAACCCTATGAACCAGGTTCCTTCTCATAAGCCCTACTATCCAGGCTTTCATCCCGAAGAAATCCTACGACCCAGGTTCCTTCCTATAAGCCCTACTATCCAGGCTTTCATCCCGAAGTAACCCTACTATCCAGGTTCCTTCCCATAAGCCCTCCTATCCAAGATTTCATGCTGAAGTAACCCTACTATCCAGGTTCCTTCCCATAAGCCCTACTATTCAGGCTTTCATCCCGAAGTAACCCTACTATCCAGGTTCCTTCCCATAAGCCCTACTATCCGGGCTTTCATCTCGAAGTAACCCTACTATCCAGGTTCCTTCCCATAAGCCCTACTATTCAGGCTTTCATCTCGAAGTAACCCTACTATCTAGGTTCCTTCTTATAGCCCTACTATCCATGCTTTCATCTCAAAGTAACCCTACTATCCAGGTTCCTTCTCATAGACCTACTATCCAGACTTTCATTTCGAAGTAACCCTACTATCCAGGTTCCTTCTCTTTTATCTCTAGACAACAGTTTACAACACTGTAAGACCTGGACCCAACCAGATACAGTCGATTTCATAATTCCCCAGTAATCCACTGTGCAACCTGGACCCTAAACAGATATGCAGTTCACTTCCACCTCCTCAATCAGGATTTAATTCCCCATTAGAGTAATGGACAACCGAAGTTCCTAGCCTCTATTCCCCAAGACATAGACCAACATTCCTCAACGAAGTCCTCCCTAACAACAGGCATAGGAGTTCTCAGCGAAGGAATATATCATGAAATCAACATGGTTCCAAATGGCATCTGTAAGCCCATTCCCGATATTGTCGATCACCATTCACTTCATGCGAGTGCAAATTTCTGGGTACTCTAGTGTTCAATCATCTTCTACCCTCAGATCACGAAAGACAGACAAGCCAATCTACATCCTCAGGTGTACGAAGATTGAATAAGGGAAGCTGTTGTACCCCAAAATTTTCCCTCTCATTTTACTCAAAACATACTCCTAGAGGTCCTCAACGTTTCCAAGGATGCCTAAGGATTGACCAGACAAATCCGAATTTTTTTTTTGAATAACCAAGTATTAAAAAAAATTCGCAAATAACCGCGTTTCGGAAAAAATTACGCAAATAACCATGTTTCAGATGACTCCCCAAAGGAGGAGCCATCTCACTTGGCGCCTACTCCCATTTTTTAAGGGGAGGCACCATCTCACTTGGCGCCTATGTGCTTAGGGCATGCCCTAAGCCAAGTGAGATGGCGCCTATGTGTATTTTTAGGGCAAAATTTGATTTTTTTTGTCCGGTGCGTTGCGTATTGGATACAGGATCAACAAAATGGACTTTTTATTATAAAAAAAAATTACGTCCAACTGTATTACATTAAAAAACCAGATAAAAAAACCAGATAAAAAAAAAGATAAGAAAAAACAGATAAAAAAAACAGAAAAAAAACAGATAAATCAGTGATCCCCCAGAACCCGGTAATGAGCCCCGGTTCCGCATCCCCGTCCTCGCCTTTCTTGTGTTAGGTGTCGTCGCGTTTCCTGCTGCGGCAGGGTCGATGGCCCAGCGAAGTCAATGCGTTCCAGATCCATAAAATCAGTCAGATCTCCATATCTAGAAGATCCGCTTTGGTACAGTCGGTTACCCATACCCTCAAAGTTTGGTCGTGTTGGCCGTGGGTGGGGTTCCATGGTGGGTCTGTAGCATTGGTCGTTTGAGTACGGTGGGTAGAAAGGAAATGGATCTTGGGGTGTTTGGTATTTAGGATGTTGGGTGGTTTGGTGATATTGTGGTTGATGGTAGGCTGGGTCGGTTTGTTCGTAATCTTCTGACATTCCCATATCAGGGTTAAGGGTGGATGTTGAGGGGCCCATATTGGGATATACGGAAGACTAAAATTGTGTGTGGGGTATGCGGGTGTGTTGGTATTGTGATTGGTATTGTGGTTGGGTGTGAGGCATATGGGGGTATTGGTAGTGAGGTGGTGATTGTGGTTGGTTGTGGGGCATTTGAGTGTAATTGTGTTGTGGTGGGGACTGTGGTTGGGTGTTTGTGGTTATGTTTCTTCTTGGGGGTTGGTGGGAGGTTGATGGGTTTTGGGTTTGTTGTTGGGGAAACGAGGGTTGTGCCCATTGTGTGCGTGGGTCAACCAAGTACCTTGGATGAGACACGTGCATTTCAGGGTTACTAACCGACCTGTACCAAGATAAATATTGATCCGCGTGTCGCATATTACCATGATTAAGGAAAACCGGGAATTGCAAGACATAGCGGTGACGCCTCTGCCACATCTTACACCATTCCGGAGCGAAGTCTTTCCAGTTGGTAAGACCCCACTGGGCGTCGACCCTTTTGAGATGCCATGGGGACAAACAAGTTGGATCACTTGGTATCTCTTGATGCATTCTGAACTGCATCTTCACACGGTCGCTGTGGTGCATCTCCACAATGTTGAACCGAATGATTGCAGTCTTCGCGGTCCAAATTGCTGCATCCTCCGGGTTTGGATCATGGCCCAAACCCAAATATGGTCTCCAGACGAATTGCGATAAAATTTAAATCAGGTTAACGAAAACGTAATGTATAAATAATTTAAATGAAGAAAAGTTTAAAGGTACGACGTACATCATCCGGGCCTAAGTGATCCAACAGATTGCAGTATAGTGCGACATTGAATCTTGGATTCTTGCCGTAATCCATACCCCTCACGCAATACCTAAAGGAAATGAAAAACATTTTATTTTTAGCATATATTTGGTGAAGAGATGAATAGTAATAAATGATATAACTTGATGACTTACTATCTTGCGACGGGAAAACGAAAGTGTTGTTGTTGACGGGGTTTAAGGACTCCATCCTCCACCAACCCCATGCTTGTAGTAAAAAAGCGCACCCATAAAATGTACATTTTTCCTTGACTGCATTTTTGCACAAGGAACTGTATAGGTGGGCTAAAACTGCAGAACCCCAACTATACTTTTTTGTTTTTTCAAAATCCCTAAGTAAATATAAATACATAAAATTTAAACTATTTCCCGTACTTTCTGGAAATAAAAAGGTACCAAATAGTATCATAAGATAAGTTCTGGATTTTACTACCCTGTCTTGCTCAGAGGAATTTTCGTTTAATTCCAAACTTGCATAATGACTTTTAAGCTTAGTGAGTAGTATTCCCTGACCTCTCGCACCACCACCTTCAACCATATCCCTGCCCAACAGTTCTTCACACTGAGAGTTGGGTTGTTGAACCGACCCGTTCACGGCCGTACCATCGATAGGGAGACCTAGTAACATGTACACATCCTCTAGCGTGACGGTACATTCACCTATTGGTAGGTGAGATGTATGGGTCTCTGGTCTCCACCTTTCTAACATTGCAAGAATGAACTTCGAATCAATTGTGCAGTTGGAGATCTTTATAACATGTCCAAAACCTGCATATTCCAGATATGGTACGCTAAATGGGTCGGGAGCTAGGTAGTTGTGAGAACGGATTCTGAATCTTTTGGTATCCTGAGTTCACAATGTAAAAGGTGTAAGATTAAGTAAGATGAACAAAGCATTATCTGAAGTATGAAAAATGTATAACCAAAATAGAAACTTACAAATGCGGCAATGTTTTCCCTTGTGCCTCTGTGAGAGTCGCCCATTGTTAGAAGAGCCATTATTTAAAATGCTTGAGATTATGAAAGACTTAGGAAGTGTAAGAGAGTATGAAAGACTTAGAAAGTGTAAGAGATTATTAAAGATTTCATAGCAGAGAGTGAGACTTGTGTGGGTGTGAGAGATGTATGATATGGTCTGTATTTATAGGCGAATAAGAGGTGTCTTTGGTTGCAGGCTAGGCTCAGGCTACGTGAAAACCTTTGGGATTCCATGCCTGAATGCATGTAACCCTATTGGAGGTGATGGGAGGATACTTACAACATACAGTGTAGGGGCAGAGTAGGCGCAGGCTAGGTGGCAGCCTAGGGGGTTACATATCTGCATGCATGTAACACGATTGGACAGTAAGGGAGGCGCCATTGGACTTGGAGAAAGAGTACAAAAATGAATGGTGTCGCCATCCCAATTGGCGAATAAGAGGTGTCTTTGGTTGTAGGCTAGGCTCAGGCTACGTGACAGCCTTTGGGATGCCATGCATGTAACACTATTGGCAGCCTTGGGGGTTACATCCTTACTTAATTGAAATTCAGTATGAGATTTTTAGTCTTACGTTTATCATAACATTGATTCACTTAATCTGTCAAATCTTCCAACCTCCAAACGTTCTTACCTTCAAACCTTACAACATTTCAACCTTCAAACCTTACAACATTCCAACCTTCAAACCTTCAAACAACCCTACGCAATGGCCTCTGCACCATAATATGTCGTCAAAGCACATTTCAACGGTGAGACATACATTTGTACCACCACTGGGTTTTTGTTTAGAGACACAGACAACATCCGATTTCTCTTAAACGGGAAAGCCAATTTCTCGTACTTCAAAAAACGATTGGAGGCCAAACTTGGACGAGGCTCGGTGACCCAAATATTTTATCAGAATCCAGTTTTTTTTTTGGAAACAACCAAATAATTTTTTATAAGGTTGAAGTTCAAGATGACTAGGATCTCCAGAATATGTTTTCCAGCCATGTGTATTCTGGGTACGACTTTATTGAGTTGTACATTATGCTGCGAGAGCCTCAGGTGACACAAGTGGTTGATCCTTTGGAGAATGAACAAGCTGAGGTAGATGCAGTTGATGAAGAAGAAGAAGATGACGAGTTAGAGTTTGATGAAATGGTGAATGATGATTCCGACGATGATGGCATACCTAGTATTCCTGCAAACGAGATCTACACACCACCTCCGCACATGACAAACTTCAACATGGGCGAAGATGAACCGTCTACTGAATTATTTTTCAATCTATATATGCAGTCGGATGAAACTTTAAAAGAGAAGGACAAGTTTCACAATAGAGAGGAATGCATCAGAGCCATAAAAAATTCCACATGCTCAACTCGGTTGATTTTAAGGTGGACCGTGTCAACCCAGAAAGGTACAAGATCAAGTGTGTCCACCCTGACTGTATGTTCAAGCTAACTGCATCATACAGATTAAGAGGTGACTGTTGGGTGATATGTTCCATGACTACCCACACTTGTGTAAGTTCTACCCAATCACAGGACCACCAAAAACTTAACTACGATCTCATCTGTCAAGAAATCCTACCACTGGTCAGCAACGACCCATCTTTAAAGGTGAAAACAATCATCTCCCACATCACCACGGTTTTTAACTACACTTCGTCTTACTGTAAGGCGTGGTTAGCAAAGACTAAGGCGATTGAAAAGGTGTACAGAAACTGGGAGGAGTCATACCAAGAACTTCCTCGCTACCTGAATGCACTCAAGACGTATTCTCCGGGTATTATTTACGTTCTGGAAACAGTGCCAGCATACGCCCAAGATGGTAGTCTACTAAACGGCAGCGGAATATTCAGTCGAGTGTTTTGGGCATTTCAACCTTGCATCACAGGGTTTGCATCATGCAAACCAATTATACAAATTGATGGGACTTGGTTGTATGGGAAGTACAAAGGCACGCTACTGATGGCAGTTGCACAAGATGGCAACAACAACATTTTCCCCATTGCCTTTGCCCTTGTCGAGGGGGAGACCGGTGGTGCTTGGAGCTTTTTTCTGAAAAATATGTGGACACACGTGGCTCCTCAACCAGATCTCCATTTGATCTCGGACAGACATGCCTCCATTGAAAGTGCCTACAATAATCCTGCAAACGGTTGGCATGACCCTCCTTCTACGCATGTCTATTACGTTAGGCATATCGTCCAGAATTTCACGAGGGAGATCAAGGACAAAACATTAAGGAAAGAAGTTATGAATGCGGGATATGCATTGACATAACCCACATTCAAATATTACCGCAACGAGATCCGTTTGTCAAATCCAGAAGCCGGTAGGTGGATCGACAATATTCTGGTGGAAAAATGGACTAGGTCATACGACAATGGCCAAAGATGGGGGCACATGACAATGAATCTTATTGAATCGATGAATGCGGTATTCAAAGGCATACGAAACCTCCCGATCACTGCTTTGGTAAAATCTACGTATTTTAGGATGGCTTCTTTATTTGCCAAAAGAGGTGAAATATGGAATGCGGTGTTGCAATCTGGACAACTATGGAGTGAAAGCTGCATGAAATACATTAAGGCAGAAAGTGCCAAAGCCAACACTCATATGGTTATACGGTTTGACCAACACAGCCACAACTTCATTGTGAAAGAGACAATCGACCACAACGAAGGCCTGCCAAGACAAGAATATAGGGTCATGCTACCTTCTCGTTAGTGCGATTATGGCAGGTCTCAAGCATTTCGTATGCCTTGCTCTCATGTCCTTGCCGCTTGTGCTCATACCCATCAAGACGCACTACAACTTCTGTCAAATATTTACAAATCTGAAACATTGCTCAATGTTTACAACAACAACTTTCCTTTGGTAGCAAAACCAGATTATTGGCCTGCATACGGTGGCGAAATAGTGTGGCACAATGACCAAATGCGAAGGAACAAGAAGGGTCGTCCAAAAATTAAGCGCATCACAACAGAAATGGGCGATCTTGACAAGCTGGAAAGAAAGTGTGGTTTATGCCGTCAGGTCGGACACAATCACAAAAATTGTCTGAATTGGGTGTCTGCCTCGACCATATAAAAATTGTAATACATAAAATCTTTCCTTAATTATGTTGTAAACATTGGGTTTTTCCATTAACAAACTTTTCTACAATAAATATTGCGCGTACAAGAAAAATTAACGATATTTCATCTACGAAATTACAACTGTTAACACAATTTCATCTGACCCATGCATCATCAACATTACATCGCTGTCTGTTTTGACTTCCTCCAACCATACATTAGGTCTTCCTGTCGCATGTGAGGTTGTTGTTCGTTTTCGCTGGATCCTTCGAATTTTTCCCCCTTCGCAATGTCTCCATCTAGCCATCACATCAACTCCCGCTTCAGACGCTCCATGGAGTGAATATGCTAGAAATTCATTTTCATCGCAGGTTTTGTGGCGGAGAAGATAACGTAACCATCTCTGCTAAAAATCACGGGCGACGTCATGGCGCAAGTAACAGAGTAAAAAATAAAAAAATAGTGCGAGAAAGTGTGCGAAATTTCGGAGAAACAGACGAATTATTTAAAAACAGCATTTTGCCATAGTTTTGCCCTAAGAGTCAAGTGAGATGGCGCCTCCTCTCACTTTTAAGGTGCATGCGCCATCTCACTTGGCTAAAAGTGAAGGGAGGCGCCAAGTGAGATGGCGCCTAGGGCAAAACTAGGGGTGGAGGTGCCAAGTCAGATGGCTCCTCCTTTGGGGAGTCATCTGAAACATGGTTATTTGCGTAATTTTTTCCGAAACGCGGTTATTTGCGAAATATTATTTTAAGACTTGGTTATGGTAAAAAAAAATCGAAAAATACTCCTCCTAAGACAATGAACCTCAAACTAGGGTTTCCATTTTCATCAAGATGGGTGAACTCCAAAGGTCTCAAATATTTTCCATGGTCCTAATATGTTCTCAAGAGCATCCATGTCAAGTCTCATGCCTTGCACAAGAAGTTTGCCCAGGCATCTGCTCAAATGCCTGAAAATCAACTATGTTAGGTCATAAGTCAACAGTGACTCACATACAGTCAAACTTCAAGATTTTTGGTCAACATAAATACTTTTAAGTTATATCCATCATTTGATCAAGGTTTGATCATGATTCCCTAAGGAATGCTCCTAATTCATTAAAACTCAAAAGTTGCTAAATTAGGATTTCTCAAGAAAAGTCAACCAAACTTTGACCAAGCATAACTTCCTCATACTTTATCAGAAATTTCTCATCCAAGACTCATTTTGAAGAGAATCCAATTACATACAACTCATATTCAGCCCTCAAGTTCATGAAATGCACTCATGGAAAGATATGAATTCATACATTATAGGTCATTCCAAAAAGTCAACAAAAACACCTTTTGGGTCAAAGCTACTTACATGAACATGGAAGATCCACTTGTCATGAAACCAAAGAGGTTGCTTCGGGGACATCCTAAGCTTTCTAAAAAGTCTAAGAACACCCACTTAGGGTCAAAATTGAGAGAGATATGCATTGTCAAAATTGACCATTTTTGGAGAATTGTCAAAAGTCAACAATGCCCAAATTTGCATTTTTTGGCAAATGGGCCTAACTTTTTATGCTTTCATCTTGCTCCTAGCCTAGTCCACGACCCATAAACCCTTCCATACATCATTTGTTTATTTATTTGATTTATTTTGATTTATTATTATTTTAAATCCAAATTAAATCAGATAAATGATATAAAAATATTTTTGGATGATTTAGCATTAAAGAATGAAGGTACGAGCTGTATGTTAGCAAGCAAAGCGTGCAAGTCTTGATTGAATTGAAAAAGGCATGATTTGGCCAATTTTGGAAACAAAGAATATGACTTAAAGATCAAAGATTTTGCTCATCAATTCCCAAGATTGGATCCAAAAATATTAACCTAATTGGATTCAATACATATATAAAAGCTTGTTGAAACCTAGGAGGCAGAGAGAGAGGCGCAACTAGTGAAAAATAACAAGAACAACCTTGAGTTTTTTTGAAAAAAAGCTAGAATCGGATTTTCAGTTACAGTCCCATTCAAGCAATCTCAAGGCCGACAACACGTTCCTGGACGCCTTCTAAAGCCAGCAGCATCGATTCCACGCATCAAGGCACCCCCATTTGCCTCCAGATACTCACAGTTTGATCGTTTTTCCTTCAATCTTGATTGTGCCCATTCACGCGTTATACATGCTATTAGAATATATTTCCGTGTTCGTGATCATCATATGAAGGTGTTTGAATATTCTAATTTGAGTTTCAGTGCAGGAATGGGATTATGCCATTATTAGGGTTTGGAAGCTTGAAATTGGGGTTCTTGTTTTCAAGACAAACTGGAGGGAATTATGGGTATTAATGGACTCGGGATGAAATTCCTGATTGATCTTTTATATTCTTAGTGATTTATATTTCCTGTATCACGTTCTTGAGTAACGCAGGGTTATAGCTACAAACCAAATCTGTCACTACAGTTTATAGTGACAGAAATCTGTTGTAGGTAAAAGTATGTTGCCTAACAGAACAGATCAATGAAAGAGACAATGAGGTGGCCAACCCTCATTGGCCGGTTTGAATTCACGTGCGCTTTCCTAGGCGTAGCATTTGATTTCCTTTATATTCTAATTGTTTTATTATATGTTCAAACAAGCGCTCCAGCACAGATGGCAAAGGGTAAGGTGTTTGAGAGGGAGGACCTGGGTTCGATCCCAGGCCTCAACATTTTCTTATTTTCCAATTTGTTTGTTCCAGATCTAGCGCACTTCATTACCCATTGCCCATCATACATCCTCAGATCTCACCGTCAGATCTACCTCCAGTCCAATCCAACGCATCAGGGTTGCATCCACATTGTGCATCCTCTGAAGATAGCAACATGGAATCCCCACGCAGGACAATTGGGCCAACAAACTGGGCCTTGGCATATTCAGGCAGCACACCCCCTGATTTGCTTACAACATCAGGCCTATTTTTTTTTTAATTCTATTCTTTTTATTTATTCTTTTTTCTTTTAATCTATTATTTTAACTACTTTCACAATAAAAAATCCTTTTTTAATTAAATCAGAAAATCATAAAACTACAAAAAAAGTATTAGGTTTAGTTTGTTTAAAAAATATTTATCTGCATTTAATTAAATAATTTAATTAGATTAATTTAAACATTTTTTGAAATTAAAATTTAATAGAAGTTAGGTTTAATTCCAACCATTCTTCTCAATAAAAAATATACAAAAAAACATTTTTTATTAATTAGATTTCTTAGGTCCTAATTTGTTCACGCTTTAACTTTCGCGCGCGTCTTTACTTTCGTTATTTTTATTAATTATTGTATTTGTTACGAGTATGTAATAGTTAATTAGGTTTACTGTTTCACATTTATCATTTTTCCCCGGTTTTTGATTATGCAATCCCCTCCTCAAAGCCTTGTAATGACTAGGGTTTTAATCTCTCGCTTTTAATTTCCGCAACTATTAAACTGCTAGATGTATGGATAATAGGATTGCATGCAAAAGATAAATGATTAATACAGTAGAAAAACCTAATTGTGAAAAGATAATTAACTAAAAAAAGGCACACTTGCACATGCTCACCCCTAGGGTTTGTCCCCACTTGGTTGCCTAGGAAATAATGGCCGTGTCCCTCGAATGTAGGGATACCTTAGCGATGACCCACAATTCAAAATCGTCATAAAGATCATAGTCCCTACTTGTCCCTCGAGTTACCTACGAATTGATCTTATGACGATAGTCCCTTCGAAATGCTAAGGTATCCTTACTTGTTGCCTTCAGAGACCATTTAGTCCCTTCGAACGTCCCTTTAAAATTCCAACGACGGAGCTACCTACTCCTTAATAGTAGGATAGCACTGTCTAAAGGAAATAAGAAAACGAACAGACTTTTTTCGAGTAGGTAGAAAACTCTTAAGTACTTGCTCAAAACAAAAACTTTTCACACAAACACTTTTCAAAATAGTTTTCAAAACAACTTCGTCACACTCTTGAGGACCGATACAAGGGTTATCACGAAGTGAACAAAACTTTTTCAAAACAAGCACACACAAGAAATTTTAAAAATGAGCAAGTACCTAAGAGCCAGTGGAAAACCACAGATAGAAAGGGTGCTAACACCTTCCCTTTCTATAATCTACCCCCTGTACTCAGAATCTCTCGAAAAAAGGTTTTTTTTTCTGTTCTTTTCCCTTTCCTTTGTTGGATGAAATAAATGTCGGTGGCGACTCTTGCTTACCGCGACATTTGCAAATACAAAATGCAAACCAGTATAACAGTCGGTTCTGCCACCGTGTCACAACTTCCTTTTCATACTCTACCCTAGGCCTTATCATGTGGATAAGGCCCTCATCCATCATCTCCTACAAATCAGCCTTTATCTTGTCACAACCCTGTATATCCGTACTACAAATAGCACAACCAGCATGGTCATGCATATAGTAGCTAAATTCAGAGGTCTGCATGCATTTTTACTAAATCTCCTCTAACCAAATTAATATAAAAAATACGGAAGTCTCCTGGACAACCAGAAACCATGCTCATAACATTTTCTCCTCCATGCTTTGGTAAAGGATTGTCTTTCACATTAGGGCCGACATCCTTGAAAGATAAGACCCCAGACTTCACCAATTTTTGTACTTCAGTTTTGAAAGGATAACAGTTCTCAACATTGTGCCCTGGTTCTCCCTGATGAAAAGCATATGTTTGGTATGCCTTGTAATACCAAGGCAACGGTGATGATACAGCGAGAGGTGGTATGGTCTGAACCAACTTCTTCTGAATTAACGTCGGGAGTAATTCTGTATAACTCATAGGAATAGGGTCATAACTCTCATGTATCTGATTATACCCTTGATTCCCCTGATGGAATGGTCTCTGATAAGAAATGGTGGTTGGAGCAACACCAACAACTGGAGTTACTGAGGCAACTTGTTGATGACGCTGATAATTTCTTCTAGGAGGATTAACCCTCCTCTTTTGCATAATAGCATTTGTATCTTCTTCCTCCTTTTTGGAAAACTCATAGGATGGATTCTTAGTACTTCCAGAACTTTCACTTTTTGTTAAACGACCCTCTCTTACAGACTCTTCTAAACGGATACCCATGCCCACCATTTCAGTAAAGTCACTTGGCGCACTTGCTACCATCCTCTCATAGTAGAAAGCACCCAGAGTCTTCAAGAAAATCTTAGTCATCTCCTTCTCTTCCATGGGAGGAATCACTTGGGCGGCTACTTCACGCCATCTTTGTGCATATTCTTTGAATGATTCCCCGTCCTTCTCGACCATGGCCCTGAGTTGATCACGGTCAGGCGCCATGTCCACGTTGTATTTGTATTGTCTGATAAATGCTTCTCCCAAGTCGTTGAAAGTATGGATATTGACGCTGTCCAAACTCATATACCACTTCAATGCAGCACCAATCAAACTATCTTGAAAAAAGTGAATTAGCAGATGCTGATCATCAGTATGCATAGACATTCTTCTTACATACATAACAAGATGAGCACGAGGACAAGTGTTGCCCTTGTACTTCTCGAATTCTGGGACTTTAAACTTCACAGGTATCTTGACATTCGGGACCAAGCATAAATCATTCACATTCTGCCCAAACAATTCCTTTCCCCTGAGGGCCTTCATCTCGATCTACATCTTGTCAAACTGATCTTGAAAATCATCCATTCTATCATAGAGACCCAAGCCTTCACTTGGTGGAGGAAAAGGATGACACATATCATCATTAGCAAATGGGACCATATTCACCGAAGGAGGTGAATCAGGAGCAACATGCACCACAGGAGGTGCAGGAGTAACAGTAGTCTGAACAACTGGAGTATCATGAGGACCAAGATTGAAACCTTCAGGAGCAAAGTTCTCTGGTATTCCCCATGGACAACCTTGAGGCATGCGATTCTGAACAACAACTGGAGTAGAAGACACAGGAACATTCGGAGCTTCAGTAGTAACCCTTGTCTTTTGAGGTTGAAAACTCGGTGGCTGATTCTAAGAAGCCACCAAAGATTCCATTAGAGCAATGAGATTGGCCATGCCGACCTTCAGAGCAGAAACTTCCTCGCGCAGCTCGCGATTCTCTTGTTCTAAGTTGTCTATCTTCCTTCTGAAACTAGCTCGAGTATTGTAGTGGTGAGACAGCTTGCTGAACAAAGTAAAGAAGCTTCATAAGACACCTGGATATGCATAACAAATGAAAGAAATATGTGCAACATGATGCATGATATGCAATGCACATGATTTATTTTATTATTAATATTTCAAGGGACTTAAATATTTATAGACACATTGCAAATATCAAAGTAATAACACATTTGAAATACTGAAATTTTTTATTATAACTTCAAAATGGATTACAAGCTTCAATAATCCCAAGTACAAGATGAAAATAAAATCTAAAACCCTAAGAAGTAAAGCTGATGGAGATCACTCTATACGCTAGCGCTTCCCTGTAAGCCTGGTAATCCGAGCTTTCAACCTCTGGTTTTCTTCCGCATATCTGGTGGCAACCTCCTTCCAATCATCTGAATCATGAAGTGAACAACGATCATCTGACTGAGGCTTAGAGGAAAATAAATCCCCTTGCCTATGCATCATCTCTACAGCCCGACTCTCAAGAATTACAATCAAGTCATCTTTCTCCTTCAAGTCTGCTCTACGGGAAATCTCTAAAGTTTGGCACTTATTCTTCCAAGCATCCTTTTCCTGCTGCATCTTGACCAAAGCAAGTTGTAGCTCTTCCACATCGTCTAATAAGGGAGGAGTGGTCTTCACAAACAAATCAGGCATAGGTGCTTCCCGAGAATACAGAATATTCAACTGAATAGCTCTCGTTTGGAGCCACTGAAGATAAGGCTCCAAAGAAACAACCCCTCTAGGTCCCAAGTCTTTCCTACTCTTCCTATGAATGTGACGCCAGGCCTTCACAATCTGCTCCCTAGCTTTGTTATGGTCTTCTCCCTCCTTCAGGAAGAAACTACTAAAATGAATACTATTTGGTTTATCCCTCATTGGACAACCAAGTTGTCGTCGTGCAAGAACAGGGTTGTAGTTAATTCCTTCCTTTGTACCAAGAAGAGGTACATTGGGGAAACTACCACAACTGTCGATAATCTCTACATCCTGGTAAGCCCGATGATACCAATCAATATCTGAGTGAGTAAGTGCCTTGATCTTAGGAGCCCAACAGGGTTCCTTCCTGACATCCCAGAAAGCATCAGACTGAGGCATATGAGAAATAAACCACCGGTACAACAGAGGCGTACAACAGATAATCATCCCCCCATGATAAAAATTATGAAGATGAATAGAGTAATAAGCATCACCCAACAATGTAGGAACTGGATTTCCAATCATGAAGATCCTGATAGCATTAATGTCAACAAACTTATCCACATTAGGAAATAAAAACAACCCGTAAGCAAGTAGAGCAAAGATGGCCTCAAAAGCAGTTGTACTCTTCATCTTGGCAAAGTAACGAGCTTTCTCCAATAAGAACTGAGCTGGTAATCCTCTAATCCCTCCTTTAGTAGTCATATGGGCTTCAACCTCAAACTTCCCCAGATGGATCAAAGCAGCAATCTCGTGTGGTTTTGGCTCACCCTCCAAACCAGTAAAAGGAATACGATCGGTAACAGGTAAATCCAACAGATAAGAATACTCCTCTAGTGTAGGCATCAACTGATAATCGGGGAAATTAAAGCAATGATACATCGGATCATAGAACTGGACCAAGGTCGAGAGAATACCCTCCTTCATCCTAAGCTTCATGAGAGGAATGATGGATCCATACTTCTTCTGAAAATTTGCAAAACACTCAATCTCGGGAATTAGACTGATCAACTCATCTATCTTGGGATCTTTGAAACTGTATTTTCTGGTCTTTCTTTTTCCAGAATCCATGGTCAAAAGGTACTTGAGATATTCACAAATGGACAACTTTTAAGTCCCTTGAAATAAAATGTCTTCAAAAGATGCTTATGAGTGCATGGATGCATGATGCAACAATCACACACAAGATCACAAACATATGGTTCATAGGTTCAACGTCACGAGCCTGAGGTCGAAGGTACTACCCATAAGGTATGGTCTAAAAGTTATCACCTGCCGAACAAGGTTCTAGAGGTTCCCACAGTCTACATCCTTCCTTCGGGTATTACCAACTTCCTGATTAACTCGGTAATTAGTAATATTCTCAAGAAAAACTCGTCCGAGCGTAGTATCGCGTGAAAACTATTTCCGAATTACTCCGTCATAGCTTATGCACTACACCTAAAAGTCCAAGATGGGTTAGGTATTCTACGGTCCTCAGCTTCAATAGGCTCCCAGGTCGAAAGCAATACGTCTTCCCGATTACTCGGTAAACGACACTACAGTCAAAGGGGCCTCCACTGAGTGGGGGATCTCATGCCTCCTTTTTTGGGATTACTCCCTTAAATTTAACATGACTATATCGCCCGTCCTATCTTAAAGTTTGCCCAAGTCCAAGTATAGGACTTATAAGTAATCACCAAGCACCCTGAAAACCAGGAAAATCCAGACAAACATATGCAACATATAACACATAAACAACAATAGCACAAATAAAGATATAAACAAAGATAGGTTTAACCCACTTAGGGATGGACCAACAAGAGGTCAATCTGTCCCTAGTGAAGTCGCCATTTTTTTGTAGTGGTAGAAATGTTTAAGACTAAGCCATTGGATTGACTAGACTTATACAAATCAAAATAAAAATCGCCACCGCGCTTTATTGTTTCCAAAGGAATGGGAAAAGAGAGAATAACCCAAAAAGAGGGGGAAAGATTCAAGGTAAGGGGGTTGGCTATGCAAAGGGAAGGTATTAGCACCCTAAACATCCACGGTACTCCGCATGAACCTCTTTGTAAAATCTGTATATTTTGGCTATAAAACGTTGTATGTAAAATAGATGGTGGAGGTGAGAAAAGAAATATATTTTTTATAATTTTTGCACCCACCGCGGTTGCGAACCTTTAGTGCCTACATACCACTGTTCATGCAATAGGGGATCAGGGTACACGTAGTTCACCTTTTAAAATTAAAAAAAAACACAAGTGTGTTGGTTAACTTTATGAGATAAGACATCATCGTCACTGTCCGTGTGGAAAACATACTTACTACCCACAATTATGAGAAATGAGAATTTGTATCATTGCAAAGTGGAGGATATGGCTTGGATTTTAAAATCAACAATGCCTCACTCAACACCCAAGTGGAAAATATCTCACTTCACTATATATTGTAGAAGTATAGTTGTTTGCATCACTACAAGGATTGACAAGAGTCTAATCTTTTGAGAAAGGTTTTAAAATAAAAATCCAAAATGGAAAAATGGTTTGAAATGAGATTGATTGACTTTTAGTCTTGAGAGAACCAAACTTCAAATGTATTAAGTTTTCACAAAAATTGGGCAGAGTAACGGCTGTATACGGGTGAATTCCAGATTACAAACAAAGTATGTAATCTCAATAACCTGCACATAAAACAAACAAACAACCTAATGTCTTAAGGTAAACCTCAAGAACTCCATACAAAATATTAATTAAGGTCACAAGGTCTCCAACATAGGTCAAGGTTTCTAATCCTAAGTCCAAGAAGTCCAATACTCCACAATGCCAAGGATAGTAATCAAATAGTCCAAGTATCATTAAAGTTTTTTATGGTTCATGTTTATTATTAGGTATCTTACAAAAAATAACTCAAGTGAGCAAAATAAAAATAACAAGAATATAAATGCTCAAGTGAGCAAAATAAAAATGGCATGAAATGTAATTCTTAAAGTAAATGGTACATAAAGCATAAAAATAAAAGCATAAAGTAAAAACAATTTAATAATTAGTGGTTAGTTGGATGACCATCTTGAAACTTGCATTTGGAACTCATTAAAGGATTGGTAGAACCAAAGCCTCCACAAAACAAGTTGCATTTGCTTTTTGTCAAGTATATCATCCATTTGGAATCCTCAAAAGTACTATTTAATGATCAACGATGTTTAAGTGATCTGCATTGACCAAAAGTGTTGTAGATCCATTAGAGGATTGGTAGAACCAAAGCCTCCACACAATGAATCTCAAGGTTATTGGATCAAAGAGATAAAATTAACATACTTGGGTTTGCAAATATAGGTTTGGGCCACAAATGATTATTTATTCGAATCAGGACAAAATTTTGCGCTATGTTAAGCAATCGCAAGTGGACTTATATAGAAGTCGCACCTATTTTGAGACCGACCAATAGCAATCTATGAACCATTTGTTTTGAGACATGATATAGAGATCATGCTCCAATAACACTTAGTGCAATAAGAAAAGGATAAGATGAAGAAGGGTGGGAAAGAATATACAAACCACATTTGAATTAAAATTTAATCAAACTATTATTAAAATCATTCATCTATTTTTGTGGAGTTAGACTCAACACCATGGATCCAATGATGTTAATAAAGTTCATGATAAAAAATTCAACCCAAGATCAACAAGAAAATAATCACAAAATAATATTGCATTTAATATATACATTAAAAAAGGTTTTAAAATGTTTTAAAATAGAAATAAGAGATAAAAATATGAACTATGTTCAAATTAATCAAGAAATATGAAGACCATAGAAAAATCAGAAATGAACTCAAATATTTTTATAAAAATTTTGGTAATTTTTTTAAAGTCAGAAACTATTTTTAAAATTAAAAGCAATGAGTAAAATAAACCAAAAATGATAAAAAATAACAAAGTCAGAAAATAAAAAATAAATGAGGTCACCAATATTTGTTACAATATCATTGGATCATTCCATATTTTTTTTCCAGAATTTTAAAATGCATAAAAGTATTTTTAAACATTTAAAACAATTCAAATAAAGTGAAAATTTATAAAAAATATCAAAACACAAAATAAAATTGTGAAAAAATAAAAATCAGAAAGAGAAAAATCAAAAATGTTTTTCATAATGTTTTCAGATTTTTTGGACTTAAAATGAATTTTCTATGATTTTTTGAAGTTTAAATCAATTAAAATAAAAATCTGAAAATAAAATATCAAACCAAAAAAAATGGGCCATCTGATCATTGTCAAAAAGCGTTAGTAAACATATCAAGTGGACCTGGCGCGTTGTGCATGTTATGGACTTTAGTGAATAAAGCACTGAATCAAATGTAAAATCAGATTTTCCAAAAAAACAAATGACATGCCATCATTGGTTGGAAGATGACACATTGGTCATCTTCAACCTCCAGCCAACATGAAATTGCAGGTCTCTCAAACTATAAAATCATAAGCTCATACCTATACCATTTACTTCGTCTCATCAAGACGAAGACAACCAAACTTCGCGAAATATGTATATAAACTATAGATCAAGCAATTTAGAAGAGAAGTTTTGAAAAGGGATTTGAAAATTCATGGCCAAAATGTGTTTCCAGATAAAAGCAAGTGTTGCAACTAGAACCAAGGTAATGAGAGCTTCACAATGATGTCAAAGTTTAGAAGAATTGATGGAGAAATCTACCTATTGAAGTTGAGTTGAAGAGCTCTAAAAGTAGACTTCTATGGATCAATATAGGTCACGATTCTTGAAGGTAATTGTACGGTTAGCTTCAGGGAAGATCAAGGAAGGTGAATTGATAGAAAAAATGGATTGAAAAAGGCTTGAACACTGATTTCAAAGTTGCGGAAAAATTAGTTATGGAGCAAGTTTGGCAGGGTGATTTTGGTTGTTCAAGCTTGAGGAAATGAATGAGGGATGACCCTCTATTTATAGGGAATCAAATGGAATGTTCAAGCGTGTGAAATGATGAAGTTTGGAGGGAAATCGTGTGAAGTTGCAAACAAGAAAAGTGTGATTTCGATTTTGATCAAAACCCATCAATAATGCGCGTTTTGCTATGCTAATCACTTCTGGAAGTTCATTAAACATGTTTAGAAGCAAAAACGCGCAGAAAAAATGTGTTTAGAAGATAAATCAATGATTTCAAATTCTGACTTTTGAAGAAACTTCACTTTCAAGTTACCAAGTTCAAATCAATGGCATTCTCAGCTCAAGGGGTCTTAGGGCGTGATTCTTGAAGCTTTAGAAAGATTAGATTACAAGCTTTGCAATGGGAAAATGATGGAATCAAATGAATGTTTGAGTTGAAAGTTGCAATGAGTCAAAGTTGGAAAAATAAGTTGACTTTCCACACTTAGAAATATTTCAAGTTTTCCTTCAAAAGTGACCTATAATGTTTTGCATCCAAACATGGCTTTCCACTTGGAATTTGTTCTTGACCAAAAAATATGGCATGAAATTGACCTCTTGAATGACATTTTGAAACTTGAACCATTCAAAATATCCATAAATTGAGAGAGTTATGAATTGTTGAAGTTGGAAAAAAATCATGAAATGACCTATAATCTTTTGTATCCTTAGGGAATCTTCCATCCATTTTCTCACTTTGAATATAAAAGAAGGAATAAAGTTGACATCCTTAAGATCATTGTAGAAAAAGTGTGGGCTCAAGGTGATAAAAATTGACCAAGTTATGATCATTTGAAGTCATACATGGGAAATTTGGGGTTCATCTGGAGGACTTGTAATCTTTCTTCATCATCAAGTTTCTTCCACATGAAAACTACTTGAAACTTTTGAAGTGATTTGTTAATAAATCTTTGAAGAGAAGTATGTTTTTGGAATCACTCAAAAATACCAAAAGATGAGCAAGATATACTTCTTTGAAGTTCAAAACTCTAGCTCATAGATCAAGAAAACGCTTTAAGGAACTTTGACCATTTTAAACAACCTTCTGAAGAAGTTAAAAACACAAGAAGGGGGGGGGGGGGGTTTGAATTGAAAATTAAAAATCAAATGCAATAGACTCAAGATTTTTATCCTGGTTCGCTTGATCTCAAACTACTCCAGTCCACCCGCCAAAGTGATTTCGCCTCTCTCCAACGAGGACTTAATCCACTAATCAAACAGATTACAAAACTACTTTGACAACTTCCAAAGTCTTCTTGAGTATGACCACAACCCGGTTTATCTCAAGGAACAATATCTTAATCAAAGAACAATTAACTGTGTACTAGATGTTTTTCGTTACAAAAGTTGTATCACTACTGTGATGTATTACACAATTTGAGTATATGAAAGAATATGAATATTTGCAACTTTTTGAGATGTATGAGTAGTCGTTAGAAAAATCGTAAATGATTTATCCTTTGAGCTTGTTTATATAGGCATGAAATATATCCAAAATAAAACGTGATAATGGACACTCAATGCACTTTCCATACTGAGAAGATTCTTGTCTGAATGAAGCCGTTGCATATGATATTGTCTTAATTGGAAAGTAATGCTTCGAAACTTGGGAATCTTGCATGATGCTTTACTTCAGAACTTTTAAGACTCAGAGATATGAGAATCTGTTGGCGCGTTATACTTCTGTTCAGAATCAGAGTATCTTTTACTTTAGCGCATATTCTGGTCATCATTCTTTAGAACATTCTAATTTGCTCAGCTTGAAGGCTTTTGTGGCTTAACTTCTGATGTCATTTCAGTCAGAACTTCTGTATAGAATACAACATAAATTTAGAGTGCATATTTGTTCTTTGTATTTGTTATCATCAAAACTCTAATAAGGGTTGTATAATTAAACTATGTTCTAACAATCTCCCCCGTTTTGATGATGACAAAAACTAGGATTTTCAATAAAAAAATATAGAACAAAAAGCTTAAGAGAGTCTCCCCCTGAGTTGAGTACTCAGATAGAGATGAGTTACTTCCCTGAAGTTCCTTCTCATCAGAGCTTTTGAAGCATCTCCTTCCGTCCTTATCAGAATATGTTCCTGTTTATGCTTTCAGAAAAAATAGAAGTTAAGATATTCAGAATGTTTAAGACTTTGTCCCGGTATACTGTTATTGAATATATCTTACGTTCTCCCCCTTTTTGTCATGTATCAAAAAGTAATATAAGCAGAATAAAAAAGATGATTTATATTGAAAATAGAATGCAATGACATTTTTTAGAAACAAAGAGGATAAGATGAAGAATACAGAAAATAAGTTAAAGAAAATCTAAGATGGAGGGGGAAGTCGTTTGAACAACGCTTCCAGCAAGCTCTTAATCTGAGTGCTTGATTCTTCCTTCTTTCCCAGAATGTCTTTGATTTCTTTTGTTGTATCTTCTTGTTTGTCCAATATATCGTTAATCTCTTTGTTTGTGTCTTCTTTCTTATCCATCCTGGCGTGGATTAAAGCATTCTCCTTCTTCAACTCTTCCAGATTTTGCATGACTAGAGATGAAGCTGGTGTATCTTCAGGGGTTGCATGTCATTCAGAACACTCTGCAGCCTCTTCTGATTGAACCACTTCTTCAGTTGCAATTTCCTTTTCTAGAGTAGTAGTCAGAGAGTGACTATCAGAATCTGGTTCAGTGGCTTCTGAAGGTTGGTGCTCTTTCCAGGGAGCATTTTCTAGCAGAAGAATTTCTTTCTTATTCCAGTGACTTAGAACTTGATCTTTGAAGGCTTTCAGCTGATCACTGAAGTTCTGTTGAGCCATCTCATAGCTCAATTCTTTCATCTTTTGGGATTCATAGTTGAACCATTTTCTGAATCTATCCCATAGAGAATCAGAAGCAACAAGATTAGAATTCTCTTGACTTGCTTGCTTCAAAGAAGTAACCCATTCCTGTATTTCTATTTCAAAAATCAACAAGTTCTTACCAACATCTGATTTGGTTAAGGTTGGTTTGGTTTTAGGAATTGCAATTTTATTTGAGGTGGAAGCTAGATGGTTCAGCGCTTCTAGATCAATGACAGTTCTGAGATAATCAGCTGGACGGTTAATTGGTGAGGGGGTAGAAGAATAATAAATCAGGATTGATGAGTGAGGACTGTTTGGTGGTGTGGAATCATATGGTGAAGGTATTTATGGAATATCATGAATGGAGAGAGGTAAACGAACCGTAAGAGGTTCTGTTATTCCAGGAATTGGGGTAGTGGTATCAGAGTCTGTAAGGGAGTCTTCTGATTGGTTTGCGCTAGCGTGTTGATTTCCTGGTTCAGGTGTTTCAGAATTTGGATTTTCAGATTGAGGAGAGAGAGGGTTTTCATTTTCTGGTTGGGGTGAGTTGAGGTTTTGATGTTCTGGTTGAGGAGAGTGTGGTTGTGGATTTTATCGTTGTTGAAACTGAATATTTGGATTTTATGGGATTGGTGAGTGAAAGTCTTGATCAAACAATTCAATATCAGAGAGAACTCTTGCAAGTTCTGGTTTATTTTATTCTGTATTTGGATTGGGGGAGTGAGGTTCATTTTTGAAATTTCCAAGAGTTACAGATGGATCAAACTCTATGTCAAAATCCTTAAATGTTTGTGGTGAAGGATTTTCTGTTGGTTGAGGGGGAATGGTTTCAGATGTTGGAACAATTATTGATTCTACAACAGAAACAAAAGATGTGTTACCTTTCTTTTTCGCAGCTTTGAGTGTCCTCTGAGAGGATCCTTCTCCTGTTGCCTTCCTCTTTCTGGATTTCTTTAGCACAACCTCTAGAGCTGGCTTGTGCAGGTCACGGATGTTGATTTATGGAATAGTCCCATCTTCCTTGCAAGCTTCAAGATATCTGAACACAATCTCTGGAGAAGCATCTATCTCAGAGAATAGTGGAAATTCCTTCAGAGGGATTCTCCTAGAAGTGATGACCTCATGAGAAGCAATTGTTGGTTCCTTCTTAATGCTTTCAATAATCTTCATTTTCTTCAGATTCTTGGCATTTAGTGGTTTCCTAGCAGTTGCTTCCAGAGTGCTGATCTCTTGAGCCTCTGTCAGATGTTCTATCAACCTGTTTTCTGTCAAAATATCTGAAATCAATCTTCCCAGAGGAATCCAATACCTCTTAGTTCTTTCTTCTTCTCTTGTCTCTTTTATACTTGTTCTCAGATGGTTGAAGAGAAAATATGGAAGATTTATTTTGGTCTTCTTTGCAATGAAGTATAACAGAAACTACTGATCAATGTTGATGTAATCAGGGGAGCTTGTAGGCTTCCTATGATTTATACATCCCAAAATGATCCTAGCCCAGATTCTGTAATAATCTTTCAAGTCTATGATCTTGCTGGATGGCTGTCCAGAAGTGAAAATGACCCTAGCAATGGATTTTAGGTCAGAACACTTATCAGCCATATCAATGCATCTGACTCTGCTGCCATTGTATCCAATGAGTTTCCCAATCAAATCTTCTGTAATCATTATCTTCTTTCCCATAACATATGACGTGACCTGGTGGTTGGATGAAGTAGCATGAATCAAAAACTCTTTAACAAGAATGGGAAAAGTTGGACCCACCAGACGATCAAAGTATTTGTTCCATCCCTGTGCAGTTACATCTTCATACAGATCAAACCCGTTTTCCTGTAAACTCAAAGTCGATGATCAATTCACAAAGAACTTCAAGGTTGTCGACCGGAGTGAGCAGTGTTCTAATAGGCTCCTCATACTGATCTATTGACAAATAACCAGGAGCACTGTTGAGATTCTTGAGGCTTGATGAGGATGTCATTGTTCACACGGATTCTTTGAAGAAAACTGATAGAAAGGGTTTTTGAAAAACTAGAGTAAGAGAGAATATTGAAGGTAGCAAAACTTGAATGAAATATTAAATTGAGTTTTATAAACACGTTTGAAAACGTAATCAGTAAGAAAGAGAAAATAAGTAATGATTATACTGAATTAATGAAACCTGAAATTAGGGGATTTCGTGAGATATTGGACAGTTACCAATGACAAGTATCTCAATGCATCCAAACAGAGCCTTGGACCCTTCAGAATTTGAATGCATGTTCATCCTCAAAAGGTAGCTTGTGAGAGGATGACAGATGTTTGATGGTGTGAACTGCATGCCTCTATCCTTGAAATGAAAAGTTCAGATCTTCATAGATAGATTCTGAGGCAACTGTACTCCTAACTTCTAAAGACAAGTTGATCAGATGTTCCTAGGAAACAATAAAATTCTGAGGGTTAGAATATGCAAATAAAACATTTTATTTTGGACACAATTTCATGCTGATATGTTTCAGAATGAAATTGACTCTATCTTCAAAAAGGGGTTTTGTAAACACATCAGCCCGTTGATGGTCTGTGTCAATAAATTTTAAAGTGAGAATTCCTTTCTAAATATAGTCCCTAATAAAATGATGTTTTATTTCTATATGCTTAGCCCTAGAATGCAAAATGGGATTTCTGGATAGACATATGGCAGAAGTATTATCATAGAAGATAGGGATGTTACTCTCAAATATGTTGAAGTCTTCAAGCTGAATTTTCATCCAGAGAATTTGTGCGCTACATCCAGCAGCTGCTATGTATTCAGCTTCTGCTGTTGACAATGCAATTGTGGACTGTCTCTTGCTGGTCCATGAGATTAGATTGTCTCCTAGAAACTGATAACTTCCAGAAGTGCTTTTACGCTCTACTCTGTCTCCAGCAAAGTCAGCATCACAATATCCTACTAAGCTGTATTCATTGGATTTTCTATAAAATAAACCCAGGTTAGTAGTACCTTTCAGATACTTGAAAATTCGCTTAACTGCTGTTAAGTGAGATTCTCTAGGATCTGATTGGAATCTAGCACATAAACAAACGCTGAATAAAATGTCAGGCCTTGAAGCCATCAGATAAAGGAGAGAGCCAATCATACCTCTGTAAATTTTCTGTTCTACCTTTTTACTTACCTCTTCCTTTTCTAGAATGCACGTGGGATGCATTGGAGTCTTTGACGGCTTACATTCTGAGAGGTCAAATTTCTTCAGAAGTTCTCTGACGTATTTTCTCTGGTGAATGTAGGTTCCTTCTGGAGTCTGGTTTATCTGAATGCCCAGAAAGAATTTAAGTTCCCCCATTAAGCTCATCTCAAACTCTGCCTGCATGCACTTAGCAAATTCTCTTCCCAGAGAAGGTTTAGTAGATCCAAAAATAATGTTATCTACGTAAATTTGACAAACTAAAATGTCATTCTTAAATGTCTTACAGAACAGGGTTGTGTCCACTTTCCCTCGGGTGAATTCCTTTTCTAACAAAAAGTTACTTAGCCTTTGATACCAAGCTCTGGGAACTTGTTTCAGACCACAAAGTGACTTCTTTAGTTTGAAAACATATTCTAGGTATTTGGAATTTTCAAACCCAGGGGGTTGGTGCACATATACCTCTTCATTAATGTAACCATTTAAGAATGCACTTTTGACACCCATCTGATACAGAGTGATGCCATTATTTACAACAAAAGAGATTAAGAGTCTGATAGATTCTAACATGGCGATTGGAGCAAAGGTTTCTGTATAGTCTATCCCCTCTTGCTTACTATAACCTTGTGCCACCAGTCGTGACTTGTTTTTGATGACTTCTCCTTGCTCATTCAGTTTGTTTCTAAACACCCACTTTTGTTCCAATGACGTTGAATCCTTTTGGTTTGGGAACCAGATCCCATACGTCATTTCTGGTGATGTGGTTTAACTCCTCCTGCATTTCCAGAATCTAGTCATTGTCCAGAAGAGCTTCACAAATTGTTGTTGGTTCAATCAGAGATACTAATCCCATGAGGGTTTCTTCAGAGTTTCTGAATGTTGATCTTGTTCTGATTGCATCATCCTTCTTTCCCAGAATCTTATCTTCTGGGTGAGCTATGCTTCTTTTGGATAACTTTTTTTGGAGTTGATCAACAAAATGTACTTGAACACTTGTGACATTTCCTTCTGAAGTTGTTGGAGTGTCTCTGTTGGGAACTTTTGATGAGTTGTCTTCAGCACATGTGAATTCCACTTCTATATCTGCAAAATATTCATTCTGCTTTGACTTTTGAGGGTCAAGCTTATCATCAAATCTAACAATGATTGACTCTTCAACAATCTGTCTTTCTGTATTGTATACTCTGTACCCTCTTGAGCGTTCAGAGTATCCTAACATAATACACTTCTGTGCTTTAGAGTCAAACTTGTTCAGATGATCTTTAGTATTCAGAATAAAACATGTACATCCAAAAGGATGGAAATAAGAAATGTTGGGCTTTATGTTCTTCCATAATTCATATGGAGTCTATTCCAGAATAGGTCTTATAGAGATTCTATTCTGAATATAACATGTTGTGTTAATTGCTTCTGTCTAGAAGATCTTAGCAATGTTAGTCTCATTGATCATGGTTCTGGCCATTTCTTGCAATGTTCTGTTCTTTCGTTCTACAACTCCATTTTGTTGGGGAGTTCTAGGACAAGAGAAGTCATGCAAAATGTCTTTTTCATTAAAAAATGTTTCAAATTTTTTATTTTCAAATTCTCCACCATGATCACTTCTGACTTTGACAATTCTAAGATCCTTTTCATTCTGAACTTGGTTACAGAAGGCAACGAACACAAAATGTGACTCGTCCTTGTGTCTTAAGAACTTTACCCATGTCCATCTGCTATAGTCATCTATGATCACTAACCCATACTTCTTGCCACTAACAGACGCAGTTTTCACTGGTCCAAATAAGTCTATGTGCAGAAGTTCTAATGGCCTAGAGATGGAAACAATATTTTTAGCTTTAAAAGCAGGTTTTGCAAATTTTCCTTTCTGACATGCTTCACACAGAGCATCTGAGCTGAACTTCAGATTAGGAAGTCCTCTGACCAGATTGAGTTTGTTAATCTGAGATATTCTTCTCATACTAACATGCCCCAATCTTCTGTGCCATACCCATTGCTCGTTGTTAATAGAAAGAAGGCATTTTACATTCTGACTTTTTAGTTCATAAAGTTTTATCTTATAAATGTTGTTTTTCCTCTTTCCATTAAACAAGATAGTTCCATCTTTCTGACTAACAACTTTGCATGAATTTTGATTAAAGATTATATCATAACCGTTATCACTTAATTGACTTATGGATAATAGGTTATGCATCAATCCATCAACTAAAAACACATTATTAATAGAAGGAAGATTACCATTACCTATTGTTCCAGAGCCAATGATCTTCCCTCTTTGGTTGCCTCCAAAGCCCACGTAGCCTCCAGGTTTAAGTTCCAGGCTTTGGAACATATGCTTTCTTCCCGTCATGTGTCGAGAGCATCTAGAGTCCAGGTACCATGACTGGTGTTTTAGCCTTGCTGCTAAAGATATCTGTTACATATATAATTTTGTCTTTAGGTACCCATATCTTTTTGGGTCCTGGTTTGTTAGTTTTACCAAAATTCTGTTTGAATTTTGGTTTGGCAGAGTAATCATTGCTAGTGTATTTCAGGTTATGTGTATGCCCATATGTGAAGTGTGATTTTAGTGGTGTGCATTTTATTAATAGGTCCATGACTTTCTTAGGTGGAGATACCTTACCTTGGTATCCTATTCCTTTTCTGCCATTCCTGCTAACACCATAGATCATTGAAGCCATCTTTCTTCTATCTATGTTTTTAGTCAGAAACTTCTGAAAGCTGTGATCATATTCTTTTATGATTTTATTAGTGCTACTGGGAGCCTCTGAGATTATTTCTTTCTGAGAGTTTTGTAAATCAATTTCTAGTTTTGAAATCTTTTCTTTTAGCTCAAAATTTTCTAATCTTAGACTCACAGTTTCTTTAGAGTCAGAGACAAGATTCCTTTTTTAGGTTCTTGAATTTGACTCTGATGTGCTGATATCTTTCTAGAATCTCATTCAGGCTTTCTAATAGTTCAGCTTTAGTTAAATTAACAGTAAAATCAGGAAATGCCTCTTCTGTGTCTGATTCCGAGTCTGACTGAGATGCTTCACTGTCTTCTGTCACATTAGCCACAAGAGCAATGTTGGCTCTTTCATCATATGATTCTGAGTCTGCGTCAAAAGTATCTGAATCATACCATGTTGCCATGAGACTTTTCTTCTTCTCCTTGAAGAACTTATTTTTGGGCTTCTCCTTCTGAAGCCTTGAACAATCACTTTTGTAGTGCCCATGTTAATTTCACTCATAGTAGATGATGTCTCTGTTGTTTGACTTCCTGTGACCAAATGAATCTTTAGATCTTCTGAGTCCAGAGCAAGACTCAGACTTTCTGTATCCGGAGGAAGATTCATTCTGATTCCCTGACCTTTTGGAACTCTTGAATTTTCTTTGCCTCTGCTTCCACAGTTAATTTACCCTTCTGGAGAGAAGAGATAATTCGTCTTCTTCTGATGAGGATCCATCAGAGATTTCTTCCATAGCCTGCAAAACCTTAGAATCAAGTTTTTTGTTAGATGTTAATGCTAAAGGCTTACCTTGCGTCTGGGGCTCGTCATCTTCTAGCTCTATCTTATGGCTTTTGAGGGAGCTAACAAGTTCCTCCAGAGATATCTTATTGAGATCTTTAGCCAGCTTAAGCGCAGTGACCATTGGCCTCCATTGCTTTGGTAGACTTCTGATGATCTTCTTTACGTGATCAGTAGTAGAATACCCTTTGTCAAGAACTCTCAACCCATCAATAAGAATCTAGAATCTTGAGAACATCGCTTATATGGATTCATTGTCTTCCCTCTTGAAAGCTTCGTATTTCTGAATAAGCGCAAGGGCCTTGGTTTCTTTAACTTGTATGTTGCCTTCATGCGTCATTCTAAGAGAGTTAAACATGTTTTTGGTTGTCTCTCTGTTTGAGATCTTCTCATATTCTGAGTATGAGATGGCACTGAGAAGTATTGTTCTGGCTTTATGATGGTTTCTGAAGTCACGCTTTTGCTGGTCAGACATTCTTTTTCTATCTATCTTCTGACCACTTTCATCCACTGGATGTGTGTATCCATCAATTACCATGTCCCATAAATCAGCATCATGAGCCAGAAAGAAGCTCTTAATTCTGTCTTTCCAGTAGTCAAATTTTTCTCCATCAAAGACTGGAGGTTTGCCGCTGATTCTGTCCTTGTCATCATGATAGTCATTGCTGATGTTTTGGCTTGGTCCCACCATAGTGTTTTTCTAAAGCTTGGATCTTTTACTGACACGATTAAGTGTATGAACTCAGAACCAAGCGCTTTTATGCCTATTGAAGAAGTGAAAAACATAAGAAGGGGGAGGGGGGGTTGAATTGAAACTTAAAAAATCAAATGCAATAGACTCAAGATTTTTATCCTGGTTCGCTTGATCTCAAACCACTCCAGTCCACCCGTCAAGGTGATTTTGCCTCTCTCCAACGATGACTTAATCCACTAATCAAACAAATTACAAAACTACTTTGACAACTGCCAAAGTCTTCTTGAGTATGACCACAACCCGGTTTATCTCAAGGAACAATATCTTAATCAAAGAACAATTAATTGTGTACTATATGTTTTTTGTTACAAAAACTGTATCACTATTGTGATGTATTACACAATTTGAGTATATGAAAGAATATGAATATTTGCAGCTTTTTGAGATGTATGAGCAATCGTTAGAAAAATCATAAACGATTTATCCTTTGAGCTTGTTTATACAGGCGTGGAAATCTGTCCAAAATAAAACGTGATAATGGACACTCAATGCACTTTCCATACTGAGAAGATTCTTGTCTGAATGAAGTCGTTGCATATGATACTTTCTTAATTGAAAAGTAACGCTTCAGAACTTGGGAATCTTTCCTGCTGCTTTACTTTAGAACTTTGAAAACTCAGATATGAGAATCTGTTGGCGTGTTAGACTTCTGTTCAGAATCAGAGTATCTTTTACTTTAGTGCAGATTCCGATCATCATTCTTCAGAATATTCTGATTTTCTCAGCTTGAAGGCTTCTATGGCTTAACTTCTGATGTCGTTTCAGTCAGAACTTCTGTATAAAATACAACACAAATTTAGAGTGCATATTTATTCTTTGTGTTTGTTATCATCAAAACTCTAATAAGGGTTGTAGAATCAAACTATGTTCTAACACCTTCTTGTACAAACACTTTTTCTTTGTAGATAGAAGTTGTTAAGGATGATAATGGGAACTCATAACAACCAAAACAACTTCCTTATCTTGAGAATTGAGAGTAATATGCACTTGTGACCAATGGGAACAAGGCCTTGTCCAACCATGACAACTTCTTCAATCAACCCCTTGTACTTTTGAACCAATCTTGATAACTTTGAAATATGGTGAACCAAAATAAACCTTTCCATGCCATTTCTTCCAAAATAACTTCAATGGTGATGTTTGATTTTCTTAAGTTTTATTGACTAGGTCATGGAAATAAACTCATGAACCCATGGATCAACTTGCTAAGCCACATTGCCTTTACCCACATTATTAACAAGTAAGACAAACCAACATTGCATTTTATTAATTAAGAGGAAAGTCAAAACAAAACATGCATGATCACAAAAGAAAAACAAGTCAAGGTTCTTGGTGATTCCTCAAAGAGCAAAACTAAGAATAGGGAGGAGAACCAAAAGTCCTAATGTGATCTTGTTGTGATTTAATCAATGTGGTATGATGAATGGATCTTAGGGGCAAAAATTGGGTTACAACAATCAGGATGAAGAATAATGCGGGACTCTCCCTCTTGAACAACAGGTTACAAGATCACCGGTAAGATGGCATCGTATGGCATCATAAGACTTTGGGATCGAGATCGTACCCATTTGAGGTAAGGTTCCAAATGGATGGAGTTCTTTCTCCCCAAAGTATTACTATCAGTCTTCTTAATAATGCCCCAAGCGCGGATGAACCTCAGACGATAATTTTGCAGATCATTTAAGTAGTTGAACACAATACCCTAGATGAGCATATCTAGTTGACCATTTCTCCATGCGAAACCAAACTGATGTAGTGCTAAAGAAGAATGGTAGGTGATGCTTCCCCTAATTCCCAGGAGTGGCACATTAGGAAATTCTCCACATCGATCTATAAAAGAGATGTCTTCTTGAGAGCGAGGACACTAATGAATGTCGGAGTGAGAGAGAGAAATTAATCTTTGACTCCACCTTAAGCCTAAATCATTCTGCATTGTTGACCGAGGAAGGTGCGAAATAAACCACCTATATAGCCGAAGGGTGCAACACATGAGAGTTCCTCGCTTCTTCAGAGTAAGAGTATGGAGAGAATGTAGGATATCCCCGAGCAATGTAGGAACCAAATTATGAGCAAGGAAGACGTTGATGGCATTCACATCTATAAATTGATCTAAATTAGGAAATAGGACCAACCCATGGATCAAGAGAGCTAAAACATCTTTGAAGGCATGGTAACTCATAGCATCTAGGAAAATCTGAGCTTTCTCCATTAGAAATTTTGTAAGAAGGACCTTAACTCCGCTTCTTATTTACCAATGGGATCCAATATCAGATGGCTTCAAGTGCAAAGCTATGACAACATATTCAGTAGTTGGATCTTTTTCTAACCCATTGAAAGGTACTCGCTCTAATATAGGTAAACCAAGTAACTTAGAGAATTCTTCCAGTGTAGGTACCAGTTGATAATCGGGAAATGTGAAGCAATGGTGCTCGGGATCAAAGAATTGGAATAGAACACTCATCAAAACTTCATCAAATCCGGTGGTAACCAAGCTGAGAAAATGAGCATGTCTTTTGTTGAATGATGAGTCCTCAGGAACTTTCAAGACCAATTCCTTGAGCTTGGGAGGGATTTTTGTGATGTTAATCCAGATGGTTTTTCTGTGACCTAAATTCATACCCTACAAAACACCAAAGAGGTAAATCCAACAGGCCCTTGAAATGGTTAGTATATATGAATGGAATGATGTTTATGATGTCATGATTATGCTTAAATCACAGATAAACATAAGCAAATCACACAATAGGCCTTAGGTTCAAAGGCTCGCACGAGGTTTAAGGTAAGTACCCTCTTGAATGTTCAGATGGCTCAACCTGTCCTATCAATAGTAATCGGGTTCTAAGGAGTCTCAATATCATTGACCTTCCCATCAGGAATTGTTTCAGCTCACGCACCAAAGATTGCAGCCAAAAAATCCCGAAAGTCCAGTCTCAATGAGTGTAGGATCGAGTATCAACCAATCTTCGGTCGGAACCAAAGTCGGTTATCTCACTACTTCATAATGGCTAGGATGAGTCGATTAAAGGTTATAAAGGTCAGTTAGCACTTAGTGACACTATGAGGAAGCCTAATGTTATCCTTGACTTACTCAAGGAACATTAGTACAATCCAGAGTATCGCGCTAACGTAGCCACCACTTTGTCCATATCGGTCTACATCGTACATCCTCCATGATTTATTGCTACTTTCCTAATAAGGTGCCCCAAATCCGGGTGTAGGATCTTTATAAGAATACCCCCAAAAAACCCTCAAAGATAAAGCAAGAAAACACACAAAGAAAGCAATTTTAAAATGAACTAGACCCTAAGGTAAACCTCACCTTTGTATTCACAAATGTGCGGTAAGCAAGAGTCGTAACCAACTTTTCTTTTATCCAATAAAGGAAAGGGTGAAAAGAATAGAAAATACCTTTTTTCGATAGTTTCTGAGTAAGGGGGTAGATTATGAAAAGGGAAGGTGCTAGCACCCTTTCCATCTGTGGTTTTCCACGGGCTCTTAGGTACTTTCTCATGTTTTGAAAATTTCTTTCGTGTTTTTATGTTTTGAAAAGTTTGTTTGCTTTATGCTAACTCTTGTATAAGTTCTCAAGAGTGTTGATAAAACGTTTTTGAAAAATGTTTTGAAAGTGTAGTGTGAAAAAGTTGTTTTGAGCAAGTACCTAACACTTATCTACCTACTCGAAAAAGGTATTCTTTTCCTCCTTTCCTTTAGATAGTGCTATCCTACTATTAGTGAGTAGGTAGCCCTATCATTGGATATTGAGGGACTATCGAAGGGACCTTACGGTCACTAAGGTAACTGGGCAAGAAATTTTAGTAATTGTCCTAAAGTTCTAAGATCACTTTTTAACCGAGGCGGCGTCGAAAGGGTCATCGAGGGATTTGTGATCTCTAGAACTAAAGAACAACCACTAAAAATTCTCACGTTTTGAGAATTGTGACCATTTACGAAGGCAACCGAAGTGGGAGATACCCTAGGGGTGAGCAAGTGCAAGTGTATCGATTCATTTCATTTATCTTGTGCATTTAGGGTTATCTAACGTTTTAACTTCCGATCTTTTCATGCAGTCCTATTAACCTAAGCAATTAATAATAGTGTGGAAATTAAATTGCAGAAAATAAAATTCCTAAGCTATTACAAGGCCTTGGGGAAATTACATAAATAGCACAAGAAAATAAAATGCGGAATTTTAAACCTAATTAAAGTTATTACAAACCGGGAAACAATTACATAATGGGAAAAGAGAAATCAAATGGAAAAAGATAATCGTGCAAAGATCAAGACGGGAACAAGTTGAAAAGTCCTAAAAAAATCTAATTATTTAATAAAACATTTTTGGTATTTTATTGAGAAAAAATATTTGAAGTTTTAACCTAATTATATTTAATTTTAATTTAAAGAAAACAAGTTAAAGTAATTAAATTAAATTAGTTTACAAAAATTAATTTTAATTGGAAAAAAAACCTAAATCCATTTTGTTTTGTGATTTTTTTATTGATTTTATGATTAAAAAAATGATTTTAAAACAATTAAAATAAAAATAAAGAAATTGAAAACAAAAAATAAGAGAAGGGGCCTGATGTGCGTGGAGCAATTGGGAGGTGTGAAGCTGAATTTTGCTAGGCCCATGTCCACTAAGCCTAACGCCTTGTCTGAGATCCAGTGAGATCTCATCTGGAATGTCCACCATGAGGATTGATTGTTGAGCGCTGGATCTAATCTTGTAGTGATCTGATGGATGAGATCTGGAGATGCATGGTAGACGTATAGAGATACAATTTAATGGATACTGCAAGAAATGTTAAGAAAAAATAGAAAATTGCTAGACCTGGGATCGAACCCAGGTCCATTCCCTCACACGCTTGCACCCTTACCATCCAGCCATCCTGTTTATTCGTTTACATAAACAAGAAAAAAATAATATAATATGAAAATCAAACAAATAGCTGAGTCAGCAAGACACGCGCGCGCTGTGGGTCCCTGATATTTGAACGAACCAATCATGCGCGGAGAGAGAGAGAGGTTCCATTTGAATCTGGCCAATAGGGTGATGGCTAATAGCCATGCCAGCTGTTTGACCCAGGGTCGGCCAGTCCAACCACCGGAGCCGGTGGTTTCCACCGTCTTCTACAATGGGGTCACCTGAAAATATGATCAAACAAGAAAACAAAATATACAGATTAACTTAAAAAAGTCCACTGATCACGAATATGGCCTCAAAATGGCTAAATCCTCATGCATCATAGGGTTAGAATCTAAAACCCTAACGACGGTCATCCATGGCATAATACGATTCCAGACCCTATCGTCTCATGATATACGTCAAAATGCCAACAAACATCATTAGTAATATGAATATAAATTTAAACAAGATTTATATGGCCTAATGTGAAAGTTTGAGATCTAAGAATTTTACCAAAAAGTTGAGATTCGGTTGGGCAATCTCAGGTTTCTTTAGGCGTGTATGAGGAATGGTTTGTCTTCCTAGGAACCTCAGGAGGAAGGCTTGACCCTTTGTTTGGATTAAAAAGAGCTGAAACTTAGGTTTTGGATTTTCATGATTTTTTTATAATTTTTGCAACTTTTGTAGAGTTCTCTTAGGCTAGTTGCGTGTCCCCTTGTCTTGGCATCTTGTTGTGCATATATAGTGAATCATATTAGGTCAACAAATGTGGCCTGAATCAAATGGAATCAATGCATTTTACTTTTCTTCCAAACTTTCCTATTTTGAATATTTCCACCCTTTCATTGCCTTGCATATTTCTCCTTTCTATAATCAGAATAAATTGCCCAACATTTAATAGAAACATGATTTCAAATCAATCTTATATTATTTCCATTATTTACTTATTTAATTTGAATTTTGATGAATAAAACTAAAAAATAAATAGCATAAATAATAGAATAGTTCATGGGTGGTCTTAGAGGTCGTGGACCATGTTAGAGACAAGTTTCAAACATAAAAAGATAGGCCCATTTGGAAAAATTCCAAGTTCAATATTTGCTTCATGCACTTTTCCAAAAATTGGTCAACTTTAGCAATGCATATATCTCTCAATTTTAACCATATGAGGGTGTTCTTGGACTTTTTAGAGAGCTTAAGATGTACTCTAAACAACCCTTTTTGTTTCATCTCAATTGGATCTTCCATGTTCATGTAAGAAGCTTTGACCCAAAAGGTGTTTTTGTTGACTTTTTGAAAGGACCCATAATATCTGAGCTTGTATCTTTCAATTGGTGCATTTCTTGAACTTGAGGGCTGAAGAAAATTTGTAGCGAATTGGATTCTCTTCAAAATGAGCTTTGGTGGAAAAATTTCTGATAAGGTATGATAAAGTTATGCCTGGTCAAAGTTTGGTTGACTTTTCCTATATAAACCCTAATTAGCAATTTTTGATGAATTAGGAGCATTTCTTGAGGAATCATGATCAACCCTTGATAAAATTATGGATATCACTTCAAAATGTAGGTGTTAGCCAAAAATCTTGAAGTTTAACTGTATATAGGCCACAATTGACTTTTGACTTAATATAATTGATTTTCAGGCATTTGAGCAGTTGACTGAGTAAACTTGTTGTGTAAGGTATGAAATTTGGCATGGATAACCTTGAGGACATATTAGGACCATGGAAAATATTTTAGACCATTGGAGCTCACACATTTTGATGAAAATTGAAACCCTTGTCAGAGTTTCATTGCCTTGGGAGGAGAATTTGGCTGGTCAATTCTTAGTCATCCTTGAGCAATTTGAGGACCTCAATGGGCATTCCTTGAGTAAAATGAGAAGGCAACTTTTAGGGTACAACAACTACCCCCTATTCAATCTTCTTAGACCTGAGGATGTAGATTGGCTGGTCTGCCTTTCGTGATCTGAAGGTGGAAGATGATTGAACACTAGAGTGCCCAGAAATTTGTACTCGTCTGAAGTGATACTGTTGGTGGATAATATCTGGAATGGGCTTACAGATTCCATTTGGAAAAAATGACAGAAGACTTTCGGAGATGGGCTTAAAGATGCCATCCAGATAAAGTGACGGAGATCATCGGAGATGGGCTTAAAGATGCCATCTAGAGAAGATATTGATTTTCCTAAGAGATTCCTTTGTGGGGATTCCTGTTCCTGTTGTCTGAGGAGGATTCCGCTGGGGAATGTTTTAGGGGAATAGAGTCTAGGAGCTTCAGTTTTCCATTACTCTATTGGGGAGTTATCTCTTGACTAGAGAGACAAAAACAAGATGTTATCTGGTAGGGATCCAGGCTTCACAGCGATTTGCTGAGGATAATAAGGATAATTGTTATCCGGTCGTATTCCAGGCTTCATAGTGACTTATCGGGGAATATGAAATTAACTATTATCTGGCCGGTTCCAGGCTTTGCAGTAATTGTAGACATTGAACTGTTATTTGGTCGTATCTAGGCTTCAGTGATTTGAAGAAATTAAGCTGTTATCTGGTCGGGTCCAGGCTTTAACTTGAATCTAAAGTATAATGTTATCTGGTCGGGTCCAGGCTTCAGTGTCATAGGTTATACTATCATCTAGTCGGGTCCAGGCTTCATAGTAATTAATAAACTTCTATCTGGTCAGACTTCAGGCTTTACAGTATCTTTAATTGGATAAGAATCATAAAATCTTAGTGTCGATTTAACTGAACCAGAGAAAGGTATTGAATTATCTTTAACTGGATAAAGAATCAGAAAAATATTAGGGTCAATTTAACTGAACCAGAGAAAGTATCCACCGGAAATGAATCCGAATAAATCATTAGTTGACTTAAATTGAACCAGTAGAGGCCTTGAGTTATCTTTAACTGGAATAGAATTAGATAAATCTTAGGGTTAATTTAACTGAACCAGAGAAAGTGTCTATCGGAAAAGAATCAGAATAAAATCATTGGTCGATTTAAACTGAACCAGCAGAGGTCCTGAGTTATCTTCAATTGGAATAGAATCAGAGAAATCTTAGGTTCGATTTAATTGAACCAGAGAAGTCTTTAATTGTCTTTGACTGGACAAGAATCAGAAAAATCTTAGGGTCGATTTAATTGACCCAGAGAAAGTATCTACCGGAAGAAAATCAGAATAAATCATTGATCGATTTAAACTGAACTAGTAGGGGTCTTGAATTATCTTCAACTGGAATAGAATCAGAGAAATCTTAGGGTCGATTTAACTGAACCAGAGAAAGTGCCTACCGAAAGCGAATCAAAATAAATCATTGATCGATTAAAACTGAAGCAGAAGGGGTCTTGAATATGATCTTCTGAAGAGAATGGTGGAATAGCCCTTCGTCAGAGGTAACCTTTGAAAAGACTGTCAGGTCATATAAGTAGTTTGTGATGTTTGATGATTGATCTTTCCTGAAAAGGTAAATAATTAGTTATATGCAATGTCATGATGTATGAAATGCATCGTTTAATGATGTTCTCAGAATAAATGAGATTATGTTGTATGCAATATGTATGCGCATGCCATGATGTATCGACATGAAATGCTATTGCAAAATTTCCTAGTCTAGGAAAATAAGTCCCTGACTACTGCTGGAGAGTACTAGGAAGCTAAATCTCGGACTGCTATTTGATAGATGAGGAACGTGATTCTTTCATTTCCGTTAGGGATGATGAATGGAGATGATTTGTCGGGGATTTCTTCTTTTCGTTTGAGGGTACTCTGCGGGGATCTTTGACTTTTGCTTGAGAATGCTCCACTGGGGAGAAGATGCTCTGTTGGAAGATTTTACCAATATAGATAAATAAACTCTCTTGGGGGATGAATATCCACAGCTAGAGCAATAAACTCTACCAGGGATGAGGCTTTATAAACTGTTTGAGATTATAAAACTTAGCTAGGGAACATGGCTTTCATCTCTTTCTGAAGGAACTTTGCTGGAGGAGGTAATTCCTGCTTGGGGAAGAAGAGGTCAAAACTTTGGTTGTTTTTCTCTGCGGGGACATAGATATCACTAGGACGTATGCTGAGGATGTAGAGGTGACTTTGCAGTAGGACGTCTCTTCCTTCGTACCTGCTGGAGAAAATAATTGCAAGGACTACAAATGGTTTTTTATACTTTGTCCCGTTTCTCAAAGTCATTAGCAACTATATTTCTGTTTTTTATGCAAGTATTTGTAAACAGTAATCATATTCAAATGCATATTTCGAAATAATCACTGGACGTTTTTGCAAAACAAAACAGAAAAAATGAAAACGAAAAGTTTTGTACTTTCAAAGAAATGATTTGTATTGATTTTGAAGTTTGCCTATAATAGGAATTTTTTGTACAAAGAGACTAACATTCCAGTAGGAGAATGCCGTCATGAAAGATGGAAACTATACAAAATAGTGTACAAAGAGAAAACATCTATGTGTAATAATCCCATTGAGTTTCAATTCTGCTATTTCCCTTATGTCCTTGAGCGTCTCATCACTTTTCTACTTGTCCGAAGTTGACTGGATTGACTGGTACCATTTGAGCTTGATAGTTGATACTAAAGTCTGGTTGCAAGGTGATCCAACGGGACACAATTATACACTTTTAAATCCCTAACTTTTGCCTGGACCGCCCTTTCGGGTTTTCAGTCCACCGTGATACCCTTTTTTTCCCAAGCCGCCTTTTCAGGTTTTCGACTTGTCGGGTGTACAAATTTTTTCTATTTATCCCTAATTTTTGCCCGAACCCTTTTGGTTCGCCGGGATGCCCTTATTTTTGCCTAGGTCAGTCAACCTAGCGGATCTTTATTCATGCGTAGTATCTTTTAACTATGTCTGCATTCACAAGGTGAAGAAGTTCGTCACCATCCATAGTGGTTACGATCATGGCTCCACTAGAAAATATGATCTTGATCACAAATGGCCCTTCGTATGTGGGAGTCCATTTTCCCCTGGGATCACCTTGTGGCAGAATGATGCGTTTGATTATCAGATCGCCAACTTGATATACCTGATGTCTAACCTTCTTATTAAAAGCTTCGATCACACGCTTTTGGCACATCTGACCATGACAAAGAGCTGCGAGCCTTTTTTCATCAATCTGGTTAGGTTGGTCAAGTCGAGTCAGAATCCAATCATCTTCGTTTAGACCTACATCCTTCATTATTCTCCAAGAAGGGATATGGACCTCAATAGGTAGGACAACCTCCATACCATACACCAGAGAGAAATGCGTTTCTCCTGTTGACGTACGTTCCGAGGTGCGGTAACCATGAAGAGCAAATGGTAACATCTCATGCCAGTCTTTATATGTCACCGTCATCTTATGGATGATCTTCTTAATATTCTTATTAGCAGCCTCCACAATTCCATTCATCTTCGGTCGATAAGGAGAAGAGTTATGATGCTGGATCTTGAATTTCTTACAGAGCTCGGTGATCATAGTGTTGTTGAAATTTGTACCATTATCTGTAATGATTCTTTCGGGGATACCATACCGACAAATAAGGTTATGCTTGATGAACCGCACCACAACATTCTTGGTAACAGTAGCAAAAGAGGCAGCCTCAACCCACTTCGTGAAGTAATCAATGGCAACAAGGATGAAGTAGTGCCCATTGGAAGCAGTAGGTCTGATTTCTCTGATCATGTCAATGCCCCACATTGTAATGGGCCAAGGAGCAGTCAAGACGTTTAGAGGAACCAGAGGTACGTGCACTTTATCAGCATAAATCTGGCATTTATGACAAGTTCGAGAATGTTGATAACAGTCTTCTTCCATAGTGGACCAGTAAGATCCTACCCTCATAATATTTTTAGCCATGGTGTGTCCACTAGAATGGGTGCCAAAGGTACCTTCATGTAAATCTGCCATAATCTTCTCCGCTTCATTCTTGTCTACATACCGAAGCAAAGTAGAATCGTAGTTGCGCTTGTAGAGGGTTCAATTACTGAGGAAGAACTTTGCAGAGAACCTTCTCAGAAACTTCTTATTATTGGAAGATTCCCCCTCAGGGTATTCTTGAGCTTCGAGATACCTTTTCACTTCATGGAACCAAGGTTTGTCCGTTACCCCTTAAGTATCAATCTCATAGCAGTAAGTTGGTTCATCCAATCTCTTAATAGTGATCTGAGGAGCCTCATTATCCCACCTGACCTTGAACATGGATGACATAGTAGCTAGCGCGTCCGCTAACTGGTTCTCTTCTCGTGGAAAATGTTCAAAGGTGACTTCTTCAAAGTATGGAAGCAATGTCAACACATGCTCTTGGTAAGGAATGAGATTAGGGTGCTTTGTGTCCCACTCTCCTTTGATTTGACTTATTACCAAGGCCAAATCTCTGAAAACACTCAAGAACTTGATTCTTATGTCAATAGCAGCTTTGAGACCCATGATACATGCTTCATACTCAGCCATATTGTTGGTACAGTTGAAGCATAGCTAGCAGTGAAAGGGGTATGACAACCCTCATGGGATATGATTACAGCACCGATACCATTGCCAAGTTCATTAGAAGCTCCATAAAAAACCATAGTCCATCAGGATCCTTTTTCAGGTCCTTCATCCAATCCAGGTGTTGTACCCCAAAATTTTCCCTCCCATATTCTTCAAGATTTGCCAAGATCAATCTTCAGACGATTCAAAATCTCTCAAGGATTGCACAGTCCAATTGCCTCCTAACACAGTCAAAATTAGGGTTTTGGTTCTTGCAAAGAAACAAAGGTTTTCAAGGGTCCAAACAAGTCCCATATGCCTATATACATTTTCAAGCATCCATATGTCAAGTTTCAAGACTCACAGCATCAGATTGCACAGTCAAAAACCCTAATTGCTTCACAGTCAACTGTAGGGGCAAAATGGTCATTTGACAGTCAAAAGTCAAAAATTTTGGTCAACATCTTATTTTGAGGCCACAATCATCATTTGATCAATTCTTGATCATGATTCTCAAAGCATGGCTCAAAAAGTCTCAAGATGCAAAAGTTTCTATTTTTGGACAGCTGAAAAGTCAACTGCAAATTGACCAAGGCATAACTTATTCATGGTTTATCAGAAAAATCCAATCCAAAGCTCATTTTTAAGGGGATGACATTTCCTACAACTCATCTTCACACTTCAAGTCCAAGAAATGCTCTCACAAAAAGTTATCAATTTCAACATTATAGGTCATTTTCAAAAGTCAACAAAAAGGCACTTTAAGTCAAAGACCATAACTTGAGATTGGTAAATCAAAATGACATGGGACAAAAGGCATTGGTTATAGGACTTCAAGACCTTTCCAAAATGTCCAAGAACATGTTCATAGCTTCAAAATTGAGCAAGATATGCATTGGAGAAGTTGGGAAATTTTTGGGAAATTTGAAAAGTCAACTTTGCCTAAAAAACTTCAAAATTGCTAATGGGCCTCAATTTCTTCCTTGAATCATTACCCAAAGACTATGCACGACCCATTGAGCTCAAAGGGATTTATTTTCTTATTTTTAATTAATTAATTGAATTTTTATTCTTATTAATTCATTTAATTAGATTTAATTATGAGAAAATATCAAATAATGCTTTTTCAAATCTTTTTGTGCAGCAAATCAAACTAGGCCAAGCTGGCCAAGTCGTTTCACATCCAAAAAAGGAAAATCATCCATGATTTGCAAAGATTTCAATGAAAAAAGATTGAAAAATATATGATGAAAATCAAAGATTCAAAACAATAATTCATGGATCCATGGGCTCTTTCTTGACCTAATTTGCTTCACATACTTATGCAAGACCTAACCTAATTCATAGGGATACGAAAAAGTTGCTGAGAATAGAGAACCAATTTGCAAAAATTCCAAGAAAATTGTGAAACTGATCTCATAGTTGCAGGACGTTTCAAAGCCTGAAAAGTATTCTAATACGTTACTAGACCTTCTAGGAATCGAGTAGCATCAAGAACCAATCCAAACGCGAAAAGAACTGAAGAATATAGGCCACACGGTTTGTCTTGTTTTTCAAAATTGCATAACATGATTCATGAGCTTTTAACCATTTTTCTTGTTTTATTTGTACTGATAATGATCTTCTGAAGCGATTGGTATAGTTTAATTGGACTAACACTGCTTGTATCAAAATCCACCATTGAAGAATATTAGGTTTTCAGAACATCCAAATTAGGGCTTTTCACATATGGTAAAATTGGACCTCAAGACCAATATGGTTGAACTCGTTGCAAGAAGCCTGATCCATTGAGATAATCGCGCCTTTTTTATATTAACTCCTCTTCTATTCGCTATTATTCACTGTTCCATTTAGTGGGGGTTTAAAACCCCCGCTACTTGTTTTATATTTACAGGAAAAAGATGAAGAAGAAGCATGCGTGGCCAAGCGTGGTTGGGTGATTCAAATATCTGGCGCGTTTTTTTTGTTTTATACCATTAACTTTTGTTTTATTATATAATATTTGTTTTCCATTGTATATACAAACGCGCACAACAGCTCAATTGGCAAGGGACGCGCTTGGTAAACGCTGGGACCTGGGTTCGATTCCCAGGTCCCCCCACATAATTCATGACTTTTGTTTTAATGCTTTCCTATGCAGCGCTCATTCAATGGCTTACCATGAGTCTCACGCCTGTGATTGCCAAGTGGCCAGGAGATCCCATCCAATGGTCAGAAGGTGAATTCCATGATACACTGCAGTCAACCAACGTGCACACAAGCATGGAAAGTCAAACAGGCTTTGTCTAATGGGCCAAGATTCTTCCAATAACACCTCCATTTGGGCCTGAAACCCCCTTGGTTTGCTTTATATTTTTTATTCTCTTTTCTTTTCTTTTAATTTCTTTTAATCATTTAATTGTTTTTTTTATTATTTTTTTTACCATAAATTAATTTTCCATAATAAAAACAGAAAAATAAAAAAAAATGTAAAATATATTTAATTATTATTAATTCATCACTAAAATATTTTTGTAAATAAATTCTAATAATTAACTTAGTTTAATTTAAGTTTTAAACTTTAATCTTTTTCTTAATAAATAAAAATATCTAGAATTAGGTTTTTTGACATCTTCATATTTTTCTTAATTAATTATTTTTCTCATTATTTATTATTATAATTACTATTTATTTTTGTAAATAAACATGTACATTAATTAATTAGTAAATTAGAGTAACTTTAATGTTTCTTTTTATTAATAATTAAAATAGACTTAGAATTAGGGTTTCCTTTTAATTTTAATTTTCTTTATTTCATTAAATACCAAAAAATATAAAAACATTTTCTTTTCCTTCTTTTCTTTAATTAAATAATTAATTAGTTTTTAATTCAATTTAATTTCAAAAGGGTCAAAACCCTCGGACGTCCTGATTTTATTCTTTCGCACGTTATTCTTTTTTCTTATTGAATATTATGTAACTGCTCAAGGATGTAATAGTAATTAGGTATTTATTTACTTTCCGCACTTTTATCAAACGGGTCTTTGTATTTTGGCGATGTAGAGACCCGCGCCTTGTAATAGCATAGCTTTTATCTTTCCGCATTTAAATTTCCGCACTCTTAAATTCTAAATTGCATGAAAGAATGTATGGTTAATTAAAAGAAAGCGTAGCTCACAATGCCATGATCAAAGATAAACTTAACATGAAAATAACACACAAATATACACACCACTTCTAGGGTACGCCTCACCCGTTGCCTTCGAAACGTGGTCGTCAAGTATGGGACGTTTTAGTAAGTCCTTATGTCTATGATCCTGTTGCCTCGAAACAGTTGCCTCGGAACAGTTGCCTCGAAATGGTTGCCTCGGATTAAAAAAGGATCAAGGACATAAGGGTAGCTTCTAAGATGTCCTATTGTTACTTCGGTGTCCACACTGTCCCTACGCTCGAATTGACCCGAACACCTCCAACGGTGGTGCTACCTACCTCTCAATGGTGGGATGGAACTACCTTAAGGACATTTACACAGCCTAATTCCTTAGGGTAGGTAGATGACTCATGGATACTTGATCTCTCTAAAAAACAAAACAAAAAACCTTTTCACACCGACACTTTCAAAAAGCTTTCAAAACAATTTTTCAAACACTCTTAAGGACAGATACAAGAGTTATTCAGAAATCTTTCAAAGAAACTTTTTTAAACCCACTCACAATTGAAAAGAAAACACTTTGAAAACATAAAGAGCAAGTATCTAAGCGCCCGTGGATAACCACGGATAGAAAGGGTGCTAACACCTTCCCTTTCTATAAATCTACCTCCCGAACCGAGAAACGTTCTCACAAGGAATTTTGCTGTGCTTTTGTCCTGTCCATGTTGGAGAAAATAAAAGACGGTGGCGACTCTTGCTTCCGCGACATTTCGCGAACCAGCGTTAAACAGTCAGTTCTAAATCCACCGATCACAGAACTGGCGACTCTGCTGGGGATATTCTAAAAGTGAGGTCTACCTTAGGACTAAGATCACTTGTGTTTTCAATTGTCTGAATTGTTTGCTTTATTATTGTGGGTACTGTCTTGGGAGTTCTATAGATCCTAACCCGGATCTGGGGGATACCTTCTTAGAAAGTAGCAACAAGACTGTGAGGGAACTTTGCGGGGTATACTGACACGGTTGACGTAGTCTGCTACGTTGATGTGGCACTTTGGTGAGTACCGGTAACCCTTGAGTCAAGTCAAGGAGAGTACGGGGCCGCCGCGTGGTGTCGTGAAGCATCAACTGACCTTAGGAACCTTAATTGAACCATCTTGGCCTCTTTAGGGTAGTGAGATAACTGACTTTGGTGCAGTCCGAGGTTGGTTGATACTCGATACTACACTCAATTGAGGGTTGTTTTCTTGGGATATTTCGGTCGCCAGTTCAGTGGCTAAATCAAAACGATGAACACAGAAAACAATCCAATGATATTAGGATCCTTAGAACCTGGTTACTTTTGATAGGACAGGTTTTGAGCCCACCAACCTCAAGAGGGTAATACCTAGACCCCATGCTGGCCTAAACTCTAAGGGTTGTCTTGTGTGACTTGTGTGCTTTACCATGTTTGCTTTTTGTGGATACTTGTGGTGTGTTTTTATCATAACATCATAACATCATACAACATCATATGCATCCACTAACCATTTCAGGGGTTCGAATCTTCATCTTTGTTCTTGTTTTGTAGGACATGGAAACTATCCGCAGAAAGACAATTCAGATCAGTCTTGTAAGGGTCCCTCCTCAGCTTAAGGAACTTATATCCAGGATTCCTGAGAGCTCTTCTTTCAGTGAGAGGCATGGAAGACTCATCAGCTTGGTCAACACCAACATTGAAGAAGATATGATAAAGTTCCTCTTCCAGTTCTTTGACCCTCTGCACCACTGTTTTACTTTCCTGGATTATCAACTGGTGCCTACATTGGAAGAGTTCTCCCGGCTTCTGAAGATCCCTATCCTTAGTCAACTACCCTACAACGGTACGGAAAAGGAACCCAAACTTGAAGAGATTGCTAAAGCATTACGCCTACAACCATCTGACATCAAGGGACATTGGGAAGTTAGAAGTGGTATCAAAGGGTTCTTGGCAATGTTTCTATTTGAGAAGGCCCAAGAATGTTGGAATTCCCTTGACCTACAAGCCTTTGAAGAAGTTGTGGCTCTCCTTGTCTATGGGTTGGTGTTGTTCCCGAATCCCGATCAGCTTATAAATATCAATGCTGTCAAGATCTTCATGTCCAGGAATCCTATACCTACGTTGCTTGGGGACATCCTTCACTCATGTTACACTCGAACCATGAGAAAAAGAGGTGTTCTTATGTGCTGCACTCCCCTCCTGGGAAGGTGGTTTATTTCGCACCTTCCGCAATCAGTTTTGAAGAATGAGCGGGGTTTGAGATGGTCACAACGATTGATGACTCTTACACATGCTGATATACATTGGTGCTCTCGGTCCAGAGAGGATGTCACTATCATTGATCGTTGCGGGGAGTTTCCTAATGTTCCTTTACTTGGAATCAGAGGAGGTATTACTTACAACCCCTGTCTGGCCTGGAGACAGTTTGGTTATGCTCGGAGGGACGGCCCTCATGACATGTTAATTCCTGACATAGTTTTTGACTTCGACAACGATGCACAAGGACTTCGCCAGAGATTTATCAGAGCTTGGAGGATGCCCAGCAAGGTAGACAGCAAGACACTGGGGCACAGGAACTCCATCCCGTTGGAGCCTTATCTCAAGTGGGTACGAGCCCGATCCCAGAATTTAGTGATGCCATATCCTCATGTTCTCCTTGTGATCAAAGAGCCAGTTTTGGAAGGAGAGGTGTCATACACCATTCAACATCCTGACATGCCCACATCCTGGGAAGAAATGCAGAAGAGTTGGATCCAGCTTAAGGAAGAACGAAATTCTCTTGAGTCCAGTCTACATGATAGTGAGAAGAAGGTCTTTGAGCTCACCCGCTTACTGCACGAGGAAAATACTCTCAACACTTACATAGCTCCAAAGAGGATGCGCAATGTCTTTTGGGATTGATTCACTTTTGTAATGTTTTGCCCATGAGGCCTTGATGTACTGAACAATTATTTCTTAATGATAACGTGTGTTCCTTTTTGTCTACAACAAATTTGAACTTTCGAACCCTTGAATGCATTGCATAAACAACATATCATGCATCATGTGCATAGCAGGTACTCTTTTTTACAGGTGGTTTAATCTTTTTCGCTTTTTTCTTCAGCTCGCCATCATGAATCCTGAATCATCTACTGAGCAATCCATCAAGGCCCTCCAGGCTCAGAACGCCCAGTTCCAAGAGCTGATCATGAGTTTGGCCCAAGGTCAAGAGGAGTTGAAGACTCTGCTTATGAAGAAGAAGAAGAAGAGAACTGTATTATTCAACACTGGCCGGAGGTTTGGTAACACACTGCAGAATAAGGTTGATCAAGCTGGTTCTTCTGTGGGAAAAGGCAGTCCCCAAGGGGGAAGGGTTCCTAGTCCAGTGGTCTCTGACAACGAGACTGATTTCAATGAGGAGCAGTATCCTCCAGCTGAAGACAAGTACAAGCAGTTAGAGGATCGCCTGAATGCCATGGAAATTCAACAGGTGCCTGGGTTGGATTTCGGAGACTTGGGTCTATCTTCTGGTGTGGTAATCCCACATAAATTCAAAGCACCATCTTTCGCAAAGTATGACGGGGCGTCCTGCCCTAAGCTACATCTCAGATCTTATGTGCGGAAGATCCAACCATATACTGTGGACAAGAACTTATGGATCCATTTCTTCCAGGAGAGTCTTTCAGGGACTCATCTCAAATGGTTCTATCAGCTGGATGGAACCAAGGTTCGTAACTGGGAGGACTTGGCTACTGCTTTTTACAAGCAGTATCAATATAATTCCGACCTCGCTCCTACACGTACCCAACTCCAGGGTATGTCGCTAGGATCGGGAGAAGGTTTTAAAGAGTATGCGCAGAAGTGGAGGGACCTGGCTGGCAGGGTGCAGCCACCGTTAACCGATCGTGAACTAGTGGACATGTTCTTGGGGACCCTATCCGGGCCGTTCTTCAATCATCTCATTGGCAATTCGTCTGCAGGGTTTACAGATCTCATTCTGACTGGGGAAAGGATAGAAGCTGGGATGAAATCAGGGAAGATACAGAAAGGTGCATCCTCAAGTTCTGAGAAGAAGCCTTTCAAGAAGGAAGCCAGTGTTGTGTATGGGCCTAGAAGGCAAAATAAACCAGAACGCCGCCAAGCTGTCAACGCGGTGGTAATCGCAAAGCCTGCTGCCGCTCCTCGGCAACCTAACCAACCAAGTGCTGAGAGACCCAGAAGAGAATATACCCGGCTTAGTATGACCTTGTCGCAGATCTTGCTGCAACTGCTATCGACCAACTTGGTAACCGTCAGAGAAGCTCCGAAGGTGGTAAAAACAACTTCTCCGAAGTATAATCCAAACGCCCGCTGTGCTTATCACTCTGATAGCCCGGGGCATTCTACTGATGATTGTTGGGCCCTGAGAAATAAGGTCCAGGACCTTATCGATGCGAAGGAAATACAGTTTGAGGCGCCCGAGAGGCCAAATGTTGTGACCGCTCCTATGCCCCAGCACGGAGTAAATGCTATTGAGGAAGACATGTATGCAGTTTCTGTGGATGATGTTGCTACCCCTCTATTGACTATTAAGAGGAACCTGTTGCTAGCCGGTTTATTTCCGGGTTGTAGCAAGGGTTGCCTTCTGTGTGCTGTTTCCCCTGCTGGTTGTCCGTTGCTGAAGTCAGGCGTCCAAAACCTGATGGATAGCAAAGAAATTTTATTCAAAAAGACCGCTGTTCCTTTTGTTCCCACTGAAGAAGTATCTGTTGTCACCATCTTCAACAATCCTACCAAGGCTCCCCCGAGGAAGCCAGTCAAAATCATGTCTGTTTCACCTATCATTATTACTGTTCCGGGGCCTCTCCCCTATGAATCTGACAAGGCTGTCCCATGGCACTATGGGGCAGATGTGTATGTGCTCGGAGTGAAGCAGGAGTTCAACACCAGTACCGGTATCAGTAACATCACCGGTCCCGCTAAAGTTACTCGCAGTGGCAGGCTCTTCTCGCCTGACATTGCACCACCAGTTATCCAAAGACCTCTTATAATCACGCCTACAAGTGTTCCTGTTTCCCCTTCTGATCAAGTTTCTACCCCTGCTGCCGAGTCATCTGACACTCGGGGAAAAGGGATTGTTGATGTGCCTGCCCGGATGGAGGCACCGAAGACTGTTAATGTTGAAGCGTCACAGCAAGAGATGGAGGAAATCCTTAAGATCATCAAGAAGAGCGATTTCAACGTCGTTGAGTAGCCGGGGCATACCCCCTCTAAGATCTCCATGTTATCATTGTTGTTGTGCTCAGAGGCCCATGCCAAGGCCCTGATTTCATTTCTGAAGACGGCTCATGTGCCATAAGAGACGTCTGCTGATCAATTCACTGACTGTGTGGCCAATTTGACCACTGACAATGGTTTGGGTTTCTCGGATGCTGATCTGACCGCCAAGGGAACGAACCACAATGATGCCCTGCATGTCTCCATTGAATGCAGGGGCACTACTCTCGCACACGTGTTGGTGGACATCGGTTCTTCGCTGAATGTATTGCCCAAGAAGGCCTTGGACAGGTTGGATTGTGAGGGTCTGAAGTTGAAACCTAGTAACATCGTTGTCCGAGCTTTTGACGGGTCGAAGAGGATGGTACATGGGGAGGTGGATATTCCGATTCGTGTTGGTTCTCAATTCTTTGACTCAACGTTCTATGTGATGGACATTCGTCCATCCTATTCTTGTCTGCTGGGTCGTCCTTGGATTCACAAAGCTGGGGTTGTGACCTCCACGCTACACCAGAAGCTCAAATACCCTGTCAGAGGGAAGATTGTTACAGTGCGGGGGGAGGAAGAATACATGGTTAGTCATCTGAACTCGTTCCGGTATATAGAGATGGACGGGGATTTTATTGAAACCCCCTTTCAACATTTTGAAGAGGTACCTCCAACATTGGCGTCAACAGAGACAGTAATTGAAGAGGACCTTCCTTTGAAGATGGCTTCCTTGAAGGAAGCCCGGGCTGTAACTGAGAAAGGTGAATGTGCTAACTGGGGCAGGCTCCCTGATTTTACTCCTAAGACTGACAAGTTTGGGCTGGGTTTCACTACAGAGGCTCAGAGAGCTGTACGCAAAGCAAGGATCAGAAGACCTCCCGTGTTCATCACCAACCCGGGAGTGAATGCTATTGAAGGCGAGGCGGAGGAATCAGAGTTTGATAGTTGTATCTACCCGACGACCGACGGTGGACTGAACAATTGGACTGTAAAAGACTACATACCTATTACTTTTGTTATGCAGTAATGAATTCCTTTGTTTTTTAATTTGTAATGAACAATAAATTGAAACTTTGTGGCCCGGTGTCTTACCCGGGGCACTGTGGCTTCATTTGTGAGGGCTTATTACTTGTCATTTTCATATATCATGAATAAAGACATTGGACATTTTCCGCATTTCAAATCTTGTGCTCCCTTTCTTTCTTTCTTTATATATTGCAAAACAGCTATATTTACACACACTCACTCATACAGGTTTCAATCCACTCTGGATCTCACTGGTAACGACCCTGCTACTGCCCGTTATGACTTCGAAAATCCGATCAACTTAGCCGAAGACGAAGGTGAAGATGATTGCGAAGTGCCTGGCGAGCTTGCAAGACTGTTACTTCAGGAAGAGAGGGCCATTCAGCCACATGAAGAGCCAGTGGAAACGGTAAATCTAGGTACTGAGACAGACAGAAAAGAAGTTAAGATTGGTGCCAATCTAGAGCTCAGCGTAAAACAACAGTTGATTCAGATGTTGCATGATTATGTGGAGATCTTCGCCTGGTCTTACGAGGACATGCCTGGGTTGGATACTGACATTGTGGTGCATCACCTGCCTACCAAAGAAGAATGCCCTCCGGTTAAATAAAAGGTCCGCCGTATGCGTCCAGAGATGTCCGAGAAGATCAAAGCTGAGGTTATGAAGCAATTCGATGCCGGTTTTCTAGCAGTGACTTCTTACCCTCAGTGGGTTGCCAACGTGGTTCCGGTGCCGAAGAAGGATGGTAAGGTCAGAATGTGTGTCGATTACAGGGATCTGAATAGGGCGAGCCCCAAGGATGACTTCCCTCTCCCTCATATCGACGTTCTGGTTGACAATACTGCTCAGCACAAGGTGTTCTCCTTCATGGATGGTTTTTCAGGTTATAATCAGATCAAGATGGCTCCTGAAGATATGGAAAAGACTACCTTTGTTACTCAGTGGGGCACCTTCTGCTACAAGGTCATGCCATTCGGGTTGAAAAACGCTGGGGCAACCTACCAACGTGCCATGGTTGCTTTATTTCATGACATGATCCATCATGAGATAGAAGTATATGTTGATGATATGATTCCAAGGTCCCAAACTGAGGAGGAACACCTCGACCATCTACAGAAGCTGTTTGACCGTCTGAAATTGTACAAGCTGAGATTGAACCCGAACAATTGCACATTTGGGGTAAGATTTGGAAAGTTGCTAGGCTTCGTCGTGAGCGACAAAGGTATTCAAGTGGACCCTGCCAAGGTTAAAGCTATACAAGAGATTCCATTTCCCAAGACAGAGAAAGAAGTCAGAGGCTTTCTAGGACGTCTGAATTATATCGCCCGATTCATCTCGCATCTAACTGCTACCTGTGAACCAATCTTCAAGCTGCTGAAGAAAGATCAAGTAGTACATTGGAATGATGAATGTCAGGCCGCTTTTGATAGAATCAAAGAGTATCTCTAAGAACCACCCATTCTTATGCCTCCGGTTGAAGGGAGACCTCTAATACTATACTTGACAGTACTTGACAGCTCAATGGGGTGTGTGCTGAGGCAACATGACGAGTCTGGCCGAAAAGAGCACGCCATTTATTACCTTAGCAAAAAGTTTACCGACTGTGAGACCCGATACTCACTTCTCGAGAAACTTGTTGCGCTTTGGTATGGGCTGCTCGCCGACTGAGACAGTATATGCTGACTCACACTACTCTGTTGATATCAAAGATGGATCCGATAAAGTACATATTCGAAAAGCTTGCTCTGTCTGGAAGAATAGCAAGATGGAAAATGATCTTGACAGAATACGACATCCAGTACACGACTCAGAAAGCTATCAAAGGAAGTGTATTGGCAGACCACTTGGCACACCAGGCAGTAGACGACTACCAATCAATGAACTTTGAGTTTCCTGACGAGAACATCATGGTAGTGACTGATTGTGAAGTACCTGGACTGGATGAAGGACCTGAAGAAGGATCCCGATGGTCTATGCACTTTGACGGAGCCTCCAACGCTTTGGGTAACGGTATCGGCGATGTGGTCATATCCCCTCAAGGCACTCATACTCCATTCACCGCCCGGCTATGTTTCAACTGCACCAACAACATGGCGGAGTATGAGGCATGTATCATGGGTCTTCAAGCTGCGATTGATTTAAGGATCAAGTTTCTGAGTGTCTTCGGAGATTCCGCTCTCGTGATCAATCAGATCAAAGGCGAGTGGGATACGAAACACCCAAACCTTATTCCTTACAAAGAGTGTGTGGTGACATTGATCCCCCATTTCACAGAGATAACTTTTGAACACTTCCCAAGAGAGGAGAATCAGCTGGCGGACGCATTGGCTACGATGTCTTCCATGTTCAAAGTCAAATGGGACAATGAGGCTCCCCGGATCATTATCTGGAAACTGGACGAACCTGCATATTGTTGTGATCTTGAGGCTGAAGGGGTAACTGAAAAACCTTGGTACCATGAGGTGAAGAGGTATTTAGAAGCTCAAGAATACCCTGAAGGTGCATCTGTCAACGACAAAAAGTTTCTGAGAAGGTTCGCAGCGAAGTTCTTCCTCAGCAACGACATTCTCTACAAGCGGAACCATGATTTAACTTTACTGCGTTGTGTGGATAAGACTGAAGCAGAAAAGATCATGGTAGAACTACATGAAGGTACCTTCGGAACACATTCCAGTGGACATACCATGGCAAAGAAAATCCTTCGGGCAGGATATTTCTGGTCCACAATGGAAGCCGACTGTTATCAGCATTCTCGAACTTGTCATAAATGCCAGATCTATGCTGATAAGGTGCACATTCCTCCGGTTCCTCTGAACGTCTTGACAGCACCTTGGCCTTTTGCAATGTGGGACATTGATATGATCGGCGAAATCAGACCTACGGCATCCAACGGGCATCGCTTCATCTTGGTAGCGATTGATTACTTCACAAAGTGGGTCGAAGCAGCTTCCTTCGCTACCGTAACCAAGAACGTCGTGGCACGGTTCATTCGGCACAACCTGATCTGTCGATACAGTGTACTTGAGAGGATCATTACGGATAATGGTACCAATCTTAACAACAAGATGATCACTGAGCTCTGCGAGCAATTCAAGATACAGCACCATAACTCTCTCCTTACCGGCCGAAGATGAACGAGGCTGTAGAAGCAGCTAATAAGAATATCAAAAAGATTGTGCAGAAGATGACAGTGACTTATAAAGATTGGCACGAGATGTTACTGTTTGCTCTTCATGGGTACCGTACCTCAACAAGGACGTCAACCGGGGCAACTCCTTTTTCCTTGGTCTATGGCATGGAGGCAGTCTTGCCAATTAAAGTCCAGATACCCTCTCTCCGGATAATGAAGGATGCAGGTTTGAGCGAAGATGACTGGATCCAGACTCGACTTGATCAGTTAAACCTAATTGACGAAAAGAGACTCACTGCTATTTGTCATGGTCAAACGTACCAAAAATGGATGATCAGGGCATTTAACAAGAAAGTCAGACCACAAGAGTATCAAGTTGGGGACCTGGTAATCAAGCGCATCATCCTTCCTCAAAGTGATCCCAGGGGCAAATGGACCCCCACGTACGAAGGGCCATTTGTGGTTAAGCATGTCTTCTCAGGAGGAGCCATGATTCTAACCACCATGGATGGTGACGATCTTCCTCACCCCGCCAATGCAGACATAGGAAAAAGATACTACGCATGATAAAAGACCTGCTAGGTTGACATACCTAGGAAAAAATTAGGGCTTCCCGGCGAACCAAAAGGGTTCGGGCAAGAGGGATGAAATGAAAAAATCTGTACACCCGGCAAGTCGAAAACCTGAAAAGGCGGCTTGGGCGAAAATGGGTATCCCAGTGGACTGAAAACCCGAAAGGGCGGTCCAGGTAAAAGTTAGGGATAAAGCGTAATACTATGTCTCATTGGATCACCTTGCATCCAGAATCCGGTATCAACATCAAGTTCAGACGGCATCGATCAATCAGCTTCATCTTCAACTGAGCAGCCAAGTGATGCGACGCTCGAAGATATAAAGGCGATAGCAGAGTTGGAACCCAGTGGGATTATCTTTCTTCACACAGCTGTTTTGTTTTCTTTGTACAAACTGTATAAACTCTGTTGTTCAGCGGCGTTCTCTTACTAGGGCGTCAACCTCCTGTACATAAACGCCTATTTACAGGCAAATTCAAAAATCAATACAAATTCACTTTTCAGACCAATTGCCAATCATTTTTCCTTTTTCTGTTTTGTTTTGCGAAGAACGTCCAATGTTCAATTGTGATATATGCATTTGACACTAATGGCTAACTCATAAATATTTGCATACGAAACAAAGGATTAATTACAGGTAATATCAGAAACAGGGGCAATAATGAGTTGTCTAAGCAATCTAATTGCTTTGTCCACCAAGGTACCAAGGTAAGTTCGGTTGAAGAATGTAACCCAGATACCTTCACTCCCCGCCGAGTAACACAAGATTCAACAATTCTCCCCAAGCAATTGGTCTCCCATCAGCCCTAACAAGGCACAGTATCTCCAGCAAGTCAGCGATGCCATCCCCAAGCAGAGTTAGACCACTGTCAGCTTTAAGGAAGTTGGATTATCCCCAAAAGATCTCAATATTCCCCAGCGGAGTATACAGATGTTCCTAAGCAAGCATCCCCGACAGTTTTGATCTAAGATTGTTCCCCGGTGGAATACTGAACATCAAGTGGAGTCACTTCCCCAGTGCAATTTCAAAAGTCTCCCCAGGAGAGTTGAACTATCTCCCCAGTAGGAAGCTTACCCCCAGTAGATTCTGGAAGCTTATTTATGCAGAGTACGAAAGCTTCTCCCCGGCTTTATTCAAAGGTTACTCCCCACCAGGATATAACTGGGTTATCCTCAGCCAATTGCCACGGAAAGATCGTCCCCGGCGAGGTCTTCCTATCCCCAGCGAAGTTCATCAAAACTTCCAACAAAGCTCAATAATGGTATCCCCAGCGGAGTTATCATCAACCTCAGCAAAGTATCTCTCTTTCCCCACAGAGTTCACTCCCCACAGAGTAATCTATTCGCCAAGTTTATTCCTCAACGGAGTCATCTTCTCCTACTGGTATTCTTGCAACCTTCATCCCCAGCGGAAACAAAGAACGTTACTCTTCAACATCAACCCAGGATTTGACTTCCCGACATTCGTCAAGGATTTATTTTCCTAGGCGAAAATACGTTCACAAACATCATATATTCATACATTATAGCATGCACATACGCATCACGAACATACAATCTCATTTATTTTGAGAACATCACGCATCTCATACATCATGACATCGCATACAACTAACGTTTTGTCTTTTCAGGACAAAAGTCAATACAAAGTTAATTACTATCAACTGTCGTGATTCTAGATCCGATTCCTGTATCTTGCCAGGGTGTATCTATCGACGACTAATTCCAGACTCGATTCCTGTATCCTGCCAGGGCACATCTGAAGAGTTTGAAGATCCGATTCCTGTATCTTGCCAGGGTGTATCTGTTGACGACTATATTCCAGACTCGATTCCTGTATCCTGCCAGGGCACGTCTGAAGAGTTTGAAGATCCGATTCCTGTATCTTGCCAGGGTGTATCTGTTGACGACTAATTCCAGACTCAATTCCTGTACCTTGCCAGGGCACGTCTGAAGAGTTCGAAGATCCGATTCCTATATCTTGCCAGGGTGTATTTGTTGACGACTATATTCCAGACTCGATTCCTGTATCCTGCCAGGGCACGTCTGAAGAGTTCGAAGATCCGATTCATGTATCTTGCCAGGGTGTATCTGTTGACGACTAATTCCAGACTCGATTCCTGTATCTTGCCAGGGCACGTCTGAAGAGTTCGAAGATCCGATTCCTGTATCTTGCCAGGGTGTATCTGTTGACGACTAATTCCAGACTCGATTCCTGTATCTTGCCAGGGCACGTCTGAAGAGTTCGAAGATCCGATTCCTGTATCTTGCCAGGGTGTATCTGTTGACGACTAATTCTAGACTCGATTCCTGTATCTTGCCAGGGCACGTCTGAAGAGTTCGAAGATCCGATTCCTGTATCTTGCCAGGGTGTATCTGTTGACGACTAATTCCAGACTCGATTCCTGTATCCTGCCAGGGCACGTCTGAAGAGTGTGAAGATCCGATTCCTGTATCTTGCCAGGGTGTATCTGTTGACGAATATATTCTAGACTCGATTCCTGTATCCTGCTAGGGCACGTCTGAAGAGTTTGAAGATCCGATTCCTGTATCTTGCCAGGGTGTATCTTTTGACGACTAATTCCAGACTCAATTCTTGTATCCTGCCAGGGCATGTCTGAAGAGTTTAAAGATTCGATTCCTGTATCCAGCCAGGGCATATCTACATAAAGAGTTTGAAGATCAACCCCTGTAACAGGCCAGGTAATTATTTTTCTTTCTCAGGTACGCAAGTTCTCGCTAAGGAATCTCTTACGCGATCGACAACCTCCCGATGGCATCTATAAGCCCATCTCTCCACTTACCAACAATTCTAAATGGCATCTATAAGCCCATTCCAGACAAGGTTCTGTCACATCTCCAGATGGCATCTATAAGCCCATCCTCCTATCCATCAGTCTCCAAATGGAATCGGTAAGCCCATTCCCGCCATCACACTGCTAACATGTGAGCGCAAATTTCTGGGCACTCTAGTGTTCAATCATCTTCCACCCTTGGATTACGAAAGGCACGCCAGCCAATCTACATCCTCAGGTCTAAGAAGATTGAACAGGGGAAACTATTGTACCCCAAAATTTGCCCTCCCATATTCTTCAAGATTTGCCAAGATCAATCTTCAGACGATTCAAAATCTCTCAAGGATTGCACAGTCCAATTGCCTCCTAACACAATCAAAATTAGGGTTTTGGTTCTTGCAAAGAAACAAAGGTTTTCAAGGGTCCAAACAAGTCCCATATGCCTATATACATTGCCAAGCATCCATATGTCAAGTTTCAAGACTCACAGCATCAGATTGCACAGTCAAAAACCCTAATTGCTTCACAGTCAACTGTAGGTGCAAAATGGTCATTTGACAGTCAAAAGTCAAAATTTTTGGTCAACATCTTATTTTGAGGCCACAATCATCATTTGATCAATTCTTGATCATGATTCTCAAAGCATGGCTCAAAAAGTCTCAAGATGCAAAAGTTTCTATTTTTGGACAGTTAAAAAGTCAACTGCAAATTGACCAAGGCATAACTTCTTCATGGTTTATCAGAAAAATCCAATCCAAAGCTCATTTTGAAGGGGATGACATTTCCTATAACTCATCTTCAGACTTCTAGTCCAAGAAATGCTCTCACAAAAAGTTATCAATTTCAACATTATAGGTCATTTTCAAAAGTCAACAAAAAGGCACTTTAAGTCAAAGACCATAACTTGAGATTGGTAAATCAAAATGACATGGGGCTAAAGGCATTGGTTATAGGACTTCAAGACCTTTCCAAAATGTCCAAGAACATGTTCATAGCTTCAAAATTGAGCAAGATATGCATTGGAGAAGTTGGGAAATTTTTGGGAAATTTGAAAAGTCATCTTTGCCTAAAAAACTTCAAAATTGCTAATGGGCCTCAATTTTTTCCTTGAATCATTACCCAAAGCCTATTCACGACCCATTGAGCTCAAAGGGATTTATTTTCTTATTTTTAATTAATTAATTGAATTTTTATTCTTATTAATTCATTTAATTAGATTTAATTATGAGAAAATATCAAATAATGCTTTTTCAAATCTTTTTGTGCAGCAAATCAAACTAGGGCAAGCTGGCCAAGTCGTTTCACATCCAAAAAAGGAAAATCATCCATGATTGGCAAAGATTTCAATGAAAAAAGATTGAAAAATATATGATGAAAATCAAAGATTCAAAACATTAATTCATGGATCCATGGGCTCTTTATTGACCTAATTTGCTTCACATACTTATGCAAGACCTAACCTAATTCAGAGGGACACAAAAAAGCTGCTGAGAATAGAGAACCATTTTGCAAAAATTCCAAGAAAATTGTGAAACTGATCTCATAGTTGCACGACGTTTCAAAGCCTGAAAAGTATTCTAATACGTTACTGGACCTTCCAGGAATCGAGTAGCATCAAGAACCAATCCAAACGCGCAAAGAACTGAAGAATATAGGCCACACGGTTTGTCTTGTTTTTCAAAATTGCATAACATGATTCATGAGCTTTTAACAATTTTTCTTGTTTGATTTGTACTAATAATGATCTTCTGAAGAGATTGGTACAGTTTAATTGGACTAACACTGCTTGTATCAAAATCCACCATTGAAGAATATTAGGTTTTCAGAACATCCAAATTAGGGCTTTTCACATATGGTAAAATTGGACCTCAAGACCAATATGGTTGAACTCGTTGCAAGAAGCCTGATCCATTGAGATAATCGCGCCTTTTTTATATTAACTCCTCTTCTATTCGCTATTATTCACTGTTCCATTTAGTGGGGGTTTAAAACCCCTGCTACTTGTTTTATATTTACAGGAAAAAGATGAAGAAGAAGCATGCGTGGCCTAGCGTGGTTGGGTGATTCAAATATCTGGCGCGTTTTTTTTGTTTTATACCATTAACTTTTGTTTTATTATATAATATTTGTTTTCCATTGTATATACAAACGCGCACAACAACTCAATTGGCAAGGGACACACGTGGTAAACGCTGGGACCTGGGTTCGATTCCCAGGTCCCCCCACATAATTCATGACTTTTGTTTTAATGCTTTCCTATGCAGCGCTCATTCAATGGCTTACCATGAGTCTCACGCCTGTGATTGCCAAGTGGCCAGGAGATCCCATCCAATGGTCAGAAGGTGAGTTCCATGATACACTGCAGTCAACCAACGTGCACACAAGCATGGAAAGTCAAACAGGCTTTGTCTAATGGGTCAAGATTCTTCCAATAACACCTCCATTTGGGCCTCAAACCCCCTTGGTTTGCTTTATATTTTTTATTCTCTTTTCTTTTCTTTTAATTTCTTTTAATCATTTAATTGTTTTAATTGTTTTTTTTATTATTATTTTTTTACCATAAATTAATTTTCCATAATAAAAAAAGAAAAATCAAAAAAATGTAAAATATATTTAATTATTATTAATTCATCACTAAAATATTTTTGTAAATAAATTCTAATAATTAACTTAGTTTAATTTAAGTTTTAAACATTAATCTTTTTCTTAATAAATAAAAATATCTAGAATTAGGTTTTTTGACATCTTCATCTTTTTCTTAATTAATTATTTTTCTCATTATTTATTATTATAATTACTATTTATTTTTGTAAATAAACATGTACATTTTAGTAAATTAGAGTAACTTTAATGTTTCTTTTTATTAATAATTAAAATAGACTTAGAATTAGGGTTTCCTTTTAATTTTAATTTTCTTTATTTCATTAAATACCAAAAAACATAAAAACATTTTCTTTTCCTTCTTTTCTTTAATTAAATAATTAATTAGTTTTTAATTCAATTTAATTTCAAAAGGGTCAAAACCCTCGGACGTCCTGATTTTATTCTTTCGCACGTTATTCTTTTTTCTTATTGAATATTATGTAACTGCTCAAGGATGTAATAGTAATTAGGTATTTATTTACTTTCCGCACTTTTATCAAAGGGGTCTTTGTATTTTGGCGATGTATAGACCCGCGCCTTGTTATAGCGTAGCTTTTATCGTTCCGCATTTAAATTTCCGCACTCTTAAATTCTAAATTGCATGAAAGAATGTATGGTTAATTAAAAGCAAGCGTAGCTCACAATGCCATGATCAAAGATAAACTTAACATGAAAATAACACACAAATACACACACCACTTCTAGGGTACGCCTCACCCGTTGCCTTCGAAACGTGGTCGTCAAGTATGGGACGTTTTAGTAAGTCCTTATGTCCATGATCACGTTGCCTCGAAACAGTTGTCTCGGAATAGTTGCCTCGAAATGGTTGCCTCGGATTAAAAAAGGATCAAGGACATAAGGGTAGCTTCTAAGATGTCCTATTGTTTCTTCGGTGACCACACTGTCCCTACACTCGAATTGACCCGAACACCTCCAACGGTGGTGCTACCTACCTCTCAATGGTGGGATGGCACTACCTTAAGGACATTTACACAGCCTAATTCCTTAGGGTAGGTAGATGACTCATGGATACTTGCTCTCTCTAAAAAACAAAACAAAAAACCTTTTCACACCGACACTTTCAAAAAGCTTTCAAAACAATTTTTCAAACACTCTTGAGGACAGATACAAGAGTTATTCAGAAATCTTTCAAAGAAACTTTTTTAAACCCACTCACAATTGAAAAGCAAACATTTTGAAAACATAAAGAGCAAGTATCTAAGAGCCCGTGGATAACCACAGATAGAAAGGGTGCTAACACCTTCCCTTTCTATAAATCTACTTCCCGAACCGAGAAACGTTCTCACAAGGAATTTTGTTGTGCTTTTGTCCTGTCCATGTTGGAGAAAATAAAAGACGGTGGCGACTCTTGCTTCCGCGACATTTCGCGAACCAGCGTTAAACAGTCAGTTCTAAATCCACCGATCACAGAACTGGCGACTCTGCTGGGGATATTCTAAAAGTGAGGTGTACCTTAGGACTAAGATCACTTGTGTTTTCAATTGTCTGAATTGTTTGCTTTATTATTGTGGGTACTGTCTTGGGAGTTCTATAGATCCTAACCCGGATCTGGGGGATACCTTCTTAGAAAGTAGCAACAAGACTGTGAGGGAACTGTGCAGGGTATACCGACACGGTTGAAGCAGTCTGCTACGTTGATGTGGCACTTTGGTGAGTACCGGTAACCCTTGAGTCAAGTCAAGGAGAGTACGGGGCTGCCGCGTGGTGTCGTGAAGCATCAACTGACCTTAGGAACCTTAATTGAACCATCTTGGCCTCTTTAGGGTAGTGAGATAACTGACTTTGGTGCAGTCCGAGGTTGGTTGATACTCGATACTACACTCAATTGAGGGTTGTTTTCTTGGGATATTTCGGTCGCCAGTTCAGTGGCTAAATCGAAACGATGAAAACAGAAAACAATCCAATGATATTGGGATCCTTAGAACCCGATTACTTTTGATAGGACATGTTTTGAGCCCACCAACCTCAAGAGGGTAATACCTAGACCCCATGCTGGCCTAAACTCTAAGGGCTGTCTTGGTGACTTGTGTGCTTTACCATGTTTGCTTTTTGTGGATACTTGTGGTGTGTTTTTATCATAACATCATAACATCATACAGCATCATATACATCCACTAACCATTTCAGGGGTTCGAATCTTCATCTTTGTTCTTGTTTTGTAGGACATGGAAACTATCCGCAGAAAGACAATTCAGATCAGTCTTGTAAGGGTCCCTCCTCAGCTTAAGGAACTTATATCCAGGATTCCCGAGAGCTCTTCTTTCAGTGAGAGGCATGGAAGACTCATCAGCTTGGTCAACACCAACATTGAAGAAGATATGATAAAGGTCCTCTTCCAGTTCTTTGACCCTCTGCACCACTGTTTTACTTTCCTGGATTATCAACTGGTGCCTACATTGGAAGAGTTCTCCCGGCTTCTGAAGATCCCTATCCTTAGTCAACTACCCTACAACGGTACGGAAAAGGAACCCAAACTTGAAGAGATTGCTAAAGCATTACGCCTACAACCATCTGACATCAAGGGACATTGGGAAGTTAGAAGTGGTATCAAAGGGTTCTTGGCCAGGTTTCTGTTTGAGAAGGCCCAAGAATGTTGGAATTCCCTTGACCTACAAGCCTTTGAAGAAGTTGTGGCTCTCCTTGTCTATGGGTTGGTGTTGTTCCCGAATCCCGATCAGCTTATAGATATCAATGCTGTCAAGATCTTCATGTCCAGGAATCCTATACCTATGTTGCTTGGGGATATCCTTCACTCATGTTACACTCGAACCATGAGAAAAAGAGGTGTTCTTATGTGCTGCACTCCCCTCCTGGGAAGGTGGTTTATTTCTCACCTTCCGCAATCAGTTTTGAAGAATGAGCGGGGTTTGAGATGGTCACAACGATTGATGACTCTTACACATGCTGATATACATTGGTGCTCTTGGTCCAGAGAGGATGTCACTATCATTGATCGTTGCAGGGAGTTTCCTAATGTTCCTTTACTTGGAATCAGAGGAGGTATTACTTACAACCCCTGTCTGGCCTGGAGACAGTTTGGTTATGCTCGGAGGGACGGCCCTCATGACATGTTAATTCCTGACATAGTTTTTGACTTCGACAATGATGCACAAGGACTTCGCCAGAGATTTATCAGAGCTTGGAGGATGCCCAGCAAGGTAGAAAGAAAGACACTGGGGCACAAGAACTCCATCTCGTTGGAGCCTTATCTCAAGTGGGTACGAGCCTGATCCCAGAAGTTAGTGATGCCATATACTCATGTTCTCCCTGTGATCAAAGAGCCAGTTTTGGAAGGAGAGGTGTCATACACCATTCAACATCCTGACATGCCCACATCCTGGGAAGAAATGCAGAAGAGCTGGATCCAGCTTAAGGAAGAACGAAATTCTCTTGAGTCCAGTCTACATGATAGTGAGAAGAAGGTCTTGGAGCTCACCCGCTTACTGCACGAGGAAAAGACTCTCAACACTTACATAGCTCCAAAGAGGATGCGCAATGTCTTTTGGGATTGATTCACTTTTGTAATGTTTTGCCAATGAGGCCTTGATGTACTGAACAATTATTTATTAATGATAACATGTGTTCCTTTTTGTCTACAACAAATTTGAACTTTCGAACCCTTGAATGCATTGCATAAACAGCATATCATGCATCATGTGCATAGCAGGTACTCTTTTTTACAGGTGGTTTAATCTTCTTCGCTGTTTATTTCAGCTTGCCATCATGAATCCTGAATCATCTACTGAGCAATCCATCAAGGCCCTCCAGGCTCAGAACGCCCAGTTCCAAGAGCTGATCATGAGTTTGGCCCAAGGTCAAGAGGAGTTGAAGACTCTGCTTATGAAGAAGAAGAAGAAGAGAACTGTATTATTCAACACTGGCCGGAGTTTTGGTAACACACTGCAGAATGAGGTTGATCAAGCTGGTTCTTCTGTGGGAAAAGGCAGTCCCCAAGGGGGAAGGGTTCCTAGTCCGGTGGTCTCTGACAACGAGACTGATTTCAATGAGGAGAAGTATCCTCCAACTGAAGACAAGTACAAGCAGTTAGAGGATCGCCTGAATGCCATGGAAATTCAACAAGTGCCTGGGTTGGATTTCGGAGACTTGGGTCTATCTTCTGGTGTGGTAATCCCACATAAATTCAAAGCACCATCTTTCGCAAAGTATGACGGGGCGTCCTGCCCTAAGCTACATCTCAGATCTTATGTGCGGAAGATCCAACCATATACTGTGGACAAGAACTTATGAATCCATTTCTTCCAGGAGAGTCTTTCAGGGACTCATCTCGAATGGTTCTATCAGCTGGATGGAACCAAGGTTCATAACTGGGAGGACTTGGCTATTGCTTTTTACAAGCAGTAGCAGTATAATGCCGACCTCGCTCCTACACGTACCCAACTCCAGGGTATGTCGCTAGGATCGGGAGAAGGTTTTAAAGAGTATGCGCAGAAGTGGAGGGACCTGGCTGGCAGGGTGCAGGCACCATTAACCGACCGTGAACTAGTGGACATGTTCTTGGGGACCCTATTCGGGCCGTTCTTCAATCATCTCATTGGAAATTCGTCTGCAGGGTTTACAGATCTCATTCTGACTGGGGAAAGGATAGAAGCTGGGATGAAATCAGGGAAGATACAGAAAGGTGCGTCCTCAAGTTCTGAGAAGAAGCCTTTCAAGAAGGAAGCCAGTGCTGTGTATGGGCCTAGAAGGCAAAATAAACCAGAACGCCACCAAGCTGTCAACGCGGTGGTAATCACAAAGCCTGCTGCCGCTCCTCGGCAACCTAACCAACCAAGGGCTGAGAGACCCAGAAGAGAATATGCCCGGCTTAGTATGACCTTGTCGCAGATCTTGCCGCAACTGCTATCGACCAACTTGGTAACCGTCAGAGAAGCTCCGAAGGTGGTAAACACAACCTCTCCGAAGTATAATCCAAACGCCCGCTGTGCTTATCACTCTGATAGCCCGGGGCATTCTACTGATGATTGTTGGGCCCTGAGAAATAAGGTCCAGGACCTTATCGATGCGAAGGAAATACAATTTGAGGCGCCCGAGAGGCCAAATGTTGTGACCGCTCCTATGCCCCAGCACGGAGTAAATGCTATTGAGGAAGACATGTATGCAGTTTCTGTGGATGATGTTGCTACCCCTCTATTGACTGTTAAGAGGAACCTGTTGCTAGCCGGTTTATTTCCGGGTTGTAGCAAGGGTTGCCTTTTGTGTGCTTTTTCCCCTGCTGGTTGTCCGTTGCTGAAGTCAGGCGTCCAAAACCTGATGGATAGCAAAGAAATTTTATTCAAGAAGATCGCTGTTCCTTTTGTTCCCACTGAAGAAGTATTTGTTGTCACCATCTTCAACAATCCTACCAAGGCTCCCCCGAGGAAGCCAGTCAAAATCATGTCTGTTGCACCTATCATTATTACTGTTCCGGGGCCTCTCCCTTATGAATCTGACAAGGCTGTCCCATGGCACTATAGGGCAGATGTGTATGTGCTCAGAGTGAAGCAGGAGTTCAACACCAGTACTGGTATCAGTAACATCACCGGTCCCGCTAAAGTTACTCGCAGTGGCAGGCTCTTCTCGCCTGACATTGCGCCACCAGTTATCCGAAGACCTCTTATAATCACGCCTACAAGTGTGCCTGTTTCCCCTTCTGATCAAGTTTCTACCCCTGCTGCCGAGTCATCTGACACTCGGGGCAAAGGGATTGCTGATGTGCCTTCCCGGATGGAGGCACCGAAGACTGTTAATGTTGAAGCGTCACAGCAAGAGATGGAGGAAATCCTTAAGATCATCAAGAAGAGCGATTTCAACGTCATTGAGCAGCTGGGGCATACCCCCTCTAAGATCTCCATGCTATCATTGTTGTTGTGCTCAGAGGCCCATGCCAAGGCCATGATTTCATTTCTGAAGACGGCTCATGTGCCATAAGAGACGTCTGCTGATCAATTCACTGACTGTGTGGCCAATTTGACCGCTGACAATGGTTTGGGTTTCTCGGATGCTGATCTGACCGCCAAGGGAAAGAACCACAATGATGCCCTGCATGTCTCCATTGAATGCAGGGGCACTACTCTCGCACACGTGTTGGTGGACACCGGTTCTTCGCTGAATGTATTGCCCAAGAAGGCCTTGGACAGGTTGGATTGTGAGGGTCTGGAGTTGAAACCTAGTAACATCGTTGTCTGAGCTTTTGACGGGTCGAAGAGGATGGTACATGGGGAGGTGGATATTCCGATTCGTGTTTGTTCTCAAGTCTTTGACTCAACGTTCTATGTGATGGACATTCGTCCATCCTATTCTTGTCTGCTGGGTCGTCCTTGGATTCACAAAGCTGGGGCTGTGACCTCCACGCTACACCAGAAGCTCAAATACCCTGTCAGAGGGAAGATTGTTACAGTGCAGGGGGAGGAAGAATACATGGTTAGTCATCTGAACTCGTTCCGGTATATAGAGATGGACGGGGAGTTTATTGAAACCCCCTTTCAACATTTTGAAGAGGTACCTCCAACATTGGCGTCAGCAGAGACAGTAATTGAAGAGGACCTTCCTTTGAAGATGGCTTCCTTGAAGGATGCCCGGGCTGTAACTGAGAAAGGTGAATGTGCTAACTGGGGCAGGCTCCCTGATTTTACTCCTAAGACTGACAAGTTTGGGCTGGGTTTCACTGCAGAGGCTCAGAGGGCTGTACGCAAAGCAAGGATCGGAAGACCTCCCGTGTTCATCACCAACCCGAGAGTGAATGCTATTGTAGGCGAGGCGGAGGAATCAAAGTTTGATAGCTGGATCTACCCGACGGCCGACGGTGGACTGAACAATTTGACTGCAAAAGACTACATACCTGTTACTTTTGTTACGCAATAATGAATTCCTTTGTTTTTTAATTTGTAATGAACAATAAATTGAAACTTTATGGCCTGGTGTCTTACCCGAGGCACCGTGGCTTCATTTGTGAGGGCTTATTACTTGTCATTTCCATATATCATGAATAAAGACATTGGACGTTTTTCGCATTTCAAATCTTGTGCTCCCTTTCTTTCTTTCTTTATATATTGCAAAACAGCTATATTTACACACACTCACTCATACAGGTTTCAATCCACTCTGGATCTCACTGGTAACGACCTTGCTACTTCCCGTTATGACTTCGAAAATCCGATCAACTTAGCCGAAGACTAAGGTGAAGATGATTGCGAAGTGCCTGGCGAGCTTGCAAGACTATTACTTCAGGAAGAGAGGGCCATTCAGCCACATGAAGAGCCAGTGGAAACGGTAAATCTAGGTACTGAGACAGACAGAAAAGAAGTTAAGATTGGTGCCAATCTAGAGCTTAGCATAAAACAACGGTTGATTCAGATGTTGCATGATTATGTGGAGATATTCGCCTGGTCTTACGAAGACATGCCTGGGTTGGATACTAACATTGTGGTGCATCACCTGCCTACCAAAGAAGAATGCCCTTCGGTTAAACAAAAGGTCCGCCGTATGCGTCCAGAGATGTCCGAGAAGATCAAAGTTGAGGTTATGAAGCAATTCGATGCCGGTTTTCTAGCAGTGACTTCTTACCCTCAGTGGGTTGCCAACGTGGTTCCGGTGCCGAAGAAGGATGGTAAGGTCAGAATGTGTGTCGATTACAGGGATCTGAATAGGGCGAGCCCCAAGGATGACTTCCCTCTCCCTCACATCGACGTTCTGGTTGACAATACTGCTCAGCACAAGGTGTTCTCCTTCATGGATGGTTTTTCAGGTTATAATCAGATCAAGATGGCTCCTGAAGATATGGAAAAGACTACCTTTGTTACTCAGTGGGGCACCTTCTGCTACAAGGTCATGCCATTCGGGTTGAAAAACGCTGGGGCAACCTACCAACGTGCCATGATTGCTTTATTTCATGACATGATCCATCATGAGATAGAAGTATATGTTGATGATATGATTGCAAGGTCCCAAACTGAGGAGGAACACCTCGACCATCTACAGAAGCTGTTTGACCGTCTGAAATTGTACAAGCTGAGATTGAACCCGAACAAGTGCATATTTGGGGTAAGATCTGGAAAGTTGCTAGGCTTCGTCGTGAGCGACAAAGGTATTCAAGTGGACCCTGCCAAGGTTAAAGCTATACAAGAGATGCCAGTTCCCAAGACAGAGAAAGAAGTCAGAGGCTTTCTAGGACGTCTGAATTATATCGCCTGATTCATCTCGCATCTAACTGCTACCTGTGAACCAATCTTCAAGCTGCTGAAGAAAGATCAAGTAGTACGTTGGAATGATGAATGTCAGGCCGCTTTTGACAGAATCAAAGAGTATCTCCAAGAACCACCCATTCTTATGCCTCCGGTTGAAGGGAGACCTCTAATACTATACTTGACAGTACTTGACAGCTCAATGGGGTGTGTGCTGGGGCAGCATGACGAGTCCGGCCGAAAAGAGCACGCCATTTATTACCTTAGCAAAAAGTTTACCGACTGTGAGACCCGATACTCACTGCTCGAGAAAACTTGTTGCGCTTTGGTATGGGCTGCTCGCCGGCTGAGACAGTATATGCTGACTCACACTACTCTGTTGATATCAAAGATGGATCCGATAAAGTACATATTCGAAAAGCCTGCTCTGTCTGGAAGAATAGCAAGATGGCAAATGATCTTGACAGAATACGACATCCAGTACACGACTCAGAAAGCTATCAAAGGAAGTGTATTGGCAGACCACTTGGCACACCAGGCAGTAGACGACTACCAATCAATGAACTTTGAGTTTCCTGACGAGAACATCATGGTAGTGACTGATTGTGAAGTACCTGGACTGGATGAAGGACCTGAAGAAGGATCCTGATGGTCTATGCACTTTGACAGAGCCTCCAACGCTTTAGGTAACGGTATCGGCGCTGTGATCATATCCCCTCAAGGCACTCATACTCCACTCACCGCCCGACTATGTTTCAACTGCACCAACAACATGGCGGAGTATGAGGCATGTATCATGGGTCTTCAAGCTGCGATTGATTTAAGGATCAAGTTTCTGAGTGTCTTCGGAGATTCCGCTCTCGTGATCAATCAGATCAAAGGCGAGTGGGATACGAAACACCCAAACCTTATTCCTTACAAAGAGTGTGTGGTGACATTGATCCCCCATTTCACAGAGATAACTTTTGAACACTTCCCAAGAGAGGAGAATCAGCTGGCGGACGCGTTGGCTACGATGTCTTCCATGTTCAAATTCAAATTGGACAATGAGGCTCCCCGGATCATTATCTGGAAACTGGACGAACCTGCATATTGTTGTAATCTTGAGGCTGAAGGGGTAACTGAAAAACCTTGGTACCATGAGGTGAAGAGGTATTTGGAAGCTCAAGAATACCCTGAAGGTGCATCTGTCAACGACAAAAAGTTTCTGAGAAGGTTCGCTGCGAAGTTCTTCCTCAGCAACAACATTCTCTACAAGTGGACCCATGATTCAACTTTACTGCGTTGTGTGGATAAGACTGAAGCAGAAAAGATCATGGCAGAACTACATGAAGGTACCTTCGGAACATATTCCAGTGGACATACCATGGCAAAGAAAATCCTTCGGGCAGGATATTTCTGGTCCACAATGGAAGCCGACTGTTATCAGCATTCTCGAACTTGTCATAAATGCCAGATCTATGCTGATAAGGTGCACATTCCTCCGGTTCCTCTGAACGTCTTGACAGCACCTTGGCCTTTTGCAATGTGGGGCATTGATATGATCGGCGAAATCAGACCTACGGCATCCAACGGGCATCGCTTCATCTTGGTAGCGATTGATTACTTCACAAAGTGGGTCGAAGCAGCTTCCTTCGCTACCGTAACCAAGAACGTCGTGGCACGGTTCATTCGGCACAACCTGATCTGTCGATACGGTGTACCTGAGAGGATCATTACGGATAATGGTACCAATCTTAACAACAAGATGATCACTGAGCTCTGCGAGCAATTCAAGATACAGCACCACAACTCCTCTCCTTACCGGCCGAAGATGAACGGAGCTGTAGAAGCAGCTAATAAGAATATCAAAAAGATTGTGCAGAAGATGACAGTGACTTATAAAGATTGGCACGAGATGTTACCGTTTGCTCTTCATGGGTACCGTACCTTAGCAAGGACGTCAACCGGGGCAACTCCTTTTTCCTTGGTCTATGGCATGGAGGCAGTCTTGCCAATTGAAGTCCAGATACCCTCTCTCCGGATAATGAAGGATGCAGGTTTGAGCGAAGATGACTGGATCCAGACTCGACTTGATCAGTTAAACCTAATTGACGAAAAGAGACTCACTGCTATTTGTCATGGTCAAACGTACCAAAAACGGATGATCAGGGCATTTAACAAGAAAGTCAGACCACAAGAGTATCAAGTTGGGGACCTGGTAATCAAGCGCATCATCCTTCCTCAAAGTGATCCCAGGGGAAAATGGACCCCCACGTACGAAGGGCCATTTGTGGTTAAGCATGTCTTCTTAGGAGGAGCCATGATTCTAACCACCATGGATGGTGACGACCTTCCTCACCCCGCCAATGTAGACATAGTAAAAAGATACTACGCATGATAAAAGACCCGCTAGGTTGACATACCTAGGTAAAAATTAGGGCTTCCCGGCGAACCAAAAGGGTTCGGGCAAAATGAGGGATGAAATGAAAAAATCTGTACACCCGGCAAGTCGAAAACCTGAAAAGGCGGCTTGGGCAAAAATGGGTATCCCGGTGGACTGAAAACCCGAAAGGGCGGTCCAGGAAAAAGTTAGGGATAAAGCGTAATACTATGTCTCATTGGATCACCTTGCATCCAGAATCCGGTATCAACATCAAGTTCAGACAGCATCGATCAATCAGCTTCATCTTCAACTGAGCAGCCAAGTAATGAGACGCTCGAAGATATAAAGGCGATATCAGAGTTGGAACCCAGTGGAATTATCTTTCTTCACACAACTGTTTTGTTTTCTTTGTACAAACTGTATAAACTCTGTTGTTCGGCGGCATTCTCTTACTAGGATGTCAGCCTCCTGTACATAAACGCCTATTTACAGGCAAATTCAAAAATCAATACAAATTCACTTTTTAGACCAATTGCCAATCATTTTTCCTTTTTCTGTTTTGTTTTGCGAAGAACGTCCAATGTTCAATTGTGATATATGCATTTGACACTAATGGCTAACTCATAAATATTTACATACGAAACAAAGGATTAATTACAGGTAATATCATAAACAGGGGCAATAATGAGTTGTCTAAGCAATCTAATTGCTCTGTCCACCAAGGTACCAAGGTAAGTTTGGCTGAAGAATGTAACCTAGATACCTTCACTCCCCGCCGAGTAAGACAAGATTCAACAATTATCCCCAAGCAGTTGGTCTCCCATCAGCCCTAACAAGGCACAGTATCTCCAGCAAGTCAGTGATGCTCTCCCCAAGCAGAGTTAGACCACTGTCAGCTTTAAGGAAGTTGGATTATCCCCAAAAGATCTTAATACTCCCCAGTGGAGTATACAGATGTTCCTAAGCAAGCATCCCCGACAGTTTTGATCTAAGATTGTTCCCCGGCAGAATACCGAACATCAAGTGGAGTCACTTCCCCAGTGCAATTTCAAAAGTCTCCCCAGGAGAGTTGAACCATCTCCCCAGTAGGAAGCTTACCCCCAGTAGATTCTGGAAGCTTACCCCTATAGAGTACGAAAGCTTCTCCCCAGCTTTATTCAAAGGTTACTCCCCACCAGGATATAACTGGGTTATCCTCAGCCAATTGCCACGGAAAGATCGTCCCCGGCGAGGTCTTCCTATCCCCAACGAAGTTCATCAAAACTTCCAACAAAGCTCAATAATGGTATCCCCAGCGGAGTTATCATCAACCTCAGCAAAGTATCTCTCTTTCCATACAGAGTTCACTCCCCACAGAGTAATCTATTCGCCAAGTTTATTCCCCAACGGAGTCATCTTCTCCTATCGGTATTCTTGCAACCTTCATCCCCAGCGGAAACAAAGAACGTTACTCTTCAACATCAACCCAGGATTTGACTTCCCGGCATTCGTCAAGGATTTATTTTCCTAGGCGAAAATACGTTCACAAACATCATATCTTCATACATTATAGCATGCACATACGCATCACGAACATACAATCTCATTTATTTTGAGAACATCACACATCTCATACATCATGACATCGCATACAACTAACATTTTGTCTTTTCAGGACAAAAGTAAATACAAAGTTAATTACTATCAACTGTCGTGATTCCAGATCCGATTCCTGTATCTTGCCAGGGTGTATCTATCAACGACTAATTCTAGAATCGATTCCTGTATCCTGCCAGGGCACGTCTGAAGAGTTTGAAGATCCGATTCCAGTATCTTGCCAGGGTGTATCTGTTGACGACTATATTCCAGACTCGATTCCTGTATCCTGCCAGGGCACGTCTGAAGAGTTTGAAGATCCGATTCCTGTATCTTGCCAGGGTGTATCTGTTGACGACTAATTCCAGACTCGATTCCTGTATCTTGCCAGGGTACGTCTGAAGAGTTCGAAGATTCGATTCCTGTATCTTGCCAGGGTGTATCTGTTGACGACTATATTCCAGACTCGATTCCTGTATCCTTCCAGGGCACGTCTGAAGAGTTCGAAGAACCGATTCCTGTATATTGCCAGGGTGTATCTGTTGACTACTAATTCCATACTCGATTCTTGTATCTTGCAAGGGCACGTCTGAAGATTTCGAAGATCCGATTCCTGTATCTTGCCAGGGTGTATTTGTTGACGACTAATTCCAAACTCGATTCCTGTATCTTTCCAGGGCACGTCTGAAGAGTTCGAAGATCCGATTCCTGTATCTTGCCAGGGTGTATCTGTTGACGACTAATTCCAGACTCGATTCCTGTATCTTGCCAGGGCACGTCTGAAGAGTTCGAAGATCCGATTCCTGTATCTTGCCAGGGTGTATCTGTTGACGACTAATTCCAGACTCGATTCCTGTATCCTGCCAGGGCACGTCTGAAGAGTGTGAAGATCCGATTCCTGTATCTTGCCAGGGTGTATCTGTTGACGACTATATTCCAGACTCGATTCCTGTATCCTGCCAGGGCACGTTTGAAGAGTTTGAAGATCCGATTCCTGTATCTTGCCAGGGTGTATCTGTTGACGACTAATTCCAGACTCGATTCCTGTATCCTGCCAGGGCACGTCTGAAGAGTTTAAAGATTCGATTCCTGTATCCAGCCAGGGCACATCTACATAAAGAGTTTGAAGATCAACCCCTGTAACAGGCCAGGTAATTATTTTTCTTTCTCAGGTACGCAAGTTCTCGCTAAGGAATCTCTTACGCGATCGACAACCTCCCGATGGCATCTATAAGCCCATCTCTCCACTTACCAACAATTCCAAATGGCATCTATAAGCCCATTCCCGAAAAGGTTCTGTCACATCTCCAGATGGCATCTATAAGTCCATCCTCCTATCCATCAGTCTCCAAATGGCATCGGTAAGCCCATTCCCGCCATCACACTGCTAACATGTGAGCGCAAATTTCTGGGCACTCTAGTGTTCAATCATCTTCCACCCTCGGATTACGAAAGGCACGCCAGCCAATCTACATCCTCAGGTCTAAGAAGATTGAACAGGGGAAACTGTTGTACCCCAAAATTTTCCCTCCCATATTCTTCAATATTTGCCAAGATCAATCTTCAGACGATTCAAAATCTCTCAAGGATTGCACAGTCCAATTGCCTCCTAACACATTCAAAATTAGGGTTTTGGTTCTTGGAAAGAAACAAAGGTTTTCAAGGGTCCAAACAAGTCCCATATGCCTATATACATTGTCAAGCATCCATATGTCAAGTTTCAAGACTCACAACATCAGATTGCACAGTCAAAAACCCTAATTGCTTCACAGTCAACTGCAGAGGCAAAATGGTCATTTGACAGTCAAAAGTCAAAATTTTTGGTCAACATCTTATTTTGAGGCCACAATCATCATTTGATCAATTCTTGATCATGATTCTCAAAGCATGGCTCAAAAAGTCTCAAGATGCAAAAGTTTCTATTTTTGGACAGCTGAAAAGTCAACTGCAAATTGACCAAGGCATAACTTATTCATGGTTTATCAGAAAAATCCAATCCAAAGCTCATTTTGAAGGGGATGACATTTCCTACAACTCATCTTCACACTTCAAGTCCAAGAAATGCTCTCACAAAAAGTTATCAATTTCAACATTATAGGTCATTTTCAAAAGTCAACAAAAAGGCACTTTAAGTCAAAGACCATAACTTGAGATTGGTAAATCAAAATGACATGGGACCAAAGGCATTGGTTATAGGACTTCAAGGCCTTTCCAAAATATCCAAGAACATGTTCATAGCTTCAAAATTGAGCAAGATATGCATTGGAGAAGTTGGGAAATTTTTGGGAAATTTGAAAAGTCAACTTTGCCTAAAAAACTTCAAAATTGCTAATGGGCCTCAATTTCTTCCTTGAATCATTACCCAAAGCCTATGCACGACCCATTGAGCTCAAAGGGATTTATTTTCTTATTTTTAATTAATTAATTGAATTTTTATTCTTATTAATTCATTTAATTAGATTTAATTATGAGAAAATATCAAATAATGCTTTTTCAAATCTTTTTGTGCAGCAAATCAAACTAGGGCAAGCTGGCCAAGTCGTTTCACATCCAAAAAAGGAAAATCATCCATGATTGGCAAAGATTTCAATGAAAAAAGATTGAAAAATATATGATGAAAATCAAAGATTCAAAACATTAATTCATGGATCCATTGGCTCTTTCTTGACCTAATTTGCTTCACATACTTATGCAAGACCTAACCTAATTCAGAGGGACACGAAAAAGCTGCTGAGAATAGAGAACCAATTTGCAAAAATTCCAAGAAAATTGTGAAACTGATCTCATAGTTGTAGGATGTTTCAAAGCCTGAAAAGTATTCTAATACGTTACTGGACCTTCCAGGAATCGAGTAGCATCAAGAACCAATCCAAACGCGCAAAGAACTGAAGAATATAGGCCACACGATTTGTCTTGTTTTTCAAAATTGCATAACATGATTCATGAGCTTTTAACCATTTTTCTTGTTTGATTTGTACTAATAATGATCTTCTGAAGCGATTGGTACAGTTTAATTGGACTAACATTGCTTGTATCAAAATCCACCATTGAAGAATATTAGGTTTTTAGAACATTCAAATTAGGGCTTTTCACATATGGTAAAATTGGACCTCAAGACCAATATGGTTGAACTCGTTGCAAGAAGCCTGATCCATTGAGATAATCGCGCCTTTTTTATATTAACTCCTCTTCTATTCGCTATTATTCACTGTTCCATTTAGTGGGGGTTTAAAACCCCCGCTACTTGTTTTATATTTACACGAAAAAGATGAAGAAGAAGCATGCGTGGCCAAGCGTGGTTGGGTGATTCAAATATCTGGCGCGTTTTTTTTTGTTTTATACCATTAACTTTTGTTTTATTATATAATATTTGTTTTCCATTGTATATACAAACGCGCACAACAACTCAATTGGCAAGGGACACACGTGGTAAACGTTGGGACCTGGGTTCGATTCCCAGGTCCCCCCACATAATTCATGACTTTTGTTTTAATGCTTTCCTATGCAGCGCTCATTCAATGGCTTACCATGAGTCTCACGCCTGTGATTGCCAAGTGGCCAGGAGATCCCATTCAATGGTCAGAAGGTGAATTCCATGATACACTGCAGTCAACCAACGTGCACACAAGCATGGAAAGTCAAACAGGCTTTGTCTAATGGGCCAAGATTCTTCCAATAACACCTCCATTTGGGCCTGAAACCCCCTTGGTTTGCTTTATATTTTTTATTCTCTTTTCTTTTCTTTTAATTTCTTTTAATCATTTAATTGTTTTAATTGTTTTTTTTTATTATTATTTTTTTACCATAAATTAATTTTCCATAATAAAAACAGAAAAATCAAAAAAATGTAAAATATATTTAATTATTATTAATTCATCACTAAAATATTTTTGTAAATAAATTCTAATAATTAACTTAGTTTAATTTAAGTTATAAACTTTAATCTTTTTCTTAATAAATAAAAATATCTAGAATTAGGTTTTTTGACATCTTCATCTTTTTCTTAATTAATTATTTTTTTCATTATTTATTATTATAATTACTATTTATTTTTGTAAATAAACATGTACATTAATTAATTAGTAAATTAGAGTAACTTTAATGTTTCTTTTTATTAATAGTTAAAATAGACTTAGAATTAGGGTTTCCTTTTAATTTTAATTTTCTTTATTTCATTAAATACCAAAAAACATAAAAACATTTTCTTTTCCTTCTTTTCTTTAATTAAATAATTAATTAGTTTTTAATTCAATTTAATTTCAAAAGGGTCAAAACCCTCGGACGTCCTGATTTTGTTCTTTCGCACGTTATTCTTTTTTCTTATTGAATATTATGTAACTGCTCAAGGATGTAATAGTAATTAGGTATTTATTTACTTTCCGCACTTTTATCAAACGGGTCTTTGTATTTTGGCGATGTATAGACCCGCGCCTTATAATAGCGTAGCTTTTATCTTTCCACATTTAAATTTCCGCACTCTTAAATTCTAAATTGCATGAAAGAATGTATGGTTAATTAAAAGCAAGCGTAGCTCACAATGCCATGATCAAAGATAAACTTAACATGAAAATAACACACAAATACACACACCACTTCTAGGGTACGCCTCACCCGTTGCCTTCGAAACGTGGTCGTCAAGTATGGGACGTTTTAGTAAGTCCTTATGCCCATGATCTCGTTGCCTCGAAACAGTTGCCTCAGAACAGTTGCCTCGAAATGGTTTCCTCGGATTAAAAAAGGATCAAGGACATAAGGGTAGCTTCTAAGATGTCCTACTGTTGCTTCGGTGACCACACTGTCCCTACACTCGAATTGACCCGAACACCTCCAACGGTGGTGCTACCTACCTCTCAATGGTGGGATGGCACTACCTTAAGGACATTTACACAGCCTAATTCCTTAGGGTAGGTAGATGACTCATGGATACTTTCTCTCTCTAAAAAACAAAACAAAAAACCTTTTCACACCGACACTTTCAAAAAGCTTTCAAAACAATTTTTCAAACACTCTTGAGGACAGATACAAGAGTTATTCAAAAATCTTTCAAAGAAACTTTTTTAAACCCACTCACAATTGAAAAGCAAACATTTTGAAAACATAAAGAGCAAGTATCTAAGAGCCCGTGGATAACCACGGATAGAAAGGGTGCTAACACCTTCCCTTTCTATAAATCTACCTCCCGAACCGAGAAACGTTCTCACAAGGAATTTTGCTGTGCTTTTGTCCTGTCCATGTTGGAGAAAATAAAAGACGGTGGAGACTCTTGCTTCCGCGACATTTCGCGAACCAGCGTTAAACAGTCAGTTCTAAATCCACCGATCACACCAGGTTCTTCACAATCAGTAACTAACATGATATTCTCATCCAGGAATTCAAAGTTCATGGATTGTTGGTCGTCCACGGCCTGATGAGCCAAATGATTAGCTAGTACACTTCCCTTGATTATTTCTGGGTTGTGTATTGAATGTCATATTCGGTCAGGATCATTTACCATCTCGCTATTCTTCCGGAGAGAGCGGGCTTCTCGAAGATGTACTTGATAGGATCCATTTTAGAGATCAACAAGGTAGTGTGAGTCAACATATATTGTCTTAGTCGGCGAGCAGTCCATGCCAAAACGCAGCAAGTTTTCTCGATCAGTGAGTATCTTGTTTCACAATCGGTAAACTTTTTGCTAAGGTAGTATATTGCATGCTCTTTTCGACCAGACTCGTCATATTGCCCCAGCACACACTCCATTGAGATCTCTAATACCGTTAAGTACATGATCAGAGGTCTTCCTTCAACTGGCGGCATTAAAATTGGAGGCTCTTGAAGATATTCTTTGATTGTGTCAAAGGCAGTCTGGCATTCTTCATTCCACTTTACCACTTGATCTTTCTTCAGGAGTTTGAAGATTGGCTCACAAGTAGCAGTTAGATGGGAAGTGAACATTGCAATGTAATTTAAACGTCCCAAGAAACCTCTAACTTTCTTCTCAGTGCGAGGAGCCGACATATCTTATATAGCTTTAACCTTTGCAGGGTCTACCTGAATACCCTTGTCACTGACTATGAAACCTAGGAGTTTACCGGACCTTACCTCAAAGGTGCACTTGTTCAGATTCAGCCTCAACTTGTACGTCTTCAGTCTATCAAACAGCTTTTGCAAGTGATCAAGGTGCTCTTCTTCTGTTAGAGATCTGGATATCATGTATTCAACATAGACCTCTATCTCCTGGTGAATCATATCATGGAACAAAGCTACCATATCTCGCTGATAGGTTTCCCTAGCATTCTTCAACCCAAATGGAATTACTTTTTAACATAAGGTGCCCTGGTGTGTGACAAAGGTTTTCTTCTCCATGTCTTCGGATGCCATCTTGATCTGATTGTAACCAGAGAATCCGTCCATGAAGGAGAATACCTTATGCTGTGCAGTGTTATCAACTAGAACACCAATGTAGGGAAGTGGGAAGTCATCCTTGGGGCTTGCCTTGTTCAAGTCTCTGTAGTCCACACACATCCATACTTTGTCGTCTTTCTTAGGCACCAGAACTATGTTAGAAACCCATTGACGATAGGAGGTGACAGCTAAGAACCCATTGTTGAACTGTTTCATAAGTTCTGCCTTGATCTTCTTTGACATTTCAGGGCGCATATGACGAACCTTCTGTTTTACTGGAGGATAGTCCTCTTTTTTCGGCAGGCGATGAACCACAATATTAGTATCAAGTCCTGGCATGTCTTCATATGACCAGGAAAATATCTCTACATAATCATGCAACATCTCAATAAATCTTTGTTTGACACTAAGCTCCAAATTTGCACCTATCCTGACTTCTTTTATGTCCTCTTCTGTACCCAGGTTCACTGTCTCAACTGGCTCTTCATGAGGTTGTATAGCTCTTTCTTCCTGCTATAACAGTCTAACAAGCTCTCCTGGTACCTCACAATCTTCCTCGCCTTTGTCCTCGGCTTGGTTGATCGGATTTTCAAAGTCATAACCGACAATAGTATAAGTGTTATCAATGAGATACAGAGTGGATATAGGTCTACAGCTTGATACGTGAGTGTGTGTAAGAGCATAGCTGCATTGATAAAGTAAAAGCAGAAAAGAAAAACAAAGAGCGCAAAATTTGTATGCAAAAACGTCTAATGCTTTATTAATGACACATGACATTGAAAAATGATAACCCTCACAAATAAACCATTGTGCCCCGGGTAAGACACAAGGCCATAGAGTTCATATTGTACATTTATTACATATCTGAAAACAAGAAAGGCAATTACTCCTGAATAAAATTAATCAGTACAAAGTCTTTAATTGTCCAGTTACTAGGTCCATTGTTGATCGTAGGGAAGATCCTGTTGTCCATGTCATAGTCACCATCATTCTCTTCTAAAGCATTGACCCTATGATTGTTGATGCATAGGGGAGGTCCTCCGGAGCGAGCACGATAAATAGCCCTTTGAGCCCCTAAAGTGAAACCCAAACCAAACTTATTAGATTTGTATGGGATGTCAGGGAGTTGGACCCAAATGGTACACCCACCTTCTTTAATTACTGCTTAGGCGTCCTTGAGAGAAGCCATCTTCAATAGAGGTCTGGTGATCTTTGGAACACTGGTAACAGTCTCGGTTGGAGCCATGGTCTGAGGCACCTCTTCAAAGTTCTGACAAGGGGTCTCGATGAACTCGCCATCTATTTCGACATACTTGAAAGAGTTTAGGTGGCTTACCATGTACTCCTCCTCACCACGTACCGTGACAATCTTTCCCTTCACTGGGTACTTTAACATCTGATGCAAAGTAGAAGTAACAGCTCCATCCCCATGGATCCAAGGGCGTCCCAACAAACAGGAATAAGATGGTATGATATCTATCACGTAGAAGGTAGATTCAAAGGTTTGGGAACCAAATTTGGTAGGGATGCCCACCTCCCCATGCACCATTCTTTTGAACCATCAAAAGCCCTCACCACAATGTTGTTGGGATTTAGATTCAAACCTTCATAATCTAATCTACCAAGAGCCTTCTTGGGCAAAACATTTAGCGATGAATCGGTATCCACTAAAACACGGGACAAGGTGGTGCCCCTGCATTCGATGGAGACATGAAGTGCATCATTGTGTTTTCTTCCTCTGGGTATCAAATCAAAATCAGAAAAACCCATTCCATTATCAGCGGTCAAACTAGCCACATAATCTTAGAATTAATCAGTGGAGGTTTCTTGTGGCACATGAGTTGTCTTGAGGAATTTTACCAAAGCCTTTGCACGGGCTTCAGAGCATAACAGTAGGGCCGGCATTAAGATCTTGGAAGGAGTCTGCCCCAGTTGTTCGACCTCATTGTAGTTTCTCTTTTAAATTATTTTCAAGATTTCTTCCATTTCCTTCTTAGAAACCTCCGAAATGGATTCTGAATGCGCCTTCGTCTGGACAGGCTCTGTGACACTCCAAATAATCCGATTATTAAATAATTAGAATTTTTAATTATTAATTTAATTGGAAATTTAATTATTGGTATTTTTGGATTATTGGAATTAATTTAATTAATTAAAGGAAAGAAGTATTGGTGGTGTGAAGAGTGATTAGAGGTTGTGAGGGGTAAAATACTCTACTCTTACTAATTACTAATTTAATTATTTTATTGGAATAATAAAAGGAGCATTAAAAGGAAAAAGAAGAGAAAGAGAGTTATTTTGGAATATTCATCATACGTGCATTTGAGAAGAGGAAAAAGAAGGAGAAAACCGGAAGCGTCAGAATTCGAAGAACCCACAAGGTAAGGGGTGATTTCGATTAGTTAATTCGTATTATCGGTTTAGATATTCAATAGTATGGATCATAGTATGTTAGGGAATCCCGATTTGGAATTCTAGGGTTCCGTAGAATTGTCCCTATTGCGTTGAATTGTAGGTTGAAAACCATTAGGGTGTCAGATGATAAAAAGGAATGATGAAATAATGTTGTTTGATGTTATAATGGTGAAAAATGGATGTGTTTTGGTGTTTCTCATGTTGCAATTCGTATGGGTATGTTTGGAATTGGTTTAGAAAGAATAAATGCTGTCAAAAGTGCAGAATTTGACTCTGCAGGTCGTGGGAACCGGTTCCCAGTGGGGAGGAACCGGGTTCCACTGTGTGAATTTATAAAAACTGGCAAAAATGCACGTAGGAACCGGTTCCTGTATAGGTAGGAACCGGGTTCCCATACATTTTTCCAGAAGCGTGATTTTTGAACTTCGCAGGAACCGGTTCCTGCATATGTAGGAACCGGGTTCTGCTGTAACTTTTTGAAAAATATTAAACTTTGAAAATTCATAACTTTCAAACCGTAAGTCCGTTTTGAGTGCCGTTTTGGAAGTTATTTCTTAAATTTAATGCTATCTTTTATAAAATGAAAAGATTTCCTAAAACCTGAAATTATTTTGAAAATGAGTCAAATCCTGGAATAAGTGATTATTGGCTAACGCACATGGGTGTGTATGTAGCAGTGAACTTGTGATGGATGGATGTATTAGTATTGTGTGAATGAAAGGCATGTTTATGTTGCTAATGATGGTGTGCATGATCGTTGAGATATCATGTTTTTGGTTTTGGTTCAGTTATGATAAATTGATGTATTTCATAGACTGATTTGATGTTGGATGCTAGTGATGTGCGTGCATATGCATTGTTTTGGTGAAGTTAATTCCCATTGTGTGGAATTTGATTTGTATTGCCGTTAACCGATACCCGGGTGATGATGGGTGGTTAGGCTGGATTCGTGTCCGGGTGTTTATGGACGAATCGGTGGTTGTTGTATCCGGTTGATGATGGATCAGTGTTGGGTGACTTGGTCACGTGTTGGTACCACATGCATTGTGTCTGCATTTGTGTTTGCATGAAATTGTAACATGTTAGGATGTCTTCCAGTGTTACAATTCTTTGGTTGATTATTGATTTGTGCATAATGACTTGTATGATTGGAACTGCGTGTTGAATCTGAATTTATGCTAAAATGGATGAAATAATATGCTTGTGATATAATGTTGATTGAGAAGCTTATAATGCATGTTAATTATGAGAAATCTCACCCTTACTTTAACAATTTCAGATTAAAGTTAGCAGCTCAGGAGTTGGTGAGGATGGCTCTAGAGCTATGTTACTTTAAGTCCGCGTGTCAGTGTCGTGCTCTGATAGGTTGTAACACTGGGGAACGTTTAGTTGAGGAATTAGTTATTATTCAATTGTTTCTTTGAATTTCATTGGGAATAATCATGTTTTGGTTTATTCCGTTTTGGTTATGGTATTTTTCCGTTGTGTAAGACATGGTCTTAATTTGATTGAATTATTTGAATAATGACCCTCAGTGTAGCATGACTACTATTTTATTGGAAGTTTTATTTATTTCATAATTGTGACATCCCTTGTTCCGTGTTAACTCTGATGGAATATGTCTTTAATCATTGATATAATTAATATTATTCGTGGTATTTTAGAAGGGGTGTTACAATAGTGGTATCAGAGCATAGTCGGTCTTGTCTTGTGTCGTTATCCCTTTTGTATGTGACTAGTGTAAGATGACACTGTCGATACTTGTGTGCTGATGAGGTTGTTTTGTAATGTTACAGAACAATGGCCGGAAGAGGTAACGGAAGAAACGACGATGCTATTGCTGAAGCATTGGGAATGTTGGCTGGAGTACTCAGAGGGAACCAGCATGGAGCTGTGATTGGTGCTGACCGACAATTGGGGAATTTTCAGAGGAATAATACTCCGTTGTTCAAGGGTGCACATGATCCCGAAGGTGCTCAGAAGTGGTTGAAGGAGATCGAGAGGATCTTCAGATTAATTGACTGTGCTGAAGGGCTGAAGGTGAGATACGGAACTCACATGTTAGCAGAGGAAGCTGATGACTGGTGGGTTGCTACCAGAACTGAAATGGAAGAAGATGGTATTGCGTTGACTTGGGCTGTGTTCAGGAGGGCTTTTCTGAGGAGGTACTTTCTTGAGGACATCAGAGGAAAGAAGGAGATTGAGTTTCTGGAACTCAAGCAGGGCAACAAGACTGTCAGTGAGTATGCTTCGAAGTTTACTGAGTTAGCAAAGTGTTATGCTCATTATACTAACGATGCAGATGTAGAATTTTCCAAATGTATCAAGTTTGAGAATGGTCTTCGTGATGAGATTAAGCAGGGTATTCGGTATCAGCGTATCCGAAGATTTCCTGATCTGGTTGACTGTAGTAGGATTTTAGAGGAGGATCTTGCTAGCACTAAGTCGAATGCTCGAGGGTATGTTGATAGGAAGGGTAAGCAACAGATGGATCGTGGTAAGCCTTATGATAGAAGTAATCAGAGACCCGGTGGTTGGAAGAAGTTTGGCGGAGGAGATTCTAGTTCTTCCATTAAGTGCTACAAGTGTGGTGAGACAGGACATCCTATGGTGGATTGCAAAAGTAATGATAAGAAGTGTTTCAAGTGTGGGAAACTCGGCCATGTGGCTAATGATTGCAGAGTAAGAGTGGTGACTTGTTACAACTGTGGTGAAGAAGGTCATACTCGTCCTCAGTGTACAAAACCCAAGAAGGAGCAAGCTGGTGGTAAAGTGTTTGCATTGTCTGGGTCAGAGACTAAGCCAGATGATCGGCTGATTAAAGGTACATGTTTTATTAATGACATACCTTTGATTGCGATTATTGATACTGGAGCTACGCATTCTTTTATTGCTTTGGATTGTGCTAAAAGATTGAATTTGGAAATTTCTAATATGGATGGAAGTATGGTTATTGATACTCCTGTGTCGGGTTCAGTGACTACTTCGTATGTTTGTAGGAATTGTCCTATTGTGATTTTTGGTAGGGGTTTCGGTATGGATTTAGTGTGCCTACCGTTAGAACAACTTGATATCATCCTTGGAATGAACTGGTTGGAATTCAACCAGGTTCATATCAACTGTTTTGCGAAGACGATTATTTTTCCTGAAGAGGTTGGTGTCGAAGATGTGACTATGTCGGTTAAGCAGATGAACCTAGCTGTGAAAGATGGTGTTGTGGTATTTATGTTGTATTCTGCAATAGAAGCGGAGGGAAAAGCAAAGAGTGATGGATTACCAGTGGTGAATGAATTTACAGAGGTGTTTCCGGAAGACGTTAGTGAATTGCCACCTGAGAGGGAGGTAGAATTTACTATAGATTTGATTCCTGGAACTAGTCCGGTGTCGATGGCGCCTTACCGTATGTCGGCATCTGAATTAGCGGGGTTAAAGAAACAGTTGGAGGAGTTACTTTAGAAGAAGTTTATTCGTCCGAGTGTTTCGCCGTGGGGTGCTCCGGTGTTGTTGGTTAAGAAGAAAGAAGGTTCAATGAGATTATGTGTTGATTAAAGACAACTGAATAAAGTTACAATCAAGAATCGGTATCCTTTGTCGAGGATCGATGATTTGATGGATCAACTAGTTGGAGCTTGTGTATTTAGTAAGATTGATCTGAGATCTGGATATCATCAGATTCGTGTGAAGTCGGAAGATATTCAGAAAACTGCATTTAGAACGAGGTATGGACATTACGAGTATTCTGTTATGCCGTTTGGAGTTACTAATGCACCTGGTGTTTTCATGGAGTATATGAACAGGATATTTCATCCGTATCTTGATAAGTTTGTGGTGGTGTTCATTGATGATATTCTAATTTATTCGAAGAGCGATGAAGAGCATGCAGAACATCTCAGAGTTGTGTTGGAATTGTTGAAAGAGAAGAAGCTTTATGCGAAGTTGTCCAAGTGTGAATTCTGGTTAAGTGAAGTAAGTTTTCTTGGCCATGTAATTTCCAAGAATGGAATTGCTGTGGATCCTACGAAGGTAGAAGCAGTATCTCAGTGGGAAGCGCCGAAGAATGCTTCTGAGATCCGTAGTTTTCTGGGTCTTGCAGGTTATTACAGGAAGTTTATAGAAGGATTTTCCAAATTAGCGTTACCGTTGACTAAGTTGACCAGGAAGGGTCAGATGTTTGTTTGGGATGTTGAATGTGAGAAAGGATTTCAAGAGCTGAAGAGGAGGTTGACAAGTGCTCCGATCTTGATTTTGCCAAATCCGACTAAGTCTTTTGTTGTGTATTGTGATGCATCATTAATGGGATTAGGTGGTGTGTTGATGCAAGATAAGCAGGTGGTGGCGTATGCTTCGAGACAATTGAAAGTACATGAAAGGAATTATACGACTCATGATTTGGAGTTGGCAGCTGTTGTGTTTGTTTTGAAGTTGTGGAGGCATTATTTATATGGTTCTCGATTTGAGGTGTTCAGTGATCACAAAAGTCTGAGGTATCTCTTTGATCAGAAAGAGTTGAATATGAGGCAGAGGAGATGGTTAGAATTTCTAAAGGATTATGATTTCGATTTGAATTACCATCCTGGTAAGGCAAACGTTGTTGTGGATGCCTTGAGTAGGAAGTCCTTGCATATGTCGATGTTAATGGTCCGTGAGTTAGATTTGGTTGAGCAGTTCAGAGATTTAAGTTTGGTATGTGAAACTACTCCGAATAGTGTGAAATTGGGTATGTTGAAACTGACTAGTGGTATTCTGGAAGAAATTCAGAATGGACAGAAGTCCGATGTTGGGTTAGTTGATAAACTGACATTGATCAACCAAGGTCAAAGAGGCGAGTTCCGGATTGATGAGAATGGTGTTATGAGATTTGGTAATAGGTTGTGTGTTCCGGATGTTACAGAGATTAGGAAGAGTATTTTGGAAGAAGGACATCGTAGTGGATTGAGTATTCATCCTGGTGCTACTAAAATGTACCATGATTTGAAGAAGTTGTTTTGGTGGTCGGGAATGAAAAAGGAAATTGCTGAGTTTGTGTATGCTTGTTTGGTTTATCAGAAGTCAAAGATTGAGCATCAGAAATCGTCAGGATTGATGGAACCGTTGTTTGTTCCAGAATGGAAATGGGATGGAATCTCTATGGATTTTGTGTCTGGTTTTCCAAGGACATCGAAGAATTGTGATTCTATCTGGGTTATTGTTGATCAGTTGACGAAATCTGCTCACTTTATTCCGATAAGAATGGATTATCCGATGGAAAGGTTGGCAGAATTGTATGTTGAGAAGATTGTGAGTTTACACGGTATTCCTTCTAGTATTGTGTCGGATCGAGATCCGAGGTTTACATCTAAATTCTGGACGGGATTGCAAGAAGCTTTGGGGTACTAAGTTGCGTTTGAGTTCCGCTTATCATCCACAGACAGATGGTCAGACGGAGAGAACGAATCAGTCGTTGGAATATTTGTTAAGAGCTTGTGTGTTGGAGAAAGGTGGAGCTTGGGATAGTTATCTACCATTGATTGAGTTTACCTACAACAATAGTTTTCATTAGAGCATTGGTATGGCTCCGTTTGAGGCATTGTATGGTAGGAGGTGTCGGACACCGTTGTGTTGGTATGAATCTGGAGAGAGTGCTGTGATTGGACCGGAAATTTTCCAAAAGACTTCGGAAAAGATTAAGATGATTCAGGAGAAGATGAGGACTTCTCAGAGTCGTCAGAAAAGTTATCACGATAAGAGGAGGAAAGATCTTGAGTTTAGCGAAGGAGAACATGTTTTTATGCGAGTTACTCCGATGACTGGTATTGGTCGAGCTTTGAAGTCAAAGAAGTTGACTCCACATTTTATTGGTCCGTTTCAGATTACCAAGAGAGTTGGGAAAGTTGCTTATCAGATTGCTTTGCCTTCATCACTTGCAAATTTGCATGATGTTTTTCATGTATCTCAGCTAAGGAAGTACATTGCTGATCTGTCTCATGAGATTCGGGTAAACGATATACAGGTATGAGAGAATTTGACTGTGGAAGCGGTACCTGCGAGAATTGAGGATCGGAAGTTGAAACAGTTGCGAGGCAAGGAGATCGCGTTGGTAAGAGTGGCTTGGGGAGGACCAGCAGATGGAAATGTCACTTGGGAGCTGGAGAGTCAGATGAAGGACTCGTATCCCGAATTGTTCGTCTAAGGTATGTTTTCGAGGACGAAAACTCTTTTAGTTGGGGAGAGTTGTGACACCCCAAATAATCTGATTATTAAATAATTAGAATTTTTAATTATTAATTTAATTGGAAATTTAATTATTGGTATTTTTGGATTATTAGAATTAATTTAATTAATTAAAGGAAAGAAGTATTGGTGGTGTGAAGAGTGATTAGAGGGTGTGAGGGGTAAAATACTCTACTCTTACTAATTACTAATTTAATTATTTTATTGGAATAATAAAAGGAGTATTAAAAGGAAAAAGAAGAGAAAGATAGTTATTTTGGAATATTCATCATACGTGCATTTGAGAAGAGGAAAAAGAAGGAGAAAATCGGAAGCGTCAGAATTCGAAGAACCCACAAGGTAAGGGGTGATTTCGATTAGTTAACTCGTATTATCGGTTTAGATATTCAATAGTATGGATCATAGTATGTTAGGGAATCCCGGTTTGGAATTCTAGGGTTCCGTAGAATTGTCCCTATTGCGTCGAATTGTAGGTTGAAAACCATTAGGGTGTCAGATGATAAAAAGGAATGATGAAATAATGTTGTTTGATTTTATAATGGTGAAAAATGGATGTGTTTTGGTGTTTCTCATGTTGCAATTCGTATGGGTATGTTTGGAATTGGTTTAGAAAGAATAAATGCTGTCAAAAGTGCAGAATTTGACTCTGCAGGTCGTGGGAACCGGTTCCCAGTGGGGAGGAACCGGGTTCCACTGTGTGAATTTATAAAAACTGGCAAAAATGCACGTAGGAACCGGTTCCTGTACAGGTAGGAACCGGGTTACCATACATTTTTCCAGAAGCGTGATTTTTGAACTTCGCAGGAACCGGTTCCTGCATATGTAGGAACCGGGTTCTGTTGTAACTTTTTGAAAAATATTAAACTTTGAAAATTCATAACTTTCAAACCGTAAGTCCGTTTTGAGTGCCGTTTTGGACGTTATTTCTTAAATTTAATGCTCTATTTTATAAAATGAAAAGATTTCCTAAAACCTGATATTATTTTGAAAATGAGTCAAATCCCGGAATAAGTGATTATTGGCTAACGCACATGGGTGTGTATGTAGCAGTGAACCTATGACGGATGGATGTATTAGTATTGTGTGAATGAAAGGCATGTTTATGTTGCTAATGATGGTGTGCATGATCGTTGAGATATCATGTTTTTGGTTTTGGTTCAGTTATGATAAATTGATGTATTTCATAGACTGATTTGATGTTGCATGCTAGTGATGTGCGTGCATATGCATTGTTTTGGTGAAGTTAATTCCCATTGTGTAGAATTTGACTTGTATTGCTGTTAACCGATACGCGGGTGATGATGAGTGGTTAGGCTGGATTCGTGTCCGGGTGTTTATGGACGAATCGATGGTTGCTGTATCCGGTTGATGATGGATTAGTGTTGGGTGACTTGGTCACGTGTTGGTACCACATGCATTGTGTCTGCATTTGTGTTTGCATGGAATTGTAACATGTTAGGATGTCTTCCAGTGTTACAATTCTTTGGTTGATTATTGATTTGTGCATAATGACTTGTATGATTGGAACTGCGTGTTGAATCTGAATTTATGCTAAAATGGGTGAAATAATATGCTTGTGATATAATGTTGATTGAGAAGCTTATAATGCATGCTAATTATGAGAAATCTCACCCTTACTTTAACAATTTCAGATTAAAGTTAGCAGCTCAGGAGTTGGTGAGGATGGCTCTAGAGCTATGTTACTTTAAGTCTGCGTGTCAGTGTCGTGCTCTGATAGGTTGTAACACTGGGGAACGTTTAGTTGAGGAATTAGTTATTATTCAATTGTTTCTTTGAATTTCATTGGGAATAATTATGTTTTGGTTTATTCCGTTTTGGTTATGGTATTTTTCCGCTGTGTAAGACATGGTCTTATTTTGATTGAATTATTTGAATAATGACCCTCAGTGTAGCATGACTACTGTTTTATTGGAAGTTTTATTTATTTCATAATTGTGACATCCCTTGTTCCGTGTTAACTCTGATGGAATATGTATTTAATCATTGATATAATTAATATTATTCGGGGTATTTTAGAAGGGGTGTTACAGGCTCAACCAATATCTCTTTGCCCCGAGTCTCGGTCGAAGCAGGAGCAGCAGCAGGGATGATCACAGGAGTAGTAACAGTTTTAGGAGGAGAGATCTTGGGAGAGAACACTCTTCCACTTCTTTTTATTTTACTGGTCCCAACGATATTGCCGACATCAGGATCAGTACTTCTAGTAACTTTGTCTTCAGTAACCAATAGGTCTTGCTTGACGCCATGGTAATATACGTCAGCCCCATAATTCCAGGGAACAACTTTGTCCAAGGAATATGGTATTGGCCCTAGCATAGTGATGATCAGGGGAGCCAACTTTGGAGCAAATGTAATCCTGACGGGTCTTTGGGTGGAGACCGTGGGAGGATTGGTAGGAACGGTTATAATAGAAATGTCTTTACATGAAATAGTTTGAGGAAGTGAAAAACACAATAAGGGGGGTTAAATTTAAACTTAAAAAACAAATGCAATAGACCCAATATTCTTATCCTGGTTCGCTTGATCTCAAACTACTCCAGTCCACCCGCCAAGGTGATTTCGCCTCTCTCCAACGAGGACTTAATCCATTAATCAAACAGATTACAAAACTACTTTGACAACTGCCAAAGTCTTCTTGAGTATGACCACAACCCGTTTTATCTCAAGGAACATTATCTTAATCAAAGAACAATTAATTGTGTACTATATGTTTTTCGTTACAAAAATGGTATCACTACTGTGATGTATTACAAAATTTGAGTATATGAAAGAATATGAATATTTGCAGCTTTTTGAGATATATTTGCAGTTGTTGGTAAAATCGTAAATGATTTATCCTTTGAGCTTTTTTATATAGGCGTGGAAATTAGTCCAAAATAAAATGTGATAATGGACACTCAATGCACTTTCCATACTGAGAAGATTTTTGTCTGAATGAAGCCGTTGCATATGATACTGTCTTAATTGAAACGTAACGCTTCAGAAATTGGGAATCTTGCATGTTGCTTTACTTCAGAACTTTGATGACTCAGAGATATGAGGATCTGTTGCCGCGTTAGACTTCTGTTCAGAATTAGAGTATCTTTTACTTTAGCGCAGATTCAGATCATCATTCTTTAGAATATTCTGATTTGCTCAGCTTGAAAGCTTTTGTGGCTTAACTTCTAATGTTGTTTCAGTCAGAACTTCTGTATGAAATACAACACAAATTTAGAGTGCATATTTGTTATTTGTGTTTGTTATCATCAAAACTTTAATAAGGGTTGTAGAATCAAACTATGTTCTAATAATCTCCCCCTTTTTGATGATGACAAAAACTAGGATTTTCAATAAAAAATATAGAACAAAAAGCTTAAGAGAGTCTCCCTCTGAGTTGATTACTCAGATAGATATGAGTTACTTCCCTGAAGTTCCTTCTCGTCAGAGCTTTTGATGCATCTCCTTCTGTCCTTATCAGAATATGCTCTTGTTCATGCTTTCAGGAAAAAAATAGAAGCTAAGATATTCAGAATGTTTGAGACTTTGTTCTGGTATACTGTTATTGAAAATATCTTACATTCTTACCCTTTTTGTCAGGTATCAAAAAGCAATATAATCAGAGTCAAAAAGATGATTTGTATTGAAAATAGAATTCAATGACATTTTTCAGAAACAAAGAGGATAAGATAAAGAATACATAATATAAGTTAAAGAAAATCTAAGACAGAGGGGGAAGTCGTGTGAACAACGCTTCCAGCAAGCTCTTAATATGAGTGCTTGATTCTTCCTACTTTCCCAGAATATATTTGATTTATTTTGTTGTATCTTCTTGTTTGTCAAATATATCCCTGATCTCTTTGTTTGTCTCTTCTTGCTTATCCAGCCTGGCGTGCATTAAAGCATTCTCCTTCTACAACTCTTCGAGAGTTTGCATGACTAGAGACGAAGATGGTGTATCTTCAGGGGTTGCATGTCGTTCAGAACACTTTGTAGTCTCTTCTGATTGAACAACTTCTTTTGTTCCAATTTCCTTTTCTGGAGCAGTAGTTAGAGGGTGACTATCAGATTCTAGTTCAGTGGCTTATGAAGGTTGGTGCTCTTTCCAGGGAGCATTTTCCAGCAGAAGAATTTATTTCTTATCCCAGTGACTTAGAACTTGATCTTTGAAGGCTTTCAGCTGATCACTGAAGTTCTGCTGATCCATCTCATAGCTCAATTCTTTCAGCCTCTAGGATTCAGAGTTGAACCATTTTCTGAATCTATCCCACAGAGAATCAGAAGCAGCGGGATTAGAATTCTCTTGACTTGCTTGCTTCAAAGAAGTAACCCATTCCTGTATTTCTGTTTCAAAAACCAACAAGTTCTTACCAACATCTGATTTGGTTAAGGTTGGTTTGGGTTTGGGAATGGCAATTTTATTTAAGGTGGAAGCTAGATGGTCCAACGCTTCTAGATCAATGACAGTTCTGAGATGATCAGCTGGACGGTTAATTGGTGAGGGGGTAGGAGAATCAGAAATCAAGATTGGTGAGTGAGGAGTGTTTGGTGGTGTGGAATCATATGGTGAAGGTATTTTTGGAATATCATGAATGGAGAGAGGTAAACAAACCATAAGAGGTTCTGTTATTCCAGGAATTGGGGTAGTGGTATCAGAGTATGTAAGGGAGTCTTCTGATTGGTTTGCGGTAGCGTGTTGATTTTTTGGTTTAGGTGTTTCAGAATTTTGATTATCAGATTGAGGAGTGAGAGGATTTTCATTTTCTGGTTGGGGTGAGTTGAGGTTTTGATGTTCGGGTTGAGGAGAGTGTGGTTGTGGATTTTCTGGTTGTTGAAACTGAATATTTGGATTTTCTGGGATTGGTGAGTGAAAGTCTTGATCAAACAATTCAATATTAGAGAGAACTCTTGCAAGTTCTGGTTGATTTTGTTCTGGATTTGGATTGGGGAAGTGAGGTTCATTAAAGAAATTGCCAAGAGTTACAGATGGATCAAACTCTATGTCAAAATCCTCAAATGTTTATGGTGAGGGATTTTCTGTTGGTTGAGGGGGAATGGTTTCAGATGTTGGAACATCTATTGATTCTACAACAGAAACAAAAGATGTGTTACCTTTCTTTTTAGCAGCTTTTGTGTCCTCTAAGAGGATCCTTCTCCTACTGCCTTCCTCTTTCTGGATTTCTTTAGCACAACCTCTGGAGCTGGCTTGTGCAGGTCATGGATGTTGATTTCTGGAATAGTTCCATCTTCCTTGCAAGCTTCAAGGTATCTGACCATAATCTCTGGAGAAGCATCTATCTCAGAGAATAGTGGAAAATCCTTCAGAGGGATTCTCCTAGATGTGATGACCTCATGAGAAGCAATTGTTGGTTCCTTCTTAATGCTCTCAATAATCTTCATTTTCTTCAGATTCTTGGCATTCAGTGGTTTCCCAGTAATTGCTTCCAGAGTGCTGATCTCTTAAGCCTCTGTCAGATGTTCTATCAACCTGTTTTCTGTTAGAATATCTGAAATCAATCTTCCCAGAGGAATCCAATCCCTCTTAGTTCTTTATTCTTCTCTTATCTCTTTCACACTTGTTCTCAGATGGTTGAAGAGTAAATGTGGAACATTTATTTTGGTTTTATTTGCAATGAAGTATAACAGAAACTGCTGATCAATGTTGATGTAATCAGGGGAGCTTGTAGGCTTCATGTGATTGATACATCCCAGAATGATCCTAGCCCAGATTCTGTAATAATATTTCAAGTCTCTAATCTTGCTGGATGGCTGTCCATAAGTGAAAATGACCCTAACAATGGATTTTAGGTCAGAACACTTATCAGACATATCAATGCATCTGACTCCACTGCCATTGTATCCAATGAGTTTCCCAATCAAATCTTCTTTAATCACTATCTTCTTCCCCATAACATATGATGTGACCTAGTGGTTGGATGAAGTGGCATGAATCCAAAGCTCTTTAACAAGAATGGGAAAAGTTGGACCCAACAGACGATCAAAGTATTTGTTCCATCTCTATGGAGTTACATCTTCATACAGATCAAACCCATTTTCTTGTAAACTCTCAAAGTCGATGATCAATTCACATAGAACTTCAAGGTTGTCGACCGGAGTGAGCTGTGTTCTAATGGGCTCCTCATAATGTTCTGTTGACGAAGAACTAGGAGTACTGTTGAGATTCTTGAGGCTTGATGAGGATGCCATTGTTCACACAGATTCTTTGAAGAAAACTGATAGAGGGGTTTTTTGAAAAACTAGAGCAAGAGAGAATATTGAAAGCAGTAAAACGTGAATGAAATAGTAAATTTAGTTTTATAAACACTTTTGAAAACGTAATCAGTAAGAAAGAGAAAATAAGTAATGATTATACTGAATTAATGAAACCTAAAATTAGGGGATTTCGTGAGATATTGAACAGTTACCAATGACAAGTGTCTCAATGCATCCAATTATAGCCTTGGACCCTTCATAATTTGAATGCGTGTTCAGCCTCAGAAGGTAGCTTGTGAGAGGATGACAGATGTTTGATGGTGTGAACTGCACGCCTCTATCTTTGAAATGAAAAGTTCAGATCTTCATAGATAGATTCTGAGGCAATTGTACTCCTAACTTCTGAGGACAAGTTGATCATATGTTCACAGAAAACAATAAAATTCTGAGGGTTAGAATATGCAAATAAAACATTTTATTCTGGACACAATTTCATGCTGAGATGTTTCAGAATGAAATTGAATCTATCTTCAGAAAGGGGTTTTGTAAACACATCAGCCCATTGATGGTCTGTGTCAATAAATTTTAAAGCGAGAATTCCTTTCTGAATATAATCCCTAATAAAATGATATTTTATTTCTATATGCTTAGCCCTAGAATGCAAAATGGGATTTCTGGATAGACAGATGGCAGAAGTATTATCACAGAAGATAGGGATGTTACTCTCAAATATGTTGAAGTATTCAAGATGACTTTTTATCCAGAGCGTTTGTGTGCTACACCCAGCAGCTGCTATGTATTTATCTTCTACTGTTGACAACACTATTGTGGATTGTCTCTTGCTGGTCCATGAGATCAGATTGTCTCCTAGAAACTGGCAGCTTCCAGAAGTGCATTTACGCTCTACTCTGTCTCCAGCAAAGTCAGCATCACAATATCCTACTAAGCTGTATTCATTGGATTTTCTATAAAACAAACCCAAATTAGTAGTACCTTTCAGATACTTGAAAATTCGCTTAACTGCTATTAAGTGAGATTCTCTAGGATCTGATTGGAATCTAGCACATAAAGAAACGCTGAATAAAATATCAGGCCTTAAAGCTGTCAGATAAAGGAGAGAGCCAATCATACCTCTAAATTTTCTGTTCTACCTTTTTACTTACCTCTTCCTTTTCTAGAATGCACGTGGGATGCATTGGATTCTTTGAGGGCTTACATTCTAAGAGGTCAAATTTCTTTAGATGTTCTCTAACGTATTTACTCTGGTGAATGTAAGTTCCTTCTGGAGTCTGGTTTATCTGAATGCCCAGAAAGAATTTAAGTTCCCCCATTAAGCTCATCTCAAACTCTGCCTGCATGCACTTAGCGAATTCTCTTCCCAGAGAGGGTTTAGTAGATCCAAAAATGATTTCATCTACGTAAATTTGACAAACTAAAATGTCATTCTTAAATGTCTTACAGAACAAGGTTGTGTCCACTTTCCCTCTGGTGAATTCCTTTTCTAACAGAAAGTTACTTAGCCTTTCATACCAAGCTCTGGGAGCTTGTTTCAGACCATAGAGTGACTTCTTTAGTTTGAAAACATATTCTGGGTGTTTAGAATTTTCAAACCCATGGGGTTGGTGCACATATACCTCTTCATCAATGTAACCATTTAGGAATGCACTTTTGACATCCATCTGATACAGAGTGATGCCATTATTTACAACAAAAGAGATTAAGAGTCTGATAGATTCTAACCTGGTGACTGGAGCAAAGGTTTCTGTTTAGTCTATCCCTTCTTGCTGACTATAACCTTGTGCCACCAATCATGCCTTGTTTCTGATGACTTCTCCTTGCTCAGTCAATTTGTTTCTGAACACCCACTTTGTTCCAATGATGTTGAATCCTTTTGGTTTGGGAACCAGATCCCATACGTCATTTATGGTGAACTGGTTTAACTCCTCCTGCATTACCACAATCCAGTCATTGTCCAGAAGAGCTTCATCAATTGTTGTTGGTTCAATCAGAGATACCAATCCCATGAGGGATTCTTCAGAGTTTCTGAATGTTAATCTTGTTCTGATTGGATCATCCTTCTTTCCCAGAATCTTATCTTCTGGGTGAGCTATGCTGCTTCTGGAGTTGATCAACAGAAGGTACTGGAACACTTGTGAAATTTCCTTTTGAAGTTGTTGGAGCGTCTCTGTTGGGAACTTCTGATGAGTTGTCTTCAGCACCTGTGAATTCAACTTCTATAACTGCAAAATATTCATTCTGCTTTGACTTTTGAGGGTCAAGCTTATCATCAAATCTAACACTGATTGATTCTTCAACAATCTGTGTTTCTGTATTGTATACTCTATACCCTCTTGAGCATTCAAAGTATCCTAACATAATACACTTTTGTGCTTTAGAGTCAAACTTGTTCAGATGATCTTTAGTATTCAGAATAAAACATGTACATCCAAATGGATCGAAATAAGAAATGTTGGGCTTTCTGTTCTTCCACAGTTCATATGGAGTCTTTTCCAGAATAGGTCTTATAGAGATTCTATTCTGAATATAACATGTTGTGTTAATTGCTTCTGCCCAGAAGATCTTAGCAATGTTAGTCTCATTGATCATGGTTCTGGCCATTTCTTGTAGTGTTTTGTTCTTTCGTTCTACAACTCCATTTTGGTAGGGAGTTCTAGGACAAGAGAAGTCATGCAAAATGCCTTTTTCATTAAAAAATGTTTCAAACTTTTTATTTTTAAATTCTCCACCATGATCACTTCTGACTTTGACAATTCTAAGATCCTTTTCATTCTGAACTTGGTTACAGAAAGCAACAAACACAAAATGTGACTCGTCCTTGTGTCTTAAGAACTTTACCCATGTCCATCTGCTATAGTCATCTACGATCACTAACCCATACTTCTTACCACTAACAGACGCAATTTTCACTGGTCCAAATAAGTCTATGTACAGAAGTTCTAATGGCCTAGAGGTGGAAACAACATTTTTAGCTTTGAAAGCAGGTTTTGCAAATTTGCCTTTCTTTGTTAAATTTTATTTCTTTCAAAGGTAGCTATGCTCTTACACACACTCACATATTAAAATGCAGATCTACGTCCACTCAGGATCCCATGGGTAACGATTCTGCTATGGCCAATTGTGACTTTGAAAATCCGATATACCAAGCCGACGACGAAAGTGAGGAAGATTGTGAGGTGCCAGGGGAGTTGGCCAGGTTGTTGCAATGGGAAGAAAGGACCATTAGCCTCACGAAGAGCCGGTTGAAACAGTTAACTTAGGTACAGAGGAGGACAAAAAGGAGGTCAAGGTGGGTGCCGATTTGGAACCCAGTGTCAAGGAGCGACTGATTCAGTTGTTACACGATTATGTTGAAGTCTTTTCCTGGTCGTACGAAGACATGCCGGGACTTGATACAGACATTGTGGTACATCGTCTGCCTACAAGAGAAGATTGTCCTCCAGTAAAGCAAAAGGTTCGCCGCATGAGGCCTAATATGTCAGAAAAGATTAAAGCAGAAGTCATGAAGCAATTCAATGCTGGATTCTTGGTTGTCACCTCTTATCCCCAATAGGTTGCCAATGTTGTTCCCGTGCCCAAGAAAGACAGTAAAGTGCGAATGTGTGTGGACTACAGAGATTTGAATAGGGCAAGCCCAAAGGATGACTTCCCGCTCCCCCACATCGACATTCTAGTTGACAATACGACACAACACAAAGTGTTTTCCTTTATGGACGGTTTCTCAGGCTACAACCAAATCAAAATGGCGCCTGAGGATATGGAGAAAACAACCTTTGTTACACAGTGAGGCACATTCTGCTATAAGGTCTTGCCATTCGGACTAAAGAATGATGGGGCAACCTATCAATGCGCCATGGTAGCTTTATTTCATGACATGATACATCATGAGATAGAGGTCTACATAGACGATATGATAGCCAGATCGCAAACAGAAGAAGAGCATCTTGATCACTTACAAAAGTTGTTTGAGAGACTGAAGAAATACAAGTTGAGGTTGAATCCAAACAAATGCACGTTTGGAGTACGGTCTGGTAAACTCCTAGGCTTTGTCGTCAGCAACAAAGGTATCGAGGTTGATCCTGCCAAGGTTAAAGCAATACAAGAGATGCCTTCTCCTCGTACTGAGAAGGAAGTCAGAGGATTTTTGGGACGTTTGAATTACATCGCCAGGTTCATTTCTCACCTGACAGCTACTTGTGAACCCATCTTCAAATTGTTGAAGAAAGATCAAGTAGTCAAATGGAATGACGAATGCTAAGTTGCTTTTGAGAAAATCAAAGAATACTTACAAGAGCCTCCTGTGTTGTTGCCACCCATCGAGGGAAGGCCTTTAATCCTGTATTTGACTGTTTTAGAAAACTCAATGGGGTGTGTGTTGGGGAAGCATGACGAGTCTGGCAGAAAAGAGCATGCTATTTATTACCTGAGAAAAAAGTTTACCGACTGTGAAACAAGATATTCACTACTCGAGAAAACTTGTTGCGCTCTGGCACGAGCTGCTCTCCAGCTGAGACAATATATGCTGACTCATACTACCTTGTTGATATCTAAAATGGATCCGCTAAAATACATCTTCAAGAAGCCTTCTCTTTCTGGGAGAATAACGAGATGGAAGATGATCCTGACAGAATATGACATACAATATACTACCCAGAAAGCTATAAAGGGTAGTGTATTAGCTGATCACCTCGATCACCAAGCTGTGGACTATCAGTCCATGAAGTTTGAATTCCCGGATGAATACATCATGACATTAGACAACTGTGAAGAAATCAGGCCATATGGAGGACCTGAACAAGGATCCCGATGGACCATGATCTTTGATGGAGCATCCAATGCACTTGGAAATGGTATCGGTGTTGTACTCATATCTCCGGAAGGATGTCATACTCCCTTTACTGCCAGACTTTGCTTCAACTATACAAACAACATGGCGGAATACGAAGCATGCATCTTCGGTCTCAGAGCTGCCATAGACTTGGAGATAAAATCCTTGGATGTATTTGGAGATTCAACTTTGGTCATCAGTCAGATCAAAGGGGAATGGGACACCAAACACACTAACCTTATCCTTTACAAAGAACATGTCTTGACATTGTTGCCATATTTTGAGGAGATTACTTTAGAGCATTTCCTGCGAGAAGAAAATCAACTAGCAGACGCACTAGATATAATGTCATTTATGTTTAAACTTAATTTCTGATAACGAGGCTCCTCAGATCACCATTGAGCGGATGGATGAACCAGCCTACTGTCATGAGATCAGTACTGAAGAAGCAGTGGGTCAACTTTGGTTCCATGAAGTTAAAAGGTATCTCGAGTCTCAGGAATATCCAGAAGGAGCTTCAGTGAATGATAAGAAGTTCCTAAAAAGATTCTCGGCTAAGTTTTTCCTTAGTAACGACATTTTGTACAAACAGTCATGACTCTGTATTACTTTGGTGTGTAGACAAGGTTGAAGCTAAAAGGATCATGGTTGAATTACATGAAGGCACTTTTGGCACCCATTCCAGCGGGCATACAATGGCAAAGAAAATCCTGCGGGCAGGCTATTATTGGTCTACCATGGAGGAATATTGCTTTCAACACTCTCGGACTTGCCATAAGTGTCAGATTTATGCTGATAAAGTGCATGTCCCTCCGGTTCCTTTGAATGTCTTAACGGCTCCTTGGCCCTTTGCTATGTGGGGAATCGGTATGATTGGGGAAATCAAGCCAACGGCCTCTAATGGACACCGCTTCATCTTAGTGGCCATTGACTATTTTACAAAGTGGGTTGAGGCAGCTTCCTTCGCTTTCGTTACCAAGAATGTTGTCGCCCGATTCATCAAACCGAATCTCATATGTCGGTACGGTATCCCAGAGAGAATCGTCATTGATAATGGTACGAATCTAAACAACATTATGATCACTTCCTTGTGCGAGCAATTCAAGATCCAGCATCACAATTCTTCCCCTTACCGGCCAAAGATGAATGGCACTGTAGAAGCTACTAACAAAAACATTAAGAAGATCATACAGAAAATGATAGTCACATACAAAGACTGGCATGAGATGCTACCGTTAGCTCTCCAAGGGTATCGTACCACAGCTCGCACATCAACTGGGGAAACACCCTATTCTCTGGTATACGACATGGAGGTTGTCCTACCTATTGAGGTCCAGATCTCCTCTCTGAGGATCATGAAGGATGCTGGTTTGAATGAAGAAGATTGGATCCAGACTCAACTTCACCAGTTGAACTTGATTGATGAGAAGAGGCTTGCATCTATCTGTCATGGTCAGACATACCAAAAACGCATGACCAAAGCTTTTAACAAAAATGTCAAACGTCAGGTATGTCGGGTTGGTGACTTGGTAATCAAACGTATCATTTTGCCACAAGGTGATCCCAGGGGCAAATGGACTCCTACATATGAAGGACCGTATGTAATCAAAAGCGTATTCTCTGGCGGAGCAATGACCTTGACCACTATGGATGGTGACGACCTCCCATACCCTGTAAATACGGACATAGTTAAAAGATACTACGCATGAACAAGGACCTGCTAGGTCGACTGACCTAGGCAAAAATTAGGGCATCCTGGCGAACTAAAAGGTTCAGGAAAAAATTAGGGATAAAATATAAAAAATCTGTACACCCGGCAAGCTGAAAACCCGAAAGGGCGACATGGGCAAAAAAGGGTATCCAGGTGGATCGAAAACCCGAAAGGGCGGTCCAGGCAAAAGTTAGGGAATTAAAGTGTATGACTATGTCCCGTTGGATCACCTTGTAGACAATATTTAGCATTGACCAACCAACTCAAACGGTTCTAATCAATCTAATTAGCTTCGCCGAGGTGACAAGTGGACAAGACACTCAGAGACACGAAGACTATAGCAGAATGGGAACCCCATGGGATTATTTAACATAGCTATCTTTTCTTTGTATCAATTTTCATTTTTTACGACGGCATTCTCTTACGAGAATGCTCGTCTCGTTGTACAAAAAAAAGACTTATTCAAGTTAATACAAAGATATCCCTTTTGAAAGAGCAAAACCATCTATTTGTCTTTATTTCTGTGTTTTGTTTACAAAAACGTCCAATGATTTATTTTTGAACATATGCATTTGAACGTAATTACTATTTACAAATGAACAGAAAACGGAAAGACGATTACTAATGGCTTTAAGAAATAGGATAATATCTATAGGCCATTCCATAAAATCCCCGCAGGTACCTTCTCAAGCAAGAGCGGAAGCAAATACATCCTACTACAGAATCACTAACATATCCCCAATATGCAGCCTGTTGGTATCAAGCGCTCTCATACCCCTGACAGAGCAAAACATTCAACTACCGCTCCAAAGGTTCCCCAGTGAAAATCACCAGTTTTCTCAAAGATTCCCCAACAGGATTTCACGAAGTCAATAAGCAATGACCGATATTTCCCTTTAGCAACAGAGCTTATTTATCTAATAATTGGAAACTCACTCATCAATGCTTCAAAAGGGATTTATTGTCCCCGCTTCCAGCAAACTATGACACGAATAATCTTTAGGTCCATACATTTGCATTCATACATCATAGCATTGACAACACAAGTACATACAGTGCAATCTCATTTATTTTGAGAAACAACATTATACCATGCATTACATACATCATGACATCGCATATAATTAACTCTTCACATTTTCAGGAATGAATCAATCGACAGGAAATTATCATCAACAAATTTCCGACAGGCAAATATTTTCAGCAAGTCAAATACAGATCAATTCCCGAGAAAAGACTAGTAGACCATCTACATATCAAATATTTCCTTTAAACTTCTGCTGGTTTAGTCTAAATCTCTCAATGGTTTATTCTGATTCTTTCCCACAAATATCTTTACTGGTTCAGATACATCTCTCAACGATTTATGCTGATTCATTTCCATATTCTTACTGGTACAGATAAATCTCTCAACAGTTTATTCTGATTCATTTCCAGACTTCTGTTGGTTCAGATAAATCTCTCAATGGTTTATTCTGATTCTTCTCCAGATTCTTACTGGTTCAGATAAATCTCTCAATGGTTTATTCTGATTCTTCTCCATATTCTTACTGGTTCAGATAAATCTCTCAACGGTTTATTCTGATTCATTTCCAGACTTCTGTTGGTTCAGATAAATCTCTCAATGGTTTATTCTGATTCTTATCCAGATTCTTACTGGTTCAGATAAATCTCTCAATGGTTTATTCTGATTCTTCTCCAAATTTGTATCGGTTTAGATAAATCTCTCAACGGTTTATTCTGATTCATTTCCAGATTCTTACTGGTTCAGATAAATCTCTCAACGGTTTATTCTGATTCGTTTCCATATTCTTACTAGTTCAGATAAATCTCTCAATGGTTTATTCTGATTTGTTTCCAGATTCTTACTGGTTCAGATAAATCTTTCAACGATTTGTTCTGATTCTTCTCTGAACTTCTACAGTTTCAGTTCAAACCTCTCAACGGTTTATTCTGGTTCTTCCCCACCGACAATTTTCTCTGGTTCAGATAAATTACACCAAGATTTATTCTGATGCTTTCCAGTCAAGATTAATCCAAGATATCTTTTGGGTTCAGTTTAAATCGCTCCAACAGATATTCTGATTGTTTCCAACGACATTCAAGACTTCTTCTAGCTCCAGTTTAAATCTACCAAAGGTTTATTCAGATTTCTTTCCTTTTAAAGTCGAGTTCAGACTTCGTCCACTTCTGTCAACAATCACCTTTGGATGGCATCTATAAGCCCATCTCCAACAACTCTCCATCATTTCTCCAAATGCGATCTTTAAGCCCATTCCCTACACAATCAACCAACATATCATCAGGTGCAAATTTCTGGGCACTCTAGTGTTTAATCATCTTCTACTTTCAAGCCACGAACGATGAACACGTCGATCTCACTTTTCAAGTTTAAGAAGATTGAACAGGGGTAGCTGTTGTACCCCAAAATTTTCCCTCCCAGTTTTTGCTCAAGATGATATCCCAGGGTTTCTCAAACACTCAATTTGGCTCAAAAGTTGATCAAGCAGATTCTCTTCCTAGGCAACAAGTCAGTAATTAGGGTTTTGCACTTCTCAAAGGAAATTGAGTCGTCAAGGTTTCAAATAAGTCACCATGTCTCCTCAAAGTTGTTTAAGTCAGTTTTCAAACCTCGCATTGCAAGTTTGCCCAATCCATGCCCTAGATAACTGAAAACGGCTACATTGACTTAAAAATCGCTCTTGTGCGAGAACAAATTCAAACGATCATAACTTCTTTATTATTCAATATTTTTGAGCGGTTTTCCTTGCATTTGATTCTTCTTAATGCCCTCTCAAATTTCTCTTCACGTATCAAGAGCTGATTACGCGCAGAAGATCACCAAAATTCAAATGCGTTAGAAGTCGCATCATGAATTTTGACATAATTTCAAACAACAGTCGTCCAATCTCTAAGAATTGTGATTTTTTTCCAAATTACAAGACCTTGAGACGTTTATTTCTGGTCATGGTCATATGTGATGCTGTTCATGGGTTTATCTACAAAGAGTTGAAGGAAAATTAGGCTTGGAAGATTTTAAAGCTATTGAATCATTGTAAGGCATTTGTGTGATTTCAAATTTTTCTTAACCACAATTTTCTGAGGATTGATGTTATTCTTGGGAGCATGTTCTGTTTGGATAAGATATAAACATTAAGACTAGCATTTTTAAACAATCATGATTGTGGATTCAATTAATAAATTGGGTTTGAGCTCTTAAACATTTATTTTGTTTAAAAGTGAAAAATACATGATTTATCTTATCATATGGTGTTTGCTTAAAATGTAAGTTATCAAGCAAGATTTCTATCCAAAGTATTAAATCAAAGTTTGCAAGTTTTTGTACAACAAATTCTACTACACCAAATTTTATTCAAGTGCTTGATTATTTTTTACATTACAAATGAATTTACAATTTGTTTGTCTTATTTACAAAGAATCTCAAGATTACAAAGAGAATTTCTTGTTTGCTTCTTCGGGTCTTCATCTTTGTCTTCAAGTGATCAATCCAATCTTCGTTGGCATCCGAGTCTTGCTTGTAATTCATGAAACAAATCAAAAGAAAAGAAGATATAATTAGCATATAATAATGATGTTAAACAAGGGAGTTTCAAAAAAAATTTCTCCTAATTCATCACTAGGGGTTGCTTTTAGGAATCCGAATTTTTTGGTCTATCATCATCTCTCTCCCCAATTGCAAATCACAAAAAAGATCATCTTTCTTGGTTCACAAAAAAGGGAAATAAAGCTATAAGGAAAGAAAATACAAACAGGCTGCATAGCATACAAACTGCCCAAAACTGCATCAAAACAAAATAGCAGTGCCAGCAACAAAACAAAACAACAATGCTGCACAACAAACAAGCAATCCAAACTGCAGCAAAAGAAAAAAAAGAGCAGAACAAACATTGCAGAAGCAAGATCAATGCAATAAACAAGAGCTGTAAACAGTAGGCAGCAACACATGTATAAGACAACAACAAGTAAAATAATGCAAGGTAATGGCTAAAATCCAAGACATCATCATCTTCCCTAACACAAACCCTTCAGAATTTGAAATAAAATAAGCAAACACTGCTTTTGTTTCATAGAAAGAGGAAAGAGGTAGGGTTAGGAGGATATCGCCTAGGCCATATAACCAGTCCCAAAACTGTGCAAAATTGTTGTGCACATACAAACAAACTGGCAGCTCTGCAAAGCAACCCAAAACAACCAGCAAACCAACCTGCAAAAACAAAACATGCCAAAGTTCTGCTCCACATACTGTCAAACCTGCTATTAACCTGTCCAAAACAGTCCAGAGTTGCACTAAAATGGCAAAAACATCAAGTTGCACTCAAAAGCCACAGATCAGCATATCAAATATGTTCAAAACTCGCCAATACTTCCCACCAAAACCCACTCTCATTGAATATAAAAAAAGAGCTCTGCATTAACATGGAAGGGAGATAAGGTTCATAACACAAACAATACCAGCAAACCAAACCTCACTGTAAGATCAGAAGCCATAAAAAAACAAGAACAATGCAAAACCAAACCTCACTGTAAGATCAAAAACCATCAAAAAAACCAAAAGAATGCAAAACCAAACCTCACTGTAAGATCAAAAACCATCAAAAAACCAGAACAATGCAAAACCAAACCTCATTGTAAGATCAAAAACCATTAAAAAAAACCAGAACAATGCAAAACCAAACCTCACTGTAAGATCAAAAACCATCAAAAAAACCCAAACAATGCAAAACCAAACCTCACTGTAAGATCAACAAGCCATCTCCCAAACCTACAATCACTCAAATTGCAGAAACTGCAAGCCCCCACGATTTTCGAGCTGCAAAATGCATACAATACACCCTTAGAAGTAGAATAATATAAACGAAAAAGAAGGGGAAAAAGGAGTTTCTGGGAGCGTTTTATTACCTTTTTTCGAATTATCTTCAATCTTCTCATTTGTGAAACACTACCGAAGTGACTCCGGCAGGTAAATTCCTTGTACTAGTCATTTTGATTCTATTTTCTGTTTTCATTTTTCATTCGAAAACCAGAAAAAGGGTTAGGGTTTTTGCTCTTATCGTGAAAGCATGTTTTGAGAGAGACGCAGGGAGCATGTCGCGAGAGATATTGAGGAAGTAGAGAAATCATTGGCTAGGTTTCAGAGAAGAGGTTTAGTTTAGAGGATGCTAAGAGGAAGATGACGTTGAATTTGCGAGCGAGAGAGAAGAGGCGGATGACTGCTTAGGGTTTTCTACAACCCTTTCCTCTGTTGAGGATAAATGGACCTAGGTCTGGTCCGACCCGGTCCAAGCCCAATCCATTTTACTGGCCTCACCCCCATTTTGTTTTGATTTTTTTTACAGCAAGTAAATAATCAGTTTTTTGGGCCCCTGCCCCAAATCATTACCATAAGCCCAGAGAATTTAGTTTCTCTCCAACTCCCTATTTACTACTTACACATTTTTTTAGTTTAAATAATCTTATTTGTTTACTAACTTAGTCTAATTTTTTTTTATGAATTAGATAAAAATATACTTTTATTTTTAAAAATTAGTTTAAGACTTTGTGAATACTTTTGTTAATATTTTTTTTACTGTTTAGTTAACTTTCTTTCAAATTATTTAGTTTCTACATGATAAAATTCAAAAAAAATAATAGAATAGATTCTTTATTCGTTTCAAAAAAACTTACAAACAAAAATATTATAGTGTTATTTATCTTGCTAATTAATTTGTTAGATTACGCTAGTTTAAATAGTTGTTCATTTTCAATTCGATTTGGTTGTATTGTTTGCTATTTATACTTTTAATCGCATTTGACTCATCCCCATTTGTAAAAATTGTACCCCCATTCCCGATAGCTTTCTAATAGCGTAGAATTTCCATTTCTGCAATTTACTGTTTTTCTCTATACTGTATAGTAATTAGGCGTGCATGGCAAGATTCAAAATCAAGCGCTAGATAACCTAATTTTAAAGACAAAATTAAGTTGAATAAAAAACACTTTTCACATGCGCACCTCTAGGGTAACCTCTCTTGTTGCCTCAAAAACACAGTCATGTCCCTCAAATATGGGACGCTTTAGCAATGACCCTTCGATAAAAAAGATCGTAGTCCCTCGATGACCCTCGACGTTGCCTTCGATAAAACGATCTAGTCCCTTATGAAAATTGCTAAAGCGTCTCATAAGTTACTTTCGATGACTGTAAAATTGACCTGCGCCTGTCCCCTTACATCCAATGATGAGGCTTATTACCAAATCAATGGAAAGATAGCAACATCTAAAGGAGGAAGAAAAGAACATTTGAGACATTCGCTCCTAGTTGCTTGCTTGCTCACGACAAAAACATTTTTACACCAACACTTTCATCTCAAAACCTTTTCAAAAGACAAGACCTTTTGTATACGTTCTTATAGAGACGAGAACCATTGCAAAACATCTTTTCAAAACCACTTTCAAAAACACATTCCACAAACACATCTTTGAACTATTTTTCGAAACAACACTTTGTACACGTTCTTATAGAAATGAGAACCGTTACAAAGACATTTTCAAAATACTTTCAAAAACCACACCACAAGCATATTGTCAAACAAAATCAAGTGACCTAAGCGAGTAACTAAGAGACCGTAGATAACTATGGATGAAAAGGGTGCTAATACCTTCCCTCTTCATAATCTACCCCCCGAACCCGAGAAGTAATCTTGAAAGGTCTTTCCTGTGATTTTTTACCTTTCCTTTTGGATAAAAGAAAAGTCGGTGGCAACTCTTGCTATCCGCATAATTGTGACCAAATGCAAAACCTCAAGTTAGTTCTCCCACCGTATCACAATAGAGTTCGAATCTAAAACCCTAACGAAGTTCATCCATGGCATGGTACGATTTCAGACCCTATCGTCTCATGTAATACGTCAAAATGCCAGCAAACATCATTAGTAATATGAATATAAATTTAAAAAAGATTTATATGGCCTAATGTGAAAGTTTGAGATCCAAGAATTTTACCAAAAAGTTGAGATTCAGTTGGGCAATCTCAGGGTTCTTCAGGCGTGTGTGAGGAATGTTTTATCTTTCTGGGAACCTCAGGAGGAAGGCTTGACCCTTTGTTTAGATTAAAAAGGGATGAAACTTAGGTTTTGGATTTTCATGATTTTTAATAATTTTTGCAACTTTTGTAGAGTTCTCTTATGCTAGCTGTGTGTCCCCTTGTCTTGGCATATTGTTGTGCATATATAGTGAATCATATTAGGTCAACAAATGTGGCCTGAATAAAATGGAATCAATGCCTTTTACTTTGCTTCCAAACTTTTCTATTTTGAATATTTCCTCCCTTTCACGGCCTTGTACATTTGTCTTTGCTATAATCAGAATAATTGCCCAAGATTTAATAGAAACATGATTCCAAATCAATCTTATATTATTTCCATTATTTACTTATTTAATTTTCAATTTTGATGAATAAAACTAAAAAATAAATAGCATAAATAATAGAATAATGCATGGGTGGGCTTAGAGGTCATGGACCATGTTAGAGACAAGTTTCAAACATAAAAAGATAGGCCCATTTGGAAAAATTCTAAGTTAGTTCAATATTTGCTTCATGCACTTTTCCAAAAATTGGTCAACTTTAGCAATGCATATTTCTCTCAATTTTAACCCTATGAGGGTGTTCTTGGACTTTTTAGAGAGATTAGGATGTCCTCTAAACAAAACTTTTGGTCTCATCTCAATTGGATCTTCCGTGTTCATGTAAGGAGCTTTGACCCAAAAGGTGTTTTTGTTGACTTTTTGAAAAGACCCATAATATCCGAGCTTGTATCTTTCAATTGGTGTATTTATTGAACTTGAGGGCTGAATAGAAGTTGTAGAGAATTGGGTTCTCTTCAAAATGAGCTTTGGTGGAAAAATTTATGATAAAGTATGAGAAAGTTATGCCTGGTCGAAGTTTGGTTGACTTTTCCTATAGAAACCCTAATTAGCAATTTTTGATTTTTGATGAATTGGGAGCATTTCTTGAGGAATCATGATCAAACCTTGACCAAATGATGGATATCACTTCAAAATGTTGGTTTTGACCAAAAATCTTGAAGTTTGATTGTATATAAGCCACAATTGACTTTTGACCTGATACAGTTGATTTTCAGGCATTTGAGCAGTTGACTGAGCAAACTTGTTGTGCAAGGTATGAAATTTAGCATCGATAACCTTGAGGACTTATTAGGACCATGGAAAATATTTGAGACCATTGGTGCTCACACATCTTGATGAAAATTGAAACCCTAGTCAGAGGTTCATTGCCTTAGGAGGAGAATTTGGCTAGTCAATTCTTAGTCATCCTTGAGCAATTTGAGGACCTCAATGGGCATGCCTTGAGTAAAATGAGAGGGGAAATTTTGGGGTACAACACTCACAAAGGAAGAACTTCCAGCTGACCAGAAGGAGGCCATCATTATCAAGTGTCGAGCCTGCTCATACGTCTTAGTCAAAAATAAACTCTACAAACGGGGATTCTCCATCCCTCTTCTCAAATGTGTCGAAAAGCCCAAAGTCGTCCATATCCTGTGGGAAATACACGAGTGAATTAACTCCCAACACCTAGGGGAAGATCCCTCACCAGAAAAGATTTACGAGCAGAGTATTACTGGCCTACCATACAACACGATGCAAAGGAACACGTAAAAAATGTGACAAATGCCAACGACATAGGGACATACACTTGGCACCGCCCAACGAGCTCAAAACCCTTTCGTCCTCGTGGCCCTTTGCATGGTGGGGGATAGACATCCTCAAACCATTCACCGTAGGATAAATCTAGAATAAGTATCTAACAGTGGGCATAGACTACTTCAAAAAGTGGATAGAAGTAGAGGCACTGGCCAAAATCACGTTACAAAACATACTCTGTTTCTACAAAAGGAACATACTTTCCTGACTCGGTATACATCAAGTAATTGTCACGGACAACAGGACACAATTCATGGACATAAATTTTCAAGAATTCGTTACCAAGTTGGGCACCATCTAATAACTCGTGTCCGTCAAGCACCCGCAAAAAATGGGCAAGCTGAGGCCACGAACAGGGTGATCATGTGAGGCCTCAAACAAAGGTTGGACGAAACCAAAAAAAGTGGGTCAATGAGCTATATTTCATGCTCTAGGCCTATCAAACAACACCTTACTTGACTACCGGGGAGACCTCGTTCTGACTTGTGTACGAAACAGAGGCGGTGATCTCACTCGAGATCAGAGAGCCATTCGGGCAAACTGAAGCCCCTTTCTACGAGGAAATGAACAACGGGGAACTGAGAGAATAGCTCGACCTTGTCGAAGAAGTTCGATCAGGAGTAGCCCTTCGGAAAGCCTCACTAAAACAAAAAATTACCATATGTCATGACCCTAAAGTCATACGACGAGAATTTGAAGTCGGAAGCCTATTATTAAGGAGAAATCACAAAGATTCTCATGAAGGAAAGCTCACTCCAAACTGGGAAGACCATTACCGCGTCCGAGCAAAAACGGAAGGTGCGACCTACTACTTAAAAAATTTACACGGGGAACAACTTGCTCGACCTTAGAACATTGAAAAACTAAAACAATATTATAGTTAAGGTGCAGAAACAGTCGGTGTGCTCTGTCAGAACAACAAACATGGTATTTTTGACCACGTGTGCATGCTCAGGTACAATCATAGCACCTCAAACTCATACAAAAGGGTAAGTTTCCACTCTTTTGACGAGCAGATTCTTAGCCCAGCATGGAAAACTCAAACGAGATTCACCATCGATGTACCATGATGGTAGAACACCCAGCCCGTGATGGGAAGTTCACGCTGCGGGGCTAAGGCTCAAACAAGACCTAAGCTCCGCCCACACCCAGAAATCTACCTCGTTCGTTCGACCAATTTCCCCTCACTGGTGAATATCAGTACTATAGAGCAAACCTTTAAACACTTCACAAAAATAACTTTAAAATAACTCAAAGCATGCACGAACAAGTAAATGCTGAGATGAGAAAAAACAAAAATAAAGGAAAAATAAACTTAAACGGCCATAAAGACTATGATTGTCATGAAAATTACATCAACCCCGACAAAGCCCTTACAAATAAAACTATTACAAAAAAACTGCACGCAGACCGGCCGAATACAAATGACAAAAACCTAATAAGTACAGGGTAGTCGTTCTTCCTGGTTAGGTTGCACACCCCTCCATCTCTTCCATCTTCTTCACCAAGGTTGAGGAACTCGAGGATGGCGATCCTCCCGTTAACCACGCTATAAAGGAACATGGTCTCGGCCACGTTAAACTCAATATCAGGGTTCACAATCTTAAGTTAATCCACCGCGTTGGTAAAACTATCCTCGATAATCGCCATGAAATCTTCCTCGACCAGACGGAGGTGGGAAACCAGATCGGCACGAGTTCTCAATTGTCTTAGCTCCTTATTCTCATCCTCAATAGGGGTCGTATGAGCTTCCAAGACAGCAACCCTGTCCTCGAGCTCCTTCTTGTCATACTTCAGCTTGACCATCTCTTCAGCTTGTTTGGTCCATGTTTCCCTCTATTTCTCCATCTCCTCTTTCTCAAACTTCAACTTGGCTATCCTCTCCTCGAGAGCCACATGTAAGTTAATAATGCGCCTAAGAGGGGGGGGGGGGGTGAATTAGGTGATGGTCAATTTTTTCCTTCTTTTTTGAAGTTCTTATTTTTTTATTATGGTAATGAAAGAAATAAAGTGCGGAAAGTAAATGAACACCTGATATATACTGGTTCCCCTCATAGATCGAGAGTACTCCAGTCCTCTTGCCAACACGGAAGAGATTTCACTATAGTTTAAAATGATTGCACAAGCCTAATCACACCAAAAGTGATGCCTTACTATCTAATCTATATGGATATCACAAGCTCTTAAAACCTTTAAGATCTTCAACACTAAGTGCAAAAAGAACAATCCTCTTCAATGCACACACTTGCTCCAACAATCCTGGAATGCAAGGTTAATCTTATACAAAATCTGATTTTTACAAAGTATGATCAATTCTTGAATAACACTATGGTTATCAAGATACTAAGACAAGATTTAATAGGAAGTTTATAGTCAGATCTAGTGCTCAATATTTGCTGAAACAACGATAATTATGAAAGTTATAAACAATGTTTCATGCAATATGTAAACCCTCAAAGTTTTACAACACTTAAGAATTTTTGAAATTTTAAATAATATATGTTATGACCAGAGTGCAAACAAATTTTATATATGAAATGAACCATTTCATTACACCCTAAATGAGTAAAAATATGAAAAGGTTGGATCCCAAAAGGTATCATCCAACAGCCAAGTAAAACAAAAATTTTTTGAATTTTTCTTCAGTGGTAACCGATTACCGTAGGTCTGTAACCAGTTACACATGTGCAATAACGTGTATATTTTCAAATTTGCATGTCTATAACCGGTTACCCAAAAGATGTAACTGGTTATCACTGAACCAGAAATTTTATTTTATTTTTGCAAAGCCCTGCAACCGGTTACTGTAATCCTGTAACTGGTTACCACTGAATGAAAGTGATAAAAATTTAATTTCCAAGTGATGGACATGCAATGTTTTACTCTTAAATGATTATGAAACTTATGTAAAATGTTTAGAGTATATTTTGAGCTCTATATCATCTTAAAACCTCAAATTAAAACTTGTACCTAACTTGTTGATGAATCTTCATAAATCTTGAAATTCTGGCAACAGATACTTAATGCCACATTGAATGTTATGACACCGTGTCTGACAAATCATACACACACCAAACAGTAATTTAAAAGACAGTAAAGAACACAATCAATTGTTAACCCAGTTCAGTGTATAACAACACCTACTCTGGGGGCTACCAAGCCAGGGAGGAAATTCACTATAAGAGGTATTAATTTAGGAATAAACCAACCAGTTTATCTCCTTCACTTAAGACCTACCCAATGTAACTTTAATCTAAGTCCTACTTAAACCTGAGTTCCTACTCACTCCCCCTCAATCACAGCAGTGATACTAATTTACTGATTAATAAGATTATGAAGACATTCTTCAATACACACGCTTGATTTTGCTTCAAAGCTTTAATCAAGAGACACAACACTCGTGCTTCAAAGCTTTGAGTGATAAATAACCCTTACAACCAAATCCTACTCCAAGTCACTTATCAAGTGATAATTGCTTGGCTCACAGTAGTTACAACTATACAATGCCTTATTGATCTACTCTAAAAGTGCTCCTCACCATTAGGCTTCGTGAGAAATATATAAGAAGTCTATTCTTCATTTTAGGGCTTCCATAAAAATAGCTAGGGTTAACCAAAGTTAACCTAAAGACTTGGTCTTGGGCTTTCATCATAACAGATTAGGGTTAAGCAAGGTTAACCTAATATCCACGTCATTATACTTCAACTCAGAATAGCACACCAGATTCCTGAAAAATCTCTGGAACAATAAATCTGTACAACAACTTGATCAGTACAGGATGTCTTAACATTGGTTATGACATCATGGATCTTGCTTACTAATTTTGGTAGAATTCAGCATATATGATCATAGCTTAATCATCATGATATTCACTCATACTGAGTTGTTCCTGTAGAGCATTCCTTCTGCAGAATTTGACTTTATCCCAGAATGTTATGACATCTGTCATGACATTCGCAAATCTGGTTTTACCAAAAAATAATGCCAACAAGCAAACACTTACAAACTCCCTCTTTGGCAAATTTTTGGCTAAAACCCTTAAACAATCAGAGATTAGAATGCAGCAGAATTTTTAACAATAGCTAAACTAACTACCAATATCCAATTCTACCAAAATTACTTCTCCCCCTTTTTAGCCATAAAGAGGCCAAAAAAAATCTAGTACTTCAAGTTATACAGTCATCAAAAGGAAATCCAAAAAAAAAACAAAAACAGAGATAAGGAATCAAATAGCAGCAGCAAGTTCCAACATCAATCTTTAGGTACTGTCATCCCCTGAGGAAGCACTATTTTCAGTAGCATCTTCTGGTGAGCTTCTTGCAGAACCATCATGCTGTTCTCCATCAACATCCTCTTCCCTTATTTGTTCTCCATTCTCCTCTTGTTCTAGACTAGTAATCAGCTCTTCAAGAGTCCTTTTTCTTGCATCAAGCTCTCTGCAGGTTTCTATTAGAATAACTATAACATCAACTTTCTTGGAATGAGCTTTGACATTTGATATCTCAGTAGATGTCATAACAATGTCAGGGACATGTGTTCCCTGAAACAGCTTATAGTGAAAACCAAGTGCAGGGGCTCTTTTGCACACAAAGTCCTTTTCAACCAGAATAACAGGATAATGGTCAATCATTATGCCACACAGGAGAGAGGGAAAAGCAATGGGGCCTTTAATAGCACAGCTCTCAGCATGTCTCATTGTTTGATCAAAGATGTAGTTGCCATAATCAAAGTTTGTTTTGGTTCCAACAGCATAGATAAATCTTCCCAAACCAGTGGAGATGGTGGATTTGTGGTTGGTGGGAACCCAGTTAGTTGCACCAATTTTGTGCAGTATGGCAAACTTCATACTCAGCTTGCTTGCAGTTACCTTCCATTTCATGGGCCAGTGCTTGACTTGCTTGGAAGTGATGGTTTGACAAACCTGGTTGTCGGTAACTTCAAGCTCAGGTTGAGCATCATCAGGCTTCCCTAGGTATTTGTTTATCACAGTAGGAGAGAAATTTACCTTCCTTCCTCTCACATACACACTCTTAAAATCAGCTGACTTTCCATCAGCACAGCCACCAGACAAATTTACTATGAATTCTTTGACAAGAATCTCATAGCAGTTGGAAAACTTGACCACTGTTTTCATCAGGCCAACAACCTTGATGAGATCCATGACTTCCTTACACTCAATAACACTTCTGTTTAGCTCCCTCTCTAAGGTAATCCTTTTCAGAAACACATACTTCCACCTGCTTGCATTTTCTGGATGGTGAAAGGAGATGTTGTCAATGGAAACTTCAGGAACCTTAGGCAGTTTGCTAGAAGAGGGTTTCTTCCTGAGAGGAATGTCTGGAACATTGCTCTCAACATCAAAATCAAAGTCTGATTCCTCATTAGATTCAGAGGGTTCAGGAGCCTTTCTTTTCTTGGCTATAGTTTGGCTCAAGGGTTTTGAGAGACTACCAACAGATACTCTAGCTTTTACCTTACCCTTCCCTTTCGAAGTTCCAGCTTTTTGATCCTTCTCAGCTTCTTCTCTAGCCTTGTTCTCAGGTCTAGCTTTTTCATGAACAACTTCAGTAGCCTTCTCTTTGGAGGGGCTTTGGGTAGCACTCTGATTTTCTTTTCTACTCATCATCCTTCTAGCTACGCTAGGATTGATATTAGCAATTAAATCATTGTTAGAAAATTCTTCATCAACATCAATGACAGGAGGTTCAACAGCCTTGTCAGTAGGGGTCTGGTGATCATCAGGTTTCTTTGGAGATTTCTCAATGTTGTCATCATGGTTCTCAACATTCTCAGTGACATTGGGATCACTTTATAAATTAGGGCTAACAGTTTCTTGGTTCAATGGTACAGATATACCAGGAACAGAGTGATTCTCATTAAGAATCCTAGTGACTAGTCTAGCAATAACTGGATGCACATAAACAGAACCTTCCCTATTAGCTATCTCTGGAGGAACAAAGGATGATGGTTGAGAAGATTTACCATAGGGAGAAGCTTGTGATCTTCTTGCATGTCTGGTTCGCAGCTTCTTGACCTTAGTAGGACCAGCTGCCATTTCACGAAGTGGAGTTACCTCAAGAACATCAGCATCCATGCAGTTTACGATTGCCCTAGGTTCGGTGTCAGTGGGTGAGGAAGATGCAGTTGCCTTTGATGAAGATGATGACACAGATTGTTGATACATCTTAGGAGATTTATAAAACAAGTGACAACGTGTGTGAAATCTTCTTTTGAGTGAATGGAGAGTGATGTAGCAAAATGAGAAGAGGGAGATATAAATATGTCTATTCCTCTTCTTAAACTTTTGGAAAGAAAGAGGGAAATAAATGATTAGCCCAATCAGAATAGACTTGATTAACATATCTCTTTTAACCCTTGTATTAAGTAAAATTAATTGCTACATATCTTCATATTGGCAAATACCCAGCTTGCCCCTTAAATTCTCAAACTGACTAGCATCAAGTGCCTTGGTAAAAATGTCAGCCAGTTGTAGTTCAGTGGCAACATGTTCCAGCTTAATCACCTTCTCCTCTACAAGATCTCTGATGAAGTGATGTCTAATGTCAATATGTTTAGTCCTGTTGTGCTTTATAGGATTCTTGGATATGTTAATAGTACTCAAATTGTCACAGTACAATGTCATGACATCTTGTGTGACATTATACTCAGTCAGCATTTGTTTCATCCAGATCATTTGAGAATAGCTGCTACCAGCTGCTATGTATTCAGCTTCAACAGTAGATAGAGACAAACAATTTTGTTTCTTGCTGAACCAAGAGACAAGATTATTTCCCAAAAAGAAGCATCCTCCAGAGGTGCTCTTTCTATCATCAACACTACCAGCCCAATCAGCATCACAATAACCAGACAAAATTGGTTCACATCCATGAGAGTACATCATGCCATAATTGTAAGTTCCACTCACATACTTCAGAATTCTTTTCACCTGGTTGATGTGACTTACTTTGGGTTCAGCCTGGTATCTTGCACATACTCCAATTGCAAAGGCAATGCCAGGTCTGTTGGCTGTTAAGTATAGAAAACTTCCTATCATGCTTCTGTACAAGCTTTGATCCACATTTGCCCCACTTGTGTCTTTGGACAACTTTAAATGAGTAGGTGCAGGAGTCCTTTTATGACTGGCATTCTCCAGCCCAAACTTCTTGACAATATTCTTTGCATACTTGCTTAGAGACAGAAAAATTGAGTCTTCCATCTGTGTGACTTGTAGTCCAAGAAAGTAGGTCAATTCTCCCACGAGGCTCATTTCAAATTCAGCTTGCATCTAGTTAGCAAAGTGTTTAACCATTTTACCTGACATTCCTCCAAACACTATGTCATCAACATAAATTTGAGCTACCATTATCTTTCCTCCTTCATTCTTGACAAAAAGAGTTTTATCCAAACCTCATTTCCTGTATCCTTTGTCAGTGAGGAACTTTGTCAATCTTTCATACCAAGCTCTAGGAGCTTGTTTCAGACCATATAATGCTTTCCTCAATTTGTAGACATGATCAGGACAGTTTGGATCCACAAATCCTTTAGGCTGTTCCACATACACTTCCTCATTTAAGTACCCATTTAGGAAGGCACTCTTCACATCCATCTGAAACAGCTTGAACTTAAGGAGACAAGCAACTCCCAAGAGAAGTCTGATTGATTCCAGTCTGTCTACAGGAGCAAAAGTCTCATCAAAATCAACCCCTTCAACTTGAGTGTATCCTTGAGCAACAAGCCTTGCCTTATTCCTGGTGACAACTCCTTCAGCATCTGACTTGTTCTTGTAGATCCACTTTGTGCCAATGATGTTTGTTTCTTCTGGTCTAGGAACTAACTCCCATACTTCATGTTGCTTGAACTGGTTCAATTCATCTTGCATTGCTCCAATCCAGTATTCATCAGTCAAAGCCTCTTTAACATTTTTTGGTTTAATCTTAGACACAAAACAAGAGTTTGTGATGATTTCTCTAGATCTTGTAGTGACTCCACTATTAGGATCTCCTATGATGAATTCATTAGGATGATCTTTCTGAATTCTGATGGAAGGATCTTTATTAGCTTCCTTTGATTCAGACTCTGATGAAGTAGGATTAGGCACATCATCCTTTTTAGACACTTGTGTTAAAGTCTCAAAGAATGTCTCAACATCATATGGGACATTTGTTTCCTCATGGTGATCATCAATTATGACATTTATAGACTCCATCATAACTTTGGTCCTGGAATTGAACATCCTATATGCTCTGCTGTTGGTAGAGTATCCTAGGAATATTCCTTCATCACTTTTAGGGTCCATCTTTCTCCTTTGTTCACGATCTGTCAGAATATAGCATTTTCTTCCAAAGACATGGAAGTAATTCACTGTAGGCTTTCTTCCTTTCCATAGTTCATAAGGGGTGGATGATGTTCCTTTTCTCAAGGTGACCCTGTTGTGGACATAACAGGCTGTATTCATAGCTTCAGCCCAAAAATGAATAGGAAGCTTCTTGGCATGTATCATTGCTCTGGAAGATTCCTGTATAGTCCTGTTTTTCCTTTCCACAACTCCATTTTGTTAAGGAGTTATAGGTGAATAAAACTCATGATTGATTACTTCTGAGGAACAGAACTCATCAAACTTACTATTTTCAAATTCCTTACCATGATCACTTTTGATTCTGACAATGCACCCTTCTTTTTCTCTTTGAATTCTTTTGCACAATTCTTTAAAAACATCAAATACATCAGACTTTTCCCTAATGAAGTTTATCCAGGTGAATCTGGAAAAATCATCCACAACAACATAGGCATATCTCTTTCCACCAAGACTTTCCACCTGCATGGGACCCATCAGATCCATGTGTAGAAGTTCTAGCGCCTTAGAGGTGGTCAGATGTCTTGTCTTTGGATGTGACATTCTAGTTTGCTTTCCAACCTGACATTCACCACAGACTCTCCCTTCATCAATCTGAAGCCTTGGAATCCCTCTGACAGCCTCCATGGATATGATCTTTTTCATCCCTCTAAGATGTAAATGACCAAGTTTTTGGTGCCACAGTTTCACTTCCTTTTCTTCTTTGGCTATAGAGCACACAGAAGAGTAGTTAGTGTTCTCAGACTCCCATAAGTAACATTTGTCTTTTGATCTGACTCCTTTCATTACAACTTCTTGTTTATCATTAGTTACAAGACATTCAGACTTGGTGAAGTTGACCTTGAATCCTAGATCACATAGTTGACTGATACTTATGAGATTAGCAGTCAAACCATTTACCAGTAACACTTCATTTAGGTTTGGAACTCCAGGGCAGTCCAAGTTTCCAACTCCTTTGATTTCTCCTCTAGCACCATCTCCAAAAGTGACATAACTAGTAGTATGAGGTTTGACATCATTCAGCAGATTCTTGATTCTAGTCATATGTTTAGAGCATCCACTGTCAAAGTACCAGTCTTCCTTGGCAGAAACTCTAAGGGAGGTGTGAGCTATTAGGGCTGCAGTCTTTTTCTTCCACTGTTGAGTAAATGGTGCCTTGTTAGTCTTAGGTTTGACATATGGGGTCTGATTAGGATATCCATATAATCCGAAGCAGAATGGCTTTATGTGACCAAACCTCCCACAATAATGACATCTCCATCTTTGATACTTTTTCTTCATATTTCTCTGTTCTTGATGTTGAGTCCTATGTTGTGACATCTGCTTTGACATTTGTTTATCAGGCCTGGTCTTCTTCTTGTCAACAGTTGATTTCTTTGCAGCCACAAATCCTAGACCAGACATGTTTCCTGCAGTTTGTCCAGCCTGAAGGATTTCTTCCAACTTGTCAGTTCCATTTGTTAACATCTTGACAGACTTAGTCATATGATCAAGTTTGGAGTTCAACATTAGAACTTCATCTTCAAGATGACTTATAATAGCATTGTCTGCCTTCTTCTCAACCTCCAACTTCACTATGAGCTTTTTTTGTTTCTCATTTTGCTGACATACTTCAACACTCCTGATACATAGCTTCTTGTAGGAGTCAACAAGTTCTTCAAATGTCACTTCCTCATCACTAGAATCATTATCAGAGTTACAAATACCAGATAGTGCAGTAACTAGTTTAGCAGATTCTTCTTCAGAGTTACTTTCTGAGTCACCCTCAGACCAAGTAACAAACATTCCTTTCTTTTGTTTCTTTATAAAGGTAGGACATTAGCTCGAATGTGCATATATCCTTCACATCCATGGCATTGAATTCCTCTTCTTTGATTTCCCTTTTCTTCAGGCTTAGTTCTTCTGCTAGAGTCATAGGATCTGCTAATGTCAGAGGAAATGTTCTTGACATTTGAGCTTGACTTTGGGTCCATTCTCTTGATGAGTTTGTTGAACTACCTTCCAAGCATAGCTATAGCTTCTGAAATATTCTCTTCATCACTCTCCTTGCTTTCATCTTCAGTATTGGATACAAGGGCTATGCTCTTGTTTTTCTTGTCAACATTGTCACTGATCCCCATTTCAAATGTCTGAAGTGACCCAATGAGTTCATCATCCTTCAAGTTGCAGATATCCTGAGCTTCCTCTATAGCAGTCACTTTCATTGCAAACCTTTTAGGCAATGATCTGAGAATCTTTCTCACCAGCTTTTCTTCTGACATCTTTTCTCCCAATGCTCCTGAGGTGTTGGCAATTTCCAAGATGTTCATGTGAAACTCATGAATGGTCTCATCTTCCATCATCCTTAGATTCTCAAATTTGGTAATGAGCATCTGAAGTCTTGACATTTTTACTTTGGATGTACCCTCATGGGTGGTTTTGAGAGTGTCCCAAACATCCTTGGCAAGTTCACATTGATGTACTAGTCTGAATATGTTTCTATCAATTCAATTTAACAATGCATTCAATGCTTTAGAGTTACCCAGGGCTAACTCATCTTCTTCTTTGCTCCATTCTTCCTCAGGTTTCAGACTAGTCGTCCCATCTTTCCCAATTATGGTGGGATGGTTCCATTCTTTGTCAGCAGCTCTCCAAGCCTTTTTGTCCAGTGACTTCAAGAAGGAAATCATACGAGGTTTCCAGTAGTCATAGTTTGATCCATCCAGAATAGGTGGTCTGTTCCCAAATCCTCCTTCCTTGTCCATAGTGCCAGAAAAAAATATCCCTAGATCTCACCCAGAAAGACAGGAAGGGTTCCTGCTCTGATGCTAATTGAAATTCTGGCAACAGATACTTAATGTCACAGTGAATGTTATGACACCGTATCTGACAAATTGTACACACACCAAACAGTAATTTAAAAGACAGTAAAGAACACAATCAATTGTTAACCCAGTTTAGTGTATAACAACACCTACTCTGGGGGCTACCAAGCCAGGGAGGAAATTCACTATAAGAGGTATTAATTTAGGAATAAACCAACCAGTTTATCTCCTTCACTTAAGACCTACCCAATGTAACTTCAATCTAAGTCCTACTTAAACCTGAGTTCCTAGTCACTCCCCATCAATAACAGTAGTGATACTAATTTACTGATTAATAAGATTATGAAGACATTCTTCAATACACACGCTTGATTTTGCTTCAAAGCTTTAATCAAGAGACACAACACTCGTGCTTCAAAGCTTTGAGTGATAAATAACTCTTACAACCAAATCCTACTCCAAGTCACTTATCAAGTGATAATTTCTTGGCTCACAGTAGTTACAACTATACAATGCCTTATTGATCTACTCTAAAAGTGCTCCTCACCATTAGGCTTCGTGAGAAATATATAAGCAGTCTATTCTTCATTTTAGGGCTTCCATAAAAATAGCTAGGGTTAACCAAAGTTAACCTAAAGACTTGGTCTTGGGCTTTCATCATAACAGATTAGGGTTAAGAAAGGTTAACCTAATATCCACGTCAATATACTTCAACTCAGAATAGCACACCAGATTCCTAAAAAATCTCTGGAACAATAAATCTGTACAACAACTTGATCAGTACAGGATGTCTTAACATTGGTTATGACATCATGGATCTTGCTTAATGATTTTGGTAGAATTCAGTATATATGATCATAGCTTAATCATCATGATATTCACTCATACTAAGTTGTTCCTGTAGAGCATTCTTTCTGCAGAATTTGACTTTATCCCAGAATGTTATGACATCAGTCATGACATTCGCAAATCTGGTTTTACCAAAAAATAATGCCAACAAGAAAACACTTACAAATCTTCATATTGAAAGTTAGTTGTACACATGTAGAAGACTTCAAAGAGTGATCTTGAATATCTTATTTTCCATAACCTTGATATTTATTTGATTTTATGTATGGTGGTCTTCATCAAAACACTTTGATTGGAGTGCATGCAATCATATTCTCCCCTTTTTGATGTAGACAACCAATTTGACATTTGTAGCTTATGCATCAAGGTATTTGAGTGTTGCTTGTATGTGTACCATAGTGATGTGCATTCTCCCCATAAGTTGGATATCCCCCCCTGAATTTATGTAGCCTTTAAAGACTTATTTTTCAAACAGGAAGCTTTAAAGTCTTAAAGAAAAAAATTGCATCACTAAACACAAGCACACAATGTCTTCTATCCCCTTGTTAAATAAAAAAGGATGGGGAAAATACCATAATAAAATAGAATATAAAACACAAGTAAAACATAACACAATTTATAACAAAACACAAAGTGAACGCATACTTAGAAACACATCGGAAACCAGGTCTTTGAATACATAAACGATACAGAAGGAAATATGATACAAAATGCAAAAGATAAAACCATTACATAGGAAGAACATAAACAACAAACAAAGGTACTAAGGCATTTTAGAATTCTTCATCATCACTCTCAACCATAGAGTCCTCTTGAATTGGTGTTTGAAGGGCTATCAATTCTTGACGGATGTCTCAAAATTCATAAATCATGAAATTTTCCATTGAGCAAAGTTTGTGATAAATCATATCATTTGATATTTTGCCGTCATATGTGGGTGGTGGAGGATGCGCATCTTGATTGGAGGAAATCATAAATGTCTTGACAAAACCAAAATTTTGAAAAACTTCATGCAGTAACCGGTTAAAGGATATGGGTAACCGGTTTCTGAAGGTGCCTGGAAAGTTAAAAACACCTCTATTTGCGTGGTAACCGGTTACTGACTTAGGGTAACTGGTTACTGATAGTGAAAAAAGTGAAAGAAAAAAAAATAGTACATACCAGTCAAAAACCTATACCCATTTATTGTAACTTCTACCAAACTTGTATAACAACATACTAACAGGTATATATGACATTAAAACATATAGATAAACATTATATAGAACCATTCAAAGTGAATGTAGGATGGAGAGATATATACTTGGTAAGAATAATATAAAAGTTAATGAAAAGAATACATGCACCTTTTATGTTTCAGAGATATAAATCATAGGTCATGTTCATATAATATACCAAGTTATTATTGAATCTTAAAGAATGAATCTTTTGCTAGAGGCTTTGTAAAGATGTCTGCTAGTTGGTTGTGTGTATCAACAAATGAGATTTCTACGTCACCATTTTTCACGTGATCCCGGAGAAAATGATATTGTATATCAATATGCTTTGTCCGAGAGTGCATGTCTGGATTCTTCGTGATGTTGATTGCACTTGTATTGTCACATTTTAGCAGGACGCGTCCAAGATTAATTCCATAGTCACATAGTTGTTGTTTTAGCCGTAGAATTTGAGCGCAACAACTTCCAGCCGCAATGTATTCTGCTTCAGCCGTGCTAAGAGCCATGCATGATTTCTTCTTGCATGACCATGATACTAGAGCGTTGCCAAGAATATGACACGTGCCACTAGTGCTTTTTCTATTTGTTTTACATCCTGCATAATCTACGTCAGAATAACCAAGTAAAAAACACATACTACCTTTAACATACCATAAGCTGACGTCCGTAGTTCCCTTAAGATATTTCATAATGCATTTAACTGCAGCAAGGTGAGACTCATTTGGATTGGATTCAAATCTAGCGCAAAGACATATGCTAAACATGATGTCAGGTCGACTTGCCGTTAGGTATAATAGAGAGCCAATCATTCCTTGATATTTTGACACGTCTATGGGCACACTAGCGTCATCAAGATCCACATACGTTCCCGAACCCATTGGAGTGGCAATAGGTTTGCATGCATCCATATCAAATTTCTTCAATAACTCTTTACAATATTTTGATTGATGAATAAAATTCCCCGTTGCAAGTTTCTTGATTTGTAATCCAAGAAAGTAGTTCAATTTACCCATCATGGACATTTCAAATTCTCCTTGCATCATGGATGAAAAATATTCACATAAGTCTTTATTTGTTGATCCAAATATGATATCATCGATATACACTTGAAAAAGTAGAGTATGATTCTTCATCTTCTTAATAAAAAGAGTCTTGTCCACTTGTCTCTTTTCAAAGCCCTTTTCACATAGAAAATTGCTAAGTCGATCGTACCATGCCCTTGGTGCTTGTTTTAAGTCATAAAGTGTCTTTTTCAACTTAAAAACATGTGAATTATTCTTGAAGTCTTCGAAACCAGGAGGTTGTTTGACATAGACTTCTTCATTGATGTATCCATTCAAGAATTCATTCTTGACATCCATTTGGAAAAGCTGAAAATTCATAGAACAAGCGTAAGCCAATAATAATCTAATTGCTTCTAACCTTGTAACTGGAGCGAAGGTTTCTTAGAAATCAATTCTTTCTTCTTGATTGTATCCTTGTGCGACCAATCTTGATTTGTTTCGAACAATTATCCTATTTTCATCGAGTTTGTTTTTGAATACCCATCTAGTTCTAATGATATGTTTTCCATTTGGTCTTGGTACTAGTTCCAAAACTTGACTTCTTTCGAATTGGTTTAATTCTTCTTGCATCGCAACCATCCAATGATTGTTCAACAAAGCTTCATCTATTTAGGAAGGTTCAATTTGAGATACAAATTCCATGTGTAGACATGCATCTTGAAGATTGAGTCTTGTTGATACTCCTTTGCTAATATCACCGATAATATTGTCAATTGGGTGATCTCGACGAGTTCTCTATTCTTTGGGTAGATCTTGTTGAGAAGTTTCTTCTATGAAATAATCGTGATTGTTATTTTGATTGGCCTTTGTAACATCTTGGTTGTACCCAAATATTTTCCCTCTCATTTCTCAAGACATTTCCCACAAGATCTTCAATAGCTCAAGTTTGCATAAGGATTGACTAGGTCAAGACATCTCCTTCAACATTGATGCCTCAAATTAGGGTTTGAGTTTTCACAAGGACAATTGGAATTTTAATTCCTCATATGAATTTCATGGATCATTATGGACTTTCAAGATTGCTCATGTCAAGTTTCAAGTCTTGCAGTTCAAGTTTGCCCAGTCAATTGATCAGATGACATAAAATCAACTATATTGGGTAAAAAAGTCAATTATGGTCAACCTAAAGTCAAACTTCAAGATTTTGGACCAATATCAATATTTTGAAGTCATATGTATCAATTGATCAAGTTTGGATCACAATTCCCCTGGAAAATTGTTCAAATCACCAAAAGGGCAAAATGGTCAAAATTAGGGTTTTTACTGTATTTGACTAATCAAGGATTTTTTGACCTAATACATGATCTAATGGCTTAAATTAAAATCTAAAGGATTCAAATACAACATCTTGACCTAATTTCATGGCTTAAAACATTTCTCAAGATCATTGGATTGACAGATGAAATTGGTCAATTGATGAAAAAGTCAATTGTATATTGAAAAGTCAAACTTTGACTTTTTGAACAAATTTGAGTTTCAAAGATCACAATTCATAAAGACATTCAAAAATATGAAGCTTGATCATCAAGAAATCAAGAAAGTCAAAAGTCAATGTGAAAAGTCAAACATTTTCTATACTTAGAAATTTTTCTAAGTGTTTTAAACATGATAATTTCATAACTTCATAACATTTTTTCACCAAGACGAAAGATGATTCAAAGAAACTTTCAACATGAAAGTTGTAGATCTTGATGAATTCTACAACTTTGTATTAGAGGTTTGATGTCTAAAAATGCTTATATTTGAAGATATGAGCCCATGAAGTCATGACACTTTTGTATAAACACTTAGAGAAATTTTCAACAGATTTTGGTAAGTTTTTATCTCAACTTCTTGGCCATTTTTCATCAAGTTCCAATTTGATTTATCTGAAATTGTCAACATTAAAGTTGTATACAATGTCTCAATATTTCCAAAATGTCCAAGAGCATGAATTTATCATACTTGAGCTAGGAGGTTCAAGGGCATGAATTTAGGCATCCATTTTTGAATTACAAGTCATTTTGTTGAAGAACATATAACAAAATCCTTATACCATGCTGCATAATCTTACTTTGCAGGCCTTTTGACTTGAAAATATATCCATAATCATATGTTTACACAATTTATTGAATCATTATCCAAGTGATTCAAGTATTGTCCATTGCATCATTCCATTTATGGAACAAAGGCACCATTGCCATTCACATAAATCATGCTTTATACAAAGTCAACTCTCCTTGAGCCTCTCAGCTGTTTTTTATGCACACACAATGTCAAAGCAAGAAGCAACATGCCTAAAAGCTCCTAGCCACTTCAGATCCCTTTTGTACCATGCATTGGGAGATTAAATTTCACATAACTTGGTTGTTTCATCTCAACCAAACCAGAATTTTGATAGCTTATAAAACAAACTCTCTCATCCTCTCAAACCTCCTCTATAAATAAAGAGGACATTTGCAAGCTAAAGGGAAGAAGTTTTTGTTGTGTAGACAAGTTTCTCAAAACCCCTCATACTCTAAAAAAACCATAACTGGCCACAAAACCTCCACTCTTGAGCTTAGAAACCAAAATCTTCAAGTCTCTCAAACCTTGCATTTCTATCTAAACAAATCATCCACATACTTCATATACATCATATAGAAGTTGTTCAAACACAAGAGCAACTTCTGTAACATCACTATCACCATTCTCCAAACTAAAAAACATCCACTTGATATCTCCAAGACAATACAACAACTTTAAATCAAAACACAAATTTCAGTTTCAAGGTAAGTTTTCTTGACTTTGAACTCTTCATACAAGCATCATTAGTGGTTCATTTGTGAAGATAAAATGTAGATACCATTTCCCTGAAGCTAACCATATGTTTACTTTTCATTTTAATTAACCAAGTGTTGAGAACTGACACATATATGCAGCAAAAAATGTTGGAAGTAAAAAAATAGCAGTATGAGCCGATGTATAACTCTATGTGTCGACACATATTAGGTACAAAACAGTTATGAGTCGATACAAAACATAAATGAGTCGACACATAACATAAATGAGTCGATACAAACCATTATTTATCAACTCATACTGAGTTGTTTTTGACTTCCATGAGCAAAGAAATGATATGTATCGATACATAAGTGCATGTGTCGATGCAAAATAGGTTATGAGCCGACACAAACCTTTATGTATCGACTCATCCTGAGTTGGTTTTGATTTCCAGGAGCAAGGAATGATATGTATCGATGCATAAGTATATGTGTTGATACAAAACAGATATGGGCCAATACATAAGTGCATGTGTCAATGCATAAAAAGCTTTCGTATCAATGCGTAAGTGTATGTGTCAATACATACAATTTTTTTTTTAAATAATTTTTTTACATTATGTTTATATTTCTTTATATTTTTATTGTTATTCATTAATCAATATGGTTATAATAGTAATTAGGTTTTAATTTCTTTCATTCCCCATTTGTAAATTTGTGTCCCCCGTCCCCAGAAAAGATGTAATAGCGTAGAACTTTAAATTTCTGCAATTTATCGCTTTCAATATAATTTCTAGTAATTAGGGTTTGTATGATAAGACTTAAAATCAACAAGTAGACAACCCTAATTCAAGACAAAGATGCATGAAATCAATACACTCACACACGCGCACCTCTAGGGTAATCCACACTTGTTTCCTCGGATTTAAATAGTCATGTCCCTCGAACGTGGGATGCTTTAGAAAATACCCTCAAATACAAGATCGTAGTCCCTCGATGACCCTTCGATGTTGCCTTCTGTAAACGATCTTAGACCCTTATAAAAATTGCTAAGGTATCCTAAAATGTTGCCTTCTATGACTATACGACGACCCACGCTTTTCCTTTCACATCTAATGGTGGGGCTTCTTATCAATCAATGGTAAGGTAGCAATATCTAAAGGAGTAGGAAAATAACTAAGACTTTTTGAGTAGGTAGAACACTCGTAGTTTCTTTCTCACAACATATCAAAACATCTTTAAAATACACCAACACTTTTCCATGAAATATTTTCAAAAGTCAACATTTTGTATGCATTCTTATAGAGACGAGAATCATTACAAATTTCTCCTAAACGAAGGCACTTTCAAAAATAATTTCAAAAACATCACAAACACATTTCAAATAAAGCATTTCAAAGTGAGCTAGCAACTAAGAGTCCGTAGATAACTACAGATGAAAAGGGTGCTAGCACCTTCCCTTTTCATAACCTACCCCCCAAAATAAATAAAATATCTCAAAAGGTCTTTCCTGTTCTTTTCAGCCTTTCCTTTATTGGATAAAAGAAAAGTCGGAGGCGACTCTTGCTCTCCGCAACAATTTTAATAAAACACAAAACACCAAGTCAGTTCTCCCACCGTATTACAATCTTCTATTGGCATATCTAAAATATCATCATCATCACAAAAGGCTATATCCTCTTTTGAGGGGTTAGTTTCATCGAAAGAAACATGCATAGATTCTTCTATAGTTAAAGTTCATTTGTTGTATATTCTATAAGCTTTACTTGAAAGATAGTAACCAAGGAATATTCCTTCATCAGATTTCTCGTCAAACTTACCGAGATTGTCTTTGTCATTGTTGAGGATAAAGCACTTGCATCCAAAAATATTAAAGTGAGTGTTATACCCCAAAATTTACCCTCTCATTTATTCAAGACATCCTCTTAGGGTTTTCATTTGCTCAAGGCTGCTCAAGAATTGATCGGACAAATTCTCCTTCTAAGAAATGGACTTACAACTAGGGTTTCACTTTTCTCAAGGAAGATTGGGTTTCTAAGGCCTCAAGTGGTTTCCATTATTCCTCACATGTCTCCAAGAATGCTCATACCAAGTTTCATGCTTGCATCACAAGTTTGCTCAGTCAATTGCTCAGATGACTGAAAATCAATTGTATTGGGTAAAAAGTCAATTGTGATCAACATACAGTCAAACTTCAAGATTTTTGGTCAACATCAACATTTTGAAGTCATATTCATCATTTGATCAAGGTTTTATCATGATTCATCAATAAAACTCTTAAAATCATTAAAACTCAAAAGATGCCAAATTAGGTTTTCTTAAGGAGAAGTCAACTGAACTTTGACCAAGCATAACTTTCACATGATTCATCAGATTTTCCTCAACCGAAGCTCATTTTGAAGGAAATTCAATTATCTATAACTTTGTCTCTCTAAGATTAAGTCCAAAAAATGCTTCATTTGAGATATATGGACCAATATATTATAGGTCATTTCAAAAGTCAACAAAAGGTACTTTTTGTCAAGGCAACTTACATCAAGATAAAGTCTTCAAATGCAAAAATGGCCAACATAGAGATTGTAGAGGATATCTTGAGATTTCCAAAAACCACCTTAAAATAATGAAAGTTGAGAGAGTTATGACCAGTGCAAGTTGGAAAATTTTGAGCAAATGCATAAAGTTCAAATTGAGCAAACTTAAATTTTTGGGTGGTGGGCTTATGATTCTAGATCCATGTGTGTTTTACACCTCAAGATGAACTTCAGAGCTTACTCATACACCCCGTATGGGTTTTTTTAAAAATTTATTTTGGATTTTTTATTTATTTAAAATTAAAAATAAAAGAAATAAGATAAAACTTCTTACACAAGGTCCAAGCCTATAAAATCTAACATAATACACCCTATATATATTCAACATGTTCGTTCTAAGAGGGGACGGTTTTTGGACAACAAGAAACACTAAGGTTTGAAGGAGGAAAAGTTCCAAAGATATCAAACCATTGAATCACCATTCCCAACCAGTTTCGTCCATGGTCCAACATTGCAACCACTTTCTGAGTATCCAAGGAGCAGATCCAGGTTATTTCTGCAATGCACACGTACCAGATCAAGCATATCCATCACTGTCGGTTAAGGTATAAAAGTTTAAACTCAAATTATTTGTTTTAAGCGTTTTCAAAGCCATGTAATGATCGATTTATGTTTGGAACAAATCTGGATGGTTAGCATAGATAATGTACGTGTGAATAGTAAGTTGCCATTATTAGGGCATCCATTGAGTTTGCATTCGAAACTTTCTTTTCACTATTTTTTTGCCTTTTTTGAGTCCATATTTGAATTAAGGAGAAAATTTTAAGAAAGATAGCCTTTTTCCTTTTTCGATTTGAGAACGTTTGCAAGGGTGTCCGCTGGAGAAGACAGTGGTTTCCACCACCTTTGTCTGATCTGACTTTTGGAAGGACGATCAAGGGCTTGTGTGGCCATTAGGGGCCATTTGATTCGGTCATTCAAATACTCCTGGGCCCACTCATGCGCATGTTTTTGCATCATCAGATTTTATATTATTGCTTATTATATAATTATTTTTGACTAATGGAATGGAAAATAGCGTGTACGACTCAATTGGTAAGGGCTGTGACTGGCAAAGCAGAGAGTGTGGGTTCGATCCCAGCCCTTATCACTTTTCTTTGTTTTTGCAGTTTTTTAACGCAGATTTGTAACATATTGAGTGCATCCCATTCTTGAATAAACGAAGCATCATGGTGCAATGGTGAAGGTCACAATCTGGGAGGCTGAGGGTGTGGGTTTGAGTCCCACTCCCTGTAGTTTGTTTTTTATGTTTACTAAACCTAATTTTATCCCTTTTTCAAATTAATCACTCATAAACCCTAATTCTTTTTCTAAAGAAAAATAACCAATTAGAGTTAAGTTTTTGATTAATTAAACTAGACTTTAGGTTTTTTTTAATATTCAAAAAATCAATTAGACATTAGGGTTTTTATTAATTTAATTTTCTTAAAATCGATTAGAATTATGTTTAATCATTTATTAACATTCAATTCATTTTCTAAACAAAAATACCCAGAGTTTTTTTTAAATACTTAGAATACTTAGAACGGTTAATATTTTTATTTAATATATTCTTAGTGTTTTCTTTTGCCTTTAAATTTGTATAACAAATTGTATAGGTCGCATGTTTGGTTTGTAATAGCTAGGTTTGTTTTCTCGCACCTCATGATTTTGTAACTACCCCAAAGTCGTGTAACAGGTTTAGGTTCATTCTTCTTGCTTTTACTTTTTGCACCTTACTTTATATATTTTACTATATTATTGTTAGTAACTAGGCTTGTATGGCAAGATAAAAATAAAATGGTAGCAAACTCTAATCAAAGATAAAGAACAATTGAAAACAATCACTCGCACACTCACACCTCTAGGGTAACCTCCCTTGCTGACTTTCGATAAAAACAGTCATGTCCCTCGAACGTGGGGACGCTTTAACACAGTCCCACAAAAACAAATATCATAGTCCCTTGATGACCCTTCGATGTTGCCTTCGATAAATGATTTAGTCCCTTACGAAACTGCTAAAGCGTCCTTACGAGTTGCATTCTATGACTAAACGGTGACCCACACCTATCCCTTCACATCAACGATAGAGCTTCCTACTAACTAATGGTACGTATATCACTATCTAAAGGAGGAGGAAAAAAATATAGGAATGACCTTGAGTAGGGTAGAACTCCTAATCGCTTGCTCACCAATCCCTTTAAAACAAGAACATTTCACATATACACTTTCGAAATATTTTTAAAACACCTTGTATACATTCTAGAGGACATATATGAGAATCATTACAAAGTTTGCCTTACAATTGGCATTTTCAAAATATTTTCAAACATGCACAACACAAATTAATTTTCAAAACAAAGTGAGCTAAGCGATTAAGAGCCTGTAGATAACTACAGATGAAAAGGGTGCTAACACTTTCCCTTTTCATAACCTACCCCCCGATCTCAAAAATATTCAAGGTCTTTCTTATTCTTTTCACCCTTTCCTTATTGTATATAAGAAAAGTCGATGGCGACTCTAGCTATCCGCAACATTTGCGATAAAATGCAAAAACAAGTCAATTCTCCCACCGTATTACAGAACTGGCAACTCTACTGGGGAAAAAAAGAGGGGTTACCTTAGAGTTTAGGATCACTTTATTTGTTTTACTTGTTTTCTTTGACTGCTTTACATTTGGGTTTTGCTCGGGTTTACTTTTTGCAAAGATCTTACACCCGGATCTGGGGGTACCCTTAGGTAAGTAGCTATAGATCATGGAAACCGCACGGCGTAAACCGATATGGTTGAAGTGATGGCTATGTTAGTGCGACACATTGGTTGGTACTGGTGTCTCTCGAGTCATTCGGGGAGAATATTAGGCTGCCGCGTGGTGTCATAAGTACTAACTGACCTTTAGAACCTTAATTGACCCAACTTAGCCATTAGAAGGTAATGAGATAGCCGACTTTGGTGCAGTACAAAGTTGGTTGATACTCGATGCTATGCTCAATGAGATTCGACTCTCGGGTTTTTTTGGTGGTAAGTTAGTTATTGTGCTAAACAAAACCTGTGGAAAAAATCAGTGATATTGATATCCCTTGAACCCGATTACTATTTAGGACATGTTGAGCCAACTAAACTTCAAGAGGATACTTACATATGAACCCCATGCAAGCCTTAAACCTAAGGCTCTTGTGTGATTTGTTTGTGTTTGTTATATGTTCAAACATGACATCATAACATCATATCATGACCTTTTCACTAACCATTTCAAGGAACTAAGGGATTTATCTTTGTTCTTTGTTGTAGGGTCATGGCTTCCAATTGCATAAATACTATCTGAATCAACTTTGTAAAGGTACCTTCCAAGCTTGAGGAATTAGTCTCAAAGGTTCCTGACAATTCTCAATTCACCAAGAGAGATGGTTATCTACCCAATTTGGTTACTACCAATTTCAAAGAGGACGTGATGATTTTTCTATTCCAGTTTTTAGATCCTAAACATCACTATTTTACCTTCCCAGATTATCAGTTAGTGCCCACAATGAAAGTATTCTCTAATTTACTTGGAGTACCTATTCTTGATCAGATACCTTTCACCGGTCTAGAGCAAGTTCTAAAACCTGAAGATATTGCAGTAGCCTTACATATGAAATGATCAGACATTGTATCTATTTGGGAAACAAGGAATGGGGTCAAGGGTTTTCTTCCTAAAGTTTTGATAGAGAAGGCCCAATGATTTCTAGATGCCATGAGTTTTCGTGCTTTTGAGGACATTTTGACTTTGTTGATCTATGGTTTGGGGCTTTTCCCTAACTCGGACCAACTCATAGATGTAAACGCCATAAAAATATTTCTCACCCATAATCCGGTGCCTACTTTGCTTGGAGATATCCTGCATTCCCTTCATACTCGTACTATGAAGAAGCGAGGAACTCTTATGTGTTACATACCTCTATTGTCCATGGGGTTTATTTCGCACCTGCCCCGATCAGTGATGAAGAATGAAAAAGGTTTGAGGTGGTCTGAAAGGTTGATGTCACTCACTCATTCGAATATCCATTGGTGTTCTCAATCTCAGACAGATATCACTATTATTGATCGTTGTGGGGAATTCCCTAATATACCACTCCTTGGCATAAGGGGAGGTATCACTTACAACCCTTCCCTGGCTCTACACCAGTTTGGTTATGCTTGAAGAGACGGTTCTTATGATATGATCATCTAGGGTATAGTATTCGATTATGAGAATGATCCTCAGAGTTACCGTCAAGGGTTTATACGTGCTTGGGGCATGGTCAACAAGATTGATAGCAGAACTTTAGGGCATAAGAATTCCATCCCTCTGGATCCTTACCTCAGATGGGCGCGATCTCGTGCTCAAAATCTTATGATGCCATATCTTGTTATCCTACCAGTGATCATAGAACCTGTTGTTGAAGGAGATGTTCCTCACACCACTATTTATCCTGACATGCCTACCAACTTTGAAGAACTACAGAAGTCCTGGATTCAACTCAAGGAAGAAAGGGAAACCTTTGAGACTCAGCTCTATGCTAGTGAGAAGAAAGTACTGGAGCCGACGAAACGACTCCCCGAATAACAAAGCCTTAATGCATATGTCAGCATAAAGAGGAAGCACCCATGGGAGACTTGAGTTCATATTTTGCTTCTTTGTAACTCTTTTTGTTGTCATTACAAGCCTTAAAGGAAATTATAATTTGAGTTTGTTACTAAAATTTATTTTGTTTCCTTTTATTTAAACAAATTTAAATCCCATAAAGATCCTTGAAAGCATTACATTTGCATTTACATACCATGCATATCATCACATAACAGGTACTTTCTAGACACGTTTTCTCATCTTCTTGCTGTTTATTTCAGTAAAAGATGGCCCTCGATCAAACAGTGAAAGAACTCCAAGCTTAAAACGCTCAGTTTCAGCAAATGTTCCTGGACTTAGCTAAGGGTTAAGACGAGTTGAAGACCCTCATCACAGAGGGGAATAAGAAGACTAAAAAGCCAACAGTCTTTCTTAATATGGGCAGAAGATTCAAAGGTCCGATCAGAAGGGCTCTAGATTTTGAGGTCCCCCTAAATGAAGATGATAACCAAGAAGAAGATGGCAAGAGTGTGAAAGTTGAAGAGAATAAGAACCTTGGTTCTGGCCAAGACTCTGATAAATACTTTTCTGCTGAACAATATCCTCCCGCTGATGACATATACAAGCAGCTAGAAGATCGACTTAATGCTATGAAGCTCCAAAAAGTGCCTGAACTTGATTTTGAGGATTTGGGTCTTATTTCGGGGGTTGTTATCCCTCACAAGTACAAGGTCCCCGTCTTTGCCAAATATGATGGTGTGTCATGTCCAAAGCTTCATCTGCGGTCTTATGTTCGGAAGATCCAGCCCCATACTATGGACAGAAGGTTATGGGTTCACTTTTTCAAGAAAGTTTATCTGGGACATAACTTGAATGGTTCTATCAGCTGGAGGGAGCTAACATCTGCACTTGGGAAGACATGGCTGCTGCTTTTTACAAGCAATATCAATACAATACTGACATTGCACCAACTCGGGTGCAATTGCAAAATATGACTTTGGGCTCGAACAAAGGATTCAAAGAATAAGCCAAAAAATGGAGAGATCTGGCTGGAAGAATGCAACCTCCTTTGTCTGATAGGCAGTTGGTTGATATGTTCATGGGAACTCTAACAGGTCCTGTTGTACCCCAAAATTTGCCCTCTCATTTATCAATAATTTGCTCACAAGATCTCATTCATGGGAACTCTAACAGGTCCTGTTGTACCCCAAAATTTTCCCTCTCATTTATCAAGAATTTTCTCACAAGATCTCATTGGGTTCAAGACTGCACTAGGGTTTGATCAGCTCAAGACACCTCCTCATGCACTAATGACCAAAATTAGGGTTTGAGTTTGCACAAGGATTTTTGGACTATCAATGCTTCATATGACTTTCATGGACCATTATGGTCCACCAAGATTACTCATGTCAAGTTTCAAGCCTTGGATCACACTTTTGATCAGTCAATTGAACAGTTGACCTAAAAATCAACTGTATTGGGAAAAAAGTCAACCATAGCCAATTTACAGTCAAACTTCATAATTTTTTATCCACATCAACATCTTAGACTCATATGTATCATTTGATCATGTTTGGACCACAATTCCTCAAGAAATTTGATCAAATCATCAAAAGGGCAAAATGGTCAAAATTAGGGTTTTGACTGAGGAAGGGCAATTTATGATTTTTGAACTAGAAAATGATCAATTGGGTTTAGGAATGATCTCAATAGTTCAATTTCATCATTTTGACCTAATAACATGATTTAAAACATTACAAATCCATTGGATTGACAGATGAATTTTACAGTCAACTAATCAAAAGTCAATTGTATACTGAAAAGTCAAACTTTGACTTTTTGGTCAAAATCAAATGCCAAAGATCATAATTCATCAAAACATGTCAAAATATGAAACTTTTTCATCAAGAAATCAAGAATACAAGATTTTATTTTGAAAAGATGAAATTTCTTAACTTATAAATTTTTCTAAGTATAGAAAATTTCATATTTTTTCACAACTTCGAGCCAAATTTTCATTACGTTGCAAAATGATTCAAGAGAAACTTCCAACATGAAAGTTGTAGATCTCCATGAAATCTACAACTTTTCTTCACACAACTTTCCCTAAAAATGCTTGGATCTCAAGTTATAATTTTGTGAATACATACTCATGAACTAAAAAAGACTTAGTAAAATTTTGCCCTAGTTAGGAAGATTTTTGACCTAACTTCATGCCACTTTTTCACATGGTTCCAATGGGAATATTCAAAAGCAATTCAAAGATGAGTTGTAAATCATATTTCAAGCTTTCCAAAATGTCCAAGAACTCCTTGAGATCATTCTTGAGTAGGGATAATTGAAGAGATGAAGTTGGTGTTTTGTCACTTGGATTTCAAGCCATTTTGAGAAGAACATTGGATCCAATCTCCAAGCATGTTGTACAAACCTCACTTTGCGGGCTTCTAACTTAACTTTCACTCCATAATTAAATGTTTTCACAACTGTTGGAAGCTTTAATCCAAGCATTCAATGCATTGTACAAGAATAATTCCATTTTGGGAAGAAAGGCAACATTACCATTTTAGAAAAGCAAGCTTTATACAAAGTCAGCTTGCATTGAGCCTTGCATTTGTTTTTTCTGCACAAACACACTCTACACAATCAGAACAAGTGTGTTTAAAGGTGTTATCCACCCTACAAGCCTTGTACTTCACATTGAAACCATGCTTGCTAGCTTTGCTTCAAAAACAAGTAACCAAGCCAAAACATGTGAGTTTCAAATTCTGAGTTGTTACAAGCCTCTAAACCTTTTGTTTATAAGTATACACACTATTTGCAAGATGAAACACGAATTCTATTACCCTGAAACCACCTCAAACACTAAAAAGCCAAAAACCTGCTTAAGAACACCATTAACACACAATTCTGAACCAAAACTCAAGATCTTCATTTTCACTCGTGCGTTTTGAAAACTAATCACTCAGACAGCTCCTATACATCATACCAAATCAATCCATACCCTTGTTTCCTCAGTGTAACTCCTCCATCACCATCCACCATTTTTAAATATCAAGCTTGCAGGTTGACTTGAGTAGAGAGATTCAGGAACTTTCAAGGCAAAGTAAGGGTTGGAATACACTCAAGGAGGTCCAGGCAAGCTAAACAGATCCTCAGGCCATCTCAAAAGTTCCTCAAACTCCATTCACGACTCTAGCTGCAAGGGGTAAAAACTCAAACTTCTATCTCTTCATACAAGCATCATTTGATCCTGATTTGTGAAAACAAAATGTAGATATCCTTGCTCTAAAGCTAACCATGTTCATTGTTTCCATTTATATTAACTGTGTATAGAGAATTTTGGATTTGAAATTTCTGAGAAAATTAGGTTTCAATTTAGGGCCAGTAAAATTAGATTTTATCTTTGACATTTAGCTTACATAAATTATATGGTTGAATTCGTGGGAAGAAACACCACAACTTTCATGTTTGAATTTTCCATTTTTGTGGAGAAATGAGGAAGATACAGGGGGTCCGGCTAGGCTCAAGGTTGAAGACGAAATTGCCTTCAGAAAGCAGTATCTAATATATATTTATGCTTTGATTATATGATCGGATGTAACAGCCACCCTAGTGGCAAGCGCGTGCGTACTAAGGCATTGTGTTACCTAAAGGGCGAGGGTTCGAACCAATGTGAACCCCCCTTTTTCTTTTTTTCAATTTTCTGATTTTTCAAACACCTTTCTTTGCAGGCGCTGGGCCCTTTGGGCCTAACATTTTTTTGTTTTTTCTAGCATACTCCCCTGTCTACTTGTGACACCTCCCTGGCCCATTTCATATTTATTTATTTATTTATTTTTAAATATATTTTCTAAAATACCATAAAAATCATAAAAAATATAAAAAATATAGATTTATATTTTGACATAATTTAAATATTTTTCCACATAAAAAAATTATTTTTGTTCATTATACTTTATTTACTTTTATTAATTTCCTTGTAAAATAAATTATAAACTAGGTCATTTATTTTTTATTTATACTTATTTAAATACATTTTATTTTAATATAAAAAAGACCAAAAATATTTCATAATGCCATATATTATTTTCAAGACAAAAAAAATACAAAAATACTTTTTCTTTGAAGCTTATTTTCTTTTAATCAAATAGAATTAGGGTTTTATTCAAAAATCTTTTCTTAATTAATTTCTTTTCTTAAATTAATTTAAGTTAATTTAATTTTGATTTATTTATTGTTCTCTAATTAGGTTTAGGTTATAAAGTTTTTTTCATATAAAAATCCAAACACAAAAAAATCATTTCTTTCAATTTGGATTTGTACTTTATATGTTTCTTCAAGTATTTGTACAATATTCAATTTGGTTGTAATATATTAATTAGGTCTATATTATTGCAATCCCCATTCATAAATTGTATACCCCCTCCCACAAGTAGCGTAGTAACTTTAAATTTCGCAATTTATCGCTTTTACATAATATGCTAGTAATTAGGGTTTGTATGGAAAGAATAAAATCAATAAAATAGAAAACCCTAATTCAAGACAAAATCAAGCATGAAAATGACACACTTGCACACAAACACCCCTAGAGTTACTCCACTTGATTGCCTTATACAAAATAACTATATGACGCATGTAGGGTATCTTAGCAAAAACAAACAAATATAAGATCATAGTCCCTCGATGACGCTATTCAAAGTTGCCTTACAAAATGATCTTAGTCCCTCAAAAAATGCTAAGATGCCTTGCAACATTTCTAATCATGGCTATACGATGACCCACGCCCGTCCCATTTACATCCAAAGATAGGGTTGCTTACCAAACTAATGGTAAGACAACAATATCAAAGGAAAATAAAATGAACAAAGAAAGACATTTGAGTAGGTAGACGGCTCCTAATTACTTGCTCCATTTCAAAAAAAATATCCTTGCTATTTTCAAAACAAACACCTACACATTTCAAAACATCTTACAAAATTGAAAACATTTTCAAAAAGATCAACATCTTTGTATACATTCTTACGAACGAGAATTATTACAAAGATTGCCTAAACAATGGCCTCTTTTAAAAATTACTTTCAAAAACCACACAAATCACAATTTCAAACAAAAGCAAGTGATCTAGCAAGTAACTAAGAGCCCATGGAAAACCATGGATGAAAAGGGTGATAATACCTTCCCTTTTCATAATCTACCCCCCCGAACTCAAGAAACAATCTCAAAGGTATTTCCTGTGCTTTTTTACCTTTCCTTTTGGATAAAAGAAAAGTTGGTGGCGACTCTTGCTAACGACAACATTTGCAATCAAACGCAAAACCTTCAAATCAGTTCTCCCACCGTATCACAGAACTGGCGACTCTGCTGGGGATAAACTTAAAAGTGGGGTTACCTTAGGGTTTAAATCACATTTACTTGCTTACATTGTTTGACTTGTATGCTTTACATTATGGTTCTTTGTTTGGGTTTGAATCCTCTACCCGAATTTGGGATACGTTATAGGTAAGTAGCAATACATTATGGAAACTTTGCGGGGTATACCGACATGGTCTAAGCAATAGCTACGTTAGTGCGACATATTTGTGGGTGCCAGTAGCCTTTGAGTTAATCAAAGAGAATACGGGGCCGCTGAGTGATGTCATAAAGCACTAATGAACTTCTAGAACCTTTACTTGACCAACTTGGCCTTTAGGATGTAGTGAGATGACCGGCTTTGGTGCAGTCCGAAGTTGGTAGATACTCGATACTACACTTATTGAGGTTTGGTTTCTTGGGATATTTCGGTCGCCATCAAAGAGGCTTGAGCTGAAACAATGACCAAGGAAACAAACCCGTGATATTGAGCTCCTTAGAACCCAGTTAGTATTACTAGGACAGGTTTGAGCCAACTAAATTTCAAGAGGGTACTTACCTATAAAACTCCATGCAAGCCTAAAACTAAGGATTTGTTTGTTTTGCTTGTATATGCATATTTGTACATAACATCATGAACATCATGAACATCATATACATCCACTAACCATTTCAAGGATTTTGGGATTCATCTTTGTTCTTGTTTTGTAGGATATTGATTCACTTCGCATGAAAACTATTCAAGTCAACCTTGTGAGAATCCCTCCACAACTTAAGGATCTAGCTTCAAGGATTCCTGAAAACTCTCCATTCACTGAGAGACATGGTCGCCTACTCAACTTGGTCACCTCTAACACAGACGAGGACATGATGAAGGTGCTTTTTCAGTTCTTTGATCCTTTACACCATTGCTTCACATTTCCTGACTATCAACTTGTGCTTACTTTGGAAAAATTCTCCCAACTCTTGAGGATTCTCATTCTCAATCAACTACCTTTCAACGGTACAAAAAGAGACCCAAAGCCAGAAGAGATTGCTCAAGCTCTACACTTGCACTCATATGATATCACAACTCATTGGGAAACAAGGAGTGGTGTCAAAGGTTTCCTAGCAAAGTTCCTGTTTGAGAAGGCCCAAAGCTGTTGGAATTATTTATACTTGCAAGCCTTTGAGGAAATTGTGGCTCTCCTCATCTATGGGATGGTTTTATTTCCAAACCCTGACCACCTCATAGATGTGAACACCGTCAAAATCTTCATATCACGCAACCCGATGCCTACATTTCTAGGAGATATCCTACACTCTTTTCACACTCGCACAATGAGGAAAAGAGGTGTCCTTATGTGTTGCACTCATCTCTTGGCAAGATGGTTTATTTATCATCTTCCCTAATCTGTATTAAAGAATGAGCAAGGTTCAAGGTGGTCACAAAGGTTGCTGACGCTCAAACATTCATACATTCATTGGTGCTCTCGATCCAAAGAGAATGTTATCATTGTCGACCGTTATGGAGAATTACCTAAAGTCCCTCTACTTGGAATTAGGAGAGGAATCACCTACAACCCCTATTTGGCCTTAAGACAGTTTGGTTACACCTGAAGGAATGGCCCGTATAAGATGCTGATTCAAGGTTTGGTATTCTACTACGACAACGACAATCAAGGTCTTCGCCAGAGATTCATCCGAGCTTGGAGGATGTTAAACAAGGTGGATAGCAAGACTTTTGGGCACAAGAATTCCATCCCTCTTGAGCCTTACCTCAAATGGATACAAACTCGTGCTCAGAGTCTTATGATGCCTTACACTTCCATTCTCCCGGTAATCATTGAGCCTGTCATGGAGGGAGATGTTCCATACACTATCCTACATCCTGACATGCCCACATATCTTGAAGACCTACAAAGGAATTGGATATAACTCAAGTGGGGAGCGAGATACGTTCGAAGCCCAATTCTACGCAAGTGAGAAGAAGGTTTTAGAACTCACTAGGCTACTTTATGAGGAGCAGACTCTGAATGCCTACATTGCAGCAAATAGGATGCATACTACCTTTTTATCTTAGAGTTTTTGTATTATTTTTCCCAAGAGGAATTGATGTATTCAAGCTTTAACTTATTAATATAACGTGTGTTTCCTTTTTGGTCTAAAACAAATTTGAATATTTGAAATCCTTGAAATCATTACATATGCATATACCATTCATCATAACATAAGCAGGTCTTTTTCAATAAGTCTCCTCATCTCTCTACTGTTTATTTCAGTGAGATGGATCTTGAGCAAACAATGAAGGATCTCTAAGCTCAGAATACACAGTTTTAATAGTTTCTCTTGACCCTAGCCAAGGGACAAGAAGAGTTGAAGACTTTGCTGGCTGAAGAGAGGAAAAAGAAAACAAAGAAGGTAAATGGAGTCCTGAACATGGGAAGAAGATTTCATGAGCAAACAAGAAAGACCTTAAACTTTGCAACAACATTCGGAGAAAAGGACAATCAGGAGGGAAAAGGCAAGGAAACCGTTTTCCCGCCATAATCAGAAGAGGAAGAGGAGGAAGAAGACTACTCTGAGGAACAATACCCTCCAGCTGATGAAAGGTATAGACATCTCGAAGAATGGTTGAGCGCGATGGAAATCCAAAAGGTGACAGGCTTGGACTTTGACGAATTGGGTTTAGTGTCAGGGATTGCGATTCCTCCAAAATTTAAAGCACCTATATCGCCAAATATGATGGAGTTTTATGCCCTAAAATGCATCTCCGGTCATATGTGAGGAAAATTCAACCCCATACCGCTGATAAAGACTTATGGGTGCACTTCTTCCAAGACAGTCTGTCTGGAACTCAACTTGAATGGTTTTATCAACTAGAAAGAGCCAACATTCACAATTGGGAAGATCTTGATGTAGCTTTCTACAAACAATATCAGTACAATGTTGATCTGGCACCTACCCGTACTCAACTCCAGAGTATGGCCATGGCTTCCAATGAGGGTTTCAAGGACTATGTGCAAAAGTGGAGAGACTTGGCTGGAAGAGTTCAACCCCCTCTATCTGAGAGAGAGTTGGTAGACATGTTCTTGGGCATATTGTCTGGTCCCTTCTTCAATCATTTAATTAGAAGTTCATCTGCAGGCTTTACTGAACTCATATTGACCAGAGAGAGGGTAGAAGCCGGTATAAAGAGTGGAAAGATTCAGAAAGATACATCTTCTTCTACAGCTGTAAGGAAGCCTTTCATCAGGAAGAAAGAGGTGGCTACTGTATATCTGCAAAGAAACCAAGATAGGGCTGAACGCCGACCAATGGTGGGGGCCGTTATGATTCCTAAGCCTGTGTCTGATCAACAAAGAAATAATCAACCAAGGATGGAAAGGCCAGTCAGGAAGTTCATCAGAATCAACATGACCCCGTCTCAAGTATTATCGCATCTACTAAGATCCAATTTGGTGACCTTGAAAGAAGCTCCAAAAAACCCCAATACAACATCTTCTCATTATCATCCCAATGCCCATTGCGCATATCACTCTGAAAGTCCTGGTGATGATACTAATAACTGTTGGGCCCTAAAAAACAAAATACAAAACCTCATCGAAGCAAAAGAAATTGAGTTCGATGCGCCTGAGAAGCCAAATGTCATTTCTGCCCCTATGCCCAGACATGGCCACAATACTAATGCCATTGAGGAAGATTTGTTTGTTACCTCAGTTGATGAACTCATGACCCCACTTCTGACTATTAAATTGAATTTGTTGAATGCTGGTGTTTTCCCGGGCTGTGGTGAAGTTTGCCATCTCTGTTTGTCCTCACCAACTGGATGTCCTTTGTTGAAAGTAGGCGTTCAGTTCCTGATAGATAACAAAGAAATTTTGTTTGAAAAGACTCTTGTTCCACCTATCCCTTTTGAAGATGTTTCTATCATTACCATTTCCGCCAATTCTTCCAGGGTCTCCACCAAAAGACCCGTTGGAATTACATCAGTTCCGAAAGCAACTCCTTTAATAATCACAATGCCTGGACCAGTCCCATATGTGTCATACAAAACCGTGTCGGGGAATTATGGAGGGGAGGTCTACTATCATGGCATCAAGCAAGAATGGCCGGCCACTGAAGAGATAAATTCCGAGAAAGAAGATTCCGACGTCAGTAATATTGCAGGAACTAGTAAGATTACCCGAAGCGGTAGGATCTTCTCTCCAGAAATTGCTCCCCCAAAGGCTATTTCTGGACCCGTAATCATCCATATGGCTGCCCGAAAGGTTACTACCATACCCATAATCATATCTGTAAATATTCATATTGACAATGCTGTTACAACCCCTGTTATCATTCCTACCAATACTCCTACTGCCGAGACTCAAGGAAAAAGTATTCTGATTGAGCCTGTCTGGACGAAGGCTTAGTCATTGACTATCCCTGAGACCTCCAAGAAAGAAATGGAGGAGATCCTAAAAATTATAAAGAGGAGCGACTACGATGTAGTTGAACAACTGGGGCAAACTCCGTCTAAAATCTCCATGCTAGCATTACTACTATGTTCCGAGGCACATGCAAAAGCCTTGGTAAAGTTCTTAAAAACCGCCCATGTACCCCAAGAGACATATGCCAATCAGTTTCAAGACTGCGTAGCCAGCCTAACTGCGGACAATGGTTTAGGTTTTTCAGACGTTGATCTGGTGCCAAGAGGAAGGAAGCATAATGAGGCATTGCATGTCTCAGTGGAATGTAGGGGCACAACTCTGGCTCATGTTTTGGTGGACACAGGCTCATCTTTGAATGTATTACCGAAAAAAGCTCTTGATAGACTTGACTACGAGGGACTGACATTAAAGCCAAGAAACATAGTAGTAAGGGCTTTTGACAGCTCGAAAAGGATGGTGCACGGGGAAGTGAGTATCCCCATAAAGGTTGGAACCCAAGCTTTCAATTCAACTTTCTATGTAATGGACATTCTCCCTTCATACTCCTACTTGCTAGGCCGACTATGGATCCACAATGCTAGCGCTGTTACTCCTACATTGCACCAGATGTTGAAATATCCAGTTCAAGGGAAGATTATCACCGTTCATGGAGAGGAAGAATACATGATTAGCCATCTGAATTCCTTATGATATGTGGAATTAGATGGTAAATTTATTGAAACTCCACTTCAACACTTTGAAGAAGTCCCCCAAGATATAGCAGTGACCAAGGTTGTGTCTTAGGTTCCCAAGATTACAAGGCCTCCACTCCGGATGTTATCTCTGAAGGATGCCAAAGCAGTGGTAGAAGAAGGAGGGTGCACTATCTGGGGACAACTCCCAGATATCCCATACAAGTTTGACAAGTTTGGCCTAGGTTTCACTTCAAGTGCTCAAAAGGTCGTACGATATGCCCGTGCTGGAGGACCACCCTTGAAGATCAGCAACCGTGAAGTCAAAACGGTAGAAGATGGTGAAGATGGATGCAACCTAGAGGATTGGATCTTCCCGACTGTCAATGGAGGGCTCAACAATTGGGAAGCTAGAGACTTTGTCCCGATCACTTTTATCCCACATTAATTTGTCTTTACATTTTGTTGGATCTGTAATATTGAAACAATTATCACTCTTAAAACCTTGTGTCTTACCCGAGGCATAATGGTCTATTTGTAAGGGTTATTATCTCATTTTCATATGACATCAGTGAATCATGGATGTTTTCGCATACAAACTGTTGTGCTCATTGTTTTTCTTTTACATTTTACTTTCTTTCAAAGATAGCTATACCCTTACACACACCCACACTTACAATGCAGGTATACATCCATTCGGGATCCCATGGGTAACGATATTGCTATGGCTTTTTGCGACTCAGAGAATCTAATCTACCAAGCCGAAGACGAAGGTGAGGAAGATTGTAAAGTACCAGGGGAACTTGCCAGACTTCTACAATAAGAAGAGAGAACCATTCAACCTCACGAGGAACCCGTGGATACAATCAACCTAGGTACCGAAGAAGATCCAAGAGAGGTCAAGGTGGGTACCAATCTCGAACCCAGTGTCAAGGAGCGTCTGATTCAGCTATTACACGATTATGTTGAAGTCTTTTCCTGGTCATATGAAGACATGCCGGGACTTGATGCAAACATTGTGGTACATCATATTCCTATAAGAGAGGATTGTCCGCCAGTAAAGCAAAAGGTTCGCCGCATAAGACCTGATATGTCAAAAAATATTAAAGCAGAGGTCATGAAGTAATTCAACACTGGATTCTTGGCTGTCACCTCTTACCCTCAATGGGTTGCCAACATTGTTCCCGTACCCAAAAAAGACGGCAAAGTGCGAATGAGTGTGGACTACAGAGATTTGAATAGGGCGAGCCCTAAGGATGATTTTCCACTCCCCCACATTGATATCCTAGTTGACAATACGGCATAACACAAAGTGTTTTCCTTCATGGACAGATTATCAGGTTACAACCAAATCAAAATGGCGCTTGAGGACATGGAGAAAACAACATTTGTCACACAATGGGGCACATTCTGCTATAAGGTGATGCCATTCGGACTGAAGAATGCTGGGGCAACCTATCAGCATTCCATGGTAGCTTTATTTCATGACATGATACATCACAAAATAGAGGTCTACGTGGACGATATGATAGCCATATCGCAAACAGAAGAAGAGCATCTTGATCACTTACAAAAACTGTTTGAGAGAGTGAAGAAGTACAAGCTGAGGTTGAATCCAAACAAATGCATATTTGGAGTACGGTCTGGTAAACTCTTAGGCTTTGTCGTTAGTAACAAAGGTATCGAGGTCGATCCTGCCAAAGTTAAAGTGATACAAGAGACGCCTGCTCCTCGTACTGAAAAGGAAGTTAGAGGATTCTTGGGACGTTTGAACTATATTGCCAGATTCATTTCTCACATGACAGCTACTTGTGAGCCAATCTTCAAAGTATTGAAGAAAGATCAAGTAGTCAAATGGAATGGTGAATGCCAAGTTGCTTTTGAAAAAATTAAAGAATACTTACAAGAGCCTCCTGTGTTGATGACACCAGTCGAGGGAAGGCCATTAATCATGTATCTAACTGTTTTAGAAAATTCAATGGGGTGTGTATTTGGGCAGCATGACGAGTCTGGCCAAAAAGAGCACGCTATTTACTATCTGAGCAAAAAGTTTACCGACTATGAAACTAGATATTCACTGCTCGAGGAAACTTGTTGCACTCTGGCATGGGCTGCTCGCCGGCTAAGACAATATATGCTGACTCATACTACCTTGTTGATATCTGAAATGGATCCGATAAAATACATCTTCAAGAAGCCTGCTTTTTCTGGGAGAATAACAAGATGGAAGATGATCCTAACAGAGTACGACATAAAGTATACTACCCAGAAAGCTATAAAGGGAAGTGTACTAGCTGATCACCTTGCTCACCAAGCTGTTGAAGACTACCAGTCCATGAAGTTCGAATTCCCGGATGAAGACACCATGACATTAGACAACTGTGAAGAATTCAGGCCATATGACGGACCTGAACAAGGATCCCGATGGACTCTGTTCTTTGATCGAGCCTCCAATGCACTCGGCAATGGTATCGGTGTTGTACTCATATCTCCATAAGGGTGTCATACTCCCTTTATTTCCAAACTCTGCTTCAATTGTACAAACAACATGGTGGAATACGAAGTGTGCATCTTCGGTCTCAAAGCTGCCATATACTTGGGGATCAAATCCTTGGATGTATTCGGAGACTCAGCTTTGGTTATCAGCCAGATCAAAGGGGAATGGGACACCAAACACCCAAACCTTATCCCTTACAAAGAACATGTTTTGACATTGCTACCACATTTTGAGAATATTACCTTCGAGCATTTTCTGCGAGAAGAAAATCAGCTAGCAGACGCTCTAGCCACAACGTCATCTATGTTTAAACTTAATTGGGATAATGAGGCTCCCCAGATAACCATTGAACAAATGGATGAACCAACACATTGTGACGAAATTAATACTGAAGAAGTAGTGGACCAGCCTTGGTTTCACGAAGTCAAGAGGTATCTCGAGGCTCAAGAATATCCAGAAGGAGCTTCAGTCAATGATAAGAAGTTCTTAAGGAGATTTTCTGCTAAGTTCTTCCTTAGTAATGGCGTCCTGTACAAACGCAATCATGACTCTGTGTTACTTCGGTGCATAGATAAAGCCGAAGCTGAAAAGATAATGGTTGAATTACATGAAGGTACTTTTGGCACCCATTCCAGTGGGCATACGATGGCAAAGAAAATCCTACGCGCAGGCTATTACTGGTCTACCATGGAAGTAGATTGCTATTAACACTCTCAAACCTACCATAAATGTCAGTTTTATGCTGACAAGGTGCATGTACCTCTGGTTCCTCTGAATGACTTGACGGCTCCTTGGCCCTTTGCTATATGGGGGATTGATATGATTGGGGAAATCAAGGCGACAGCCTCCAATGGACACCGCTTCATTCTAGTGGCCATTGACTATTTTACAAAATGGGTGGAGGCGGCTTCCTTCGCTTCCGTTACCAAGAATGTTGTTGCCCATTTCATCAAGCAAAATATCATTTGCCGGTACGGTATCCCGAAAAGGATCATCACTGACAATGGTACAAATCTCAACAACACTATGATCACCGTATTGTGCGAGCAAGTCAAGATTCAGCATCACAATTCTTCTCCCTATCAGCCAAAGATGAATGGTGTTGTCGAAACTGCAAATAAAAACATTAAAAAGATCATACAGAAAATGACAGTCACATACAAAGACTGGCATGAGATACTACCATTCGCTCTCCACGGGTATCATACCACAGCTCGCACATCAACCGAGGCAACACCCTATTCTCTGGTTTACAACATGGAGGTTGTCTTGCCTATCGAGGTCCATATCCCCTCTCTGAGGATTATGAAGGATGCATGGTTGAACGAGGACGATTGGATCCAGACTCGACTTGATCAACTGAACTTGATTGATGAAAAGAGACTTGTTATTGTTTGCCATGGTCAAATGTATCAAAAACGGATGATCAAGGCTTTCAACAAGAAAATCAGGCGCCAAGTGTATCAAGTTGGGGATCTAGTGATCAAATGCATCATCTTACCACAAGGTGACCCCAGGGGAAAATGGGCTCCTACTTATGAGGGACCATATGTAATCAAAAACATTTTCTCTGGTGGGGCAATGATCTTGACCACCATGGAAGGCAACGACCTACCGCATCCTGCGAACACGGACATAGTCAAAAGATACTACGCATAAGAGACCCGCTAGGTTGACATACCTAGGAAAAACAAGGGCATCCCGGTGAACCAAAAAGGTTCGGGAAAAATTAGGGATAAAACAAAAAAAATATGTACACCCGACAAGTTGAAAACTCGAAAGGGCGACTTGGGCAAAAAAGGGTTTCCCGGTGGACTGAAAACCCGAAAGGGCGGTCCAGGAAAAAGTTAGGGAATTAAAGCATATAACTATGTCTCGTTGGATCACCTTACAGACAACATGCAAACTCAGAAGTTCTGATCAATCCAATCAACTTCAGACAAGGAAACAAATAGATAAGATGCTCAGAGATATGAAGGCTATAGCAGAATGGAAACCCCATGGGATTATTACACATATCTATCTTTTCTTTGTATCAAAATTTTCATTTTTACGACAACCTTCTCTTACTAGAATGTTGTATCCTTGTACAAAAATACTTACTCAAAGTCAATACAAAGATATCTCTTTGAAAGTGCAAAAACTATCTGTTTTTCTTTACTCTTGTGTTTTGTTTACAAAAGCACCCAATGATTCATTGTTGAACATATGCATTTGAACATAATTACTGTTTATAAAATAAACAAAATGAAAAAAGGCAATTACTGATAGGTGGAAGGGATAGGGAAATACCTCTAAGATATTCCATAAGAAATCCCCCGCAGTATGTCGTTTAGTCCCCAGTGGAACACAATTTCCAATTATCAATCCCCGGTAGAAATCGTCCAATTTCTCCCAACAGATTTTTTAAGTAATGCATGGAATTTCCCTTACAACAGAGTTTATTTCTCTCAGCAGAAATTCATCAACACTTCGACTTTAAGACATGAAGGCTTACATATCCTAAGCAACAGTCGGGGATTTATTTTCCCCAATCCAACAACAGTTCAGCAAATTAGCTCACATACGCATACATCGCATCCATATATCATAAACAATGATAAAACGAATGCATTATATCATACATTTCATACAACATGACTTTGCATTATAGCTAACATTTTACCCTTTTCAGGATAATATTAACAGCTACCATTAACAATGATCAGAGTTTTTAGATACAGTTCAGATACGCTCCAGACACGGATGCCATTTTGATACTCATTCAGATTCGACTTTCAGATACAATTCAGATACAATTCAGATACGCTCCAGACACGGATTCCATTCTAATACTCATTCAGATTCGACTTTTAGATACAGTTCAGATACGCTCCAGACATGGACTCCATTCTGATACTCATTCAGATTCAACTTTCAGATACAGTACAGATACACTCCAGACATGGACGCAATTCTAATACTCATTCAGATTTAACTTTCAGATACAGTAAAAATATGCTCCAGACACGGACGCCATTCTGATACTTATTCGGATTCAACTTTACAACACTATTCATATATGCTCCTGATACGGATGTCATTCTGATACTCATTCAAACATGGTTTTCAGATACAATTCAGATACGCTCCAGACACGGACGCCGTTCTGATACTCATTCTTTCAGCTTACAAATTACAATTCAACAAATCACTCTTGGATGGCATCTACAAGCCCATCTCCAAAAACTTTCTATCACCTCTCCAAATGGCATCTTTAAGCCCATTCCCTCAACTATCACATCACCAGGTGCAAATTTCTGGGCACTCTAGTGTCCAATCATCTTCCACCTTCGAGTCACGACTGGCAAAACATGCCAATCTAACTCTTCAGACTTAAGAAGATTGAACAGGGGCAGATGTTGTACCCTAAAGTTTTCCCTCTCATTTATCAAGAATTTGCTCACAAGATCTCATTGGGTTCAAGACTGCACTAGGGTTTGATCAGCTCAAGACACCTCCTCATGCACTAATGACCAAAATTAGGGTTTGAGTTTTCACAAGGATTTCTGGACTATCAATTCTTCATATTACTTTAATGGACCATTATGGACCTCCAAGATTACTCATGTCAAGTTTCAAGCCTTGGATCACACTTTTGATCAGTCAATTGAACAGTTGACCTAAAAATCAACTGTATTGGGGAAAAAGTCAACCATAGCCAATTTACAGTCAAACTTCATAATTTTTTATCCACATCAACATCTTAGACTCATATTTATCATTTTATCAAGTTTGGACCACAATTCCTCAAGAAATTTGAACAAATCATCAAAAGGGCAAAATGGTCAAAATTAGGGTTTTGACTAAGGAAGGGAAATTTCTGATTTTTGCCCTAGAAAATGATCAATTAGGTTAAGGCATGATATCAAGAGTTAAATTGCATCATTTTAACCTAATAACATGATTCAAAACATTACAAATCCATTGGATTGACAGATGAATTTTACAATCAACAGATCAAAAGTCAATTATATACTGAAAAGTCAAACTTTAACTTTTTGGTCAAAATCAAATGCCAAAGATAATAATTCATCAAAACATGTCAAAATATTAAACTTGTTCATCAAGAAATCAAGAATTCAAGATTTTATTTTGAAAAGATGAAATTTCTTAACTTAGAAATTTTTCAAAGTATAGAAAATTTCTTATTTTTTCACAACTTTGAGCCAAATTTACACCATGTTGCAAAATGATTCAAGAGAAACTTCCAACATGAAAGTTGTAGATCTCCATGAAATCTAAAACTTTGATTCATACAAATTTTCCTAAAAATTCTTGGAACTCAAGTTATAATTTTGTGAATACATGCTCATGAACTAAAAAAGACTTAGTAAAATTTTGCCCTAGTTTGGCAAATTATTGACCTAACTTCATGCCACTTTTTAACATAATTCCAAGGGGAATCTTCAAAAGAAATTCAAATATGAGTTTCATAGCACACTTCAAGCTTTCCAAAATGTCCAAGAACTCCTTGAGATCATTATTGAGTAGGGAGAATCGAAGAGATGAAGTTGGTGTTTTGTCACTTGGATTTCAAGCCATTTTGAGAAGAACATTGGATCCAATCTCCAAGCATGCTGTACAAACCTCACTTTGCAGGATTCTAACTTAACTTTTACTCCATAATTAAATGTTTTCACAGCTGTTGGATGCTTTAATCCAAGCATTCAATGCATTGTACAAGAATAATTCCATTTTGGGAAGAAAGGCAACATTGCCATTTTAGAAAAGCAAGCTTTATACAAAGTCAGCTTGCATTGAGCCTTGCATTTGTTTTTTCTGCACAAACACAATCTACACAATTAGAACAAGTGTGTTTAAAGGTGTTATCCACCCTAAAAGCCTTGTACTTCACATTGAAACCATGCTTGCTAGCTTTGCTTCAAAAACAAGTAACCAAGCCAAAACATGTGAGTTTCAAATTCTGAGTTGTTACAAGCCTCTAAACCTTTTATTTATAAGTATACACACTATTTTCAAGTTGACACACAAATGCTATTGCCCTGAAACCACCTCAAACACTAAAAAGCCAAAAACCTGCTCAAGAACACCATTAACACACATTTCTGAACCAAAACTCAAGATCTTCATTTTCACTCGTGCATTTTGAAAACTAATCACTCAGACACCTCCTATACATCATACCAAAGAAATCCATACCCTTGTTTCCTCACTGTAAATCCTCCATCACCATCCACCATTTTCAAATATCAAGCTTGCAGGTTGACTTGAGTAGAGAGATTCATGAACTTTCAAGGAAAAGTAAGGGTTGGAATACACTCAAGGAGGTCCTGGCAAGCTAAACAGATCCTCAGGTCATCTCAAAAGTTGCTCAAACTCCATTCAAGACTCCAGCTACAAGGGGTAAAAACTCAAACTTCTATCTCTTCATACAAGCATCATTTGATCCTGATTTGTGAAAACAAAATGTAGATATCCTTGCTCTAAAGCTAACCATGTTCATAGTTTCCATTTATATTAACTGTGTATAGAGAATTTTGGATTTGAAATTTCTGAGAAAATTAAGTTTCAATTTAAGGCCAGTAAAATTAGATTTTATCTTTGACATTTAGCTTACATAAATTATATGGTTGAATTCGTGGGAAGAAACACCACAACTTTCATGTTTGAATTTTCCATTTTTGTGGAGAAATGAGGAAGATACAGGGGGTCCGGCTAGGCTCAAGGTTGAAGACGAAGTTGCCTTCAGAAAGCAGTTTCTAATATATATTTATGCTTTGATTATATGACCGGATGTAACAGCCACCCTAGTGGCAAGTGCGTGTGTACTAAGGCATTGTGTTACCTAAAGGGCGAGGGTTCAAACCAATGTGAACCCCCCTTTTGCTTTTTTTCAATTTTCTGATTTTTCTAACACCTTTTTTGTAGGTGCTGGGCCCTTTGGGCCTGGCATTTTTTGTTTGTTTTTGCTAGCATACTCCCATGTCTACTTGTGACATCTCCCTGGCCCATTTCATTTTTATTTATTTATTTATTTATTTTTCTTTTAAATATATTTTCTAAAATACCAAAAAAATCATAAAAAATATAGATTTATATTTTGACATAATTTAAATATTTTTCCTCATAAAAAAATTATTTTTGTTCATTATACTTTATTTACTTTTACTAATTTCCTTGTATAATAAATTGTAAACTAGGTCATTTATTTTTTCTTCATACTTATTTAAATACATTTTATTTTAATATAAAAAAGACCCAAAATATTTCATAATGCCATATATTATTTTCAAGACAAAAAAATACAAAAATACTTTTTCTTTGAAACTTCTTTTCTTTTAATCAAATAGAATTAGGGTTTTATTCAAAAATCTTTTCTTAATTAATTTCTTTTCTTAAATTAATTTAATTTAATTTAATTTTGATTTATTTATTGTTCTCTAATTAGGTTTAGGTTAAAACTTTTTTTTCATATAAAAATCCAAACACAAAAAAATCATTTCTTTCAATTTGCATTTGTAATTTATATGTTTCTTCAAGTATTTATACAATATTAAATTTGGTTGTAATAGATTAATTAGATTTATATTATTGCAATCCCCATTCATAAATTGTATACCTCCCTCCCACAAGTGTTGTAATAGCGTAGTAACTTTAAATTTCGCAATTTATCGCTTTTACATAATATGCTAGTAATTAGGGTTTATATGGAAAGAATAAAATAAATCAAATAGAAAACCCTAATTCAAGACAAAATCAAGCATGAAAATGCCACACTTGCTCACAAACACCCCTAGGGTTACTCCACTTGGTTGCCTTATACAAAATAGCTATATTACGCATGTAGGGTATCTTAGCAAAAACAAACAAATATAAGATCATAGTCCCTCGATGACGCTATTCAAAGTTGCCTTACAAAATGATCTTAGTCCCTCAAAAAATGCTAAGATACCTTGCAACATTGCTAATCATGGCTATACGATGACCCACGCCCGTCCCGTTTACATCCAAAGATAGGGTTGCTTACCAAATCAATGGTAAGACAACAATATCAAAGGAAAAGAAAATGAACAAAGAAAGACATTTGAGTAGGTAGATGGCTCCTAATTACTTGCTCCATTTCAAACAAAACATCCTTGATATTTTCAAAACAAACACCTACACATTTCAAAACACCTTACAAAATTGAAAACATTCTCAAAAAGATCAACATCTTTGTATACATTCTTACGAACGAGAATCATTATAAAGATTGCCTAAACAATGGCCTCTTTTACAAAATACTTTCAAAAACCACACAAAGCACAATTTCAAACAAAAGCAAGTGATTTAGAAAGTAACTAAGAGCCCATGGAAAACCATGGATGAAAAGGCTGTTAATACCTTCCCTTTTCATAATCTACCCCCCGAACTCAAGAAACAATCTCAAAGGTCTTTCCTGTGATTTTTTACCTTTCCTTTTGGATAAAAGAAAAGTCAATGGCGACTCTTGCTAACCGCAATATTTGCGATCAAACGCAAAACCTTCAAGTCAGTTCTCCCACTGTATCACAGGTCCGTTCTTTAACCATCTTATTGGAATCTCCTCATCTGGTTTTACTGAGCTGATTCTAATTGGGGAATATGTCGAATGTCGAATTCAAAGTGGAAAGATTTAAGTGTATGCTTCTTTGAGTGCTATAAAGAAGAAATTCAACAATAAGAAGGAAACTAATGTTATTTATGGCCAGAAGGGTCGTACTAGAAATGATCGCCATCAAACTGTAGGAGCGATATTGATTTCTAATCCTGCACCTGTGCAACAATAACAACAGGGCAATCAGCATAAGACAAATGCACCTAGAAGACAATTCACCAAGATCAGTATGCCATTATCTCAGGAATTACAACATTTACTGAAAATGAAACTGATTATGTTAAGGGATCCTCCTCATAATCCCAACACCTCCTCTCCTTGCTACAATCCAAATGTGAAGTGTGTTTACCATTCCAATAGCCCCAGGCACAACACCAATAATTGTTGGGCCTTGAAAAACAAAGTTTAAGACATGATTGACAATAAAGATATTGAGTTTGATCTACCTGAGACCCCAAATGTAATTACTGTACCTATATCGAAGCATGACAAGAGCATAATTGTTATTGATGATGTTATTTATGTTTCTACTGTAAGTGATTTGGCTACTCCCCTCGTGACTATCAAGAAGAATCTGTTGCAGGCTGGTTTATTTCTGGGTTGTACGAAAAGATGTTACTACTGCGCAACCCAAAACAATGGCTGCAAGTTGCTGGAAGAAGGTATTCAACGCCTAATGGACAATCACATAATTCTGGTTGAGAAGATTCTGTCTGCTAAGAATCTGTTTCAAGACTTAGCTGTAATATTCAACACTTTTATCGGGATCACTTCCAAGGGTCCTGTAAGGATCAATGCCCAGCCCAAAGCTGGTCCTTTAATAATCACCATACCTGGACCAATTCTATATTCTTCGGATAAAGCTATCCCTTGGAACTATAGATTCGACGTCTATTACCATGGTGTCAAACAAGAACTACCGATTACTATGAACGAAGGTAATGAAGTTTCTAATCCCGACATTGACAACATTGTTGGGACCAGTAAGGTTACTAGAAGCGGAAGGGTTTTCTCTCTCGAAATGTCTCCAGAGATTGTCACCACACTTGTTCGTGTTACCGCTACCGAGTCAGTTACTGAGGCTCGGGGCAAAGAGCAAATGATAGAGCCTGCCCAGATGGAGGTACCTAAGGAAGTTACCGTTGATGATACTCCCAAACAAGAGTTGGAGGAGGTGTTAAAGAGTATCCCTAAGAGTGATTACAAGATTGTCAAACACTTGGGGCAGACCCCATCTAAGATCTCCATGTTATCCCTGTTATTATATTCCGAAGCCCATGCATAGGTTTTAGTGAAATTATTGAAGTCCGCTCACGTGCCACAAGAAATTTCTGCCAATAAATTTGAGAGTTGTGTTTCTAGCTTAACAACTGACAATGGGTTAGGTTTTTCTAATGCTGACTTGACTCCTGAAGGAAGAAACTATAACAAGGTTATGTATGTCTCTATTGAATATAGGGGCACTACTCTAGCTCATGCATTGGTTGATACTAGTTCCTCGCTAAATGTTCTACCAAAAGGTGCTCTTGACAGACTTGATTACGAAGAGGTTATACTGAAACCTAGTAATATTATGGTCAGAGCCTTTGATGGATCGAAAAGGATGGTGCACGGAGAAGTGGACCATCCAATCAAAGTAGGTACTCAAGTATTCGATTCCACCTTCTATGTCATGGACATTCGACCGGATTAATCTTGTCTATTGGGACGCCCCTAGATTCGTGGGGCAGACGCTGTTACCTCAACCCTACACCAGAAGCTGAAATATCCTGTGAAAGGAAAGGTTGTTATTGTTTGTGGTGAAGAGGAGTATATGGTAAGTCATTTGAAATCATTGTGGTATGTAGATATAGACGGAGAATTCATCAATACTCCTTTCCAAACTTTTGAACTTGTCCCTCCTACTGCTACTGAAGACGTTTATGCTATTCCTAAGGCTACTAAGGTTCCTCCCATAATGGCTTCTTTGAAGGATGCTAGAGTTGTCATAGAAGAAGATGGTTGTACTACTTGGGGTCAACTTCTTGACATTCTGTATAAATATGACAAATTTGGTTTGGGTTTCACTGTTGAAGCTCAGAGGACTGTTTGTCGCGCTTGTGTCGGAAGACCACCATTCTGAGTCAGCAACAATGGAGTCAACGCGATAGAAGATGCTGATAGTGAGTGTGACCTTGACAACTGGATTTTTTCGACCATCGGTAACGGACTCACCAACTATAAGACTCAAGACATTATCTCAATCTCCTTTATTTAGGAGTAATACTCTATTTTATTGCTTTCGAAGTTTTGTTATGTAATCTTTAAACAATAACTTTAAGCCTCGTGCCTCACCCAGGGCACAATGGTCCACTTGTTAAGGGTTGTCATTTCATAAACATATCTTCATTTAATAAAGCATTGGACATTTTGCATTCAAATTTCATGATCTTTATCTTTCTTTTATTTTCACTTTCCAAATAGCTATGTGTTCTTACACATACACATACAATAAATTGCAGATCCACATCCACTCTGGATCCCGTTGATAACGATTCTATTATTGCCAATTATGACTTTGAAAATCTGATCTACCAAGTCGAGGCCAAAAGGGAGGAAGATTGTGAAATATCTGGAGAACTTGCCAGACTGTTAGTGCAAGGGGAAAAGGCTATACAATCACATGAAGAGCCAGTCGAGGTTGTAAACTTGGATACTGAAGCAGACAAGAAAAAAGTCAAGATAGGTGCTGTAATACGGTGGGAAAACTGACTTTTGGTTTTGCATTTTATCAAAAATAATTATGGATAGCAAGAGTCGCCACCGATCTTCCAAATGTTTGTATCTATCATCCACAGGAGGATACTGTTCATCAAAATAGTCTTCATCCTCAGGAATTTTTCCAGAACCTTAATTACTTCCACCTTCAGCCTTGACACTTCTATCGTCTTCCTCTTGATTGTCATCTTCATCAGAGGAAATATTAGCAGTTTGAACCGGTATAGCGGGACCTTTGAATCTTCTCCCTATATTGAGGATAGTAATTGGCTTCCGAGTCTTCTTCTTTTTGGCGATGAGTGTCATCATCTCTTTCTGCCCTTGGGCTAAGTTCAAGAGCGTTTCCTAAAATTGGGCATTCTGTGCTTGGAGTTCCTTGACAGTCTGTTCTAGAGCCATCTTTTACTAAAATAAACAGCAAGAAGATGAGAAAACCTGTATTGGAAAACCTGTGATATAATGATGCATGATATGTGGATGCAATGTTTTCAAGGATCTCAGGGGGTAAACAAAAGTGAAACGTTAGAAGTTGAATCTAGCTACAGCTTTGACTGAAGAACTTTGTGTTGTTGAATGTCCTTCTATGATAATCAAGCTCACCATGTCGAGTGGGTCCTAACCTTTTACTCAAGATAATGTACTTCGGTCTTTGACGACATTGGCAAGAGGAAAATAAATCCCATTTCCCCTTGCAAGATATCGATTCATGATACCTTGACGACATTTCGTTAGAGGAAAATAAATCCTATTTCCCCTTGCTAGACGTCTGGTTCATGATAAACCTACACCACAGGCCCTTGAGATCCTTGAAATGGTTAAGAAAATGCTATGGTATGATGTCATGATATCATTCTCAAATAGATAATCAAACACAAGAAAAGTACGCAAAGGCCTTAGGTTTAAGGCTTGAATGGGTTTTGTAGGTAAGTACCCTCTTGAAGTTTAGTTGGCTCAACCTGTCCTAAAGAAGTAACCGGGTTCTAGGGATCTCAATATCACTGATTTTTCCTACAAGTTTTGTCTAGCACGACAACTGACTTGCCACCAAACAAAATCCGAGATTCAAATCTCAATGAGCATAGTATCGAATATCAACCAACTTTGGACTACACCAAAGCCGGCTATCTCACTACCTTCTAATGGATAAGTTAGGTCAATTAAGGTTCTAAAGGTCAGTTAGTGCTTATGATACAACACGGAAGCCTAGTATTTTCCCCGAATGACTCGAGGGACACTAGTACAAATCAATGTGTCGCACTAACGTAGCCATCACTTTAACCATATCGGTATACACTGTATAGTTTCCATGATCAATTTCTACTTACCTAAAATTCCCCTAGATCCGGGTATAGGATCTTTGCAAGAAAATAAACCCAAGCAAGCCTTTAAAAATAAAGCAGACAAATCAAACAATGAAAGCATTTAAAAGTGATCCAACTCTAAGGTAACCCCACTTTTTAGTAATTCCTCAGCAGAGTCGTCAGTTCTGTAATACGGTGGGGGAAATGACTTTTGGTTTTGCGTTTTATCGCAAATTCTACAGATAGCAAGAGTCGCCACCGACTTTTATTTTATCCAATAAGGAAAGGGTGAAAAGAACATGAAATACCTTCGAGATTTTCTTGAGTTCGGGGGGTAGGTTATGAAAAGGGAAGGTGTTAGCACCTTTTTCATCCATAGTTATCTACATGATCTTAATCGCTAGCTCACTTTGTTTTGAAATGCTTTGTGTGTATGTGTTTTGAAAATATTTTGAAAAAATGCCTAAGTACGATAACTTTGTAATGATTCTTGTATCAGTTCAGAATGCGTACAAAGTGTTTGTTTGAAAATATTTCGAAAGTGTTTATGAAATGTTTTTGTTTTGAAAAGTGTGGGCAAGTGATTAATAGTATTCTACCCTTACTCAAGGTTGTTCGTGTTATTTTCCTCCTCCTTTAGATAGTTCTACCCTACTATTAGTTAGTATGAAGCCCTACCGTTGGATGTGAAGGGACAAGCGTGGGTCATCGTACAGTCATATAGGTAGCTCATAGGGGCGCTTTAGCAATTTATCGTAAGGAACTAAGATCATTTACCGAAGCAGCATCGAAGGGTCATCGAGGGACTACGATCTTTTTAACCGAGGTTCTTTGCTAAAGCGTCCCCACGTTCGAGGGACATGAATATTTTCTGAGGCAACAAGTAAGGTTATCCTAGAGGTGCGTGTGTGAATAGTGATTCATGTTCAGTTATTTATCTTATATTTAGAGTTTTCTATGATTGTTTTTATGTCTTGCCATACAATCATATTAAGCTAAACAGTTATAAGGAAATCAAAAAATACAGAAAGTAAAGACATAAATTAAAGGGTCCTATGCTATTACAAAGCTTCGGGAATGGGGGGTATAAGTTTATGAATGCAGATGTCATAAGAAATAATCACTCAAGCTATAATTAAATCACACAATATAAGTCCAACCCATTAAATAATTATTTAAGTTAAAACTCTTTTTTATTTGATAAAATTAATTAATAACTTAATTAATAGTATCAAATAAAAATTATTTTAAAACAAATAATTATTTAAAAGGTCTTTGTTGATATTTTTGAAATTTTAATTATATTCAAAATAAACTAATACACAAAACAAAAATAATATATAAAAGAAATAAAGAGAAATAAAGAAGGGGTTTAGAAATGGGCCTGTTTGTAACCAAATTTGTAGTGTTTGAAAAGAAATCCATCCAGGCCCAAATAAAGGGGAAGCCCAAAGATATCCAAGCTCGGGGTCCGTGGGGTCTAATACAGGAGGCTCCTGGAGGTTTTACCGTAGCCATGTAGATCTGGAGCATTGGATCTTCTGGTCAACTGTGATGACCAGATCTGATGATGAAATCAATTGATGGTGCATGGTAAAAACTGGGAAACATGTACTAGATTGGGCAAATATCTTCTTCTCTGACATGGTGACAAGTGGCGCCAGAGGCCACTTGTCACCCACCGGTGACTATCATTATTACCACTTATCCACACAGTAACAAACAATTGTAACACAATAGTAATAAAAAAAGAAGCAAATAATAGTGCTCATTTTTTCAATCAGAACCTCATTTCGTTCTCCCTTCCTCTATAATATTAACAAATAACAAATCCAAATAGAAATGATATATCACAGCGGTGATGATGAAGATTGATGGTGGCTATGATGAACATCACGGCGGCGCTGCCGCAAAAGACTCTGATTCATGAATTTTTTTACATCATTCTCTCTGTCTCTCTTTTATGATCATGATTCAATGGCTTGATTTTGCGGGAAACATCCGATTGGGCGTAGATCTTCAGGGGGTTTTGGAACCCTAGCGCTCAGATTTATGATCCTTCTCTATTTTTAGGTGAGATCTTTCTGATTCTTTATCCTCTTCTCGGATTCAGAACTCGCAATAACTTCTCCTCTTCTTCTGAGCTTGCGATTTTGAAATCTTTTCCTCTTCTTTTTCTCTTTTGATTTCTGAAGGGTTTGTGACTTTGAAAATATGATGAGAAATTAGGGGTTGGTGTTTGTGCAACTTCTGTATTGTGTACAGTGGCTCTGTGTCCTTGAAAACTGTGCGATGATTATTCTTTTATATTGATACAATTAGGGTTTCCTACTGTACTTGATTTTGGACAGGCTTGCTTGGTATGGGCATTTTGATATTTGATATGTTTATATTTTCTGATATGTGATGTTACTGGGCTTGATACGATTTCGTACTTGCATTGTTGTTTTTATTGAATTACTGCAGGAAGTACTTCTTTACACCTCTCTTTGTGAAACAAAATAAAATTTGTGTTTTGCAATAGAGGTTCCTTTTGGCCTAAGATTATTCATTCAATTTCTGACTTGATTGTGAAAATGCATGAGGCCTTTGTGTTGCTTGTGAATTCTCAGCCGAGTTTGATATTATCCTTTTACTGTAATGTTGGACCTAGGCTGAAAATTATGATTTTATACTTTTTTTTTACTTCAGTGACCTTGATGTTGTGCCTGAGCTTGCAGTAGCTTGTTTCTTTTTTATTTATTTAAACTTTTCTATGAACCAAACTTTGTTTGTGCTTTAAAGTAAAGTGAAATCTGGCCCATGACTAACACTTGAATCTGAATTGCTAAGAAAAAGCATGAGGCCTTTTGTTGGATTTATGGACCTGATTGAATTCAAACTCCCTAATTCTGATTCCTTGATCAAACCCTTATGATGAATTTGAAAAGAAACTTGTTTGAAAACTTCTTGCTTATATCTTACTCAAAGTTATTGATGATTATATTAACCATTTCCCTTTCTTTAGTTTCTTGTATGGTTAATGAGAGGAAGAAGATGGCAATACAAAGTGGAAGAAAAGGTCGTGATCTCCATAGAAGAATCTTGGAGGGAAATTTGAAGTGTGAAGCTTTTGAGGTCTTGCCATAGAATCTCATAGGATAGATTAGAATGAGTTTAGAAACTCTCTTCATTTTCCTTATAAGAATTAAAACTTGTCTTGTAATTTGAAGTGATTTAGGAACAAAAATCATTCAACCTTTCAATTTGTATCAATGCCTCTTTTGTAAATTTTTAAAATGGAATTCGTAATGCAAACTTTTTACCAAAGTGCTTGTAAACAAGTTAAATCTTGAATGAAATATTTTAATGAGTTTGGCAATACTTTGAATGAAACTTGCCATGTTGAATGGGTTTGGGATAAACTTGAATGAATTTTGGTTGAAACATGAATTTTTGAAGTTGAGATAAAATCTTACATTAGCAATTATCATTTGAACTTTAGTTCTCGAGCATAGTTAATATTTGACTTTAAATGAAGAATTTCAACTCATTGTCCACTTTCAAACGAACAAAACATCCATATGTGGAATATGAAACCACTTGGCAAATTGAATTGAAATAATCACTTGAATGAACACTCCCATAATAATGAATCCACAACTATCCAAATCCTCAATCACATCAATAAGTAACAATCTACAAGATAACAGAAAAGGCCTTGATCTCAACAAATCTCTTGGCACTTATAATTCAATTCAACAAAGGGTATATTGATTTAATGGGCACTAAAATAATCAACACCTTGAAGGATCCTTTGATGAAGGTATCATTTGAAATATGGAAATGAAAGTAACCACAAATGTCTTAAGTCCATTGAACCTTAGTTGATGATTGAAAGTGTACTGAGACAAAACTCAGGATGATAATTGATCCAAGAATTTAGTCATGAAATATGTCACACACTTCATTAATCAATATCCTAACACAAGAACTAGTAGATATGAGAAAATGTGATTTACTTCGAAACCCTTGCAACCCTGAACCCCTGATGAAACAAAAAAATTAGTTCACATGTCCTAAGGCCTGAGAAACCTAGGTAGCCTTGAGTAATTGAAAACCCTAGGAGAATGTTTTGAATAAAATGAGAGGGCAAATTTTGGTGTACAACAGCTGCCCATGTTCAATCTTCTTAAACCTGAAGAGTTAGATCGGCATGTCCGCCATTCGTGACTTAAAGGTAGAAGATGATTGAACACTGAAGTGCTCAGAAATTTGCACTCGCTTGTGCAGGAGGTACCGTTGTTGCTTGATAATATTGCTTGAATGGTCTTAAAGATGCCATTCGGAGAGGTGATTGAGAGTCGTTGGAGATGGGCTTATAGATGCCGTCCAAAGTAACTATTGATAGAAATATCAGAATGAGTCTACGCTTGACTGTATCTGAGGAATGCTTTTTAGAATGAACCTCCGGAGAAGGTGTTTGAGTAGCTTCTTGTCAGATTTAGTCTCCGAGGGAAGTGCTTGTCAGGTTTATTTTCTGAAATGCTTGTCGGGAATTGATCTACAGTCTGTTTTTTATTGGTAAACCCATCCTATTTCTGGAATTTATACCACCCGGTGATAAAGATAGTCGCCCCGTCCTATTTCGGGAATTGACCTTCACCTAATCATAAAGATAGAAAGATAGTTTCCCCATCCTGTTTTGGGAGTTAATCTTTGCTCGGCCATATAGATAGTTTCCCCGTCCTGTTTCAGGAGTTAATCTTCAACCCATTCATGTAGATTGTCGCCCCGTCCTGTTTCGAGAACTGATCTATAATTTGCTTTCACAATTAGTTGTCCTGTCTTATTTAAGGAACTAATTTGTGACCTACTTTTTGTTGGCCGTAGAGGTAGTTTCCCTGTCTTGTTTTTGGAATTAATCTTTGACCTGGTCATATAGATAGTTGCCCTGTCTTGTTTCGAGAATTAATCTTGGACCTGTTTGAGAATTGTTGATAATATTCGTCTGTTTGTAGATTTTACCTGAAAAGATAAAGAGTTAGTTGTATGCAATGTCATGATGTATGAAATGCATTGCTTAATGAGGTTCTCAAAGTAAATGAGAGTGTGCAATATGCGTTCCGTATACATATGCTATGGAAATGTATGAACGTGAGATGTCGTTGAAGCGTATTGGTAGCTCCATATAACATTTCTGACTAGGGAAAATAAATCCATGACTGTTGTTGGGGATGAAGAATATGTGTAACCTTCAACCTCTATTTAGAAGTTTTCCACTGGGGACCCCTGCTTTCTGTTTGAGAAAACTCCGCCGGGGAATGTGATTTCTGCTTGGGGAGAAGCGTTCAAGAACATTGGTCATTCACTGCTCTACTGGGGAATTTAATTCTTATATACCCTGACTGGGGATAAAAGAGATGGATAACCTTTCGAGATGCTACCTAACAGATTTTTTGATATGGATGTCGACTCGTCCGAGGAGTATAAGATTAATTGATATCCGGTCTGATTTCAGATTCCGTAGCAACTCTTTGGGGATGACAATCTGGACTACCCTTTGTTGGAGAGAGAAATTTTACTGGTGACTCGTAGTAGTCATAGACTCAATCTAGATAGACTGGATTTTGTTGGGGAAATAAACCCTGTTGGGGAAATAAATCCTGCTGGGGAAATAAACCCTGCTGGGGAAATATATTATGCTGAGGGAATGCTCTACTGAGAAGATGAGTCTTGCTGGAGAAGAGAATTTTACAGGGGATTTATAGTGCTGGATAAATAAAATCAGCTGGGGAAGGGGAATTTTTGTAAATTGTGCTGAGGACGTAATCTACAATGAGGACTGGAACTCCGTAGGTCGGCGACATTGTCGGGGAAAAGATCATACTCCTTTGTCTGCTAGAGGGATCTGCTGGTGAGTATGATTAGGGTATTTCAAACCTGCAAGGAATGTGTCGAGTTTATGAAGACGACTGTGCGGGGGATAATCTTATGGGAACTGATCTGTGGGGATTATTCCATGGAGGTTGTTCTATGGGGATTATTCCATGGAGGTTGTTTTGTGGGGATTATTCCATGGAGGTTGTTCTGTGGGGATTATTCCATGGAGGTTGTTCTGTAGGGACTTATGGACGACTTGAATGTTATCCCGTCTCCTAGAGTCTTGAGTAAATACTTGTTCCTGTTTTAATGCATATGTTTGTTAACAGTAATCGTATTCATATGCATATGTTCACTCAATTTTAGTTATTGGACGTTTTTGCAAACAAAACAGAAAGGGTTAAAACAAAATTTGAATTTTGAAATTGTGTTTATATTGATAGTTTGCCTATAAACAGGCGATTGTTGTACAAAGAGACATAAATTCTAGTAAGAGGAAATCATCGTGAAATGAAAGGAGTACAAAGTAAAATAAAACATATAGTTATGTGTAAATGATCTCGTCAGGTTTCAACTCTGCTATTGCTCATATGTCTTCAAGCATCTCATCCCTTAATGTCAAAAGAAGTTTAGTGAACTGATCAGCACTAATTCTAACTTGATGTTGGTAGTAAATCCGGCTATAAGTGATCCAATGGGACATAGTCGTACGCTCCAATCCCTATTTTTTTCCTGGACCTCCCTTTTGGGTTTTCAGTCCACCATGATACCCTTTTTTGCCCAAGCCACCTTTTTAGGTTTTCAACTTCCCGGGTGTACAGTCTTTTTATATATATATATATATATATATATATATATATATATATATCCCTGATTTTTGCCCGAGCTAGTCAACCTAGCGGGTCGTTTTCATGTGTAGTATATTTTTACTATGTCTGCATTCAGAGCGTGCAAAAAATCTTCACCGTCTATGGTTGTAAGTATCATAACGTCGCCCAAAAATATCTTCTTGATTACAAATGGCCCTTCGTAGGTGGGAGTCCATTTTCCCATGGGATCACCTTGCAGCAGGATGATGCACTTTATTACCAAGTCCCCAGCCTGATAAACTCGGTGCTTGGCTTCTTATTGAACACTTTGATCATACGCTTATGATACATCTGACCATGACAAACATCCACAAGCCTTTTCTTATCAATTAAATTCAATTATTCTAGCCTAGTATGAATCCACTCGTCTTCGTCTAGATTTGCGCCTTTCATAATCCTTAGAGAAGGAACCTAAACTTCGACAGGTAGGACCACTTCCATACTGTAGACTAGAGAGAACGGGGTTGCCCCAGTTGATGTTCGTATTGAAGTGCAATAGCCATGAAGAGCAAATGGTAACATCTCATGCCAATCTTTATATGTCATCTTCATCTTCTGTATAATCTTCTTGATGTTCTTGTTGGTGGCTTCCACTGCGCCATTCATCTTCGGTCGATACGAAGAAGAATTATGGTGTTGGATCTTGAACTGCGTTCAGAGCTCTGTGATTATAGTATTGTTAAGGTTGGTAGCCATATTGCTATTCTTCCGGAGAGATCGGGTTTCTTGGATATGTATTTTATAGGACCCATCTTGGAGATCAATAAGGTAATATGAGTCAACATAGACTGTCTTAGTTGGCGAGCATCCTATGCCAAAGCGTGGCAAGTTTTCTCGAGCAGTGAGTATTTTAATTCACAGTCGGTAAACTTTTTTCTAAGGTAGTATATTGTGTGATCTTTTCGATCAGACTAGTCAAGTTGGCCTAATACACACCCTTTTGAGCTTTCTAACCTTGTTAAGTACATGATAGGGGATCTTTTTTTATTGGTAGATGGTGAACCACCATATCAGTATCGAGCTCTAGCATGTCCTCATATGACCAAGAAAAGATCTCAACATAATCATGCAACATTTATATTAATCTGTTTTTGACAGTGTCTTCTAGGTCAGAACCTATCTTGACTTTTTTCTATCTGCTTCAGTACCCAAGTTTATAATTTCAACTGGCTCTTCATGTGGTTGAATAACCTTTTCCTCTTGTATTAACAGTCTGGAAATTTCTCTAGGTATTTCACAATCTTCCTCACTGTTGTACCCCAAAATTTTCCCTCCCATTTTCATACAAGACATACTCCTAGAGGTCCTTAATTGCTCAAGGTTGACCAAGAATTGATCAAATAAATTCTCCTCCTAAGCATTGGCCTTCCAACTAGGGTTTCATTTTTCACCAAGATGTGTGAGCTCCAAAAGTCTCAAATGTCTTCCATGGTCCTAATATGTCTTCAAGATTAACCATGACAAATTTCATAACTTGCACTACAAGTTTGCTCAGTCAATTGCTCAAATGCTTGAAAATTAACTATACTAGGTCAAAAGTCAATTGTGGTTTATATATAGTCAAACTTCAAGGTTTTTGGTCAACCTCAACATTCTGAAGTGATATCCATCATTTTATCAAGGGTGGATCATGATTCCTTAAGAAATGCTCATAATTCATCAAAAGTCAAGAATTGCTAATTAGGACTTCTATAGGAAAAGTTAACCAAACTTTGACAATGCATAACTTTCTTATACCTTATCCATTTCCCCAACCAAGACTCATTTTGAAGAGATTTCACTTCCCTACAAATTTTCTTCAACCCACAAGTTCAAGAGATGCACCATTTGAAAGATACAAGCTTATACATTTCAAGTCATTTTCAAAAGTCAACAAAAGTCACTTTTTTCCAAGATCTTTTACATGAAGATAAAATCTTCAAATGCAAAATTGATCAAAAGAGGTATTTAAGTAGACATCTTGGGCTTTACAAAAAGTCCAAGATCATCATCATGAGATAAAAATTGAGCAAATTATGGCTTGCCCAAGTTGGGAAAATTTGGGAATTTTCAAGAATTATGCTGTGATACGGTGGGAGAACTGACTTTTTGTTTCGCGTTTGTATTCTCGAATGTTGCAGTTTAGCAAGAGTCGCCACCGACTTTTCCTTTATCCAAAAGGAAAGGTGAAAAGGCACAGGAAAGACCTTTAGAGATGTTTTCTTGAGTTCGGGGGGTAGATTGTGAAAAGGGAAGGTATTAGCACCCCTTTCATCCATGGTTTTCCATGGGCTCTTAGCTACTCGTTGGATCACTTGCTTTTGTTTGAATGTGCTTGTGGTGTGGTTTTTTGAAAGTATTTCGAAAACGTCTTTGTAATGGTTCTCGTCTCTATAAGAACGCGTACAAAGTGTTTGTTTGGAAAATAGTTCAAAGATGTGTTTGTGATATGTGTTTTTGAAAGTGATTTTGAAAAAAGTGCCTTTGTAATGGTTCTCGTATCTATAAGAACACGTACAAAGTGTTGTCTTTCGAAAATGTTTCAAAATGAGAGTGTTGGTGTATAAAATGTTTTTGTTGTGAGCAAGCGAGCAACTAGAAGCGAATCTACCTACTCAAAGGTCTTAGATCTTCTTTTCCTCCTCCTTTAGATGTTGCTATCTTACCATTGGTTTGGTAAGAAGCCCCATCATTGGATGTGAAGGGACGAGTGTGAGATGTTTATATAGTCATAGAAGGCAACCTATGGGACGTTTTAGCAATGTCGTTTTTTAGGGACTAGATCGTTTACCGAAGGAAACATTGAGGGTCATCGAGGGACTACGATCTTTTATCGAGAGTCTTTTCTAAAACGCCCATGTTCGAGGGACATGACTATTTTTCCGATGGGCTACAAAGTGGGGTTACCCTAAGGGTGCTAGTGTGCTAGTGTGTTTGATTGCATGCATTTTAGTTTTGATTAGGGTGATCTATTTGTTGATTTCATATCTTGCCATACACACCCTAATTACTAACTGTTGTACCCCAAAATTTTCCCTCTCCTTTTATCAACATTTCTCATCACAAGACTCTTGGAATTCAAGATCAAGCTAGGGTTTGCTCTGCTCAAGACACCTCCTTGCACTGTTGACCTAAATTAGGGTTTGAGTTTGCACATGGATTTTTGGACCATCAATGCCAAAATTTACTTTCATACTTCATGTTAGACTCATAAGTTTGTCCATACCAAGTTTCAAGCCTTGAATCAAATTTTTGCCCAGTCAATTGAACAGTTGACCTAGAAATCAGCTATATTGGGGAAAAAGTCAACTATGACCAATTTACAGTCAAACCCCATGAATTTTGAGCCACATCAACATTATGAACTCATATGAACCATTTGATCAAGTTTGGACCATAATTCCACAAGAAATTTGATTAGATCACCAAAAGGGCAAAATGGTCATTTTTAGAGTTTTGATTGTACAAAGGCAATTTTTGACTGTTTGACCTAGCCAATGGCAAATTAAGCTCAACCATGGACTCAAGGACTCAATGGAATCATCTTTACTTATTCAAAAAGTTCAAAAGATCTCAAATGCATGGATTGACAGATGAATTTTTCAGTCAACTGATCAAAATTTGACTGTACACTGAAAAGTCAAACTTTGACTTTTTGGTCAAAATCAAGTACCAAGGGTCATTTTTAATCAAGATGTGTCAAATTATGAAACTTTTTCATCAAGAAACCTAAAATTGCAAATTAGTGTTTGAAATTGAAAATTTTCATAACTTAGAAATTTTCTAAGTTATGAAATTTTCTTAATTTTTCCTAACTTTGTCCCACATTTTCACCATGATGAAAATGGATTCAAACAAAACTTACAACATGAAAGTTGTAGTCCTCCACAAAGTCTACAACTTTTATTCACAAAGTTTTCTCAAAAGAAGCTTGGATCTCAAGTTATGATTTTTGGAACAAGGGTCCCTAAAACTTTTAACTTAGAGAAATTTTGCCCTAGTTTAGGCAGGATTTTGACCCATCTTCTTGGCCATTTTTCACATAGTTTCACTTGGAATCTCAAGTTTCATTTCAAATATTGATTATAGTTCATGTTGCAAGCTTTCCAAATTGTCCAAGAACTCCTCAAACACATTTGTGGTTAGGGAGAATCGAATGGTTGAAGTTGGCAAAAACTCACTTTGTATCCATGGCAAATACATGTTCATACAAGTTGCATTTTTAAACCAGCATGCTTTGTACTTGATTACAGGTCTCTAAACCCTTCAACACTCAAAATTAAATGCAAATACAATGGACATTGGTCTTATTCTGATCAAGGGAGCTTGGCACAATGAATAAATCCATTTTTGGCAAAAAAGTGAGCAATACCATTTATATAAAGCATGCTTTATGTAAAATTGCATTTATTGAGCCATACACCAAGCCCTTTGCTGCAAACAAGGCTCCCTAATGTCAGGAAAAGTTCAACCACTTTGAGCAGCTAGAGTACAAGCCACTACAACCATAGCATTGTCAACTCTCATTTCTTACTTCAAAACCAAGAAACTTGTAAAACACAAGACAACTGGAGCATCTGATATAATCAACTATTTCCAACATTCCAAACAAGTTTTCCACATCCCTTTGAGTCAGAAACACGAGCCATCCATCCCTCAAACACTCTTGAACATCAAAACATATTTCTCTTGCAAAACAGGGCAGCTGCTGCAACTTGAGTGCCATAGCTCATTTGGCTCGTGCGTTTTTCTCCTTTCTACTTCAAACACCTTCCACTCAACTCACTCAAGCTATCCCAAACCTCCATTGCCAACTGTAACTCCATTTAAAGTGTTCACCATTTTCATTTCAAGCTTGTGCAGGTTGAGTTCTAGGAGCTGATTCAGGGACATTCAAGGCAAGCTAGCTATTGGAAAAGATCAAGTGAAGTTCAAGCAAGCTACCAGACACCTCAAAACTTGTTGAGAAGCTCTGCATTGTCCAACTCGAATCCAACTGAAACAGGTTTTTCATCACTTTCTATCTCTCTACTTAGGAACATTTAGCCTTAGGTTTGTGAATGAAAAATGTAGTATTCAATGCCATGAAGCTGTACATATGCTCAGTTTTCATTTATATTAAGTGTTCTAGGAGAATTTCATCCATGAACATGCTGAAAAAGTTAGGTCAGATTTTAGGGCCAGAGAAATTCTCTCTGGTCTTTGAGAGTTAGATTAAGTTTTTTATATGGTTAGAATCGTATGATCATGCTCTACAACTTTCATGTTGCAAGTTTTCGTTTTTAAGCACAAATGCAGGAGATATGAGTTGTACATCAGGCGCGCGCTTTTCTGGTTCAAAGGTTGAAGATGAAGTGGAAATGGGTTGGGCTGGCTTGTTTCTACTTCTAACACCCCCATTTTCAGTTTTACACCCACTGGCCCATTTTCTTTATATTTTGTTTTTTTTTTGTATTTTAATTTCATTTCTGATTTTATTTATTTATCCCCAAATATAAAAAATGCTTAAAAATATTTTCACATGTTTTTTTACATTTATTTGGCATTCTTTTCTATTTTTTCTAACATTAAAACAATTTTTAATGCTTTTTATTATTTGATTAAATTTAAAAATAATGTAAATGATACTTTTACTTTTATTTTTTATTTCATTCATACTGAAAATATTATTGTAAAATATAATTTATTTTTTGTAAATATTTTATTTTATTTTATACATACTTAATATATATATATATATATATATATATATATATATATATATATATATATATATATATATATATATATATATATATATATATATATATATATATATATATATATATATATATATATATATATATATATATATATATATATATATATATATATATATATATATATATATATATATATATATATATATATATATATATATATATATATATATATATATATATATATATATATATATATATATATATATATATATATATATATATATATATATATATATATATATATATATATATATATATATATATTAAATACTTAGAATAAAAATACAAAAATATTACATTTTTATTTTTATTATTATTTATACTAAAAAACACTTTTTTTCAATATATTTTATTTTTTGTACATATTAATATATTTCTTGTATATAAATAATATAATATATTATTTTCTTAAAGAAATTAGGGTTTACCCCTTTAATGAATAAAATTAATCTTTTATTTATTTATTTATACTTCTTTACATTGAAAATACTTTACATACGTAAACAAATAAAAACTTCTTTTTGCATAATACATTTTATTTAGTATTTATTTATTTTGTTTATTTAAATATTGTACATTTAAATATTTATGCATTGTAATTCAATTTGGATGTAATAGTAACTAGGGTTTATATTTCTTGTCAAATACCCCCCATTCAAAATTGTACCCCCATCCCCATAATCATGTTGTAATAGCTTAGAATTTAAATTGTCGCACTTTACGCTTTCAATTATGCCATGATTAGAGAATTAGGGTTTGTATGCCAAAATCAAATTAACAAATAGTTTGACCTAACCAAAGACAAAAATGCATGAAAAAACAAACACAATGCACACTTGCACCCCTAGGGTTACAATCCACTTGTTGCCTTCAAAAATGGGCCTTGGTATGCATGTTGAGTACTTTGGCAAAACTAAACAAAAACAAAAGATCATAGTCCCTCGATGACGCTATCTTGGTTGCCTAAACAAAAATGATCAAGTCCCTCAAGAAAATTGCCAAAGATACTTGACACAATTGCTATCATGGTCTATACGATGACCCGCCTGTCCCGTTTAACATCTTAACGCAAGGTTGTTCACCAAATGCAATGGTGAAACAACACTGTTAAAAGGGTTTAAAAACATAAGAAAGATCTTTGATTAAAATAGGGTAGATAGCTCTTAGTTACTTGATCAAAAGCTTGCAAAACATCCTTGCTATTTTTAAACACACTTCACAACACAATTTCAAAATCCAACTTTCAAACATTGAAAACTTTTCAAAAGACAAAAACATCTTTGTATACATTCAAACAAGAATCATTACAAAGGTTGCCACAACAATGGCCTCTTTTCAAAACATCTTTCAAAACCACACACAAAGCACCATTTCAAACAATTGAAGAGCACCATTTCAAACAATTGAAAAGCAAAGCAAGTGATCTAAACAAGTAACTAAGAGCCCATGGATCACCATGGATGAAAAGGGTGCTTGCACCTTCCCTTTTCATAATCTACTCCCCGAACCCAAGAAAACATCTCAAAGGTCTTTCCTGTGCTTTTTGACCTTTCCTTAGGATAAAATAACAAGTCGGTGGCGACTCTTGCTAAACCGAAACATTTGCGAACACAAACGCAAAACCTCAAGTCAGTTCTCCCACCGTATCACACTAACGATATATGAATGCAATAAAAGTGCAGAAAGTAAAGATTCTACACTATTACTGAAATTCTGGCAGCAGATACTCAATGTCACAGTGAATGTTATGACATTGTATCTGACACTGTTCAAGACAGTAAATTTAAAAGCAGTAAATAACACAGTCAATTGTTTACCTAGTTAAGTGTGTAACAACACCTACTCTGGGGGCTACCAAGCCAGGGAGGAAATTCACTATAAGAGATATTAATTCAGGAATAAACCAACCAGTTTATCTCCTTCACTTAAGACCTACCCAATGCAACTTCAATCTAAGTTCAACTTAAACCTGAGTTCCTACTCACTCCCCCTCAATCAAAGCAGTGATACTAAACAATTGATTAGTGAAATTATGAAGACACTCTTCAGTACACACACTTGATTTTGCTTCACAACTTTAATCAAGTGAAAATCACTCGTGCTTCAAAGCTTTCAGTGGTACACAACCCTAACTTGACTTTGCTTCAAAGCTTTAATCAAGTAACACAAACACTCGTGCTTCAAAGCTTTGAGTGATACACAACCCTTACAATCAAATCCTACTCCAAATCACTTATCACAATGATAATTGATTGGCTCACAGTAGTTACAACTATACAGTCCCTTATTGATCTTCTGTCAAAAAGTGTCCTTCACCAACAGTCTTCATGAGGAATATATAGGCAGCTATTCTTCAGTTAGGGCTTCCACGAAAATAGCTAGGGTTAATTAGGGTTAACCTCAAGACTTGGTCATAGGTCTTTAACAACCAGATTAGGGTTAAGCAAAGTTAACCTAATGTGCACGTGAGAATCTGATCTGGACTGTATAAACCAGATTCCTAAAAATTCTCAGAAATAACAAATCTGGATAAATGTTAGATCAGTACAGATTGTCTTAACATTGGTTATGACAACAAGAATCCTGTTTACTGATTTTGGTAGAATGCAATAAATATGATCATTGCATAATGATCAGCTAAACACTCATATTGAGCAGCTCCTGTATGACATTCTTTTTCTGCAGAATGTACCTTGTATCCCATAATGTTATGAGATCAGTCATGACATTCACACAACTGGTTTTACCAAAAAACATGCCAACAACCAAACACTTACAAACCCCCCCTTTGGAAATTTTTTGGCTAAAACCCCTAAACAATTAGAGATTAGAAAGCAGCAAAATTTTTAATAACATCTACCAAGTCTAATTCTACCAAAATTATCACAGAATCTTCTGCCCCATCTTTAGCCATAAATAGGCCAAAGATACTTGTACTTTTAAGTTATACAGTCATCCAAAAGGAATAATAAAAAACACAAAGAGAAAAAAAAACAAAAGTCATTTGCAGTAACAGGTACCAGCTACACTGATCTTCAAGCACTGTCATCTTCAGAGGAGGCACTATCTTCAGCATTAAGCTGGTCTTTATCAGCATCCTCTTCCCTTCTTTTTCCTTCAAACTCCTCCTGTTCTAGTCTAGCAATCAGGTCCTCAAGAGTCCTTTTCCTTGTATCAAGCTCTTTGCAGGTTTCCTTCAGCACAGCTATAACATCAGTTTTCTTGGAATGAGATTTGATAGTTGATGTCTCAGCAGATGTCATGACAATGTCAGGAACATGTGTTCCCTGAAATAGCTTATAGTGCAAACCAAGAGCAGGGGCTCTTTTGCATACAGTATCTTTTTCAACTAGAATGTCAGGATACTGAGCAAGGACTATACCACACAGGAGAGAGGGAAAGGAAATAGGGCCTTTAATGGCACAACTTCCAGCATGTTTCAATGTTTGATCAAAGATATACTTGCCATAGTCAAAGTTTGTCCTGGTTCCAACAACATAAATAAATCTTCCCAAGCCTGTGGAGATGGTTGACTTATGGTTGGTGGGAACCCAGTTAACTGCACCAATTTTGTGCAGAATGGCAAATTTCATGCTCAGCTTGCTTGCATTCAGCTTCCCTTTTAAGGGCCACCTCTTGACTTAATTTGCAGTGATGGTTTGACACACTTGGTTGTCAGTAACCTCAAGCTCAGGGTAAGCATCATCAGGTCTTCCTAGGTATTTGTTTATTTCAGAGGGAGAGAAATTTACCTTCCTTCCTCTCACATACACACACTTAAAATCAGCTGACTTTCCATCAGCACACCCATCAGATAAATTTACTATGAATTCTTTGACAAGAATTTCATAGCAGTTGGTAAACTTTACCACAGTATTTATTAGACCAGCAGTCTTGATTAGATCCATGATCTCCTTACATTCCATGGCACTGTTGTTCAGCTCTCTTTCCAAGGCGGTCCTTTTCAAAAATACATACTTCCACCTGTTTGCATTCTCTGGATGGTGAAAGGAGATGTTGTCAATGGCAACTTCAGGGACTTTAGGCATTTTGCTCGAAGAGAGTTTCTTTCTGAGAGGAATGTCTTCAACATCAAACTCAAATTCTGATTCCTCATCAGATTTAGAGGGTTCAGGCTCCTTCCTTTTCTTTGCTATTGGTTGTCTCAAAGGTTTTGAGAGGCTACCAACAGGTACTCTAGTTTTCACCTTCCCTTTCTCTTTTGACAATCCATCCTTCACAGCTTCTACTCCTGTTTTGTTCTCAGACCTGGTTTTCTTATGAACAACTTCAGTAGCCTTCTCTTTGGAGAGGCTTTTGACTGCATCTTGCTTTCCTTTTCTGTTCATCATCCTTCTAGCTATGCTAGGGTTGATATTGGCAATTAAGTCATTGTCAGAGTATTCTTCATCAACATCAATAACCGGGGGTTCAACATCCTTCTCAGTAGGGTTCTGGTGATCATCACGATTTTCAGAAGATTTCCTAATGTTGTCATCAGGTGTCTCAACATTCTAAGTGACATCTGGATTCATTTCAACATTTGGACTAGCAGATTCTTGGTTCAAAGGTACAGAAATGCCAGGTACAGAGTGATTCTCATTTAGAATCCTAGTGACTAGTCTAGCTATAGCTTGATGAACATAAACAGAACCTTCCTTATTTACTATTTCTGGAGGAACAGAAGATGATGGTTGAGAGGATTTACCAGATGGAGAGGCTTGTGATCTTCTTACATGTCTGGTTCGCAGCTTCTTGACCTTAGTGGGGTCAGCTGCCAGTTCACGAAGAGGAGTTATCTCCAGAACATCAGAATCCATGCAGTTTGTGATTGCCCTAGGTTCTCGATCAGAGGATGCGGAAGAAGCAGTCGCCTTTGAAGAGGATGATGACATGGATAGTTGAGACATGTTGAGTGATTTAGAAAACAGGTAACAGTGATAGTGAAATCTTCATTTGAGAGATTGGAGATTGTTGCAGAAACGCGAGAGGAGGGAGTTATATGAATGTCTATTCAACTTCTTAAAATTTTGGAAAGAAATAGAGAAACAGATGATTAGCCCAATCAGAGTAGACTTAACTAAAATATCTCTCTCATCCCTTGTTTTAAGCAAAATTAATTGCTACATTTCTTCATGTTGGCAAATACCCAGCTTGCCCTTCAAATTTTCAAATTGATTAGCATCAAGTGCCTTGGTAAAAATGTCAGCCAGTTGTAGTTCAGTGGCAACATGTTCCAGTTTAATCGTCTTCTCCTCCACAAGATCTCTGATGAAGTGATGTCTAATGTCAATATGCTTGGTCCTGCTATGATGAATAGGATTCTTGGAAATGTTGATAGTACTCAGATTGTCACAGTACAATGTCATAACATCTTGTGTGACATTATACTCAGTAAGCATCTGTTTCATCTAGATCATTTGAGAACAACTACTACCAGCTGCTATGTATTCAGCTTCAGCAGTAGATAAAGACACACAGTTCTGTTTCTTGCTGAACCAAGAGACAAGATTATTTCCTAAGAAGAAACATCCTCCAGAGGTGCTCTTTCTATCATTAGCACTTCCAGCCCAATCAGCATCACAGTAACCAGTCAGAGTTGGTTCACATCCATGAGAGTACAGCAAGCCATAATTGTAGGTTCCACTCACATACTTCAGAATTCTTTTAACTTGGTTGATATGACTTACTTTGGGTTCAGCCTGGTATCTTGCACATACTCCAACTGCAAAAGCAATGTCAGGTCTGCTGGCTGTTAAGTATAGCAGACTTCCTATCATGCTTCTGTACAAGCTTTGGTCCACCTTAACCCCACTTGAATCTTTGGACAACTTTAAATGAGTGGGTGCAGGAGTCCTTTTGTGACTGGCATTCTCCATCCCAAACTTCTTGACAATGTTCTTTGCATACTTGCTTTGAGACAGAAAAATTGAGTCTTCCATCTGTGTGACTTGCAGTCCAAGAAAGTAGGTCAATTCTCCCATGAGGCTCATTTCAAATTCAGCTTGCATCTGGTCAGCAAAATGTTTAACCATTTTATCTGAGATTCCCCCAAACACTATGTCATCAACATAGATTTGAGCTACCATTATCTTTCCTCCTTCATTTTTGACAAAAAGAGTTTTATCCAAGCCTCCTTTCCTGTATCCTTTATCAGAGAGGAATTTTGTCAACCTGTCATACCATGCTCTAGGAGCTTATTTCAGGCCATAAAAATCTTTCCTCAATTTGTAGACATGATCAGAGCAGTTTGGATCCACAAATCCTTTAGGCTGTTCCACATAAACTTCCTCATTTAAGTACCCATTAAGGAAGGCACTCTTTACATCCATCTAAAATAACTTGAACTTAAGGAGACAAGCAATTCCCAATAGGAGTCTGATTGATTCCAGTCTGGCTACAGGAGCAAAAGTCTCATCAAAATCAACCCCTTCAACTTGAGTGTATCCTTGAGCAACAAGTCTTGCCTTATTCCTGGTGACAACTCCTTCAGCATCTGATTTGTTCTTGTAGATCCATTTTGTGCCAATGATGTTTGTTCATCCTGGTCTAGGAACTAACTCCCATACTTCATGTTGCTTGAATTGGTTCAATTCATCTTGCATTGCTCCAATACAGTATTCATCAGTTAAAGCCTCCTTAACATTTCTTGGTTCAATCTTAGATACAAAGCAAGAGTTTATGATGATTTCTCTAGATCTTGTAATGACTCCACTGTTAGGATCTCCTATGATGAGTTCCTTAGGATGATCTTTTTGAATTCTGATGGAAGGGTCTTTGTTAGCTTCCTTTGATTTAGATTTTGATGAAGTAGTTTTAGGAATATCATCCTTTTGAGTTGAGGTCTCAAAGAATGTCTCAACATCATATGGGACATTTGTTTCCTCATGGTAATCATCAACTATGACATTTATAGATTCCATCATAAATTTGGTCCTGGAATTGAATACCCTATAAGCTCTGCTGTTTGTATAGTATCCTAGGAATATTCCTTCATCACTTTTAGGGTCCATCTTTCTCCTTTGTCCACGATCTGTCAGAATATAGCATTTGCTTCCAAATACATGGAAGTACTTCACTGTAGGATTTCTTCCTTTCCAAAGTTCATAAATGGTGGATGATGTTCCCTTTCTCAAGGTGACCCTGTTATGGACATAACAGGCTGTATTCATAGCTTCAGCCCAAAAATGAATAGGAAGTCTTTTGGCATGTATCATTGCTCTGGCAGATTCCTATATAGTCCCGTTTTTTCTTTCCACAACTCCATTTTGTAGAGGAGTTATGGGTGAAGAGAATTCATGATTAATTCCTTCTGAGGAGCAGAACTCATCAAACTTACTGTTTTCAAATTCCTTGCCATGATCACTTCTGATTATGACAATGCATCCTTCTTTTTCTCTTTGAATTCTTTTGCACAGTTCCTTAAATACTTCAAATACATCAGACTTTTCCCTAATGAAGTTAATCCAGGTGAATCTGGAAAAATCATCCACAACAACATAGGCATATATTTTTCCACCAAGACTTTCCACCTGCATTGGTCCCATCAGATCCATATGTAGAAGTTCTAGCACCTTAGAGGTGGTCAGATGTCTTGACTTTGGATGTGACATTCTAGTCTACTTTCCAACCTGACATTCACCACAAACTCTCCCTTCATCATTTTCAGCCTTGGAATCCCTTTGACTGCCTCCATGGATATAATCCTTTTCATTCCTCTTAGATGTAAATGACCAAGTTTTTGGTGCCACAGTTTCACTTCTTTTTCTTCTTTGGCAATAGAGCACACAAAAGAATAATTAGTGTTCTCAGACTCCCATAAGTAGCAGTTGTCTTTAGATCTGACTCCTCTCATTACAACTTCTTGTTTTTCATTAGTTACAAGACATTCATACTTGGTGAAGTTGACCTTGAATCCTGGATCACATAATTGACTGATGCTTATGAGATTAGCAGTCAAGCCTTTTACCAACAATACTTCATTTAGATTTGGAACTCCAGGGCAGTCCAAGTTTCCAACTCCTTTGATTTCTCCTCTAGCACCATCTCCAAAAGTCACATAACTAGTAGTATGAGGTTTAACATTATTGAGAAGATTCTTGATTCCAGTCATGTGTTTAGAGCATCAACTGTCAAAGTACCAGTCTTCCTTTGCAGAGACTCTAAGGGAGGTGTGAGCTATCAGGGAAACAACCTTTTTCTTCCACTGTTGAGTATATGGTGTCTTGTTAGACTTAGGTTTGACAATTGGGGTCTGACTAGGATATCCATATAATCTAAAGCAGAATGGCTTTATGTTACCAAACCTCCCACAATGATGACATCTCCATCTTTGATACTTTTTCTTCATATTTCTCTGTTCTCGATGTTGAATGCTATGTTGTGACATTTTCTTTGACATTTGTTTATCAGGCCTGATTTTCTTCTTGTCTACAATAGATTTCTTCGCTGCCACAAATCCTAGACCAGACTTGTTTCCCACATTTTGTCCAACCTGAAGGATTTCTTCTAATTTGTCAGTTCCATTTGTAAGAATCCTGACAGATTTGGTTATTTGGTCAAGTTTTGAGTTTAGCATTTGAACTTCACTTTCGAGATGACTTATAGTATCAGTGCCTGCCTTCTTCTCAGCCTCTAACTTTACTATGAGTTTTTTTTGTCTCTCATTTTGCTGATAGACTTCAGCACTTCTGATACATAACTTCTTGTAGGAGTCATCCAGTTCTTCAAATGTTACTTCCCCATCACTAGAGTCACTATCAGAGTTACAAATACCAGTTAGTGCAGTAACTAGTTTGGCAGATTCTTCTTCAGAATTACTTTCTGAGTCACAATCAGACCAAGTAACAGACATTCCTTTCTTTTGTTTCTTAAGAAAGGTAGGACATTCAGCTCGAATGTGCCCATATCCTTCACATCCATGGCATTGGATTCCTTTGCTTTTATTTCCCTTCTCTTCAGAATTTGGTCTTCTGCTGGAGTCATAAGATCTGTTAATGTCAGAGGGAATGTTCTTGACATTTGACCTTGACTTTAGGTCCATTCTCTTGATGAGTTTGTTGAACTGCCTTCCAAGCATGGCTATAGCTTCTGAAATATTTTCTTCTTTATCCTCCTTGTTTTCATCTTCAGTATTGGATACAAGTGCTATGCTCTTGTTTTTCTTGTCGACATTGTCACCGATCCCCATCTCAAAGGTCTGAAGTGACCCAATGAGTTCCTCAACCTTCAAGTTGCATATATCCTGAGCTTCCTCTATAGCAGTCACCTTCATTGCAAATCTTTTAGGCAAGGATCTGAGAATCTTTCTCACCAATTTTTCTTCTGACATCTTTTCTCCCAATGCTCCTGAGGTGTTGGTAATTTCCAAGATGTTCATGTGAAACTCATGAATGGTCTCATCTTCCATCATCCTTAGGTTCTCAAATTTGGTAGTCAGCATCTGAAGCCTTGACATTTTTACTTTGGATGTGCCCTCATGGGTAGTTTTGAGAGTGTCCCAAACATCCTTGGCCAGTTCACATTGATGTACTAGTCTAAATATGTTTCTATCAATTCCATTGAACAAGGCATTTAATGCTTTGGAGTTACCCAGGGCTAACTCATCTTCTTCTTTTCTCCATTCTTCCTCAGGTTTCAGACTGGTTGTCCCATCTTTCCCAGTTATGGTGGGATGGTTCCATCCTTTGTCAGTAGCTCTCCAAGACTTTTTGTCCAGTGATTTTAAAAAGGCAATCATACGAGGTTTCCAGTAGTCATAATTTGATCCATCCAGAATGGGTGGTCTGTTCCCAAATCCTCCTTCTTTGTCCATAGCGCCAGAAAATAATATCCCTAGATCTCACCCAGTAAAACAGGCAGGGTGCCTGCTCTGATACCAATTGAAATTCTGGCAGCAGATACTCAATGTCACAGTGAATGTTATGACAACGTATCTGACACTCTTCAAGACAGTAAATTTAAAAGCAGTAAATAACACAATCAATTGTTTACCCAGTTCAGTGTGTAACAACACCTACTCTGGGGGCTACCAAGCCAGGGAGGAAATTCACTATAAGAGATATTAATTCAGGAATAAACCAACCAGTTTATCTCCTTCACTTAAGACCTACCCAATGCAACTTCAATCTAAGTTTAACTTAAACCTGAGTTCCTACTCACTCCCCCTCAATCACAACAGTGATACTAAACAATTGATTAATGAAATTATGAAGACACTCTTCAGTACACATACTTGATTTTGCTTCACAACTTTAATCAAGTGACAATCACTCGTGCTTCAAAGCTTTCAGTGATACACAACCCTAACTTGACTTTGCTTAAAAGCTTTAATCAAGTAACACAAACACTCGTGCTTCAAAGCTTTGAGTGATACACAACCCTTACAATCAAATCCTACTCCAAATCACTTATCACAATGATAATCGATTGGCTCACAGTAGTTACAACTATACAGTCCCTTATTGATCTTCTGTCAAAAAGTGTCCTTCACCAACAGTCTTCATGAGGAATATATAGGCAGTTATTCTTCAGTTAGGGCTTCCACGAAAATAGCTAGGGTTAATTAGGGTTAACCTCAAGACTTGGTCATAGGTCTTTAAAAACCAGATTAGGGTTAAGCAAAGTTAACCTAATGTCCACGTGAGAATCTGATCTGGACTGTATAAACCAGATTCCTAAAAATTCTCAGAAATAACAAATCTGCACAAATGTTAGATCAGTACAGGATGTCTTAACATTAGTTATGACAACAATAATCCTGTTTCCTGATTTTGGTAGAGTGCAATAAATATGATCATTACATAATGATCAGCTAAACACTCATATTGAGCAGCTCCTGTATGACATTCTTTTTCTGCAGAATGTACCTTGTATCCCAGAATGTTATGACATCAGTCATGACATTCACACAACTGGTTTTACCAAAAAGCATGCCAACAACCAAACACGTACAATTACAATCATTAGGGGGATGGGGTGTACAGATTTACAAATGGGGATTGCAAATTAAATCCTAAGTTACTATTACAACCATATTGAATGGATAAGAATGTATAAGAAAGAAAAAGGACTCGTTTAGAAAAATGGTTTTTTGTCTTAATGAATTAATAAAAAAAAGAAAATATTTGTATGTCCTTTTTATGTTATTAAAAGGGTATTAATATTGAAAATGATAAGAAGAGTAATAATGAGAGATAGAGTTAACATGCTGCTGAAAGAGAAACAAAGGGGATCAGAAGTTCTGATGTCGGGCGCGCTGCGATTCAGCATGAAACATGAGAGGAAATCAGAAGTTCTGAGTTGATACACTCTGAGGTCCTGCAAGAAATGTTAGAGGACAGATACAGAAATTCTGGGTTGCTATGTGCTGAACTTCTGAGTGTTAGAACAGTGAGAAAGTCTTAGATATTTTATGCGTGTTAAAACAGTGAGTGGAAACATCAGAAGTTCTGTATTATGCTAAGCCAATGAGTGAACATCAACAGTTCAGTGCCTTATTAGCATGTAAGAATCAGAAGTCAGTGTGTATTAACAGTGAGAAAAATCATGGAAGTTCTTTATGTTAAAACAGTGAAGAGAGCTCAGAAGTTCTGCATGCTTAAACAGTGAGAAAATCATAGAAGTTCTGGGTGTTAAAATGGTGAGTGAAAAAATAGAAGTTATGTGTTACATTTCAGCTCTTTTCTCATATTAATCAGCACAACGATAACATTCATTTTTCAACAAACAGCAAATCAGAAGGATAAAAGCACAACAGTTTATAGAAGTTCTAATTTTGATCCTGAGCCTAGCCTTAATCAAGAAGTTCTGATCCACAACTTTTCTACTTATGAAATGATATGAACAACATCAATACTATGATATTTACATGTTTAATGATGTTCTAAATGAAAGATGTGCAGTCAGAAAGAATTACCTTGAATCTAGAGCATGTGCTTGGAGCTTGAACTGCTGCCTTCAGATGTTCTGGAGTCAGCAAAAGTAGCAGAAGAGAAAATGCCAAGTTCTTTTACTTCAAGGGAAGAACAAAGGTTTTGGTTTTCTATTTGGGGATTCTGGATTTTTTATGAAGGTTTCACAGCTTTCTTTTCTCTCCTTTGACAATTCTCTCTCTCCAAAAGCCAACCCCTTGAACGTGTGATGCAACAAGTTATTTATAGATGAGTTTGCTGTGTTTTTGGGGGGAAAACAAATGGGATTCAAACCTTTTTGGTATACTATTTCATTGCTTTTTAATAACAGTTTTCGTATGCTAATTAGATGAAAATATGGGGTTTGAGAAAGTGCAGGCGTGGACTGGGTCAGCAGCTGATTGCAGGACTGTGATGTAGCAGTGCAGTAGGTTGCTTAAACGAGGTTTTGGAATTTGGTCATGTTCTGATCGTAGAAGATCAGAAGCATAACCTCCATATGCTGAAAAGTCATGTTCTGATTGAAGAACTATGTTTTGAACCATGTTTGCAACTTCTGACTGCACTTGCGTGGAGTCTGACTCAGAAGTTCTGAAGTATCATATTCTCTTAACACTTAGAAAATTTTCCAAATGTTTAGAAATTTGATTTTTTCATAGTAATTTCTGACTTCTGATTTTGATGAAGTAGTTTCATGTCTTGATGAGATATAATTGTTGAAACTTGATTTTTGATTTAAAAGTCAAAGTTTGACTTTTTTGAGTGTGCTTTTGACCATTTTGCCCTTGTGAGTGATTTTCTTGAAAAGTTGATAATTCATGACTTGGAACTTGATAGAAGTAAACCTGAGGGTCCAGGATGATCCTTTGAGAAATGAGAGGGAAACTTTTAGGGTACAACAGTTGCCCCTGTTTAATCTTCTTAAGCTTGAGGATGTAGATTGGCTGGTCTGCCTTCCGTGACCTAAAGGTGGAAGATGATTGAACACTAGAGTGCCCAGAAATTTGCACTCGCATGAAGTAACGTTGATTGGTGATATCATAAATGGGCTTACGGATGCCATTTGGAAGGTGACGAGGAATCGTCTGAGATGGGCTTAAAGATGCCATCCAGAAAAGATCGGTTGTGTAAGGGATGCCTTGGCGAGAATTCCTGTACCTGCTGTTGAGGGGGACTTTGCCAGGGAATGTTGATTTATGCAATGGGAAGTAAATTCTAGGAGCTTCGATTGTCCATTACTCTACTGGGGAATTATCTCCTGACTGAGGGGGTGAAAGTTGAATGTATATCTGGTCAGGGTACAGGCTGTACAACGACTTACTGGGGAAATGTGAAACCGATCACATCTGGTCGGGTCCGGGCCTTACAGTGTCATAAGCTATTGTTTGGAGATAATGGAGAAGGAACTTGGATAGTAGGGTTACTTCGAAATGAAATCCTGGATAGTAGGGCTAAGAGAAGGAACCTGGGTAGTAGGGTTACTTCGAGACGAAAGCCTGGATAGTAGGGCTTGTGGGAAGGAACCTGGATATTAAGGTTACTTCGAGACGAAAGCCTGGATAGTAGGGCTTATGGGAAGGAACCTGGATAGTAAGGTACTTCGAGATGAAAGCCTGGATAGTAGAGCTTGTGGGAAGGAACCTGAATAGTAAGGTTACTTCGAGACGAAAGCCTGGATAGTAGGCTTGTGGGAAGGAACCTGGATAGTAAGGTAACTTCGAGACGAAATCCTGGATAGTAGGGCTTATGGGAAGGAACCTGGATAGTAAGGTTACTTTGTGACGAAAGCCTGGATAGTAGGGCTTGTGGGAAGGAACCTGGATAGTAAGGTTACTTTGTTTGATCATGTAGATTAGTTGACCCGTTTGGTTTCGGGAACTGATTTTCCCTTGGTTGCCTGCAGATATGACATGTATAACTACTGGAGTTATTGGTGATAATTGTCTCTCCTGAAAAGATAACAGGGTTAGTTATATGTGATGCATGAAATGCGTTGTGAGATGATGTTCTCAAAATAAATGATTTATGTTGTATGTGATATGTATGTGCATGTCATGATGTATGAGCATGTTAGTTGTGACATATCCGAGTCTGGGAAAATAAATCCATGATTTTTGCTGGAGAAAAAAGAATTCGTGACTGTTGTAGAGAAATATGGCTCTTCTACTTCCGCTGGGGATGATGAACGGAAATAATTATGCTGGAGATCTGTTCTTTGCTGTTTGTGAATATTCTAACAAGGAGAGACTTTGTTCGAGAATAGCTCTACGGGGGAATGACTCTGTTAAGCTATGTTGGGGATTGAGCTAGAGAAACAAACTCTGCTTGGGGAGATAACAATTTATGATGATCCGCTCACGATTATGAAATTTGGCTGGGGGATATAGACGTCAGGTTTGTGGACGACCCTAGCTAGAGAGAATACTTCCCATTTTGAGAGAACTGACATCAATGCTTTGATTACCTTTACTCTATGGGGAATACAGATATTACAAGATCGCATGTATTGATGACTGTGTTCCAAAGTTGTCTATGCCCTGGTACCTGCTGGATAGAGTAACCGTCGGGTTTTGACATTTCTTACTTTTGTCCCTGTTTCTTAAGTTATGAGCAATTGTCTTTCTTTTCCTATGCAAATATTTGTGAACAGCAATCATATTCAAGTGCATATGTCAAGAATAAATCATTGGGCGTTCTTGCAAAAATAAAACAGAAAAAGAAAAAACAAATAATTTTGTAAAAATGACATGTATTAATTTTTGAAGTTGGCCTATAACAGGTGTTTTTGTACAAGGAAGTTGACGCTCTAGTAAGAGAACGCCGCCGTAAAAATAGAAGCTATACAGTATTGTGTACAACAAAAATAAAACAGCTATGTGCAACAATCCCATTGAATTTCAAATCTGCTATTTCCACTATGCCTTTGAGCGTCTCCTCACTTTGCTGCTTGTCCGAAGCTGATTAGATTGATTGATGCCGTTTGAGTTTGACAGTTGATACTGAGGTCAGGTCGCATGGTGATCCAATGGGGCATAGTGATACGCTTTTCATCCCTAACTTTTCCCTGGACCTCCCTTTCGGGTTTTTGGTCCACCGGGATACCCTTTTTTGCCCAAGTCGCCTTTTCAGGTTTTCGACTTGCTGGGTGTACATATTTTTTCATATTCATCCCTTATTTTTGCCTGAACCATTTTGGTTCACCGGGAAGCCTTATTTTTGCCTAGGCCGGTCAACCTAGCGAGTCTTTTATCATGCGTAGTATCTTTTCACTATGTCCATGTTGACAGGGTGAGGAAGGTCGTCACCGTCCATGGTGTTCAGAATCATGGCTCCACCCGAGAAAATGTTTTTAATCATAAATGGCCCTTCGTAAGTGGGAGTCCACTTGCCCCTGGGATCACCTTGTGGCAGGATGATGCGCTTGATTACTAGATCCCTGACTTGATACTCTTGGCGTCTAACCTTTTTGTTGAAAGCCTTGATCATCCGTTTTTTATACGTCTTACCATGACATATAGCAGTAAGTCTCTTCTCGTCAATCAAACTTAGTTGATCAAGTCGAGTCCAAATCCAGTCGTCTTCGTTTAAAACCCGCATCTTTCATAATCCTTAAAGAAGGAATCTGGACCTCGATGGGTAGGACTTCCTCCATGCCATATACCAGAGAGTAAGGTGTCGCCCCTGTCGACGTCCGTGCTGAGGTACGGTACCCATGCAGAGCAAATGGTAACATCTCATGCCAGTCATTGTATGTCACCGTCATCTTCTGTATAATCTTCTTGATGTTCTTGTTAGCCGCTTCAACAACGCCTTTCATCTTTGGCTGGTAGGGAGAAGAATTATGATGTTGTATCTTGAATTGCTCGCACAAAGCGGTGATCATAGTGTTATTGAGATTCATACCATTATCAGTAATAATTATTTCTGGCACACCATATCGACAGATCATATTATGCTTGATAAACCGTGCCATAACACTCTTGGTAACGGTAGCAAAAGAGGCTGCCTCAACCCACTTCGTGAAGTAATCAATGGCTACTAGGATGAAGCGATGTCCATTAGAAGAGGTGGGCCTGATTTCTCCGATCATGTCAATGCCCCACATTGCAAAGGGACACGGAGCTGTCAAGAAGTTTAAGGGGACCAGAGGCACATGCACCTTATCAGCGTAGATTTGGCACTTATGGCAAGTTCGTGAGTGCTGATAACAATCGGCTTCCATAGTGGACTAGTAGTATCCTGCCTGTAGGATCTTCTTAGCCATGGTGTTTCCACTAGAATGGGTTTCGAAGGCGCCTTCATGTAGATCTGTCATGATCCTCTTTGCTTCACTCTTGTTTACACACCGTAGTAGTGTGGAGTCATGGTTGCGTTTATAGAGGATTCCATTATTAAGGAAGAAATTTGCACCGAACCTTCTCAGAAACTTCTTATCGTTGACAGATGCCCCTTCGGGATATTCTTGAGCTTCGAGATACCTTTTGACTTCGTGAAACCATGGTTTTTCTGCCACTTCCTCGGTATCTATCTCGCAGTAGTGTGCTGGTTCATCCAACCTCTCAATGGTGATTCGGGGAGCTTCGTTGTCCCACTTGACTTTGAACATGGAAGACATGGTGGCTAGCGCGTCCGCTAACTGATTCTCCTCTCGTGGGAAATGCTCAAAGGTTACTTCCTCAAAGTGTGGGAGCAATGTCAGTACGTGCTCTTTGTATGGGGTGAGATTCAGATGTTTCGTATCCCATTCGCCTTTGATTTGACTTATCACCAAAGCGGAATCCCTGAATATACTCAAGAACTTGATCCTTATGTTGATAGCAGCTCGAAGACCCATAATACATGCTTCATACTTCACCATATTGTTGGTGCAGTTGAAACATAATCGGGCAGTGAACGGAGTATGACAGCACTCAGGAGATATGATTACAACATCGATGCTGTTACCCAGTGTGTTTGAGGCTCTATCAAAATACATAGACCATCGGGATCCTTCTTCAGGTCCTTCTTCAGGTCCAGGTTCTTCGTAGTCAGTTACCAGCATAATATTCTCATCCGGGAACTCAAAATTCATGGACTGGTAGTCATCAACGGCCTGATGAGCCAAATGATCAGCCAAAACACTTCCCTTGATTTCTTTCTAGGTTGTATATTGTATTTCGTACTCAGTTAAGATCATTTGCCACATTGCTATCCTTCCGGAGAGAGCAGGATTCTCGAAAATGTACTTGATCGGATCCATTTTTGATATCAACAAGGTAGTGTGAGTCAGCATATACTGTCTCAGTCGGCTAGCATCCCATGCCAAAGCGCAACAAGTTTTCTCGAGAAATGAGTACCGTGTCTCACAGTCGGTAAACTTTTTTCTAAGGTAGTATATTGCGTGATCTTTTCGGCCAGACTCGTCATGCTGCCCCAACATACACTCCATTGAATTATCTAGCACTGTCAGGTACAATATCAAAGGTCTCCCTTCAACTGGAGGCATCAGAATTGGTGGTTCTTGCAGGTATTCTTTGATTCTTTCGAAAGCAATCTGACATTCGTCACTCCACTTTAACACTTGATCTTTCTTCAGAAGCTTGAAGATGGGCTCACAAGTAGCAGTCAGATATGAAATGAACCTGGTGATATAATTTAAATGCCCCAAGAAACCTATAACTTCCTTCTCTGTGCGGGGATTGGGTATCTCTTGTATGGCCTTTACCTTTGCGGGGTCTACCTGAATACCTTTGTCACTGATGATGAAACGCAGAAGCTTACCAGACCTTACCCCGAAGGTACACTTGTTCGGATTCAACCTCAACTTGTATATCTTCAACCTGTCGAACAGCTTTTGGAGATGATCGAGGTGCTCTTCTTCAGTTTGAGACCTGGCTATCATGTCATCAACATAAACTTCGATCTCATGGTGAATCATATCATGGAAAAAAGTGACCATGGCGCGCTGATAAGTTGCCCCAGCATTCTTCAACCCAAAAGGCATCACCTTGTAGCAGAAGGTGCCCCACTGTGTAAAGAAAGTTGTATTTTCCATGTCTTCAGGAGCCATCTCTATCTGGTTGTAGCCAGAGAAACCATCCATGAAGGAGAAGATTTTGTGCTGCGCGGTGTTATCAACCATAACATCAATGTGGGGAAACGGGAAGTCATCCTTGGGGCTTGCCCTATTCAGATCTCTGTAATCCACACACATCTGTACCTTGTCGTCCTTCTTAGGTACCGGAAGGACGTTAGCAACCCACTGCGGATAGGAGGTGACAGCTAAGAACCCTGTGTCGAACTGCTTCATGACCTCTGCCTTGATCTTCTCTGACATTTCAGGGTGCATATGGAAGACCTTCTGTTTAATCGGCGGGCAGTCTTCCTTAGTCGGCAGGCGATGTACCACAATATCAGTGTCCAAACCAGGCATGTCTTCATAGGACCAGGCGAAGATCTCAACATAGTCGTGCAACATCTGTATCAACCTCCATTTGACGCTAAGCTCCATATTTGCACCTATTTTAACGGCTTTTCACTCTATCTTTGTGCCCAAGTTTATTGTCTCAACTAGCTCTTCATGAGGCTGTATAGCCCTCTCTTCCTGTTGTAGCAATCTAGCGAGTTCTCCAGGTACCTCACAATCGTCCTCACCTTCGTCCTCAGCTTGGTTGATCGGATTTTCGAAGTCATAACTGGCAATAGCAGGATTGTTATCAATGGGATCCAAAGTGGATATGGATCTGCAGTTTGATATGTGAGTGTGTGTAAGAGCATAGCTGTATTGATAAAGCAAAGGCAGAAAAGAAAAAATAGAGAGTGCAAAATTTGTATGCAAAGAACGTCCAATGCTTCATTGATGATATATGAGATGACATATAATAACCCTCACAGATAAAACCATTGTGCCTCGGGTAAGACACAAGGCCATAAAGTTTAAATTGTTCATTACAAACTCAGAAAACAAGTAAGACAATTACTGCAGAATAAAAGAAACTGGTATGAAATCTCTGGTCGTCCAATTACTCGGTCCACCGTTGGTAGTCGGGTAAATCCAGCTGTCAAAATCACAGTCTTCCTTACTGTCTTCAATAACATTAACCCCTCGATTGCTGATGCGTAGGGGAGGTCCTCTAACTCGAGCATGTCGAATGGCCCTATGAGCCCCTGAAGTAAAGCCCAAGCCAAACTTATCAGTTTTATGAATAAACTCAGGAAGCTGTCCTTAATTAGTACTCCTACCTTCTTCAACTACTGCTCTAGCGTCCTTGAGAGAAGCCATCTTCAGAGGAGGTTTGGTGCTGGTAGTGGTCTCAATTGACGCCAAGATCTGGGAACCTCTTCAAAGTTTTGACAAGGAGTCTCTATAAATTCTCCGTCCATCTCTACGTACCTGAAGGAGTTCAGGTGGCTCACCATATACTCCTCTTCGCCTTGCACAGTGACTATTTTCCCCTTCACCAGATACTTCAACATTTGGTGTAGTGTAGAAGTAACAGCCACAGCTTCGTGGATCCAAGGGCGACCCAACAAACAAGAGTATGATGACCTGATGTCCATCACATAGAAGGTGGACTTAAAGGTCTGAGAGCCTACCTTGACAGGGATGTCCACCTCCCCATGCACCATTCTTTTCGACCCATCAAAAGCCCTTACCATAATGTTACTAGGCTTTAAAGTCAAACCCTTGCAATCCAAACGGTCCAACACCTTCTTAGGAAGAGCATTCAGCGAAGACCCAATATCCACCAACACATGAGCCATAGTGGTGCCCCTGCATTCAATCGAGACATGCAGAGCATCATTATTCTTTCTTCCTTTTGGTGTCAAGTCGACATCTAAAAAGCCCAGCCCATTGTCAGCAGTCAGGCTAGCCATGCAATCTTTAAATTGATCAGCTGAAGTCTCTTGCGGCACGTGCGCGGTCTTGAGGAATGTGATCAGAGCCTTTGCATGGGCCTCGGAACATAACAACAAAGACAACATTGATATCTTCGAGGGGGTCTGCCTCAACTGCTCGACCATATTATAGTCGCTCTTTTTGATTATTTTTAAAATGTCCTCTATCTCTTGCTTAGAGGGTTCCACAACAACCTTTCTAGGTGCCTCCGCCCGGACAGGCTCACCTACAGCTTCTTTGCCTCGAGTCCCAGATGACTTATCAGCAGGGGTAACAGCTGGAGTAAGAACAGGAATAGTAACTGAAGTACTAGCGGGAGCAGAAGATGAAATAATGACAGGCTTAGTGACAGTCTTCGGGGAGATATCAGGAGAGAAAACCCTTCCACTCCTAGTAATCTTGCTGGTCCCAACAATGTTACCAACATCACGATCAGCTTCTTCATTCTTCAAGTCTTGTTTAATTCCATGATAGTAAACATCGGTGCCATAATGCCAAGGGACAACTTTGTCCGAGGCATACAGGACAGGACCAAGACATGTGATTATCAACGGAGCGATTCTCGTAGCGAGTGTAATCCTAACAGGTCTTCTCGAGGAGGCCTTGGTAGGACTGGCGGAAATGGTTATAATAGCAATATCTTCACACGAAACAATTGGAATCAAAGTCTTTTCGAACAAAATTTCTCTACTGTCTATCAGGCGTTGGACGCCTATTTTTAGCAAATAATAATCAGGAGACAGGGATGAACATATGTGGAAATCTTCATCACAACCTGGAAATAAACCAGCCAACAATAGATTCTTCTTAACAGTCATAAGAGGAGTAGAAATTTCATCAACTGAGGCCACGAACAAATTGGTATCAACAGTGTTAACTCCATGGTTGTGTTTAGACATGGGAGCAGTTATGACATTGGGCTTTTCCGGAGCGTCGAACTCAATCTCCTTGGCTTCGATCAAATCTTGTGCTTTATTTCTTAGAGCCCAGTAGTCATTTGTGTCATGACCAGGACTCTCAGAATGATAGGCGCACCGAGCATTCGGATAGTATCGAGGAGAGGAGGTATTAGGATTCTTGGGAGCCTCTTTTAAAGTTTCCAAGTTAGATCTCAACAGATGGGGTAAAACCTCTGTCAATGTCATGTTAACTCGGGTGAACTGCCTTTGTGGTCTTTCTACCCTCTGCGGATTGTTGTGTTGTGGGGCAGCTACAGACCTAGGTATTATTACAACACTTAATATTGGACGTTATCCTGCTCTGCTCTGGTCTATCGGGCTATAAATGGCATTGGCCTCCTTCTTACCAGCGAAGGGTTTCTTCATCGTGCTCGAGGATGTATCTCTTTGAATTTTGTCATTTTTTATACCGGCTTCGACCCGCTCACCGGTCATGATTAGTTCAGTAAATCCAGCTGAGGAACTTCCGATCAGGTGGTTAAAGAATGGACCTGATAATGTGCCTAGAAACATATCCACTAATTCTCTATCAGATAGAGGGGACTGGACTCTGCCTGCGAGATCCCTCCATTTCTGAGCATAGGTTTTGAAACCTTCACCTGCACCCATAGATATGCCTTGTAATTGCGCCCGAATTGGAGTTAAGTCAGCATTATACTGGTATTGTTTGTAAAAGGCGGCATCCAAATCTTCCCAATTGTGAATATTGGTCCCTTCCAACTGATAGAACCAATCTAACTGCGTCCCTGACAAGCTCTCTTAGAAAAAATGCACCCATAGATTCTTATCAGCAGTATGAGGTTGAATCTTTCTGACGTATGACCTTAAATGCAGTTTCGGGCAAGAGACACCATCATATTTAGCGAAAGTGGGGACCTTGAATTTCTGTGGGATGACAACCCCTGAGACAAGTCCTAACTCTTCAAAATCCAATTCGGGTACCCTCTGGACCTCCATAGCATTCAAATGATCCTCTAGCTCTTTGTATTTATTATCAGCAGGAGGATACTATTCCTCAGAATAGTCAGGTTCTTCCTCTTCTTCGGATGCTGGGTTGTTGTTCACTTCCTTGGTCCTGTCTTCTTGATTATCTCCTTCAACCGATGATGTTGCAAAGTCTAAAGTCCGTCTGGCTTGTCCTTTGAACCTTCTTCCCATGATCACCATACCGGGTGGTTTCTTTGCTTTCTTCTTCTTTTCTTTGGCCAGTAGAGTCTTCAACTCCTCTTGTCCTTTTGTCAGAGTCAAGAGCATTTGTTGAAATTGGACGTTCTGCGCCTGAAGATCTTTCACTGTTTGTTCAATATCCATCTCACTGAAATAAACAGTAGAAGGATAAGGAGACATGTTGTAAGAAACCTGTATGATGTTATGATGAATGAAGATGCAATATGCAAATGATTTCAAGGAAATTAGAGATTTAAATTTGTTCAAAGCAAAAAAAAAAGAACACACGTTATATTAATAAATCCAAGTTTGAGTACATCATGCCTCTTTGGGCTTATAATGAAAGAAACAAAGTACAACAAAAACTCCTAAGACAGAAAGGTTGAACGCATCCTCTTTGGAGTGATGTGGGCGTTCAGATTCCGCTCTTCATGAAGCTGCTTGGTGAGTTCCAGAACTTTCTTCTCACTGGCGTAAAATTGGGCTTCAAAGGTATCTCTCTCTTCTTTCAACTGAACCCAAGCTTTCTGCAAGTCTTTGAGAGAGGTAGGCATGTCAGGATGAAGGATAGTGTATGGGACGTCTCCTTCAACAACAAGCTCTATGATAACTGGGAGGATAGAAGGGTAAGGCATCACGAGACTCTGAGCACGAGCCCGTACCCACCTAAGGTAAGGCTCGAGAGGGATAGAGTTTTGTGTCCCAAAGTCCTACTGTCCACCTTGTTCACCATTCTCCAAGCTCGTGTAAACCTCTGGCGATAACCTTGGTCTTCTTTGTCATAGTCGAACACCAGACTTTGAATGAGAATCTCATGAGGGTCGTCTCTTCGGGCATACCCAAACTGTCGAAGAGCTAAGCAGGGATTGTAGGTGATACCTCCCCTAATACCGAGCAGAGGGACGTTAGGGAATTCCCCACAGCGGTCAATGATAGAGACATCTTCCAAGGATCTCGAACACCAACGAATGTCAGAATGGGTGAGGGACATCATCCTTTGAGACCATGTTAGTCTTCGCTCGTTCTTCAATACTGATTGAGGTAGGTGTGAAGTGAACAACCTAGCGAGTAGGGGAATACAACACAAGAGAGTACCTCTTTTCTTCATGGTGCGGGTATGAAGGTAATGCAAGATGTCTCCCAGTAAAGTAGGTACATGATTGGTCCGAGTTAGGGAACAGGACCAAACCATAAATGAGAAGATCCAGGATGTCTTTGAAAGCTTGGAAATCCATGTCGTCCCAGAATGAACGAGCCTTATCCAATAGAAATTTGGCTAGGAAGCCTTTAACCCCGCTTCTTGTCTACTAATTGGCTATGATGTCAGTTCTTTTCAGATGTAAAGCTTCGGCGATGACTTCAGGTTTTGGAATCCCCTCTAGACCGGTGAACGGTAACTGATCAAGTATGGGCACCCCTAAGAGTAGAGAGAACTCTTCCAGTGTAGGTACCAACTAATAGTCCGGGAAAGTGAAACAATGATGTACAGGATCAAAGAATTGGAACATCACACACATTATCTCTTCTTGGAAACTGGATGTAGCCAAACTGAGGAGTCGACCATATTTCTTGGTAAAAGGAGAATCCCCGAGCACTCTTGAGGCTAACTCTTGAAGTTGAGGGTGTGCCTTTATAAAGTTGATTCGGATGGTATTCCTTCGGATGGAATTCATGACCTACAAAAACAAAGAAAAATTTCTAACTCCTTGAAATGGTTAGTGAGCATGCGTATGATGCTTATGATGTTTATGATGCTATGTACAAGTAAATATATACACACATAACAACCAAGTTCCTATGTTTTAGGCTTGCATGGGGTTTTATAGGTAAGTACCCTCTTGAAGTTTAGTTGGCTACACTTGTCCTATTAATAGTGATCGGGTTCTAAAGGATCTCAATATCACCGACCTTTCTCTTAGGCATTGTCTCAGCATAATCAATCTTTTCTTGCGGCCGAGATATCCCAAAAGTCTAGCCTCAATGAGTGTAGTATCGAGTATCAACCAATTTTCAGCTCTACACCGAAACCGATTATCTCACTATGTCCTAATGGCCAAGTTTGTTCAATTAGGGTTCTAAAGTCAGTTAGTGCTTCATGACGCCACTCAGCGGCCCCGTATTCTCCTCGATTCACCACGAGGGATACCGGTACCCACAAATGCGTCACACTAACATAGCCGTTGTTTCAACCATATCGGTCTACGTCGTACAGTTTCCATAATCTATTGCTATTTACCTAAAAAGGTGTCCCAGATCCGGGTGAAGGATCAAAGCAAGCCCAATAGAAAGAAAAGAATATAAATCACGCAAAGAAACAAGTAAAAGTGATCTAACCCTAAGGTAAACCCGCTTTTAGTTTATATTTCCCCAGCAAAGTCTCCAGTTCTGTGATACAATGGGAGAACTGAATTTTTGTTTCGCGTTTGTATTCGCGAATGTTGCGGTTTAGAAAGAGTCGCCACCGAATTTTCTTTTATCCAAAAGGAAAGGTGAAAAAGCACAGGAAAGACCTTTAGAGATGTTATCTTGAGTTCGGGGGGTAGATTATGAAAAGGGAAGGTATTAGCACCCCTTTAATCCATGGTTTTCCATGGGCTCTTATTTACTCGCTGGATCACTTGCTTTTGTTTGAATGTGCTTGTGGTGTGGTTTTTTTGAAATTATTTCGAAAACGTCTTTGTAATGGTTCTTGTCTCTATAAGAACGCGTACAAAGTGTTTGTTTGGAAAATAGTTCAAAGATGTGTTTGTGAGATTTGTTTTTGAAATTGATTTTGAAAAAAGTGCCTTTGTAATGGTTCTTGTCTCTATAAGAACGCGTACAAAGTGTTGTCTTTCGAAAATGTTTTAAAATGAGAGTGTTGGTGTATAAAATGTTTTTATTATGAGCAAGCGAGCAACTAAAAGCGAATCTACCTACTCAAAGGTCTTAGATGTTCTTTTCCTCCTCCTTTAGATGTTGCTATCTTACCATTGGTTTGGTAAGAAGCCCCATCGTTGGATGTGAAAGGGCGAGTGTGAGACGTTTATATAGTCATAGAAGGCAACCTATGGGATGTTTTAGCAATGTCGTTTTTAGGGACTAGATCGTTTACCAAAGGCAACATTGAGGGTCATCGAGGGACTATGATCTTTTATCGAGGGTCTTTGCTAAAACGCCCATGTTCGAGGGACATGACTATTTTTCCGATAGGCTACAAAGTGGGGTTACCCTAAGGGTGCTAGTGTGCAAGTGTGTTTGATTGCATGCATTTTAGTCTTGATTAGGGTGATCTATTTGTCGATTTCATATCTTTCCATACACACTCTAATTACTAACGATATATGAAAGCAATAAAAGTGCGGAAAGTAAAGATTCTACGCTATTACAATCATTAGGGGGATAGGGTGTACAGATTTACAAATGGGGATTGCAAATTAAATCCTAAGTTACTATTACAACCATATTGAATGGATAAGAATGTACGAGAAAGAAAAAGGACTCGTTTAGAAAAATGGTTTTTTGTCTTAATGAATTAATAAAAAATAAGAAATTATTTGTATGTCCTTTTTATGTTAATAAAAGGGTATTAATATTGAAAATGATAAGAAGAGGAATAATTAGAGATATAGTTAACATGCTGCTGAAAGCGAAACAATGGGGATCAGAAGTTCTGATGTCGGGCGTGCTGTGATTCAACACAAAATATCATAGGAAATCAGAAGTTCTGAGTTGATACACTCTGAGGTCCTGCAAGAAATGTTAGAGGACATATACAGAAATTATGGGTTGCTATGTGTTGAACTTCTGAGTGTTAGAACAGTGAGAAAGTCTTAGAAATTCGGTGCGTGTTAAAACAGTGAGTGGAAACATCAGAAGTTTTGTATTGTGTTAAGCCAGTGAGTGAACATCAACAGTTCAGTGCGTTTTCAGCATGTAAGAATCAGAAGTTCAGTGTGTGTTAACAATGAGAAAAATCATAGAAGTTCTGTGTGTTAAAACAGTGAAGAGAGCTCAGAAGTTCTGCATGCTTAAACTGTGAGAAAATCATAGAAGTTCTGGGTGTTAAAATGGTGAGTGAAAAAATAGAAGTTTTGTGTTACATTTCAGCTCTTTTCTCATATTAATCAGCACAACGATAACTTATTCAGTTTTCAACAAACAGCAAATCAGAAGGATAAAAGCACAACAGTGTATAGAAGTTCTAATCCTGATGCTGAGCCTAGCCTTAAGCAAGAAGTTCTGATCCACAACTTTTATACTTATGCAATGATATGAACAACATCAATACTATGATATTTACATGTTTAATGATGTTCTAAATGAAAGATGTGAAGTCAGAAAGACTTACCTTGAATCTAGAGCGTGTGCTTGGAGCTTGAATTGCTGCCTTCAAATGTTCTGGAGTCAGCAAAAGTAGAAGAAGAGAAAATGCCAAGTTCTTTTACTTCAAGGGAAGAACAAAGGTTTTGGTTTTCTGTTTTGGAATTCTGGATTTTTTATGAAGGTTTCACAACTTTCTTTTCTCTCTTTTGACAATTCTCTCTCTCCAAAAGCCAGCCCCTTGAACGTGTGATGGAGCAAGTTATTTATAGATGGGTTTGCTGCGTTTTTGGGGGGGAAAAACAAATGGGATTCAAACATTTTTGGTATACTGTTTCATTGCTTTTTAATCACAATTTTTGTATTCTAATTTGATGCAAATATGGGGTTTGAGAAAGTGTAGGCGTGGACTGGGTCAACAACTGATTGCAGGACTGTGATGTAGCAGTGCAGTAGGTTGCTTAAATGAGGTTTTGGGATTTGGTGATGTTCCGATCACAGAAGATCAGAAACATAACCTCCATATGCTGAAAATTCATGTTCTGATTAAAGAACTATGTTCTGAACCATGTTTGCAACTTCTGACTGCACTTGCGTGGAGGCTGACTCAGAAGTTCTGAAGTATCATATTCTCTTAACACTAAGAAAATTTTCTAAATGTTTCGAAATTTGATTTTTTCAACGTAATTTCTGAATTCTGATTTTGATGAACTAGTTTCATGTCTTGATGAGATATAATTGTTGAAACTTGATTTTTTATTTAAAAGTCAAAGTTTAACTTTTTTCAGTGTGCTTTTGACCATTTTACCCTTGTGAGTGATTTTCTTGAAAAGTTGATAATTCAAGAATTGGAACTTGATAGAAGTAAACCTGAGGGTCTGGGATGATCCTTTGAGAAATGAGAGGGAAAATTTTGGGGTACAACATATGCATTAAGAAAATTTGAAGTTTTAAGGCAAGGGCTCAATTTGTTGGACTTCAAGCATCTTCCTAAGTTTGTAGAGGACCTCTAAAATTATTCTTGCCATGCCTTGCATTTGCTAACTATTTCATTCATATTTATTTTAATTTATTTCAAATAAATATAAAATAAAATGTATAAAATAATTGGAAATGGGCTTTGAGCTTTGGGTTGATATTTTGGACAACTTAGGCCCATAAAATTTCGTGCAAAGGTGTCCACATTCATTCAAATTCAAAAAAAAAGGACAGGTTTCCTTATTTTTTGCCAAAGTTACAAATTTCATTCATGGCTTTGAAACATTTGCTTTAAGGTTGTTTAAACCTTTGTTTTCTTGTCTCCTCATTCCTATCTATATAAACAAGCATCTAGCAAGCATTTCAACACGCCTACATAGCCTAGAGAGAGCTCTACCATTTTTGCAAAATTATCAAAAGCGGTAAAAATTTGAAACCCACTTTGCAGGTACTTTTGGTCCGAACTAGTAATCATACATTGCTCTTGAGGTTCCCATGGACTTGTTCCAACCATCCTGAAAGCTTGCAAGGTCCCAGATCACCGGATCCAAGCTATCACCATTTTGGTATAATCTCAAATTTGAATCTCTATTTTTATTAATTGTTGAATGTTCTAATGTGTGTATATGAGTTCATGGATATCCTTAGAGTAGGTTATGGGAATTACATGGAATGCATGACATCTAGAACATGAGATACCATGTACCATCAAGTACTGCCCACACTGGATCCAAGGATGGACCTGAGCTTCACAATCCGGGCTTAGCGAAATTTCAATTGCACCCCCCATTCTACTTCAGCCGTCAAGCCCAATTTCTTTTATTTGTGCTTTATTTAATTATTTCATCTCTTAATCATTTTAATTATAATAATAAAAAACTCACAAAAAATTTAGGCTTAGACTTTTTTAATTAAATAATTAATTTTTTAATTAATTAATTAATTAAAACTTTAACCTTTTTCTTAATTAAAAATGAATTAGAATTTAAGTCTAATTACTTTCTTTTCATAATAAAAAAAACCACAAAAAAGGCTTAGTTTATTTTTCTTAATTTAATTTTCTAAGTAGACTTTAGGATAATTAGTTTAATTATTTTTCTTAAATCAAAAACAACAAAAAAGACTTTTCTTATTAGGTTTTAGACGAACTTTCAACCTTTCGCGCGTTATTTATTTTTCGCATCTTTATATTCATGTAACTGCATACTGGATGTAATAATTAATAGGATTTTATCTGCTTTCCTTATTTTCCTTCTCCCAATTTTTGTACATTGTAAATATCCCCCTCCCCGAAAGCCATGTAATAGTTTAGATTTACACTTTCCGCACTTTATTTTCTGTACATATAACTGCTAGTAACTAGGCGTGTATGAAAAGACTGAAATCAAGCGTTAGTGTGATACGGTGGGAGAACTGACTTGGGTTATTTTGTGTTTTATCGCAAATGTTGCGGTTAGCAAGAGTCGCCACCGACTTTTCTTTTCTCCAAAAGGAAAGGCTGAAAAGAACAGGAAAGACCTTTGAGATTATTTCTTGAGTTCGGGGGGTAGATTATGAAAAGGGAAGGTGTTAGCACCCTTTTCATCCATAGTTATCTATGGGATCTTAGTTGCTTGCTAGATCACTTGCTTTTGTTTGAAAATTTGCTTTGTGTGGTTTTTGAAATTATTTTGAAAATGCGCCATCATTTAGACAAACTTTGTAATAGTTCTCGTTCGTCAGAACATATACAAAGTGTCGAGCTTTTGAAAACGTTTCAAGTTTGGAAAATGTTTTGAAAGTGTTTTTGAAAGTGTTGGCGTTTGTTTTGAAAATAAGCAAGAGTGTTTGATTTGAAATTGAGCAAGCAACCAGGAAAAATCTACTTACTTAAAAGTCTTTGTTCATTTCTTCCTTCCTTTGATATTGCTATCTTACCATTGATTGGTAAGAAGCCTTATCTTTGGATGTATAGGGACGGGCGTGGGTCATCGTATCTCCATGATAACAATATTGTGAGATATCTTATCATTTTCTTTGAGGGACTAAGATCATTTTGAAAGGCAACATTGATAGCCTCATCGAGGGACTATGATCTTGTATTTTTTATTTCTTTTTGCTAAGATACCCCACATGCATAACATGACCATTTTGGTAAGGCAAGAAAGTGGAATTACCCTAAGGGTGTAAGTGTGCAAGTGTGTTTAATTTACATGCATTATTCTGTCTTGAATTAGGGTTTGCTAACTTATTGATTTTAGTCTTTCCATACAAACCCTAATTTACTAGCATTTATATAAAGCGATAAATTACGGAAAGTAAAATTACTAAGCTATTACATCATTAGGGGAGGGGGTATACAAATTTATAAATGGGGATTGCAAGAAAATTAAACCTAATTTATATTACAAGGCTTTGACAATTACATAATTTATAATGCAAAAATAGTAAAATATGCAAGAAGATGTAAAGTGAGAGAAATTGTTTTTAGGGTTTTTTATAGAAAAGGTTTTCTAATTAATTTCATTGAAGAAAAACCTAAGTCTAAGTTAACTTTTAAAAAAAAACTAATTGTTTAGAATAATGTTTTTGAGGTTTCAATTGAAAAAAAAAAGTTTTATAGTGTTAGGTAATTTCCAAGCAATGCAATATGTCAAAAATAAGCTTAAAAAAATCTCAAAAATCAAGAAAAATTAGTGCTTGAGCTGACACGGGCCGTGTCAGTGGTCACGGGCACCCGTGTCAGGACCTATCCATGACTTTTCTGCATTTTTTTGGTTCCAGTCAATCTGACACGGCCGTGTCACGTGACACGGGCGCCCGTGTCAGCCCCTGTCCATCTTTTTTTGCTCGTTTTTGAACCAGTAACACTGACACGGGCCGTGTTATTTGACACGCGCACCCGTGTCATCCCCTGTCCCTGCATTTTATTATGTTTTTCACCCAACTAAGCTGACATGGGCCGTGTCGTGTGACACGGGCACCCGTGTCAGCCTCTGGTCTGGCTTTTTTGCTAGTTTTTCTCTTTGATTTGTCTTGTTATATCTTTTGAATGCAAAATCAAATAATGTATGAACAATGATATCATAGTTTGAGAAAGTTTACCTCTCGAAGAAGAAGCTTTAGAATATGTACAGATGTTTTCAGGTGCAAAGTGGTGATTGATCAAGCTCCTTTGAACCTTCTTGAAGTAGCTCCAACCTTCCCTTTGTGCTGAAAATGGTCGAACCGCTCCAACCAAGTCAAGTTGCAATGTATGTTTTTTGAGTTCAGAAGATGGTGATAGTGATGTTACAGAAGTTATTCTTATGTTTTAACAAATTCTATATGGTGGATGTGAAGTGATTGGATGGTTTTTTTGGAGAAAACTTGCAAGGTATGAGATTCAAAGATTTGGACTTCAAAGCTTAAAAATGGAGATTTTGTGGACAAATATGGTTTTTGATAGCAAAAATGATTTTGAGTGTTAGTTTCTCCTTCTATTTTATGGCCCCTTTCTCTTGAAATTGGCCTCTCTATTTATAGAGAAGTTTTGAGACTTCAAACAACTCATATTTTGAATCACATGTTATGGCTATCTTGCTTGTTTTTTAAGCAAGCATGAAGAACATGTTTCCAATGCTTGTACCAAGATATGTAAAGTGGTTGATCACTTTAAAAATGTTTGTTTTGACTTTTAGAACTTGAGTGTGATTATAACAACAAGTTAGAGGCTCAAGGAGAGTTGACTTTGTGATTAAAGATACTTTGCAAAAATGGCAATGTCAACTTTGTGCCAAAAATGGAAAGGTCACTTGGACAATGCTTAAACCAAATGGACCATAGCTCAAAAGTTTGTGTAAACATTAAATTATGGTAAGATTTTCAAGTCACAAGGCCTATAAAGTAAGATTATGCAGCACATCATGCCAATTGGATTATGTGTTCTTCAACAAAAATGGCTTGCAATTCGAGAATGAATGCCCAACTTTAAGCCCTTGAATCTCCTAGCTCAAATATGATAAATTCATGCTCTTTGATGTTTTGGAAAGCTTGAAACACCCTCTACAACTTTCATGTTGACCACTTTTGTTAAATCAAACTGGAACTTGATGAAAATTGGCCAAGAAGTTGGGATAAAAACCTGACCAAAACTGCTAAAAATTTCTCTAAGTGTTTATTCAAAAATGCCATGACTTCATGAATTTATAACTTAAAATACAAGCATTTTTAGAAAAAGTCCTGATCTACATTGTTTTATATCTCATTGAGATCTATAACTTTCAAGTTGGAAGTTTTCCTTGAATCATCTTGCATCTTGGTGAAATAATGGCATGAAGTAATCAAATTATCATGTATAAAAGACACTTTAGAAAAATTTCTAAGTCTTGAAAAGTTTGACTTTTCAAAATGAATTTTGACTTTCTTGATTTCTTGATGAACAATATTCATATTTTGACATTATTTGATAAATGGTGATCTTTGACCCTTGATTTTGACCAAAAAGTCAAAGTTTGACTTTTCAGTGTATAGTTGACTTTTCATCACTTGACTGAAATTCAACTGTCAATCAATGGAACTTGAGGAATATTTTAAGCCATGCCATTAGGTAAAAATTATGCATTTGAATCCTTGATATCATAACTTAAACCAATCAATCATTTTCTAGGTAAAAAATCAGAAATTGCACCTTCTTAGTCAAAACCCTAATTTTGACCATTTTGCCCTTTTGATGATCTGATCAAATTTCTTGAGGAATTCTGATTCAAACTTGATCAAATGAAATATATGAGTTCATAATTTTGATATGGACCAAAAATTATGAAGTTTGACTGTAAATTGACCACAGTTGACTTTTTCCCCAATATAGTTGATTTTAGGTCAACTGGCCAATTGTCTGAGCAAAAATGTGATCCAAGACTTGAAACTTGACATGAGCAAACTTGAGTGTCCAAAAGGATCCATGAAAGTCATATGGGGCATTAAAAGTCCATTTGTCCTTGTGCAATCTCAAACCCTAATTTTCAGTCATTAGTGCTTGAGGAGGTGTCTTGAGCTGATCAATCCTTGTGCAGTCTTGAACCAAAGGAGATCTTGCGAGAGATTACTTGAGAAATGAGAGGGAACATTTTGGGGTACAAAAATTATCAAACTTAACAAAAAGACAAAAATAACTGAACATAACACACTTGCACATATACACCTCTAGGGTACCCCACTTTGGTTGCCTTCAGAAATAAAACAGTCATGAGGTAGGAACGCTTTAGAAAAGACTCATAAATCAAAAGATCATAGTCCCTTGATGACCCTACAGTTCCCTTCTCAGTAAATGATCTAGTCCCTAAACAAAATTGCTAAAGCGTTTCCACAAGATTCCTTTGTGACTGTAACGTCCCTTTCGAATGTCCCTAATACATCCAACGATAGGGCTACCTACTCACTAATAGTAGGATAGCACTGTCTAAAGGATAGGAGGAAAAGATTGATCCTTTTCGAGTATAAAAATAGATAGTTGTTATAAGTTTGCTCAAAAAACATTTTGCACTTACACAAATACTACTTTTCAAAAGAAATTTTCAAAATATCTGCTTTGTTAACACTCTTGAGGACCGATACAAGAGTTAAACGCAAAGAAAATCACCGCACTAAGGCATTTTCCAAACATTTTCAAAACACAAAAAGCATAAAGGTTTTTCAAAAAGAGCAAACCTCTAAGAGCCCGTATAAAACTACATATGAAAAGGGTGCTAACACCTTCCCTTTCCATAATCTACCCCCTTACTCAGAAAATTCTCGAAAAGGACTTTTTCTGTTCTTTTCACCCTTTCCTTTGCTGGATAAAAGAAAAGTAGGTGGCGACTCTTGCTTACCGTAACATTTGCGAACACAAATGAAAAACCAGTATATAACCATCGGTTCTTCCACTGTATCACAGAACTGGCGACTCTGCTGGGGAAAATAATAAAGTGGGGTTTACCTTAGGGTGTAAATCGTTTTGCTTCTTTATCTGTTTGTTTGCTTTACTTTTAATGGTATTGTTTGGGTTACTATAGATCCTACATCCGGATATGGGGAAACCTTTTAGGTAAGTAGCAATATACCGTGGAAACTGTGTGGGGTATACCGACACGGTTGAAGCGATGGCTACGTTGATGCGACACTTTGGTTGGTATCGGTAGCCCTTGAGTTAATCAAGGAGAATACGGGGCCGCTGTGTGGTGTCATGAAGCGTCAACTGACCTTAGAACCTTTAATTGAACAACTTGGCTATTAGGACGTAGTGAGATGGCCGTCTTTTGTGTATTCCCAAAGTCGGCAGATACTTGATGCTACACTCATTAAGATTTGACTCCGAGTTTTGTTTGGTGGCAAGTCAGTTGTCGATCGGAACGAAACTTGTGGGAAAGATCAGTGATATTGAGATCCCTTAGAACCCAAATACTATTACTAGGACATGTTGAGCCAACTAAACTTCAAGAGGGTACTTACCTATAAACCTCATGCAAGCCTAAACCTAAGGCTGTTTGTGTCACTTATTTGCCTTTATTGTCTAACAACTTGAATTCTTTGCAGGGTTGTGTTTGTCACCTTACATTTTTGCTTGAAGCATGGCATACACATCATAACATCATACCATAGCATTTCCTTAACTATTTCAAGGATCTCAAGGGCCTGTGATGCAAGTTATGATGAACTAGACGTCTAGCAAGGGGCAAGGGGATTTATTTTCCTCTAGCCAATGTCGTCAAAAGACCAAGCACGAGTCAGAGGCTATGACCCACTTGACATGGCGAGCTTGATTCTCATAGAAGGATGTTCAACAAATATGAAAGTTCCTCAATCCAAGCTACAGTCAAAATTTAAATATATTCTTGTATTTACCCCGCGAGATCCTTGAAAACATTGCATGCATGCCATTTCATAACAGGTCTTCCAGTACAGGTTTCTCATTTTCTCGCTGTTTATTTCAGCAAGGAAAATGGCTCCCGAACAAAACAAAAGAGGTTTCCAAGCTCAAGATGCTCAATTCAAAGAAATGTTCCTGAATCTAGCCAAGGGGCAAGAAGAATAGAAAACACTCCTCAACGGGAACTTGACCAAGAAACATCCTGACAACAACAAGGATGACCAGTTAGAACAACTGCAAGATGAAATGGAAAGGATGAGAATCCAGATGAGTAGTCAGATGGCCCTTATCCAAAGTTTAGCTCAGGAACAAGAAGAATTGAGGATTCTCATCAACAAGCTTCTTCAGGACAGATACGACAGTCTGGGGAAAACTGTTGGAGCTTGGGTCCTAATCAATGATCAATATCTCTAGGCAGATAGGGAATTGGGTGACTTGTTCATACGGGGGCATGTTGAAAATAAACTCAGGAGCGGTGACATTCAAGGGACTGCATCTTCAAGTACTCAAAAGATACCATGCAATAGGAAGAAAGAGTCCAATTCTGTGTACGACCAGAAGGGCCGCAATAAGAGTAATCTCAACCAATCTGTGGGAGTAATGCAAACTTCTATTCCCGCACTGATGCAATCACAACAGGGTAATCAGCAAAGGAAAGACAAGCCCAAAAGGCAATTCACCAAAATCAACATGTCCTAGGCTCAGGTATTGCAACACATGTTGAAGATGGAGTTGATTACGTTAAGGGATCCTCATCCAAACCCCAAAACTTCTTCCCCTAACTACAATCCTGATGTAGTATGTGCCTACCATTCTGATAGTCCTGGACATGATACGAATGACTGTTGGGCATTGAAAAATAAGATTCAAGACTTGATCAATGAAGGAGTGCTGGAGTTCACATAAGATGGCCAGACTCAATTCTTCTGCCATCCCTCGAAGGTACATAATCTGAAGTGACAAGTTCAGACAAAGAGGCTTTTATTCATTAGAATTTTCAAGTTGTAATTTTCTTTTGATTGTTCGTACATTTATTCATGTCAAACTTCGTTATTTCATCAATTCATTGAATATGTTTGTCTTGAATTATTTCATTCATTGTCACTATACTTAAACTGTGCTTTTACTTCCTGTTTGTGATATTCAACTCTTGGTTAAAAGCTATAAGCTTTTGGAGGGAGGATGACGAAAACGATATCACAGTCTCTACAATATGCTTTTGAACAGACCCTGCTAACGATGTACATGCGTTGTTTCAAATCATAAACAGTGGAGTCATAAGGAAGATAATCCCTACTCAACCCCTTTGAGCCTAAGAAGTAGGAGTTTTTCTTTTCATACAAATTAAACCCTTAATCATAACCTGGGGCAGGGTAGCTTTCTCAGTTAATTCAGAAGTGCATTCAATCGCAAGCTCTATCTCCATACACGACAAATAGTGTAGAAGATGCTCTCCAAAAGATAGTGATGGTTCCACATAATCATTAAGACAAGAAGTCATCATCTCTCAAAAGAAAATCCCGCTAAGTCAAAACATATGAAGGAGACTTAAGAAAAAAACCGGGGCATCCCGCTGGCTGTAATCACAAAAGAAACAGTTCAGGCAAAAGTAGGGATAACGAAAACAAAAAAAGAGGTTACTACAAATCCTCGACAAAAAGAAGATTACAAAAATGACTTCCTTCTCAAAATAAACATTCAATTTCTGAACCATCACCAAGTATCAGAGCAATGATTCCAGAACTCAACTGGGATTCAAAACGCACAATTAACTGAGTTTAGGGCTGAAGAACGTCACGAAGAGCGGTGGGTACAAATAAATTTTGAGCCTTTATCCTTTGTTCCTTAAACCGTGAACCAGACCATGCTACAACCCTTAAAAGTCCTAGATGAAGCATGAGTTAATTCGGAAGCATACTGTTACAAAAGGTATCTTGACTCCTGTAGGACTTGCTACAAATCCTGAGTTGATATCACACTCTTACAAAATTTGTTTGTTTTACTAAAAAATGAATTTTCAAACTTCAAGACAGGCATAAGCTTTGCATTCTTTAAATGAAATTGTTTGCGGATGACTAATTGTTCAAACAGCAGAGAAATTCACACAACGAATATTCAGTGAACAAAGATCCTCTCAATGGACAAAATCACCTCGGACAGAAAAAACATTCTAAATAATAGGCCTTTCATAATCAAGGGGAATGACATTGTGTCTAGTTAACTTGGGGAAGTTAAGCCAATATGCAAAGAGTCTCTCAAAAATGCTGAATAGCCAGGGGAAGATCTCCATTTGAATCACTCGGGGCCTGTTACATTGATCGGGGATTCCGGCAAAAATCACTGTGAAATTTGAACCTTTGGTACCATCAAATTGCTTGTTTGTGCCAGTAGTATCAGATGGTGTCAATATCATGTCTTCGAATATTTCCATGACAGTTCTTAGAAAAGATACCTAGGAAATTCAAGACTATCAAAAACTTGATCAAACATCAGGTGCACCGGACTAACCCCAGAGGAAAACATGCTCCCACATATGAAAGGGCACATGCAATCACATAAACATTTACTGACATTTCTACAACACTTGTTGTCATAGACGGTAACAACTTTCCACATCCTACGAATGCTTACATAGTCAGAAAATACTATGCCTGAAAATGACCCGCTAGGTTGACAGGCCTAGGAAAAATTAAGGGCATCCCGGCAAACCAATAGAGTTTGGGAAAAAAAATAGGGATATATAAGTAAAATTATACACCCGGCAAGTCGAAAACCTGAAAAGGCGGCTTGGGAAAAAAGGGGTAACCTGGTGGATTGAAAACCCGAAAGGATGGTCCAGGAAAAATTTAGGGGTTAAAGCATACAACTATGTCCTGTCATCTCGTCACTTGTCTATTAGTTGAAGACTTATCATCCTGATCAGAATTTACCAAGAACCCCAGGAGTTGGGATGACACTTAAACCATCCACAAAGTCTCCGCAGGTACTTTCTCCAGCAGGTACAGAGGCAGGAGCATCTTACTAAAAAGTCGCCACCATATCCTCAACTTACAAACTAGTGATGTCAGGTGTTCTTGTATCCCCGGTAGAACAGGAATTTCCAACTACTGCTCCGACATCAGGTTTATCCTAGTAAAGTCGTCAAATTTCTCAGGATTCCCCAATAGGATTTCACAAAATCCTCAGGCAGTGCACAGAGCTTTCCTTCCCCAACAGAATTTATTTCTCTAACAATGGAAGATCATCTCCCATCAGTCCAACTTCAATAAAATCTGAAGACCTACATTCTTCATCGCCAGCTGCAATAAGGGATTTATTTTCCCTAATTCAATAGTGTTGCAATAGAACAACTGATACATTCACATATTACATTCGTACATCATTCTACAAACGGCGTAGTATCTGCAGTACAAATGCATACATCCCAATCTCATTTATTTTGAGAACATCATTACACAATGCATTTTCATACATCATGATATTGCATAGAGCTAACGCTTTACCTTTTCAGGAAAGATTGATCAACATATATTTATCATCAACAATTTTCAACAAGTCCAGGATTAGCTCCTAAAACAAAACAAAGTAATTATCTGTGTGACCAAATACAACTTTACACGGGCTCATCATGAAGAAATCTTACACGGGTTTCTTCTGACTTCCAAATACAGCTTTACACGGGCTCAACATGAAGCAATCTTACACGGGTTTCTTCTGACTTCCAAATACAGCTTTACACGAGCTCAACAGGAAGCAATCTTACACGGGTTTCTTATGAGTTTCAAATACAGCTTTACACGGGCTCATCATGAAGCAATCTTACATGGGTTTCTTCTTACTTCCAAATACAGCTTTACACGGGCTCATCATGAAGCAATCTTACACGGGTTTCTTCTGACTTCCAAATACAGCTTTACACGGACTCAACATGAAGAAATCTTACACGGGTTTCTTCTGACTTCCAAATACAACTTTACACGGGCTCATCATGAAGCAATCTTACACGGGTTCCTTCTCCCTCCTTCTGAAGTTTTACACGGACTCATCCTGAGGCAACCCTACCCAGGTTCCTTCTCTTGAATTTCTAGATGCAGTTTTACACGGACTCATCCTGAAGCAACCCTATCCAGGTTCCTTCTCACAATATCCAGATGCAGTTTTACACGGACTCATCCTGAGCCAACCCTACCCAGATTCCTTCTCTTGAATTTCCAGATGAAGTTTTACACGAACTCATCTTGAGGCAACCCTACCCAGTTCCTTCTCTTGAATTTCCAGATGCAGTTTTACACTGACTCATCCTGAAGCAACCATACCCAGGTTCCTTCTCACAATCTCCAGATGCAGTTTTACACTGGCTCATCCTGAGGCAATCCTACCCAGGTTCCTTCTCTTAAATTTCCAGATGCAGTTTTACACGGACTCATCCCGAGGCAACCCTACCCAAGTTCCTTCTCACAATTTCCAAATGCAGTTTTACACTGACTCATCCTGAGGCAACCCTACCCAGGTTCCTTCTTACAATTTCTAGATGCAGTTTTACACTGGCTCATCCTGAGGCAACCCTACACAGGTTCCTTCTCACAATTTCCAGATGTAGTTTTACACATACTCATCCTGAGGCAACCCTACCTAGGTTCCTTCTTACAATTTCCAAATGCAGTTTTACAATGACTCATCCTGAGGAAACCCTACCCAGGTTCCTTCTCACAATTTCCAGATGCAGTTTTACACAGACTCATCCTGAGGCAACCCTACCCAGGGTCTTTCTCACAATTTCCAGATGTAGTTTTACTCGGACTCATCCTGAAGTTGCCCTACTCAGGCTCCCTCTCATATATCTCCTAAAACAGCCCTATTGAGGTTCCTTCTCATACACTTCCAGATGGAGTCTTACCCAGACTCATCCTGAAACAACCCTACACAGGTTTCTTCTGATACATTTCCAAATAGCAGTTAATTTCATTCTCCCCAGCAAATTACTGTGAAGCCTGTATTTCAACCAGAAAACAACAAACTTTCATCTCTCTAATCCAGAGATAACGCTTCAGTAGAGCCATGGACAACTGAAGTTCCTAGACTCTATTCCCTAGAGAGTTTTCCTCAAACAGGAAAACAACATAAATTAACATCCCCCAGTGGACTCCTTCTCAGACAACAGGAACATGAATCCCTATAAAGAGACATTTTATGAAGTCAGCATCTACTCTAGATGGCATCTTTAAGCCCATATCGACGACTCTTTGTCATATTCTATGGATGGCGTCTTTAAGCTTAACTCTGACAACTTTCAGTCATTTTCTCCAAATGGCATCTGTAATCCCATTCTCGACATCATCAACCATCAGTATTACTTCATGCGAGTGCAAATTTCTGGGAACTCTAGTGTTCAATCATCTTCCACCTTCAGATCACGAAAGGCAGACAAGCCAATCTAAATCCTCAAGTTTAAGAAGATTGAGCAGGGTCATATGTTGTACCCCAAAATTTTCCCTCCCATTTTCACACAAGACATACTCCTAGAGGTCCTCAATTGCTCAAGGTTGACCAAGAATTGATCAGACAAATTCTCCTCCTAAGCATTGTCCTTCCAACTAGGGTTTCATTTTTCACCAAGATGTGTGAGCTCCAAAGGTCTCAAATTTATTCCATGGTCCTAATATGTCTTCAAGATTATCCATGACAAATTTCATACCTTGCACTACAAGTTTGCTCAGTCAATTGCTCAAATGCTTGAAAATTAACTATATTAGGTCAAAAGTCAATTGTGGCCTATATACAGTCAAACTTCAAGGTTTTTGGTCAACCTTAACATTTTGAAGTGATATCCATCATTTTATCAAGGTTTGATCATGATTCTTCAAGAAATGCTCCTAATTCATCAAAAGTCAAGAATTGTTAATTAGGATTTCTATAGGAAAAGTCAACCAAACTTTGACCAGGCATGACTTTCACATACATCATCCATTTTTCCCCAACCAAGGCTCATTTTGAAGAGAATTCACTTCCCTAAAACCTTTCTGCATCCCACAAGTTCAAGAGATGCACCATTTGAAAGATACAAGCTTATACATTACATGTCATTTTCAAAAGTCAACAAAAGCCACTTTTTGCCAAGACCTTTTACATCAAGGTAAAATATTCAAATGCAAAATTGATCAAAATAAGGATTTAAGTAGACATCTTGGGCTTTACAAAAAGTCCAAGATCATCATCATGAGATAAAAATTTAGCAAGTTATGGCTTGCCCAAGTTGGGAAAATTTGGGAATTTTCAAGAATTATGCATTGAGCAAATTTGAAGTTTTAAGGCAAGGGCTCAATTTGTTGGACTTCAAGCATCTTCCTAAGTTTGTAGAGGACCTCTAAAATTATTCTTTCCATGCCTTGTATTTGCTAACTATTTTATTCATATTTATTTTAATTTATTTCAAATAAATATAAAATAAAATGTATAAATTAATTGGAAATGGGCTTTGAGCTTTGGGTTGATGTTTTGGATAGCCTAGGCCTATAAAATTTCATGTAAAGGTGTCCACATTCAATCAAATACAAAAAAGGACAGGTTTCCTTGTTTTTGGCTAAAGTTACAAATTTCATTCATGGCTTTGAAACATTTTCTTTAAGGTTGTTTAAATCTTTGTTTTCTTATCTCCTCATTCCTCTCTATATAAACAAGCGTCTAGAAAGCATTTCAACACACCTACATAGCCTAGAGAGAGCTCTACCATTTTTGCAAACTTATCAAAAGCGGTAAAATTTTGAAACCCACTTTGCAGGTACTTTTGGTCCGAACTGGTAATCATACATTGCTCTTGAGGTTCCCAGGGACTTGTTCCAAACATCCTCAAAGCTTGCAAGGTCCCAGATCACCGGATCCAAGCTATCACCATTTTGGTATAATCTCAAATTCGAATCTCTATTTTTATTAATTGTTGAATGTTCTAATGTGGGTATATGAGTTCCTGGATATCCTTAGAGCATGTTAGGGGAATAACATGTAATGCATGACATCTAGAACATGAGATACCATGTACCATCAAGTACTTCCCACACTGGATCCAAGGATGGATCTGGGCTTCAGAATTCGGGCTTAGCGAAATTTCAATTGCACCCCCCATTTTACTTCAGCTGTCAAGCCCAATTTCTTTTCTTTTTTGCTTCATTTAATTATTTCATCTCTTAATCATTTTAATTATAATAATAAAAAACTCACAAAAAATTTAGGGTTAGACTTTTTTAATTAAATAATTAATTTTTTTAATTAATTAAAACTTTAACCTTTTTCTTAATAAAAAATGAATTAGAATTTAAGTCTAATTACTTTCTTTTCATAATAAAAAAACCACAAAAAAGGCTTAGTTTATTTTTCTTAATTTAATTTTCTAAGTAGACTTTAGGATAATTAATTTAATTATTTTTCTTAAATCAAAAACAACAAAAAAGATTTTTCTTATTAGGTTTTAGACGAACTTTCAACCTTTCGCGCGTTATTTATTTTTCGCATCTTTATATTCATGTAACTGCATACTGGATGTAATAATTAATAGGATTTTATTTGCTTTCTTTATTTTCCTTCTCTCAATTTTTGTACATTGTAAATATCCCCTCCCCGAAAGCCATGTAATAGTTTAGATTTACACTTTCTGCACTTTATTTTTTGTATATATAACTGCTAGTAACTAGGCGTGTATGAAAAGACTGAAATCAAACGTTAGCAAACTTAAAAAATAGACAAAAATAGCTGATAATAACACACTTGCACATATACACCTCTAGAGTACCCCCACTTTGGTTTCCTTCAGAAATACAACAGTCATGAGGCAGGAACACTTTACCAAAGACCCATAAATCAAAAGATCATAGTCGCTCGATGACTCTACAATTGCCTTCTCGGTAAATGATCTAGTCCCTAAACAAAATTGTTAAAGCATCTCCACAAGTTGCCTTCATGACTGTAACATCCCTTTCGAATGTCCCTAATACATCCAACGATAGGGCTACCTACTCACTAATAGTAGGATAGCATTGTCTAAAGGATAGGAGGAAAATAATGACCCTTTTCGAGTATAAAAATAGATAGTTGTTAGAAGTTTGCTCAAAAAATATTTTGCACTTACACAAATACTACTTTTCAAAAGAAATTTTCAAAACATCTGCTTTGTTAACACTCTTGAGGACTGATACAAGAGTTAAACGGAAAGCAAATCGCCACACTAAGGCATTTTCTAAATATTTTCAAAACACACAAAGCATAAAGGTTTTTCAAAACGAGCAAACCTCTAAGAGCCCGTAGAAAACTACAGATGGAAAGGGTTCTAACACCTTCTCTTTCCATAATCTACCCCCTTACTCAGAAAATTATCGAAAAGGTCTTTTTTTGTTCTTTTCACCATTTCCTTTGTTGGATAAAAGAAAAGTCGGTGGCGACTCTTTCTTTCTGCATCATTTGCAAACACAAATGCAAAACCAGTATATAACCGTCGATTCTGCCACCGTATCACACTCATCTTCGTCCTCGGCTTGGTAGATCGGATTTTCAAAGTCATAAATGGCAATAGTAGAATTGTTATCAACGGGATCTAGAGTGGATATGGATCTACAATTTATTGTGTGGGTGTGTGTAAGAACACATAGGTATTTGAAAATGATAAAAGTAAAAAGAAAGACAAAGAGCACAAAATTTGAATGCAAAACATCCAATGCTTTATTAAATGAAAATATGTTTATGAAATGACAACCCTCAACAAATGAACTGTTGTGCCCCGGGTAAGACACAAGGTTTAAAGTCATTGTTTAAATTTTACATAACCAATCTTTGAAAGCAATAAAAACAAAAATGTGGCTATTACTCATGACTAAAGGAGATAGATATAATGTCTTCCGCCTTTCAGTTGCTGAGCTCGTTGTCAATGGTAGGAAGATCCAGTTGTCTAGGTTGTAGTCATTGTCTGCATTTTCTCCAGCAGAAACAACATCAATAGCATTCACGCCTTTGTCGTGCTTAGGCATGGGAGAAATAATCATGTTCGGGGTCTCCAGAGGATCGACCTCAATCTCTTTGTTGTCAATCATGTCCTGAATTTTGTTTTTCAGGGCCAAAAAGTTTTGGTATCATGCCCAGGACTGTTGGAATGATAGGCACAATTTGCATTCTAATTATAACAAGGAGAGGAGATGTTGGAGTTCTGAGGAGGCTCCCTCAATGTTATCAACTCTGCTTTCAGTAAATGTTGTAATGCCTGAGATAATGGCATATTGATCTTGGTAAGCTGCCTTCTCGGAGCATCTGACCTATGCTGATTGCACTATTGTTGTTGTTGAATAAACACATGATTAGAAATTAGAACCGCTCCCACAGACTGATTGCGGTTACTTTTAACACGGCCCTTCTGGCCATAAATAACATTGGTATACTTCTTACCACTGAATGTATTTTTTACAACACTTGACGATGCAACCACTTGAATTTTTCTGCTGTTAATACCATTTTCGACTTGTTCCCCAGTTAGAATCACCTCAGTAAAACCAGATGAAGAACTCCCAATCAGATGATTAAAGAATGGACCTGCCAAAGTGCTCATGAACATATTAACCAGCTCCCTATCTGATAAGGGAGGTTGCACTCTTCCGGTCAGATCTATCCACTTTTGGGAATACCCTTTGAACCCTTCATTCAATCCCATAGTCATATTTTGTAATTGCACGCGGGTTGGTGCAAGGTCAGCATTATATTGAAACTGCTTGTAAAAAGAAGCAACCAGGTCTCCCCAAGTACAAATGTTGGTTCCCTCCAGCTGATAGAACCACTCAAGTTGTGTACCAGACAAAGTTTCCTGAAAGAAGTGAACCCATAACTTTCTTTCAGCAGTATGGGGTTAGATCTTCCGAACATAGGACCTAAGGTGAAGTTTGGGACAAGAAACACCATCATATTTAGAGAAAGCGAGGACTTTGAACCTGTAAGGGATAACTAAACCCTGGATAAGACCCAACTCTTCAAAATCCAATCCAGGCACTTTCTGGATTTCCATGGCCTTGAGGCAATCTTCCAACTGTTTGTGTCTATCATCCACAGAAGGATATTGTTCATCAGAATAGTCTTCATCCTCAGGAATTTTCCCAGAACCTTGATTGCTTCCACCTCCATCCTTAACACTTCTATCGTCTTACTCCTAATTGTCATATTCATCAGAGGAAATATCAGCAGTTTGAATTGGTTTAGCGGGACCTTTGAATCTTCTCCCCATATTGAGTATAACAATTGGCTTCTGAGTCTTCTTCTTTTTGGAGATGAGCGCCATCATCTATTTCTTCCTCTGGGCTAAGTTCAAGAGTGTTTCCTGGAATTAGGTATTATGTGCTTGGAGTTCCTTGACAGTATGTTCTAGAGCCATCTTTTACTGAAATAAACAACAAGAAGATGAGAAAACCTTTATTGGAACACTTGTGATGTAATGATGCATGATATGTGGATGCAATGTTTTCAAGGATCTCGCGGGATAAACAAAAATGAAATGTTAGAAGTTGAATCTGGCTGCAGCTTTGACTCAAGAAATTCTTGCCGTTGAATGTCCTTCTATGAGAATCAAGCTCACCATGTCAAGTGGGTCCCACCTTTGACTCAAGATAATGTACTTCGGTCTTTGACGACATTTGCTAGAGGAAAATAAATCCTCTTTCCCCTTGCTAGATGTCGGTTCATGATACCTTGACGGTATTTGGTTAGAGGAAAATAAATCCTCTTTCCCCTTGCTAGACGTATGGTTCATAATAAACCTGCATGACAGGCCTTTAAGATCCTTGAAATGGTTAAGAAAATGTTATGGTATGATGTCTTGATGTCATGCTCAAATAAATAATCAAACACAAGCAAAGTACGCAAAGGCCTTAGGTTTAAGGCTTGCATGGGTTTTGTAGGTAAGTACCTGTAACGCGGTGGGAGAACTGAGTTGGTTGTTTTGCGTTTTGATTGAAAATGTTGCATTTTAGCAAGATTTGCCACCGACTTTTCTTTTATCCAAAAGGAAAGGCTGAAAAGAACAGGAAATACCTTTGAGATTATTTCTTGAGTTCAGGGGGTAGATTATGAAAAGTGCAGGTGCTAGCACCCTTTTCATCCATGGTTTTCCATGGGCTCTTAGTTACATTCTAGATCACTTGCTTTTGTTTGAAAATGTGCTTTGTGTGGTTTTTTGAAAGTATTTTGTAAAGATGCCATCGTTTAGGCAAACTTTGTAATGATTCTCGTTAGTAAGAATGTATACAAAGTGTTTTGATCTTTTGAAAATGTTTTCAAGTTTGAAAGATGTTTTTGAAAGTGTTGGTGTTTGTTTTGAAAAATAGCAAGGATGTTTTTGTTTTGAAATTGAGCAAGCAACTAGGAACATTCTACCTACTCAAATGTATTTCATGTTCATTTCCTCTTTCCTTTGACATTGTTATCTTACCATTGATTTGGTAAGTAACCCTATCTTTGGACGTAAAAAAGGGATGGGCGTGGGTCATCGTATGGCCATGATTAGCAATGATGTAAGATATCTTAGCATTTTCTTTAGGGACTAAGATCATTTTGAAAGGCAACATGGATAGCGTGATCGAGGGACTATGATCTCTTATTTGCTTGTTTTTGCTAAGATACCTCACATGCATAATATGGCCATTTTTGTAAGGCAACCAAGTGGATTTACCTTAAGGGTGTTTGTGTGCAAGTGTATTGGTTTACATGTTTGATTTGTCTTGATTAGGTTTTTCTATTTGCTGGTTTTAATCTTTCCATACAAAACCCTAATTACTAGCATTTGTATATGAAACATTTAAATTGCAGAAAATAAAAATACTAAGCGATTACATCATTTGGGGAGGGGTGTTTAAATTACAAATGGGAATTACAAGAAGTTAAATCTAAATAAATTATTACAACCATATTGAATTTGAATAAATGTAACAATAAAGATAAAAATGTAAGAATATAAAAGGTAAGAAGAAATGTGATTTTAGTTTGTTTTTTCATGAAAAGGGTTTTTGACTTAATTAATTAAAACAATATAATTAACTAAAAAAAATAAGATTAAGTTAGTAAAATAATTTAATTTAAAGAAAACAAGTTTTTTTAGGGTTTTTGTGGATTTAATTAAATTAGTAAATAAATATAATTAAATAAAAGTCCTAAATTCTAAATTGATTTTAATTTACAATAAAAATAATATAATATAATGATCAAAATTAAATTATTTAAGTATTTTAAAAAATGGTAAATTAAATTATTTAAAGGAAATGTTTTTGTTCTTTTGTTTTTTGTGAAGAAAAAAATAAACTAAATAAATATAAGTAATAAAATATAAATGTTTTTTGGATTTTTTATTAATGAAAATAATAATAATAATAATAATATTAATAATAATATTAATAATAAAGAAAAGGTAAAATGAAAATAAAATAGAAAAGAAAGAAAATAGAATAATAAAGAAAAATAAATGGGCCAGGGGTGTAAACAACAAGGCAGGGGGTAAAAAAATAGCAAAAAAGTTAGGCCCAAACATTTGGAGGCCCAGACGCAGCAAGAGTAAAAAAAAAGGTAAGGAAATGTGAAAAAGCAAAAGGCAGGGCGCTGAGGTTCGAACCCATGACCTCTTGATTACCAGCACGCTGCCTTACTACTGGGGTGACTATACATCGGTTAATATAACTGAAATGATAAATATATAATACAAAACAAGTTATGAATACACTTCATCTTCAACCTCCAGCTAGACCACCTGTAACTTCACCATTTCTCAATAAAATTGGAAAATATAAACATAAAAGTTGTTCCATTTTTTCATATGAATCCAACCATATAAATATCATAAACTATAAATCAAAGATGAATCAGAATTTTTGAAAGTACCAAATCCTGACCTAATTATTTTCAGAGGTTCAAATTCAAAATTCTAACTACTCAAGCAACAATAATGAAATCTAAGGATATGGTTAGCTTCAGGACAACGATATCTACATTTATTATATCCAAATAAACCATTAATGATGCTTGTATGAAGAGTTCAAAAGTCATAAAACTCACCTTGCAAGAGGGTATCGTGTTTTGAGTTTGATCAGCTTTTGATGAGTTCCAGTGATTGGGTTAGCTTCCTCACGTTCCCAGGAAGCTAATGTGATGCTTGGCTTGAGCTGAAAGTGGCTGAGGAGTTCTGGAGAAGTCAAGGTGCAAGGTGTTGTTTTTGAAAATGGTGGATGGTGATAGAGGTGTTACAGTCGTGTTCCAGGTGTTGGAATTGTTTGTATATGTTATTTAGAAGCTTTTGAAAGTAAAAGGCCAAGAAACGCACGAGCAAATTTGGAGATTGGATTTAAAACTCAGAAATGGCATGTTTTGAGATGTTTTTGGTGGTTATGTGTCTTAGGAGGTTTCAGGGCTTGAGCATGCGTCCCTTTTCTTGAAAATGACTTGTGTTTATGTATGGAAAAGGTTTGGATACTTGAGGTGGTCAGAAGCACAAGACACATGTTTTTGATTCTTGGCTTGTTTTTGAAGTAAGGTTGACAAACATGGTTTCAATGCATAGTACAAAGCTATCTAGAGTGGTTACCAACTTTAAACAAACTCATCTAACTTTGTAGAGGAAGTTTGTGCAGAAGGAACAAGTGCAAAGCTCAATGCAAGTTGACTTTGCATAAAGCTTGCTTTATGTAAATGGCAATGGTGCCTTTGTGCCATTAATGGAAAATTAACTTGGATAAAGTTTGAATCAAGTGGATAATAGCTCAAAAGCAAGTGTAATATTATGATAATAGAGAGATCTTGAGGTTTAGAGGCCTGCAAAGCAAGATTGTGCAGCATAGGTTTGAGATTTGAATTTTGTTCATCACAAAATTTGCCTTGTAAAATAACTTGAAACCCCAACTTCTGACCTTCGTTCTCCTTGCTCACAAATGATCTCAAGGAGTTCTTGGAAATTGTGGAAAGCTTGTAATGTGCTATACAAACTCTATTTGAATCACTTTTGCAAAATCCAAATGGAACTATGTGAAACTTGGGTCAGAAGTTAGGTCAAAATCCTGACCTAAAATGTTCAAAATTTCACTAAGTGTTTTAGTTTCATGACCATGACTTCATGGATTAATAACTTGAGATCCAAGAATTTCTAGGAGAAGTTGTGTAAATCAATGTTGTAGATTTCTTTTGAATCATCTTGCATCATGCTGAAAAATTGGCTCAAAGTTGTGAAAAAATATGAAGTCTTCAACACTTAGAAAAATTTCTAAGTTTGAAAACTTTGACTTTTCAAAATGAAATATTGAATTTTTGATTTATTGATGAACAAGTTTCATATATTTATATTTATTGATGAATTGTGATCTTTGACACTTGATTTTGATCAAAAAGTCAAAGTTTGACTTTTCAGTATACAATTGACTTTTGATCAGTTGACTGAAAATCAACTATCAATCTAATTGATCTTGAGCAATGTTTTGAGTCATGCCATTAGGTTAAAATGATGCAATTGAACTATTGAGATCATGCCTCAAACCAATTAACCATTTGCTAGGTCAAAAATCAAAAATTGCCCTTTCTCAGTCAAAACCCTAATTTTGACCATTTTGCCCTTTTGATGATTTGATCAAATTTATTGAGGAATTATGGTCCAAACTTGATCAATTGATACATATGAGTTTATAACTTTGATGTGGATAAAAAATTATGAAGTTTTACTGTAAACTGGTCACAGTTGAATTTTTCCCTAATACAGTTGATTTTTAGGTCAAGTGCTCAATTGACTGAGAAAAAATGTGATCCAAGGCTTGAAACTTGATATGAGTAATCTTGGGGGTCCATAATGATCCATGAAATTCATATGAGGCATTGAGAGTTCAATTATCCTTGTGCAATCTCAAACCCTAATTTCAATCATCAGTGTTTAAGGAGGTGTCTTGAGCTGATCAACCCTTGTGCAATCTTGGACCAAAGGAGATCTTGTGAGAAAATATTTGGTAAATGAGAGGGAAAATTTTTGGGGTACAACATCTGCCCCTGTTCAATCTTCTTAAAACTGAAGAGTTAGATTAGCGGATCCGCCATTCGTGACTTGAAGGTGGAAGATGATTGGACACTAAAGTGCCCAGAAATTTGCACTCGAAGATGGATTGTGAATGAGCTTATAGATGCCATTTGGAGGAATGGTAGATATTTGCCGGAGATGGGCTTGTAGATGCCATCCAAAGGTGACTGTTGACAGAGAATGTACTAAGTCTGAACTTGATTTCAACTGGAAAAGAATCAGAATAAATCTTTGGAGCGACTTATCTGAACCAGAAGAAATCTTGTATGTTGTTTGACCGGGAAGAATCAGAATAAATAGTTGAGGGATTTATACCGAACCGGAAGTGTTCTTTTTGGAAAGTATCAGGATAAAACTTTGAGGGGTTTAAACTCAACCAAAATAAAATTTGAATGTTCTTTAATTAGAAAGAATCAGAGTAAATCTTTGAGTGATTTATCTGAACCAGAGAAAGTGCCTGCGGGAAAGAATCAGAATAAATCGTTGAGAGACTTATCTGAACCTGAAATGTTCCTTTGGAAAGTATCAGGATAAACTGTTGAGGGGTTTAAACTGAACCAAAAGAGGTCTTGAATATTCTCTAATTGGAAAGAATAAGAGTAAATCTTTGTGTGATTTATCTGAGCCAGAGAAAGCGTCTGCAGGAAAGAATCAGAATAAATCATTGAGAGACTTATCTGAACCCGAAATATTCCTTTGGAAATTATCAGGATAAACCGTTGAGGGGTTTAAACAGAACCAAAAGAGGTCTTGAATATTCTTTAACTGGAAAGGACCAGAGTAAATCTTTGTGTGATTTATATAAACCAGGGAAAGCGTCTGCGAGAAAGAATCAGAATAAATCATTGAGGGATTTAAGCTGAACCGATAGGAGTTTGAAAGAAACATCTGTTGTATAGACGGTTGACCAATCCTTTCTTGGGAATTGATCTATAATTGACTTTTAAAAAATTTGATGATAATTTTCTGTTGATTGATCTTTCCTGAAAAGATGAAAGATTAGTTGCATGCAATGTCATGATGTATGAAATGCATGGTGCGATGATGTTCTCAAAATAAATGAGATTGTGTCATATGTACTTGTGTTGTCAATGTTATGACGTATGGATGCAATGTATGGACACGTTAACTGTTATGCCGCAGTGTTTCTGGGGAAGACAAATCCTCGACTACTGCTGGGTTTGAAGGGTGTAAGTCTTCATATTTTGAAGTTGTTGATGAGTTGATGAGCTTCCATTTGTTAGAGAAAAAAACTCCGTTATGTAAAGGAAATTCCGTGTATTGCTTGTGAAATCCTGTTGGGGAATCTTGAGAAATTGGGCGACTTTTAATGGGGAGTGATAACTGGATGTTTTATTCCTCCGGGGATGTGAGAGAGCTTGATATCATTAAGCTGCACACTGTGGGGGATTTTATGGAGTAGTCTAAAGATATTATCCTATTTCTTAAAGCCATTAGTGATTGTCTTTCTATTTTATGTTCCTTTTTTTGTTCATTTGTGAACAGTAGTCACGTTCAAATGCATATGTTCAAAAATAAATCATTGGACGTTTTCGCAAACAAAACACGGAAAAAGAAAAAAACAGATAGTTTTGCACTTTCAAAGGGATATCTTTGTATTAACTTGAATAAGTATTTTTGTACAATGAGACGAACATTCTATTAAGATAACGTCGTCGTAGAAAAATGAAAATTTGATACAAAGAAAAGATAGCTATATGAAATAATCCCATGGGGTTCCCATTCTGATATAGCCTTCGTGTCTCTGAGCGTCTTGTCCACTTATTGCCTTGTCCGAAGTTGATTAGATTGATTAGACCCGTTGAGTTTGTCAGTCGATGCTAAAGGTTGTCTGTAAGGTGATCCAACGGGACATAGTCATACACTTTAATTCCCTAACTTTTGCCTGGACCGCCCTTTCGGGTTTTCAATCCACCGGGATACCCTTTTTTTCCTAAGCCGCCCTTTCAGGTTTTCAACTTGCCGGGTGTACATATTTTTTGTTTTATCCCTAATTTTTTTCCCGAACCTTTTTTGTTCGTCGGGATGCCCTTGTTTTGCCTGGGTGTGTCAACCTAGTGGGTCTCTTATGCGTAGTATCTTTTGACTATGTCCGTGTTCACAGGGTGCGGAAGGTCGTCGCCATCCATAGTGGTTAAGATCATTGCTCCACCAGAGAATATGCTTTTGATCACAAACGGTCCTTCGTATGTACGAGTCCATTTTCCCCTGGGATCACCTTGTGGTAATATGATACACTTGATTACCAAGTCACCAACCTGATATACCTGACGCCTGACCTTCTTATTAAATGCCTTGATCATACGTTTTTGGTACATCTGGCCATGACAGGAAGCCGTAAGCCTCTTCTCATCAATTAGGTTCAACTGGTCAAGTCGAGTTTGGATCCATTCATCATCATTCAGCCCTGCATCCTTTATGATTCTCAGAGAAGGTATTTGGACTTTAATTGGTAGAACAACTTCCATGCCGTATACCAAAGAGAAAGGAGTTTCCCCTGTTGATGTGCGTGTCGTGGTACGATAACCGTAGAGAGCGAATGGTAGCATCTCATGCCAATCCGTGTAGGTTACTGTCATTTTTTGTATGGTCTTCTTGATGTTCTTATTTGTGGCTTCGATAGCGCCATTCATCTTTGGCCAGTAAGGGGAAGAATTATGGTATTAGATCTTGAATTGCGCGCATAGTGTAGTGATCATAGTATTGTTGAGATTCGTACCATTTTCTGTGATTATTCTCTCTGGGATTTCGTACCGACATGTGAGATTCTGTTTGATCAAACGGGCCACGACATTCTTGGTAACGGAAGCGAAAGAAGTTGCCTCAACCCACTTCGTGAAATAGTCAATGGCCACCAAGATGAAGCGGTGTCCATTAGAAGCTATAGGTTTGATTTCTCCAATCATATCGTTGCCCCATGTCGCGAATGGCTAGGGAGAAGTCAGGACGTTTAAAGGAACTGGAGGCACATGCACTTTGTCAGCGTAGATCTGACACTTGTGGCAGGTTCATGAATGCTGATAGCAATCTGCTTCCATGGTAGACCAGTAATACCCTGCCCGTAGGATCTTCTTATCCATCGTATGCCCACTGGAATAGGTTCCAAAAGTGCCTTCATGTAGATCAGTCATGATCTTTTTTGCCTCAACCTTGTCTACGCAACAAAGTAAAACAGAGTCATGGTTGTGCTTGTAGAGAATTCCATTACTAAGGAAGAACTTAGAAAAGAATCTCCTTAAGAATTCTTATCATTGACTGAAGCTCCTTCCTGATACTCTTGAGCCTCGAGATACCTCTTGACTTCATGGAACCAAGGTTGGTCCACTACTTCTTCAGTATTGATCTCGTGATAGTAAGCTAGTTCATCCATCCGTTCAATGGTGATCTGGGGAGCCTCGTTACCCCACTTGAGTTTAAACATGGATGACATTGTGGCTAGCGCATCTGCTAGTTGATTTTCCTCTCGTAGAAAATGCTCAAAGCTAATTTCCTCGAAATGTGGGATTGATGTCAATACATGTTCTTTATAGGGGATGAGGTTGGGGTGCTTCGTATCCCCTTCTCCTTTGATATGGCTGATGACTAAGGCCGAGTCTCTGAATACACTTAAGGACTTGATTCCCAAATCTATGGCAGCTTTGAGACCAAAAATACACGCTTCATATTCTGCCATGTTATTTGTACAATTAAAGCAAAGTCTTGCAGTGAAGGGAGTATGACATCCTTCAGGGGATATGATTACATCTCCTATGCCATTGCCGAGTGCATTGGATGCCCCATCAAAAACCAGGGTCCATCGGGATCCTTATTCAGGTTCATCATATGGTCTGAGTTCTTCACAGTTGTTTACCATCATGATGTCTTCATTTGGGAATTCAAATTTCATGGACTGGTAGTCATCCACAGCTTGATGAGCAAGGTGATCGGCTAGTACACTGACCTTTATTGCTTTTTGGGTAGTGTACTGAATGTCGTATTCTGTCAGGATCATCTGCCATCTTGCTATTCTCCCAGAGAGGGTAGGCTTCTCGAATATGTATTTTATTGGATCCATCTTAGATATCAATAAGGTAGTATGGGTCAACATATACTGTCTTAGCCAGCGAGCAGCCCATGCCAGAGCGTAGCAAGTTTTCTCGAGCAGTGAATATCTTGTTTCACAGTCGGTAAACTTTTTGCTGAGGTAGTAAATAGCATGCTCTTTTCGGCCAGACTCGACATGCTGCCCCAACACACACCCCATTGAATTTTCCAAGACAGTTAGATACATGATCAAGGGTCTTCCCTCGACTGGAGGCATCAAAACAGGAGGCTCTTGTAGGTACTCTTTGATCTTGTCGAAGGCAGCTTGGCATTCATCATTCCATTTGACTACTTGATCTTTCTTCGGTAATTTGAAGATTGGTTCACAAGTATCGATCAAGTGAGAAATGAACCTGGCAATGTAGTTTAGCCATCCTAAGAATCCTATGACTTTCTTTTCGGTGCGAGGAGCGGAAATTTCTTGTATTGCTTTCACCTTGGCAGGATCCACTTTAATACCTTTACCGCTAACGACGAAGCCTAGGAGTTTACTGGACCTCACCCCAAATGTGCATTTATTCGGGTTCAGCCTTAGCTTGTATTTCTTTAACCTCTCAAACAGTTTCTATAAATGGTCAAGATGTTCCTCTTCAGTTTGAGATCTGGCTATCATGTCGTCCATATAGACCTCTATTTCGTGATGTATCATGTCATGAAATAGAGCTACCATGGTACGCTGATAGGTTGCCCCAGCGTTCTTCAACCCGAATGGCATAACCTTGTAACAAAATGTGCCCCACTGTATGATGAAGGTCGTTTTCTCCATGTCCTCAGGTGCCATTTTGATCTGGTTGTAACCTGAGAAACCATCCATGAATGAGAACACTTTATGTTGTGCGGAATTGTCAACCCGAATATCGATGTGTGGAAGTGGGAAATCATCCTTAGGGCTTGCCCTATTCAAATCTCTGTAGTCCACGCACATGCGTACTTTGCCATCCTTTTTAGGCACTGGAACAACATTGGCGACCCATTGTAGATAAGAGGTAACGGCTAAGAATCCGGTGTTGAATTGTTTCATGACCTCAACCTTGATCTTCTCTGACATGTCTAGCCGCATGCGACGGACTTTCTGTTTTACTGGAGGGAAGTCTTATTTTGTCGGTAGACGATGGACCACGACATCCGCATCAAGTCTTGGCATGTTTTCGTACGACCAGGCAAAGACCTCAACATATTCATGTAGTAACTGAATTAAGCGCTTCTTGACACTGGGTTCCAGATTGGCTCCTATCTTGACTTCTTTCTTGTCCTCTTCGGTACTTAAGTGTTGTACCCCAAAATTTTCCCTCTCATTTATCAAGACTTTTTTTTCACAAGACTTCTTAGACTCAAGACAAAATTAGGGTTTGGACAGCTCAAGACATCTCATCTTGCACTGTTAACCCAAAATTAGGGTTTGAGTTTGCACAAGGACTTTTGGACCATCAATGCTTCATGTGACTTTCATACATCATTTTGGACCCTTAAGATTTCTCATGTTAAGTTTCAAGCCTTGAACCACATTTTTGATCAGTCAATTGGACAGTTGACCTAAAAATCAGCTGTATTGGGGAAAAAGTCAACCATGGCCAATTTACAGTCAAACTTCATAATTTTTTATCTAATCAACATTTTAGACTCATATGTACCATTTGATCAAGTTTGGATCACAACTCCTCAAGAAATTTGATCAAATCATCAAAAGGGCAAAATGGTCAAAATTAGGGTTTTTGATTGAGAAAGGGCAATTTCTGATTTTTAAGCTAGCCAATGACCAATTGAGTTCAAGCATGATTTCAAGGATTCAATGGCATCATCTTGACCTAATTACATGGTTCAAAAGATCTCAAGTTCATTGGATTGACAGATGAATTCTACAGTCAACTGATCAAAAGTCAACTATACACTGAAAAGTCAAACTTTGACTTTTTGGTCAAAATCAAGTACCAAGGGTCATAGTTCATCAAGATATGTCAAAATGTGAAAGTTGTTCACCAAGAAAACCAATTTTGAAAATTAGGATTTTGAATTTGAAAATTTTCATAACTTAGAATTTTTCTAAGTATGAAAATTTTCTTATTTCTTTCCAACTTTTCACCACTTTTTCACCATGATGCATTTTGATTCAAGAAAAGTTCCCAACATGAAAGTTGTATTCCTCCATGAAATCTACAACTTTTCTTAACAAACTTTTCCCAAAAGATGCTTGGATCTCAAGTTATGAATTTGTGAATATAGGTCCATGAACCAAATAACTTAGAGAAATTTTGCCCTAATTTAGGCAGGTTTTGGACCCAACTTCATGGACATTTTTCACCTAGTTCCAAGAGGTATCTCAAACTGCATTTCAAATATGGATTATATAGCACATTGCAAGCTTTCCAAAATGTCCAAGAACTCTCCAAGATCATTTTTGAGTAGGGAGAATCGAAGAAGGGAAGTTCGCATTTTCTCACTTTTGTTCAAGCCATTTTTCACATAACATCAAGTTGCAAATCAAATCTATGCTGGTTGTATCTTGCTTTACAGGTCCTAAGCTTTCTATACACTCCATAATTAAATGCAAACTCAGAAGCTAAAGCCTTTATCTTTGCTTTTGAAGCTTTACACAAAGTGTATTTCCATTTTTGGCCAAAAGGTTACAATGCCATTTTCATAAAGGGCAACTTTTGCAACTTTGTCAATCTTGAGCGTTGAACCTGTCCCTTTGGTACAAACAAATTCTACAGGTCTCAAGCAATGTGTACCAACTCTTATCAGGCCTCAATCAAGCAAGGACAAGCATGTGAGATTGGTCACTTCTCTTTACTTCAAATGCAAGAAAAGTTGCAAAAGGTGCTAGAGCTTGCACAACTAGTAAGGGCTGACTTTGTATCCCTTCTCTACATATTCACAAACTTATCACAAGGCATAGCACGATTTTCTTGGACCTAAAACACTCTGAAACTCAAAAAACACCAAAATTCTGCTATAACACACAGTTTCTGTAAAACCATATCCAACTCTCATTTGGCTCGTGCGTTTTGTGTTTAAACACTTCAAGCATCTCATACACATCATACCAAAGCAATCTAAGCCATCACCCTGGTTTTGTAACCCCTGTTTCAGCATCCACCATTTTCACTTTGGAAGCTTGCAGTTGGACTTGGTCAGAGAGTTTCAACCATCCTCAAAGCAAGCTAAGCATTGGAATAGGTTCAGGGAAGTTCAAGGAAGCTTAAACAATCACCAGGCCTCCATTAAAGTCCCTACATTGTCCTACACAAATCCAGCTGAAGGAGGTAATTTCTTAAACTCTATCTCTCTGAATAGGCAACTTCAAGCCACGATTTGTGAAGAAAAAATGTAGCCCTTATCATAACGAAATTGTACATATCCATACTTTTCATTTATATTACTTGTGCTAATAGAATTTGAAGATTGAAAATGATGAAAAAGTTAGGTCACAAATTAGGGATTCAAAAATTCTCTCTGATCTTTAAGAGTTAGGTCACATAATTTATATGGTTAGAATCGTGAGCTCAAATACCACATTTTTCATGTTATGAGTTTTTGTTTTTGTGCAAGCATTAGAGAGATACATATTTTTACATGAAGCGCGCGCATGGATCCTGACCAAGGACAGGGACAAAGTGTTCTGGGCATTTTGGCGCCTTGGGCTTTATGGTTTTGCTATTTGAACCCCCCCTGACTTATTATTTGCACCCCCTGACTAGTTTTGTATATTTTTTCATATTTTTTTTCATATTTTTACTTTTATTGCTTTTATTTATTTTTTCTTAATAATAAAAATCCTAAAAATAATTTCTTTATTTTTTTTGAATTTTTATTTTATTTTATTTATTATTTTTTACATAAGAATTAATTAATTTGATTAAAATAGAACTTATCTTCTTAAATAGTTTGTAAATAATTTAAAAATACTTAATATTTTTTATTATACTATTTATACTCATAAATACTTATTTTTATACATATTTAATTTTTAATATTTACATATAATATTATTTATTATATTTCTTATACAAAAAATGTACAAAATAATAATATGAAGCATTATTTTCTTTGAACAAAAATTAGGGTTTCACCCCTCAAAAAATAATATTATTTTTTCGATATTTTTTTTAGGGTTTAAATTAAATCATTTTCTCATACAAAAAACCAAATATAAAACTTCTTTTTACATGAACACATTGCATTGAATTTCAAATACTTGTATTATTTATTTAATTCGCGCGTATTCGATTGGGTTGTAATAATATTTTTAGGTTTATATTTGTGCAAAATCCCTATTCAAAACTTGTATCCCCCTTCCCATAATAATTGTTGTAATAGCTTAGTTTATTTTACACAATTTATCGCTTTATATACTATGATTAGTAATTAGGGTTTGCATGACAAGAACAAAAAACAAAACAAATAGAAAAACCCTAATCCAAGACAAATCAAAAGCATGAAAAATGACACACTTTGCACACAAGCACCCTTAGGGTTTCTCCCACTTGGTTGCCTAAAATAAAATGGCCATGTTACGCATGCGAAGTACCTTGGCAAAACAAAACAAATATAAGATCATAGTCCCTCGATGACGCTATTCAAAGGTTGCCTAAACAAAATGATCTTGGTCCCTCAAAAATGCTAAGATACTTGGCAACATTGCTATCATGGTCATACGATGACCCACGCCCGTCCAGTTTACATCCAAAGATAGGGTTGCTTACCAAATCAATGGTAAGTCAACAATGTCAAAGGAATAAAAATGCACAAGAAAGACATTTGAGTAGGTAGATGGCTTCTAAGTTACTTGCTCCTTTTCAAACAATCCTTGCTATTTTCAAAAACAAACACACACATTTCAAAACATCTTACAAAACATTGAAAACATTTTCAAAAGAAAAACATCTTTGTATACATTCTTACCAACGAGAATCATTACAAAGATCGCCTAAATGATGGCCTCTTTTACAAAATACTTTCAAAATCACACCAAACACCATTTCAACAAAGAAAAGCAAGTGATCTAAGCAAGTAACTAAGAGCCCATGGAAAACCATGGATGAAAAGGGTGCTAGCACCTTCCCTTTTCATAATCTACCCCCCGAAATCAAGAAAACATCTCAAAGGTCTTTCCTGTGCTTTTTTACCTTTCCTTTTGGATAAAAGAAAAGTCGGTGGCGACTCTTGCTAACCGCGAAATTTTCACGCAAAACCTCAAGTCAGTTCTCCCACCGTATCACAGAACTGGCGAGTATACTGGGGAAAATTCTAAAAGTGGAGTTACCTTAGGGTTTAGATCACATTTATTTGCTTACCTTGTTTGATTTGTTTGCTTTACATTTTGGTTCTATTGTTTGGGTTTGAATCCTCCACCCGGATTTGGGAAACATTATAGGTAAATAGCAATACGTTGTGGAAACTGTGTGGGGTATACCGACACGGTCTAAGCAATAGCTATGCTAGTGTGACATATTTGTGGGTACCAGTAGCCTTTGAGTTAATCAAAGAGAATACGGGGTTGCTAAGTGATGTCATGAAGCACTAATGAGCGTCTAGAACCCTTTACTTGACCAACTTAGCCTTTTAGGATGTAGTGAGATGATCGGCTTTGGTGCAGTCCAAAGTTTGTAGATACTTGATACTACACTCATTGAGGGTTGGTTTCTTGGAATATTTCGGTTGCCAGTAAAGAGGCTTGAACTGAAACAATGAACAAGGAAACAATCCAGTGATATTGAGCTCCTTAGAACCCGATTACTATTACTAGGACATGTTGAGCCAACTAAACTTCAAGAGGGTACTTACCTATGAAACCCCATGCAAGCCTAAACTAGGAACTTGTGTGATTTGCTTGTACATATATACTTGTGCATAACATCATGGACATCATGAAGCATCATTTGCATCCACTAACCATTTCAAGGATTTTGGAATTTCATCTTTGTTCTTGTTTTGTAGGATATGGATTCACTTCGCAGGAAAACTATCCAAGTCAACCTTGTAAGAATTCCTCCATAACTCAAGGAGCTAGCTTCAAGGATTTCTGAGAACTCTCCATTCACCGAGAGACATGGTCGTCTACTCAACTTAGTCACTTCCAACACATAGGAAGACATGATGAAAGTTCTCTTCCAGTTCTTTGATCCTTTGCATCACTGCTTCATATTTCCTGACTACCAGCTTGTGCCTACTTTGGAAGAATTCTCTCAACGCTTGAAGATTCCCATTCTCAATCAACTACCCTTCAACAGTATGGAAAGAGATCCAAATCCAGAAGAGATTGCTCAAGCCCTGCACTTGCACTCATCTGATGTCACAACCCATTGGGAAACTAGAAGTGGTGTCAAAGGCTTCTTGGCAAAGTTTTTGTTTGAGAAGGCCCAAAGCTCTTGGAACTCCTTGGACTTGCAAGCTTTTGAGAAGATTGTGGCTCTTCTTATCTATGGGATGGTCTTGTTTCCTAACCCTGACCAACTCATAGATGTGAGTGCTGTCAAAATCTTCATGTCACGCAATCCGGTGCCTACTTTGCTTAGAGATATCTTACACTCTTTTCACACTCGTACAATGAGGAAAAGAGGTGTTCTTATGTGTTGCACTCCTCTCCTGGAAAGATGGTTTATTTCTCATCTTCCCCAATCAGTCTTAAAGAATGAGCAAGATTTGAGGTGGTCACAAAGGTTGATGACACTTAAACATTCAGATATTCATTGGTGTTCTCGATCCAAAGAGAATGTTATCATTGTCGACCGTTGTGGGGAATTCCCTAATGTCCCTCTACTTGGCATTAGGGGAGGCATCACCTACAACCCATGCTTGGCTCTAAGACAGTTTGGTTATGCCCGAAGGGATGGCCCACATGATATGCTGATTCAAGGCTTGGTTTTCGACTACGACAACGACGATCAAGGTCTTCGCTAGAGATTCATCAGAGCTTGAAGGATGCTAAATAAGGTGGATAGCAAGACTTTGGGACACAAGAATTCCATCCCTCTTGAGCCTTGCCTCAAGTGGGTACGAACCCGCGCTCAAAGTCTTATGATGCCTTACCCCTCCATTATCCCAGTGATTATTGAGCCTGTTAAGGAGGGAGAGGTTCCATGCACCATCCTACATCCTGACATACCTACATCACTCGAAGACCTACAAAGGGGTTGGATACAGCTCAAGGAAGAACGTGATACTTTCGAAGCCCAATTCTACGCAAGCAAGAAGAAGGTTTTGGAACTCACTCGGCTACTTCATGAAGAGCAGACTCTCAATACCTACATTGCACCAAAGAGGATGCGCAATGTCTTTTTATCTTAGAATTTGTATTATTTTTCCCTAGGGGCATTGATGTACTCAAATTCTATTTTATTAATATAACGTGTGTTCCTTTTTGTTTGAAACAAATTTGAATTTTCAAATCCTTGAAAACATTGCATGGATACATATCATTCATCATGAGCATAAATAGGTCTTTGCAACAAGTTTCCTCATCCCTCTACTGTTTATTTCAGAAGATGGATCTCGAACAAACCGTTAAAGACCTTCAAGCTCAAAATACACAATTTCAACAGTTACTCTTGACCTTAGCCAAGGGGCAGGAGGAGCTAAAGACTCTGCTAGAAAAATAAAAAGAGAAAAAGAAGAAGAAGCCAACTGGTGTGGTTATCATGGGCAGAAGGTTTCAGGGACAAGCCAGAAGGACCTTAGATTTTCCAACAACATCTGATGAAGTGGAAAGAAAAGGAAAAGAAACGGAAGTACAATCAGATTCTGAAGCAGAAGAAGAGGAATAAGAGGACTACTCTGAACAACAATACCCTCCGGCTGATGTCAAATACAAACACCTGGAAGAGCGTCTAACTGCTATGGAAATACAGAGAGTATCGAGTCTGGATTTTGAGGAGTTAGGGTTGGTATCAGGAATTGTAATCCCGCCAAAGTTTAAAGTGTCATTATTCGCCAAGTATGATGGGGTGTCTTTTCCTAAGATGCACCTCCGCTCATATGTCAGGAAGATTCAGTCGCATTCTGCTGACAAAGACTTGTGGGTCCACTTTTTTCAAGACAATTTATCAGGAACGCAGCTTGATTGGTTCTATCAGTTGGAGAGGGCCGATGTTCACAATTGGGAAGACCTTGCAGCAGCCTTCTATAAACAGTATCAATAAAACGCTGATTTGGCACCAACCCGTACTCAACTCCAGAGTATGGCTATGGTATCAAATGAGGGCTTTAAAGACTACGCACAAAAGTGGAGGGACCTAGCCGGAAGGGTGAAACCCCCCTTGTCTGAAAGGGAGTTAGTGGACATGTTATTGGGAACTCTATCAGGCCCTTTCTTCAATCATCTGATTGGGAGCTCCTCTGCAGGGTTTACTGAATTGATTTTAACCGGCGAAAGGGTGGAAGCTGGTATAAGAAGTGGGAAAATTCAGAAGGACGCGTCTGCCTCTGCAGCTGTGAAAAAGCCCTTCACTGGAAAGAAGGAAGTGCCTGCTGTCTATTCACAGAGGAATCGGGGAAGAACTGAGCGCCGACCAACGGTGGGGGCCGTTATGATTCAAAAGCCTGCATCAGACCAGCCAAGAAATAACCAGCCGAGAAATAACCAGCCAAGGGTGGAAAGGCCAGTCAGGCAATTCACCAAGATTAACATGACTCCAGCCCAGGTTCTACCACACCTTCTGAAATTGAATATGGCAAATTTAAAAGAGGCCCCAAAGAATCCTAATACTGCGTCTCCTCACTACCATCCGAATGCCAGATGCGCATACCATTATGAAAGTCCAGGGCACGACACCAACAACTGTTGGGCTATGAAGAACAAAATTCAAGATCTGATAGACGCGAAGGAAGTTGAGTTTGAAGCGCCGGAGAAACCGAATGTCATCTCCTCCCCGATGCCTAGACATGGTCACAATGCCAATGTTGTTGAGGAAGATTTATTTGTTGCCACCGTGGATGAATTGTTAACTCCGCTCCCGATCATAAAGTTGAATCTGTTGAAAGCTGGTATATTCCCAGGATGTGACAAAGACTGCCATATTTTCCTATCCTCATCATTTGACTGCCCTCTGTTGAAAAAAGGTATCCATCAACTGATTAATAACCAAGAAATTTTGTTTGAGAAAGCTCCTATTTCACCCGTTCCAGTTAAAGAAGTTTCAATACTAACCATCTACGCCAATCCTTCCAGGGTCCCTAAAAGACCCATTAGGATTACATCTGCTCCAATGACTACTCCACTTAAGATGACAATGCCCGGGTCGGTCCCGTACCAGTCAGATAAAACGGTACCATGGAATTATGGTGGAGAAATCTACTACCATGGTATCAAGCAGGATGAACTAACTACCGAAGAAGAGAGCTCCGAAGAGGAAAATTCCGACATCAGTAACATTGCCGGAACAAGCAAGATTACCCGTAGTGGTAGAATCTTCTCTCCAGAGATTGCCCCTCCAAAGGCAGTCTTTGGACCCGTGGCCGTTCCGAAGATTACCTCTGCACCAGTGATTGTACCTGCAAGCGTACCTACCAACAATGACGACACAATTCCTGTCCCTACCAGTACCTCTACTACTGAGAATAAATGGAAAAGCATTCAAGATGAGCCTGTCCGGACGAAGGCTCAATCTATCCCTGAAACATCCAAGAAAGAAATGGAAGAAAGCTTGAGGATAATAAAGAAAAGTAATTATGATGTGGTTGAACAATTGGGGAAGACCCCTTCCAAAATCTCTATGTTAGCATTGCTGCTATGCTCTGAAGCACATGAAAAAGCTTTGTTAAAGTTTTTGAAGACAGCTCATGTGCCGCAAGAGACGTCGGCTGACCAATTCCAAGAGTGTGTGGCCAGTCTGACAGCTAATAATGGCCTGGGTTTCTCTGATGCTGACTTGACACCCAAAGGGAGAAAACACAACGAGGCATTACATGTCTCAGTGGAGTGTAGAGGAACGACCCTAGCCCATGTCTTGGTAGACACCGGTTCATCTATGAACGTCTTACAAAAGAAAGCCCTTGATAGATTGGATTGTGAGGGGCTGACATTAAAAACCAATAATATAGTTGTGAGAGCATTTGACGGCTCTAAGAGGATGTTCCATGGGGAGGTGGACATCCCGATAAAGGTGGGAACTTATACCTTCAATTCAACCTTCTATGTGATGGACATCCTTCCTTCTTATTCCTATCTGTTGGGACGCCCCTGGATTCACAATGCCGGTGCTGTCACCTCCACTTTACATCAGATGCTGAAGTACCCTGTCCAAGGGAAGATCATAACTGTCCATGGGGAAGAGGAATACATGATTAGTCATCTGAATTCTTTCCGATATATGGAGTTAGATGGCGAGTTCATTTAAACCCCTTTCCAACATTTTGAAGAAGTCTCTCAGGAAATAGCGGCGACCAAGGCGGTATCCTCAATTCCTTTGATCACGAGACCTCCACTTCAGATGTCATCCCTAAAGGACGCAAAGGAAGTAGTGGAAGAAGGCGGATGCACCATCTGGGGTCAGCTTCCAGACATCCCGTACAAATCAGACAAGTTTGGCTTGGGGTTTACTTCGACTGCTCAGAAGGCTATGCGTCGTGCCCGTGCCGGAGGGCCACCTGTGAAGATTACCAACCAAAGGGTCAATGCAGTAGAGGACAGTGAAGAAGATGTCATCTTAGAAGATTGGATATTTCCTACTGTCAGCGGAGGACTTCGCAACTGGGAAGCCAAAGACTTTGTCCCTATAACTGTCATATCTCAGTAATTTATCTTTTACATTTCTGTTGGACTTGTAATATTCACAAACAATTCGTACATTTTCAACCTTGTGTCTTACCCGAGGCACAATGGTCCATTTGTAAGGGTTTTTATTTCATTTTCATATGTCATTCAATCAATCATGGACGCTTTTTCATATATAAACCTTTTGTGCTCATTGTCTTTCTTTTACATTTTATTGTTTTAAGATGGTTATACCTTTACACACACCCACACTCACAAATGCAGGTACCCTTCCATTCCGGATCCCATGGGTAATGATACTTCTATAACCTTCAGTGACTCTGAAGATCTGATCTACCAAGCCGAATACAAAGGTGAGGAAGATTGTGAGGTGCCAGGGGAATTGGCCAGATTACTACAACAAGAGGAAAAAGCTATTCAACCTCATGAGGAGCTGTTGGATACAATCAATTTGGGTACTGAGGAAGATAAGAAGGAAATCAAAGTGGGTGCCAATCTAGAGCCGAGTGTCAAGGAGCACCTAATTCAACTATTGCATGATCATGTTGAGATCTTTGCCTGGTCATACGAAGACATGTCGGTACTCGATACATACATTGTAGTACACCGTCTACCCACAAGAGAAGACTGTCCACCAGTGAAGCAAAAAGTCCGCCGCATGAGGCCTGGCATGTCAGAGAAGATCAAAGCAGAAGTTATGAAGCAATTCAATGTTGGATTTCTGGCTGTTACTTCCTATCCACAATGGGTTGCCAAAATTGTTCCCGTGCCTAAAAAGGACGGCAAAGTAAGAATGTGCGTGGACTATAGAGATTTAAATAGGGCCATCCCTAAAGATGATTTTCCACTTCCACACATCGACATCCTTGTTGAAAATACAACTCAGCACAAAGTATTTTCTTTCATGGACGGATTCTCAGGCTATAACCAGATCAAAATGGCACCTGAGGACATGGAGAAAACTACATTTATCACACAGTGGGGTACGTTCTTCTACAAAGTGATGCCATTCAGAATAAAGAATGCCGGGGAAACCTATCAACGCGCCATGGTAGATTTGTTTCATGATATGATAAATCATGAGATAGAGGTCTACGTAGATGACATGATAGCCCGATCACAAACTGAAGAAGAACACCTTGATCACTTGCAAAAGCTGTTTGTCAGGTTGAAGGAGTACAAACTAAGGTTGAACCCAAACAAGTGCACATTCTGAGTCCGGTCCGGTAAACTCTTAGGATTCATTGTCAGCAACAAAGGCATCGAGGTTGATCCTGCCAAAGTTAAAGCGATATAAGAAATGCCTGCTCCTCGCACTGAGAAGGAAGTCAGAGGATTCTTGGGACGCCTGAACTATATTGCCAGATTCATTTCTCACATAACATCTACTTGTGAACCAATCTTCAAACTGTTGAAGAAAGATCAAGTAGTCAGATGGAATGATGAATGCCAGATCGCTTTTGACAAAATCAAAGAGTATTTACTAAAACCTCCTGTCTTGATGCCACCAATCGAAGGAAGACCACTAATCATGTATCTGATTGTTTTAGAGAACTCAATGGGGTGCGTATTGGGGCAGCATGACGAGTCTGGCCGAAAAGACCACACTATTTATTACCTAAGCAAAAAGTTTACCGACTATGAAACCAAATATTCACTGCTCGAGAAATCTTGCTGCGCTTTGGTATGGACTGCTCGCTAGCTAAGACAGTATATGTTGACTCATACCACTCTGCTGATATCTAAAATGGATCCGATAAAATACATCTTTGAGAAGCCTGCTTTGTCTGGAAGGATAGCTAGATGACAGATGATCCTAACAGAATATGACATACAGTACACGACCCAAAAAGCTATAAAGGGCCGTGTGCTAGCTGACCATCTTGCTCATCAAGCTGTAGAGGATTACCAGTCTATGAAGTTTGAATTCCCTGACGAAGAAATCATGACATTAGACAACTGTGAAGGAATCAGACCATATGACGGACCTAAACAAGGATCCCGATGGACCCTGTTCTTTGATGGGGTATCCAATGCACTTGGTAATGGTATCGGTGTTGTAATCATATCTCTAGAAGGATGCCATACTCCTTTTACTGCCAGACTTTGCTTTAACTGTACGAACAACATGGCAGAATATGAAGCATGCATCTTTGGTCTCAAGGCTTCCATAGACTTGGGAATCAAATCTTTAGTTGTGTTTGGAGATTCAGATTTGGTCATCAGTCAGATCAAAGGAGAATAGGACACTAAGCATCCAAACCTTATCCCTTACAAAGAACATGTTTTGACATTGCTACCACATTTTGAGCAGATTACCTTCAAGCAATTCCCGCGAGAAGAAAATCAGCTAGCAGATGCTCTATCCATAATGTCATCTATGTTTAAACTTAATTGGGATAATGAGGCTCCCCAGATCACCATTGGATGAATGGACGAACCAGCACACTGTCACGAGATTAATACTGAAGAAGTAATGGACCAGCCTTGGTTTCATGAAGTCAAAAGGTATCTCGAGGCTCAAGAATATCCTGAAGGAGCTTCAATCAATGATAAAAAGTTCTTAAGGAGATTCTCTGCTAAGTTCTTCCTGAGTAATGGCATCCTGTACAAATACAATCATGACTCTATCCTGCTCCGTTGTGTGGACAAGATTGAAGCTGAAAAGATCATGGATGAATTGCATGAAGGTACCTTTGGCACTCACTCTAGTGGGCATATGATGGCGAAGAAAATCCTACGGGCAGGCTATTATTTGTCTACCATGGAAGCAGACTGCTATCAACATTCCCGGAATTGTCATAAATGTCAAATCTATGCAGACAAGGTGCACGTGCCTCCGGTTCCTCTAAATGTCTTAACAGCTCCTTGGCCCTTTTCTATGTGGGGAATCAATATGATTGGGGAGATCAAGCCTACAACCTCCAATGGACACCGCTTCATTCTAGTGGCCATTGATTATTTCACAAAATGGGTCGAAGCAGTTTCCTTCGCATTCGTTACTAATAATGTTGTTGCCCGCTTCATCAAGTAAAATATCATTTGCCGGTACGGTATCCCATAAAGGATCATCACTGATAACAGTACAAACCTTAACAATACTATGATCACCGCCCTGTGCGAGTAGTTCAAGATTCAACACCACAATTCATCCCCCTATCGACCAAAGATGAATGGTGTCGTCGAAGCTGCAAATAAAAACATTAAGAAGATCGTACAAAAAATGACAGTCACCTACAAGGACTGGCATGAGATGCTACCGTTTTCTCTCCACAGGTATCGTACCATGGCTCGCACATCAACTGGGGCAACACCTTATTCTTTGGTTTATGGCATGGAGGCTGTTTTACCTATTGAGGTTCAGATACCCTCTTTAAGAATTATGAAAGATGCAGGTTTAAGTGAGGACGATTGGATTCAAACCTGACTTGATCAATTGAACTTAATTGATGAAAAGAGACTTACTGCTGTTTGCCATGGTCAGACGTATCAAAAACGGATGATCAAAGCTTTCAACAAGAAATTCAGACGCCAAGTATATCAAGTTGGAGATCTAGTGATCAAGCGCATCATCTTTCCGCAAAGTGATCCCAGGGGAAAATGGACTCCTACCTATGAAGGACCATTTATGATCAAGAACATCTTTTCTGGTGGGGCAATGATCGTAACCTCATGGATGGCGACGACCTGCCACACCCTGCGAATGCAGACATAGTCAAAAGATACTACGCATAAGAGACCCGCTAGGTTGACACACCTAGGCAAAACAAGGGCATCCCGGCGAACCAAAAGATTCGGGAAAAAGTTAGGGATAAAATAAAAAAAATCCGTACACCCAGGAAGTTGAAGACCCGAAAGGGCGATTTGGGAAAAAAAGGGTTTCCCGGTGGATCGAAAACCCGAAAGGGCGGTCCAGGCAAAAGTTAGGGAATTAAAGTGTATGACTATGTCTCGTCGGATCACTTTAAGGACAATCTCTTCACAGACAAACTCAGAGCTTCTGATCAATTCAATCATCTTCGGACAAAGCAACGGATAGACAAAATATTTGGAGATACGAAGGCTATAGCGGAATGGGAACCCCATGGGATTTTTACACATAGCTATATTTCTTTGTAAAAATTCTTCTTACTTTTATGACACCATCCTCTTACTAGGATGTTTGTCTCCTTTCTACATAAATACTTATTCAAAGTGAATACAAAGATATCTCTTTAAAGTGCAGGAAACCATTTGTCTTCCTTCTTTTTACACTTGTGTTTTATTTGCAAAAACGTCCAATGATTCATTAATGAACATATGCATTTGAACATAATTACTGTTTACAAATAAACAAAATAGAAAAAAGCAATTACTGACAGATTGAAAGAATAGGAAAACGTCTTTAGGCTATTCTATGAGCAATCCCTACAGTACATCATTAAGATCCCCAGCGGAGCTAAAACTTCAAATTCTTAATCCCCAGTGGAGATCTTTCAGTTTCTCCAAATTCCCCAACAAGTTGTCTTGAAGTCTGAAAAATCAACCGGATAACAGTTAACTTTTGTTTCTCCCCAACCTAGGATAAACTCCCCAGTAGAGTGGAAGATGACCGAAACTTTTTTCAAACAGGAATAAGCTTTCTTCTCCACAGAGTTTTCATTACTCCCCAACAGGATGAAGATTCCCATTCTTAATTCCCAGCAGAAGTCATAAAATTTCTATGGATTCCCTAAGCAGATTCCTCGAGCAGTAATGGCATTACTCTCACAACGGAATTTTTGTCAATACTCCAACTTCAAGACATGAAGAATCCACATATCCTCAGCAATCAAGGATTTATTTTCCTCAGCAATATAATAAATCCGCTTACATACGCATACATTACATCCACATATCATAAACATTGATAAAGAACATATATTGCATTATACATTTCATGCAACATAACTTTGTGTTTCAGCTAACATTTTTACCCTTTTTCAGGATAAGATTAACAGCTATCATTAACAATATTCAAAGATTTCAGATACAGTACAAATACGCTCCAGACAAGGATGCCATTCTGTTACTCATTCAGATCTCAACTTTCAGATATGGTACAGATACGCTCCAGACCCGAATGCCATTCTGATACTTATTCAGATTCCAAGTTCATGATACGGTTCAGATACGCTCTAGACAAGGATGCCATTCTAATACACATTCGGGCCTCAATTTCAGATACAATTCAGATATGCTCCAGACACGGAAGCCATTCTGTTACTCATTCAGATATCAACTTCAAGATACAATACAAATACGCTCCTCACAAGGATGCCATTCTGATACTTATTCAGACTTCCAATACAGATACAGTCCAGATACGCTCCAGATACGGTTGCCATTCTATCACTCATTCAGATTTCAACTTCAAGATACAGTACAGATACACTCCAGACATGGAAGTCATTCTGTTACTCATTCAGATTCAAGTTCAGAGACATCTCGAATACGCTCCAGACACGGACGCTATTCCATTCCTCATACAAATTCAGTCTCCAAATACAGTTCAGATACGTTCCAGATACGGACACCATTCTGATACTCATTATTTTGACTTACAACTTACAATTCAACAAACATTCTTGGATGGAATCTACAAGACCATCTCCAACAAGATTTAATCACCTCTCCAAATGGCATCTTTAAGCCCATTCCCTCAATACACTTCGTCGAGTGCAAATTTATGGGCACTCTAGTGTCCAATGATCTTTTACCTTCGAGTCACGAACGGTAAAACTCGCCAATCTAACTCTTCAAGTTCAAGAAGATTGAACAGGGGCAGATGTTGTACCCCAAAATTTTCCCTCTCATTTATCAATACTTTTTTTCCACAAGACTTCTTGGACTCAAGACAAGATTACGGTTTGGACAACTCAAGACATCTCATCTTGCACTGCTAACCCAAAATTAGGGTTTAAGTTTGCACAAGGACTTTTGGACCATCAATGCTTCATGTGACTTTCATACATCATTTTGGACCCTTAAGATTGCTCATGTTAAGTTTCAAGCCTTGAACCACATTTTTGATCAGTCAATTGGACAATTGACCTAAAAATCAGCTGTATTGGGGAAAAAGTCAACCATGGCCAATTTAAAGTCAAACTTCATAATTTTTTATCCACATCAACATTTTAGACTCATATGTACCATTTGATCAAGTTTGGATCACAACTCCTCAAGAAATTTCATCAAATCATCAAAAGGGCAAAATGGTCAAAATTAGGGTTTTTGACTGAGAAAGGGCAATTTCTGATTTTTAACCTAGCCAATGACCAATTGAGTTCAAGCATGATTTCAAGGATTCAATGGCATCATCTTGACCTAATTACATGGTTCAAAAGATCTCAAGTTCATTGGATTGACAGATGAGTTATGCAGTCAACTGATCAAAAGTCAACTGTACACTAAAAAGTGAAACTTTGACTTTTTGGTCAAAATCAAGAACCAAGGGTCATAATTCATCAATATATGTCAAAATGTGAAACTTGTTCACCAAGAAAACCAATTTTGAAAATTAGGGTTTTGAATTTGAAAATTTTCATAACTTAGAATTTTTCTAAGTATGAAAATTTTATTATTTTTTTCCAATTTTTCACCACTTTTTCACCATGATGCATTTTGATTCAAGAAAAGTTCCCAACATTAAAGTTGTAGTTCTACATGAAATCTACAACTTTTCTTCACAAACTTTTCCCAAAAGATGATTGGATCTCAAGTTATGAATTTGTGAATATAGGTCCATGAACTAAATAACTTAGAGAAATTTTGCCCTAATTTAGGCAGGTTTTGGACCCAACTTCATGGACGTTTTTCACCTAGTTCCAAGAGGTATCTCAAATTGAATTTCAAAGGTGGATTACAGAGCACATTTCAAGCTTTCCAAAATGTCCAATAACTCTCCAAGATCATTTTTGAGTAGGGAGAATCGAAGAAGGGAAGTTGACATTTTCTCACTTTTGTTCAAGCCATTTTTCACATAACATCAAGTTGCAAATCAAATCTATGCTGGTTGTATCTTGCTTTACAGGTCCTAAGCTTGCTATACACTCCATAATTAAATGCAAACTCAGAAGCTAAAGCCTTTATCTTTGCTTTTGAAGCTTTACACAAAGTGTATTTCCATTTTCGGTCAAAAGGTTACAATGCCATTTTCATAAAGGGAAACTTTTGCAACTTTGTCAATCTTGAGCATTGAACCCGTCCCTTTGGTACGAGAAAATTCTACAGGTCTCAAGCAATGTGTACCAACTCTTATCAGGCCTCAAGCAAGCAAGGACAAGCATGTGAGATTGGTCACTTCACTTTACTTCAAATGCAAGAAAAGTTGCAAAAGGTGCTAGAGCTTGCACAACTAGTAAGGGCTGACTTTGTATCCCTTCTCTACATATTCACAAAATTGTCACAGGGCACAACACGATTTGCTTGGACCTAAAACACTCTGAAACTCAAAAAACACCAAAATTCTGCTAGAACACACAGTTTCTGCAAAACCATAGCCAACTCTTATTTGGCTCGTGCGTTTTGTGTTTAAACACTTAAAGCATCTCATACACATCATACCAAAGCAATCCAAGCCATCACCCTGGTTCTGTAACCCTTGTTTCAGCATCCACCATTTTCACTTTGGAAGCTTGCTGTTGGACATGGTTAGAGAGTTTCAGCCATTCTCAAAGCAAGCTAACCATTGAAATAGGTTCAGGGAAGTTCAAGGAAGCTTAAACAATCACCAGGCCTCCATTAAAGTCCCTACATTGTCCTACACAAATCCAGCTGAAGGAGGTAATTTCTTAAACTCTATCTCTCTGAATAGGCAACTTCAAGCCACGATTTGTGAAGAAAAAATGTAGCCCTTATCATAACGAAACTGTACATATCCATACTTTTCATTTATATTATTTGTGCTAAGAGAATTTGAAGATTGAAAATGCTGAAAAAGTTAGGTCACGAATTAGGGATTCAAAAATTCTCTCTGATCTTTAAGAGTTAGGTCACATAATTTATATGGTTAGAATCGTGAGCTCAAATGCCACATTTTTCATGTTATGAGTTTTTGTGCAAGCATAAGAGAGATACAAATTTGAACATGAAGCGCGCGCATGGATGCTGACCAAGGACATGGACGAAGTGTTCTGGCCTTTTTGGCGCCTTGGGCTTTTTGGTTTTGCTATTTGCACCCCCCTGACTTATTATTTGTACCCCTTGACTAGTTTTGTATATTTTTTCATTTTTTTTTCATTTTTTTTTCATATTTTTACATTTATTGCTTTTATTTATTTTTTCTGAATAATAAAAATCCTAAAAATAATTTCTTTATTTTTTTTTGCAATTATATATATTTTTTTTACATAAGAATTAATTAATTTTTCTTAAATAGTTTGTAAATAATTTAAAAATACTTAATATTTTTTATTATACTATTTATACTCAAATACTTATTTTTATACATATTTAATTTTTAATATTTACATATAATATTATTTATTATTTTTCTTATACAAAAAATGTACAAAATAATAATATGAAGCATTATTTTCTTTGAACAAAAATTAGGGTTTCACCCTTCAAAAAATAATATTATTTTTTCCTTATTTTTTTAGGGTTTAAATTAAATCATTTTCTCATACAAAAAACCAAATATAAAACTTCTTTTTACATGAACACATTGCATTGAATTTCAAATACTTGTATTATTTATTTAATTCGCGCGTATTCGATTGAGTTGTAATAATATTTTTAGGTTTATATTTGTGCAAAATCCTTATTCAAAACTTGTACCCCCTTCCCATAATAATTGTTGTAATAGCTTAGTTTATTTTACGCAATTTATCGCTTTATATACTATGATTAGTAATTAGGGTTTGCATGACAAGAACAAAAAACAAAACAAATAGAAAAACCCTAATCCAAGAAAAATCAAAAGCATGAAAAATGACACACTTTGCACACAAGCACCCTTAGGGTTTCTCCCACTTGGTTGCCTTAAATAAAATGGCCATGTTACGCATGCGAAGTACCTTGGCAAAACAAAACAAATATAAGATCATAGTCCCTCGATGACGCTATTCAAAGGTTGCCTAAACAAAATGATCTTGGTCCCTAAAAAAAATGCTAAGATACTTGGCAACATTGCTATCATGGTCATACGATGACCCACGCCCGTCTCATTTACATCCAAAGATAGGGTTGCTTACCAAATCAATGGTAAGTCAACAATGTCAAAGGAATAAAAATGCACAAGAAAGACATTTGAGTAGGTAGATAGCTTCTAAGTTACTTGCTCCTTTTCAAACAATCCTTGCTATTTTCAAAAACAAACACACACATTTCAAAACATCTTACAAAACATTGAAAACATTTTTAAAATACAAACATCTTTGTATACATTCTTACCAACGAGAATCATTACAAAGATCGCCTAAACGATGGCCTCTTTTACAAAATACTTTCAAAATCACGCCAAACACCATTTCAAACAAAGCAAAGCAAGTGATCTAAGCAAGTAACTAAGAGCCCATGGAAAACCATGGATGAACTACCCCCCGAACTCAAGAAAACATCTCAAAGGTCTTTCCTGTGCTTTTTTACCTTTCCTTTTGGATAAAAGAAAAGTCGGTGGTGACTCTTGCTAACCGCGACATTTGCGATAAAACGCAAAACCTCAAGTCAGTTCTCCCACCGTATCACACCAAAACTGTGTCCCCTGATTCTTCATGGGGTTGTATGGTTATTTCTTCTTGTTGTAGAAACCTGGCAAGTTCCCCTGGCACATCACAATCTTCCTCACCTTCGTCTTCGGCTTGGTAGATTAGATTTTCAGAGTCACAAAAGGCCATAGAAGAATTGTTACCCATGGGATCCCAAATGGATGTAGATCTGCATTTTGAATGTGAGTGTGTGTAAGAGTATAGCTATCTTTGAAAGAAATAAAAATGTAGAAAAAGAAAGACAAAGAGCACAAAGTATGTATGCAAAAACTTCCATGATTCATTGATGACATATGAAAATGAGGTAACAACCCTTACAAATGGACCATTGTGTCTCGGGTAACACACAAGGTTTTAAAAGTCTGAATTGTTTAATTATTACAAGTCCCATAAAAATTTAAAGACAATTATTGTTGGATAAAAGTAATTGGGACAAAATTTTTAGCTTCCCAGTTGCTGAGTCCTCCATTGATGGTTGGGAAAATCCAATCTTCTAGGTCACAATTGTCATCATTATCATCCTCCACTGTGTTGACTCTGTGGTTGCTGATCTTCAAAGGTGGTCCCCCAGCACGAGCATGATGAACAACTTTCTGGGCTTCTGAAGTGAAACCCAAACCAAATTTGTCAGATTTGTAAGGGATATCTGGGAGTTGACCCCAAATAGTACACCCACCTTCTTCGATCACTGCCTTGGCATCTTTCAGAGAAGACATCTTTAGCAGAGGTCTTGTAATCTTTGGGACTTTGGAAATAGTCTTGGTAGCTTCCACTGTTTGTGGGACTTCCTCGAAGTGCTGAAATGGAGTTTCAATGAATTCACCATCCAATTCCACGTATCTGAAGGAGTTCAAGTGAGTGACCATATATTCCTCTTCTCCATGGACAATAATGATTTTCCCCTTGGTTGGGTATTTCAGCATTTGATGTAATGTAGAAGTGAAGGCACCAGCGTTGTGAATCCATGGTCGGCTCAATAAACATGAATAGGAAGGGCGAATGTCCATCACGTAGAAAGTTAAATCAAAGGTTTGAGTTCCAACTTTTATGGGGATGTCCACCTCCCCATGCACCATTCTTTTTGAACCTTTGAAGGCCCTTACCACTATGTTGCTGGGTTTTAAGGTCAAACCTTCACAGTCGAGTCTATCAAAAGCCTTCTTAGGCAGCACATTCAAAGACGAACCGGTATCGACCAAGACATGGGCCAAAGTTGAGCCCCTACATTCGACAGAGACATGCAATGCCTCGTTATGTTTCCTCCCTCTAGGTGTCAGGTCAGCATCAGAAAAGCCTAAACCATTATCCGCGGTCAAGCTGGCCACACAGTCTTGGAACTGATCAGTAGAGGTTTCTTGTGGTACATGGGCAGTTTTAAGAAATTTTACTAAGGCCTTCACATGGGCCTCGGAGCACAACAATAAAGCTAACATGGAAATCTTTGACGGAGTTTGCCCTAGCTATTCGACTATGTTGTAATTGCTTCTCTTTATAATTTTCAGAATTTCTTCCATCTCCTTTTGGGAGGCCTCTGTGATAGATACTGATTGTGCCTTCATCCGGGCAGGATCAACAAGAATGCCTTTGCCGGGAGTCTCGGTCGACTTGGTGGTAGGGGTGTCAGTAGGAGTAACCACGGGAATTATAGTAGTAGGAACAAGAGAAGGGATGATCAGAGGACTGATAACAATTTTCGGAGGAGCAATCTCGGAAGAGAATACTCTTCCACTTCGGGTTATCTTGCCAGTTCCCGCAATGTTGCTGATGTCGGGGTTAGCCTTCTCAAAAATTGAGTCTTCATCAGCCAACTAATCCTACTTGATGCCGTGATAGTAGACGTCGCCCCCATAGATCCATGGGACAATTATCTGAGGAGTACGTGATCGGCCCTGGCATAGTAATTATCAGTGGAGCCACTTTAGGAACTGATGTAATCCTAACAGGTCTTTTTGGTGGAGACCCTAGAAGGATTGGCGGAAATGGTTACTATTGAAACATCATTGTAAGAAAGGGTTCTAACAGGAGTCTTTTCAAACAAAATCTCTTTTTCATCCATTAGGCGTTAGACACCTGCTTTCAATAAATGAAAACCAGTTGGTAGGGATAAACAGAGGTGGCAGCCTTCGCCACAACCCGAAAATAAACCGGCTTTCAATAGGTTCCTCTTGATAGTCAGGAGAGGAGTAGCAAGTTCATCAACAGTAGTAACAAACATATCATCTTCAACAACATTAACATCACGACCATGCTTGGGCATAGGAGCGGTGATAACATTTGGGATGTCAGGAGCATCAAATTCAATTTCTTTTGCTCTGAGAAGCTCTTGCACCTTGTTTTTCAAAGCCCAACTGTTGTTGGTATCATGGCTTGGACTTTCTAAATGGTAAGCACGACGAGCATTAGGGTGGTAATGAGGAGATGCGGTGTTGGGATTCTTCGGGGCTTCCTTCAAAGTTACCAGATTAGATCTCAACAAATGTGGCAGGACTTGAGATAATGTCATATTTATCTGGGTAAATTATCTTACTGGTCTTTCTGTTCTAGGCTGATTATTCCTTTGTTGACTAGGTGGAGGCTTAGGGATCATGACGGCCCCTACCATTGGACGGTGTTCAGTTCTATCTTGATTCCTTTGAGGATACACATCACCAACTTCTTTCTTCCCGATAAATGGTTTTCTCACGGCACTGAAGGATGTGTCTTTTTGGATCTTTCCACTCTTAATCCCAGCTTCCACTCTTTCCCCGGTCAAGATTAATTTAGGGAAGCCTACTGAGGAGCTTCCAATTAGATGATTGTAAAATGGACCAGACAAGGTCCCTAGAAACATATCCACTAGTTCCCTTTCAGACAGGGGAGGCTGGACTCTTCCTGCTAGGTCCCTCCATTTCTGAGCATAGTCTTTGAAACCTTCGCTTGAAACCATAGCCATACTCTGGAGTTGAGTACAGGTGGGGTCAAGGTCTGCGTTGTACTGATACTATTTATAAAAAGCAGCGGCAAGGTCTTTCCAATTATGAATATTTGCCCTTTCCAATTTATAGAACCAATCTAGTTGAGTCCCTGATAAACTATCTTGAAATAAGTGGACCCACAAATCTCTGTCAGCAGTATGAGGTTGTATCTTCCTCACATAAGATCGGAGATACATCTTGGGACACGAAACACCGCCGTGCTGAGAAAACACTAGTGCCTTGAACTTTGGTGGAATAACAATCCCAGACACCAAACCCAGCTCTTCAAAGTCCAACCCGGGAACTTTTTGAATCTCTATTGCACTTAGACGTTCTTCCAGATGTTTGTATTTGTCACCGGTCGGAGGATACTGTTCCTCAGAGTAATCCTCTTCTTCTTCCTCTTCAGATTATGGCTGGGCAGTCACTTCCTTGCCTTTCCCTTATTGATTATCCTTTACACCAGATGATGTCTCGAAGTCTATGGTCCGTCTGGCTGGCCCTGGGAACCTTCTTCCTAGATTCAGAACACCGGTTGCTTTCTTTGCTTTCTTCTTCTTTTCTTCAATCAACAAAGTTTTCAAATCCATTTGTCCTTTGGCTAGAGTCAAGAACATCTGTTGAAATTGAGCATTCTGCACCTGGGGGTCTTTCATTGTCTGCTCGAGATCCATCTTACTGAAATAAAAAGTAGAAAGATGAGGAGACTTGTTGTAAGAAACCTGATTATGTTATGATGAATGGAGATGCATATGCAATGATTTCAAGGAAATTAGAGACTTAATTTTTCTTTAGACACAAAAGAAACACACGTCATATTAATAAATCAAAGTTTGAGTACATCATGCCTCTTTGGGCTTACAAAGAAATACAAAAAAACTCTAAGATAAAAAAGTTGTACGCATCCTCTTTGGTGCAATATAGGCGTTCAGACTCCGCTCCTCATGAATTTTCTTGGTGAGTTCCAGAACCTTCTTCTCGCTGGCATAGAATTGGGCCTCGAAAGTATCTCGCTCCCCCTTAAGCTGTATCCAATCCCTTTGCAATTCTTCAAGAGAGGTGGGCATGTCAGGATGCAGGATATTGTATGGAACATCTCCTTCCACAACAGGCTCTATGATAACCGGGAGAATGGAGGGGTAAGGCATCATAAGACTTTGAGCACGAGCTTGTACCCATTTGAGGTAAGGCTCAAGAGGTATGGAATTATTGTGCCCCAATGTCTTGCTATCTACCTTGTTCAACATCCTCCAAGCTCGAATAAACCTCTAGTGGTGACCTTGATCGTCATTCTCGTAGTCAAATACCAATCCTTGAATAAGCATCTCATGTGGGTCATCCCTTAGGGCGTAACCAAACTGTCTTAAGGCTAAACAGGGGTTGTAGGTGATACCTCCTCTAATTCCAAGTAAGGGTACATTAGGGAATTCTCCACAGCAGTCGATGATAGTAACATTCTCTATAGATCGGGAACACCAATGAATGTCTGAATGTTTGAGCGTCATCAACCTATGTGACCACCTTGAACCTTGCTCGTTCTTCAATACAGATTGGGGAAGATTCGAAATAAACCATCTTGTCAAAAGAGGAGTAAAACACATAAGGTTAGCTCTTTTCCTCATAGTGTGAGTGTGAAAAGAATGTAGGATGTCTCCTAGCAAAGTAGGCACTGAGTTACGAGACATAAAGATTTTGACGGCATTTACATCTATGAGTTGGTCAAGATTTGGAAACAAAACCATTCCATAGATGAGGAGAGCCACAATTTCCTCAAAAGCTTGCAAGTACAAGGAATTCCAACAATTTTGGGCTTTCTCAAACAAGAACTTGGCTAAGAAACCTTTGACACCACTCCTTGTTTCCCAATTAGTTGTGACATCATATGGTTGCAAGTGTAAGGCTTGAGCAATCTCTTATGGTTTTGGATCTCTTTCCGTACCATTGAATGGTAGTTGATTGAGAATGGGAATCCTCAAGAGTTGGGATAATTCTTCCAAAGTTGGCACAAGTTGATAATCGGGAAATGTGAAGCAATGGTCTAGAGGATCAAAGAACTGGAAGAGCACCTTCATCATGTCCTTATCAGTGTTAGAGGTAACCAAGTTTAAGAGACGACCATGTCTTTCGGTAAATGGAGAATTTTCGGGAACCCTTGATGCTAGATCTTTAAGTTGAGGAGGGATCCTTACAAGGTTGACTTTAATGGTTTTCCTGCAAATAGAATCCATGTCCTACAAAACAGAACAAAGATAAATCCCAAAATCCTTGAAATGGTTAGTGGATATGAGTATGATGTTATGATGTTTATGATGTTATGTACAAGTAAATATATAAAAACAAAAAAAACAAGTCCTTAGGTTTAGGCTTGCATAGAGTCTCATAGGTAAGTACCCTCTTGAAGTTTATTTGGCTCAAACTTGTCCTAGTAATAGTAACCGGGTTTAAAGGAGCTCAATATCACTGGTTTGTTTCCTTAGGTATTGTTTCAGCGCAAGCCTCTTTAATGGAGACCGAAATATCCCAAAAAACAAACCTTAATTAGTGTTGTATCGAGTATCTACCAACTTCGGACTGCACCAAAGTCGATCATCTCACTACGTCCTAGTGGCCAAGTTGGTTAAGTAAAGGTTCTAGAAGTTAGTTAGTGCTTCATGACATCACTCAGAGGCCCCGTATTCTCCTTGACTACTTAAGGGATATTGGTATCCACAAATATGTCACACTAACGTAGCTATTGCTTAGACCATGTCGGTATACCCCACACAGTTTCCATAATGTAATGCTACTTACCTATAAGGTATCCCAAATCCGGGTAGAGGATTCAAACCCAAACAAAGAACCATAAAGTAAAGCATACAAGTCAAATAATGAAAGCAAATAAATGTGATCTAGCCCTAAGGTAACCCCACTTTTAAGATATTCCCCAATAGAGTCACCAGTTCTGTAACACGGTGGGAGAACTTACTTGGTTGTTTTGCGTTTTGATCGCAAATGTTGCGGTTTAGCAAGAGTCGCCACCGAATTTTCTTTTATCCAAAAAGAAAGGCTGAAAAGAACATGAAAGACCTTTGAGATTATTTCTTGAGTTCGGGGGGTAGATTTTGAAAAGGGAAGGTGCTAGCACCCTTTTCATCCATGGTTTTCCATGGGCTCTTAGTTACTTGCTAGATCACTTGCTTTTGTTTGAAAATGTACTTTGTGTGGTTTTTTGAAAGTATTTTGTAAAGATGCCATCGTTTAGGAAAACTTTATAATGATTATCGTTCGTAAGAATGTATACAAAGTGTTTTGATATTTTGAAAATGTTTTCAAGTTTGAAATATGTTTTTGAAAGTGTTGGTGTTTATTTTGAAAAATAGCAAGGATGTTTTTGTTTTGAAATTGAGCAATCAGCTAGGAACATTCTACCTACTCAAATGTCTTTCATGTTAATTTCCTCTTTCCTTTGACATTGTTATCTTACCATTGATTTGATAAGTAACCCTATCTTTGGATGTAAAAGGGACGGGCGTGGGTCATCGTATGGCCATGATTAGCAATGTTGTAAGATATCTTAGCATTTTCTTTAGGGACTAAGATCATTTTGAAAGGCAACATGGATAGCGTCATCGAGGGACTATGATCTTGTATTTGCTTGTTTTTGCTAAGATACCTCGCATGCATAATATGGCCATTTTTGTAAGGCAACCAAGTGGATTTACCTTAAGGGTGTTTGTGTGCAAGTGTATTGGTTTACATGCTTGATTTGTATTGATTAGGTTTTGCTATTTGTTGGTTTTAATCTTTCCATTCAAAACCCAAATTACTAGAATTTGTATATGAAGCATTTAAATTACGGAAAATAAAAATATTAAGCTATTACATCATTTAGGGGAGGGGGTGTACAAATTACAAATGGGGAATTACAAGAAGTTAAATCTAAATAAATTATTACAATCATATTGAATTTTAATAAATGTAATAATAAAGATAAAAATGCAAGAATATAAAATGTAAGAAGAAATGTGAGTTTTGTTTGTTTTTTCATGAAAATGGTTTTTGACTTAATTAATTAAAACAAAATAATTAACTAAAAATAAGAAAATTAAGATTAAGTTAGTAAAATAATTTAATTTAAAGAAAACAAGTTTTTTTATGGTTTTTGTGAATTTAATTAAATTAGTAAATAAAAATAATTAAATAAAAGTCCTAAATTCTAAATTGATTTTAATTTACAAGAAAGATAATATAACATAATGATCAAAATTAAATTATCTAAGTATTTAAAAAAACGGTAAATTAAATTATTTAAAGGAAATGTTTTTGTTCTTTTGTTTTTTGTGAAGAAAAAATAAACTAAATAAATATAAGTAATAAAATATAAATTTTTTTTGGATTTTTTATTAATGATAATAATAATAATAATAATATTAATAATAATATTAATAATAATATTAATAATAATATTAATAATAAAGAAAATGTAAAATGAAAATAAAATAGAAAAAAAGAAAATAGAATAATAAAGAAAAATAAATGGGCCAGGGGTGTAAATAACAAGGCAAGGGGTCAAAAAATAGCAAAAAAGTTAGCCCTAAACATTTGGAGGCCCGGTCGCTCCAAGAGTAAAAAAAAAGGTAAGGAAATGTGAAAAAGAAAAAGGCAGCACGTTGAGGTTCGAACCCATGACCTCTTGATTACCAGCGTGCTGCCTTATCACTGGGGTGGCTATACATCCGTTAATATAACTGAAATGATAAATATATAATACAAAACAAGTTCTGAATACACCTCATCATCAATCTCAAGCCAGACCACCTGTAACTTCACCATTTCTCAACAAAATTGGAAAATATAAACATGAAAGTTGTTCCATTTTTTCATACGAATCCAATCATATAAATATCATAAATTATAAATCAAAGATGAATGAGAATTTTTGAAAGTACCAAATCCTGACCTAATTATTTTCAGAGGTTCAGATTCAAAATTCTAACTACTCAAGCAACAATAATGAAATCTAAGGATATGGTTAGCTTCAGGACAATGATGTCTACATTTCTTATTCACAAATAAACCATTAATGATGCTTGTATGAAGAGTCCAAAAGTCAGAAAACTCACCTTGCAAGAGGGTATCGTGTTTTGAGTTTGAGCAGCTTTTGATGAGTTCCAACCATTGGGTTAGCTTCCTCAAGTTCCCAGGAAGCTAATGTGATGCTTGGCTTGACCTAAAAGTGGCTGAGGTGTTCTGGAGAAGTCAAGGTGCAAGGTGTTGTTTTTGAAAATGGTGGATGATGATGGAGGTGTTACAGTCGTGTTGCAGGTGTTGGAATTATTTGTATATGTTATTTAGAAGCTTTTGAACGTAAAAGGCCAAGAAACGCACGAGCATATGATTCAAAACTCAGAAATGGCAATTTTTGAGATGTTTTTTGTGGTTCTGTGTTTTAGAAGGTTTCAGGACTTGAGCATGCATCCTATTTCTTTCAAATGACTTGTGTTTATGTATGGAAAAGTTTTGGATACTTGAGGTTGCCAGAAGTACAAGATTACATGTTTTTGCTTCTTGGCTTGTTTTTGAAATAAGGTTGACAAATATGGTTTCAATTCATAGTACAAACCTATCTAGAGTGGTTACCAACTTTAAATAAACTTATCTGACTTTGTAGAGGAAAATTGTGCAGAAGGAACAAGTGAAAAGCTCAATGCAAGTTGACTTTGCATAAAGCTTGCTTTATGTAAATGGTAATGGTGCCTTTGTGCCATTAATGGAAAATTAACTTGGATAAAGCTTGAATCAAGTGGATAATAGCTCAAAAGCAAGTGTAATCTTCTGATTATGGAGAGATCTTGAGGTTTAGAGGCCTGCAAAGCAAGATTGTGCAGCATAGGTTTGATATTTGAATTTTGTTCATCACAAAATTTGCCTTGTAAAACAACTTGAAACCCCAACTTCTGACCTTCGATTCTCGTTGCTCACACACAATCTCAAGGAGTTCTAGGACATTTTGGAAATCTTGTAATGTTCTCTATAACCCCTCTTTAAATCACTTTTGCAAAATCCAAATGGAACTATGTGAAACTTGGGTCAGAAGTTAGGTAAAAATCCTGACCTAAAATGTTCAAAATTTCACTAAGTGTTTTAGTTTCATGACCATGTCTTCATGGATTAATAACATGAGATCCAAGAATTTCTAGGAGAAGTTGTGTAAAGAAATGTTGTAGATCTCATGGATATCTAAAACTTTCATGTTGAAAGTTTCTTTTGAATCATCTTGCATCATGGTGAAAAATTGGCTCAAAGTTGTAAAAAAATATGGAGTTTTCAACACTTAGAAAAATTTCTAAGTTTGAAAACTTTGACTTTTCAAAATGAAATCTTGACTTTTTGATTTCTTGATGGACAAGTCTCATATATTAACATGTTTTGATGAATTGTGATCTTTGACACTTGATTGTGATCAAAAAGTCAAAGTTTGACTTTTTAGTATACAGTTGACTTTTGATCAGTTGACTAAAAATCAACTATTAATCTAATTGATCTTGAGCAATGTGTTGAGTTATGCTATTAGGTCAAAATGATGCAATTCAACTCTTGAGATCATGCCTCAAACCAATTAACCATTTGCTAGGTCAAAAATAAAAAATTGCCCTTTCTCAGTCAAAACCCTAATTTTGACCATTTTACCCTTTTGATGATTTGATCAAATTTCTTGAGGAATTGTGGTCCAAAAATGATAAAATGATACATATGAGTTTATAATGTTTATGTGGATAAAAAATTATGAACTTTGACTGTAAATAGGCCACAGTTGACTTTTTCCCTAATACAGTTGATTTTTAGGTCAACTGCTCAATTGACTGAGCAAAAATGTGATCCAAGGCTTGAAACTTGACATGAGTAATATTGGGGGTCCATAATGATCCATGAAATTAATATGAGGCATTGAAAGTTAAATTATCCTTGTGAAATCTCAAACCCTAATTTCAATCATCAATGCTTAAGGAGGTGTCTTAAGTTGATCAACCCTTGTGCAGTCTCGGACCAAAGGAGATCTTGTGAGAAAATATTTGGTAAATAAGAGGGAAAATTTTGGGGTACAACAGCTGCCCCTGTTCAATCTTCTTAAACCTGAAGAGTTAGATTGGCGGATCCGCCATTCGTGATTTGAAGATGGAAGATGATTGGACACTAAAGTGCCCAGAAATTTGCACTCGAAGATGGATTGTGAATGGGCTTATAGATGCCATTTGGAGGAATGGTGGAGATTTTCCGGAGATGGGCTTGTAGATGCCATCCAAAGGTGACTGTTAACAGAGAATGTACTATGTCTGAACTTGATTTCAACTAGAAAAGAATCAGAATAAATCTTTGGAGCGACTTATCGGAACTAGAAGAAGTCTTGTATGTTGTTTGACCGGGAAGAATTAGAATAAATTGTTGAGGGGTTTATACTGAACTGGAAGTGTTATTTTTGTAAAGTATCAGGATAAACCATTGAGGGGTTTAAACTGAACCAAAAGAAAATTTGAATTATCTTTAACTGGAAAGAATCATAGTAAATCTTTGAGTGATTTATCTGAACCAGAGAAAGTGCCTGCGGGAAAGAATCAGAATAAATCATTGAGAGACTTATCTGAACCTGAAATGTTCCTTTGGAAAGTATCAGGATAAACCATTTAGGGGTTTAAACTGAACCAAAAGAGGTGTTGAATATTCTTTAACTGGAAATAATCAGAGTAAATCTTTGTGTGATTTATCTGAACCAGAGAAAGCGTCTGCGGGAAAGAATTAGAATAAATCATTGAGAGACTTATCTGAACCCGAAATGTTCCTTTGGAAAGTATCAGGATAAATTGTTGAGGGGTTTAAACTGAACCAAAAGAGGTCTTGAATATTCTTTAACTGGAAAGAATCAGAGTAAATCTTTGTGTGATTTATCTGAACCAGAGAAAGCATCTGTGGGAAGGAATCAGAATAAATGGTTGAGGGATTCAAGCTGAACCGGCAGGAGTCTGAAAGAAACATCTGTTGTATAGAAGGTTGACCAATCCTTTCTTGGGAATTAATCTTTAATTGACTTGTTGAAAATTTGATGACAATTTTCTGTTGATTGATCTTTCCTGAAAATATGAAAGATTAGTTGTATGCAATGTCATGATGTATGAAATGCATGGTGCGATGATGTTCTCAAAATAAATGAGACTGTGTCGTATGTACTTGTGCTGTCAATGTTATGACATATGGATGAAATGTATGGACACATTAACTGTTATGCCATAGTGTTGCTGGGGAAGATAAATCCTCGAGTACTGATGGGTTTGAAGGGTGTAAGTCTTCATGTTTTGAAGTTGTTGATGAGTTGATGAGCTTCCATTTGTTAGAGAAATAAACTCCGTTATGTATAGGAAACGCCGTGTATTGCTTGTGAAATCCTGTTGGGGAATCTTGAGAAATTGGGCGACTTTTACTGGGGAGTGATAGCTGGAAGTTTTGTTCTGCCGGGGATGTGAGAGAGCTTGATATCATTAAGTTGCACACTTTGGGGGATTTTATGGAGTAGTCTAAAGATATTATCCTATTTCTTAAATCCATTAGTGATTGTCTTTCTATTTTCTGTTCCATTTTTTTCATTTGTAAACAGTAGTTATGTTCAAATGCATATGTTCAAAAATAAATCATTGGACGTTTTCGCAAACAAAACACGGAAAAAGAAAAAAAAATAGATAGTTTTTCACTTTCAAAGGGATATCTTTGTATTAACTTGAATAAGTATTTTTGTACAATGAGACGAACATTCTAGTAAGAGAACGTCGATGTAGAAAAATGAAAGTTTGATACAAAGAAAAGATAGATATGTGAAATAATCCCATGGGGTTCCCATTCTACTATAGCCTTCGTGTCTTTGAGCATCTTGTCCATTTATTGCCTTGTCCGAAGTTGATTGGATTGATTAGACCCGTTAAGTTTGTCAGTCGATGCTGAAGGCTGTCTGTAAGGTGATCCAACAGGACATAGTCATACACTTTAATTCCCTAACTTTTTCCTGGACATCCCTTTCGGGTTTTCAGTCCACCGGGATACCCTTTTTTGCCCAAGCCGCCCTTTCGGGTGTACAAATTTTTTGTTTTATCCCTAATTTTTTCCCGAACCTTTTTGGTTTGTCGGGATGCCCTTGTTTTTCCTAGGTGTGTCAACCTAGCAGGTCTCTTATGTGTAGTATCTTTTAACTATGTCCGTGTTCACATGGTGCGGAAGGTCGTCGCCATCCACAGTGGTTAAGATCATTGCTCCACCAGAGAATATGCTTTTGATCACAAATGGTCCTTCGTATGTAGGAGTCCATTTGCCCATGGGATCACCTTGTGGTAATATGATACGCTTGATTACCAAGTCACCAACCAGATATACCTGACGCCTAACCTTCTTGTTAAAAGCCTTGATCATATGTTTTTGGTACATCTGTCCATGACAAACAGCCGTAAGCTTCTTCTCATCAATTAGGTTCAACTGGTCAAGTCTAGTTTGGATCCATTCATCTTCATTCAGCCCTGCATCCTTTATGATTCTCAGAGAAGGTATTTGGACTTCAATTGGTAGAACAAATTCCATTCCGTATACCAAAGAGAAAGGAGTTTCCCTTGTTGATGTGCATGTCGTGGTATGATAACCGTAGAGAGCGAATGGTGGCATCTCATGCCAGTCCTTGTAGGTTACTGTCATTTTTTGTATGATCTTCTTGATGTTCTTATTTGCGGCTTCGACATCGCCATTCATCTTTGGCCGGTAAGGGGAAGAATTATGGTTCTGGATCTTGAATTATGCACATAGTGCGGTGATCATAGTATTATTGATATTCGTACCATTGTTTGTGATGATTATCTCTAGGATGCCTTACTGGCATATAAGATTCTGTTTGATGAAACGGGCCACGACATTCTTGGTAATGGAAGCTAAAGAAGCTGCCCTAACCCACTTCGTGAAATAGTCAATGGCCACCGAGATGAAGCAGTGTCCATTAGAAGCTGTAGGTTTGATTTCTCCAATCATATCGATGCCCCACATCGCGAATGGCCAGGGAGCAATCAGGATGTTTAAAGGAACTGGAGGTACATGAACTTTGTCAGCATAGATCTGACACTTGTGGCAGGTTCGTGAATGCTGATAGAAATTTGCTTCCATGGTAGACCAGTAATACCCTTCCTGTAGGATCTTCTTAGCCATCGTATGCCCACTAGAATGGGTGCCAAAAATTCCTTCATTTAGATCAGTCATGACCTTTTTTGCCTTAACCTTGTCTATGCAACAAAGCAAAATAGAGTCATGGTTGCTGTTGTACCCCAAAATTTGCCCTCCCATTTCTCACTGATTTCTCCTCACAAAGCTCTTGAAGCTCAAGATCCAGTTAGGGTTTCATCTGCTCAAGACTCCTCCTTGCACTGCTAACCCCAAATTAGGGTTTGTGTTTGCACCAAGATGTTTTGACCTAAAGTACCCAAGATGACTTTCTTGCTTCATATTGACCTCCTAAGTTTATCCATACCAAGTTTCAAGTCCTGATTCCAAATTTTGCCCAGTCAATTGGACAGTTGACCTAGAAATCAACTGTATTGGGGAAAAAGTCAACTGTGGCCAATTGACAGTCAAATCTCATGAAATTAAATCCACATCAACATTATGAACTCCTAGGAGTCATTTGATCAAGTTTGGACCACAACTCCACAAGAAATTTGATCAGATCACCAAAAGGGCAAAATGGTCATTTTTAGGGTTTTGACTGTACAGAGGCAATTTTTGACTGTTTGACCTAGCCAATGGCAAACCAAGCTCACATATGGACTCAAGGACCCCATGGAATTATCTTGACATGCTCAACAAGTTCAAAAGATCCCAAATACACAAGATTGACAGTTGAATTTCCCAGTCAATTGATCAGTTTTGACTGTATACTGAAAAGTCAAACTTTGACTTTTTGGTCAAAATCAAGAGTCAAGATTCATTTTTCATCAAAATATGCCAAATCATGAAACTTGTTCACCAAGAAATCACAATTTGCAAATTAGGGTTAGAAAATGGAATTTTTCATAACTTAGAATTTTTCTAAGTTATGAAAAACCCTAATTTTTTCCCAACTTTGCCCCACCTTTTCACCAAGATCCATTTGGATTCAAACAAAAGTCAAAACATGAAAGTTGTAGCTTGTTAAATAATCTACAACTTTGATTCACAAAGTTTTCTCATTTGAAGCTTGTATCTCAAGTTACAATTTTTTGAATAAGGGCACTAAACCATTTTTAACTTAGTAAAATTTTGACCTATTTTGACAAGGTTTTCTACCCTACTTCAAGGCCATTTTTCATACCCTTCCACTTGGAATTTCAATTTGCATTTCAAAGATGGATTGTAGTACACATTCCAAGCTTTCCAAAATGTCCAAGAACTTCTCAAACAACTTCATGGTTAGGGAGAATCGAATTTCACAATATAGCAAAAACTCACTTTTGAATTGGCCATTTTTCATGTTCATAAGATTATGCAACTTCTCAAAACCAGCATGCCCTTGATTACAGGTCCTTAAACCAAGTTACACTCATAAATTTAATGCATATTCTTTGTACCAAGACCAAGTTCTTTGAGTTCAAGCTTTGTCTAGAGGATTAATCCCAATTTGGAAAAAGTAAACTATCCATTTTTGCAAAAGTTCACTTTATGTCAATTTGAAAATCAAACAAGTACAAGCTAAATCTGAATGGCACAAGATTATGGACAAATTTCTCTGATCAAGAGAAGATTATGAAGCCCATTAGGAGGCCCCCTACATGCCTAGGAAGCCATTTTGCTTTTGTTGCTTAGAAAAGAAGAAAAGTCCATAACTTGTAGGAACACTCATCTCAGCTTAGAAACAGAAGAGCAAACTTATCAAACACACTCAGTAGATCCCAACCAAGCTTTTGCACAAGTCGTTGCTCTCCAAAACACCCTCCACCTCAGAATCATCCTCAAACTGCAAAAACAGAGTTGCCTCTGCAGTTTGAGTGCAAACTCCCATTTCCCTCGAGCATTCTCACCAAAATCAATTCATACACCTTCCATACAACATATGCAAACTAACCATGGCCTAAAACCTGACCTGTAATCACTCTAACAGTTTCCACCATTTTTAATTTTTCCTTTTGCAGTTGAAGTTCCACAACTCGATACAAGGAGTTTCAAGACAAAGTAAGCATTGAAAAAGCATCCCTGGACCTCAAGGAAGCTTTTCCAATCATCACCTTGCACTGAAAGTCCCTCATTCTCCAGATAGAAGTTCAACTGAATAGGTAAAAGTTTGAATTCGTATCTCTCTTATCATGCATATTTAGTCTTAAGTTTGTGAAGAAACAAGGTCCTACTCATAGCCCTGAACATGTACATAACTTTACATTTCATTTCTTTTGCCTGAGTAGAGAGAATTTGAGCTTTGAAAATGACAGAAAAATTAGGTTAGGATTTGGGGGAGGAGAAATTCTCCCTCATCTTAGAGAGTTAGAACAAGTTATGCCTATGGTTAGAATCGTCTCTTCATGCTTAACATTTTTTGTGTTGGAAGTTTGTTGAAAAAATCAAAGAATCAGGACATTCGAAGGAAGCTTGTTGGCGCGCGTTTTTGAACAAAATCTGTTCAGAGGTTGAAGAAGAAGTGGATTGGGCTGGGCCTGTGTTATTTTTGCTATCCACACCATTTTTTCTGTTTCACACCCCTCAGCCCATTTGCTTCATTTTTTAACATTTTTGACTTTTTCTTTTTTTGTTTGACTTGTTTATTTTTTCTCAACATATTAAAATTTTGAAAATATTTTTCTCATCATTTTTTGATTTTATTTGGTTTTTATTTGATTTTCTTTTTGATTTGTATATAAATAGATATATATTATTATTTAGGATAAATAGAAAAAATATGTAAAAGCACTTCTATTTTTATTTTTATTTTATATAACCCTCTGAAAATATTTCATATAAAAAATATTACTTTCTAAAATTTTTTTTATTATTATTACTATTTATATATATATATAGTACATATTTAAATAATATAAATATACATATATATATTAATATACTTAGGATAAAAATGACAAAAAAAATGTATATATTTTATTTTTAATGTTTAACACTAAAAGCACCCTTTTGTACAAATATACTATATTTCATTTTATTTTTGTATGTGAATAATAAATACTATGTGGATTAATTAATTAATATACATTTTGATTAAAATTAGGGTTTTTTGCCCTAAATATGAAAATACTAAAAAATAATACCTTTTTATTTTTTTTTCTTCTTGTTTTATTTTACATAAACAATACTTTTTTCATACATATGAAAAACTTTCTTTTTGCATTTTGCATATTTATTTAATTTCTATTTAATTATGCAATTTGTTTACCTTGCAAATATTCAAAAATGATGTAATAGCCTAGATTTAAATTCTTGTCTAAATATCCCCCATTTGTAAATTTGTACCCCCTCCCTATATTATTATGTTGTAATAGCGTAGGAATTTAAATTTCGCACTTTATACGCTTTCTAATTATGCCATGTTAGAATTAGGGTTTGCATGCGAAAAACGACAAAAAATAGTTTGACCTAATACAAAGATAAATGAGCATGAAAATAAACAACACATCTCACACTTGCACCCCTAGGGTATTCCACTTTGTTGCCTTCAAATAATTGGGCCATATTGTATGTTGAATTTCTTTGGGCAAAGCAAACAATTTGAATGATCATAGTCCCTCGATAAAACTTTTCAAAAACAAACAAAAACAAATGATCAAGTCCCTTAAAGAAATTGCCCAAAGATATTTAAACGCCGTTGCAATTATGGTCCGAACGATGACCCGCGCCTGTCCCTTTTCATCTCCTAAGACAAGATTGTCCACCAAATGCAATGGTGGAACAAAATTGTCAAAAGGTTTAAAACATAACAAAAATCTTTGAGGAAATTTTTAGGGTAGATAAACTCTTAAGTACTTGTCAATTTGCAAAGAAAACACTTGCCTAATTTCAAAAACCCACTTCACAAACACTTTCAAAATCAAACTTTCCAAAACCCTTGAAACATCTTTTTAAAAGATAAAACACCTTTTGTAAAACATTCGAGTAAAGAATTGTTACAAGGTTAGCCTAATACAAGGCATCTTTTCAAAACATTTTCAAAACCACACACCAAGCACCATTTCAAACAATTGAAAACCAAGGCAAGTTGATCTAAGCAAGTACCTAAGAGCCCATGGATAACCATGGATAGAAGGGGTGCTAATACCTTCCCCTTCTATAATCTACTCCCCGAACCCAAGAAAAATCTCAAAGGTTTTTGCTGTGCTTTTTAAACCTTTCCTTAGGATAAAATAAAAAGTCGGTGGCGACTCTTGCTCAACCGAAACATTTGCGAAAACAAACGCAAAACCCTAGTCAGTTCTCCCACCGTATCACAGAACTGGCGACTCTGCTGGGGAGGCTTTTTAAAGTGGAGTAACCTTAGGGCTTAGATCACCCTCTTGCATGACTAATTGTTTGATTTGCTTGCTTTATACTTTGGCTCTATTGTTTGGGTTTACAATCCTCCACCCGGATTTTGGGAAACATTCATAGATAGCAATACGTTGTGGAAACTGTGCGGGGTATACCGACACGGTCTAAGCAATAGCTATATTAGTGCGACATATTTGTGAGTACCGGTAACCCTTGAGTTCAATCAAGGAGAGTACGGGGCCGCTGAGTGATGTCACTAAGCACTAATGACCTAGAACCTTACTTGACCATCTTGGCCTTTTATTAGGGGTAGTGAGATGACCGGCTTTGGTGCAGTCCGAAGTTGGTAGATACTCGATACTACACTCATTGAGGGTTGTTTTCTTGGAATATTTTGGTCGCTAGTTAAGTGGCTAAACCAAAACAATGAACAATGAAAACAATCCAGTGATATTGAGCTCCTTAGAACCCGGTTACTATTTATAGGACAGGTTTTTAAGCCAACTACACTCAAGAGGGTACTTACCTATGAAACCCCACGCGAGCCTGAAACTAGGGTTTGGTGTGATTTGCTTGTACATATGTCTTGCGCATACATCATAAACATCATAAAGCATCATATGCATTCGCTAACCATTTCAAGGGTTTGGATCTTCATCATTGTTCTTGTTTTGTAGGTCATGGAAATACCTCGCAGAAATACCATTCAAGTCAACCTTGTGAGAATCTCTCCTCAACTCAAGGAGATCACTTCAAGAATTCCAGAAAATTCATCCTTCAGTGAAAGACATGGTAGACTGATCAGCCTAGTCAACACCAACATTGAAGAAGATATGATGAAAGTGCTATTCCAGTTCTTTGACCCTCTCCACCATTGCTTCACTTTCCCTGATTTTCAGTTGGTTCCCACTTTGGAGGAGTTTTCTCAACTCCTAAGAATCCCTATCCTTAATCAACTACCCTTCAACGGTACGGAGAAGGAACCAAAGCCTGAAGATGTTGCTCGAGCATTACATCTACAACCATCCGAAATCAAGGGGCATTGGGAAACCAGAAGCGGCGTCAAAGGATTCTTAGCAAAGTTCTTGTTTGAAAAGGCACAAGAATGTTGGAACTCATTGGACCTACAAGCCTTTGAAGAGATTGTGGCACTCCTTATCTATGGGTTGGTCTTGTTCCCAAATCCTGACCAATTGGTAGATGTCAACGCCGTCAAAATCTTCTTGTCCAGGAATCCAATACCAACATTGCTTGGGGACATTCTTCACTCATTTTACACACGAACAATGAGAAAGAGGGGTGTTCTCATGTGCTGTACTCCTATCCTCGCAAGGTGGTTTATTTCTCACCTTCCACAATCTGTCCTGAAGAATGATCAAGGTACAAGGTGGTCCCAACGGTTGATGACTCTTACTCATTCTGATGTGCATTGGTGTTCTCGGTCCAGAGAAAATGTCATCATTGTCGATCGCTGCGGAGAGTTTCCTAATGTTCCTTTGCTTGGAATCAGAGGAGGTATCACCTACAATCCTTGCCTAGATTTGAGACAATTTGGATATGCACGGAGAGATGGCCCTCATGACATGCTGATTCCTAGCCGAGTTTTTGACTTCGACAACAATGCGCAAGGACTTCGCCAAAGATTCATCAGAGCTTGGGGAAAACTCAACAAGGTTGATAGCAAGACTCTGGGACACAAGAACTCCATCCCTCTTGAGCCCTATCTCAAGTGGGTACGAGCCCGAGCCCAAAGTCTAATGATGCCTTATCCTCATGTTCTCCCTATGATTAAAGAGCCCGTCAATGAAGGAGAGGTTCCCTACACCATCCTGCATCCAGACATGCCTACATCGTGGGAGGAAATGCAGAAGAGTTGAATCCAGCTCAAAGAGGAACGGAACACTTTTGAAGCTAGCTACTACGCCAGTGAAAAGAAGGTTCTAGAGCTTACCCGCCGACTCCACGAGCAAGAGGCCCTCAATACCTACATCGCACCAAAGAGGATGCGCAATGTCTTTCTGCCTTAGGAAGTTTATTTTGTAATATTTGGCCCATGGGGCATTTATGTACTAACAAATTTCTTCTTATTAATACGACGTGCGTTCTTCTTTGTCTGAAACAATTTTGAATGTTCTAAACCCTTGAATGCATTGCATACATAAGCATACCATTCATCATGTGCATAAGCAGGTCTCACTCCAGGGTTCCTTATCTATCTGCTGTTTATTTCAGTAGGATGGATCTCGAGCAAACAGTCAAAGACCTACAGGCTCAGAATGCACAGTTCCAGCAACTCTTGATGACCTTGGTCAAGAGTCAAGAGGATATCAAGACTCAACTGGAGAATAAGGACCCAGTGAAGAAGAAGAAGAAGAGGGTTGGAGTGGCCACTTTGGGGAGAAGATTCAACGAAGAAGCTCAGAGAGTGCTTGAATTTCCTCCAACTTCTGATGAAGGGACTAGTAAAAGAGATCAAGTTGTGGTGCCTTCCGAGTCTGATGCAGAGGAGGAAGAAGTTGAAGAGGATGAAGATTATTCTGACCAGCAGTATCCTCCAGCTGATGACAAATATAAAGGTTTAGAAGACAGATTGGCTGCTATGGAATTGCAAAGGGTACCGGGTTTAGATTTTGAAGACATGGGCTTGGTCGCCGGAATTGTGATTCCCCCAAAATTCAAAGTACCAGTGTTTGTGAGGTACGACGGGCTATCCTGTCCCAAGATGCATCTCAGGTCTTATATGAGAAAAATTCAACCCTATACGGCAGATAAAAACCTCTGGATTCACTTCTTTCAAGACAGCCTGTCGGGGGCTCAGTTGGAATGGTTTTATCAGTTAGAAGGAACCAGTGTCAGAAGTTGGGAAGATTTGGCCACCGCTTTTTACAAACAATACCAGTATAATTCCGATCTTGCTCCTACTCGTACCCAACTTCAGGGTATGTCACTAGGAACAAGTGAGGGATTCAAAGAATATGCACAAAAATGGAGGGATTTGGCTGGCAGGGTGCAGCCTCCTTTAACCGATCGTGAGCTCGTTGATATGTTTCTTGGGACCCTATCTGGGCCATTTTTCAATCATTTAATTGGTAACTCTTCCGCGGGGTTTACTGATTTGATCTTAACAGGCGAGAGAATTGAGGCTGGCATCAAGTCAGGAAAGATTCAGAAGGGTGTCGCTGCAAGTGTTGAGAAGAAGCCGTTTAAGAAGGAGACAGCTATGGTATATTCTCAAAGAAGAGCAGGGAAGGTGGAGCGTCGGCCAACTGTGGGGGCCGTAATGATTCAAAACACTCCGAGTGAGCAGCCTCGCTATAACCAGACCAGACCAAATCAGCAACGGGTAGAAAGGCCACACCGGCAATTCACCCGTATTAATATGACTCCAGCACAGGTGCTTCCCCATCTGTTGAAATTAAATCTTGCCACTATCAAGGAAGCGCCAAAGAATGTGAATACGTCTTCCCCGCATTATCATGCCAATGCTAAGTGCGCCTATCATTCAGACAGTGTTGGACACGACACCAATGATTGTTGGGCACTCAAGCATAAGATTCAGGACCTGATAGAGGCTAAGGAAGTAGAGTTTGACGCTCCAGAAAAACCCAATGTGATATCTGCACCTATGCCGAAGCACGGTCGGAATGTCAATGCCATTGAAGAGGATCTGTATGTTGCTGACGTTAGTGATCTGACTACTCCACTGTTAACCGTTAAGTTGAATTTGTTGAGGGCCGGGATCTTCCCGGGATGTAAAGAAGACTGTTACTGTTGCCACTCTCTGCCGTTTGATTGTCCGCTATTGAAGAAAGGCATCCAAGGCCTCATGGATAGCCGACAAATTTTGTTCGAAAAAGTTCCTGCCGTTCCAGTTCATGTTGAAAATGTCTCAATCATAACCATTCACGCCAATCTTTCCGAGGCCGTCAAAAAGCCAGTTAAGATTACACCAGCTGCAAAGTCTATACCTTTGAAGATAACAATGCCGGGGCCTGTTCCCTATGTTTCTGAGAAGTCGATACCTTGGAACTATGGTGGTGACATCTACTACCATGGTATCAAGCAAGTTGAAATAATTGAAGAAGATTCAGATGATGAAGAAGCCAGCATTAGTAATATTGCGGGCACCAGCAAAATCACCAGGAGTGGGAGGATATTTTCTCCAGAGATTGCTCCTCCAAAAGCAGTCTTTGGACCCTCATCAGCTAAAGAAGTCATCCCCGCACCAGTAAAGCTCTCTGTCAGAACTCCTTTGATTGAAGAAATTTTCGTTCCTAGTGCTGTCTCTCCTACCATTGCCGATAAAGGAAAAGGAATACAAGATGAGCCCGTCAGGACGAGGGATCAACCCTTGGCGATTCCAGAAGCTTCCAAGAAAGAAATGGACGAGATTTTGAGGATAATCAAGAGAAGTGATTACGATGTGGTGGAACAGTTGGGGCAAACCCCCTCCAAGATCTCCATGCTGGCACTGTTACTTTGCTCAGAAGCGCACGCTCAAGCTTTGATTAAGTTTCTAAAGGCAGCTCATGTGCCCCAGGAAACCTCTGCAGATCAATTTCAACATTGCGTGGCTAGCCTGACTGCAGACAATGGGCTAGGTTTTTCTGATGCCGACCTGACCCCTAAAGGCCGAAACCACAATGATGCGTTGCATATTTCAATCGAGTGTCGCGGAACCACCCTTGCACATGTTCTGGTTGATACCGGTTCATCACTGAATGTTTTGCCTAAGAAGGCCTTGGACCGGCTAGATTGCGAAGGGTTGGAATTGAAGCCGAGTGATATTGTCGTCAGAGCTTTTGATGGGTCGAAAAGAATGGTCCATGGATAAGTTGAAATTCCTGTCAAGATAGGTACTGAGGTGTTTAAATCCACTTTCTATGTAATGGACATCCGCCCATCATACTCCTGCCTGCTGGGTAGACCTTGGATACACCATGCTGGGGCAGTCACCTCATCCCTGCATCAGATGCTGAAGTACCCTGTCAAGGGAAAGATCATTACTGTCCACGGCGAAGAAGAGTACATGATTAGCCATTTAAATTCTTTCCGGTATGTGGAAGTTGAAGGGGAGTTTATTGAGACACCGTTTCAACATTTCGAAGAAGTGCTTCCTGAGATAGCAGTGGCGAAATTGACAGCTGAGACACCAAGGCAGATGGCCAGGATGGCATCTCTGGAAGATTCAAGGGCTGCAGTTAAAGAAGGGAAGAATTCAGCGTGGGGGCAGTTACCCGATTTTCCGCATAAAGCTGACAAGTCTGGATTAGGTTTCACAGCTGCCGGTCAGAAGGCTATGCGCCGGTCAAAGATTGAGAGGGCGCCAGTCAAAATTTCTCCTTACAGAATCAACGCCTTGGAAGATGAAGACAAGGACAGCAACATTGAAGATTGGGTTTATCCAACTGTCGGAGGAGGGTTGAGCAATTGGGAGGCAAAAGACTTTGTCCCCATCACTTTTATTCCTCAGTAATTTATCTATCGAACATTTCCTATTTTGGTCTGTAATATTTTACTTTCAAACAATCCGTACACTATCTTTTTCACCTCCTGCCTTGCCCGGGGCATGTAGGTCCACTTGTAAGGGTTTTGACTATTTTTGATATTCATATGCCATGTTTAATGATTCATTGGACGTTTTTCATTTGATAAACTGCTTGTGTTCATTTCCTTTCCTTTTGCATTTTTGTTTAAGGATGGCTATCCCTTACACACACCCACACTCACCAATGCAGGTACCCATCCACTCCGGATTCCATGGGTGACTATTCTGCTGTATCTTTCAATAACTCTGAAGACCTGGTCAATCTAGCCGAATTCGAAGATGACGAAGGTTGTGAAGTACCAGAGGAACTAGCCAGACTTCTGCAACAAGAGGAAAGAGCCATCTTACCGCATGAGGAGCCATTGGAAACTGTCAACTTGGGAACCGAGGAAAATCGGAAGGAGGTGCAGGTGGGTGCCAACCTGGAACCAGAAGTTAAGGAACGCTTGGTACAGTTACTGAATGAGTATGTTGAAATCTTCGCTTGGTCCTATGAAGACATGCCGGGTTTGGACACAGACATCGTGGTTCACCGTCTCCCCACAAGAGAAGACTGTCCACCGATCAAGCAAAAGGTTCGCCGAATGAGGCCTGACATGTCTGAAAAAATCAAAGCAGAAGTAATGAAGCAGTTCAATGCTGGCTTTCTGGCTGTTACATCCTATCCTCAATGGGTCGCTAACATTATGCCAGTGCCTAAAAAGGATGGCAAAGTCAGAATGTGTGTGGACTACCGGGATTTGAATAGGGCCAGCCCTAAGGATGATTTCCCGCTACCTCATATTGACATCTTGATCGACAATACAGCTCAGCATAAGGTGTTTTCCTTCATGGACGGATTCTCGGGCTATAATCAAATCAAAATGGCCCCCGAGGATATGGAGAAAACAACTTTTGTCACACAATGGGGCACTTTCTGTTACAAAGTGATGCCGTTCGGGTTGAAGAACGCAGGGGCAACTTATCAACGCGCCATGGTAGCTTTATTTCATGACATGATACATCATGAGATTGAAGTTTACGTAGACGATATGATAGCTCGGTCGCAAACAGAGGAAGAGCACCTTGAACATCTGGAAAAGCTGTTTGCCAGATTAAAAGAATACAAGTTAAGGCTGAATCCAAGCAAATGCACTTTTGGAGTTAGGTCCGGTAAACTCCTGGGATTCATTGTAAGCAACAAAGGCATTGAAGTCGATCCGGCAAAAGTAAAAGCAATACAAGAGATGCCTGCTCCCCGTACTGAAAAGGAAGTTAGAGTTTTCTTGGGGCGCATAAACTATATTGCCAGGTTCATCTCACATCTGACCTCTACCTGTGAGCCAATTTTCAAACTCTTGAAGAAAGATCAGGTAGTGGAATGGAACGACGATTGTCAAGCTGCTTTTGATAGAATCAAGGAATATTTGCTAGAACCTCCTATTCTGATGCCACCCGTCGAAGGAAGACCTTTGATCATGTATTTGACCGTCTTGGATAATTCAATGGGGTGTGTTTTGGGCCAGCATGACGAGTCTGGTCGAAAAGAGCATGCTATTTATTACCTTAGCAAAAAGTTTACCGACTGTGAGACTCGCTACTCACTGCTCGAGAAAACTTGCTGCGCTTTGGTATGGGCTGCTCGCCGACTAAGACAGTATATGCTGACTCATACTACCTTGTTGATATCCAAAATGGATCCTATCAAATATATCTTCGAAAAGCCCGCTTTATCTGGAAGGATAGCTAGATGGCAAATGATCTTAACTGAGTATGACATCCAGTACACCACCCAAAAAGCTATAAAAGGGAGTGTATTAGCTGACCATCTGGCTCATCAGGCTATTGAAGACTATCAACCCATGAGATTTGACTTCCCAGACGAGGACATCATGAATTTGGACAACATTGAAAGTGACGGACCGTATGACGGACCCGAAAAGGGATCCCGATGGACCCTGTACTTTGATGGTGCTTCAAATGCACTTGGAAATGGTATTGGCGCGGTACTCATTTCTCCGGAAGGATGCCACACTCCTTTCACGGCCCGACTTTGCTTCAGCTGCACAAACAACATGGCTGAGTATGAAGCCTGCATCTTTGGTCTCAAGGCTGCTATAGACTTAGGGATCAAATCTTTGATCGTATTCGGGGACTCGGCTTTGGTCATCAGCCAGATCAAAGGAGATTGGGATACCAAACATCCTAATCTTATTCCATACAAAGAACATATTCTGACATTGTTGCCTCACTTCGAGCAAATTACCTTCGAGCACTTCCCGCGAGAAGAGAATCAGCTAGCAGATGCTCTAGCCACAATGTCCTCCATGTTTAAACTCAACTGGGATAACGAGGCTCCCCAAATCACTATCGAGCGAATGGATGAACCCGCGCATTGTCACGAGATTAATACCGAAGAAGTAGTGGAACAACCTTGGTTCCATGAAATCAAAAGGTATCTCGAGACCCAAGATTATCCTGACGGAGCTTCCGTGAATGACAAGAAGTTCTTAAGGAAATTCGCTGCTAAGTTCTTCCTGAGCAACGGCATCCTTTACAAACGAAGCCATGATTGCGTATTACTCCGGTGTGTGGATAAAGCTGAAGCAGAGTTAATTATGACCGACATACACAGCGGACCATTTGGCACTCACTTGAGCGGGCATACAATGGCTAAGAAGATCCTAAGGGCAGGCTATTACTGGTCTACCATGGAGGCTGACTGCCATCAACATTCCCGTACTTGTCACAAGTGTCAAGTCTATGCTGACAAAGTTCATATCCCTCCGGTTCCCCTCAACGTCCTGACTGCTCCGTGGCCCTTTGCAATGTGGGGCATTGATATGATTGGAGAGATCAAGCCCACGGCTTCCAATGGACATCGCTTCATCCTGGTTGCCATTGACTACTTCACTAAATGGGTCGAAGCAGCTTCCTTCGCCTCTGTCACCAAAAATGTGGTTGCCCGCTTTATCAAACATAATCTCATATGTCGGTATGGTGTTCCCGACAGGATCATCACAGACAACGGTACAAATCTGAATAATACAATGATCACTGCATTATGCGAACAGTTCAAGATTTATCATCACAATTCATCTCCCTATCGGCCGAAGATGAACGGTGCTGTTGAGGCTGCGAACAAAAACATTAAAAAGATTATTCAGAAAATGACGGTCACTTACAAAGACTGGCATGAGATGTTGCCGTTTGCTCTGCATGGATACCGTACGACGGCACGTACTTCAACTGGGGCAACCCCATTTTCTCTGGTTTATGGCATGGAGGCTGTTTTGCCTATGGAAGTTTAGATCCCTTCTCTAAGGATCATGAAGGATGCAGGTTTGAATGAAGATGATTGGATGCAGACCCGACTTGATCAACTCAATCTGATCGACGAAAAGCGACTTGCTGCTATATGCCACGGATGATCAAGGCTTTCAACAAGAAAGTTAGGCGTCAAGTGTATCAAGTCGGAGATCTAGTAGTCAAACGGATTATCTTACCGCAAAGTGATCCCAGGGGCAAATGGACTCCTACATATGAAGGACCATTTGTGATCAAGAGCATATTTTCTGGTGGTGCAATGATTCTGACCACCATGGACGGCGACGATTTGCCGCACCCTGCGAACGCAGACATAGTCAAAAGATACTACGCATAAAGTAACCCGACAAGTCGAAAACCCGAAAGGGCGGCTTGGGCAAAAATGGGCATCCCGGTGAACCGAAAACCCAAAAGGGCGGTTCAGGCAAAAATTAGGGATAAAAACAAAAAAAATCTGCGCACCCGGCAAGTCGAAAACCCGAAAGGGCGGCTTGGGCAAAAAGGGGTTTCCCGGTGGATCAAAAACCCGAAAGGGCGATTCAGGCAAAAATTAGGGAATTAAAGCGTGTGACTATGTCTCGTCGGATCACTTCAAAGACAGTCTCTTCATCAACCGGTTCCAGGTTTCTGATCAATCCAGCCATCGTCAAACGAAGCATTGAATGGACAGAGGTTCAGAGTTGTGAAAGCTACAGCAGAACAGAATCCCATGGAATTATTTCACATAGCCATCTTTATTTTGTATAAATTTTTCAAATATTTACGGCAAGATCCTCTTAATAGGATGATTGTTTCCTTTGTACAAATATACTCAAAGAAAATCAATACAAATACTCTTCCCAAAATTTGTGTCATTTCCCTTTTTCTTTTTCTCTTGCACTATTCGTTTTATTTTGAGAAACGTCCAATGTTTTGTTAAATAGGCATATGCATTTGAAACATGATCACTTCCTAATTGAACCTAAGAAAAGGATTACTGATAGAGTGAAAGTACAAACGGACATTTTGACGCCCTTTCAAAGGAAACCCCTCAAAATCTGTAATCCACATCCCTGGCAAACCCTGAGGTCTCTCTCCAGCAGACCCTCGAAGCTTATCCCCAGTAAGGTTCTGAAAGGTATTCCCCACAGAGTACGGACGTCCCTCCCGAGTTTTATTCAAAGTTATTCCTCACAGAGGCTTATAACTGGGTTATCCTCAGCTAACAACCAGGGGAGATCGCGCTCGCCAAAATTCTTCCCATCCCCGGTGGAGTTCCTCAAAATTCCCCAACAATAACTTATCAATACTATCCCCGGAGGAGTTTATCTTTGCAAATCCCCAGCCAGAGAATCTTCCGGAAATCATTTTCCCTCAGAGTTTAAGCTTCAGTATCCCCAGCGGAATCAGACTTTTAAACCTTCTCCCCACAGAGTTTTTAGGAAGAAAAATCTTGAGTTCCCCAGTGAAATTTCCAGAGATACTTCTCTCCTGGCTGAAGATTCTCAATCTAGTCTCCCCAGCATTAAGTCTACTAGTTTGGTACTCCCCAGTAGAAGACTCCGGGAATTCCCCAGAAGATTGGTATACAACCCAAGCTCCAGGTTCCCCAGCAACAACCCAGGACTTATTTTCCCCGGCAGCAGTCAGGATACTTCTATCTTCCGCTGTCCCGGATTCATCTATCCTATGCAAGAAAGCTCTCCAGCTTACATGCACATCCATTTACATCCATAACACAAAATATACATTGTATCATGCATCATAGCATTGCATACGACTAACTCTTTGCCTTTTCAGGTAAGATCAGTCGACAGACTAAAATCATTCAAATCTCAAGATTTCTGAAAACAGTTCACGGGTTCTCCAAGTAAACGGATGTTAACCTATCACTTGTTCAGATTCTTCTCAAGACTTCTGAAAACAGTTCATGGATTCTTCCCAAGTAACGGATGTTAATCTATCAACTTGTTCAGATGCAACTTTTGAAAACAGTTTACGGACGCTTCCCAACAACGGATGTTGTTCTATTGCTTATTCAACTTCAAGATTTCTGAAAACAGTTTACGGGTTCTCCAAGTAAACGGATGTTAACCTATCACTTGTTCAGATTCTTCTCAAGACTTCTGAAAACAGTTCATGGATTCTTCCCAAGTAACGGATGTTAATCTATCAACTTGTTCAGATGCAACTTTTGAAAACAGTTTACGGACGCTTCCCAACAACAGATGTTGTTCTATTGCTTATTCAACTTCAAGATTTCTGAAAACAGTTCACGGGTTCTCCAAGTAAACGGATGTTAACCTATCACTTGTTCAGATTCTTCTCAAGACTTCTGAAAACAGTTCATGGATTCTTCCCAAGTAACGGATGTTAATCTATCAATTTGTTCAGATGCAACTTTCTGAAAACAGTTCACGGGTTCTCCAAGTAAACGGATGTCAACCTATGGCTTGTTCAGACCTCTAATTCAAAAGTGGTCCAAAGCTTGGACACTTTCCTGATATTCCCTTCCAGATGGCATCTTTAAGCCCATCCCCGATAAGTTTCTATCACTCTCCCAGATGGCATCGTTAAGCCCATCTCCAAATGGCATCTCTAAGCCCATTCCCGCATCCAGTGCTTTGACGAGTGCAAATTTCTGGGCACTCTAGTGTCCAATCTCCTTTTACCCTCGAGTCACGAAAGGCAAGCTTGCCAATCTAACTCTTCAGGTCCAAGAAGATTGAACAGGGGAAACTGTTGTACCCCAAAATTTGCCCTCCCATTTCTCACTGATTTCTCCTCACAAAGCTCTTGAAGCTCAAGATCCAGTTAGGGTTTCATCTGCTCAAGACTCCTCCTTGCACTGCTAACCCCAAATTAGGGTTTGTGTTTGCACCAAGATGTTTTGACCTAAAGTACCCAAGATGACTTTCTTGCTTCATATTGACCTCCTAAGTTTATCCATACCAAGTTTCAAGTCCTGATTCCAAATTTTGCCCAGTCAATTGGACAGTTGACCTAGAAATCAACTGTATTGGGGAAAAAGTCAACTGTGGCCAATTGACAGTCAAATCTCATGAAATTAAATCCACATCAACATTATGAACTCATAGGAGTCATTTGATCAAGTTTGGACCACAACTCCACAAGAAATTTGATCAGATCACCAAAAGGGCAAAATGGTCATTTTTAGGGTTTTGACTGTACAGAGGCAATTTTTGACTGTTTGACCTAGACAATGGCAAACCAAGCTCACATATGGACTCAAGGACCCCATGGAATTATCTTGACATGCTCAACAAGTTCAAAAGATCCCAAATCCACAAGATTGACAGTTGAATTTCCCAGTCAATTGATCAGTTTTGACTGTATACTGAAAAGTCAAACTTTGACTTTTTGGTCAAAATCAAGAGTCAAGATTCATTTTTCATCAAAATATGCCAAATCATGAAACTTGTTCACCAAGAAATCACAATTTGCAAATTAGGGTTAGAAAATGGAATTTTTCATAACTTAGAATTTTTCTAAGTTACGAAAAACCCTAATTTTTTCCCAACTTTGCCCCACCTTTTCACCAAGATCCATTTGGATTCAAACAAAAGTCAAAACATGAAAGTTGTATCTTGTTGAATAATCTACAACTTTGATTCACAAAGTTTTCTCATTTGAAGCTTGTATCTCAAGTTACAATTTTTTGAATAAGGGCACTAAACCATTTTTAACTTAGTAAAATTTTGACCTATTTTGACAAGGTTTTCTACCCTACTTCAAGGCCATTTTTCATACCCTTCCACTTGGAATTTCAATTTGCATTTCAAAGATGGATTTTAGTACACATTCCAAGCTTTCCAAAATGTCCAAGAACTTCTCAAACAACTTCATGGTTATGGAGAATCGAATTTCACAATATAGCAAAAACTCACTTTTGAATTGGCCATTTTTCATGTTCATAAGATTATGCAACTTCTCAAAACCAGCATGCCCTTGATTACAGGTCCTTAAACCAAGTTACACTCATAAATTTAATGCATATTCTTTGTACCAAGACCAAGTTCTTTGAGTTCAAGCTTTGTGTAGAGGATTAATCCCAATTTGGAAAAAGTAAACTATCCATTTTTGCAAAAGTTCACTTTATGTCAATTTGAAAATCAAACAAGTACAAGCTAAATCTGAATGGCACAAGATTATGGACAAATTTCTCTGATCAAGAGAAGATTATGCAGCCCATTAGGAGGCCCCCTACATGCCTAGGAAGCCATTTTGCTTTTGTTGCTTAGAAAAGAAGAAAAGTCCATAACTTGTAGGAACACTCATCTCAGCTTAGAAACAGAAGAGCAAACTTATCAAACACACTCAGTAGATCCCAACCAAGCTTTTGCACAAGTCCTTGCCCTCCAAAACACCCTCCACCTCAGAATCATCCTCAAACTGCAAAAACAGAGTTGCCTCTGCAGTTTGAGTGCAAACTCCCATTTCCCTCGAGCATTCTCACCAAAATCAATTCATACACCTTCCATACAACATATGCAAACTAACCATGGCCTAAAACCTGACCTGTAATCACTCTAACAGTTTCCACCATTTTTAATTTTTCCTTTTGCAGTTGAAGTTCCACAGCTCGATACAAGGAGTTTCAAGACAAAGTAAGCATTGAAAAAGCATCCCTGGACCTCAAGGAAGCTTTTCCAATCATCACCTTGCACTGAAAGTCCCTCATTCTCCAGATAGAAGTTCAACTGAATAGGTAAAAGTTTGAATTCGTATCTCTCTTATCATGCATATTTAGTCTTAAGTTTGTGAAGAAACAAGGTCCTACTCGTAGCCCTGAACATGTACATAGCTTTACATTTCATTTCTTTTGCCTGATTAGAGAGAATTTGAGCTTTGAAAATGACAGAAAAATTAGGTTAGGATTTGGGGGAGGAGAAATTCTCCCTCATCTTAGAGAGTTAGAACAAGTTATGCCTATGGTTAGAATCGTCTCTTCATGCTTAACATTTTTTGTGTTGGAAGTTTGTTGAAAAAATCAAAGAATCAGGACATTCGAAGGAAGCTTGTTGGCGCGCGTTTTTGAACAAAATCTGTTCAGAGGTTGAAGAAGAAGTGGATTGGGCTGGGCCTGTGTTATTTTTGCTATCCACACCATTTTTTCTATTTCACACCCCTCAGCCCATTTGCTTCATTTTTTAACATTTTTGACTTTTTCTTTTTTTGTTTGACTTGTTTATTTTTTCTCAACATATTAAAATTTTGAAAATATTTTTCTCATCATTTTTTGATTTTATTTGGTTTTTATTTGATTTTCTTTTTGATTTGTATATAAATAGATATATATTATTATTTAGGATAAATAGAAAAAATATGTAAAAGCACTTCTATTTTTATTTTTATTTTATATAACCCTCTGAAAATATTTCATATAAAAAATATTACTTTCTAAAATTTTTTTTATTATTATTACTATTTATATATATATAGTACATATTTAAATAATATAAATATACATATATATATATATATATATATATATATTAATATACTTAGGATAAAAATGACAAAAAAAATGTATATATTTTATTTTTAATGTTTAACACTAAAAGCACCCTTTTGTACAAATATACTATATTTCATTTTATTTTTGTATGTGAATAATAAATACTATGTGGATTAATTAATTAATATACATTTTGATTAAAATTAGGGTTTTTTGCCCTAAATATGAAAATACTAAAAAATAATACCTTTTTATTTTTTTTTTCTTCTTGTTTTATTTTACATAAACAATACTTTTTTCATACATATGAAAAACTTTCTTTTTGCATTTTGCATATTTATTTAATTTCTATTTAATTATGCAATTTGTTTACCTTGCAAATATTCAAAAATGATGTAATAGCCTAGATTTAAATTCTTGTCTAAATATCCCCCATTTGTAAATTTGTACCCCCCTCCCTATATTATTATGTTGTAATAGCGTAGGAATTTAAATTTCGCACTTTATACGCTTTCTAATTATGCCATGTTAGAATTAGGATTTGCATGCGAAAAACGACAAAAAATAGTTTGACCTAATACAAAGATAAATGAGCATGAAAATAAACAACACATCTCACACTTGCACCCCTAGGGTATTCCACTTTGTTGCCTTCAAATAATTGGGCCATATTGTATGTTGAATTTCTTTGGGCAAAGCAAACAATTTGAATGATCATAGTCCCTCGATAAAACTTTTCAAAAACAAACAAAAACAAATGATCAAGTCCCTTAAAGAAATTGCCCAAAGATATTTAAACGCCGTTGCAATTATGGTCCGAACGATGACCCGCGCCTGTCCCTTTTCATCTCCTAAGACAAGATTGTCCACCAAATGCAATGGTGGAACAAAATTGTCAAAAGGTTTAAAACATAACAAAAATCTTTGAGGAAATTTTTAGGGTAGATAAACTCTTAAGTACTTGTCAATTTGCAAAGAAAACACTTGCCTAATTTCAAAAACCCACTTCACAAACACTTTCAAAATCAAACTTTCCAAAACCCTTGAAACATCTTTTTAAAAGATAAAACACCTTTTGTAAAACATTCGAGTAAAGAATTGTTACAAGGTTAGCCTAATACAAGGCATCTTTTCAAAACATTTTCAAAACCACACACCAAGCACCATTTCAAACAATTGAAAACCAAGGCAAGTTGATCTAAGCAAGTACCTAAGAGCCCATGGATAACCATGGATAGAAGGGGTGCTAATACCTTCCCCTTCTATAATCTACTCCCCGAACCCAAGAAAAATCTCAAAGGTTTTTGCTGTGCTTTTTAAACCTTTCCTTAGGATAAAATAAAAAGTCGGTGGCGACTCTTGCTCAACCGAAACATTTGCGAAAACAAACGCAAAACCCTAGTCAGTTCTCCCACCGTATCACAGTTGCGCTTGTAGAGAATGCCATTACTAAGGAAGAACTTAGCAGAGAATCTCCTTAAGAACTTCTTATCATTGACTGAAGCTCCTTCCGGATACTCTTGAGCCTCGAGATACCTCTTGACTTCATGGAACCGAGGTTGGTCCACTATTTCGTCAGTATTGATCTCGTGACAGTAAGTTGGTTCATCCATCCGTTCAATGGTGATCTGGGGAGCCTCGTTACCCCACTTGAGTTTAAACATGGATGACATTGTGGCTAGCGCGTCTGCTAGTTGATTTTCCTCTCATAGAAAATGCTCAAAGGTAATTTCCTCGAAATGAGGGATTAATGTCAACACGTGTTCTTTGTTGGGGATGAGGTTGGGATGCTTCGTATCCCATTCTCCTTTGATATGGCTGATGACTAAGGCTGAGTCTCCATATACACTTAAGGACTTGATTCCCAAATCTATGGCAGCTTTGAGACCCAAAATACACGCTTCGTATTCTGCCATGTTATTTGTACAATTGAAGCAAATTCTTGCAGTGAAGGGAGTATGACATCCTTCATGGGATACTGTTGTACCCTAAAATTTTCCCTCTCACTTATCAAGAATTTACTCACAAGATCTCCTTGGGCTCAAGACTGCACTAAGGTTTGATCAGCTCAAGACACCTCCTTAAGCACTGATGACCAAAATTAGGGTTTGAGTTTGCACAAGTATTTTTGAACTTCCAATGTCCCATATAACTTTCGTGGATCATTATGAACCCCCAAGATCACTCATGCCAAATTTTAAGCTTTGGATCACACTTTTGCTCAGTCAATTGAGCAATTGACCTAAAAATCAATTATATTGGGGAAAAAGTCAACCATGGCCAATTTATAGTCAAACTTCATAATTTTTGATCCACATCAACATTTTAAACTCATATGTATCACTTGATCAAGTTTGAACCACAACTCCTCGAGAAATTTGATCAAAATTCCAAAAGGGCAAAATGGTCAAAATTAGGGTTTTGATTGGGAAATGGAAATTTCTGACTTTTGACCTAGCAAATGGTCAATTGGTTTAAGGCATGATCTCAAGAATACAATTGCATCATTTTGACCTAATGACATGGTTCAAAACATTACAAGTCCATTGGATTGACAGATGAATTTTGCAGTCAACTGATCAAAAGTCAACTGTATACTGAAAAGTGAAACTTTGACTTTTTGATCAAATTCAAGTGCCAAAGATCATAATTCATCAAAACATGAAACTTGTTCATCAAGAAATCAAAAAAGTCAAGATCTCATTTTGAAAAGTCAAAATTTCTAAACTTAGAAATTTTTCTAAGTGTTGGAAATTTCATATTTTTTCATAACTTTGAACAAAATTTTCCCCATGATGCAAGATGATTCAAGGGAAACTTCCAACATGAAAGTTATAGATATCCATGAAATCTACAGCTTTTCTTAACATAACTCCTTCCAAAAGTGCTTGGATCTCAAGTTACAATTTTATGAATATGTGGTCATGAAACTAAACACTTAGTGAAATTTTGCCCTAATTTGGTCAGGATTTTGACCCAACTTCATGGAAATTTTTCATAAAGTTACAAGGGGAATCTTTAAAAGCAATTCAAAGATGGGTTGTAGAGAACATTTCAAGCTTTCCAAAATGTCAAAGAACTCCTTGAGATCATTCTTGAGTAGGGAGAATCGAAGAGATGAAGTTAGGGTTTCATCACTTGAATTACAAGTCATTTTTTATGAACACATGAACCAAATCCTTGCTAGGCTGCATAATCTTTGCTTTGCAGGCCTCAAACTTGTTTGTCACTCCATAATTAAATGTTTACACACCTGTTAGGGCTTTGATCCAAACAATTGATCTATTATCCAAGTTGCATTTCCATTAATGGCACAAAGTTAACATTGCCATTCTTGTAAAGCAAGCTTTTTGCATAAAGTCCATTCTTGAGCCTCTAACTTGTTCCCTTTGATCACACTCCATCCACAAAGTCAGAAGCAAGCTTGTTTAAAGTATAACCACTCTATGAACCAAGTACAAGGTATGGAAACTTCTTTTGTCAAAAAATCACATGTTGAACTAAAACATGTAAATTTGAATTTTGATTAACTACAACACTCCAAACTTGTTGCTTATAAATAGAGTCACTATTTGTGAGCTAAGGAATGAGTTTGAGCACCCTGAAACACTCCCAAATTCCCTCTAGCCAGAAATTGCACAAAAAACTCCATTAATACACAAGTCTGACCTTAAACTTGTATCTCCCTTTTCCCTCGTGCGTTTTCCCTCAAGTTCATTCCTAAAGCTTCCTTACATCAAATACAACTCATACTCATCCTTATTCCAGAACTGTAACACCATTTACCATAACCTCCATAACCAAAAAACAGAGTCTGCAACTTGACTTCTCCAGGCCATTTCAGCCACTCTCAATTCAAGCAAACCATTGCATTAGCTTCCTAGGGACTTGAGGAAGCTAGCCTGATTATCACCACTGCCTAAAATAAGCTCAAACTCAAAACACGATTTCCAGTTTTGAGGTAAGTTTTCTCAACTTGGAACTCTCCATACATGCATCATCAATAGTTTATTTGTGAACAAAACATGTAGATATCATTGCCCTGAAGCTAACCATGTCCATAGTTTCCATTAATTTTGCTTGAGCTTAGAGAATTTTGAAACTGAAATTTCTGAGATTTTTAGGGTTCAGATTAAGGACATTAAAATTCATGCTTATATTTGATCTATAGTTTTAATGCTTTACATTTCTGAAACCATGAGAAGATTTACAACAAGTTTCATGTTTACAGTTTTCATTTTTGATGAGAAATGAGCAAATTACAGTTGGTCTGGCTGGAGGTTGAAGATGAAGTCTTCAGGGCACATTTTGCCTTACATATTTATTGTTTTTCTTATATTAACGGATGTATAGCCACCCCAGTGGTAGAAGTGCGTTCCTATAACCTTTGGGACCTGGGTTCGAGCCCCAGTGATACCCTTTTCATTTTTCATATTTTTACTTTCTGATTTTTGTGTTTTTGGCAGGCGCTGAGCCTCTTTGGGCCTGGCTTGTTTTTATTTTACTTACTAACCCCCCTGTAGGCTATTGGCACCCTTGGCCCAAGTTTATTTATTTTCTTTTTTTATTTCATTTTTATTTTCTAAATACTAAAAAATCATAAAATACAAATAATGCTAGATTTATATTTTGACTTAGTTTATTTTATTTTTCTCACAAAAAAATATTTTTATTAATTATACTTTATTTATTTTTTACTTATTATCTTGCAAATATAATTAAAAATAGGTTATAAGTTATTTTCTTTCATACTAATTAAAATATATTATTTTTGATATAAAAGAAAAAGAGACTAAAAATATTTCATGATGCCATAAATATTTTCAAGACAAAAATACCAAAAATACTTGATTTGCTAAACTTATTTTCTTTTAATCAATTAATAGAACTAGGGTTTCATTTAAAATCGTTTCTTTAATAAATTTAAGTTTAATTAATTATTTTATTTAATTAATTAGGTTAAGACAAAATCCCTTTTTCTTATAAACATCCAAAAATATCCATTTTTCTTAACAATTACATTTCTTGTATATTTATTTCATTTTGTACATTGTATTCATTTAAATTCCTTGTACATCAATACCCATTCAATATGGTTATAATAGACCAACTAGGTTTACATTCTTGCAAATCCCCATTCAATTTGTACACCCCCTCCCACAATAATTGTAATAGCTTAGCAACTTTAAATTCCGCAATTTATCGCTTTCATATGCGAATGCTAGTAATTAGGGTTTGTATGGAAAGACTAAAACCAATACTTAGAAAACCCAAATTCAAGACAAAAAACAAGCATGAAAATAATACACTTGCACACAAGCACCCCTAGGGTTATTCCACTTGGTTGCCTTATACAAAATGGCCATATTACGCATGTGAGGTATCTTAGCAAAAACAAGCACATATAAGATCATAGTCCCTCGATGACACTATCTAAGTTGCCTTTCAAATGATATTAGTCCCTAAAAGAGAATGCTAAGATACCTTGCAAATATTGCTAATCATGGTTATACGATCACCCACGCCCGTCCCGTTTACATCCAAAGATAGGGTTGCTTACCAAATCAATGGTAAGACAACAACGTCAAAGGAAAAGAAAATAAACAAGAAAGACTTTTGAGTAGGTAGAATGTTACTAGTTAATTGCTCCATTTCAAAACAAAAACATCCTTGCTATTTTCAAAACAAACACCTATACTTTTAAAACACTTTTCAAACTTGAAAACATTTTTAAAAGATCAACACCTTTGTATACATTCTTACGAACGAGAATCATTACAAAAGTTTTCCTAGACAATGGCCTCTTTACAAAAAAACTTTCAAAAAACCATACAAAGCACATTTTCAAACAAAAGCAAGTGATCTAGGAAGTAACTAAGATCCCATGGAAAACCTTGGATGAAAAGGGTGCTAATACCTTCCCTTTTCATAATCTACCCCCCGAACTCTAGAAACAATCTCAAAGGTCTTTCTTGTGCTTTTTCACCTTTCCTTTTGGATAAAAGAAAAGTAGGTGGCGACTCTTGCTAACCGTAACATTTGCGATCAAATGTAAAACACCCAAGTCAGTTCTCCCACTGTATCACAGAACTGGCGACTCTGTTGGGGATAATTCTTAAAGTGGGGTTACCTTAGGGCTAGATCACATTTACTTGCTTTCATTGTTTGACTTGTATACTTTACATTATGGTTATTTATTTGGGTTTGAATCCTCTACCCGAATTTAGGATACCTTATAGGTAAGTAGCAATACGTTGTGGAAACCGTGCGGGGTATACCGACATGGTCTAAGCAATAGTTACGTTAGTATGACATATTTGTGGGTACCGGTAACCCTTGAGTAGTCAAGGAGAATACAGGGCCGCTGAGTGATGTCGTGAAGCACTAATCAACTTTTAGAACATTTACTTGACCAACTTGGCCTTTAGGACGCAATGAGATGACCGGCTTTGGTGCAGTCCGAAGTTGGTAGATACTCGATACTACACTCATTAAGGTTTGGTTTTTTGGGATATTTCAGTCGCCATTAAAGAGGCTTACGCTGAAACAATGCCCAAAGAAACAAATTGGTTATATTGAGCTCCTTAGAACCCGATTACTATTACTAGGACAAGTTTGAGCCAACTAAACTTCAAGACGGTACTTACCTATGAGACTCCATGCAAGCCAAAACCTAAGGACTTGGTTGCTTTGTTTGTATATATATATACTTGTATATAAAATCATAAACATCATAACATCATACTCATATTCACTAACTATTTCAAGGATCTTGGGATTTATCTTTGTTCTGTTTTGTAGGACGTGGATTCTATTCGCAGGAAAACCATTCAAGTCAACCTTGTAAGGATCCCTCCTCAACTTAAAGAGATAGCGTCAAGGATTCCTAAAAACTCTCCATTTACCAAAAGACATGGTCGCCTACTAAACTTGGTCACCTCCAACACTGATGAGGACATGATGAAGGTGCTCTTCCAGTTCTTTGATCCTCTACACCATTGCTTCACATTTCTCGATTATCAACTTGTGCCAACTTTGGAAGAATTCTCCCGACTCTTGAGGATTCCCATTCTCAATCAACTACCTTTCAACGGTATGGAAAGAGATCCAAAGCCAGAAGATATTGCTCAAACTCTACACTTGCAATCATCTGATATCACAACTAATTGGGAAACAAGGAGTGGTGTCAAGGGTTTCCTAGCAAAGTTCTTGTTTGAGAAAGCCCAAAACTGTTGGAACTCATTGGATTTTCAAGATTTTGAGGAAATTGTGTCTCTCCTCATCTATGGGATGGTTTTGTTTCCAAATCCCGACCAACTCATAGATGTGAACACCGTTAAAATCTTCATGTCTCGTAACCTGGTGCCCACTTTGCTAGGAGACATCCTACATTCTTTTCACACTCGCACTATGAGGAAAATAGGCATCCTTATATGATGTACTCCTCTTTTGGAAAGATGGTTTATTTCGCATCTTCCCCAATCTATATTGAAGAACGAGCAAGGTTCAAGGTGGTCACATAGGTTGATGACACTCAAACATTCAGACATTCATTGGTGTTCCTGATCTGTAGAGAATGTTACTATTGTTGATCGTTGTGGAGAATTCCCTAATGTCCCCTTACTCAGCATTAGAGGAGGTATCACCTACAACACATGCTTAGCCTTAAGACAGTTTGGTTACGCCCGAAGGGATGACCCACATGAGATGCTCATTTAAGGTTTGGTATTTGACTACGAGAACGACGATCATGGTCATCGCCAGAGATTTATCCGAGCTTGGAGGATGTTGAACAAGGTAGATAGCAAGACATTGGGGCACAAGAACTCCATCCCTCTTGAGCCCTACCTCAAACAGGTATGAGCTCATGCTCAAAGTCTTATGATTCCTTACCCCTCCATTCTCCCAGTTATCATAGAGCCTGTTGTGGAAGGAGATGTCCCATACTATCCTGCATCCTGACATGCCCACCTCTCTTGAAGACTTACAAAGGGATTGGATACATCTTAAAGGGGAGTGAGACACTTTCGAGGCCCAATTCTACACCAGCGAGAAGAAGGTTTTGGAACTCACTAAGCAACTTCATGAGGAGCAGAGTCTGAACGCCTACATCGCACCAAAGAGGATGCGTACAACTTTTTTATCTTAGAGTTTTGGTATTTCTTTGTAATCCCAAAAGGGGCATGATGCACTCAAAGATTTGATTTATTAATATAACGTGTGTTCCTTTTTAGTCTAAAGCAAATTTAAATCTCTAATTTCCTTGAAATCATTGCATATGCATTTACCGTTCATTATAACATAAGCAGGTTTTCTCACAACAAGTCTCCTCATATCTCTATTGTTTATTTCAGTAAGATGGATCTCGAGCAGACAGTAAAAGACCTCCAGACGCAGAATTCTCAGTTTCAATAGATGTTCTTGACTCTAGCCAACGGACAAGAGGATATGAAAACTTTGCTGGTTGAAGAAAAGAAGAAGAAAGCAAAGAAAGTAACTGGAGTTCTGAATATGGGAAGAATATTCCAAGGACAATCCAGACGGACCCTAGACTTTGCAACGTCATCTAGTGAAAAGGATAATCAAGAAGTGAAAGGCAAGGAAGCGGTTTTCCAGCTAGAATCTGAAGAGGAAGAAGAAGAAGATTACTCTAAAGAGCAATATCCCTCGGTCGACGACAAATACAAACATCTGGAAGAACGTCTAAGCGCAATGGAGATTCAGAAAGTGCCTGGACTAGACTTTGAAGAGCTGGGATTGGTGTCTGGGATTGTCATTCCACAAAAATTCAAGGCACCAATATTTTCTAAGTACGACGGAGTTTCGTGTCCCAAGATGCATCTCCGATCCTATGTGAGGAAGATACAACCTCACACTACTGACAGAGATTTATGGGTACACTTCTTTCAAGATAGTCTATCCAGAACTCAGCTTGATTGGTTCTATCAACTAGAAAGGGCCAGTATCCATAATTGGGAAGACCTTGCCGCTTCTTTTTATAAACAATATCAGTACAACACAGACCTTTCTCCTACCCGTACTCAACTCCAGAGTATGGCTACGGTTTCTAGTGAAGGTTTCAAAGACTACGCTCAGAAATGGAGGGACTTAGCAGGAAGAGTCTAGCCTCCCCTTTATGAAAGAGAACTAGTAGACATGTTCCTGGGTAATCTGTCCGGTCCTTTCTTCAATCATCTAATTGGGAGCTCCTCAACAGGCTTTACTGAATTAATCTTGACCGGAGAAAGAGTGGAAGCTGGGATTAAGAGTGGGAAGATTCAAAAAGACACATCCTCTGCTGTTGTAAGAAAACCATTTATTGGGAAGAAAGAAGTTGGTGCTATGTATCCTCAAAGGAATCAAGAAAGAACTGAACATCATCCAATGGTAGGGGTTGCCGTGATCCCTAAGCCTGCACCTGCTCAACAAAGGAACGATCAACCTATAACAGAAAGACCAGTAAGATAATTTACCCGGATTAATATGACACTATCTCATGTACTTCCACATTTGTTGAGATCTAATCTGGTAACTTTGAAAGAAGCTCCAAAGAATCCCAACACAACCTCTTCTCATTACCATCCTAATGCTCACTGTGCATACCATTCAGAAAGTCCAAGCCATGATACTAACAAATGTTGGGCTTTGAAAAACAAGGTGCAAGACCTTCTTAAAGCCAAGGAAATTGAATTCGATGTTCCTGAGATCCCAAATATTATCACCGCTCGTATGCCCAAGCATGGTAGCGGTGTTAACATTGTAGAAGATGATATGTTTGTTACTGTTGTTGATGAACTCATTACTCCTCTCCTGACTATCAAGAGGAACCTATTGAATGCTGGTGTATCTCCGGGTTGTGATGAAAGTTGTCACCTCTGTTTATCCCTACCAACTGGCTGTCATTTATTAAAAGTAGGTGTTCAATGCCTAATGGACGACAAAAAGATTTTGTTTGAGAAGACTCTCCTTCCAACCGTTTCTTACAATGATGTTTCAATAGTAACCATTTCCGCCAATTCTTCCAAGGACTCCACCAAAAGAACTGTTAGGATTACATCAGTTCCTAAAGTAGCTCCACTAATAATTACTATTCCTGGACCAATCTTGTACTCATCAGATAAGACTGCCCCATGGAATTATGGGGTCGACGTCTACTATCACGGCGTCAAGCAGGATTGGCCGGTTGTTGAAGACTCAATTTCTGAGAAGGATGACCCCGACATCAGCAACATTGCGGGAACCAGCAAGATAACCCAAAGTGGCAGAGTTTTCTCTCTAGAGATTGCCCCTCCGAAGACTGTTACTGGTCCTGTAATCATCCCTGTTTCAGTTCCTGTTGACACTACTGCTACTACAATTCCTATACTTACACCTGCTGATACTCCTACCACCGAGTCGACCGAGACTCAGGGTAAAGGCATTCTGGTTGAGCCTGTCCGAATGAAGGCGCAATCAGTATCTATCCCTGAGGCCTCCCAAAAGGAGATGGACGAAATTCTGAAAATTATAAAGAGAAGTGGCTACAACATAGTCGAACAGCTAGTTCAGACTCCATCAAAGATTTCCATGCTAGCTTTATTGTTATGCTCCAAGGCTCATGCGAAGGCCTTGGTGAAATTCCTTAAAAATACCCATGTACCACAAGAAACCTCTGCTGATCAGTTCCAAGACTGTGTGGCTAGTGTGACACCCCGTTTTTGATTAAATGTTATTTAAGTTTTTTTTCCGAAATTATCAAATTAAATCTATTTTAAGAAATATATTTATTTGATATCAATTAAAATGTTAATTTGAGTATTTGAAATAAAAATATTCATAATGATAAAATATTATTTTGAGTAATATTATTTTGGTGTGTATTTGGCTTCGTTTGATTTATCGGTATAATTTAGTTTTTATGGAATAAATATTAATTAAATGTAATATGGTTTTAATAGAATTATATGATATAATTTGAATTAAATAGATTGGGCCAAATTATAATTTTAGAAAGTTAGGGGGAGGAAAGTAAGTAGTAGTAAAATTTGTTTTATAAGATAGAAAGTAGGATAGTTGGTAAGAAGAGAAATAGAAAGAAGAAAGAAAAGAAGAGAGAAAGAGGAGAAGAGAAGAAAGGAAGCTAGGTTTGGAGTTGCAACATCATCATCATCTTGTTTCAAGAAAACCCACACCAAGGTAAGGGTTTGAATTGCTTTGCTCATATACTTGTGGTTTTGGGTTTTGATTTTGATAGATGAAGAAATTAGAATTTTAGAGAGTTGTATAGATTGGGAAAGAGATGATGATATTGATGATTCTGTTGGTTTAGATCCCACAAAATTTTCTCTTCAATCCGCCCACCCTTCTTCCGAGCTCCCTCCGCCTGTTCCACCCTCTGTCCGACCATTCACGGACTGCCATCGCCCAACCAAACCCCCTTCATGTTTAACATACTACCGCCCGCACCCTCCGGGCGTCTCTCGTCTTCGCCCACCAACTGAATTCCATCTGTTTCAGCTCACCCTCACTGGACAACATACACCACCATTGTTGTGTTGGTAAATTTCAGTTTCACCATCATTTTGTTGTTTAATTTCTGGATTGCCTTGTTGAATGTGAATGATATTATGTCATTTATATTTATTTAAATGAAGTTTTGTTAGCATATTAATTTATATTAATTAAATTGAGTTTAGTTTATAAAATAAAAACTAACAGTTAAGTTTATAACTAGAATGCAGTATGATTGAAGCAAGCTAGCAGTATATATTAAGTTAGAAATAGCAGTATAAGTTTTAGAAAGTAAAACGTTAATATTTATTAATAGATGAAGTTAGAAGTGAAGCTTCTAAACGTGAACTAGCAGCTTATGCATAAGAATAAGTTTTAGAAACATGTACTAAGTAGCAGTATATCATTTGAATTGAAATGGAATTTAGAAAAATTAATTAATTAATTAATGTTTTCTTTTCTTTTCTTAATTAATATATTAAATATTTATATTAAATAAATACTTATATGACATAAGTTAGCCGATTTAATTTGGAACCCGATTATATTCCGATTTCCCGATTTCGGCAATTTCGGTGACGGAGTAAGTTGCTCTGAATTTACCGAAAATTGACGTACTACCATAATTCGACGTGTAGATTAACATAGTGAAGTTCGTTTTGCGAAATTTCGACTTTTTAAGAATCGACCCGATTTTAGTACGAAATGAAATAAATTGAGTTTAATCCCGAATTTAAGCGTTCGAGTTACATTCCGGTGACTCGATCGCGGTGAGTAACATAGAGAGTAATGTCGGTTCATTGATGATGACTTTATGTTGAAATATACTTTCCGATTTGGAATTGTTTGATAGTTGATGGTTTATGTTTTGGTTGAGTAAGTAACTTGTTTGTATACATTTTACTGGACGTTGTGATTGTTAAATTATATGTATGCATGCATGTACAATAGTTGATGTTCCATTGGTTGGATTTGATGGTATGTGTATGTTAAGGTTATTGTGAATCTTAATTGCATGCATTGGTTATATTGTACATTGCATGGCATGGTTGGTCTTGAAACAGAGACGGTGAAACTGTGGGTTCACATGATTTTATAGACGGTGACCCTAGTGTGGGAATAGACGTAGTGACCTTGATCCGGAAGGGAAACATAGGTGGTGGAACATTGGGTCCATAATATCTAGACGGTGACCCTATTGTGGGAAAAGACGTAGTGACCTTGATCCGGAAGGGAAACATAGGTGGTGGAACCTTGGGTCCACGAGTCGGTACCGCATTCGCATACGTTGAGTCGTGTTGTGAGTCACATGCATAATTGTGCATGTTATGTATGTGTGTTGATGTGTTTGATTATGTGCCAATGTTGTTGTTGTTTGAATTATGGTTATGTGCCAAGGATGTGAGTATTCGGATAATCGGTTTACATGGTTAATGCGTTGGAAATGGATTCCTTGAGTAAGGATACTATAGGTGATAAAATGAACATGATCATTATGTATTGCTTTATTTATTGCCATTTCATTTACTTAAAATTACATGTTATATGATTATTGGAATTCTTACCCTTCTGTTGGAAAATGCTTTTGATGGCATTGTTCAGGTACCGAGGACGGTAGCGCGAGGCGCTAGTTAATGGATGCATTGGATTGCAATCTGTTTTATTTTGATTAGAGTCGAGTCGATGCTCTGGTAGTAACACATGGGGGGGGGATTTATTTAGTGTCGAACTCGATTATTTTGTATTTGGATCATGATGTATATAATCCTTATTCGTGGATATGATGTTTTGTATATGTGAGACTTGATAACATATGCTTATGTGAATTATGATGGCTTGATGCCTTGAATTATGTTTTGATTCCTCCATAAATGGAGATGATGTGAAATTATGAAACTCCGTTGCGTTTGCACGAGAGAATGAAGTAAATATTTATTGTATGTTTGTTTTGTGTTGGAATGCTTATACTTTCAAACATACCCTGTCTGTTTTTCTTTAAAAACTTTGGAATGTGATGTGTGTTGTGGCATCCCTTCCGTGCAATTTTATCTCTCTGATTTTAATCTTTACCTTTAATTGGGGTATTTAGAAGTGGTGTTACAGCTAGCTTGACCGTGGATAATGGTTTAGGCTTTTCTGATGTTGACTTAACACCTAGAGGGAGGAAGCACAATGAGGCATTGCATGTCTCTGTCGAGTGCAGGGGCACAACTTTGGCCCATGTCTTGGTTGATACCGGTTCATCTTTGAATGTGTTGCCTAAGAAGGATCTTGATAGACTCGACTGTGAAGGTTTGACCTTAAAACCTAGCAACACAGTGGTAAGGGCCTTCGACGGTTCAAAGAGAATGGTGCTTGGGGAGGTGGACATCCCCATAAAAGTTGGAACGCAAACCTTTGATTCAACTTTTTACGGGACATTCGCGCTTCTTACTTCTGCTTATTGGGTCGACCATGGATTCACAACTTTGGTGCCGTTACCTCTACATTACATCAAATGCTGAAATATCCAACTGAGGGGAAAATCATTATTGTCCATGGAGAAGAGGAATATATGGTCAGTCACTTGAACTCCTTCAAATACGTGGAATTGGATGGTGAATTCATTGAAGCTCCATTTCAGAATTTTGAGGAAGTCCCACAAACCGTGGCAGTAACCAAGACTGTTTCCCAAATCCCGAAGGTTACAAGACCTCCACTAAAGATGTCTTCTCTGAAAGATGCCAAGGCAGTGATCGAAGAAGGTGGGTGTACTATTTGGGGCCAACTCCCAGATATCCCATACAAATCTGACAAATTTGGTATGGGTTTTGCTTCAGGAGCCCAAAAAGTTGTACGTCGTGCTCATGCCGGGGAACCACCTTGAAGATCAGCAACCATGGAGTCAACGCCATGGAGGATGATGAGGACAGCTACGACCTGGAGGATTGGATTTTCCCAACTGTCAATGGAGGACTCAGAAACTGGGAAGCTAAAGATTTAGTCCCAATTACTTTTATCCAATAGTAATTGTATTTAAATTTTTTTCAGACCTGTAATAATTAAACAATTCAGACTTTTAAAACCTTATGTCTTACCCGAGACACAACGGTCCATTTGTAAGGGTTGTTGCCTTATTTTCATATGCCATCAATGAATCATGGACGTTTTTTCATACAAAGTTTGTGCTCTTTGTCTTTCTTTTTACATTTGTATTGCTTTCAAAGATAGTTATACTCTTACACACACTCACATTCAAAATGCAGATCTACATCCATTCGGGATCCCATGGGTAACGATTCTGCTATGGCTTTCCGTGACTCTGGAAATCTAATCTACCAAGTCAAAGACGAAGGTGAGGAAGATTGTGAAGTGCCATGGGAATTAGCCAGGTTACTACAACAAGAAGATAGGACCATACAGCCCCACGAAGAACCAGTGGACACAGTTAACCTAGGAACCGAGGAGGACAAGAAAGAAGTCAAGGTGGGTGTCAATCTGGAATCCAGTGTCAAGAAGCGTCTGATTCAGTTTCTACATGATTATGTTGAGGTCTTTTCCAGGACTTGATGCTGATATCGTGATACATCGTCTACCAACAAAAGAAGATTGCCCTCCGGTAAAACAAAAGGTTCGTCGCATGCGATCAGACATGTCAGAAAAGATTAAGGCTGAAGTCATGAAACAATTCAATGCCAGATTCTTGGGCATTACCTCATATCTGCAATGGGTCGCCAATGTTGTTCCTATGCCTAAAAAGGACAGAAAAGTGCGTATGTGCGTGGACTACAAATATTTGAATAGGGCAAGCCCTAAGGATGATTTCCCACTTCCCCATATCGATATTTTGGTTGACAATACAACACAACATAAGGTGTTTTCCTTCATGGATGGTTTCTCAGGTTACAATCAAATCAAAATGAAGCCCGAGGACATGGAGAAAACAACCTTCATCACACAATAGGGCACATTCTGTTACAAGGTTATGCCATTCGGGTTGAAGAATGTTGCGGCAACCTATCAGCGTGCCATGGTAGCTCTATTTCACGACATGATACAACACGAAATAGAGGTCTATATGGACGACATGATAGCCAGATCTCAAACAGAAGAGGAACGTCTTGATCATTTGCATAAACTGTTTGAGAGACTAAAGAAATACAAGCTGAGGTTGAACCCGAATAAATGCATATTTGGGTTAAGGTCCGGTAAACTCCTAGGCTTCGTCGTCAGTGGTAAAGGTATCGAAGTAGACCCTACCAAGGTGAAAGCGATACAAGAAATGCCTGCTCCTCATACTGAGAAGGAAGTCAGAGGATTCTTGGGAAGGCTAAACTACATTTCCAGATTCATTTTTCACCTAATAGCTACTTGTGAACCAATCTTCAAATTACTGAAGAAAGATCAAGTAGTCAAATGGAATGATGAGTGCCAAACTGCCTTCGACAAGATCAAAGAGTACCTGCAAGAGCCTCCTGTTTTAATGCCACCAGTTGAGGGAAGATCCTTGATCATGTATCTAACTGTTTTGGAAAATTCAATGAGGTGTGTGTGGGGGCAGCATGACGAGTCTGGCCGAATAGAGCTTGTTATTTATTACCTGAGCAAAAAGTTTACCGACTGTGAAATAAGATATTCACTGCTCGAGAAAACTTGTTGCGCTCTGGGATGGGCTGCTCGCTGGATAAGACAGTATATGCTGACCCATACTACCTTATTGATATTTAAGATGGATCCAATAAAATACATATTCGAGAAGCCTACCCTCTCTGGGAGAATAGCAAGATGGCAGATGATCCTGACAGAATATGACATTCAGTACACTACCCAAAAACCAATAAAGGGCAATGTGCTAGCCGATCACCTTGCTCACCAAGATGTGGATGACTACCAGTCCACGAAGTTCGAATTCCCGGGTGAAGACATCATGATGGTAAACAACTGTCAAGAATTCAGACCATATGACCGACCTGAACAAGGATCCCGATGGACCCTGGTTTTTGATGGGGAATTCAACGCACTCGGCAATGGTATAAGTGTTGTACTCATATCCCCTGAAGGATGTCACACTCCCTTCATTTCAAGACTCTGTTTCAACTATAAAAATAACATGGAAGAATACGAAGCGTGCATTTTTGGGCTCAAAGCTGCTATAGATTTGGGATCAAGTCTTTAAGTGTGTTTGGAGATTCAGCCTCGGTCATCAGTTAGATCAAAGGAGAATAGGACACTAAACACCCTAACCTCATCCCCTACAAAGAACATGTGTTGACATTAATCCCATATTTAGAGAAGATTACCTTCGAGTATTTCCCACGAGAAGAAAATGAACTAGCTGATGCGCTAGCCACAATGTCATCCATGTTTAAACTTAAATGGAATAACGAGGCTACCCAGATCACCATTGAACGAATGGATGAACAAGCTCACTTTCACGAGATCAATACTGAAGAAGTAATGGACCGGCCTTGGTTCCACGAAGTCAAGAGGTATCTCGAGGCTCAAGAGTATCCGGAAGGAGCTTCAGTCAATGATAAGAAGTTCTTAAGGAGATTCTCTGCTAATTTCTTCCTTAGTAATGGCATTCTCTACAAGCGCAACCATGACTCTGTTTTTCTCCGTTGCATAGACAAGGTTGAGGAAGAAAAGATCATGGTTGGTCTACATGAAGGAACTTTTGGAACCCATTCCAGTGGGCATACGATGGAAAAGAAGATCCTACGGGCAGGTTATTACTTGTCTACCATAGAAGCAGATTACTATCAGCACTCTCAAACTTGTCATAAGTGTCAGATCTATGCTGACAAGGTGCACATACCTCCAGTTCCTCTGAATGTCCTGATTGCTCCCTAGCCATTTGCAATGTGGGGCATCGATATGATTGGAGAAATCAAGCCCATAGCCTCTAATGGACACCGCTTCATCTTGGTAGCCATTGATTATTTCACGAAGTGGGTTGAGGCGGCTTCTTTCGCTCCTGTTACCAAGAATGTTATCGCCCGGTTCATCAAACAGAATCTCATCTGTTGGTACGGTATCCCAAAGAGAATCATCACAGACAATGGTACAAATCTCAACAACACTACGATCACCGCATTATGCTCACAATTCAAGATCCAGCACCATAATTCTTCTCCTTACCGGCCAAAGATGAATGGTGATGTCGAAGCCGCAAATAAGAACATTAAAAAGATCATACAGAAAATAACAGTAACTTACAATGACTGGCATGAGATGCTACCATTCACTCTCCACGGTTATCGTACCACGGCACGCACATCAACCGGGGCAACACCTTACTCTCTGGTATACGGCATGGAGGTTGTCTTGCCTATTGAGGTCCAGATCCCTTCTTTGAGAATCATGAAGGATGCAGGGTTGAATGAAGACGATTGGATCTAAACTCGACTTGATCAACTGAACTTGATTGACGAGAAAAGGCTTATTGCTGTCTGTCATGGTCAAATGTATCAAAAACAAATGATCAAGGCTTTTAACAAAAAGGTCAGACACCAAGTGTATCAAGTCGGGGATTTGGTGATCAAGTGCATCATACTACCGCAAGGTGATCCCAGGGGAAAATGGACTCCTACATACGAAGGGCCATTTGTGATCAAAAGCATATTATATGGTGGAGCAATGATCTTAACCACTATGGATGGCGACGACCTACCGCACCCTGTAAATGCAGACATAGTCAAAAGATACTACGCATAAGAGACCTGCTAGGTTGACACACCTAGGCAAAACAAGGGCATCCCGGCGAACCAAAAAGGTTCGCAAAAAAATTAGGGATAAAACAAAAAAAATCTATACACCCGACAAGTTGAAAACCTGAAAGGGCGACTTGAGCAAAAAAGGGTATCGCGGTGGACCGAAAACCCGAAAGGGCGGTCCAGGCAAAAGTTAGGGATTTAAAGCGTATGACTATGTCCCGTTGGATCACCTTACAGAAAAACTTTGGCTTCGACTGAAAAACTCAACGGGTCTAATCAATCCAATCAACTTCGGACAAGGCAGCAAGTGGACAAGACGCTCAGAGACACGAAGGCTATAGCAGTATGGGAACCCCATGGGATTATTTCACATAGCTATCTTTTCTTTGTATCAAATTTTCATTTTTTTACGACGACATTCTCCTACTAGAATGATCGTATCATTATACAAAAATACTTATTCAAAGTTAATACAAAGATACCCCTTTGAAAGTGAAAAACTATATGTTTTTCTTTATTCCTGTGTTTTGTTTCCAAAAACGTACAATGATTTATTTTTGAACATATGCATTTGAACATAACTATTGTTTACAAATGAACAAAATATAGAAAGACAATCGCTAATGGCTTTAAGAAATAAGATAATATCTTTAGACTATTCCATAAAATCCCCCACAGTGTGCAGCTTAATCCCCAGTGGAACAAAACTTCCAGTTATCACTCCCCGGTAGAAGTCCCCAATTTCGCAGGATTCCCCAACAGGATTTCACAGGCAATACACGGCGTTTACCTTACAACAAAGTTTATTTCTCTAACAAGTAAAAGCTCATCAACTCATCAGCACTTCAAAACTTGAAGACTTACACTCCATGTCCCCAAAAGCAGTCAGGGATTTATTTTCCCTAATCCAACAGTATTACAACAACATAGCTTACATGCCCATACATCGCATCCATACGTCATGGCATTGACAACACAAACGTATACAACGTAATCTCATTCATTTTATTGAGAACATCATTATACAATGCATTTCATACATCATGACATTGCATACAACTAATCTTTCATCTCTTCAGGAAAGATCAGTCAGCCAATGGCTATCATCAAGAATTTACAAAAAGGTCAGAGATTGATACCTGAAACAAGCCGGGACAATTATCTACACGGCCAGTTGAACATTTAGATACAGTTCAGATACGCTCCAGACACGGATGCCATCCTGATACTCATTCAGATTCAACTTTCAGATACAGTTCAAATACACTCTAGACACATATGCCATTCTGATACTCATTTGGATTCAGCTTTCAGATACAATTCAGATACACTCCAGACACGGATGCCATCCTGATACTCATTCAGATTCAGCTTTCAGATACAATTCAGATATGCTCTAGACGTGGATGCCATTCTGATACTCATTCAGATTTAGCTTTCAGATACAGTTCAGATACGCTCTAGACACGGATGCCATTCTAATACTCATTCAGATTCAGCTTTCAGATACAGTTCAGATACGCTCCAGACACGGACGATGTTCTGATACTCATTCAGATTCAGCTTTCAGATACAGTTCAGATACGCTCCAGACACGGACGCCATTCTGATACTCATTCAGATTCAACTTTCAGATACAGTTAAGATACACTCTAGACATGTACGCCTTTCTGATACTCATTCAGATTCAAATTTCAGGTACAGTTTAGATATGATCCAGATTTGGATGTCATTCTGTTACTCATTCAAATTCAACTTTCAGAAACAAGTCAAATACAATCTGTTTATGGATATTATTCTGGTACTCAACCCTACACATCCATTACTTCAGTATAAATCAAACCGAGATTTATTCTAACACTTCTTCCTTTCCCATCAACAATCATTTTTGGATGGAATCTGTAAGCCCATCTCCAACAATTTTCCATCATCTATCCAAATGGAATCTTTTAAGCATATTCCCTACACCATCAACCATCACGTCCTCGAGTGCAAATTTCTGGGCACTCTAGTGTCCAATCATCTTCCACCTTCAAGTCACGAATGGAAAATCTGCCAATCTAACTCTTCAGGTTTAAGAAGATTGAACAGGGGCAGCTGTTGCACGAGGATAATTAAACTTTCAATGCCTCATATGAATTTCATGGATCATTATGGACCCCCAATATTTCTCATGTCAAGTTTCAAGCCTTGGATCACATTTTTGCTCAGTCAATCGAGTGGTTGACCTAAAAATCAGCTGTATTGGGGAAAAAGTCAACTTTGACCAATTTACAGTCAAACTTCATAATTTTTTATCCACATCAACATTATAAACTCATACATATAATTTGAACAAGTTTAGACCACAATTCCTCAAGAAATTTGATCAAATCATCAAAAGGGCAAAATGGTTAAAATTAGGGTTTTGACTGAGAAAGTGAAATTTCTGATTTTTGACCTAGCAAATGGTTAATTGGTTTGAGGCATGACCTTAAGAGTTCAATTGCATAATTTAGACCTAATGTCATGACACAAAACATTGCTAAAGATCAATTGGATTGATAGTGAATTTTCAGTCAACTGATCAAAAGTAAATTGTACACTGAAAAGTCAAACTTTGACTTTTTGGTCAAAATCAAGTGTCAAAGATCACAATTCATCAAAACATGTCAAAATATGAAACTTATTCATCAAGAAATCAAAAATTCAAGATTTCATTTTGAAAAGTCAAAGTTTTCTGACTTAGAAATTTTTCTAAGTGTTTAAAACTTCATCTTTTTTCACAACTTTGAGCCAATTTTTCACCGTGATGCAAGATGATTCAGAAGAAACTGTCAACATGAAAGTTGTAGATCTCCATGATATCTACAACATTTCTTTACACAACTTCTTCTAAAAGTTCTTAGATCTCAAGTTATTAATTCATAAAGTCATGGTCTTGAAATTAAACACTTAGGGAAATTTTGCCCTAGTTTTGGTCAGGATTTTGACCTAACTTCTGACCCAAGTTTCACCTAGTTCCAAGGGGAGTTTTCAAAATTTATTAAAATAGGGGTTGTAGAGAACATTACAAGCTTTCTAAAATGTCAAAGAACTCCTTGAGATCATTTGTGAATAAGGAGAATCAAAGGTCAGAAGTTGGGGTTTCAAGTTGTTTTGCAAGACATATTTTGTGATGAACATGAACCAAATCCATAGCCACGCTGCATAATCCTCACTTTTCAGGACTCAAACTTGTTTTTCACTCCATAATTAATGGTTTACACAACTGATTATGCCCTTATCCAAGTGTTTCAAGCTTTGTCCAAATCAATTTTCCATTTTAGGAAGAAAGTAACATATCCATTCTTGTAAAGCAAGCTTTATGCACAAAGTCAGCTTCTTGAGCTCCCAACTTGTTTTCCTAGATTACACTCCATCCACAAAGTCAGAGGTATTGTGTTTAACGTGGTTAACAACTCTATGAACCAAGTACAAGGCATGGAAACTTGAATTTCTCAAAAAATCACATGTTATGCATAAACTTGTGATTTTGAATTCTGATCAACAACAAGTATCCAAACTAGTTGCTTATAAATAGAGTCACTATTTGTGATCTAGGGGATGAGCTCAAGCACCCTGAAACACTCCCAAACTCCCTCTAGCCAGAAATTACACAAAAAACTCCTTTGATACACAGTTCTGACCTTAAACTTGTATCTCTCATTTCCCTCGTGCATTTTCCCTTGAATTCATTCCTAAAGCTTCCTTACATCAAATATAGTCCATCCATGTCCTTGGTCTAGAAATGTAACATCTCCATCACCATCCTCCATAACCAAAAACAGAGGTCTGCAACTTGACTTCTCCAGACCATTCTAGCCATCCATTGCTCAAGCAAACCATTGCATTAGCTTCCTGTGAACTTGAGGAAGCTAACCTGATCATTGCAGCACCTTGAATCAAGCTCATTTGCATTTCACGATTTCCAGTTTTGAGGTATTTTTCTTGAACTTCTATCTTCATATTTAGGCATTGTTAGGCTTGCATTTGTGAAGATAAAATATAGACATCATTTCCCTGAAACTATACATGTCCGTAAATTTAATTTATTTTGATTGAGCTAGGAGAATTTTGAGTTTGAACTTTCTGAAATATTTAGGTCAGAATTTGGTACTTTCAAAAATTCTCATTCATCTTTGATTTATAGTTCATTATATTTATATGGTTGGATTCGTGTGAAAAAATAGAGCAATTTTCATGTTCACATTTTTGCAAATGGTTGAGAAATGAGCAAGTTGCAGGGCTTCTGGCTGGAGGTTGAAGATAAAGTGTATTTAGGGAAGGATTTGTGTCATATATTTATGGTTTAACATAAATTAACAGATGTATCACCACCCCAGTGGTTAAAGCGTGCGTCTGTCACTATGAGGTCCTGGGTTCAAGCCCCAGTGTGACCTTTTTTCATTTTTTCCACTTTTTAGACATTTTTGGTTCTTTTTGCAGCGCCTGGGCCTCCTCTTGTTGGGCACGACTTTTTTCTCACAATACCCCCTGTTTCATTAATCCACCTCCCTGACTTTATTTATTTATTTATTTTTATTTTTATTTTACTTTATTATCTTCTATTATTATTATTAATATTATTATTATTATTATTATTATTATTATTATTATTTTCATTACTAAAAACCCAAAAATATTTATATTTTTTTATTTAATTTATTTTTCCTAAAATTAAATGCACAAAAACATTTTCTTTAATAAATTAACTTCCCTTTTTTTAAAAAATACCTAGATAATAAATTTTAAATATTATTATATTATTTTTTTGTAAATTAAAACCAATTTAAAATTTAGGATCTTTTATTTAATTTTTTTTATTTACTAATTTAATTAAATCCACAAAAACCCTTAAAAAAACTTGTTTCCTTTAAATTAATTTAGTTTACTAACTTAATATTATTTTCCTTTTAAGTTAATTATTTTATTTTAATAAATTAAGTCAAAAAATCTCTTATGAAAAACCAAACAAAAATTACATTTTCTTTTTTACATTTGCATTCTTGCATTTTATTTAGTTATTCTGTACATTTATTCAAAATTCAATATGGTTGTAATATTATTTAGATTTAATTTCTTGCAATATTCCCCATTTGTAAATTTGTATACCCCCTCCCCTAAGTGATGTAATAGCGCAGTAACTTTAAATTCCGCAATTTATCGCTTTATATACAAATGCTAGTAATTAGGATTTTGTATGGAAAGACTAAAATCATACAATAGAAAACCCTAATCAAAGACAAATCAAGCATGAAAATCAATCCACTTGTACACAAACACCCTTAGGGTAAATCCACTTGGTTTCCTTATAAAAATGGCCTTATTATGCATGTGAGGTATCTTAGAAAAAACAAATAAAATACAAGATCATAGTCCCTCGATGACGCTATCACAGTTGCCTTTCAAAATGATCTTAGTCCCTAAAGAAAAATGATAAGATACCTTGCAACATTTCTAATCATGGTTATACGATGACCCACGCCCGTCCCGTTTACATCCAAAGATAAGGTTACTTACCAAATCAATGGTAAGATAACAATGTCAAAGTAAAAAGGAAATTGTTGTACCTAAAAATTTGCCCTCTCATTTTTCTCAAGAAATCACCTTGGATCCTCAGGTTTACTTCCATCCAATCCCAAGCTTTGAATTACAATTTTTTTCATAAAGATCACTCATAAGGGCAAAATGGTCATTTGCATGCTGAAAGGCCAAACTTTGACCTTTTGATCAAAGTCAAATCTCAAAAATCATATTTCATCAAAACATGTTGAAATAGGAAGTTTGTTCCATCTAAAGGTTCAAAAGTCAAATTTACTATGGAAAAGCCAAATTTCTAAATACTTGGGATCTTTCTAAGTATTTAAGAAAAATGACACTTCAGAACTTCTGAACCAACCTCCAGACAGGTGCAGTCAGAAGTTGCAAACTTAGTTCAGCACATATCCTTCAGTTAGTATATGTCTCTTCAGCATCTACGCAAGCTCAGTCAGAGTTTGCCAGGGTAAAAACAAAAGGTTATAAAGCATGATAGAAAGTCTGAATGCTCTTTCATAACATGTTGGAAAGCATGAGGATCCATCATGACTTGCTGAGGCAACAGGGTACCAAGATCAGAACTTGGGTACGTTGTTCTGGACTATGTTGAAATGGAACTTCTAGCCTAGATTTAGGCAATGAGGCAAAATCTCCGATTACAAGATTTCTGATTTTGACAAATCTCATCATCATTTAATGCTCATTAAAGCTCACAACCACTTTTGAGTCTTTGTCCAAAAGGTCTCTCCACGTGTAGCATAGAAATGCATGTGTACAGATTTAGGTATGGGTCCATGCGCTACTTTTCACTTTTGGGTTTCACTTTTCCTTAATCCCTGCTTACTAATCCAGCCTAGGCTAAAAAACTGTCAACTATCACACTTTTTTTGAACTTTCTTCAAGAGCAAGTCAGCATCTAGTGTATGATGTTGGCGCCACTTGACATTTTAAAACCCACAAAGCTTTGCCTTTAAATAGAACACCATTGGTCACTGAGAAGGTGCGAGAAAAATTTCTGAAAAGAGGTCAAAAGTTTGAGTAAGAAAAATCTTGAATCTTTGCCAAAATTCCTAGAGTTTCAAGAACTATAAACCCAACACACAAAAAACCTGTTAACTTTGGATCCCTTACTTTCAAACTCCATTTGTTCTCAAAGTATTTCTTGATTGAAAACCATCCATATAGTTTCTGACCCACACGTTGGAAACTGCCATAACTTCTGTATTCACACTACTACATACTCTCCATCCATTCATTCAAAGAAGTCAGAACATCATCCCTTTTCCATCCCCAAAAGTTGGAAACTTTCAGCTTACTGGGTACGTGAAGAAGCTGTTCAGAACGTCATCAGAGTTGAGGTTAACTCCAAATCACAGAACTTCTTCCAGCTGCAAGGTAAGCCTCTGCTGACTCTCACCACATTGCTTAAGCATCACTAGATTTGCATGCTCAAAAACACAATGTAGATATCATGTTTTTGATGTTGTACGTATTCTGAGATTTTCACGCATTTGTCTACTTAAGTAGAGAATGAATCAGTTCAGAACTTTCTTGAAGAAACTAAAACTCATATTTAGGATTAGCAAAGGCATACTTGCCTCTGATTTAGGGTTCTGATATTCCTTATTTCTGAAACACTATGACACCTGCTGTAACTGTCCTAGGCATGTCTTCTGTTTTGTGGAGAAATAACCAAATTGCAGATGTTCTGACTAGCATAGAGAGAGAGACCAAGTTCTGTCATTGGAACCAGCGCTTTTGGAGCCTGTTTTGTTACCAGTAATATCAGAACTTCTGAAAATTACTGTGTTCCCAGTGGGATCAGAACCTCTGACCTCATACATTTTCACTAGCAGGTTTCTATTTTGCAGTGTGCCAGGGTCAGAACCTCTGACTTCATTTTTATCAGCAACAGGCTGATTCCTTTTTTTTAATTTTTCTTTCTTTCTCTTTTTTTATTTATTTTTGCTATCATTTTCTATTTTCATTAATCAGCAAACATCAAAAATATTTCTTTCACACTTTATTTTATTTCTTAAAATAAAAGACCAAAAAATATATTTTCTTAAAGAAAAACAAGTCCATTTCACATTTTCTTATACATTTCTATGCATTTCAATATGGTTGTAATAGTAATTTAGGAATTTATTTTTATTTGCAACCCTCATTCCTAAACTTGTACCCCCATCCCCTAAATATTGTAATAGCGTAGGACTTTACATTTCCGTAAATTATCGCTTTCAAATGTAAATGCTAGTAATTAGGATGTGCATGGCAAGATAAAAATCAATCAAATAGAAAACCATAATTCAAGATAAAATCAAGCATGGAAATAACACACTTGCATACAAGCATCCTTAGGGTAAAATCCACTTGGTTGCCTTACAAATTGGCCATATTACGCATGTGAGGTATCTTAGCAAAAGCAAATGAATACAAGATCATAGTCCCTCGATGACGCTATCTAAGTTGCCTTGCAAATGATCTTAGTCACTAAAAGAGAATGCTAAGATTCTTGCAACATTTCTAATCATGGTTATACGATGACCCGCGCACGTCCCGTTAAAATTCAAAGATAGGGTTGCTTACAAAATCAATGGTAAGACAACAATGTCAAAGGAATAGAAAATGAACAAGGAAGACATTTGAGTAGGTAGATTACTTCTAGTTACTTGCTCCATTTCAAAACAACTATCCTTGCTATTTTCAAAACAACCACACACATTTCCAAATATCTTACAAACATTGAAAATATTTTCAAAAAGACAAACATCTTTGTATACATTCTTACGAACGAGAATCATTACAAAGATTGCCTAAACGATGGCCTCTTTTACAAAATACTTTTAAAAACCACACAAAGCACAATTTCAAACAAAAGCAAGTGATCTAGCAAGTAACTAAGAGCCCATGGAAAACCATGGATAAAAAGGGTGCTGATACCTTCCCTTTTTATAATTTAACCCCCGAACTCAAGAAAACATCTCAAAGGTCTTTCCTGTGCTTTTTTTACCTTTCCTTTTGGATAAAAGAAAAGTCAGTGGCGACTCTTGCTAAACCACAACATTTTGCGATAAAACGCAAAAAATCTCAAGTTAGTTCTCCCACAGTATCACAGAACTGGCGACTCTGTTGGGGATTATTGAAAGTGGTGTTACCTTAGGGCTAGATCACATTTATTTGCTTATATTGTTTGACTTGTTTGCTCTACATTATGGTTCTTTGTTTGGGTTTGAAATCCTTTACCCGGATTTGGGATACATTATAGGTTAATAGCAATACGTTGTGGAAACTGTGCAGAGTATACCGACATGGTCTAAGCAATATCTATGTTAGTGTGACATATTTGTGGGTACCGGTATCCTTTAAGTTAATCAAAGAGAATACGGGGCCGCTGAAGTTTGTAGGATTGCAATATGACTCCTGTAGTGAAATTACAGCAGAAAATACAGAAAATTATGCAGACTGTAATAGGATGCATCGATTCATGGAAGCATGCGTCGACACATGTGGGCTGCAAGACTCAGGACGAGTCGATACAAGGAGGGCTTGCGTCGATGCATGATAAGTACAAGACTTATGATGAGTCGACACGAAGAGAGGATGTGTCGACACATGAGTGTGTGAGACTCAGGATGAGTCGACCAATGTGATGCATGTGTCGATACATGCTACGTTTTGAAGTCATGATGAGTCGATCCTAAGGGTTTTGCATCGACCCATGATGTAAAGGAGAAGCAGGATGAGTCGACCCCAAGGGTTTTGCGTCGACTCGTACTGACTAATTTTGATAGAATCAGTTTTAAATTGCTGTAACTTGAGTTTTAGGATGCTGTTTGAGATGTCGTTCGAAGCGTTGATTAGCTAACGCGATGAACTTTATTCTAGATGATTAAACAATGGATAAGAAGTATAATCCTAGTAACTAATTTAGGGTTTAGGATTAATTCCCATAAATGATCGTTGTGCTGATTTATGGACAGAATGATGAATAGTAGATGTTTAGAGGTTGTTGTTAGGATTATGACAGTAGGATTAGTGACAGTAAAACTGTAAAATTTCAGAATAACAGTATGGATTACTGTACTATTGATATACAACTGAGTTATTAGTGAGATGTAGTTATTAAAGTTGTGTTGGATAATTATGATGAACCAATGACGTTTGATAAACAACTAATGTTTAATAAATTATTTTGGGATGTTTATGAGATGTTGTAATTGAGATATTTTGATATGATTGAGATGTTTTGAGATGATTGAGATGTTGTTATTTTGAGATGTTTATGAGATGCTGTAATTGAGATGTTTTGAGATGATTGAGATGTTTTGAGATGATTGAGATGTTTTGAGATGATTGAGATGTTGTTATTTTGAGATGTTTATGAGATGCTGTGATTGAGATGTTTTGAGATGTATTTCGAGATGTTGTTAACTGAGTGTGTTATTACATTCATGATGAGTCGCATACATTGCATTTTGAGATGGAGCTTATGCTCGTTGAGATGGCCTGGATTGGCAAATTTTGAGATGAAGGTTATGCCTTGTTGATGCCTCTATTAATTGGCAGATTTTTGAGATGGGAGTTCTGCTCCAATGGTACCACATGCATTTGCATAGTTTTTAGTCGCATTATATGATTGAATAATGAAATGTACTTGATGTTGATAAATGAGTATATATGTTGTAATTATTGTTGATCATGAGATGAGAAGTGGTGATATTATTTGATCTAATTTAATATATTAATTATCATGCGATTTATTATATTGTTAGATATCTCACCCCTTTTGTTTGAATGTTGCCCCTATGTTGGTAATGTGCAGGTAATCGAGAGTGAAGGCCGTATACCTTCAATAGTTCGAGTCGGTGTCATTGCTCTGATATGTAACACTCGGGGGGATGAATGTCTGCTGATTTTTTATTGTTGAATTTTCAGTTGCTGAATTTTAAATTGATTATTATTAAATATGAGATGATTTCGAAGTTGTTGTTTATTTAAAGATGTTATTGAAGAATTCCGCTGCGTAGTTGTTGAATAATTATCTAATGAAAGATTTTATGTTGATAGTTCATTTGATGTTTTAAAAAAGTGTTATATATCCATGATGAATGCAATGAATTTGTTAGAAGAATTTGTGACGTCCCGATTCATTTGTATGATTGAAATTTTATAACTCTGATTTATTTTGCATAATTTGCTTGGGGTAGAATTGGGGTGTTATAGTTATGATCCCGCCGAAGTTCAAAGTGCCGTTATTTGCAAAATATGATGGAGTGTCATGTCCTAAGATGCACCTCCAATCATATGTGAGAAAGATCCAACCACACTCCGCTGATAAAGAATTGTGGGTGCACTTTTTCCAGGATAGTCTATCTGGAACACAACGCGACTGGTTTTACCAACTAGAAAGAGCCAACATCCACAATTGGGAAGATCTCGCCGCGACATTTTATAAGCAATATCACTATAATTCCGATTTGGCGCCTACTCGTACTCAACTTCAGAGTATGGCTATGGTTTCCAATGAGGGTTTCAAGGATTACGCACAGAAGTGGAGAGATCTGGCGGGGAGAGTCCAACCCCCTCTGTCTGAAATGGAATTGGTGGACATGTTCTTAGGCACTCTATCAGGCCCTTTCTTCAACCATCTGATTGGAAGTTCATCTGCAGGATTTACTGAATTAATACTAACTGGAGAGAGGGTGGAAGCTGGCATAAAAAGTGGAAAGATTCAGAAGGATTCATCTGCCTCTACAACTGTGAGAAAGCCTTTCACTGGGAAGAAGGAGGTATCTGTTGTTTACCCATAAAGGAACCAAGGGAGAGCTGAACGCCGACCAATGGTAGGAGTTGTTATGATCCCAAAGCCTACATCTGATCAACTAAGAAGTAATCAACCGAGGGTGGAAAGGCCAGTCCGGCAGTTCACCAGAATCAATATGACTCTGTCTCAAGTATTACCGCATCTTTTGAGATCCAATTTGGTAACCCTGAAGGAAGCTCCGAAAAATCCCAGCACGACATCCCCTCATATCACCCCAATGCCCGTTGCGCGTATCACTCCAAAATTCCTGGGTACGATACCAATAACTGTTGGGCCTTGAAAAACAAAATACAAGATCTCATGGAAGCAAAGGAAATTGAGTTTGATGCGCCCAAGAAGCCAAATGTTATCTCTGCTCCCATGCCCAGACATGGCCACAACACCAATGCTATTGAAGAAGATTTGTTTTTTACCACAGTTGATGAACTCGTGACTCCACTTCCAATCATTAAGATAAATTTGTTAAAAGTCGATGTGTTCCCGGGCTGTAATGAAGTATGCCACCTCTGCTTATCCTCACCAACTGTTTGCCCTTTGTTGAAAATATGCATTCAACGCTTGATAGACAACAAAGAGATTATGTTTGAAAGTACTCCTGTTTCACCTGTTTCTGTTGAAGATGTTTCAATCATTACCATATCCGCCAATTATTCCAGGGTTTCCAAAAAACCCATTAGAATTACATTGGCTCCAAAAGCAACTCCTATAATAATCAGAATGCCTGGGCCAGTCCCATATGAATCATACAAGACTGTGTCGTGGAATTACGGTGGGGACATTTACTACCATGGCATCAAACAAGATGGGCTGGCCGCCGAAGAAATAAACTCCGAAGAAGAAGATTCTGACATTAGCAATATTGCCAGAACCAGTAAAATTACCCGAAGCGATAGAATCTTTTCTCCAGAGATTGCCCCCCCCCCCCAAAGTCAGTTTTTGGACCCGTGGCTGCTCCGAAGGTTACTTCTTTGCCCATAATCATCTCTGCAAGTGCTCCTATTGATGAAGCCGTTACAACCCCTATTGTCATTCCTACAAACACTCCTGCTGCTGAAACCCGGGGAAAAAGTATTCAAGAAGAGCCTGTCCAGACGAAAACTCAATCACTGACTATTCCCGAAGCTTCCAAGAAAGAAATGGAGGAGATCTTAAAAATTATAAAGAGCAGCGACTACGATGCAGTCGAACAGTTGAGGCAAACTCCCTCCAAAATCTCCATGCTAGCATTACTACTGTGTTTCAAGGCACATGCGAAAGCCTTGGTGAAGTTCGTAAAAACAGCCAATATGCCTCAAGAGACGTCTGCTGACCAATTTCAAGATTGTGTGGCCAGTCTAACAGCGGATAACGGCCTAGACTTCTCGGATGTTGATCTGACACCAAGGGTAAGAAAGCACAACGAGGCATTACATGTTTCTGTGGAATGTAGGGGCACAACTCTGGCCCATGTCTTGGTGGATAGTGACTCATCTTTGAATGTTTTGCCGAAGAAAGCTCTTGACAGACTTGACTGCGAAGGACTAACGTTAAAGCTGAGTAACATAGTAGTAAGGGAATTTGATGGCTCGAAGAGGATGGTATACAGGGAGGTAGATATCCCCATAAAGGTTGGAACTCAAACTTTCAATTCAACCTTTTATGTAATGGACATCCGCCCCTCTTACTCATGTCTTCTAGGACGTCTATGGATCCATAATGCTGGCGGTGTCACCTCTACATTGCACCAGATGTTGAAATATTCGGCTCAAGGAAAGATTATAATTGTCCACGGAGAGGAAGAATACATGATTATCCATCTCAATTCCTTTTGGTATGTGGAATTGGACGGTGAGTTCATTGAAACTCCTTTTCAACACTTCGAAGAGGTCCTCCAAGAGGTAGCAGTGACCAAGACTGTGTCCCAGATTCCCAAGTTTACAAGACCTCCACTCTGGATGTCATCTCTGAAGGACGCCAAAGATGTAATAGAGGAAGGAGGATACACCTTCTGGGGGAAACTTCCAGACATCCCGTATAAGTATGATAAGTTTGGATTAGGGTTTCACTTCAAGTGCTCAAAAGGTTGTACGTCGTGCCCGTGCTGGAGGGCCACCCTTGAAGATTAGCAACCGAGAGGTCAACGCGGTAGAAGATGGTGAAGAGGATTGCAACTTGTAGGATTAGGTCTTTCCGACTATCAATGGAGGACTTCGCAATTGGGAGGCCAGAGACTTTGTCCCAATAACTTTCATCCCTCAGTAATTTATCTTTTCTTTTTGTTGTTGGACCTGTAATATTCACAAACAATTCGCACTCCTAAAACCTTGTGTCTTGCCCGAGGCACAATGGTCCATTTGTAAGGGTTGTCATTTCATCTTCATATGACATTCAATGAATCATGGATGTTTTGCATACAAACTTTTACGCTCATTGTTCTTCTTTTACATTTATTTTTCTTTTAAAAGATGGCTATACCCTTACACACACCCACACTCACAAACGCAGGTATCCGTCCACTCTAGATCCCATGGGTAACGATACTGCTATGGCCTTTTGTAACTCTGAGGATCTAATTTACCAATCCAAAGACGAAGGTGAGGAAGATTGTGAGGTACCAGGGGATATTGCCAGACTGCTACAACAATAGGAAAGAGTTATTCAGCCTCACGAAGAACCTATGGATACAATCAACTTGGGTACCAAGGAGTGTTGTACCCCAAAATTTGCCCTCTTATTTCATCAACATTTTCTCATCACAAGACTCTTGGAACTCAAGATCAAGCTAGGGTTTGCTCTGCTCAAGGCTCCTCCTTGCACTGTCGACCCAAATTAGGGTTTGAGTTTGCACAAGGATGTTTTGACCTACAATGCCCAAATTTACTTTCATACTTCATGTTGGGTTCACAAGTTTGTCCATACCAAGTTTCAAGCCTTGATTCAAATCTTTGCCCAGTCAATTGGACAGTTGACCTAGAAATCAACTATATTGGGGAAAAAGTCAATTGTGGCCAATTGACAGTCAAAACTCATGAAATTTGACCCACATCAACATTATGAACTCATATGAACCATTTGATCAAGTTTGTATCACAATTCCACAAGAAATTTGATCAGATCACCAAAAGGGCAAAATGGTCATTTTTAGGGTTTTGACTGCACAAAGGCAATTTTTGACTGTTTGACCTAACCAATGGCAAACCAAGCTCACATATGGACTCGAGGACTCAATGACATTGTCTTGTCCCATTAAACAAGTTCAAAAGATCTCAAATGCATAGGATTCACAGATGAATTTTTCAGTCAACTGATTCAAATTTGACTGTACACTGAAAAGTCAAACTTTGACTTATTGGTCAAAATCAAGTGCCAAGGGTCATTTTTCATCAAGACATGTCAAATTATGAAACTTGTTCATCAAGAAACCCAAAATTGGAAATTAGGGTTTGAAATGGAAAAATTTCATAACTTCGAAATTTTCTAAGTTATGAAATTTTCTTATTTTTTCCTAACTTTGTCCCATTTTTTCACCAAGATGAAAATGGATTCAAACAAAACTTGAAACATGAAAGTTGTAGTCCATCACAAAGTCTACAACTTTGATTCACAAAGTTTCCTAAAAGGAATCTTGTATCTCAAGTTATGATTTTTGGAACAAGGGTACCTAAAACTTTTAACTTAGAGAAAATTTGCCCTAATCTAGGCAGGATTTTGACCCATCTTCTTGGCCATTTTTCACATAGTTCCACTTAGATTTTCAAGTTTCATTACATATATGGATTGTAGTACATGTTCCAAGCTTTCCAAATTATCCAAGAACTCCTCAAACACCCTTGTGGTTAGAGAGAATCGAATTCCCAAAGTTGGCAAAAACTCACTTTTGTTCATGGCCAAGACATGTCCATAGCAATTTGCATTTTCAAACCAGCTTGTTTGATGCTAGCTTGAAGGCCTCAAAACCAACTTACACTTCATAATTTAATTCTTAACCATTTAGTTAAGATGTTATCTTGGCCATTTGGACATTACATGCAAGTTTAAGCCTTAAGTGGTAAAAGTGATATTGCCATTTTTGCAAAAGTAGCTTTATGTCAAAACACTAAGCATTGAGCCTTGAACAAAGATCTGAGACTACAAACTAAATCCAGGGATTAGAGGGGCCTAGAGGATTATGTGCAGCATACAAGATGGCTTGTACAGGCATGTGAACATAAACTTACACATCTTTGCTTCATATAGAAGAAACATTGCAAAACATATACCAACTCTCATATCTGCAAACAAGAGCCAAAACAAACATTGCACACAAGTTCCATACATCAAAACAAACCTAAGGCACGACCCTTCCATCCCTCATACCTCCTAATACTCAGAATCCCTGTTTTGCTGCAAAACAGGGCAAGTTCTGCAAACTTCAAGCCATAATCATTTCCTATCGTGCGTTTTGTCCAAAAGAGCTTCAAACACCTTCCAATCAATCCACCTGAGCTATCCTGATCATCCATTGCAAGCTGTAACATCTCTAACACCCTTTTCCATTTTCATTTCCAAGCTTTGTAGGTGGAGTTCTACAGCACGATTCAGTTTGTTTCAAAGCAAGCCAAGCATTGGAGAAGCTTCCTTGGACCTCAAGCAAGCTCAACAGAAGCTCAAACACCATTGAAGGTTGCTGCATTGCCCTACTCGATTCAAGCTGAAACAGGTATTTCATGGACTTTTATCTCTCTATTTAGGAACGGTTAGGCTTAGGTTTGTGAATGAAATATGTTGTACTCATAGCCCTGAAGCCATACATATGCTCAGCTTCCATTTATATTAAGTGTGCTAGGAGAATTTCAGCCATGAACATGTGAAAAAAGCTAGGTCAGATTTTAGGGCCAGAGAAATTCTCTCTGGTCTTTGAGAGTTAGATTTAATACTTTATATGGTTAGATTCGTGTTTAAATTCTCTACAAGTTTCATGTTTTAAGCGTTGTCAAAAGATCAAAGAATCAGGAATTAGCATTTGAACCAAGAAGCGCGTGCATATGTTGTTCAGAGGTTGAAGAAGAAGCTGGCTTGGGCTGAGCCTGTACAGGCTTGCTTCTGGCACCCCCCATATTCAGTTTACACCCCCTGGCCCATTTATTTGATATTTATTATTTTTGACTTTTTTATTTTTGTTCTGACTTTATTATTTTTCATATGAAATACAAAAAATGACAAAAATTATTTTTCTATATTTTTCATATTTATTTGATAATTATTTATTTTATTAGGCATATATGTATAAATAAACCATTTTCTCTTTTATTAAAACTCTAAAAAATAATATAAAAAATATACTTATTTTTCATTTATTATTTTTATTTACAATTGAAAACATTTTCTTGAAAATATCCATTTTTGTAAATAATTAATATTTTATCTTTGTATATTTAATAGGTTTAATAAATATATGTATATATACTTATATTTTATTAGATAATTGGGACAAAAAATATAAAATAATACATTTTTTATTTTATTAATATTTGACACCAAAAATACTTTTCTTTACAATATACTTTTTATTTTTGTATAAATTAATATATATTGTATATAATTAATAAATAGGCAAAATACCCTTTTTAGTCCTTTAAGTTTACCCCAAGATCCATTTTGGTCCTTTATCTAAAAAAAGTGTCAAACTGGTCCTATAATTCTTTCAAAAGGACCATAGGAGTCCTTTCCGTCCATTTTGGTCCTTTTTGGTTCATTGGAGAAGCTGCAAAATGAGCTTGATGGAGCAAAGATGGAGATACATCATCTAAAGGAAAGGGGGGATGGGCTGAAACATAAGATAATGGAGTTACAAATTGAAATAAAGAAGGATGGGCTGAACCAAAAAGGACCAAAATGGACGGAAAGGACTCATATGGTCCTTTTGAAAGAATTATAGGACTAGTTTGACACTTTTTTTAGATAAAGGACCAAAATGGACCTTAGGGTAAACTTAAAGGACTAAAAAGGGTATTTTGCCTAATAAATATTACTATTTATTTGAAAATTAGGGTTTTGCCCTAAATAACCAGAATAATTAAAATTTGACTTTTTTTATTTGTTTATATTTCACATTTAAAAAATACCCTTTTCACATATGTTGTACCCCAAAATTTGCCCTCGCATTTTTCACAAGAAATCACAGCTTCAGGCGTTTCCTGATTTTTCAAATTGGCTTAAGAATCGGACAAACGAACTTTTCTCGTCAGTCAAACAAAAATTAGGGTTTTATTGATTTTTCAGGGCTCTGGATTGTTTCACATAGTTGGCTTAGGGTTTTGGTTGATTTTGGCTCAATTTTGATCAGGCGAACACTCTTTGGAATTTAATCAGGAATTAGGGTTTTTTGGGCACATTCTCAGAAGGATTTAAATTCCACAGCACTTTGCAAGTTATTCCGAGATTCGGGTTGAATTGGCATTGTTTTGATTTAATCAGTAAAAGAAGGCAGTTGGTTTGAACTCACGTTCGTTTGATTTCACCAGTCAAAAGATATACGCAGTTTGGAATTACGGTGTTTGTTGAAAATCAGTGAAAAGAGGGAATGCGTCTGATCAATTGTTGTGATTAACTGTTATTTCGCTTTGAACATTGGAAGCGTCAAGTTTATTAATGGATCAATACTGAAATATTGTTTAGCTAATTATTTATTATTCTAAAGATTAAATAAGTTGGAATTTATTTTCAATTTATTTTAATTTAAAGAACTATAAATAATAAATAAACAATTGAAGAAAAGAAGAATTAATTAAATAAAAGGATTTTTATTTATCTTTAAGTCATTTGTATAATTGTTTTTGTTTACAAAATGTTGACAAAAATAATATTACATTTATTTAAAGCTAAATAAAAACTATCCTAATTTTTTTCTAATCTTCAAATCTTCATCCGCTGTCCCTCGCTCCAGTGCTCCATTTTTTTTCATCTGCAAAAGAAAAGAGAAAAGTCAAATAACAGTTAAATTAAATTGAAAAGACAGATAAAATTGCAGTCATCATTAAGGGCCACTGATTGGGATCAGTTAACCCTCTCTGCAAATCACGGGATTTCTCCCGGTTCACAAAGAGGGAAGAATTTTATTTGCTAAATCATGAATGCAAAGTTGAGAAAAAAATGCAAAGTGTCAAACTGCATAAGTTCAAAATCTCAACCTCCAAGTTCAAACCAAGCTAAAAATCAAATTGCAACTTTATGTCAAAATCTAAAAGTGTCAAACTTACTGTCAAAAATGCCAAAGGTACCCAAGCTGTCAAAAGAAGATTTGGCAAAGATATGGAAAGTTCAAAAAGTACAAAGTCTACTCAAAGCTGTCAAGAAAAGATAAGATATGCAAGCAAGTTATTCACTTTTCATCATTTCCCAATGGCCCTTTCAGAAAAAGTACAGCAGAAAACATAGTTTAATATTTAACTGTACCAAGAGAGAGAAGAAGAAAAGAGATAAGAGAGCAGGTTTTAGGCTTTAGGCAGGCATAGAGATATAGAAACATATACAAAAGAACTAAACACAGTATGGTGAGAGGGAGAAACCAACACAAGAAAAAATATACAAACTGCTAAACCAGCATAACCTGTGGCATTTTTAAAACCTGTTAAGGCCAAAACACAAAAACCCTGTCAACACACCAGCATATGCCTAAAAACCTGTATACCCTGCCTAAACAGAAAATGAACCTTAAGCAAAAATAACCTGTTAAGACCCATACCTGCATTAGCCATACCAGTTAAAACTCAAACCAAGCAAAACTACTGTCAAACATTAAACCTGCTTGAAGCAACCCATCAACAAGCCAATAACCATAAAAAACCTCAAACACCTCCAAGCACACAACCTGCAATGGCCTAAAAACCTTACAACCTGCATATGCCAAACCGGCCTCAACATACAAACCTGAAGCTTAATCCAAGTCCATAACCGACAATAACCAAGCCTTACCTGCTAAGACCCTCAAAACCTGCCTAATCCCAAACTCAAACCATACAAACCTGTCATACATTAAACATGGCCTAAACACTTACCATTCAATCCAAACATAATTAACACAAGCATTAAACCAGAACCAACCAACCTGATACCCTGTCAAAATATACCAGCAAACTGTCCAAGATGAAGAGCAAATCCAAGAAGGCCATTAACCTGTTGAAGCTCTAAACCAAGCCTAAGCGTAAACCGGCTGAAACCTCACAAACAAGCTAAAGCCTGATATCCAAGGCAACTCAAGCCCTCAGAATTCCAGGAATTCATCATTGGGTATCCAACTTAAGCGAAAAGCCAGCAAATCATCAATCTCAACATATTCAAAAGGCAAAGGTATCAACCATCATCAAAAAGAGGCTACTCAATGTCAAACACAGGTTCCTAAACTTTTCAAAGCCTAAAGGCTCCAAAGAAGTTTGAACCTGTCTAAGGCAACCAAACCCTCAAGGCCCTCAGAGCACTCATCATAGGGCGTTTTCTAGCAAGCACAAAGGCATATTCAACAGCATACACAAGCATTCAAGGTATACAAGCCCTCAGAACCCTAGATTCATCATGGGGCAAGGAAGAAACATGTCAAATTAGGCAACAAAGAAGATACAGAAGCGACATTCAAAGACATCTCAAAGCAACATAAGCAAGCATATTCAAACATATTCAAAGGCAGCTCAAAGCAAGACAACAAGTCAGAAGAAGAGAGAAAATCAACAAAGGCAACCAAGGCAACACGAGCAAGAAGAAGAAAGATACAAGTACAGAAATACCAAGTGTCGTCCAAGCGAGCATCACGTGCCTCCGCCTCTCCATTCGCCATCGAGCCTCCTAGCTTTCCCCTCATCTCCCTCCTCCATCTCCAAAGGTAACCCTTTCCTTCTTTCTTTTTTTTCAAAACCTCCAACAACCATTAACAAACGAGGAAATCAGGATCAAAAAATGAACAAATCAATGCATGCAAAACCAAAGCGAATAAGAAAGCGTTCATACCGTATATCCGTTGTCCCTAGCTTCCGGTTGAAGGGAGGAGGAAGGTGGAGAACCGGTGGCCGAGGCAGGAAGGCTCAGAAGCAAACGAGGAAGACAAAGATGAACGAAACCTCCATGAACGGCGCGCTGCTCACAAAACCCTAAAGCCTTGTCCCAAATGAAAACATTCAGTGAACCCTAACAAAAAACCTTTGTCTCAACTCTGGGCCTAACCCGTTTCCAATACAAAGCCCAACGCATTCATCTACTCTTTTAGTTCTTTTACATAACCTAATTTTCTTTTATTCTCTCCTTAATAAACTTAAACAAACACTTTTTTTCTTTACAATAATTCTTTTTATTACTAATAAAATACATTTGTTCAATACTTAATTAATTGAAAATACATCTTTTCCTTTAAACATATAATTAAAATATTTTTCTTATACTTAATCAATACACTTTTCTATATACCTAATTTAGTTAATTTAAAACACTTTTGAATTATTATATTAAACACATATACATAAAAATACTTTTTTTTTACACCATGTAATTAAAATTGAAAACATTTTCCCTTTCTTTTAATTAAAATATTTTTGTACATAACAAATGAAAAAATACTTTTTGTATACATAATTAAAACCTAGAAATATTTTCTTTTCTTAAAACATCATTTTTATACATAATTTAATTAGGATTTAAAACATTTGATTAAAACATTTCTTTTTTTGTACATATTAAAAAATACAAGATCATTAATTAAATTAAATAGACATTTAATTTTTCTTTAGGTCAAAACAAATACCTTAATACATATCAAAATTCACATTGTCGCACCTGTAAATAAATCACATGCACATATACACGTACACTTACACAATACAAATACATTTACATTGCTCCTATACACATTTGTTTATCTTATACATTGATATACCTTATTTACATTTGATCGCAAATTCGATTTGGTTGTAACTTATTGGATACTATAAGTCTCATCCCCATTTGTGAATATTGTACCCCCACTCCCGGATACTTACTTTGTAATAGCGTAGATTTTACATTTTCGCAATTTACCGCTTTCAATTATACCATGATTAGACCTAGGGTTTGCATGTACATAAAATCAAACGCTAGATAACCTAATACAAGACAAATACATGAAATCAATACACAATCACACTTGCACCCTCTAGGGTAATCCCACATATTGCCTTCCAAAATGGGCCATGCATGCACGTCGAGTATCTTTGGCAAAACAAATTCAAATGATCATAAGTCCCTCGATGACGCTTTCGAATGTTGCCTAAAACGGAATGATCATAGTCCCTTCAAAGCAAACTGCCAAAGACACTTGGCACCATTGCATTCATGGTCCATACGATGACCCGCGCCCGTCCCGAATAAACTTCCTAAACGCAAGATTGTCCACCAAATTCAATGGTGGAACAAAATTGTTAAAAAGGGTTAAAACATAACAAAAAAACCTTTGAGTACAATAGGGTAGACAAAACTCTTAGTTACTTGAGATCAACTTGCAAAAACACTTGCCTTCCTTTCAAAAACCACAATCCACAACACTTTCAAAACCAACTCTCAAAAACATTTGAAACATCTTTTCGAAAAGATACACGCCTTTGTAAAATATTCGAGTAAAGAATTGTTACAAGGTTAGCCTAAGACAAGGCATCTTCTTCCAAAACATTTTCAAAAACACTCACACACACACACCATTTTTTAAGCAATCGAAAATCAAGGCAAGTGATCTAAAAAACCAAGTAACTAAGAGCCCATGGATAACCATGGATGAAAAGGGTGCTAATACCTTCCCTTTTCATAATCTACCCCCGGACCCACGAAATATCTCAAAAGGTTTTTGCTGTGCTTTTTTAACCTTTCCTTTAGGATAAAATAAAAAGTCGGTGGCGACTCTTGCTCAACCGCACAAGTGCGAATACGAACGCAAAACCACAGTCAGTTCTCCCACCGTATCACAACATACATAAAAAAATCTTTTTTTGCATAATACATTGTTATTTGATATTTATTTAATTATGTTTATTTAAATGTTAAATATTGACTTGTACATTCGATCTGGTTGTAATAACTTAGAATTTATTTCCTTGTCAAATATCCCCAATTCAAATTTGTATCCCCCTCCTTATATCATGTTGTAATAGTGTAGCATTTAAATTCTCGCATATTTAAAAGCTTTCAATTATGCCATGCCTAGACCTAGGGTTTGTACGCAAAATGAAATCAACAACTAGCTTGACTTAATCCAAGATAAACATGCATGAAAAACAAACACAAATGCACACTTGCACCCCTAGGGTTTCATCCACTTTTTGCCTTCAAAAATGGGCCATGGTTGCATGTTGAGTACTTTGGCAAAACAAAAACAAATCAAAATGATCATAGTCCCTCGATGAAGCTATCTTAGTTGCCTAAAAAATGATCAAGTCCCTCAAGAAAATTGCCAAAAATACTTGACACTATTGCTATCATGGTCTATACGATGACCCGCACCTGTCCCGTTTAACATCCTAACACAAGGTTGTTCACCAAACACAATGGTGAAACAACACTGTTAAAATGGTTAAAAACATAAGAAAGATCTTTGAGTAAAATAGGGTAGATAGCTCTTAGTTACTTGATCAAACTTGCAAAAAACATCCTTGCTATTTTCAAAACACACTCCACCATACAATCTTTCAAACATTGAAAACTTTTCAAAAGAAGACAAAAACACCTTTGTATACATTCAAACAAGAATCATTACAAAGGTAGCCACAACAATGGCCTCTTTCCAAAACATCTTTCAAAATCACACACAAAGCACCATTTCAAACAATTGAAAAGCACCATTTCAAACAATTGAAAATCAAAGCAAGTGATCTAAGCAAGTAACTAAGAGCCCATGGATAACCATGGATAGAAAGGGTGCTAATACCTTCCCTTTCTATAATCTACTCCCCGAACCCAAGAAAACATCTCAAAGGTCTTTCCTGTGCTTTTTGACCTTTCCTTAGGATAAAATAAAAAGTCGATGGTGACTCTTGCTAAACCGAAACATTTGCGAACACAAACACAAAATCCCAAGTCAGTTCTCCCACCATATCACAAAACTGGCGACTCTGCTGGGGACAACTTTAAAAGTGGAGTAACCTTAGGGCTTAGATCACCCTTTTCATGATTATTGTTTGCTTTGATTGCTTTACATTTTGATTCTCTTGTTTGGGCTTGAAATCCTCCACCCGGATTTGGGAAACATTCATAGATAGCAATACGTTGTGGAAACTGTGCGGGGTATACCGACACGGTTGAAGCAATAACTATATTAGTGTGACATATTTGTGAGTACCGGTAGCCTTTGAGTCAATCAAAGAGAATACGGGGCCGCTGAGTGATGTCATTAAGCACTAATGAACTAGAACCTTACTTGACCATCTTGGCCTTTCATTAGGGGTAGTGAGATGACCGGCTTTGGTGCAGTCCGAAGTTGGTAGATACTCGATACTACACTCATTGAGGGTTATTTTCTTGGAATATTTTGGTCGCTATTTAAGTGGCTAAACCAAAACAATGAACATGGAAAGCAATCCAATGATATTGAGCTCCTTAGAACCCGGTTACTATTTACAGGACAGGTTTTGAGCCAACTAAACTCAAGAGGGTACTTATCTATGAAACCTCATGCAAGCTTGAAACTAGGGTTTTGTGTGACTTGCTTGTACATGTGTTTGTGCATACATCATGGACATCATAAAGCATCATATGCATCCACTAACCATTTCAAGGGTTTGGATCTTCATCTTTGTTCTTGTTTTGTAGGTCATGGAATCTCTTTGCAGGAAAACAATTCAAGTCAACCTTGTAAGGATCCCTCCTCAACTCAAGGAGCTTACATCCATGATTCCGTAGAATTCTCTCTTCAGTGAAAGACATGGTAGACTCCTTAGCTTTAGTCAGCACCAACATTGAAGAAGACATGGTTAAAGTTCTCTTCCAGTTCTTTGACCCCCTACATCACTGTTTCACATTCCCTGATTACCAATTGGTGCCTACTTTGGAGGAATTTTCTCAACTCCTGAGAATTCCTATTCTTAATCAACTACCCTACAACAGTACGGAAAAAGGACCAAAGCCTGAAGATGTTGCTCAAGCATTACACTTGCAACCATCTGACATCAAGGGGCATTGGGAAACCAGAAGTGGTGTCAAGGGTTTCTTGGAAAAGTTCTTGTTTGAGAAGGAACAAGAATGTTGGAATTCTCTTGATCTACAAGCCTTTGAAGAGATTGTGGCACTCCTTATTTATGGGTTGGTATTGTTCCCAAACCCTGACCAACTTATAGATGTGAATGCTGTCAAGATTTTCATGTCCAAGAATCCCATACCTACATTACTTGGGGACATCCAACACTCATTTTACACACGAACAATGAGGAAAAGAGGTGTTCTCATGTGCTTTACTCCTCTCCTAGCAAGGTGGTTTATTTCTCACCTTCCACAATCAGTCTTGAAGAATGAGCAGGTTTTAAGGTGGTCACAACGGTTGATGACCCTCACACATTTTGATGTACATTGGTGTTTTCGATCCAGAGAAAATGTCATCCTCATTGATCGTTGTGGTGAATTCCCTAGTGTCCCACTACTTGGCATTAGGGGAGGCATCACCTACAACCCCTGTCTAGCCTTGAGACAATTTGGATATGCTCGGAGGGATGGCCCACATGACATGCTGATTCCGGACCTAGTTTTTGACTTCGACAACGATGCGCAAGGACTTCGACAAAGGTTCATCAGAGCTTGGAGGATGCCTAACATGGTGGATAGTAAGACACTGGGGCACAAGAATTCCATCCCCCTTAAGCCTTACCTCAAGTGGGTACGAATCCGCTCTCAAAATCTTATAATGCCATATCCTCACATTCTCCCCTTGATTAAAGAGCCTGTTAAGGAAGGAGAGGTTCCATACACCATCCTACGTCCTGACATGCCAACATCATGGGAAGAAATGCAAAAGAGTTGGATCCAACTCAAAGAAGAACGGGATACTTTTGAAGCCAGCTTCTATGCCAGTGAGAAGAAGGTTTTAGAGCTCACCCACCGACATCACGAGGAGGAAACTCTCAACACCTACATCGCACCAAAGAGGATGCGCAACGTCTTTTTACATTAAGAATTTTGTAATATTTCGCCCATGGGGAATTTATGTACTAACAAATTTCTTGTTAATATGACGTGCGTTCTTTTTGTTTGCAACAAATTTGAATTTTTGAACCCTTGAATGCATTACATGAATAATATATCATTCATCATATGCACAAATAGGTCTTCAAGCCAGGTTTCCTTATCTTTCTGCTGTTTATTTCAGCAAGATGGATTTGGAGCAAACAGTGAAGGACCTACAGGCATAAAATTCACAATTTCAACAACTCCTCATGACCTTGGCAAAGGGTCAAGAGGATCTCAAAGTTCTGCTAGAGAAGAGTAAAGAGAAGAAAAAGAAAAAGAGACCGGGGGTAGCTACTTTCGGAAGAAGATTTGAGGGTGATGCTAGAAGGACTCTTGAGTTTCCATCAACATCCGACGAAGGGATTGGCAAGGGGAAAGGAGTTACTATTCCTTCTGAATCTGAGGTAGAAGAGGAGGAAGAGGAAGCAGACGAAGACTATTCAGAACAACAGTATCCACCAGCGGATGACAAGTATAAGAACCTTGAAGACAGATTGGCAGCTATGGAGTTGCAGAGGGTGCCCGGATTGGATTTTGAGGAGCCGGGGCTTGTAGTCGGGATTGTTATCCCTCCTAAGTTCAAGGTGCCAACATTCGCCAAGTACGACGATCTGTCTTGCCCTAAGATGCACTTGAGGTCGTATGTTAGAAAGATCCAGCCACATTCATCCGATAAAGACCTGTGGGTGCACTTTTTCCAAGACAACTTGTCTCGCACTCAGTTAGATTGGTTTTATCAGCTCGAAAGGTCAGAGGTCCACAATTGGGAAGACTTGGCAGCCGCTTTCTATCGTCAGTATCAGTACAATGCTGATTTGGCACCTACCCGTACTTAGTTACAGAGTATGGGGATGGCTTAAAATGAAGGGTTTAAGGAGTACGCCCAGAAATGGCGCGACCTGGCTGGAAGGGTGCAGCCACCACTATCAGATAGGGAATTAGTTGACATGTTTTTGGGGACCCTATCTGGCCCTTTCTTCAACCATCTAATCGGAAGCTCTTCTGCGGGATTTACTGAGTTGATTTTTACTGGCGAGAGGGTGGAAGCCGGTATCAAAAGCGGAAAAATTCAAAAGGATGCTTCCGCGTCCACAGCTACTAGAAAACCTTTCCCAGCCAAGAAGGAAGCATCTGCTGTATACACCCAGAAAAATTGGGAAAGAGAGGAACATCGGCCGACAGTGGGGGCCGTATTAATACAGAAGTCCGCATCGGACCAACTTAGAAACAGTCAACCGAGGAATGATTAGCCCAGAACTTATCAGCAAAGGCCGCCACGGAAGTTTACTCCAGTAAATATGACACCTTCTCAAATCCTTCCACATCTCCTGAAGTTGAATCTTGCTAATTTAAAAGAGGCGCCAAAGAATGTAAATACCACCTCTCCATCCTACAACTCAAAAGCCAAGTGTGCTTACCATTCCGACAGTATTGGGCACGATACCAATAATTGCTGGGCACTCAAGAACAAAATTCAGGACTTAATTGATGCCAAAGAGGTTGAATTTGACGCTCTTGAAAAGCCCAACGTTATATCTGCGCCGATGCCCAAGCACGTCCACAATGTGCATGTTGTTTTGGAAAATCTCCATGTTACTGATGTTGCTGGTCTGTTGACTCCATTGTTAGTAATAAAAGAAAATTTTTTGAGAGACGGGATCTTTCCTGGTTGTGATAAAGATTGCTATTTTTGTTTGAATATTCAAGATGATTGTCCCATGTTGAAGTCGGGTGTCCAACGCCTGATGGATACTCAAGAAATACTTTTCCAGAAAACCCCTGTTAACACTTTCAATCCAATTACTCCTTATACTTGTGATACCTCAACCAACGATGTTGCCATCATAACCATTTCCGAAAATCCTCACAAGGCTTGCAAAAGGCCTGTCAGGATTACACCCAACTCTGAATGTGTACCTCTAAAGATCACCATGCCGGGACCTGTCCCGTACCAATCAAGCAAAATGATACCGTGGAACTATGGGGGAGAGATCTTCTACCAAGACATCAAAAAAATCGAAACAGTCCAAGAAATCTCTAAAGAAGACCCTGATATAGGAAACATCGCGGGTACTAGCAAGATCACCCGCAGTGGCCGGATCTTTTCTCCGGAGATTGCTCCTCCCCGAGCAGTCTTCGGACCCTTAAAAGCTTATGCACCTGTTGGACCCTCTGTGAAAAGCCCAGTGATTGAAGAGTTAAACACTCCTGAAGAAAGATCATCTGCTGATAATATCGACAAAGGTAAAGGGATACTAGAAATGCTTGTCAGGACAAAGGCTCATGTTGTGGTTATCCCCGAAACCACTCAGAAGGAGATGGATGAAATCCTAAAAATAATCAGAAAAAGTGACTACGACGTTGTGGAACAATTAGGGCAAACCCCTTCTAAGATTTCAATGTTAGCTCTCCTGCTCTGTTCAGAGGCCCGTGCTAAGGCTCTGATTAGATTCTTGAAGACGTCACATGTCCCCCAAGAGACCTCAGTTGACCAATTCCAAAATTGTGTGGCCAGTCTTACTGCTGACAATGGCTTGGGCTTTTCCGATGCTGACTTAACTCCCAAAGGAAGGAAACACAATGATGCATTACATGTTTCAGTTGAGTGTCGAGGAACCACCCTCTCCCATGTCTTGGTTGATACTGGTTCTTCCCTGAATGTGCTGCCAAAGAAGGCCTTAGACTGTTTGGATTGTGAAGGTTTGATCCTCAAACCTAGTAACATAGTCGTCAGAGCTTTCGATGGTTCCAAAAGAATGGTTCATGGAGAGGTTGATATTCCCATCAAGGTAGGCACCGAAGTGTTCAACTCCACCTTCTACGTGATGGACATTCGTCTGTCATACTCATGTTTACTGGGAAGACCGTGGATCCATTATGCCGGGGCAGTTACATCCTCTTTGCACCAGATGCTGAAGTATCCTATTAAGGGTAAAATCATAACTGTGCATGGCGAGGAGGAGTACATGATTAGTCATCTCAATTCCTTTTGATATGTGGAATTAGACGGCGAGTTCATCGAAACACCTTTTCAACATTTCGAGGAAGTTTCTCCCGAGATAGCAGTTGCGAAGACAGCAGTTGAGGTACCTATCATTCCCAATCTTGTGGCTAAGATGGCATCTCTCAAGGACGCAGAGGCTGTGGTTAAGGAGGGGAAGAGCGCTGTATGGGGACAATTTCCTGACTTTCCCCATAAGACGGACAAGTTTGGTTTAGGGTTTACTGCTGCAGGACAAAAGGCTATGCGTCGTTCTAAGATTGGAAGATCACCTGTCAAGATTTCTCACCATGGAATCAATGTTGTAGGGGATGAAGATGAGGAGAGTCACTTTGAAGACTGGATTTTTTCGACTGTTGAAGGGGGTTTGAGCAATTGGGAAGCAAAGGATTTCGTTCCTATCACCTTTATCAATCAGTAATTTTATCTTTGAACAATTTCCCGTTTTTATGGTCTGTAATAACTAAAACAATTCGCACACTATTTTCACCTCATGCCTTGCCCGGGGCATGTAGGTCCATTTGTAAGGGTTTGATTTCCTTCATAATCATATGCCATGTTTTAATGAATCATTGGATGTTTTTCATCTATAAACTGTTGTGTTCATTTTCCTTTCTTTTTGCATTTTGTTTGTTTAAGGATGGCTATCCCTTACACACACCTACACTCATAAATGCAGGTACCCATCCACTCCGGATTCCATGGGTGACTATTCTGTTTTAGCCTTCGATAACTCTGAAGATTTGGTCAATCACGATGAGTACGAAGTTGACAAAGATTGTGAAGTGCTGGGAGAGTTAGCCAGACTTTTACAACAAGAAGAGAGGGCCATTCTTCCTCATGAAGAGTTTTTAGAAACCATCAACTTAGGGACAGAGGAGGACAGGAAAGAAGTGAAAGTGGGTGCCAACTTGGAACCGAGTGTCAAGGAGCGCTTAATACAGTTGTTGAATGAATACGGTTAAATCTTCGCTTGGTCTTATGGAGACATGCCAGGGTTAGACTCAGATACCATGGTTCACCGTCTCCCTACAAGAGAAGACTGTCCACCGATCAAGCAAAAGGTTCGGCGAATGAGGCCTGACATGTCTGAAAAGATTAAGGCTGAAGTAATGAAGCAATTCAACACCGGCTTTCTGGCTATTACAACCTATCCATAATGGGTTGCTAACATTGTGCCCGTACCCAAAAAGGACGACAAGGTCAGAATGTGTGTGGACTATCGGGATTTGAACAGGGCTAGCCCTAAAGATGATTTTCCGCTGCCACATATCGACATTTTGGTTGACAACACAGCTCAGCACAAAGTATTTTCTTTCATGGACGGATTCTCGGGCTACAACCAGATCAAAATGGCCCCCGAGGACATGAAGAAAACAACCTTTGTTACACAATGGGGTACCTTCTGCTACAAGGTGATGTCGTTCAGACTGAAGAACGCAGGGGCAACCTATCAACGCGCCATGGTAGCTTTGTTTCATGATATGATACATCATGAGATCAAAGTTTACGTAGACGAAATGATAGCTCGATCACAACCAGAATAAGAACACCTTAATCATTTGCAAAAGCTGTTTGCCAGGTTGAAGGAGTATAAACTCAGACTGAATCCAAGCAAGTGCACTTTTGGAGTTAGGTCTGGTAAACTTCTGGGATTTATTGTCAGCAACAAGGGCATTGAGGTTGATCCAGCTAAAGTAAAAGATATACAAGAAATGCCTGCTCCTCGTACTGAAAAAGAGGTTAGAGGATTCTTGGGACGCTTGAACTATATCGCCAGATTCATCTCTCACCTGACATCTACCCGTGAGCCAATTTTCAAACTGTTGAAGAAAGATCAGGTAGTTGATGGAACATTGATTGTCAGTTGGCTTTTGACAAAATCAAGGAGTATTTACTAGAACCTCCTATTCTGATGCCACCCGTCGAAGGAAGGCCGTTGATCATGTATCTAACTGTTTTGGACAACTCAATGGGGTGCGTACTGGGCCAACATGACGAGTCTGGTTGAAAAGAGCATGCCATTTATTACCTTAGCAAAAAGTTTACCGACTGTGAGACTCGCTACTCACTGGTCGAGAAAACTTGTTGCACTTTGGTATGGGCTGCTCGCCGGCTAAGGCAGTATATGTTGACTCATACCACTCTGCTGATTTCTAAGATGGATCCGATCAAATATATCTTCGAGAAGCCTGCTTTATCTGGAAGAATCGCTAGATGGCAGATGATCCTGACTGAGTATGACATCCAGTATACTACTCAAAAAGCTATAAAAGGGATTGTACTAGCTGACCATCTAGCTCATCAGGATGTCGAAGATTATCAATCTATGAGATTCGACTTCCCCGACGAAGACATCATGACTCTGGACAACATCGAAGGTAACGGACCGTATGACGGACCTGAACAAGGATCCCGATGGACCCTATACTTTGACGGTGCTTCAAATGCACTTGGCAATGGGATCTAAGCAGTACTCATTTCCCCAGAAGGTTGCCATACACCTTTCACTGCCCGACTTTGTTTCAGCTGTACCAACAACATGGCCGAATATGAAGCTTGCATCTTTGGTCTCAAGGCCGCTATAGACTTGGGGATCAAATCTTTGGTCGTATTTGGGGACTCGGCTTTGGTTATCAGTCAAGTCAAAGGAGAGTGGGACACCAAACATCCTAATCTTATCCCATACAAAGAACATGTCTTGACGTTGTTGCCTCATTTCGAGCAGATTACCTTCGAGCATTTTCTGCGAGAAGAAAATCAGTTAGTCGATGCTCTGGCTACAATATCTTCCATGTTTAAACTCAACTGGGATAACGAGGCTCCCCAAATTACCATCGAGCGAATGGACGAACCTGCTCACTGTCATGATATTAGTACCAAAGAAGTAGTGGAACAACCCTGGTTTCCTGAAATCAAAAGGTATCTCCAGACTAGAGAATATCCCGGAGGAGCTTCCGTCAATGACTAAAAGTTCTTAAGGAGATTTGCTGCCAAGTTCTTCCTAAGCAATGGCATCCTTTATAAACGCAGCCATGATTGTGTTTTGCTTCGATGTGTGGACAAAGCTGAAGCAGAATTGATCATGACTGAGATACACAGCGGCACATTCGGCACCCATTTGAGCGTACATACGATGGCAAAGAAGATTCTAAGGGTAGGCTACTACTGGTCTACCATGGAAGCTGATTGTCATCAACATTCTCGTACATGCCATAAATGCCAAGTCTACACCGACAAGATACATATTCCTCCTGTTCCTCTCAACATTCTGACAGCTCCTTGGCCATTCGCAATGTGGGGCATTGACATGATTGGAGAGATCAAGCCCACGGCGTCCAATGGACACCGCTTCATCTTGGTCGCTATTGATTACTTCACCAAATGGGTCTAGGCAGCTTCCTATTCCTCAGTTACAAAGAATGTAGTTGCCCGCTTCATCAAGCAGAACCTCATATGCCGGTATGGTGTCCCCGACAGGATCATCACAGACAATGGTACCAATTTAAACAATACTATGATCACCGCTCTATGCGAACAGTTCAATATTTATCATCACAATTCAACTCCCTATCGGCCGAAGATGAACGGTGCTATTGAAGCTGCGAACAAAAATATCAAGAAGATCATTCAAAAGATGACAGTTACCTACAAAGACTGGCATGAGATGTTACCGTTTGCTCTGCATGGATATCGTACCACGACACGTACTTCAACAGGGGCAACCCCATTCTCTTTGGTGTATGGAATGGAAGTTGTCCTACCTATGGAAGTTCAGATTCCTTCTTTAAGGATTATGAAGGACGCTGGTTTGAGTGAAGACGATTGGATTTAGACCCGGCTTGATCAACTCAATTTGATCGACGAGAAGCGACTTACTGCTGTTTTTCATGGTTAGACGTACCAAAAGCGGATGATCAAGGCTTTCAACAAGAAAGTCAAGCGTCAGGTATATCAAGTCAGAGATCTTGTAATCAAGCGGATCATCTTTCCACAAAGTGATCCCAGGGGCAAATGGACTCCTACTTACAAAGGACCATTTGTGATCAAGAGCATCTTTTCTGGTGGGGCAATGATTCTGACCACTATGGACGGTGACGACTTGCCGCACCCTGCGAATGCAGACATAGTCAAACGATACTACGCATGAAATAACCCGACAAGTCGAAAACCCGAAAGGGTGGCTTGGGAAAAAATGGGCATCCCGGTGAACCGAAAACCCGAAAGGGCGGTTGAGGCAAAAATTAGGGATAAAACAAAAAAAAATTGTACACCCGGCAAGTTGAAAACCCGAAAGGGCGACTTGGGAAAAAAGGGGTTTCTCGGTGGATCGAAAACCCGAAAGGGCGATTCAGGCAAAAGTTAGGGAATTAAAGCGTATGACTGTGTCTCGTCGGATCACTTTAAAGAACAATCTCTTCATCAACAAGCTCCGAGCTTCTGATCAACCTAGTCATCGGCGGACGAAGCAATGAATGGACAAGATATTCAGAGTTGTGAAGGCTATAGCAGAATGGGAATCCCATGGAATTGTTACACATAGCCATCTTTCTTTTGTATAAAATTTTTCAATTTTTTACGACAAAATTCTCTTACTAGGATGTCTGTCTCCTTTGTACAAAGATACTCATAAAAGTTAATACAAATACACTTCCAAGTGCAGAAATTTGTTTGCCTTCCTTTTCTTTTTTTTTACACTTATGTTTTATTTGAAAAAACGTCCAATGTTTTGTTAAATAGGCATATGCATTTGAACAAAATCATTGCTTACAAGTAAAACGAAAATTAAGAAAAGATGATTACTGAGAGGTTGAAGGTTAGGAAGATATCTTTATGCCATGTCAGAAGAAATCCCCTACGATACATCATTCGGATCCTCAACAGAGTTGGAGTATATTTCCCCAGCGGAGTTAAACTTCAAAATCCTCAGCAGAGCAAAAGCTTTCTAAAGCTGGATTCCCCAACTAAAGTGAATTCCAAACTTAATTCCCCTCAGAGTCAAGATCCCCAGTGGAGCCCAAAAACCCTGAAAATTTATCCCCAGCGGAACCAGAATAGTGAACATTCTCCCCGCAGAGATACTTCCCAGCGGATTGAAGATTCTCATTCTCATTTCTCCAGCATAAGTCTCCCAGGTTTTAACTTCCCAGTAGAGATTTTCAAAGTTTTCCTTATTCCCCAAGCAGTCAGCAGTCAGCAAGGATTTCTCATCTTCAGTAATCAAAGATTTTTGGAATCCCCAGCTTCGGTCATGGATTTATTTTCCCCGGCAGCAGTCAAAGATTTCCTTACTAGGATTTGCCTTCCTCAGCAAGACGGCTACTTAGCTTACATGCGCATTCATTACATTCATATGTCATAAACATCGAGGAAATACAGTTCATTGCATCATACATATCATGCAACATAACTTTATGTTTAGCTAACATTTTATCCTTTTCAGAATAAGATCAAAAGGCTATCATTAACAATTATTCAGATACAGTACAGATACACCCCAGACACTACGGTCATTCTATTACTCATTTAGAATTTCAAGTCAAAATACAGTACAGATACACCCCAGACACGGTGGTCATTCTACTATTCATTCAGACTTCGGCAATCCGATACAGACTAGATACGCTCCAGACACGGCGGCCATTCTATCTCTCATTCAGATTCAATTATCAACCTCAAGTTTAGATATGCATTCCAAACACGGATACCATTCTGATCCTTACATCAGCAGTTTGATTCTCTCAGTGCAGTCGCCACAGAAGTCATCCTGTCATTCACTCAAATCCCAGTTATGGTACAGATACACCCCCAGACACGGTGGTCATTCCACTATTCATGCAGATATCAACTTCAGATACAGTCCAGATACGCTCCAGACACGGTTTCCATTATGTCACTCATTCAAAATTTATCCTCAGTATATAGTTGCTCCGTACACAGATATTTCTCTGTTACCCAGATACAATATAGATACACTCCAGACACGGAAATCATTCTGATATTCATTCAACATTCAAATACAGTTACAGCTCGGATACGCCCCAGACGCGGAGGCCATTCTTTTTCTTATACAAACTCAGTCTCCAGATATAGTTCAAATGCATTCCAGACACAGATACCATTTTGATCCTCATTCTTCTGACCCACAACATTACAATTCAACAAAGATTCTTAGATGGCATCTTTAAGCCCATCTCCAGCAAGATTCTGCCATCTCCAAATGGCATCTTTAAGCCCATTCCCGCACTTATGACCTGACGAGTGCAAATTTACGGGCACTCTAGTGTCCAATCCTCTTTTACCTTCGAGTCGCGAAAGGCAAGCCTGCCAATCTAACTCTGCAGGTTCAAGAATATTTAACAGGGGAAACTGTTGTACCCCAAAATTTTCCCTCTCATTTCATCAACATTTTCTCATCACAAGACTCTTGGAACTCAAGATCAAGCTAGGGTTTGCTCTGCTTAAGACTCCTCCTTGCACTGTCGACCCAAATTAGGGTTTGAGTTTGCACAAAGATGTTTTGACCTACAATGCCCAAATTGACTTTCATACTTCATTTTGGGTTCACAAGTTTGTCCATACCAAGTTTCAAGCCTTGATTCAAATCTTTGCCCAGTCAATTGGACAGTTTACCTAGAAATCAGCTGTATTGGGGAAAAAGTCAAATGTGGCCAATTGACTGTCAAACCTCATGAAATTTGACCCACATCAACATTATGAACTCATATGAACCATTTTATCAAGTTTGGATCATAATTCCACAAGAAATTTGATCAGATCACCAAAAGGGCAAAATGGTCATTTTTAGGGTTTTGACTACACAAAGGCAATTTTTGACTGTTTGACCTAACCAATGGCAAACCAAGCTCACATATGGACTCAAGGACTCAATGAAATTGTCTTGACCCATTCAACAAGTTCAAAAGATCTCAAATGCATAGGATTTGCAGATAAATTTTTCAGTCAACTAATCAAAATTTGACTGTACACTGAAAAGTCAAACTTTGACTTTTTGGTCAAAATCAAGTGCCAAGGGTCATTTTTCATCAAGACATGTCAAATTATGAAACTTGTTCATCAAGAAACCCAAAATTGCAAATTAGGGTTTGAAATGGAAAATTTTCATAACTTAGAAATTTTCTAAGTTATGAAATTTTCTTATTTTTTCCTAACTTTGTCCCATTTGTTCACCAAGATAAAAATGGATTCAAACAAAACTTGAAACATGAAAGTTGTAGTCCATCACAAAGTCTACAACTTTGATTCACAAAGTTTCCTCAAAGGAAGCTTGTATCTCAAGTTATGATTTTTGGAACAAGGGTACCTAAAACTTTTAACTTAGAGAAAATTTGCCCTAATATAGGCAGGATTTTGACCCATCTTCTTGGCCATTTTTCACATAGTTCCACTTGGAGTTTCAAGTTTCATTACAAAGATAGATTGTAGTACATGTTCCAAGCTTTCCAAATTGTCCAAGAACTCCTCAAACACCCTTGTGGTTAGAGAGAATCGAATTCCCAAAGTTGGCAAAAACTCACTTTTGTTCATGGCCAAGACATGTCCATAGCAATTTGCATTTTCAAATCAGCTTGTTTGATGCTAGATTGAAGGCCTAAAAACCAACTTACACTTCATAATTTAATGCTTAACCATTGAGTTAAGATGTTATCTTGGCCATTTGGACATTACATGCAAGTTTAAGCCTTAAGTAGTAAAAGTGATATTGCCATTTTTGCAAAAGTAGCTTTATGTCAAAACACTAAGCATTGAGCCTTGAACAAAGATCTGAGACTACAAACTAAATCCAGGGATTAGAGGGGCCTAGAGGATTATGTGCAGCATACAAGATGGCTTGTACAGGCCTGTGAACATAGACTTACACATCTTTGCTACATATAGAAGAAACATTGCAAAACATATACCAACTCTCATATCTGCAAACAAGAGCCAAAACAAACACTGCACACAAGTTCCATACATCAAAACAAACCTAAGGCACGACCCTTCCATCCCTCATACCTCCTAATACTCAGAATCCCTGTTTTGCTGCAAAACAGAGCAAGTTCTGCAAACTTCAAGCCATAATCATTTCTTATCGTGCATTTTTTCCAAAAGAGCTTCAAACACCTTCCAATCAATCCACCTGAGCTATCCTGATCATCCATTGCAAGCTGTAACATCTCTAACACCCTTTTCCATTTTCATTTCCAAGCTTTGCAGGTGGAGTTCTACAGCACGATTTAGTTTGTTTCAAAGCAAGCCAAGCATTGGAGAAGCTTCCTTGGACCTCAGGCAAGCTCAACAGAAGCTCAAACACCATTGAAGGTTGCTGCATTTCCCTACTCGATTCAAGCTGAAACAGGTATTTCATGGACTTCTATCTCTCTATTTAGGAATGGTTAGGCTTAGGTTTGTGAATGAAATATGTTGTACTCATAGCCCTGAAGCCATACATATGCTCAGCTTCCATTTATATTAAGTGTGCTAGGAGAATTTCAGCCATGAACATGTGAAAAAAGCTAGGTTAGATTTTAGGGCCAGAGAAATTCTCTCTGGTCTTTGAGAGTTAGATTTAATACTTTATATGGTTAGATTCGTGTTTAAATTCTCTACAAGTTTCATGTTTTAAGCCTTGTCAAAAGATCAAAGAATCAGAAGTTAGCATTTGAACCAAGAAGCGCGCGCATATGTTGTTCAGAGGTTGAAGAAGAAGCTGGCTTGGGCTGGGCCTGTACAGGCTTGCTTCTGGCACCCCCCATATTCAGTTTACACCCCCTGGCCTATTTATTTGATATTTATTATTTTTGACTTTTTTATTTTTGTTCTGACTTTATTATTTTTCATATGAAATACAAAAAATGACAAAAATTATTTTTCTATATTATTCATATTTATTTGATAATTATTTATTTTATTAGGCATATATGTATAAATAAACATTTTCTCTTTTATTAAAACTCTAAAAAATAATATAAAAAATATAATTATTTTTCATTTATTATTTTTATTTACAATTGAAAACATTTTCTTAAAAATATCCATTTTTGTAAATAATTAATATTTTATCTTTGTATATTTAATAGGTTTAATAAATATATGTATATATACTTATATTTTATTAGATAATTAGGACAAAAAATATAAAATAATACATTTTTTATTTTTATTAATATTTGACACCAAAAATACTTTTCTTTACAATATACTTTTTATTTTTGTATAAATTAATATATATTGTATATAATTAATAAATATTACTATTTATTTGAAAATTAGGGTTTTGCCCTAAATAACCAGAATAATTAAAATTTGACTTTTTTAATTTGTTTATATTTCACATTAAAAAATACCCTTTTCACATACATAAAAAAATATTTTTTTGCATAATACATTGTTATTTGATATTTATTTAATTATGTTTATTTAAATGTTAAATATTGACTTGTACATTCGATATGGTTGTAATAACTTAGAATTTATTTCCTTGTCAAATATCCCCAATTCAAATTTGTATCCCCCTCCCTATATCATGTTGTAATAGTGTAGCTTTTAAATTCTCGCATATTTAAAAGCTTTCAATTATGCCATGCCTAGACCTAGGGTTTGTATGCAAAATGAAATCAACAACTAGCTTGACTTAATCCAAGATAAACATGCATGAAAAACAAACACAAATGCACACTTGCACCCCTGGGGTTTCATCCACTTGTTGCCTTCAAAAATGGGCCATGGTTGCATGTTGAGTACTTTGGCAAAACAAAAACAAATCAAAATGATCATAGTCCCTCGATGACTCTATCTTAGTTGCCTAAAAAATGATCAAGTCCCTCAAGAAAATTGCCAAAAATACTTGACACTATTGCTATCATGGTCTATACGATGACCCGCGCCTGTCCCGCTTAACATCCTAACACAAGGTTGTTCACCAAACACAATGGTGAAACAACACTGTTAAAAGGGTTAAAAACATAAGAAAGATCTTTGAGTAAAATAGGGTAGATAGCTCTTAGTTACTTGGTCAAACTTGCAAAAAACATCCTTGCTATTTTCAAAACACACTCCACCACACAATCTCAAAATCCTACTTTCAAACATTGAAAACTTTTCAAAAGAAGACAAAAACACCTTTGTATACATTCAAACAAGAATCATTACAAAGGTAGCCACAACAATGGCCTCTTTCCAAAACATCTTTCAAAATCACACACAAAGCACCATTTCAAACAATTGAAAAGCACCATTTCAAACAATTGAAAATCAAAGCAAGTGATCTAAGAAAGTAACTAAGAGCCCATCGATAACCATGGATAGAAAGGGTGCTAATACCTTCCCTTTCTATAATCTACTCCCCGAACCCAAGAAAACATCTCAAAGGTCTTTCCTGTGCTTTTTGACCTTTCCTTAGGATAAAATAAAAAGTCGGTGGCGACTCTTGCTAAACTGAAACATTTGCGAACACAAACACAAAATCCTAAGTCAGTTCTCCCACCGTATCACAAGGAGGATAAAAAAGAAGTCAAGGTGGGTGCCAATCTGGAACCCAGTGTCAAAGAGCGCACGATTCAGCTGTTACATGACTATGTTGAGATCTTTGCCTGGTCATACGAAGACATGTCGGGGCTTGATACAGACATTGTGGTACATCGTCTGCCTATAAGAGAAGACTGCCCGCCAGTAAAACAAAAGGTTCACCGCATGAGACCTGATATGTCAGAAAAGATTAAAGCAGAGGTCATGAAGCAATTCAATGCTGGATTCTTGGTTATCACTTCCTACCCTCAATGGGTTACCAACATTGTTGCCGTACCTAAAAAAGATGGAAAAGTACGAATGTACGTGGATTATAGAGATTTGAATAGGGCGAGCCCTAAATATGATTTTCCACTCCCCCACATTGATATCCTGGTTGACAACACCGCACAACACAAAGTGTTTTCCTTCATCGACGGATTCTCAGGGTAAAACCAAATCAACATGGCACCTGAGGACATGGAGAAAACTACATTTGTCACACAGTGGGGCACATTCTGCTACAAGGTGATGCCGTTCGGATTGAAGAATGCTGGGGCAACCTATCAACGTGCCATGGTAGCTTTATTTCACGATATGATACACCATGAAATAGAAGTCTACGTAGACGATATGATATCGAGTTTGCAAATGGAAGAAGAACACCTTGATCACTTACAAAAGTTGTTTGAAAGACTGAAGAAGTATAAGCTGAGGTTGAATCCAAACAAGTGCACATTTGGAGTACGTTCCAGTAAACTCCTAGGTTTTGTCGTCAGTAACAAAGGTATTGAGGTAGATCATGCCAAAGTTAAAGAAATACAAGAGATGCCTGCTCCTTGTACTGAGAAGGAAGTCAGAGGATTCTTGGGACGCTTGAACTATATTTGCAGATTCATTTCTCACTTAACAGTTACTTGTGAGCCAATCTTCAAGCTATTGAAGAAAGATCAAGTAGTCAGATGGAATGATGAATGCCAAGTGGCTTTTGACAAAATAAAAGAATACTTACAAGAGCCTCCTGTGTTGTTACCACCAGTCGAGGGAAGACCGTTGATCATGTATCTGACTGTTTTAGAAAACTCAATGGGGTGTGTATTGGGGCAGCATGACGAGTCTGGCCGAAAAGAGCACGCTATTTATTACCTGAGCAAAAAGTTTACCGACTGTGAAAACAAATATTCACTGCTCGAGAAAACTTGTTGCGCTCTGGCATGGGCTGCTCGCCAGCTAAGACAGTATATGCTGACTCATACTACTTTATTGATATCTAAGATGGATCCGATAAAATATATCTTCGACAAGCCTGCTCTTTCTGGGAGAATAGCTACATAGCAAATGATCCTAACGGAATACGACATACAGTATACTACCTAAAAAGATATAAAGGGCAGTGTATTGGTTGATCATCTTGCTCACCAAGCTGTAGAAGACTATCAGTCTATGAGGTTTGATTTCCCGGATGAAGACATCATGACTTTAGACAACTGTGAAGAAATCGGGCCATATGACGGACCTGAACAAGGATCCCGATGGACCCTGTTCTTTGATGAGGCATCCAATGCACTTGGTAATGGTATCGGTGTCGTACTCATATCTCCATAAGGGTGTCATACTCCCTTTACTTCCAGACTTTGCTTCAAATGTACAAACAACACGGCGGAATACGAAGCATGCATCTTCAGTCTCAAAGCTGCCATAGACCTGGGGATCAAATCCTTAGACGTGTTTGGAGATTCAGCTTTGGTCATCAGTCAGATCAAAGAGGAGTGGGACACTAAGCACCCAAACCTTATCCCTTACAAAGAACATTTTTTGACATTGCTACCACATTTTGAGAAGATCACCTTCGAGCATTTCCCGCGAGAAGAAAATCAGCTAGCAGATGCCCTAGATACAATTTCATCTATGTTTAAACTCAATTGGGATAACAAGGCTCCCCAGATCACCATCGAACGAATGGATGAACCAGCACACTATCACGAGATTAATACTGAAGAGGTAGTGGGCCAGCCTTGGTTTCATGAAATCAAGAGGTATCTCGAGGATTAAGGATATCCAGAAGGAGCTTCAATCAATGATAAGAAGTTCTTAAGGAGATTCTCTGCTAAGTTCTTCCTTAGTAACGACATCCTGTACAAACGCAATCATGACTCCATTTTGCTTCAGTGTGTGGATAAGGCTGAAGCTGAAAAGATCATGGCTGAATTACACGAAGGTACATTTGGCACCCACTCTAGCGGGCATACGATGGCAAAGAAAATCCTACGGGCAGGCTATTATTGGTCTACCATGGAGGCAGATTTCTATCAATACTCTCGGAACTGTCATAAGTGTCAAATTTATGCTGACAAGGTGCATGTACCTCCGGTTCCTCTAAATGTCTTGACAGCTCCTTGGCCCTTTGCTATGTGGGGGGATTGACATGATTGGGGAGATCAAGCTAACAACCTCCAATGGACAGCACTTCATCCTAGTGGCCATTGACTATTTTACAAAATGGGTCGAAGCAGCTTCCTTCGCCTCCGTTACCAAGAAAGTTGTTGCTTGCTTCATCAAGCAAAACCTTATTCGCCGGTATGGTATCCCAGAAAGAATCATCACTGACAATGGTACAAATCTCAACAACACTATGATCACCGCCTTGTGCGAGAAATTCAAAATCCAACATCACAATTCTTCTCCCTATTAGCCAAAGATGAATGGTGATGTCGAAGCTGCAAATAAAAACATTAAAAAGATCATACAAAAATGACAGTCACATACAAAGACTGGCATGAGATGTTACCATTCTCTCTCCACGGTTATCGTACCACGGCTCGTACATCAACCGGGGCAACAACCTATTCTTTGGTTTATGGCATGGAGGTTGTCTTGTCTATTGAGGTTTAGATCCCCTCTCTGAGGATTATGAAAGATGCAGGGTTGAATGAAGACGATTGGATCCAGACTCGACTTGATCAACTAAACTTGATTGATGAGAAGAGACTTACTGCTGTTTTCCATGGTCAAATGTATCAAAAGTGGATGATCAAGGCTTTCAACAAGAAAGTCAGGCGCCAATTATATCAAGTTGGGGATTTAGTGATCAAACGTATCATCTTGCCATAAAGTGATCCCATGGGAAAATAGACTCCTACCTATGAAGGACCATTTGTAATCAAAAACATCTTCTCTGGTGGGGAAATGATCTTGACCACCATGGATGGAGATGACCTGCCACACCCTACAAACACGGACATAGTCAAAAGATACTACGCATAAGAGACCCGCTAGGTTGACATACCTAGGAAAAACAAGGGTATCCCGGCGAACCGAAAAGTTCGGGCAAAAGTTAGGGATAAAACAAAAATAAATTTGTACACCCGGCAAGTTGAAAACCCGAAAGGGCGACTTGGGCAAAAAAGGGTTTCCCGGTGGACTGAAAACCCGAAAGGTCGGTCCAGGCAAAAGTTAGGGAATAAAAAAAGCGTATGACTATGTCCTGTCAGATCATTTGATAGACAACCTTTGGCTTCCACTGACAAACTCAGAGTTTCTAATCAATTCAATTATCTTCGGGCAAGGCAAATGGACAAGATACTCGGAGATACGAAGGCTATAGCAGAATGGGAACCCCACGGGTTTATTACACATAAATTTATTTCTTTGTATTAAATTTTTCTTGTTTACGACGGCATTCTCTTACTAAAATTTTGTCTCCTTTGTACAAAACTTTTACTCAAAGTCAATACAGAGATGCCCCTTTGAAAGTGCAAAAACTATTTATCATTTTCTTTACACTTGTGTTTTGTTTACAAAAACATCCAATGATTCATTAATGAACATATGCATTTGAACATGATTAATGTTTACAAATAAACAAAATAAGAAAGAGACAATTACTGATAGGTCGAAAGGATAGGAAAATATCTCAAGTCCATTCCATAATTACTCCACACAGAGTTTTCACTAATCCCCAAGCGGAACGAAGTTTCAATTATTAATCCCCAGTGGAAGTCATCAAAATCTCAGGATTCCTCAAGCAGATCTTACAAGTAGTACACGACATTACCCTCACTACAGATTTTACCTCTCTCAATAAAAGTTCATCAATACTTCAACATCAAGACATAAAAATTCAACACATCCTCAGCGACATTTAGGGATTTATTTTCCTCAAGCAGACAGCAATACAGCAAATCAGCTCACATGCGCATACATTGCATCCATATATCATAAACATTAATAAAGCCAATACATTGCATCATACATTTCATGCAATATGACCTTGTATTTTAGCTAACATTTTATCCTTTTCAGGATAAGATTAACAGTTACCATTGACAATATGCAACATTCTTGATACAGTTCAGATACGCTCCAAACACGGATGCCATTCTAATGCTCATTTAGATACCTTCTTGATACAGTTCAGATATGCTCCAGACACAGAAGCCATTTTGATACTCATTCAGATTCAACCTCTTGATATAGTTCAGATACGCTCCAGACACAGAAGTCATTCTGATACTTATTCAGATACATTCTTGATACAGTTCAGATACGCTCCAGACACGAAAGTCATTCTGATGCTTATTCAGATACAACATTCTTGATACAGTTCAGATACGCTCCAAACACGGATGCCATTTTGATGCTCATTCAGATACATTCTTGATACAGTTCAAATACACTCCAGACACGGAAGCCATTCTGATGCTCATTCAGATACAACATTCCTGATATAGTTCAGATACGCTCCAGACATGGAAGCCATTCTGATGCTCATTCAGATACAACATTCCTGATACAGTTCAGATACATTCCAGACACGAAAGCCATTCTGATGCTCATTCAGATACAACATTCTTGATACAGTTCAGATACGCTCCAGACACGGAAGCTATTCTGATACTCATTCAGATTCAACCTCTTGATATAGTTCAGATACGCTCCAGACACGGAAGCCATTATGATACTCATTCAGATTTAACCTCTTGATACAGTTCAGATACGCTCCAGACACGGATGCCATTCTGATACTCATTCAAAACTAAATTTTTGATACAATACAGATACACTCTAAATACGGACGCTATTCTGATACTCATTCAAAACTAAATTTTTGATATAATACATATACGCTCTAAATACGGACGCCATTCTGATGTTCAACTTACAAATTACATCTCAACAAGCATTCTTGGATGGCATCTACAAGCCCATCTCCAACAAGATTCTATCACCTCTCCAAATGGCATCTTTAAGCCCATTCCCTACACAATCAACCAGCGCATCATCGAGTGCAAATTTCTGGGAACTTTAGTATTCAATCATCTTCCACTCTCAAGCCACGGATGACAAACATGTTAATCTCGCTTTTCAAGTTTAAGAAGATTGAACAGGGGCAGCTGTTGTACCCCAAAATTTGCCCTCTCATTTTTCTCAATAAATCACCTTGGATCCTCAAGTTTACTTCCACCCAATCCCAAGCTTTGAATTACAATTTTTTTCATGAAGATCACTCACAAGGGCAAAATGGTCATTTGCACACTAAAAGGCCAAACTTTGACCTTTTGATCAAAGTCAAATCTCAAAAATCATATTTCATCAAAACATGTTGAAATAGGAAGTTTGTTCCATCTAAAGGTTCAAAAGTCAAATTTACTATGGAAAAGCCAAATTTCTAAATACTTGGGATCTTTCTAAGTATTTAAGAAAAATGACACTTCAGAACTTCTGAACCAATCTCCAGACAGGTGCAGTCAGAAGTTGCAAAGTTAGTTAAGCACATAGCCTTCAGTCAGAATATGGCTCTTCAGCATCTACGCAAGCTCAGTCAGAGTTTGTCTGGGTAAAAACAGAAGGTTATAAAGCGTGATAGAAAGTCTGAATGCTCTTTCAGAACATGCTGGAAAGCTTGAGGATCCCTCAGAACTTGCTGAGGCAACAGGGTACCAAGATCAGAATTTGGGTACGTTCTTCTAGACTACGTTGAAATGGAACTTCTGGCCTAGATTTAGGCAATGATGCAAAATCTCCCATTACAGGATTTATGATTTTGACAAATCTCATCATCATTCAATGCTCATTAATGCTCACAACCACTTTTGAGTCTTTATCCAAAGGGTCTCTCCACGTGTATCATAGAAATGCCTGTGTACAAATTTAGGTATGGGTCCATGCGCTACTTTTCGCTTTTGGGTTTCACTTTTCCTTAATCTCTGCTTACTAATCCAGCCTAGGCTAAAAAACTGTCAACTATCACACTTTTTTTGAACTTTCTTCAAGAGCAAGTCAGCATCTAGTGTATGATGTTGGCTCCACTTGACATTTTAAAACCCATAAAGCTTTGCCTATAAATAGAACACCATTGGTCACTAAGAAGGGGCGAGAAAAATTGCTGAAAAGAGGTCAAAAGTTTGAGTAAGAAAAAACCTTGAATCTTTGCCAAAATTACTAGAGTTTCAAGAACTATAAACACAACACACAAAAAACCTGTTAACTTTGGATCCCTTACTTTCAAACTCCATTTGTTCTCAAAGTATTTATTGATTGAAAACCATCCATACAGTTTATGACCCACACGTTGGAAACTGCCATAACTTCTGTATTCACACTACTACATACTCTCCATCCATTCATTCAAAGAAGTCAGAACATCATCCCCTTTCCATCCCTAGAAGTTGGAAACTTTCAGCTTACTGAGTACGTGAAGAGGCTGTTCAGAACGTCATCAGAGTTGAGGTTAACTCCGGTTCACAGAACTTCTTCCAGCTGCAAGGTAAGCCTCTTCTGACTCTCACCACATTGCTTAAGCATCACTAGATTTGCATGCTCAAAAACACAATGTAGATATCATGTTTCTGATATTGTACATATTCTGAGATTTTCACGCATTTGTCTGCTTAAGTTGAGAATGAATCAGTTCAGAACTTTCTTGAAGAAACTAAAACTCATAGTTAGGATTAGCAAAGGCATACTTGCCTCTGATTTAGGATTCTGATATTCCTTATTTCTGAAACACTATGACACTTGTTGTAACTGTCCTAGGCATGTCTTCTGTTTTGTGGAGAAATAACCAAATTGCAGATGTTCTGACTAGCATAGAGAGAGAGAGAGAGACCAAGTTTTGTCATTGGAACCAGCGCTTTTGGAGCCTGTTTTGTTACCAGTAATATCAGAACTTCTGAAAATTACTGTGTTCCCAGTGGGATCAGAACCTCTGACCTTATACATTTTCACTAACAGGTTTCTGTTTTGCAGTGTGCTAGGGTCAGAACCTCTGACTTCATTTTTATCAGCAACACGCTGATTCCTTTTTTTTCTTTCTTTCCCTTTTTTTTATTTATTTTTGCTATCATTTTCTATTTTCATTAATCAGTAAACTTCAAAAATATTTCTTTCACACTTTATTTTATTTCTTAAAATAAAAGACCAAAATATATATTTTCTTATAGCAAAACAAGTCCATTTCACATTTTCTTATACATTTCTATGCATTTAAATATGGTTGTAATAGTAATTTAGTACTTTATTTTCATTTGCAACCCCCATTCATAAACTTGTACCCCCATCCCCTAAATATTGTAATAGCGTAGGACTTTAAATTTCCGCAATTTATCGCTTTCAAATGTAAATGCTAGTAATTAGGATGTGCATGGCAAGATAAAAATCAATCAAATAGAAAACCATAATTCAAGATAAAATCAAGCATGGAAATAACACACTCGCACACAAGCATCCTTAGGGTAAAATCCACTTGGTTGCCTTACAAATTGGCCATATTACGCATGTGAGGTATCTTAGCAAAAGCAAACGAATACAAGAGCATAGTCCCTCGATGACGCTATCTAAGTTGCCTTACAAATGATCTTAGTCCCTAAAAGAGAATGCTAAGATGCCTTGCAACATTGCTAATCATGGTTATACGATGACCCGCGCACGTCCCGTTAAACTCCAAAGATAGGGTTGCTTACCAAATCAATGGTAAGACAACAATGTCAAAGGAATAGAAAATGAACAAGGAAGACATTTGAGTAGGTAGATTACTTCTAGTTACTTGCTCCATTTCAAAACAATTATCCTTGCTATTTTCAAAACAAACACACACATTTCTAAATATCTTACAAACATTGAAAATATTTTCAAAAAGACAAACGTCTTTGTATACATTCTTACGAACGAGAATCATTACAAAGATTTCCTAAACGATGGCCTCTTTTACAAAATACTTTCAAAAACCACACAAAGCACAATTTCAAACAAAAGCAAGTGACCTAGCAAGTAACTAAGAGCCCATGGAAAACCATGGATAAAAGGGTTCTAATACCTTCCCTTTTTATAATCTACCCCCAGAACTCAAGAAAACATCTCAAAGGTCTTTCCTATGCTTTTTTTACCTTTCCTTTTGGATAAAAGAAAAGTCGGAGGCGACTCTTGCTAAACCGTAACATTTTGCGATAAAACGCAAAAAACCTCAAGTCAGTTCTCCCACCGTATCATAGAAATGAACATGAAAGATTTTTGAGTAGGTAGAATGTTCCTAGTTACTTGCTCCTTTTCAAAATAAAAATATCCTTGCTATTTTCAAAACAAACACCTACACTTTCAAAACACTTTTCAAACTTGAAAACATTTTTAAAAGATCAACACCTTTGTATACATTCTTACGAACGAGAATCATTACAAAAGTTTTCCTAGACAATGGTCTCTTTACAAAAAACTTTCAAAAAACCACACAAAGCACATTTTCAAACAAAAACAAGTGATCTAACAAGTAACTAAGAGCCCAGGGAAAACCATGGATGAAAAGGGTGCTAATACCTTCCCTTTTCATAATCTACCCCCCGAACTCAAGAAACAATCTCAAAGGTATTTCCTGTGCTTTTTCACCTTTCCTTTTGGATAAAAGAAAAGTCGGTGGCAACTCTTGCTAACCGAAACATTTGCGATCAAACGCAAAACACCCAAGTCAGTTCTCCCACCGTATCACAATCCCTTTCTGAACATAATATCTAATAAAATGATGTTTGACTTCTATGTGTTTATCCCTAGAGTGTAGGATGGGATTCTTAGTTAAGAAAATAGAGGCAATATCATCATAGAAGATAGGGATGTTACTCTCATATATCTGGTAATCTTCCAGTTGATTCTTCATCCATAACACCTGGGTGTTGCACAATGTTGCTGATATGTACTATGCTTCTGCTGTTGAAAGAGAAATTGTTGATTGCATCTTACTTGACCATGAGATCGGATTCTTGCCTAGAAACTGACAGTTTCCAGAAGCACTTTTCCTCTCTAGTCGATCTCCAGCGTAGTTTACATCATAGAATCCAGAAAGAGAATAGTCTGATGTTTTCTCATACATCAAGCCAAGGTTAGGGGTTCCTTTTAGATACCTTATAATCCTTTTAATAGCAGTTAAGTTAAATTCCCTAGAACCAGATTGGAATCTAGCGCAGAGATGAACACTGGATAAAATATCAGGTCTAGATGCAATCAGATACAGAAGAGAGCCTATCATACCACGATAGAGCTTCTAAAAAACCTTTCCACTTACCTCTTCTTTCTCCAAAATGCATGTAGGGTGCATTATAGTCTTTGCTACAGTCCAGACTGTCATGTTGAATTTCTTCATATGTTCTTTAGTGTAGTTACTTTGATGTATGTAAGTAGCCTCTGGTTTTTGATCAATCTGGATTCCCATAAAGAACTTCAATTCTCCCATCATGCTCATTTCAAACTCAGCATGCATTAGCTTAGAGAATTCCTCGCAGAGAGATGGATTAGCAGAACCAAAAATAATATCATCAACATAAATTTGAACAATTAGAATATCATTTTTAATGTTTTTCAGAAGAGTGTAGTGTCAACCTTTCCTCTTGTAAACTTATTTTCTAAGAGAAAATTGCTCAATCTGTCATACCTAGCTCTGGGAACTTGTTTCAAGCCATAAAGAGATTTCTTTAGTTTAAAAACAAAGCATGATTTCTCAGATTTTTCAAAGCCGGGAGGTTGTTTGACATATACTTCTTCTGAAATATAACCATTCAGAAATGCACTCTTAACATCCATTTGATAAAGAATGATATTATGATTTACAGAAAAGGAAACTAACAACCTAATAGCTTCTAACTTAGCGACTGGTGTAAAGGTTTTTGTATAGTCTATACCTTCTTGTTGATTATAACCTTGTGAAACTAGTCGAGCTTTGTTTCTGACAACCTCACCCTTCTCATTGAGCTTGTTTCTGAACACCCATCTAGTTCCAATGACGTGGACACCTTTAGGTTTCTAAACAAGATTCATACATAATTCTTTGAGAATTGGTTCAATTATTCTTCCATATCCAGAATCCAATCCTTATCCAGAAGAGCTTCCTCAATTAATGTAGGTTCTATTACAGAAACTAAACCCATAAGCACTTCATCAAAAGGTTTGAGAGCTGATCTTGTTTTGACTGGAGCATCTTTACTTCCAAGAATAAGATCTTCAGGATGAGAGGATGTGATTTTATTATTTCTTGGTTGAGGTTAATTAGAAGTACTATCAACATCATCAGATGGAGAAGCTTCTGATTCTTTATCTTCTTGAATCTTCGCCTTTAGTTTAGTGAACGTTATAGTCACATCTACAAGCTTTTCACACAGCTTTAACTTTTCATAGTCAAGCTTATCATCAAATCCGACATGGATTAATTCCTCCATAATTTTTTATTCTGTGTTATAGATTCTGAAGCCTTTAGAGCGTCCAGAGTATTCTAATAGCAGACACTTTTGTGCCTTGGAATCAAACTTACCCAAATTTTCTTTAGTGTTTAACATATAACAAGTACATCCAAATTGATGGAAATAAGAAATGTTAGAATTTCTATTCTTCCACAATTCATAAGGAGTCTTACTCAAAATAGGTCTTATTGAGATTTTATTTTGAATATAACATGTTGTATTTACTGCTTCTGCCCAGAAGTGCTTAGCCATCTGAGTTTCTTGGATCATGGTGCGAGCCATTTCTTGCAGAGTTCTATTTTTCCTTTCTACAACACCACTTTTTATGGAGTTATAGGGCAATAAAAATCATGTATTATTCCATTTGAATCAAAAAGTTTTTCAAAATCTTTATTTTCAAATTCTCCACCATGATCGCTTCAAACTCTGACTATTTTGAAACCTTTTTCATTTTACACTTGGAAACAGAAGGAAGCAAATACATAGTATGGCTCATCCTTGTGTTTCAAGAATTTTACCCATGTCCACCTGCTATAATCATCAGTGATGACAAGTCCATGTTTTTTACCATTGATAGAAGCAGTTTCCACTGGTCCAAATAAGTCAATGTGAAGAAGTTCTAATGGCCTAAAAGTAGAAAAAATCATTTTAGCTTTGAAAGAGGTTTTCAAAATTTTGCCTTTCTGACAAGCTTCACAAAGGGCATATGAAGTATACTTCAGATTTGGCAAGCCTTTGACTAATCCAAGTTTATTTAGTTGAGAAATCTTTCTCAAGCTAACATGACCCAAATGTCGATGCCAGACCCACTGCTCTTCTTGAATAGTCAGAAGACATTTTACATTTTGATTTTTCAAATCTGATATTCTTATTTTGTAAATATTGTTCTTCCTCTTGCCATTAAACATAACTGAGCCATCCTTCTGACTAACAACTTTACAAGATGTTTGATTAAAGATGATGTCATAACCATTGTCACTAAGTTGACTGATTGATAATAAATTATGCATCAGACCCTTGACTAAAGAACATTGTTAATAGAAGGAAATTTACCATTACCAATTGTTCTAGAGCCGATGATCTTTCCCTTCTAATTGACTCTAAAACCAACAACGCCTCCAGACTTAAGTTCCAAATCTTAAAACATATGCCTTTCGCCCGTCATATGTCGTGAGCATCCATTGTCCAGGTACCATGACTGGTCTTTAAGTGGTATCATCAAGGAGATCTACAATATATATTATTTGATCCTTAGGTACCCACTTTCTGGGCCCTCTTTTGTTAGAAGTTTCAGAGGTTCCGATCCCTTTGGACTTTCGTGCAACAGGATAATCATGTGAAATTTGTGCATGATATTTTGGTTTAAAAATTTTCTTCTGTGTCTGCGTTTGTGCTATAGATGTATCTGAACCTTCTTGTTCTGGACATTTCAAATTTATGCCAGCAAGCACGAAATGTTCAGAAAGAGGTTTTGGTTTGACATTCAAAGTCTCATCAATTTTATTTTATGGTCCTGAATACCCCAAGCCTTTTCTTCCATTACTACTTACACCATAGATCATTGAAGCCATTTTGCTTCTATTTATGCTTTTATCAAGGAAGTGTTGAATCGCTTTATCATATTTGATTACTTTGTCAGTAACAAATGTGTTAGAGAAAACCTCTTCTTATAATCTAGACACTTTTCTTTTCAAAGCAATGTTTGATTTTTGTAAAACAAATATTTTTTCATTTAAGTCCAAAATATTTTGCTCATCCATGGTAGTGTTCTCAGAAGTAGCTACAAAACACTTTTTCAAGATTTTGTGTTTACTTAGAAGGGATTGATACCTTTTCATTAATTTAGATAAACCAATTTCAAGTTCAGAGCAAGATAAAGAAGAAAGTACCTCTGTTTCGTCATTAGATTCTGACTCATAATTAATTGTCAGTTCTTCTTTTAATACTGCTTCTCCATTGCTGTCCCTGGCCATGAATTCCATGTTTGCATGTTCTTCATCAGAATCTTCATCTTCTAATTTTGAATCATCCCATGTTACCATGAGACCCTTCTTGGCTTTGTAAGCCTTTTTAGGCTTCTTGTCTTTCTTAAGCTTTGGACAATCATTTTTGTAATGTCCAGGCTCATTGCATTCAAAGCAAGTAACTTCTTTTCCCGAAGCATTTCTCTGACCAGAAGTGGATTCACCTCTTCCATATGTCCTTCTTTGACCTCTGAACTTGCTTTGTTTGTGCTTCCATATTTGACTTATTCTTCTGGATATCAAGGAGAGTTCATCATCATCTGAATCCTCTTCAGATTCTTCCTTAACTTGATAAGCCTTAGTTTTCCCAGAAGTAGACTTTAGAGCAACTGATTTTACCCTCTTCTGAGGTTTATCTTGTTCCAGTTCTATTTCATGACTTCTTAAAGACCTAATCAGCTCCTCAAGAGAAGTGTTGTTCAGATCCTTTCCCAATTTTAAAGCAGTTACCATTGGTCTCCATTTGACATGCAGACTTCTAATAATCTTTTTAACATGATCTACGGTGGAGTAACCTTTGTTTAGAACCTTAAGTCATGCCACACGAGTCTGAAATATTGAAAACAATGTTTCCATATATTCGTCGTCTTCCATCTTGAAGGCTTTATACTTTTGAATTAAGGAAAAAGTCTTTGTTTCTATTACCTGTGTGTTGCCTTCATGTGTCATTTGGAGAGATCAAAAATAGACTTTGCAGTCTCTCTATTTGTGATTTTCTCATATTCATTATACAAAATAGAACTTAGAAGAATGGTTCTTGCTTTGTAATGATTTTTGCATACTTTCTTCTGCGCTTCTGTCATTGCACTTCTTGCAATCTTATGACCTTTATCATCTACTGGGTGAGTGTAGCCATCAACTACCAAGTCCCTTAGATCCAAGTCATATGCTAGAAAATAACTTTATATTTTATCCTTCCAATATTCAAATTTCTCCCCATCAAACATAAGAGGTTTTGAACTATAGTGATCTCTATCATTATCCCTATTATCAACAGTGGAAGTGGATGTAGCCATTGATTTTTCACACACACTGGATCAGTACTGGATATTGTTAAGTGTTGATAAAAATTAGTACTTTTTATCTTCTCAGAACTGGAGCTCTAATGCCAATTGAAGGTGTGAAAAACACAAGAAAGGGGGGTTTGAATTGGGTTTTTAAAATAAAACTATTCCTTTTTAAAAATATTCCCCTTTAAGTTAAATTGTTTTTCCTTCACTCTTGATAATAACAATAAGTAAGAATAGGAAGTAGAGAACAATGTATGTTTATACTAGTTCACTTGAAAAATATCAAGCTAGTCTAGTCCACCCGCCAAGGTGATTTCGCCTAATTCAATCGAGCACTTAATTCACTATAACCAAATTGATTACAATTTGCACAAACTACCCGTAAGTGACTAACAACCTATAAGACTCGCAAGCCCTATACTTCTTAAAGATTCAGACCTACTGGGTCCCTTAAGGAATATCAAACAACAATCAACCTAATTATTATAATGCACAAGCTACCCACAAGTGACTAACAACTTCTAAAACTCGCAAGCTCTAGACTTCTTAAGAATACAAACTTACCCGACTCCTTAAGGAAAATTAAACAACTGTTTGAATACAAGTTTTGTTTACAAGAGTATTGCTTCTAATTAAGCTGAATATGTAAACTATTTTAAGAACAATGACTTAAGAATATGAAATCTATGAACATAGTTTACGCATGAATATTTAGTGAATTAGCATATTTCTCTTAGTCTTCAAGGCTTTATATAGCCATTAAAATAATATATCCATTCAGGGGTACTCTTGGGATTTCCAGAAACATTGGTAGCTTGAATAGTAACGTGAGGGACAAGATCGTGTAACGCGTCCGTCCTTTCATGGTAGTGGAATAGAACTTTTCTTGTACCATGTACTATTTGTACCATGTTAACATTATCTTCTTTGCTTCTACACTTTAGAGGCTTCTGCGAGCATGAGTTTAGAAGCGAGAACATAACATTAGGTCATCAGAACTTCAAGTCTTCAGAGTCTTCAGAATTTCATCTTTAGAGTTTTCGGCACTTGGTTTTGAGAACCTTTTCTTGGAACCTTGGGTCTTTAGAATAGCTACAAGAAGAAGATTCAGAACTTAGAAAAACAGCTCAAGGACAAAGACGCTCAGCTTGAGAAGGAAATGACCCAGAAGCGTGTCGCGGAAGATCAGTTCCAAGAAAGTAAAATAGTTGCATCTCAACTCTTGAAGGAGAAAGCCAGACTGGAAGAGTATTGTCAACACCTTGAAGAGCGCTTAGTTCCGGAGATTTAGTTCCGTTATTTACTTTTGGTGTATTTGGTCACCCCCAGAATTGTTGGAAGGGGCCAGTTGATTGTTGTTATTATTCAGTTCTTTTTGCTTTATTGTTAAGACATGTACTTAGTTGTTTGTCATTTTACTCTTAACTGTCCGAAGACACTTAGACATCGTTTCTTTGATTGTAAATAATTAAAGTGTTCATCTTATTATCCTTTCTATTTTTGATTATATGGTTGCACGCCGTGACTAATGAATAAAAGGACTCTTGGATACTTGGAAATGACAAACATATCATGCACATCATGCATTTCATAACATTACAGGTTATCTCAAGACAGTTTTCTTATTCTGCTGCTTTTCTTATTCAGAATTCAAGACGACTACTCATCGATATTCCACCAAAACCAACTTGCCAAGACAGATGGAACAGGTTCAAGCTGAACTCGCTGAAATGAGGGCTCAGATGGCTACTCAGATGACTCAGTTCATGGAGGTCATCACCAACGTGAATCGCCGACAGGAAGAGCTAGTTGTTATTGTCAACAACTAACGCCGCCATCCAGGGGATGTTGGAAATCAAGGTCTTTATCAGGATATCTCTGTAGGAATGGGGGACGTACAAGATCAGCCAGCTGCAAATTTTCACGGGATGCCGGGAAATCCTTTTGTGCGCAATGTAGGGCAGTTTCCTCCATCTCCTGGACCCTGTCTTGTAGGGAACAGGAGAGCTAATCAGGGTGGTGTAAGGAATTATAAGGATCGGGATTTTGACTTTTACCAGGATGAAGATCGATTTTCTGTGCGGCGTTCAGAGCTGGGGGTTCAGATTGAGGATATGAAGTATCGTTTGTTGGAAGAGCGTCTGAAGGCTATGGAAGGGCAATGAGTCCTTGGTATGGATGCTAACGATCTCGGGTTGGTGTATGGGGTGAAGGTCCCTCGAAATTCAAGCCTCCTACTTTTGAAAAGTACAACGGGACGCCGTGTCCTATTACTCATGCAACTGCTTATTTCTGGAAGATGTCAGTGCATACAGAGGATCAGGGGATTTTGATTATGTTTTTCCAAGATAGTCTGTCTAGGGAATCCTTGGAATGGTACATTAAGCTGGAAAAAACTCATGTTCGCTGCTGGAATGATATTGTTCGGGCTTTTGTCAAACATTATCAGTACAATATGGATATGGCACCTAATCGCACTCAGTTACAAAATATGTCGCAAGGACCAAGAGAATCTTTCAAGGAATATGCTCAGAAGTGGCGTGAGTTGGTAGCGAGAGTTTAACCTCCACTCATTGAGAGAGAACTCATTGATATGTTTATGAGTACCCTGCAAGGGCCTTTCTATGAGCACATGATAGGAAGCACTTCGGCAGGATTTGCAGACTTAGTCACGGTTGGTGAAAGAATTGAAGTAGGTTTGAAATTGGGAAGGATTTAGGTTGGAAGTTCTAGTAGCTCGTCACGGCGTAGTAAGAAACCATTCAACAATTACCCTAAGAAAAGGGAAGGCGACGCAAGCGTGGTTTACTCCTATAGAAGACGAAGAGAGGACCGTCAGCATCAACAAATCAATGTTGTTTCTATTCCTATTAATGCTCCTCCGCAGCAGAGACCAAATTCAGTGCCTCAGCAAGGAAGGCAGCAAGATGCTCCCTGTCAGTATAATAACCAGCAGCAGAGACAACCCAGAAAATTCGACCCCTTGTCGGTGACTCTTACTGAAGCGCTCCACCATTTGCTTGATTTAAAGTTGATCAGTTTGAGAAATATGCCACCGCCACCTGCAAGACTCCCTGTTAACTATGATGCTAATGCAAGATGCGAATTCAATTCGGGCGGAGTTGGTCATTCTACTGACAATTGTTTTGCGTTGAAATGTAAAGTACAAGATTTGTTAGATGCAAAGGCGATTGAGTTTACTCCAGTGACCGGTCAGAATGTTACTCAAAACCCAATGCCAAGACATGGAAGGGTGTTGTTAACATGATTGATGATAATGGTGAAATGTTGAATTTAATCATGGATGTGGAACAAGTAACTACTTCGTTGAGTTATGTTAAGAGGTATTTGCTTGACAATTCTGTTTTCCCAGGTTGTACTTCTGAGTGTGTCAAGTGTAAAAAGAAACCGAAGGGCTGTGATGATTTAAAAGCAGGTATCCAGTTGTTGATAAGTGAGGGCTCCCTGCAATTTGATAGAAGACCTAGCTACCATAATATTATTGAAGAGGATGTTGTTGTGATATCTATTCCTTACACCCCTGCACGCATTCCTGCCCCTTCGAGGGCACCCCCTCTGATGATTACGGTACCTGGTCCTATGCCGTATACTAGTGAGAAGGCTATCCTGTGGCATTACGGTGCCAATGTTTTTTACCATGGGGTAAATCGGGAGGTTAATTCTCGTTCGTCTGAGAAAGAACATGCTAAAGGTGAGTAAGAGGAAGTCCATAACTTTTCTGGTGTAGGTCGAATGACTAAAAGCGGGAGAGTATTTGGTCCTTCCAATGTGCAAGGTGCGGCAGATGCTTCCGCAAGAGAAAAATGGAAACAACAGGTAATGATTGGCAATCCAAGGGTTATGCCAGCCAATGTGACTCAACCAATTCCGATACCAGAAGCTTCTTCAGTTCCCGATGAGGTTGAAGAGTTGATGCGAATTATCAGAAAGAGTGATTATAGCATAATTGATCATTTGAGCCATACTCCGTCCAAGATGTCTATCTTATCCTTGTTGATTTATTCAGAACCTCACATAAATGCTTTGATGAAGTTGTTAAAGAATGAATTCATACCACAGGAGATAACAGTCAATCAGTTTGAAAATGTTTATGCCAATATATCCGTCGGGAATGGCTTGGGCTTCACCGATTTTGATTTTCCTCCAAAGGGACCAGACCATAACAAAGCGTTGCATATTTCGATGGAGTGCATAGGCACTACTTTATCTCGGGTTTTGGTAGACACAGGATCGTATTTAAATGTATTTCCCAAGTCAGCATTGATGAAGATTGACTATTCTGGGCTGGAGTTGCGCCCAAGCTACTTGATGGTGAAGGTGTTTGATGGGTCTCGAAGATCAGTGTTTGGGGAAGTGGAGCTACCAATTAAGATTGGTCCTCGTACCTTCATGGCCATGTTTTTTGTGATGGATATACAGCCAACATATTGTTGCTTGTTGGGGAGGTCGTGGATTCATAGAGCAAGAGCAATCACTTCTACTCTTCATCAGAAGCTCAAGTATCCTGCAGAGGGAAAGGTGATAACTATATGCGGCGAAGAAGAGTACATCGTGAGTCATTTGACATCATTCCTCTATGTTGAAGTTGAAGGCGAAATTCATGAAACTCCGTTTCAGGCATTCGAGATAGTTCATGCTGTCAATATTCCTCCTCCAGAGCAGACAAAGAAATCGGAAACTGTTATGTCTTCCCTCAAAGATGCGAAAGTTGTAGTGGAAGGTGGTAACCCTGAGGGTTGGGGTCAGGTGCTGGCATTACTCCGAAGTTTGATAAATTTGGTCTTGATTTTAGCCCAGGTCAGCAAAGTGCATCTCCCAGAGCACCCTGTTTATCTACTCCGGTGAAGTTTTCCCGTCCTTGTGCTACTCAAGAAGGACACGCCAATGCAGTTGGAGATGATAGGGCTGACAGATACAATGTTGAAGATTGGATTCGTTCGAGCGTTCCAGGCCAGACACTCAACAATTGGACTTCTGTGAATGTTATCCAAGTTTCAAGCGCTGAGGAGTAATTTTCTTGTTTCTTTTATTATCATATCATAATTCCTATGCTTTGCCCAAGGCGTAGTGAATCATTTGTGTAGGGCCACCATGTTTATTTTACACGTTTATCATGAAATAAATGACGTTTTTGCATTCAAAATCTTGTTTCTTTTTAAAATGGCAATGTTTCTCTTTCCATACACAGTCACTAAAAACACAAAAAATGTCATTCCTGCAGATGCACTTCCACCCCCGATTCTATTGATAACGGATTTGCTATGGCTCATTATGACTTTGATACTCCTATTTATCAAGCTGAAGAAGAAGCATATAAGGATTGTGATCTTCCTGAGGAATTAGCAAGACTTTTGAAACAAGAGGAGAAGGTTATCCATCTGAATTACGATTCAATTGAGGTGGTGAATATTGGTATAGAAGAGGTAAGAAGAGAAGTCAAGATAGGGGCCGATCTCAAAGACAGTGTAAAAGCCATACTGATTGAGCTACTTTGTAAGTATTCTGATATCTTTGCCTGGTCTTATGAGGATATGCCTGGGTTGGATACAGACATAGTGGTGCATCGACTACCACTCAAAGAAGGTTGTTCTCCTGTCAAGTAGAAGCTCCGAAGAACTAATCCTGAGATGTCCAAGAAGATCAAGGAGGAGGTCCAGAAGCAGTTGGACGCAAATTTCTTAAAAGTTGTCAATTATTCACCATGGATCGCAAATATTGTTCCTGTGCCAAAGAAAGATGGTAAAGTCAGGATGTGTGTGGATTATAGGGATTTGAACAGGGCTAGCCCTAAAGACGATTTCCCTCTTCCTCATATTGATGTGTTGGTTGATAATACTGCTCATTCCAAAGTGTTCTCGTTCATGGATGGTTTTTCGGGTTATAACCAAATTAAGATGGCTCCAGAGGATATGGAGAAGACAACATTCATCACGCCTTGTGGAACCTTCTGTTATAAAGTGATGTCGTTTAGTTTGAAAAATGCTGGGGCAACATATCAGCGCGCCATGGTCACTCTCTTTCATGATTTGATTCACAAAGAGATTGAGGTATATGTAGACGATATGATTGCTAAGTCCGACACGGAAGAGTAACATCTTGTTCATTTGGAGAAATTGTTCGAAAGATTGAGGCGGTTCTTGCTAAGGTTGAATCCGAATAAGTGCACCTTCGGGGTGAGATCCGGAAAGCTTTTGGGCTTTATTGTAAGTGAGAAAGGTATCGAGGTAGACCCGGCCAAAGTCAAAGCGATACAGGAAATGCCTAAACCTAGGACAGAGAAGGAAGTACGTGGTTTCTTGGGGAGGTTAAACTATATTTCCAGATTTATTTCTCATCTCACAGCCACCTGTGAACCCATGTTCAAGTTGTTGAAGAAAAGTCAGACAGTGAAATGGAATGAGGATTGTCAGAAGGCCTTTGACAAGATAAAAGAGTATTTGCAAGAACCTCCGATACTCATGCCTCCAGTGGAAGGAAGGCCACTAATCATGTATCTAACCGTGTTGGAAACCTTAATGGGTTATGTCCTCGGTCATCACGACGAGATAGGGAAGAAAGAGCAGGCCATTTACTACTTGAGTAAGAAGTTTACAGAATGCGAGTCAAGGTACTCATTGCTGGAAAAGACTTGTTGTGCACTCGCCTGGGCCGCTAAACATTTGAGGCAATACATGTTAACTCACACCACCTACTTGATATCCAAAATGGATCCTATCAAGTACATTTTTTAGAAGCCAGCTCTTACAGGCAGAGTAGCCCGTTGGCAGATGATACTCACTGAATATGATATCCAATACACTACTCAAAAAGCAATTAAGGGTAGTGTACTGGCTGACCATCTTGCTCATCAGCCCATGAATGATTACGAACCAATGAAGTTTGATTTTCCAGATGAGGAAATTGTGTATATTCGGGATTGTAACATACCAGACCCAGACGAAGGACCCGAGCCGGGATCACGTTGGACGCTTGTTTTTGATGGTGCCTCTAATGCCATGGGCAACGGCTTCGGGTCTATTATCACTTCCCCTGAGGGATACCACATTCCTTTCATGGCTCGTATTTGTTTCGATTGCACTAACAACATGGCCGAATATGAGGCTTGCATTTATGGCATTGAAGCAACAATCGACCTGCGCATCAAATTCTTGAAAGTGTACGGGGATTCCAATCTTGTTATCAGCCAGATTAATGGAGATTGGGAGACCTGCCATCAGAACCTAATTCCATATCGTGAGCATGTTATGAAGCTGATTCCGTACTTCGAAGAGATCACGTTTGAACACATTCCCAGAGAAGAAAACAATCTAGTTGATGCATTAGCAACTATGTCCTCCATGTTCAAGGTTAAGTGGGCTAATGAGGCACCTTCCATTACTATCAGGAGTTTGAGTGAGCCAGCTTTTTGTTTTGAGGCCAGCTTGGAGTCAGATGGTAATCCTTGGTTTTATGATGTTAAGCGATATCTGGAGAGGCAAGAGTACCCTGAAGGGGCATCCGTCACAGATAAGAAGTTCTTGAGAAGATTTTCAGCCAAGTTCTTTCTTAGTAGTGGTGTGTTGTACAGAAGGCATCATGATGGCCTACTGCTCAGATGTGTTGACAAGAAATAAGCGACTAGAATCATTGAGGAGATACATGAAGGTGATTTTGGGACCCATTCCAACGGGCACACCATGGCTAAAAGGATCTTGCGAGCAAGTTATTATTGGTCCACCATGGAGACTGACTGTTACAATCATGCACGGGTTTGTCACAAATGTCAAGTCTACACTGATAGGGTGCATGTCCCGCCAGTGCCTTTGAATGTCCTGACCTCCCCTTGGCCGTTTGCAATGTGGGGAATTGATATGATCGGCAAGATTGAACCGACTACGTCCAACGGGCACCGTTTCATTCTGGTTGCAATCAATTATTTTACCAAATGGGTCGAAGCAACATCCTATGCCAATGTCACCAAGCAAGTGGTAACTCGGTTCATTAAGCATAACATTATCTGTCACTACGGGGTGCTTGAAAAGATCATTATCGATAATGGGTCTAACTTGAACAACAAGATGATGAAGGAGCTTTGTGAGTCCTTCAAAATCAAGAATCATAATTCTTCCCCATATAGACCAAAGATGAACGGCGCTGTCGAAGCGGCCAATAAAAATATCAAGAAAATTATGCAGAAGATGGTGGTAACCTATAAAGATTGGCATGAGATGCTGCCTTTCGCATTGCATGGTTATCGCACCATGGTGCGTACTTCGACTGGGGCAACCCCATTTTCATTGGTCTACGTCATGGAAGAGGTACTGCCGATAAAAGTCGAGATACCCTCTCTTAGGGTCATGAGAGATGTTGAGCTGGATGAAAGTGAATGGGTGCAGAATCGGCTGGATCAACTGGAGCTTATTGATGAAAAGAGATTGACGGTCGTTTTCCACGGTCAGGTATATCAACAGAGGATGAGAAAAGCTTTCGATAAAAGGGTGCGACCTCAGTGTTACAAACCAGGTGACCTTGTGCTCAAAAGGATAATTATTCCCCAGGGAGATCCCAGGGGCAAGCGGGTTCCGACTTACGAAGGTCCTTTCGTGGTCCGAAAAGTTTTCTCTAGAGGGGCGATGATGCTCATGACTATGGATGGAGAGTACTTCCCTCTCCCTGTGAATGCTGACGTAGTTAAAAAATACTTTGCATAAAAAATAATTAAAACCCGCTAAACTGAAAACCCGAAAGGGTAGTTTAGGCAAAAAGAGGGTGTCATGGTGAATTGAAAACCCGAAAGGGGGATTCAGGCAAAAGTTAGGGACTTAAGGAAAATGACTACGCTCAGCATGGGATCCTTTGTTCCTTCACTCTTTCACCTGGCATAAGCTCGAGGCTAATCCAAGAATGATTTGCCTGAAAGCAGGAAGATGAGAGTCATCATAGTCATAGCAAAGTTTGGACTCGATGGATATTCACATTCACATTGCCATTTGTAAAGACTTGTTTGTTTTAACTTTGCAATTTCGTGTTTCCCAATGTAAAAATCTTTTTCACAGGCTGATCTCTCAAAATCAATAAAGTATCTTCTTTCAAGTATGCGTATCCATTTCTTTGCTCCCTTTTTACTATTTTGTTTTCAAAAACGTCCAATATGTTTGATAAGCATGTGCATATAAACTTCGTGGCCCTTACATAGATATGATAATCTAAGTCACGATTGGTTGATTGCTTGAAATACGGATAACAAATGCAATATCCACTGCACAAGGGACATGTTTGTTTCTCTGTTTGATGGACTTCTTTTTCACTTTACTGGCGGGTGCCATGCTATTTTGTTTCACAACTCTGTGTTGTCGGTAAAGGTCATGAGTCAGGGTAAATATCAAGGTTACGGCAGGTCGGAAGGACCGGTGAACCTGGCTGGAGATACTGCTTCCCCATAATGGCTTTTATTATGTTTCTTTGCTGCACTTTCATGTGTCATCTTGATTGATTGTTTTAGCATTGTTTGCATATAGGATTTTGTTTATAGCTGAATGTCAGCCTTGATAAATTGAATGTTTTTGCCTTGAAAGAATTTTTCATACAAAATCACTTTTCAATTGTTTTTCGGGCATTTTGATACCAGTTATGCCAATTCTTTTGCTTAGCCAAAAGTTTGGAGGAAGAAGTTTAGCTAAAAAAACAATGACTGTAGTGGTATGCTTCTGAGTAGAACCCTGTTGACAATGTACAAGCATTGTTTCAACCCCCAAACACCGGAGAGATAAGGGATTTAGACCCTCGTGAAACCCTCTGAGCCTTCGAAGTAGGAGTTTCTTTTCCGTTCAAAAAATAAAACAAAACCTTTTAACCAGGGGCAGGGTAGATGTTCAGTTGATTTGCCCAAGCACTCAAATTTCAGGAGGAATATCCCGTTTGAGGATCACTACATTTTATCTTTCACATCATGAGATAAAAAAAATAGATGTGTGTCTGAACCACGGTGTTCATCTCCTCACAAAATCCTAAGGTCGAGATCGAACCGATACAATAAAGGCTATCCCTCGCCGACCAAGGAATGAGGCATTTATTTTCTTCGGAAAAAAAAAGAGAAAGAAAAAAAAGAGTTCAAAAGTCATGTTGACTTGTTTAAGGTGAAAAGCATGAATAAAAAAAAAGAAACAAAAAGCCCCGCTAAGTCGAAACTTGAAAATAAGTCGCTTAGGCAAAAGTTAGGACATCCCGCTGGACTCCCAAAAATGGAAATTCAAGAGATTTTTGTCCAGGAAAGAGTTAGGGAAAAGAGAGCCTAAAAGGCCGAAAAAGATTATCCAATAAAATCTTCATCAAAAGAAGAGGAACGATAATATCAAAAAACAAAAGCAGTAGAAGATAAGTGAAGATCATGAGGGAGGATTTGTCGTGATCACTCATTCGTTATAAAACCTTTTGAAATATGAATGCTTGTGATAAGTCAGCTGAACTTAGGACAGGAGAATATCACGAAGGGGGTGGGCACCAAATAACTTGAGCCTTGAAAACTTTTTTTTTCAAAATAACCTTGAACCAGGCCACATTACAACCTTTAAAAGTCCTAACTAAAACAAGGGTTTAACTCGAAAGCATACTGAAACGGGATAGTACTTCCTAAACTCTCCAAATGTATGTTGTATGGTCGTGTTGGTATCTTGTCACCCGTATCTTGACTTGTTTTTCAAAAGAAGAAGAAACGTTTTAAAACCTTTTTTGCACTCTAGCCAGTGATTCGTTCACAACAGAGATGCGACATTTTTGTTAAAATTTTCAACTTCAAGGCTTAAATAATCATCACATCAGGTCTGTCGTTCTCAAAATAAACATCTTTCTGCATGTAAAACATTTGTTTGGCATCAAAAGAGAGTTTACACGTTGAACACCTGTAAAGAGTTTAATGATTGTTAAGAAGGGAAATTCGATTTTCTTCTGCTAGACAGGACCCATGTATGTTTAGGACTTTACTTATCCCCAGTGAAGTTTCGTTTCCCCAGTGAAGTTTCTTATCCCCGTGGAGTTTCGTATCCCCGTGGAGTTTCGTTTCCCCAGTGAAGTTTCTTATCCCCGTGGATTTTCGTATCCCCGTGGAGTTTCGTTTCCCCAGTGAAATTTCCTATCCCCAGTGAAGTTTCTTATCCCTGTGGAGTTTCGTATCCCCGTGGAGTTTCGTTTCCCCAATGAAATTTCCTATCCCCAGTGAAGTTTCGTTTCTACAGCAAAATTTTGTTACCCCAGGAATCTTGTTTTAAAAGCTTCATTCTAAGACGTCAAGTTTGGATGTGTCTCCTATCTCCAATGGAGTCGTTAAGCCGGGAGCCTTCGCTTTGACCTCTCATTTCCCAACCGATCTGTTGACTGGGGCATCCTTTGTTAAGGGTATGCTTTTATTCCCCAGTAAGATCTTGATACCATGTGACTATCTGCAGGATTAGTCCTTTGGTTGCATTCCAAGAGAGTATCTCTCCATCAAGATAATCATCAACGAGGTTCTATTTCCCCGGTGAAGTCCCACCTCTTCAGCAGAGTTTTGTTCCCCCAATAAAAAGCTTTCGTCCTTTTCCGGAAGTTGCAGTGTCGACCTGATTTTCCATGGAGTTTGCAAATTTATTTTTTGCAGCTCCCCTCAATGTTTGTGGCCCATTTCTGCTAGTTGCTCGGTTGTTATTCCCCGCGAAGCTTCATCTCTTCAGGGTTCCCTCTCTAGTGGTTCCCCATATTTTCTCCTCTCCTTTGGATTTTGCAATTTATTTTTGCAAGTCATGTCAGATCCTGACTTATTGGTTATTGGCTTTTCAATTGGCCATTCCCCAGTGGAACTTTTAAACATGCATCGTTACATTTGCATCTACTAAAACGCGTAGCATTTCCATTATATGGAGCATTGCGCTATAAAAAAAAAGAATTCAAACATGCACCGGAACATAAGCCATTTTTATTTCCGTCATCCCCAATGATTCTGTTAATACTTCGGATTAAATCCCCAGCGAGGTCTTTTTCCTCATTATCTCAATTTCATCCCCATACCAATATTCTTTTGATGTCAATCATTTGTTTGTTCGAGTGTCTACTCTTGACCGTAGTTCAGTTTCGCCCTGACACGATCTTTCTCGGGTTTAGTCTTCACTACCCTCTCTGGTTCATTCCAATGTCTATTGATGCACCTTTCGAATACCAGTTTCATCCTGATATTCGTTTTCAACAGGTTTTTAGGTGTACGCCCTAATCTCCTTGCTTTGGGTTGAGCTCAGAGTTTCGTCTCCTCACCTTGCGCATGAAATCCAGTTTCGTCCTGATACTCATCTAGTTTAGTTTCGTCTAACCAGTTATTGAGTCGAGTTTCGTCTCATTTTTGCTTCCGTACCTTGGACCCTTTGACGGTTTTCGTTTATCGAGTGCAGTGTTCGTACTGCGTCCCTGGTTTGAAATCAGTCTCTTTTGTTCCTTGGATTCTTCTATCAGTTTTCGTCACTGTCTATCCACCAATCTGAGACCAGCAGGTGCTCTGAGAAACATGCGCTCTCATCACTCTCGCTTTGGGTCGAGTTTCGCCTCGTCGCATGTGCATGAAATTCAGTTTCTTCCTGGTACTCATCTAGTTTAGTTTCGCCTAACTAGTTATTGAGTCGAGTTTCGTCTCATTTTTTCTTTCATACCTTGGACCCTTTGACGGTGTTCGTTTACTGAGTGCAGTGTTCGTACTGCGTCCCTGGTTTGAAATAAGTCTCTTTTGTTCCTTGGATTCTTCTATCAGTTTTCGTCACTGTCTATCCATCGATCTGAGACCATGCAGGTGCTCTGAGAAATGTGAACTCTCATCACTTTGCTATGGGTCGAGTTTCACCTTGTTACCCATGCGTGAAATCCAGTTTCGTCCTGGTACTCATTTAGTTTAGTTTCGTCTAACTGGTTATTAAGTCGAGTTTCGTATCGCTTTTGTTCCTCATTTTTGAGATTATTTCATTTCCTTCATACTGTCTATCTTAGTTGAGATTAGCAAGTGCTCCTAGAATCGCGCACTCTAGCCACTTTTTCTTTGGGTCAAGCTCAGAGTTTCGTCTCCTCACCCGCGTACGTTTTCTTTTCCAGAGCTTAGTTTCGCCTATACTCTGTGGTTTGAGTTATGTCTCGTCCCTTTTGAAGCCCAGTTTTGCCCTGGCACATCTGTCTGGAAGTTTAGTCGCGTCTACTCTTCTTTGTTTTTGTTCTGTTTCAACCTGCATTACAGCTTCATTCTGACGCACGTCTTGGGAGTTTTCTGTTTCTGTTTTCTTCAAGAGTGTAAATTTTCGTGTTCTTTCATATTCAAACATCTTCAACCTTGTACGCTCGAAAATTGTCGCTTTTCTCACTTATCATGTTAAAGATATTTGAATAGGGGCAGCTGTTGCACCCAAAAATTTACCCTCTTGATTTAGGTTTATGTTTTATCATGAATATCATATTGCATTGCATTCATACATTGTGATGGGATTAAAGTACTTTGGTTATCATGTCTTCCTTAAGCTTTGAAGGTTGGTTGCTTTGACAAGTTGCTCAAGTGGAACCTTGTCAGTTGAACCTCTGGATCTTTCAAGCTCAAATTTAATTACATATCTCAAGTTGTTTCATCCTTCTCTTTGGATCTTCAGAGGATTGGAGTTTTTGTTTGATTATGTGAAGGAATCTCTCCTTTGATTCACAGGTCAAATTGGGGTTTTGAAGCTTGATCAGCTTTCTCCAAGCACTTTAGTTGTGTATTTTGTTTATGTGTTGTTGACTAACTTCTAATAAAAAAATGCATTTGTCTGTGTCTTTACACAATTTTTGTTTTAGGTACCAAGTATCCAACAAATAAGCTCATGCAAAAGTTGATCTGATTTTGTTTGTGGCAAAAGAAGGTATGCATCGACTCGTAAACCTATGTATCGAATCATCTTGTTGAGCATAACCAGCATGTGTCGACACATGCATGTATGCATCGACTCATCCTGCTTGAAAAACTAGCATGTGTCGACACATGCATGTATGCATCAACTCATCCTGTTTGAATAAATTGCATGTGTCGACACATACGTGTTATGTATCGACTCATGCAGTTTGTGTGATTCTGTAATGAGTTGGATTAACAGTATGTATCGACACATAGAGGCATGTATCGACACATGTTGTGTTATAAAGCTAGGATGTATCGATGCATACCACCTATGTATCGATACATAACAGAAAAAGGCACGTATTTTTTTTAGAAAAGCCAGCAAATTCAAACTTTTATCATTTTGGCTCCAATTTTTTTTCTGCATAATTTGAAATTATATCATTAATTCAAATTTGGCTCCAAGAGTCAATTACCAAATTACCACTAATCCCAATCCTAACACTCTATAAATAGAGCCCTCATTTCATTCAAATTTCAAGCTTTGGATAGCCAAAATCACTTTGCTAAAAAATATCTCAATTCTCTCCATCTACCAAATTCACTCAAAGCTCCATTTTCAAAAAGAATAGTAAGCTTTGCATTGAAGCTTGCTAATCTTTGAGCTAAACCTCCATCCAAACATTTTTTTCTCCATTAATTTTCTACATCCAAGCTTTGGTAGTTGATTCTTGTGATCAAATTGCAGAAAATTCTGAAGTTGTTTGATAATTCTCAAATTCTACTTGTGGTAAGTTGGATCATCATCTTTTACAATGTGATCTCTTGTGGATTTCTGGTTTTGATTCATTGAGCGCTGTTTTCATAACTCCATTGGTGTTATTTTCTCAAATTTGCTGGAATTTTCATGCTCAATTGGATCCATGATCATAAGGTGTTTGATGAAAAGTTGGAACAAAAATACTTTTTGCTGCCTTATTTTTGGGGCTGTTTTGACTCAAATTTTTTCTGCACACTCTCTTTGATGGATAATTTGGATTGCAATTTTAAATGTTCAATTCGTTTTTAAACTCAATGAACTTTGTGATGTAGATGAAATTGGATAAATGTTCATCACTGCAAATCTACCTAAGAATGAATTATTTAATTCATTCTTGGTGCTTTGAATTAATGATATGTTTAGCGCTTTAATCCATCTAGAGGAGTGGTTGAATTCAAAGATGAAAGAATTCTGAAATAGTTATCCAAATTAGCTTATCATTCCTCTCCCTCTTCATCTTATCCCTTTCTTTTTGTGCTACATGTTAAAGGATGGTGATCTCTATATCATTTATCCAAACATGAAGTACATAAATTGCTATTGATCGGCCTCAAAATAGGTGTGACTTCTACATAAGTCCACTTACGATTGCTTAACATAGTGCTAAATTTCGTCCCGATTCGAATAAATGATCATTCGTGGCCCAAACTTATGATTGCAAGCCCAAGTATGTTAATTTGATCTCTTTGATCCAATAACCTTGAGATTCATTGTGTGGAGGCTTTGGTTCTACCAATCCTCTAATGGATCTACAACACCTTTGGTCAACGCGGATCACTTAAACATCGTTGATCATTACATGTTACTTTTTGAGGATTCCAAAATGGATGATATACTTGACAAGTTTCAAGATGGTCATCCAACTAACCACTAATTTCTAACAATTGACTTTACCTTGTGCTTTTATGCTTTATGTACCATTTACTTTTAGCATACTATTTTCATCTTTGCTCACTTGAGCATTTATTTTTATGTCATTTTTACTTTGCTCACTTGAGCTTTTCTTTTTCCTTTTAAAGACACCTAATAATCAACATGAACCATAAAAAACTTTAATGATACTTGGACTACTTGGTTACTATCCTTGGCATTATGGAGCATGAGACTTTTTCTTGGACTTAGGATTAGAGACCTTGGCATATCTTGGAGACTTTGTGACAGTGTGTAGCATCCTACTTTTGGCCTGAAGCTACCGTGTTCCACTTTATTTGTGGAATACAACTTATTACACTGACACCGCTTTTGTATTTGGCATGTTCGATATTCCATGCAGGATATACATGATATTGTGAATACTATACATTGCCCATGTGGATCTGTTCATATATGATAATCTCATTACTTACATCCTTATGGTGTAATTTGTGACTTGATTCGTCTACTGATGCCAACTTGCTTGAAGTTCTCTGGGTTTCTTTTTATTCTTGCTCGGTTGCTATGGATTGTTATCCGTTTGGTATTTCACTATCTCCCTTCTTTCTTTTTCATTTTGCATAGTTCTCTGATTGCATGATGGGACCTCTGTTGCTGATATATGTCAGGAGGCCCTCTATTTTTTTGCCTAATACCCATGTTGTGTTTGTGTTGATCGATGAGTCACTCAATTTAGACATTGAAATCACGACTTCGCTCTTATTGCATGCTCCCTATAGGATTTTTATTGCTTTTCTTCTTTTGTTGTTGATCGATGAGTCACTCAATTTAGATATTGAGATCACGACTTCGCTCTCATTGCATGCTCCCTATAGGATGTTTATTGCTTTTCTTCTTTAATTGTTGATCGATGAGTCACTCAATTTAGATATTGAGATCACGACTTCGCTCTCATTGCATGTTCCCTATAGGATAATTTTGTTAAGCTTTCTTTGACATGTTAATTAAGGTAGGAATCCATGTATGCTAACATAGGATATGATTTTCCTTTAACCTCAACCTTAGGATCAATCATTGTATGATAACACTAGGGATAGTGCTAGGCTAGTTCCCCTTAGTTGTTTTTCTTTCTTTGCATCTTGCATCTTAAAACAAAAACTTGTTTCCTTAGAAAATCATAAGACACCTCTAATGAACCCAAACTCTTCTTCAAAGTAAAATATACAAACCAATCTTACTTTATTTATCGTGAAGCCGATGTTTCGCCATTGCACATGTTTGTTACCCTACATTGATTCCAAATATCATTGTTAAGTGTGATGTTTTGCCATCTATTTTATCGATGTTTCATCATCTTTTGCCATGACACTTTGTTATCTTGAAGCCGATGTTTCGCCATCGCACATGTTTGTTATCCTACATTGATTCCCAATATCATTGTTAGGTGTGATTTTTTTCCATCTATTTTATCGATGTTTCGTCATCTTTTTCCATGATACTTTGTTATCTTGAAGCCGATGTTTCGCCATCACACATGTTTGTTATCCTACATTGATTCCCAATATCATTGTTAGGTGTGATGTTTTTCCATCTATTTTATCGATGTTTCGTCATCTTTTGCCATGATACTTTGTTATCTTGAAGCCGATATTTCGCCATCGCACATGTTTTTTTATCTTACATTGATTCCCAATATCATTGTTAGGTGTGATGTTTTGACATCTATTTTATTGATGTTTCATCATCTTTTGCCATGACACTTTGTTATCTTGAAGCCGATGTTTCGCCATCGCACATGTTTGTTATCCTACATTGATTCCCAATATCATTGTTAGGTGTGATGTTTTGCCATCCGTTTTATCGATGTTTCGTCATCTTTTGCCATGATATCTTGTTATCTTGAAGCCGAAGTTTCACCATTGCACATGTTTGTTATCCTACTTTAATTCCCAATATCATTGTTAGGTGTGATGTTTTGCCATCTGTTTTATTGATTGTTTCGCCATTTTTGCCATGTTATCTCTTGACCGATGTTTCTCCATCGCGCATTTGTTTAAAGTCGATGTTTCGCCATCGCACATTTTGTTATCATGCTTTGATTCCTAATATCATTTCTAGGTGTGATGTTTTGTCATTCATTCACCATTTGATGTTTCGCCACCTTTTACATGTTACTTTGATATTACTTAACCGATGTGTTGCCATCTCATTTGTTTGTTGTTTTACTTTATGTTTTCCCATCTTGACTATATTCGTTTGTCTTAATTAAAAAACACAAACCAACCAAAACACTTAAGCCGAACTACGGCTGCTCTGATTCCTTAAAAGGGATACATAGGCATTGGGGTAGGGCCCAACCGAGCACATAATTTATTTTCCCTACATTATCTTCTTTTCTTTTGCATGCATTCCCTTTTCAATTTTAAGCCATAGACATAGGATTTGACCACACCCATTAGATTAGACAACAAGAGTGGATACCGTAGAGTACTACGGGCGTGTGGGGTGCTAACACCTTCCCCTTGCGTAACCGACTCCCTTACCCGATCTCTAGGTCGAAAGATCGTGATTTCTCCATTTTCAAGTTTTCTCGATGTTTACCTTTCCCTCTCGGCGGGATAAAAGACGTTCGGTGGCGACTTCATTATTTCGATGATTTCCGGCCAGCGGTTTCAGGAACAAGGAGAATATGGGGCTGCTAAGGGGTCATTAAGCACCAACTGACCTTAGAACCTATAATTGACCAACTTGGCCATAGAAAAGTAGTAGTATACTACACTCATTGAGACCAAACTCTCGCGATGATTCCGGCTGCAAGAAAAGGTTGCTAAACTGGAATTATGACCAATCGAGGGTGGTCAGTGATATTGAGATCCTCTAGAACCCGGTTACTATTTCTAGGACAGGTTGAACCAACTAAACTGAAAGAGGGTAATACCTAAACTCCATGCCAACCTGAAATTTAAGGGCTATCTGTGTGACTTGTTTGCCCTTATCATGTTTGCTATCTGTGAATACCTGTGGTTTGTTTCTATCATGACATCATGCATCATGACATTGCATGCATATTTCATTGGACTAACCATTTCAAAGACCAATGGGATTCATCTTTGTTCTGTTTTGCAGATCATAGCATCTATGCATAGAAACACTATTCGGATCAGCTTTGTACAGATTCCTACTCATCTTAAAGATTTGGTTTCCAAGGTTCCTGAAACTTCCTCTTTTGACAGAAGACATGGTCACCTCCTCAGTCTAGTCACTTCCAAGCTGGATGAACAGATGATGAGTGTCTTATTCCAGTTCTTTGATCCATTGTACCACTGCTTTACCTTCCCGGACTATCAGTTGGTCCCTACCTTGGAAGAGTTCTCGGATCTACTCAACATCTCTATTCTAGAGCATACGCCATTTATAGGTTGGGAGATAGCCCTTAAGCCTGAGGATGTTGCTACAGCCCTGCATCTGACAAAGGCTGAAGTAATGTCTAATTAGGAAACTCGGAGTGGGACAAAAGTCTTCTTGGCTAAGTTCTTGGTTGATCAGGCTAATTAGTTCTGGGATAGTTTAGACTTTCAGGCGTTTGAAGACATCCCGGCTCTTCTCATTTATGGTCTGGTTCTGTTTCCAAATTCATATTCCTTTGTTGACGTGAATGCGGTGAAGATTTTCATGTCCCGTAATCCAGTGCCCACTCTCTTGGGTGATATTCTGCACACTCTCTATGCTTGTACTGCTCGGAAACGGGGAACCCTTATGTGTTGTGCACCATTACTGGTGAGGTGTTTTATTTCTCACCTCCCCAAATCTATTTTGAAGAATAAGGAAGGCATGGGTTGGGCCTACAGGATTATGTCCCTTACTCACACAGACATCATCTGGAGTACTAAAGACATGGAGAACGTAGCTATTATTGATCGCTGTGGGGAATACCCCAATGTTCTCTTGTTGTGAATCAGAGGAGGGATTACCTATAACCCTTGTTTGGCCTTACGACAGTTTGGGTGAGCTAGGAGGGACGGACCTCATGAGTTTCTACTTCTAAGAATTGTCTTTGACTTCTAGGGAGATGATGAGGGACATCGCCGCAGATTCATACGAGCCTGGGACAGGGTCAACAGGTATGACCCGCATGAGCTAGGCATGAAGACTTCTCTTCCGATGGAACCATATATCCGATGGGTTCGAGCCCGTGCCCAAAAGCTAGGGATGCCCTACGAAGCTGTCTTGCCTGTGATAGTTGAGCATGCTGATGAAGAAGGGGTTCCCCCTACCATCCTCCATCCATACATGCCTACTGACATTGGGGCATTAAAGACGTCTTGGATCCAACTAAGGGAAGAACGGGATACTTACAGAGAAAAGTATCACGAGCAGGAGAGGAAGATCCTGAAGTTGACAAGACAGTTGGAGAATGAGAAGATCCTCAACGATTATGTCAGCACCAACGGAAAACGACCATGGGAGCGCTAATGTATTTTCTTGCTTTTTACTTTTCAGTATTTCTTTTTGTAACGCCTTAAAGGCATCTGTTAAACATTGATTTTAAATTTTTTTATCTAATAAAAGTGTGTTTCATTTTGGTTTACGAATTTGAATCTCCAAAGTCTTTGAAATCATATCATACGCATTCCATTCCCATGCACCTCATTACATGTACCCTCACAGGTTTCTCATCTTCTTCGCTGTTTATTTCAGCACATCATGTCTTCTGAAACATCAACTGAACAAGCCATCAAGGCGCTGCAAGCTTAAAACGCTCAGTTCCAGGAAATGTTCATGAACTTAGCTAAGGGTCAACAAGATCTGAAGACTCTTATCTTGGATGATAAGAAGAAGAAGAAGAAGAAGACGATCCTCCTGAATATGGGTCGTAGATTCGGGAACAATCTACGGGAAGATGTTGATTTGTCTCACTCACTTGGAGGGGGGGAGAATCAGGAAGAAAGGAGGGCTCCTAGCCCTGTGGTTTTTGACAACGAGACTGACTTTGATGAAGGCCAGTATCCTTCTGCTGAGGATAGGTATAAACAACTCGAAGACTGTTTGAGCGCAATGGAGGTCCAGAAAGTCCCTGGTATGGACTTTGGAGATTTGGGTTTGTCATCTGGGGTGGTGATTCCCCACAAGTTTAAAGCACCAGTCTTTGCTAAATACGATGGGGTCTCCTGCCCAAAGCTACACCTCCGCTCGTATGTTATAAAGATTCAGCCTTACACTGCTGACAAGAACCTCTGGATCCATTTCTTTCAAGATAGTCTTTCAGGGACTCAACTTGAATGGTTTTACCAACTGGAGGGAGCTAACGTCCATAACTGGGAGGACCTTGCCTCTGCTTTCTACAAGCAATACCAGTACACTTCCGACCTTGCTCCCATGTGTACCCAACTTCAGGGTATGTCTATGGGTGCGAGCGAAGGTTTCAAGGACTACGCTCAGAAATGGAGGGACCTTGCTGGGAGAGTACAACCCCCTCTGGCTGATAGAGAGTTGGTGGACATGTTTATCGGGACCTTGTCATGTCCGTATTTCAATCATCTGATTGGTAGTTCATCGTCCGAGTTTACTGAGATGATCATGACTGGGGAAATAGTTAAAGTCGGTATCAAGAGCGGTAAAATACAGAAAGGTGCTTCGTCAAGCGCAGAAAAGAAGCCTTTTAAGAAGGAGTCAAGCGCAGTTTACAGCACGAAGAGCCATAACAGACCTGAGCACCGCCAAGCAGTTAATGCGGTGGTGATATCAAGACCTACTGTTGCCCCTCAATGCAACAATTAGCCAAGAGCAGAGAGGCCGCCAAGACAATTCACTCGGCTCAGTATGACCCTGTCTCAGATTCTGCCGCAGTTGTTAAAGAACAATCTGGTGATTCCGAAGGAGGCTCTGAAGAATCCCAATACTACATCATCGATGTATAATCCGAACGCCCGTTGTGCTTTTCACTCTGATAGCCCGGGGCATGATACAAATAATTGTTGGGTCTTGAAGAATAAAGTGCAGGATCTGATCGATGCTAAGAAGATCGAGTTTGAACCGCCGGAAAAGCCTAATGTCATAATAGCGCCTATTCCCAAACATGACGCAGGAGTGAATGCTATTGGGGACGATGATGAAGAGTTTGATATTGACAATTGGATTTACCCAACTGCCGGCGGTGGATTGAGCAATTGGACAGCGAAGGATTCTATGCCCATTTCTTTGATTATCTAGTAATGAGGCTTTTGTTTTAAGTTTGTTACAGACAATTTTAAACTTTATGGCCCGATGTCTTACCCGAGGCACCGTGGCTTTGTTTGTGAGGGATTTATATTTGTCATTACCATATATCATTAATAAAAGCATTGGATGTTTCTTGAATTTCAAATTTTGCGCTCCTTGTTTTTCTTTTTTCTATCTTGCAAAACAGCTATTTTACACACACTCACATATACAGGTCTACATCCATTCTGGATCCTACTGATAAAGACTCTGCTACTGCTAGTTATGACTTTAAAAGTCCGATCAACTTAGCCGAAGACGAAGGTGAAGATGATTGTGAAGTTCCTGGTGAACTTGCTAGGCTTCTACTTCAGGAAGAGAGGGCCATACAGCCGCATGTGGAGCCCATGGAAACAGTAAATCTGGGTACAGAAGAAGACAAGAAAGAGGTCAAGATCGATACAAATCTGGAGCCTAGTGTTAAGCAACGGTTGATTCAGATGTTGCGTGACTACGTTGAGATCTTTTCCTGGTCTTATGAAGATATGCCTTGGTTGGATACCGATATTGTGGTTCACCACCTGCCTACCAAGGAAGACTGTCCTCCAGTGAAACAGAAGGTCCGCCGAATGTGCCCGGAGATGTCTGAGAAAATCAAGGCTAAAGTTATGAAACAATTTGACGCCGGTTTTCTAGCAGTTACTTCTTACCCGCAGTGGGTTGCCAACGTGGTTCTAGTTCTGAAAAAGGATGGTAAAGTTTGAATGTGTGTTGACTATAGGGATCTAAACAGGGCGAGCCCCAAGGATGATTTCCCTCTGCCTCATATCGATGTTTTGGTTGACAACACCGCACATCACAAGGTCTTCTCCTTTATGGATGGTTTTTCCGGTTACAATCAGATTAAGATGGCTCCCGAAGACATGGAGAAGACAATGTTCGTCACCCAGTGGGGTACCTTTTGCTACAAAGTCATTCCTTTCGGGTTGAAGAATGCTGGGGAAACATATCGGCGCGCCATGGTCACTTTGTTCCATGACATGATCCATTACGAGATTGAGGTATACGTCGATGACATGATTGCAAGATCCCAAACTGAGGAAGAACATCTTGACCATCTTCAGAAGCTATTTGACAGGTTGAAGTTGTATAAGCTGAGGTTAAACTCGAACAAATGCACCTTCGGGGTGAGATCTGGTAAACTGCTGGGTTTGATCGTAAGTGATAAAGGTATTCAAGTGGATCCTGCAAAGGTGAAGGCTATACAGAAGATGCCAGCTCCCCGAACAAAAAAGGAAGTTAAAGGCTTTTTGGGACGGTTGAATTACATTGCCCGATTCATTTCACATCTGACTGCTACTTGTGAGCCAATCTTCAAGTTGCTAAAGAAAGATCAAGTGGTAAGTTGGAATGATAAATGGCATGCCGCTTTTGAAAGGATCAAGGAATATATCCAAGAGCCACCCATTCTGATGCCTCCAGTTGAAGGGAGACCTTTGATCTTATACTTGACAGTACTCGATAATTCAATGGGGTGCGTGCTGGGGCAGCATGACGAGTCTGGCCGAAAAGAGCATGTTATTTATTACCTTAGCAAAAAGTTTACCGACTGTGAGACCCGATACTCACTGCTCGAGAAAACTTGTTGCGCTTTGGCATGGGCTGCTCGCCGGCTGAGACAGTATATGCTGACTCACACTACTCTATTGATATCAAAAATGGACCCAATCAAGTATATCGTCGAAAAGCCTACCTTGTACGGAAGAATAGCAAGATGGCAGATGATCTTGATTGAGTATGACATCCAGTACACGACCCAAAAGGAAATCAAGGGAAGTGTGTTGGCAGATCATTTGGCACATCAGGCAGTGGATGATTACCAGTCAATGAACTTCGAGTTCCCAGATGAGAATATCATGATAGTGACTGACTGTGAAGAACTTGGACCGGATGAAGGACCTGAGGAGGGATCCCGATGGTCTATGTACTTTGATGGAGCTTCAAACTCTTTGGGTAATGGCATTGGCGCCATGATCATATCTCCTAAAGGCTCTCATACTCCGTTTACCGCTCGACTTTGTTTCAACTACACCAACAATATGGTGGAGTATGAAGCGTGCATCATGGGTCTTCGGACAGCAATTGACCTAAGGATTAAATTCTTGAGTGTATCCGGAGATTCCGATCTCGTGATCAGTCAGATCAAAGGCGAGTGAGATACGAAATACCCAAATCTTATTCCTTACAAGGAGTATGTACTGACGTTGCTCCCACATTTCGAAGAGATAACCTTTGAACACTTCCCTAGAGAGGAGAATCAGTTAGCGGACGCGCTGGCTATGATGTCTTCTATGTTCAAAGTCAATTGGGAAAACGAAGCACCCCAGATTATCATTGAAAGGTTGGACGAACCTGCACATTGCTGTGACATTGAGACTGAAGAGGTAGCAGATAAGCCCTGGTTTCATGAGGTGAAGAGGTATCTTGAGGCTCAAGAGTACCCCGAGGGTGCGTCTGTTAATGATAAGAAGTTTATGAGGAGGTTCGCGGCGAAGTTCTTCATCAGTAATGACATCCTTTACAAGCGCAACCATGATTCAACCTTACTGCGATGTGTGGATAAGAATGAAGCAAAAAGGATTATGGTAGAGTTGAATGAAGGTACCTTCGGGACTCATTCCGGTGGACACACCATGGCAAAGAAAATCCTACGGGAAGGATACTATTGGCCTACCATGGAAGCCGATTGTTATCAGCATTCTCGGACCTGTCACAAGTGCCAAGTCTATGCTGATAAGGTGCACATACCTCCAGTTCCTCTGAACGTCTTGACGGCTCCGTGGCCTTTTTCAATATGGGGTATCGACATGATCGGCGAGATCAGATCTACGGCATCTAACGGGCATCATTTCATCCTGGTAGCAATTGATTATTTTATGAAGTGGGTCGAAGCAGCTTCCTTTGCTACTGTAACCAAGAACTTCGTGGCACGGTTCATTCGGCACAATCTGATTTGTCGATACGGTGTACAAGAGAGGATCATTACAAACAATGGTACAAATCTCAGTAACAAGATGATCACGGAGCTCTGCAAGCAGTTCAAGATACATCATCACAATTGTTCTCCCTACCGGCCAAAGATGAATGGGGTTGTTGAAGCAGCTAATAAGAACATCCATAAGATTGTGCAGAAGATGATGGTGACATACAAAGACTGGCACGAGATATTCCATTTTCTCTTCATGGGTACCGTACCTCAACGCAGACATCAACAGGGGAAACACCCTATTCCTTGGTATATGGAACGGAGGCTGTATTTCCTATTGAAGTTCAGATACCCTCTCTTCGGATTATGAAGGATGAATGTTTGAGCGAAGATGACTGGATTCAGACCCGGCTTGATCAACTGAATTTAATCGATGAAAAGAGACTTACTGCTATTTGTCATGGTCAAACGTATCAAAAGCGGATGATCAAGGCATTTAACAAGAAAGTTAGACGACAAGAGTATCAAGTCGGGGATCTGGTAATCAAGCGCATTATCTTACCTTAAGGTGATCCCAGGGGCAAATGAACCCCTACTTACGAAGGGTCATTTGTGGTTAAGAACATTTTCTCAAGAGGAGCTATGATTCTAACCACCATGGATAGTGACAACCTTCCTCACCCCGTCAACACATACATAGTGAAAAGATACTACGCATAATCAAAGACCCGCTAGGTCGACTGGCCTAGGCAAAAATAAGGGATGAAAATGAAAAATCGGTACACCCGGCAAGTCGAAAACCTGAAAAGGCGGCTTGGGAAAAAAAGGGTATCCCGGTGGACTGAAAACCCGAAAGGGCGGTCCAGGAAAAAATTAGGGATCAAAGCGTAACACTATGTCTCATTGGATCACCTTACAACCAGACTTCGGTATCAACTATCAAGCTCGGACAACACTAATCAATCTGATCTACCTTCAACCAAGTAGCAAAGTGATGAGATGCTCGAGGACATAAGGGCAATAGCGGAGTTGGAACCTAGTGGGATCGTTCACATAGCTGTTTTTCCTTGTTTTTCACAAATTGTATAAATTCTATTTGTTCGGAGGCGTTCTCTTACTAGGACGTCAGCCTCTTGTACAAAAATGCCTATTTACAGGCCAAACTTCAAAGTCAATACAATTCATTTTCATAGAAATTTCAAACTGTTTTTCCTTTTTCTGTTTTGTTTTGCAAAGAACATCCAATGTTCATTTTTGATATATGCATTTGAGATTAATTGCTACTCATGAATATTTACATGCAGAACAAAAGATGATTACTCGTAATATCAGAAACAGGGGCAAATAAGAATTGTCCAAGCTTTACAGTTGCTCTGTCCACCAGATACAAAGGTAGATTTAGCTGAAAAATATGGCTAAGGTACTTTCACTCCCCGCAGAGTAAGATAAGGACAATAGTGTTAACTCTCCCCAACTGAGGCATGCAACCGTGAATGAATCAGTAATATTCTCCCCAAGCAGAGTTTATCCATCATCAGCACTAAAGTCTTAATATTCCCAGCAGAGTATAAAAAAATATATCCCCAGTGGAGTCTGGAAAATCTTCTCCAGTGGAGTTTGGAGGATTATCCCCAGTAGACTCTGGAAGATTGCCCCCAGTAGAGCCTAAAAGGTTATCCCCAGTGAAGTCGCAGTTGAAAGATCATCCCCAGCGAAGTTCATTCCTTTCACGAACAGAAACTCAAGTCCCCAATAAGATTCAGTATCACCAGCAACGGTAATGCATCCCCAGCGAAATTTATCAGTGGAATCCTCAGCAAGACATATCTTCCCCACAGAGTAATCTCCTCATCAGCTTATTCCTCAGCGGAGTTGTCCTCTCCTGCAGGTTTATTCTCACAATTATCTTCGTTCGCCATCCCCAGCGAAAAAGAAGAATTCAACTCTTTTCTCCAGCAGCTATCCGGGATTTATTTTCCCCAGCTAAAAACATTACATTTCCATACATCGTGACACATGCATATACGCATCATACAACACAATCTCATTTATTTTGAGAACATCATTGCCTAATACATACCATGCACTACATAAAACTAACCTTTACCTTTCAGGAAGGATGCGGTTAAATTCTCACAAAATTCAAAGCTACGAAGCTTTTACCTCAGTCGAATTACGGACGAGTTCTTAAATCTCAGCAGAGATGTTTTCTCAGTTGAATTATGGGCAAGTTCCTAAATCTTGACGAAGATGTTGAATTACGGACGAGTTCCTAAATATCAGCAGAGATGTTTTCTTAGTTGAAGTACGAGCAACTTCCTAAATCTCAGCAAAAGTGTTCCTCCGTTAAATTACAGGAAAGTTCCTAAATCTCAGCAGAGAACTTTTCTCAGTTGAATCACGGGTGAGTTCTTAAATCTCGACGAAGATGTTTCCCCAGTTGAATTACTAATAAGTTCCTAAATCTCAACAGAGATGTTTTCTCAGTTGAAGTACGAGCAAGTTCCTAAATCTCAGCAAAAGTGTTCCTCCGTTGAATTACAGACAAGTTCCTAAATCTCAGCAGAGAAGTTTTCTCAGTTGAATTACGGGCGAGTTCTTAAATCTCGACGAAGATGTTTCCCCAATTGAATTACGGACAAGTTCCTAAATCTCAGCAGAGATGTTTTCTCAGTTGAAGTACAGGCAAGTTCCTAAATCTCAGCAAAAGTGTTCCTCCATTGAATTACAGACAAGTTCCTAAATCTCAGCAGAGAATTTTTCTCAGTTGAATTACGGGCGAGTTCTTAAATCTCGACGAAGATGTTTCCCCAGTTGAATTACGGACAAGTTCCTAAATCTCAGCAGAGATGTTTTCTCAGTTGAAGTACGGGCAAGTTCCTAAATCTCAGCAAAAGTGTTCCTCCATTGAATTACAGACAAGTTCCTAAATCTTAGCAGAGAAGTTTTCTCAGTTGAATTACGGGCGACTTCTTAAATCTCGACGAAGATGTTTCCCCAGTTGAATTACGAACAAGTTCCTAAATCTCAACAGAGATGTTTTCTCAGTTGAAGTACGTGCAAGTTCCTAAATCTCAGCAAAAGTGTTCCTCCATTGAATTACAGACAAGTTCCTAAATCTCAGCAGAGAAGTTTTCTCAGTTGATTTACGGGTGAGTTCTTAAATCTCGACGAAGATGTTTCCTCAGTTGAATTACGGACAAGTTCCTAAATCTCAACAGAGATGTTTTCTGAGTTGATGTACGGGAAAGTTCCTAAATCTCAGCAAAAGTGTTCCTCCGTTGAATTACAGACAAGTTCCTAAATCTCAGCAGAGAAGTTTTCTCAGTTGAATTACGGGCGAGTTCTTAAATCTCGACGAAGATGTTTCCCCTAGTTGAATTACGGGCAAGTTCCTAAATCTCGACACCTCAGTTGAATTATGGACGAGTTCCTAAATCTCGACACCTCAGTTGAATTATGGGCAAGTTCCCAAATCTCGACACCTCAGTTGAATTACAGATGAGTTTCTAAATCTCAGCAAAAAATGTTTCCTCCGTTGAGTACGGATGACGAAGTTCCTAAAAATTCTACTTCTCAACAAAGACCAGTCTTCCCCAGCGGCATTTTCCTCAAACAACAGGTATACAAGCTCTCGCTAAGTAATCTCTTATGTGATCGACACTCCTTTGGATGGCATCTTTAAGCCCATCTCCCGTTGGCAATATCAAAATGGCATATGTAAGCCCATTCCCGACATCACAAGACAATTACCACTTCATGCGAGTGCAAATTTCTGGGCACTCTAGTGTTCAATCATCTTCCACCTTCGGATCATGAAAGGCACGAAAGCCAATCTACATCCTTGGGTTTAAGAAGATTGAACAGGGGAAGCTGTTGTACCCAAAAATTTGCCCTCCCATATTTCTCAAAATATTGCAAGAAAGATCTCCAAGTTGCTCAAGGTAATCCAAGGGTTGGCCAGACAAGCTCTCTCCTAAGGTAGTCTACCCCAAATTAGGGCTTCATGGAGCATCAAGATACTTGAGTCCAAGTGACTCCAAGTGCTCACCAATTTCCTAATCTGTTGTCAAGATCATCGATGTCAAGTTTCAAGACCTGCAGAGGAAGTTTGCTCAGTCAATTGCTCAAAGGTCCAAAAATCGACTGTGCTAGGGCAACAGTTAACTGTGACCTACATAAAGTCAAACTTCAAGATTTTTTGTCAACATTCTCATTTTGAAGTATATTTCATCATTTGATCAAGGGTTGATCATGATTCATCAAGGATTGCTCACAATTAATCAAGATTCAAAAGTTGCTAAATTAGGGTTTTGTAGGAAAAGTCAACTCAACTTTGACCAAGCATAAATTTCTCATACTTTATGCGAAATGACCCATCCAAAGCTCATTTTTAAGGGTATTCAATTTCCCACAATCCATCTTCATCTCCCAAGATCAAAAAATGCACTCACAAGAAGTTATGAATTTGGACATTATAGGTCATTTTGAAAAGTCAACAAAAACACCTTTTGTGTCAAAGCTTCTAACTTGAGCATGGAATATCAAATTGAGATGAGACCAAAAGGGTTGGTTATAGGACATCTCAAGCTTTATAAAAAGTCTAATAACAACTCCAAAAAGTCAAAATTGAGGAAGTTATGCATGGTTGAAGTTGGAATTTTTGGCAAAACTGCCAAAAGTCAACTATCCCCAAAACTTCAAATTTTGCCAAATGGGCCCATTCTTTTTCACTTGTTTTGAGTTGGAATTATTTCCCACGTGCTCTAGCCTTGGCCATGTGTCCATATCATATTTTTATTAATTATTTGAGTTTTTATTTGAATTAATTTGATTTAAATCAAATAAAATCAAATAAAATCCAAAAGCATTGATAACAAGGATTTTGTGATTGTTTCAGGCTCTAATTACAGCTAGAAAGGCAATCAAAATCGTATCAAGGAAATTGTGTACAAGGAGATTGGATTTGGACCAAATTTGGAAGGTTGTTAAAGGAGGATCAAATCAAATATCAAAACATTGATAGAGGAAGATTTAGACTGAGTTTGCAACCCTAATGTATTATACAATACATAAGGAGGCGAGACAAATCAGAATAAGGGTTGTAGATCAAGAATAGAGAGCAAACAAAATCTGAAAAAAATCAAAGAAAAGTGTGAGCTCGAAATCACTCCTAGAGGAAGTTTCAAGGCTTGGCAATTGTCTCAATCGTCTCTTGGCAATTTCCACAAGCGAAAGCAACCAAAACCACGCGTTTCCAAGCCCTCCAGTGCACTGTAAGACGTTCACGGAACCACCATTTTCTTGATTTCGATTAACTTCATTCTTGCATCTATAATGAAAAATAATTGCATATTCTTGATCACCATGATGTTTGCAAGCTTTTTCCAATAGCTAATTTCATTTATATGTCCTATATCGTGAATCACCATTGCTAGGGTTTTGTATTTGCTTTTAGGGTTATGCTTTTCAGGAATAATTGGCCCTAAAAATGGCTATAGTTGTGATCAGAAGAAGATGACGAATCTAACCATGGTGCTAGAACTCATTTACATGGCATGTAGGAGATTTTGAGGGTGGACAGGCCTGTAGCGACGGACCTTTGTCCGTTGGTATAGATGTTTCTGGTTTTGGCCACGGAGAGAGGAAGAAGAAGCAGTCGTGTCATCCTCTCATAGGACCATTCAAATACCAGCGCTCTTTTTTTTTTATTTTTGTCCACTATATTTCATTTTATTTATATTATCATTGTTTTGTATTTTGTTAACAAATAGAAACAAGCAGCCTGGTGGTAACCACGTCAGCGCATAAGGATTCCAAGGCTGGAGGTCAGGGGTTCGATCCCTACCTCCAGCAATTTGCCATTTTCTTGTTTATTTTCAGGGAATCATGTGCACACTCAAGCCAAGCGCCCACCATGGACACTCACCATCCAGCGCGCCAGATGGCCAGATGGCCAGATCTGGTGGCCAGCACTGAAGGTGTACCAAAAGGACAAGTCAATGCATACGCAGGAGATCACAAAAGTCAATTGGATCTTCACAAATGGGCCAGAAAATTGCTATACACACACCCAAAATCAGGCCCATCTCTCTACTTTGTTTATATTTTGATTATTTCCATTTAATTATTTTATTTATTTAGTTTAATTACTAACCAAATTAATTTTCCTTTTTATTAAAAAAATCACAAAAAATGTTTTTTACCCAATTAAATTTCAGAACTTTATTTTTCATTAATAATTATTAATTAATTTAAATAGGTGGATTAATTAGGTAACTTAAATTTATTTTGCAAATATTAAAAATCAATTAGAATAATTAGGTTTTAAGACTAATTTAATTATTTTTTCTTTCCTAAAATAACAAAAACTCCAAAAATATGTCATTTAATATTTTTCATTAATTAATTTATTTAATAATTAATTTAGTGTTTAATTTTAGGATTTCATTTCTTTTCTTAAAAAATAAAAACAACAAAAATATTTTCTTTAATTAAAAGGGTCAAAACCCTAATTTCACATTCGATTTAATTTCGCATCGCGCGCTTTATTTATCCAATTAATGTATATGCTCCTGGCTTGTAATAAATAATTAGAACATTTATTTATTTTTCCGCTTTTATTTTATTTTCAAAGGGTTGTTTTTGGCGATGTAAATACCCGACGCCTTGTAATAATTTAGTTTAAATTCCGCACCTTTAATTTCTGTAAATTATACAACTGCTAGGTGTTTGGTAATAGGGTTTGCATGACAAGAATGAATGTTTAATCTTAAAACGGTTAGATCACCCTAAACATGTGCAAAGATAAAAGTAACTGAAATCAACACACTCGCACATGCGCACTCCTAGGGTACACCCCACTTGGTTGCCTTCGTAAACGGTCATTGAGTATAGGTCGTTTTAGAGGTCGCCCTCTTGTATAAAAGATCATAGTTGCTTCGAAATGGTTTCCTCGGATATTGTTGCCTCAAACAAATGATCTAAGACAGTAGGGTTACCACTAAGACGTCCTAACATTGCTTTAGTGACCGTATGTACCTCTTTCGAATTGACCCTAAAAACTCCAACGACGGTTCTACCTACTCACTAATAGTGGGATAGCATTGTCTAAAGGAAATTAGCATAGAACGGTTCCTTTTTCGAGTAGGTAGATTAGTTCTTAAGTACTTGCTCTTTCAAAATAAAACTTTTTCACACTTACACTTTTACGAACAAGTTTTCAAAAATACTTCATTACACTCTTGAGGACAGAAGAAAGAGTTAAATTGAAGTTTAAAACAAAAACTTTTCAAACCCATAAGCACAAAGAAAACAATTTTGAAAACAATGAGCAAGTACCTAAGAGCCCGTAGATAACTAAGGATAGAAAGGGTTCTAGTACCTTCCCTTTCTATAATCTACCCCATGTACTCAAAAATATCTCGAAAAAGGATTTTTCCTATGCTTTTTTCCTTTCCTTGTTGGATAAAATAAAAGTCGGTGGCGACTCTTGCTAACCGCGACATTTTGCAAAAACAAACGAAAAACGCAAACCAGCATTCCAAAAACAGACAGTTCTTCCCACCGTATCACACCATCTCTCAGGATTTTCTTGGCCATAGTGTGCCCACTAGAGTGACTCCCAAAAATTCCATCATGCATGTATTCCATAATTTTCTCTTCCCCCTTCTTATCCACACATCAGAGTAGAGTAGAATCATGATTTCGTTTATACAGGATTCCATTGCTTAGGAAGAATTTGGCTGAGAATCTTCGCAAGAATTTCTTATCATTAATGGAAGTTCCTTCAGGATACTCTTGTGCTTCAAGATATCTCCTTACTTCATGGTACCATGGTTTCTCTTCGTCAGTGCCAAGCTCATAGCATTGTGCAGGTTCGTCAAATCTTTCAATTGTAATTATAGGAGCTTCGTTGTCCCATTTGACTTTGAACATGGAAGACATTGTTGCCAAGGCGTCAGCCAACTGATTTTCTTTTCTTGGGAAATGTTCAAAGGTGATCTCCTCGAAGTATGGTATTAGGGTGAACACAAGTTCCTTGTAAGGCATAAGGTTAGGATGATTAGTGTCCCATTCTCCTTTGACTTGACTGATCCCTAGAGCAGAATCTCTGAATATGTTCAAGAACTTGATCCTTAAGTCAACGGCAGCCTTTAAACCCAAGATGAACACTTTGTACTCAACCATGTTGTTCGTACAATCAAAGCACAATCTAGAAGTGAAAGGAGTATGGAAACCCTTAGGAGAAATAATCACAACACTAATTCTATTGCCCAAAGCGTTGGAAGCCCCATCGAAAACCATAGTTCATCGAGATCCTTGTTCAGGTCCTTCATACGGTCTAGGTTCTTCACAGTTAGTTACTAGCATAATATTCTCATCCGGGAAGTCAAAGTTCATAGACTGGTAATCATTAACAGCTTGATGGGTCAAGTGATCTGACAATACACTTCCTTTGATGGCCTTTTGTATGGTATACTGGATGTCATACTCGGTCAGAATCATTTGCCATCTAGCTATTCGTCCGGAGAGAGCTGGCTTCTCTAAGATGTACTTGATAGGGTCCATCTTAGAAATCAATAAAGTGGTGTGAGTCAATATATACTGTCTTAGCTGGCGAGCAGCCCATGCCAGAGCGCATAAAGTTTTCTCAAGCAGTGAATATCTAGTTTCACAGTCGGTAGACTTTTTGCTCATGTAGTATATTCCATGATCTTTTCAGTCAGACTCGTCATGCTGGCCCAACACACAACCCATGGAATTCTCTAATACAGTCAAGTACATGATCAAGGGTCTTCCTTCGACTGGAGGCATCAAGATAGAAGGTTCTTGTAAATATTCCTAGATCTTGTCAAAGGCAGCTTGGCAGTCGTCGTTCCATTTGATTACTTGATCTTTCTATAAGAGTTTGAATATTGGCTCACAAGTAGTAGTTAAGTGAGACATGAAGCGAGCAGTATAGTTAAGTCGACCTAAGAAGCCTCTGACTTCCTTCTCAGAACAGGGAACTGGCATTTCTTGAATGACTTTGACCTTTACAGGATCCACTCCAATACCTCTGCCACTGACAACAAAATCTAGGAGCTTTCCAGATCTTACCCTGAAGGTGCACTTGTTAGGATTTAGCCTTAGCTTGTATTTCTTCAACCTCTCAAACAACTTGCGTAGGTGATCAAGGTGCTCTTCTTCAGTTTACAACCATGCAATCATATCACCCATATATACCTCTATTTCATGATGGATCATATCATGAAATAAAGCTACCATAGCTCTTTGATATGTTACTCCTGCATTCTTCAATCCGAACGACATGACTTTGTAACAAAAGGTGCCCCATTGTGTAACAAAGGTGGTCTTCTCCATGTCTTTGGGAGCCATCTTGATTTGGTTGTAGCCATAAAATCCATCCATAAAGGAGAAAACATTATGTTGAGCAATGTTGTCAACCAAGACGTCGATATGAGGTATAGGGAAATCATCTTTGGGGCTTGCCCTATTTAAATCCCTATAGTCTACACATATACGAACCTTCTCATCCTTCTTCGGTACGGGGACCACGTTTGCAACCCATTGAGGATAAGATGTCACAACCAGGAATCCTGCATCGAATTGCTTCATCACTTCCACTTTTATCTTTTCGGACATGTCATGCCGCATCCGATGAACCTTTTATTTGACAAGAGGATAATCTTATTTTGTTGGTAGATGATGAACCACAATGTCGATTGATGCACCCCAAAATTTACCCTCTTGATTTAGGCTTATGTTTCATCATGAATATCATATTGCATTACATTTATACATTGTGATGGGATCAAAGTACTTTGGTTATCAAGTCTTCCTCAAGCTTTGAAGGTTCATTGCATTGACAAATTTCTCAAGTATAATCTTATCATCTAAACCTATGGATCTTTCAGGATCAAAAGTTATTGCATATCTCAAGATATTTTATCCATCTCTTTGGATCATCAAAGGATTAAAGTTTGTGTTTGATTATAAGAAGAATCACTCTTTTGATTCACCAGCCAAAATTAGGGTTTTGCTTGATCAAGGCTATTGATCAATGTACAAATCTTGATTTGAAAGCTACAACATCTCATTGGTATTTGGAAAGTCTTTGTACAAGAAATTGGTCAAGATGCCCAGAGGATTTGAAATTTTGGAGATGATTCATCAGTCTCCTAAGGTGTTAACCAAAACTAGGGTTTGGGTTTTCATCAGGATTTCTTGAGAATTTTTAAGTGAAACTTTTTACATGGCCTCTATATATTTGGAAGATCATATGTTTGAAGTTTTGATCATCAATTTTGAAGGGAAGTGGATCAATTGATTCAAAGGGGCAAAATGGTCATTTTGGTTAAAATCAGTCAAAGTCAAGGTTGACCAAGTGAATTTTTGGTCAACCATCAATTCAAGGGTGTACTTTTCATATTTCAAGTCCATTTTGATCATTGGATCAAAAATATTGAGGTTTGGGTTGAAACTTGTTCATGAAGAAACCCTAAAAGTTTCTAATTTTGGAAAATAAGGACTTAACTTCAAAAATTCATATTTTATTCACCTTTGATAAAACAAATGCAAATGAAGTATGCTTGGAAAGCTAAGAGGATACTCTTTCATCTCCTTTTGGACTCATGTCCAAATTGGCAAAGAGTCAAGAGTTATGGTCTTTGGAAGTTCATGCCTCAAGTTAAAATTATAGGTCATTTTCCAAACTTAGTGAATTTCATGTCAAATTTTGAGGACCTTAATGGATTCAATTGCAAAAACTAAAAACTAAGGGATTGTAGATCTCTTCAATACCTTTCTAAATTGTACTCATTTGTGTCTAAATTAAAAAATATGAGCAAGTTATGAACTTTGGAATTTTGAGGCATTTTATTGAAAATTGACAAGTATACAAAATGGCCAATTCATGAGAACTCGAGTTTCAGCCATTACTTTTGTTTCTAATCAAGCCCATGAATAATTTGTGACATGTTGAGGCCCATTACACTCACCATTTCGTGCCCATGTGCTTCTTGAACTTGCTTGAATGAAAAAAACACAAAACATGCTCAATTTTGCAAATTCACCAACACTTCTTCATTTCAAACAATCATGAGCTGGCGTTTTGAGCATGTATTTCTGACTTCATTTGGCTCACAAAACACAGAAAAGGAAAGCAAATGCACGAATGAAACGCAGGCCCCATGTGCATCCTCATTTTTGGCAAAAACTACGAAACTTGCCCTCCAACGACTTTGAGTTCCAAATACCACTTCTATCCTCTTCCTCTCGTGCTATATAATAGGAATCAAGGCTCAGTTGTGAGGGAGGAGGCTCATAATCGCTACATTGCAAATCTGAAAATTTTGAAGCATCTCTGCAAATTGCTTCGAATCTCTCTTCTCCGTGGATCATTCTTAAAAATTCTTGGTGGTTTAGCTTTAGTGAAGTAAGGAGATCAAGCTTGCACCATTGGATTGCTTCTGGAGTGAAGGAATCGAGTTTCCAGTTTTCAAATCCATGTGAGTTTCTTGAACTTTGATTTATGTGTTTCAGTTTAAATTGATGATGTAGATCATGTCCATTGAGTTGCTAGCTGGCCAATCACTAGGATTGATGTATATTTGAGCTTTGATTCAAGTAGAATGGATGAAATCGTGTTCATGGTTTTGATGTTTACAGTGAGTTTTTCCAGTTTTGTATACTTGATTTCTTGATCCATGTTTGATCTCTGAGTTTGATTCAAATTGCATAGTATAGTATGATATGTTAGTTTTAATTTGCACTTGATTTCATGGATTTTGGTTGAGAAACGAGCACGATTGATGGATCTGAACATAGGCTCATGACCTGTTCTGTTGCACGCATTTTTCCCTATGCTGGAGGTTGAAGAGGAAGTCAGGTGGCGCGCTGTGATTGGCTTATTTGAAATTTTAATGCATTTCATATTATTTGATTTTAATTGATTTTCTAATTTTTATTTCTTGATCAAAACAATTTAAAAATTACCATAGGCTAATAATAGTTTCTAGTACTTTTCATATATTTTTGGAATTTTTTTAAAATGTTTTGATTGGTTTAAAATTTCATAAGTTTAATTAATTGTTTGTTCAATGATTATTTTTACTTTAATAGTTCTTTTGATCTAAAAATTCCAAAAAAAATGTTTTGGACTCATAAAATAATTTAGAAATTGGTTCTGATTTTTGTTTAGCATTTTCACTATTTTTGATTAGAAATTTAATTTGAGAAGTTTATTTGAAATGTTTGCTTCATAATTTTGTTTTAATATTTCCTTTAATTCAAAAAATCCTCAAAAAAATCATATAAGTTTGATTTTAATCATAGAGTCAGAATATAATTTTATTTTGACCTTTTTATGACTTTTGCCTAGGGTTTGCATTTTTGTCATTTAATAATAGTTTAATTGTTTAATTGTTTGTTTGATTTTATTTTAATATTTCCTTTAATTCAAAAATTCCACACAAAAAATCAGGGATGTGTGTTTTTAATTCTAATATTTGAATATAATTTTTGTTGGATATTTTTCTGATTTTTTATTAGAATTTTATTTTGAGATGTGATTATTTGTTTAATTGATTAATTCTTTGAATTTGATTTTATTTTTGACTTTTATTTAATTCAAAAAATATGGAAAAATAAGTATTCTGACCTCTTGAGTTTTGTCATGTTTGATGTATATTTGTTCTAAATTTTTTGAATTTTTATCTTATCTAATTAATATTTAAGATTAAAAGTCAAATAATTAGGGTTTTATTGCTTATTGTGTAAGTTTCAATTCAAAAAACATTATGCCCTGGATTTTCAATGTAATTTAGGTCTTGCTTATGGTTCATGGATGTATTGAGGATCTGAAAACCATTTTTCTTGAATTATTTGACTTGGTTTGATATTTTTCCATAAATTATTTTGAAAACTTGTCTAGTTTTTATATTTTGGCCAACTAGTTTTGAACTTTGGGCCTCATTTGATCCCCTCCTCAACCATTCATGAACTTAAGACTTGCTTTCTGACTTCTACACACTTCAAAGATGCTAAGAAATTTTTTGTGTGAATTATTGATCCTTGTTTCTATTTTTGATGTATTTTTGAAGTGAAGGTACCCAATTAATGTTGCATATCTTGTTGCAATTTGCTTGATGGCTGGTGAACTTGAGTGAGGCCTATAATTGGGCACCTAATGATCATGTTGGTTCTGTTTATCCACATAAACTCAAGCCATTTCACTTAATTCCCCATGTTTGAATGATTGAACCTTTTGATGCATTGTGTTGGATTCTTCTTCTATTATGCTTGTGAGTTGTGATGAAATAATTGAGTATGATTGAATTGTGGTTGCTACTGACCTTCATGGTCTTTGATTGTATTCTTCTCAAGCTCCCATGATCCTTGATTGATATTCAATTGTCAACTCAACATGGTAATAGAAAGGAGCAATATTTCTCTAACTTTTGACCAAATTGTGCATATGCCTGTTTCTTTTTGTCTATTATATCTAATGTTTTGATAGTTGCTATCATGTTTCCTCACTTCATTATGGTTTCATCATCCATACCTTATGTGAGTCATCATTCAATTTATGGGAATACTAACTTGGCTGTTGAATGTGCGAGGTACTTTGAGAAAAGTTTTCCATTTTTGACTTGAGGCTATTGTGTTTCACTTTATTTGTGGAACACAATTTATTATGTTGGCACTACTCTTGTGCTTGGCATATTTGATAGTCTATGCATGATATATGTGTATGATTATGAATGTTATACATTGCCCATGGGATCTATTCATATCTGAAAATCTCAATACTTATATCTTGATGGCGTAATTTCTGACTTGATTTGTCTGCTGATGCCAGCTTGCTTGAAGTTCTCTGGGTTTCTTTTATTCTTGTTCAGTTGCTACGGATAGTTATCCGTTTGGTATTGCACTATTTCCTTTCTTCTATTTTCATTTTGTATAGTTCTATGTTGCATGATGGGACCTCTATTGCTGATATATGTCAGGAGGCCCTCTGTTTTTGTTTGATACATGTGTTGTGTTTGTTTCTTTAACTTTCGATCGATGAGTCACTCAATTTAGAAATTGAGATCATGACTTCGCTCTCAGCGCATGTTCCCTATAGGATGTTTATTGTTTTGTTTTCTTTAATTGTTGATCGATAAGTCACTCAATTTAGAAATTGAGATCACGACTTCGCTCCCATTTCCTGTTCCCTATAGGATAGTTTTTTTAAGCTTCCTTTAACATGTTGATTAGGGTAGGAATCCATGTATGCTAACATAGGATAGGAATTTCCTTTATCCTCAACCTTAGGGTCAATAATTGTATGATAACACTAGGGATAGTGTTAGGCTAGTTTCCCTTAGTTATTTTTTCCTTCCTTTGCATTTTGCATCTTAAAACAAAAATTGTTTTCTTGGCAAATCGTAAAACACCTCTAATAAACTCAATCCCTTCTTCAAGGTAAAAGATACAAATCAATCTTATTTGTTTGTGCGCCTCTTGGCTTTGTTTTTAAATCTCTTAGCCGATATTTCGCCATCGCACATTTGTTTGAAGTCGATGTTTCGCCATCGCACATGTTTGTTATCCTACTTTGATTCTCAATATCATCATTAGGTGTGATGTTTTGTCATCCATTTTATTGATGTCTCGCCATCTTTGCCATGATACCTTGTTATCTCTTAGCCGATGTTTCGCCATCGCACATTTGTTTGAAGCCGATGTTTCGCCATCACACATGTTTGTTATCCTACTTTGATTCTCAATATCATTGTTAGGTGTGATGTTTTGTCATCCGTTTTATTGATGTCTCGCCATCTTTGCCATGATATCTTGTTATCTTTTAGCTGATGTTTCGCCATCGCATACTTGTTTGAAGCTGATGTTTCGCCATCGCACATGTTGGTTATCCTACTTTGACTCTCAATGTCACTGCCAGGTGTGATATTTTATCATTTGGTGTTTCTCTATCTTTGACATGTTACTTTTCTATTTAGTCGATGTTTTACCATCTCATTTGTTTGTTGTTTCATTTGATGTTTTGCCATCTTGACTGTTTTTTATTGTCTTAACTAAAAAACAAAAACCAACCAGAATATATAAGTCGAACTACCGCTGCTCTGATTCCTGAAAAGGGATACGTAGGCATTGGGGTAGGGCCCAATCGAGCACATCTTTTTATTTTCCTTACATTGTTTTCTTTTTTCTTTCGCATGCATTCCCTTTTTAGCTTTAAGCCATAGACATAGGATTTTGACCATACCCATTAGATTAGACAACAAGAGTGGATACCATAGAGTACTACGGGCGTGTGGGGTGCTAATACCTTCCCCTCGCGTAACAGACTCCCTTACCCGATCTCTCGGTCGAAAGATCGTGATTTCTCCCTCTTCAGGTTTTCTCGATGTTTACCTTTCCCTTTCGGCGGAATAAAAGACGTTCGGTGGCAACTTCATTGATGTTTCATTACATCCAAATGACAGGTTCGGCCAGGCGGTTTCAGTTGGCGATTTCACTAGGGACAGATTGACCTCTTGCTGGTCCATCCCGGAGTCAATCCTAGCTCTTGTTTGTTTTATTTTTGGGTGTTTATTTTACCGCTTTGCATATTTATCTGTTTGCATTGCATCCTACGTGCGCTTTATTTTCTGCATACTGGATTTAGCTGGACTGTTTGGATTCTGGATTTCTTGGTGGGTGGGTTGTTCCATGAGGTAAAAGGCCTCATACCTAGGCTATGAGTGAATTCCATAGGAACTAGGAATAGAGTGGCCATGGAAGCTATGAGGCGGATGCTTTGTAGACCTGACCATGAGACCCATGACTTCAGAGGAAGTTCATATATGTGTTATCGTATGATGATACCGACAGTCGAGCTCCTGTACTCTGATTTTGCTTTTAACCTTACCTTGACCTAGACTACACCCGTGAGAGGGGCGGAAAAACTTTTCTTACAGGTACAGGTACTGTTGGTGACTTTGTGTTGCGAAGGTGACTCAGGTTCCCATGATAGTTTTGAAGCTTTGGGATTTTCTTTTGATCTTGAGTGATGTTGTTCTGTAATGGTCCAGCCATGATCCAGTGTGAAACTTTGATCCTGTCATGTTGCATCATAGCATATTTATTTCTAAAAAATGATGTATAAAAAAATAACTAGCATGTGCATGTCATCTTCCAGGGACATTTGAGAGTCTGCTTTCCATCAGAAATGGCTGGCCTCCCGTCAGATGAGTTTGATTCAGTTCATGTTAAATAGACCAACAGGCATACATTCGCTTATCAGATTCCTACTACTGATGTTTCCGAATTGAAGAGGTTGAGTTCTTATTTGAAGGGTGATGTTATGAATAATTTCAACAAAAATTATGGAAATATGTTACTAATCCTTAACACTCCAGTTGACCCAATGGCTTTGATCACCCTCTTCCAGTTCTATGACAAGGAATTACGGTGTTTTACTTTTCAAGATTATCAACTGGTTCCCACACTAGAAGAGTACGCGTACCTACTTAATATCAAGTTGTCCGATGAAGTTCCTTTTGTTCAAGTGCCGGAGAAGCCGAAGTTCGAAGTTATTGCTGAAATTCTTCATTTGAGTTGGAAAGAGGTGAAAGACAATTGGAAATCAAGCGAGGATACTACAGGGTTTTATTTGGATTTCTTGGTGAAGAAAGCTGAAGATTGGGCAAAGAAATGGAATTGGAGTAACTTCAGTTCTCTGTTTGCTCTCATGATATACGGGATCATCCTCTTCCATCGCAAGAGAAATTTTGTGGATTTGACGGCTATTTGTGTTTTTAGAAATAAGAACCCGGTACCGACACTCTTGGCAGATACTCTTTACACCATTCATTTCAGGCATGGAAAGGGAGGTAATGTAAGTTTATGTCATTCGATGTTGTATCAATGGTTTAAGTTGCACCTACCGGTAAATGGCCCTTTCATGGATACCAGACATTCTCTCTGATGGTCATCAAGACTTGTCAACCTTACTTCATTTGATATCCGGTGGAATTATGGCATGGGAGAAGTACGAAGTATTATCACTAGCTGCAGAGATTTCCCTAATGTTCCCCTCATAGGAACTAAGGGGTGTATCAACTATAATCCCGTGCTTGCTTATCATCAATTGGGATATGCAATGGATGGACCGCCAAAGGTTGAGAAGGTGTCTGAATCAGTGTATTTTGTTATAGGAAGTGATCATGTGATGTTGAAAAGAATGACAAGTGCTTGGAAGGGAATTCACAAGAAGGATAGAACTACTTTGGGCAAGAAGGTTCCTATTGCTAGGGTTCCTTACTTGGATTGGATTAGAGCCAGGGTTAAGATTTTACGGTTACCATTTGCAAGGTCGGCTCCTATATGTGAGCAACCTCCTACTGTTCTGAGTAACACGGTGCCTACCGAGGTTTTCACCCAGGTTCACGTTGAGAACATTTAACTTCGTGCAAAAGACCGTGAGGAAGGGATGAAACTTTATTGGTTAGATCAAGAAAGGGCAGACTTAGTTCGCAAACTCAGAGAAGCTCAAGGGGAAACTTCAGATGCAACCAGTTTTAGGAAGAGGTCTCATGCTGAAATGGAAGAAGAGTTGAGTAAGACTCAGCAAGAGTGCCAGAAGCTTCAGGAATCTGAGAATAGCTACAGGAAGAAGATTCAAAACTTGGAGAAACAGCTCAAAGACAAAGATGCTCAGCTTAAGAAGGAAGTAGCCCAAAAGCGTGTCGCAGAGGATCGGTTTCAAGAAAGTAAAGTAGTCACATCACAACTTTTGAAGGAGAAAGCCAGGCTTGAAGAGTATTGTCAACACCTTGAAGCGTGTCTTGTTCCGGAGATTTAGTTTTGTTACTTACCTTTGGTGTATTTGGTCACCCCCAGGATTGTTGGAAGGGACCGTTGTTTGTTTTCATTATTCAGTTTTTGATAAGTTTACTTTGAAACACATATTTTGTTGTTTATCATTACACTCTTAAATGTATGAATTCACTCGAACATCGTTTCTTTTGTTTGTAAATAATTGAAGTGTCTGTCTTATTGTCCTTTTCCCCTTGATTGTATGTTTGATATTTGGTTGCGCATTGTGATTGATGAATAAAAGGACTCTTGAATACCGGGAAATGAAAAACATATCATGCACATCATGCATTTCATAACATTACATGTTATCTCAAGACGGTATTCTTATTCTTCTGCTTTTCTTATTCAGAATTCAAGAAGACTACTCATCGGTATTCCACCAGAAACTATTTGCCAAGACAGATGGAACAAGTTCAGGCTGAAATCATTCAAAGTCAGGCTGAAACAATTTGCCAAGACAGATGGTACCGTAATCATCAAAGGAGGTGCCCTAGATGGGGTAGGAATGCGCACAGGGGTGTAAGGAATAGATACCACAACAACATCTTCTTCGGTAACCTTACGGTAGCTCAGTTTTCTATCGAACTGTAGGGAAACCTCGTTTATCATCAAATGGATACCGGCTTTTAAATCATCACAGCCCTTCGGTTGCTCTCTACACTTGGCACACTCTAAAGTACAACCCAGGGTTTCCGGGCATCCCGTGAAAATTTCCAACAAGATGATCTTGTACATCCCCCAATCCTATAGAAATGTCCTGATAGAGCCCTTGATTTCCACCATCCCCTAGATAGCGGTGCTGGTTGTTGACAATGGCATCCAGTTCCTCCTGTTGGCGATTCACATTGGTGATGACCTCCATGAACTGGGTTGTACTTCAGAGTGTGCCAAGTGTAGAGAGCAACCGAAGGGCTGTGATGATTTAAAAGCTGGTATCCAGTTGATGATAAAGGAGGTTTCCCCGCAGTTCGATAGAAAACTGAGCTACCGTAAGGTTACCGAAGAAGATGTTGCTGTGGTATCTATTCCTTACACCCCTGTGTGCATTCCTACCCCATCTAGGGCACCTCCTTTGATGATTACGGTACCTGGTCCCATGCCGTATACCAGTGAGAAGGCCATCCCATGGCATTATGGTGCTGATGTTTATTACCATGGGGTGAAGCAGGAAGTAAGTACTCGTTTGTCTGAGGAAGAACGTGCTAAAGGTAACGAAGAGGAAGTTCATGATTTTTCTGGTGTGGGTCGAATGACTAGAAGCGGGAGAGTATTTGGTCCTTCCAATGTGCAAGATGCGGCAGATGCTTCTGCAAGAGAAAAAGGAAAACATCAGGCGGTGATTAGTAATCCAAGGGTTATGCCAGCCAATGCGACTTAACCAATTCCGATACCAGAAGCTTCTTCAGTTCCTGATGAGGTTGAAGAGTTAATGTGAATTATCAAAAAGAGTGATTATAGTATAATTGATCATCTGAGCCATACTCCTTCTAAGATGTTTATCTTGTCTCTGTTGATTTATTCAGAACCTCACAAAAATGCTTTGATGAAGTTGTTAAAGAATGCGTTCGTGCCACATGAGATAACAATCAATCAGTTTGAGAATGTTTGTGCTAACATATCTGTCGGGAATGGTCTGGGATTCACAGATTTTGATCTTCCTCTGAAAGGGCGAGACCATAACAAAGCGTTGCATATTTCAATGGAGTGCAGGGGCACTACTTTATCCCGGGTTTTGGTGGATACAGGATCGTCTTTGAATGTATTACCTAAGTCAGCATTGATGAAAATTGATTATTCTGGACTAGAGTTGCGCCCTAGTGATTTAATGGTAAAGGCGTTCGATGGGTCTCGAAGGTCAGTGTTTGGAGAGGTGGAGTTACCAATCAAGGTTGGTCCTTACACCTTCACGACTACATTTTTTGTGATGGATATACAGCCAGGGTATTTTTGTTTGTTGGGGCGGCCGTGGATTCATAGAGCAGGGGCAGTCACTTCTACTCTTCATGAGAAACTCAAGTATCCTGCAGAGGGAAAGGTGATAACTGTGTGCGGCGAGGAAGAGTACATCGTGAGTCATTTGACATCATTCCTGTGATACGGTGGCAGAACCGAACTGTTTTAGGAAAATACTGGTTTGCATTTTGTGTTTGTGTTTGCAAAATGTCGCGGTAAGCAAGAGTCACCATCGACTTTTATTTTATCCAACAAGGAAAGGAAAAAAGCACAGAAAAATTCCTTTTTTCGAGATTTTGAGTACGGGGGGTAGATTATAGAAAGGGAAGGTATTAGCACCCTTTCTATCCGTAGTTTTCTACGGGCTCTTAGGTACTTGCTCATCATTTTAAAAATGCTTTATGTGTTTGTGTGATTTGAAAAGTTTTTGTTTTACTTCGATTTAACCCTTGTTTTTGTCCTCAAGAGTGTTACGAAGTCGTTTTAAAAGAGTGTAAGTGTGGAAAATTTGTTATGAGCAAGTACCTACTAGCATCTACCTACTCGAAAAAAGAAAGTTTTTTGTCCTCATTTCCTTTAGACAATGTCATCCCACTATTAGTGAGTAGGTAGCACAGTCGTTGGAGTTGTAAGAGTCAATTCGAAAGGGACGTACGATCACTAAAGCAATGTTAGGACGTCTTAGTAATAACCCTAATGTTTTAAGATCATATTCGAGGCAATATTTCCGATGCAACCTTTCCGAACGGGACATTTGATCTTTTAGACAAAAGAGCGACCACTAAAATATCATATACTCAATGATCGTTTATCGAAGGCAACCGAAGTGGGAGTATACCCTAGGATTCCGCATGTGCGAGTGATTCAATTTCAAGTTATTATCTTTGCACATTTAGGGTTCACTAACTGTTTTAATATTAACATACATTCTTGTCATGCAAACCTATTACCATACATCTAACAGTTAATTTTTGTGGAAAATTAAAGTGCGGAAAATAAGCTACGCTATTACAAGGCTTCGGGTATTAATTACATAGCCAAAAAACCCGTCAAAACGATAAATGAAAGGAAAAAGGTCCTAATTAATCTATTACATCCCATGAGCAATTACATCAATATTATAAAAATAAATAAATGTGCGATGAATCGAGAGCGAGAGAGAAATAGGGTTTTGACCTCGTCTAACCTAATAAAAAAAGAAAAATTATTTTTGTGGTTTTTGATTATTTGAGAAAATAAGGGTTTTGAATTAAATATGTACAAACTTAATTTCTAATTAATTTTAATTAAGAAAAATAATTATTTGACCTATTTTTGTGTTTTGGTTATTTTTAAGAAAAGAAAAAGAAAAATTAAATTAGACAAAAAAAACCTAGTTTCTAATTTATTTCAATTTATTTACAAAAAGAATTAAAGTTACCCTAAAATTAAATAAACTAATTAAATTAATTTTGGCATATAAAAAAAAACCTAAATCTAATTGGATGAAAAATTATTTTTATGATTTTTTTAATAAAAAGAATTGATTTTTATGTTAGTAAAAATAATTAAATGAATTAATAAAGAAAATATAAAGAGAAAAAGAAAAAGGAGAATTGGGCCTGCAATCAGCAAATTGGAGGTGTGCAAATAGCAATTCTGGGCCCAAAACAAGCTGACCCACGTTGACTTCCAAGATTATGCTGCACATTGACTATGGTGCACCAAGGTCCTTCTTGTGATATCCTTCAGATCTGGCCTCCTGGAGATCTTAGTGGTTGAGCCTTGAAGGTATATGATGGACCTCACGCTTGTGTGCACACCTGATCATATAAATGAAAATAATATGAAATATATGGGGGGGACCTGGGATTCGAACCCAGGTCCTATGGCCTTTTCCACTGCCTTCATACCAACTGAGCTGGACGCGCATGTTGTACATAATAGACAAAACAAAGATTATATAAAAAAACATAATATATTAACTCCCAGCGCGCGAAATTCAAATGGAGCAATGGAAGCTTGCCACACCATCGTCCCTGTCCTCTCTCCGTTTCTAAAAGGTCACTGACTTTTACCCACAGACAAACGTCAGTAGCTATATGCCAAAGATTTTCCAAAATCATCCTCAGGCAAGATAAATGGAATCTAAAGTCATAGATCAACTCGCCTTGGCCCATTGAGCATCATGGTGCCCTTCTTGTGGACCAATTTTACCTGTATGAAAAGACCCTAAAATGAGACCAAGAACCCTAGCAATGGTGAATTCTGATATAGTCAACAAAAATGCAATTGATTGCTACCATGAGCTTGCAAACATGTTAGGGATTCAAAATATGCTATTGAAACGTGATAAAGATGCAAGAATAAAGGAATACGATTTTAAAAAAAGAATCAAACTGTGAGGGTCGTGGAGATGAATTTTGGGCACGAGGATGCTTGTTCTTGAATGATACAGCTTCCTTATATGTCCAGGATGCGAATGGGACGACTTAGGGATCTTGAAAACGCCTGGAAGTGCAAAATTCGATTATCACTTTCTTTGAATTTTTTCAAGTTTGGTTCTGCCTCTTTACGCCTCAAAAACCTTCTCTTTTTTGTCTGCAATTGTACACTATATACCACTGATTGAATTAGGGTTGCAATTGTGATCTCAATCTTTGTCCATTATGATTTGTGATCTTGATTTGATTTCCATGAAATTCCTTCCAATATAGGACAAGTCAATCTTTTTGTGCCCACCTATGCCTTGCACGATTTGATTTACTTGCTAGTTGTACATGGGACCTGAAATGTGCACAAAATCTTGAGGTTTGAATGGTTTGGATATTTTGATTTAAATTGATTTAATTGAAATAAAAAATCAAAATAACTAGAAAAAATAAGACAAAGACAAGTGGAAAGAGCTAGGGCTCGTGGACCATGCTACCAACTCAGAACAAGTGCAAAAAGTTAGGCCCATTTGACAAAAATTGCAATTTGAGGCATTTTTTACTTTTGGCAATTTTGCAAAAAAGGTCAACTTAACCAATGCATAACTTCTTCAATTTTGACTCTTTGAAGGTGTTCTGTGACTTTTTAGAAATCTTGAGATGTCCTCTAATCAACCCTTTTGGTCTCATCTCAATTGAGTCTTCCATGTTCATGTATGAAGCTTTGGAAAAAAAGATGTTTTTATTGACTTTTCAAAGTGACCTATAATGTCAAAATTCATAACTTCTTGTGAGTGCATATTTTGAACTTGGGAGATGAATATGAATTGTAGGGAATTTAATCCTCTTCAAATTTAGCTTTGGATGGTTCATTTCTCATAAAGTATGAGAAAGTTATGCTTGGTCAAAGTTGAGTTGACTTTTCCTACAAAACCCTAATTTAGCAACTTTTGGGTTTTGATGCATTGTGAGCAATCCTTGATGAATCATGATCAACCCTTGATCAAATGATGAATAATACTTAAAAATGATAATGTTGACAAAAAATCTTGAAGTTTGACTGTATGTGGGGCACAATTGACTTCTGCCCTAGCACGGTCGATTTTCAGGCTTTTGAGCAATTGACTGAGCAAACTTTCTGTGCAAGGCTTGAAAATTGACATGGATGATCTTGAGAACATATTAGGGAAATGGTGAGCATTTGAGACCCTTTGGAATCACACATATTGATGCAACATGAAACCCTAATTTTGAGGTAGACTGCCTTAGGAGAGAGTTTGTCTAGTCAACTCTTGGACTTCCTTGAGTAATTTGAGGATCTCACTTGAAATGTTTTGAGAAATATGGGAGGGAAAATTTTGGGGTACAACAGCTGCCCCTGTTCAATCTTCTTAAACCTGAGGATGTAGATTGGCTTGTTTGCCTTTCGTGATCCGAGGGTTGAAGATTGAACACTAAAGTGCCCAGAAATTTGCACTCGCATGAAGTGGTACTTGTCTTACAATGTCGGGAATGGGATAATAGATGCCATTTGACGTTGAAGTTGGAAGATGGGCTTAAAGATTCCATCAGAAGAAGTGTCGATCGCATAAGAGATTCCTTAGCGAGAGCTTGCATACCTGTTGTTGAGGAGGATTCCGTTGGGGAATGCTGGTCTCTGTCTTGAGAAAAAAGTTGAATTTTATGAGCTTCGGTCGTCCGTTATTCTACTGGAGAATAGTCTCTGGGTTGAAGAGGTAAAAATGAACTATTATCTGGTCATGATCCAGGCTTTATAGTGATAAGATCAACTGCTATCTGGTCGTAACCCAGGCTTTATAGTGATCTACTGGGGAGATGAGATCAAACTTGCTATCCGGTCGTAATCTGGGATTTGAAACTTCTCAATTCTTATTTGGTCGTAATCCAGGCTTCAGAAGGAATTAAGTTGTTATCCGGTCGCATCCGGGCTTCAACTTAACTTTAGGGCATACTAATATCCGGTCGACTCCGAGCTTCTTAGTAGTTGTCCAGGTAAAACATCTATTTGGTCGAAATCCAAGCTTCATAGTGTCTTGTATCGCTATCTGGTCGTAATCCAGGCTTCACGATGTAATATACCATTATCTGGTCGAATCCAGGCTTCATGGTGTTCGGGGAAATCAATGTATTATCTGGTTAAATCCGGGCTTCATGACTTGAATTAAAGATATACCACTATCTGGTCGTAATCCAGGCTTCGTAGTATTCTTGGCTGCTATCTGGTCGTAATCTAGGCTTCGTAGTGTCTTCTACCATTATCTAGTCGAGTCCAGGCTTCATGGCGTCTTGTATTGCTATCTGGTCGTAATCTAGGCTTCACAATAACTTTGTTAAGCGGATATCCGGTCGACTCTGGGCTTCATGGCTTGTGTTTATGATATACCACTATCTGGTCGTAATCCAGGCTTCATGGTGTCTTTGTATTGCTATCTGGTCGTAATCCAGGCTTCACAATAACTTGCTAGGGATTTAAACTATTATCCGGTTGAATCCGGGCTTCATAGCTTGTGATAAACCACTATCTGGTCGTAATCCAGGCTTCGCGGTATTCTGATATTGTCATCCGGTCGTTCTCCGGGCTTCACAATATGATGGAGGAATCAAAATACTATCTGGTCATACCCGCGCTTCATAGCTTGAACTTTGTGAGGATTTGATTGTATCTTTTCCTGAAACGTAAAGAGTTAGTCGTATGTAATGCCATGATGCATGACATGTATTGAGCAATGATGTTCTCAAAATAAATGAGATCGTATTGTATGATGCATATTCATGTGCCATGATGTATGGAAATGTGATGTTTTTGTGATGTTTTCTAGCTGGGAAAAATAAATCTCGGACCGCTGTTGGAGAATAAAAGGAGTTTCGCTCGCTGAGGATGACGACTGAAGATGATTTGAGAATATATTGGCAGGAGAATAATTCTGCTGGAGACTAAACTGGTGAAAGAATGACTCTGTGGGGAAGAGAGATACTCCGTCAGAAGATCTGCTGATTTGGAGCAATAATCTCAGCTATAGATGAATTACCGTTGCTGGTGATGATGAACTCTATCGGGGATAAAGTTTCTATTTGTGGAAGAAATAAATTCCACTGGGGATAGTCTTACAATGCTGGTGAGAGATGAACTCTCCTTGGGGAGAACTCACACCACTTGTTTTTAGATATCTTTTACTCTGCGGGGAGTGAATGCATTTTAGTCTTATTCTTCAGCTGGGTCTATCCCTACATCTGGTGGATAGAGCAACTGTAAGGTTTGGACATTTCTTGTTTGCCCCTGTTCCTGAAATTACCGGTAATCGTCTTTTGTTTCACATGTACATATTTATGAGCAATAGTTATTGTCAAATGCGTATATCAAAAATGAATCATTGGACGTTCTTGCAAAACGGGAAAAAACAATTTTGAAATTTATTGTAAAAATGAATTGTATTGATTTTGAAGTTGGCCTGTAATAGGCGTTTTTGTACAAGAGGCTGACGTCCTAGTAAGAGAACACCGCCGAAATGATAGAATTTATACAGTTTGTGAAAAACAAAGAAAAACAGCTATATGAACAATCCCACTGGATTCCAACTCTGCTATTGCCTTTATGTCTTCGAGCGTCTCATCATTTTGCTACTTGGTTGAAGGTAAATCAGATTGATTGGCGTCGTTCGAGCTTGATAGTCGATATTGAGGTCTGGTTGCAAGATGATCCAATGAGACATAGTGTTACGCTTTGATCCATAATTTTTGCCTGGACCGCCCTTTCAGGTTTTTAGTCCACCGGGATACCCTTTTTTGCCCAAGCCGCCTTTTCAGGTTTTCGACTTGTCGGGTGTACGGTTTTTTCATTTTCATCCCTTACTTTTGCCTGAACCCTTTTGGTTCATCGGGAAGCCCTTATTTTTGCCTAGGCCAGTCGACCTAGCGGGTCTTTGATTATGCGTAGTATTTTTTCACTATGTCTGCATTGACGGGGTGAGGAAGGTCGTCACCATCTATGGTGGTTAGAATCATAGCTCCTCCTGAGAAGATATTCTCAACCACAAATGGTCCTTCATAAGTGGGGGTCCATTTTCCCCTGGGATCACCTTGTGGCAGTATGATGTGTTTGATCACCAGATCCCTAACTTGATACTCTTGTCGTCTGACTTTCTTGTTAAATGCCTTGATCATTTGCTTTTGGTATGTATGACCATGACAAATAGCAGTAAGTCTCTTCTCGTCGGTTAAATTCAGCTAATCAAGTCAAGTCTGGATCCAGTCGTCCTCGCTCAAACTTGTATCCTTCATAATACGAAGAGAGGGTATCTGGACTTCAATGGGTAAGACTTCCTCCATGCCATACACCAAAGAGTAGGGTGTTGTCCCTGTTGACGTCCGCGCTGAGGTACGGTATCCATGAAAGGCAAATGGTAACATCTCATGCCAGTCTTTGTATGTCACCGTCATCTTCTGCACAATCTTCTTGATGTTCTTATTAGCCGCTTCAACAACCCCATTCATCTTCGGTCGGTAAGGAGAAGAGTTATGACGTTGTATCTTAAAATGTTTGCAGAGCCCGGTGATCATTGTATTGTTGAGATTTGTACCATTGTCCGTAATGATCCTCTCTGGTACACCGTATCAACATATCAGATTGTGTCAGATGAACTGCGCCACGATGTTCTTGGTTACTGTAGCAAAAGAAGCTGCTTCAACCCACTTAGTGAAGTAATAAATTGCTACCAGAATGAAACGATGCCCGTTGGACGCAGTAGGTCTGATCTCGCCAATCATACCGATGCCCCATATTGCGAAAGGCCAAGGAGCTGTTAAAACATTCAGAGGAACTGGAGGCACATGCACTTTATCAACATAGACTTGGCACTTATGACAGGTCCGAGAATGTTGATAACAATCGGCTTCCATAGTATACCAATAATATCCAGCCCGCAGGATTTTCTTCGCCATGGTATGTCCATTGGAGTGAGTCCCGAAGGTACCTTCATGTAACTCTGCCATAATCCTTTCTGCTTCGTTCTTGTCCACACACCGCAGTAAGGTTGAATCATGGTTACGCTTGTAAAGGATACCATTACTGATGAAGAACTTCGCCGTGAACCTCCTCATAAACTTCTTATCATTACCAGATGCACCCTCTGGGTATTCCTGAGCCTCAAGATACCTCTTTACCTCGTGAAACCAGGATTTATCTGCTACCTCTTCAGTCTCGATGTCACAATAATGTGCGGGTTTGTCCAACCTTTCAATGGTGATCCGGGGAGCTTCATTATCCCACCTGACCTTGAACATAGAAGACATAGTATCTAGCGCGTCCGCTAACTGTTTCTCCTCTCTGGGGAAATGTTCAAAGGTTACCTACTCGAAGTGCGGAAGCAATGTCAATACATACTCTTTGTAAGGAATAAGGTTTGGATGTTTCGTATCCCACTCGCCTTTAATATGACTTATCAAGAGAGCAGAATCTCCGAACACACTCAAGAAATTAATCCTTAGGTCAATAGCAGCTCGAAGACCCATGATGCATGCTTCATACTCCGCCATATTGTTGGTGTAGTTAAAACATAATCGGGCGATGAACGGAGTATGACAGCCTTCAGGAGATATGATCACGGCTCCAATGCCATTACCCAACGCGTTTGAGGCTTCGTCAAAATACATAGACCATCGGGATCCTTCCTCAGGTCCTTCATCCGGTCCAGGTTCTTCACAGTCGGTCACCAACATGATGTTCTCATCCGGGAACTCGAAATTCATAGACTGGTAATTGTCCATTGATGCGCCAAATGATCTACCAACACACTTCCCTTGATTGCTTTTTGGTTTGTGTATTGGATGTCGTACTCAGTTAAGATCATCTGCCATCTTGCTATTCTTCCGGACAAGGCAGGCTTTTCGAAGATATACTTGATTGGATCCATCTTTAATATTAATAAGGTGGTGTGAGTCAGCATATACTGTCTCAGCCGGCGAGCAGCCCATGCTAAAGCGCATCAAGTTTTCTCAAGCAACGAGTATCGGGTCTCACAGTCGGTAAACTTTTTGCTAAGGTAGTAAATAGCATGCTCTTTTCGGCCAGACTCGTCATGCTGCCCCAGCACGCACCCCATTGAGTTGTCCAACACTGTCAAGTATAAGATCAAAGGTCTTCCTTTGACCGGAGGCATCAGAATTGGTGGCTCTTGGAGATATTCTTTGATCCTTTCAAAGGTGGCCTGACACTCATCATTCCACTTTACCACCTGATCTTTCTTCAGTAGCTTGAAGATTGGCTCACAAGTAGCAGTCAGATGTGAAATGAATCGGGTTATGTAATTCAGACGTCCCAAGAAGCCTCTAACTTATTTTTATATGCGGGGAGCCGGCATCTCCTGTATATCCTTCACCTTTGCAGGTACCAGATCTTACCCCGAAGGTGCACTTGTTCGGGTTTAACCTCAGCTTGTACATCTTCAACCTGTCAAACAGCTTCTGTAGATGGTCGAGGTGTTCTTCTTCAGTCTGGGACCTTGCAATCATGTCATCAACGTAAACCTCAACCTCATGGTGAATCATGTCATGGAACAAAGTGACCATGACGCGCTGATAAGTTGCCCCAGCATTCTTTAACCCGAAAGGCATCACCTTGTAACAGAAAGTACCCCACTGCGTAACGAAAGTTGTCTTTTCCATATCCTGGGGAGCCATCTTAATCTGATTGTAACCATAGAAACCATCCATGAAGGAGAAGACCTTATGTTGTGCAGTGTTGTCGACCAGAACATCGATATGAGGCAAAGGGAAATCATCTTTGCGGCTCGCCCTGTTCAGATCTCTATAGTCTATACACATACGCACCTTACCATCCTTCTTCGACACCGGAACCACATTGGCAACCCACTGTGGGTAAGAAGTGACAGCTAAAAATCTGGTGTCAAACTGTTTCATGACCTCAGCTTTGATTTTCTCCGACATTTCGGGGCGCATACGGCGAACCTTCTGCTTTACCGGAGGACAGTCTTCTTTGGTTAGCAGGCGGTGTACCACAATATCAGTGTCTAAACCAAGCATATCTTCGTAAGACCAAGCGAAGATCTCAACGTAGTCACGTAGCATCTGTATCAACCGTTGCTTGACATTAGGCTCCAGATTTGCACCTATCTTGACCTCTTTCTTGTCTTCCTCTGTACCCAAATTCACTGATTCTACTGGCTCTTCATGAGGCTGTATGGCCCTCTCTTCCTGTAACAACAACCTAGCAAGATCTCCAGGCACTTCACAATCATCCTCACCTTCGTCCTCGGCTTGGTTGATCGAATTCTCGAAGTTATAACTGGCAGTATCAGAGTCATTATCAATGGGATCCAGAGTGGATGTGGATCTGCATTATGATATGTGAGTGTGTGTAAGACAATAGCTGTTTTGATAAAGTTCAAGATAGAAAAGAAAAACAAGGAGCGCAAAATTTGTAATGCAAGAAACGTCCAATGCTTTATTAATGATATATGAAAATGACAAATAATAAGCCCTCACAGACAAAGCCAAGGTGCCTCGGGCAAGGCACGAGGCTGTAAAGTTTCAAATTGTCTGTTACAAATCTCAAAACAAAAGTCTATTACTGTGTAATAAAAGAAATGGGCACGAAGTCCTTCGTCGTCCAGTTATTCAAGCCACCATTGGGGGTCGGGTAAATTCAACTGTCGATATCTGACTCTTCTTCATCATCTTCAATTGCATTCACTCCCGGATTACTGATGTGCATAAGAGGTCTTCTAATCCGCGCGCACCGAACAACCCTTTGAGCCTCTGCAGTAAAGCCCAAACCAAACTTGTCAGTTTTGTGTGTGAAGTCAGGGAGTTGTCCCCAATTTTGCACACCCACCTTGATTAATAACAACCCTGGCATCCTTGAGGGAGGCAATCTTCATCGAAGGTTTGTCAGCAGCAACTTCAGTCGATGCTAAAGTCTGAGGGACCTCTTCAAAGTTCTGACACGGGGTTTCGATGAACTCTCCATCCATGTCCACATACCGGAAGGAGTTAAGATGACTCACCATGTACTCCTCTTCACCTTGTACCGTATCAATCTTCCCTTTTTACTAGATATTTCAACATCTGATGGAGCGTAGAAGTCATTGCCCTAGCCTTATGAATCAAAGGGCGACCCAACAAGCAAGAATAAGATGGTCGGATATCCATCACATAGAAAGTATATGCAAAAGTCTGAGAGCCAACTTTAACAGGGACGTCCACCTCCCCGTGCACCATCCTTTTTGACCCATCGAAAGACCTAACCACAATGTTACTTGGTTTCAGAGTCAAACCTTCACAGTCCAGACGGTCTAATGCCTTCTTTGGTAAAACATTTAGTGAGGACCCAATATCCACCAGCACCTGAGTCAGAGTAGTTCCCCTACACTCGATCGAAACGTGCAGGGCATCATTGTGATTTCTTCCTTTAGCAGTCAGATTTGCATCTGAGAAACCCAACCCGTTGTCGGCAGTCAAACTAGCTACACAATCTTTGCATTGATCAACAGAAGTCTCCTGTGGCACATGCGCAGTTTTGCAGAAAGCAATTAAAGCCTTTGCATGGGCTTCAGAACATAATAACAAGGATAACATGGAGATTTTTGACGGGGTCTGCCCCAGCTGTTCGACTATGTTGTAGTCGCTCTTCTTGATAATCTTCAGAATTTCCTCTATCTCCTGCTTAGAGGTTTCTACAATAATCTTCTTAGGAGCCTCCGTCCGGGCAGGCTCACCTGTGATTTCTTTGCCCCGAGTGTTAGATGACTCAGCGACATGAGTGATAACTGGAGTAAGAATCGGTGCAGTAACTGATGTATTAGAAGATGGAATGTGTTGTACCCCAAAATTTGCCCTCTCATTTTATCAAGACTCCCCTCACAAGACTTCTTGGACTCAAGACCAGATTAGGGTTTACTCAGTTCAAGACCTCTCCTTGCACTGATAACCTAAAATTAGGGTTTGAGTTTGCACAGGGATTTTTGGACTTCCAATGCCTCATGTGACTTTCATACTTCATGTTGGACCTCTAAGATTGCTCATACCAAGTTTCAAGCCTTGGATCACTTTTTTGGACCAGTCAATTGGACAGTTGACCTAAAAATCAGTTGTATTGGGGAAAAAGTCAACCATGGCCAATTTACAGTCAAACCTCATAATTTTTGATCCACATCAACATTATAGACTCATATGAACCATTTGATCAAGTTTGGACCACAACTCATCAAGAAATTTGATCAGATCATCAAAAGGGCAAAATGGTCAAAATTAGGGTTTTGACTGTAGAAGGGCAATTTCTGATTTTTTACCTAGCCATTGGAAAATTGGGTTCAAGAATGGTTTCAAGGACTCAATGGCATCATCTTTACCTAATCACAAGGTTCAAAAGATCTCAAATGCATAGGATTGACAGATGAATTTTGCAGTTAACTGATCAAAAATCAATTGTACACTGAAAAGTCAAACTTTGACTTTTTGGTCAAAATTAAGTGCCAAGGGTCATAATTCATCAAGACATGTCAAAATGTGAAACTTGTTCACCAAGAAACCTAAATTTTAAAATTAGGGTTTTAATTTCAAAATTTTCATAACTTAGAATATTTCTAAGTTATGAAAATTTCTTATTTTTTCCCAACTTTCCATAACTTTTTCACCATGATGCAATTGGATTCAAAGAAAACTTCCAACATGAAAGTTGTAGTCCTCCACAAAATCTAAAACTTTTATTCACAAAGATTTCCCAAAATATGCTTGGATATCAAGTTATGATTTTGTGAATAAGGGTCCATAAACTTTTTAACTTAGTGAAATTTTGCCCTATTTTAGGCAGGATTTTGACATAACTTCATGGAAACTTTTCCCCTAGTTACAAGAGGAATCTCAAGTTTCATTTCAAAGATGGATTGTATAGCATGTTACAAGCTTTCCAAAATGTCAAATAACTCTCCAAGATCATTTATGGTTAGGGAGAATCGAAGAAATGAAAATGGAAATTTATCACTTTTGTTCAAGGCATTTTTCACAATGGTTCAAGTTGCAAATCTGTCCTAGCATGCTTGTAATTGGTATTACAGGTCCTAATCCTTTCTAAACTCCATAATTTAATGTAAACACAATGTATAATGGTCTTATTTTGATCTTTGAAGCTTTGTACATTGAATTAATCCAAAAATGGCATAAAGTTCATAATACTACTTTCGTAAAGCTATCTTTTTACAACTTTGTTTATCTTGAGCCATGAACCTAATCTTTTGCTGCAAACAATATCCACAAATATCAGGAAACTTGTACCAACTATGTGCAGCTAGCAAGCAAGCCTGTACAAGCTTTGGCATTGTCACTTCCAACTTTTCTTCAAAAGCAAGAAACTTGCAAAAGTTAATAGAACTCATCCATCTGATAAAGGCAAGGCTTGGCTTCATTTCAAACAATTTCAGAACCTTGTAACAAGCCAATACACGAATCCATAACATTCAAAACACCCTCAAACAAAAAAAACACCATTTTCTGCCAAAACAGGGCAATCTCTGCAAATCACTAGCCAAATAATATTTTGCTCGTGCGTTTTTTGTTTCAAGGCTTCAAACACATTCCATACCTCCTACCTAAACTATCCAGGCCTTTGTATTGCAACTGTAACCCCTGTTTCAAGCTTCACCATTTTCACTTTTTGAGTTTGCAGGTTGACTTCTATAGCAAGATTCAAGCATCTATAAGGCAAGCTGAGCATTGGAGAAGCTTGAGGGAACTTCAAGGAAGCTCACAAGAACTTCAGGCCTCACTCAAAGTCCCCACATTGCCATATCCAAACTCAAATGAACAAGGTATTTGTCAAGTTTCTATCTCTCTATTTAGGCATCCTTAGGCTTAGGTTTGTGAAGCAAAAATGTAGTCCTCAACATGCTTAAGCTGTACATATGCGTAGATTCCATTTATATTAACTGAGCTAAGAGTATTTGGTTGTTTAACATGCTGAAAAAACTAGGTCAGAAATTAGGGTCATTAAAATTCTCCTTGGTCTTTTAGAGTTAGGTCATGTTCTTTATATCATTGGAATCGTGAGTTCATGAGCTACATTTTTCATGTTATAAGTTTTTGATTTTATGCAAAGAATAGCAAGAACATGATTTGAAGGCAAGCGCGCGCGAAGTTGCTGTCTGGAGGTCGGGGACGAAGCTGTCCTGGGCCAGGGCCTTGGGCTTGCTTCTTTTCACCCCCACCCCACCCCCATTTTTCTCTTGCACCCCCTGATTCATATTTTGTTATTTTTCATATTTTCTTGTTATTTTTATATTTTTGACTTTTTTTTCTAAACATTAAAAATCCCAAAAATAGTTTCTTAATTTTTTGCATTTTATTTTACTATTTTTATTATTTTTTATGGCATAAAAATAGTTTATTAGGTTTAATAGAATTTATTTCCTTAAATAAACTTGTAAATAATATTAAAATACTTAAATATTTTATTTTATTATACACATAAAATATTATTTTCTCACATATTTTAATTTTTAATATTTATACATAATATTATTATTATTTTTCTTACACAAAAATGGACAAGAATATTAGAAAACATATATTTTTCTTTTAATAAAAAAAATTAGGGTTTCCCCTTTCAAAAATAATAACATTATTTTTTTCTTATTTTTAGGACTTTGATAATATTATTTTCTCATACATAAAACAATTCCAAAACATTTTCTTGCATATTTACATTTTATTGCATATTTAAATAATTGTTTATTTATTTATTGTACATTAATTCAATAGGGTTGTAATAGTGAATTAGGGTTTTATTTTTGTACAAATATCCCCATTTAAAACTTGTATCCCCCTTCCCATAATATTGTTGTAATAGTCTAGATTTACTTTACGCAATTTATCGTATTATATGCATGTTTAGTAAAACTAGGGTTTGTATGATAAGACAAAATCAAACAAATAGCAAGACCTAATACAAGACAAAAATGCATGAAAAATGACAACACATTGCACACAAGCACCTATAGGGTTTCACCATCTTGGTTGCCTTAAAACATGGCCATGGTATGCATGCTAGGTATCTTGGCAAAATCAAATAAAACAAAATATCATAGTCCCTCGATGACGCTAGACAAGGTTGCCTAAACAAAGATGATCTTGGTCCCTAAAAACTTGCTAAGATACTTGGCATCATTGCTATCATGGTCATACGATGACCCACGCCCGTCCCGTTTAACATCCAAAGATAGGGTTGTTTACCAATGCAATGGTAAAACAACATATCAAAGGAATAAAAATGTACAAGAAAGACTTTTGAGTAGGTAGATATGCTTCTAGTTACTTGATCAATTTGCAAACCATCCTTGCTATTTTCAAACAAACACGCACAATTTCAAAACATTTCCAAACAACTTTCAAAACATTGAAACATTTTTCAAAAGACAAACATCTTTGTATACATTCTTACAAACAAGAATCATTACAAAGATTGCCTAAACAAAGGCCTATTTTAAAAATACTTTCAAAACCACACAAAGCAACATTTCAAACAATTGGAAAAGCAAAGCAAGTGATCTAAACAAGTAACTAAGAGCCCATGGAAACCATGGATGAAAAGGGTGCTAGCACCTTCCCTTTTCATAATCTACCCCCCGAACTCAAGAAAACATCTCAAAGGTCTTTCCTGTGCTTTTTGACCTTTCCTTTTGGACAAAATAAAAGTCGGTGGCGACTCTTGCTAAACCGAAACATTTGCGAACACAAACGCAAAACCTCAAGTCAGTTCTCCCACCGTTCACAGAATTGGCGACTCTGCTGGGGAAAATCTAAAAGTGGGGTTACCTTAGGGTTTTAGATCACCTTTACATGCTTACCATTGTTTGCTTTGTTTTCTTTACACTTTGGTTCTATTATTTGGGTTGAATCCTCTACCCGGATTTGGGAAACATTCATAGGTAAATAGCAATACGTTGTGGAAACTGTGCGGGGTATACCGACAAGGTCTAAGCAATATATATGTTAGTGTGAGATATTTGTGGGTACCGGTAGCCTTTGAGTCAATCAAAGAGAATACGGGGCCACTGAGTAATGTCATGAAGCACTAATGGACTTTTAAAACCTTTACTTGACCAACTTGGCCTTTTAGGATGTAGTGAGATGACCGGCTTTGGTGTAGTCCGAAGTTGGTAGATACTCGATACTACACTCATTGAGGGTTGTTTTCTTGGAATATTTCGGTCGCCAGTAAAGTGGCTAAACTGAAACAATGAACACAGAAAACAATCCAGTGATATTGAGCACCTTAGAACTCGGTTACTATTTCTAGGACAGGTTGAGCCAACTAAACTTCAAGAGGGTACTTACCTATGAAACCCCATACAAGCCTAAACTAGGAACTTGTGTGATTTTCTTGTACATATATACTTGTTCATAACATCATGAGCATCATGAAGCATCATATGCATCCACTAACCATTTCAAGGATTTTGGATTTTCATCTTTGTTCCTGTTTTGTAGGTTATGGATTCACTTCGCAGGAAAACTATTCAGGTCAACCTTGTGAGAATTCCTCCTCAACTCAAGGAGCTGGCTTCAAGGATTCCTGAGAATTCTCCGTTCACCGAGAGGCATGGTCGTATTCTCAACTTAGTCACTTCCAACACAGAGGAAGACATGATGAAAGTTCTTTTCCAATTCTTTGACCCTTTAAACCATTGCTTCACATTTCCGGACTACCAGCTTGTGCCCACTTTGGAGGAATTTTCTCAACTCTTGAGGATTCCTATTCTCAATCAACTACCCTTCAACGGTACAAAAAGAGATCCGAAGCCAGAAGAGATTTCTCAAGCCTTACACTTGCACTCATCTGAGGTCGCAACCCATTGGGAAACTAGAAGTGGTGTCAAAGGCTTCTTGGCAAAGTTCTTTTTTGAGAAGGCCCAGGACTGTTGGAACTCCTTGGACTTACAAGCTTTTGAGGAGATTGTAGCTCTTCTCATCTATGGGATGGTCTTGTTCCCTAACCCTGACCAACTCATAGATGTGAGTGCTGTCAAAATCTTCATGGCTTGCAACCCGATGCCTACATTGCTTGGAGACATCTTGCACTCTTTTCACACTCGAACAATGAGGAAAATAGGTGTTCTCATGTGTTGCACTCCTCTACTAGCAAGATGGTTTATTTCTCATCTTCCCCAATCAGTCTTGAAGAATGAGCAAGGTTTGAGGTGGTCACAACAATTGATGACTCTTATACATTCAGATGTTCATTGGTGTTCTCGATCCAGAGAAAATGTTATCATCATTGACCATTGTGGGGAATTCCCTAATGTCCCTCTACTTGGAATTAGGGGAGGTATCACCTATAACCCCTGCTTGGCTCTAAGACAGTTTGGTTATGCCCGAAGGGATGGCCCGCATGACATGCTGATTCCAGACTTGGTTTTTGACTTCGACAACGATGATCAAGGACTTGGACAAAGGTTTATCCGAGCTTGGAGGATGCCAAACTAGATAGACAGTAAGACCTTGGGACACAAGAATTACATCCCCCTTGAGCCTTACCTCAATGGGTACGAACCCGCGCCCAAAGTCTTATGATGCATTATCCCTCTATTCTACCTGTGATTATAGAGCCTGTTATGGAAGGAGAGGTTCCATACACCCTCCTACATCCTGACATGCCGACATCACTCGAAGACCTACAAAGGAGTTGGATACAGCTAAAGGGAGAGCGCAATACTTTTGAAGCCCAATTCTACGCCAGCGAGAAGAAGGTTTTGGAACTCACTCGTCAACTTCACGAAGAGAAGACTCTCAACACCTACATTGCACCAAAGAGGATGCGCAACGTCTTTTTACCTTAGAATTTTTGTATTATTTTGCCCATGGGGCATTGATGTACTAACAATTATATCTTATTAATATGACGTTTGTTCCTTTTTGTTTTAAACAAATTTAAATTTCTGAATCCTTGAAAGCATTACATGAATACATATCATTCATTGTTGTACCCCTAAATTTTCCCTCTCATTTTATCAAGATTTCTCCTCACAAGACTCTTTGAACTCAAGACTAAGCTAGGGTTTGCTCTACTCAAGACATCTCCTTGCACTGTTGACCTAAATTAGGGTTTGAGCTTGCACAAGGAATTTTGGACTTCTAATGCTCAATGTGACTTGCATGCTTCATGTTGGACTTATAAGATTTCTCATACCAAGTTTCAAGCCTTGAATCAAATTTTTGCCTAGTCAATTGGACAGTTGACCTAAAAATCAACTGTATTGGGGAAAAAGTCAACTGTGGCCAATTTACAGTCAAAACTCGTAAATTTTGATCCACATCAACATTATAGACTCATATGAACCATTTGATCAAGTTTGGACCACAACTCCTCAAGAAATTTGATCAGATCATCAAAAGGGCAAAATGGTCATTTTTAGGGTTTTGACTGTATCAGGGCAATTTCTGATTGTTCACCTAGCCAATGGAAAATTGGGTTCAAGCATGGATTTAAGGACTCAATAGAATCATCTTGACCTAATCTCAAGGTTCAAAAGATCTCAAAAGCATTGGATTGACAAATGAATTTTCCAATCAACTAATCAAAAATCAACTGTACACTGAAAAGTCAAACTTTGACTTTTTGGTCAAAATCAAGTGCCAAGGGTCATTTTTCATCAAGATGTGTCAAAACATGAAACTTGTTCACCAAGAAACCTAATTTTGAAAATTAGGGTTTAAAATGGAAAATTTTCATAACTTAGAAATTTTCTAAGTTATGAAAATTTCTTATTTCTTTCCAACTTTTCCCAACTTTTTCACCATGATGCAATTGAATTCAAAGAAAACTTCCAACATGAAAGTTATAGTCCTCCATAAAATCTACAACTTTTATTCAAAAAAATTTCCCAAAAGATACTTGGATCTCAAGTTATGATTTTGTGAACAAGGGTCCATGAAACTTTTAACTTAGTGAAATTTTGCCCTAGTTTAAGCAGGATTTTGACCTATTTTCATGGCAATTTTTCACATAGTTCAAAGTGGAATCTCAAAATTCATTTCAAATATGGATTTTATATCATGTTACAAGCTTTCCAAAATGTCCAATAACTCTCCAAAATCATTTATGGTTAGGGAGAATCGAAGGTTTGGATTTGGCAAAAACTCACTTTGATCCATGGCATTTTCATGTTAACACAAGTTGCAAAATCTGTCCTACTTTGCTTGTACTTGAATACAAGTCTCTAAACCCTTCCATACTCAAAAATTGACTGCAAACTCATTGGTTTAATTCATTATTCTGATCATTGGAAGTTTACACAAGGGTTTAATCTATTTTTGGCAAAAAGCTAACTATGCCATTTTGATAAAGGTGGCTTTATGTCAACTTGTTTCCCTTGAGCCTTGAACCAAGTCTTTTGCAGCATACCAACTCCACAAACTCAGAAAAGTACAACAATCTTGTGCATGCTTGAAGATATCATGTACATGCCTGTCTTGTATCACTTCACACTATTACTTCAAAACCAAGTAAACTTGCAAAAGATCCATATCTTTGAAATCTGATAAGAACAAAGTTTGTGAGCATTTTGAAACAACTTTTGCATATTGCCTTGAGCCAGAAGCACGAGCTATCCAACCCTCAAGCCTTCCAAAACACAAAAACACCTTCTTCTTACAAAACAGGGCAGTTTCTGCATTTTTGTTTCCAAATCACAAACTACTCGTGTGTTTTTCCCCAAACCTCTTCCAATACATTCCATACAACCCACCTAAGCAATCCCAACCATTGGCCATTGACTGTAACTCCATTTACAAGCTTCACCATTTCTGATTTCAGCTTGTGCAGGTTGACTTCAAGAGGCTTATTCAAGCAAGCTCAAAGCAAACAAAGCATTGGGGAAGGTCAGAGGAAGTTCAGGCAAGCTCACAAACATCTCAGGCCTCATTGAAAACCTCCATATTGCCATAATCGAGTTCAACTGAAGCAAGTATTGTTCAAACTTCTATCTCTCTATTTAGTAAACATTAGGCTTAGGTTTGTGAATAAAAAATGTAGTACTCATTTCCCTTAAGCTGTACATATGCATAGATTTCATTTAAGTTAAGTGTGCTGAGAGAATTTGATTGATGAACTTTTTGAAAAATTTAGGTTAGAAATTAGGGCCAGAGAAATTCTCTCTGGTCTTTGAGAGTTAGATTAAGTTCTTTATATGGTTGGAATCGTGTGATTATGCTCTACAACTTTCATGTTACAAATTTTTGTTTTTAAGCACTGAAACAGGAGATACGAAGTTGAACTCAGAGCGCGCGTTTTTGTTTGAACGAAGGTTGAAGATGAAGTAGCTGGGCTAGGCCTGGCTATTCCTTGCTTTTGACACCCCCTGACCTACTTCTAACACCCCCTTGGCCCATTGTTTTATATTTTTATATTTTTCTATTTCTTTTTTATTTCTGACTTTATTTTATTTTTTCTAAACTTAAAAAACTACCAAAAATATTTTCATGAATTTTCATATTTTATTTTATTATTTTTTAGACATAGAAATAATTATTAAATAGTATATACTTTTATTTTCTTTAATAAAAAACTTGAAAATAACACATAAAAATATTTTATTTTTATTTTTATTATTTATATATTTAAATAATATTTTTTCTAACATATTTTTATTTTTTGACATTTGTATATATTTTTATTTTATTATACATAAACAAATTATAATATATGCATATTCTTAAACCAAAAATTAGGGTTTTTTCCCTTAACAAAAATAACCTTTTATTTTCATATTTTCTTTAATACATTAAATATTATATTTTTACATACATAAAAATAATACAAAAAAACATCTTTTTGCATACTTATAATATTTTGCATATTTCTATTTAATTGCTTATTTAAATGTTACTTATTTATCATTTGAACAAAGAAATTCAATTTGGTTGTAATAACTTAGGGTTTTAATTTCTTGCAAACTAATCCCCTATTCAAAATTGTATCCCCCTCCCCATATCAATGTTGTAATAGCCTAGATTACTTTTACGCATTTATAGCTTTCAAATATGCCATGTTAGAGATTAGGGTTTGTATGCAATATCCAAAATCAAAACAAATAGTTATACCTAATACAAGACATAAAAATGCATGAAAATAACAACATAATGCACACAAGCACCCCTAGGGTTTCATCCACTTGTTGCCTTTAAATGGCCATGGTATGCATGTTGAGTATTTTGGCAAAACAAAAACAAAACAAAAGATCATAGTCCCTCAACGATGCTATCTTGGTTGCCTATACAAAATGATCTAGTCCCTCAAAAATTTGCTAAGATACTTAGCACAATTACTATCATGGTCGATACGATGACCCACGCCTGTCCCGTTTAACATCCAAACACAAGTTTGTTTACCAAATACAATGGTAAAACAACAATGTGAAAGGGTTGAAAATGTGTAGGAAATATATTTGAGTAGATAGGGTAGATGCTCCTAGTTACTTGATCAAAACTTGCAAACATCCTTGCTATTTTCAAAAAAACACATCACCACACAATTTCAAAACATTTTTCAAAACAAACTTTCAAACATTGAAACATCTTTTCAAAAGACAAACACCTTTGTATATATTCAAACAAGAATCATTACAAAGGTTGCCACAACGATGGCCTATTTTCAAAACATTTTCAAAACCACACACAAAGCACCATTTCAAACAATTGAAAAGCAAAAGCAAGTGATCTAAACAAGTAACTAAGAGACCATGGATAACCATGGATGAAAAGGGTGCTTGCACCTTCCCTTTTCATAATCTACCCCCCGAACCCAAGAAAACATCTCAAAGGTCTTTCCTGTGCTTTTTTACCTTTCCTTTGGATAAAATAAAAATTCGATGGCGACTCTTGCTAAACCGAAACATTTGCGAACACAAACGCAAAACCTCAAGTCAGTTCTCCCACCGTATCACAGAAATGGAGACTCTGCTGGGGATTTATCCAAAATTGGGGTTACCTTAGGGTTTAGATCACCTTTACATGCTTACTTTGTTTGCTTTGATTGCTTTACATTTGGTTCTATTGTTTGGGTTTGAAATCCTCTACCTGGATTTGGGAAACATTCATAGGTAAATAGCAATACGTTGTGGAAACTGTGCGGGGTATACTGACATGGTTGACGCAATAGCTATATTAGTGCGACATATTTATGGGTACCGGTAGCCTTTGAGTCAATCAAAGAGAATACGGGGCCGCTGAGTGATGTCATGAAGCACTAATGGACTTTTAGAACCTTTACTTGACCATCTTGGCCTTTTTAGGGGTAGTGAGATAACCGGCTTTGGTGCAGTCTGAAGTTGGTAGATACTCGATACTACACTCATTGAGGGTTATTTTCTTGGAATATTTCGGTCGCCAGTAAAGTGGCTAAACTGAAACAATGAACACAGAAAATAATCTGGTGATATTGAGCTCTTTAGAACCCAATTACTATTTATAGGATAGGTTGAGCCAACTAACTTCAAGAGGGTACTTACCTATGAAACCCCATGCAAGCCTGAAACTAGGATCTTGTGTGATTTGCTTGTACATATACTTGTGCATACATCATGAACATCATGAAGCATCATATGCATCCACTAACTATTTCAAGGGTTTGGATCTTCCTCTTTGTTCTTGTTTTGTAGGTTATGGATTCACTCCGCAGAAAAACTATTCATGTCAACCTTGTGAGATTTCCTCCTCTACTCAAGGAGCTTGCTTCCAAGATTCCAGAGAATTCTCCCTTCACTGAAAGGCATGGTAGACTTCTCAGCTTGGTCAACTCCAACATTGAAGAAGACATGGTGAAAGTTCTCTTCCAGTTATTTGACCCCCTACACCATTGCTTTACATTTCCTGATTACCAACTAGTGCCTACTTTGGAGGAATTTTCTCAACTCCTGAGGATTCCTATTCTCCATCAACTACCCTACAACGGTACAGAAAGAGAGCCAAAGCCTGAAGATGTTGCTCAAGCCTTACACTTGCAACCATCTGATATCAAAGGTCATTGGGAAACCAGAAGTGGTGTCAAGGGTTTCTTGGCAAAGTTTCTGTTTGAGAAGGCACAAGAATGTTGGAATTTTCTAGATCTACAAGCTTTTGAGGAGATTGTGGCACTTCTCATCTATGGGTTGGTCTTGTTCCCAAACCCTGATCAGCTTATAGATGTGAATGTTGTCAAGATTTTCATATCTCGAAATCCTGTGCCTACATTGCTTGGGGACATCCTACACTCATTTTACACATGAACAATGAGGAAAAGAGGTGTTCTCATGTGTTGTACTCCTCTTCTAGCAAGGTGGTTTATTTCTCACCTTCCCCAGTCAGTCTTGAAGAATGAGCAAGGCTTGAGGTGGTCACAACAGTTGATGACTCTCACACATTCTGATGTTCATTGGTGTTCTCGGTCCAGAGAAAATGTCATCATCATTGATCGTTGTGGGGAATTAACTAATGTACCACTACTAGGCATTAGGGGAGGCATTACCTACAACCCCTGCTTAGCTCTGAGACAGTTTGGGTATGCCCGAAGGGATGGCCCTCATGACATGCTGATTCCAGATTTGGTTTTTGACTTCGACAATGACGCTCAAGGACTTCGACAAAGGTTTATCCGAGCTTGGAGTATGCCTAACAAAGTAGACAGTAAGACACTGGGACACAAGAATTCCACCCCCCTTGAGCCTTACCTCAAGTGGGTACGAACACGCGCCCAAAGTCTTATGATGCCTTACCCCTACATTCTCCCTGTGATCAAAGAGCCTGTTATGGAAGGAGAGGTTCCATACACCCTCCTACATCCTGACATGCCAACATCATTGGAAGATTTGTAAAAGAGTTGGATACAGCTCAAGGAAGAACGAAACACTTTTGAAGCCAGCTTCTACGCCAGTGAGAAGAAGGTGTTGGAACTTACTCATCCACCCCATGAAGAGCAGACTCTCAACACCTACATCGCACCAAAGAGGATGCGCAACGTCTTTTTACATTAGAATTTTGTATTTATTTTGCCCATGGGGCACTTATGTACTAACAAATTCTATCTTATTAATATGACGTGTGTTCTTTTTGTTTACAACAATTTTGAATTTCTGAATCCTTGAATGCATTACATGAATACATATCATTCATCATATGCATAAGCAGGTCTTCACACCAGGTTTCCTTATCTCTCTGCTGTTTATCTCAGCAAGATGGATGTAGAGCAGACGGTCAAAGACTTACAAGCGCAGAATTCACAGTTCCAACAACTCCTCATGACCTTGGGAAAGGGTCAGGAGGATCTTAAAGCACTGTTAGAGAAGGAAAAGGAAAAAGAGAAAAATAAAAAGAAAAGAGTTGGTGTGGCTACTTTGGGAAGAAGATTTGAGAACCAAGCTAGAAGGGTCCTAGATTTCCCCTTAACATCTGATGAAGGGATAGGTAAAGGAAAGGGAGTTGCAGTACCATCTGAGTCTGAGGCTGAAGAAGAAGAAGAAGAAGAGGATGAAGACTATTCTGAGTAGCAATACCCTCCTGCAGACGACAAGTACAAGAATCTGGAAGAGCGTCTGGTAGCTATGGAGGTACAAAGAGTGCCTGGGCTGGACTTCGAAGAGCCAGGGTTGGTTGCTGGGATTGTGATTCCCCCTAAATTCAAGGTGCCTACATTTGCTAAATATGATGGTTTTTCTTGTCCGAAGATGCACCTACGGTCTTACGCCAGAAAGATCCAACCTCATTCTTTTGATAAGGATCTATGGGTCCACTTTTTTCAAGATAGTCTTTCGAGGACACAATTAGATTGGTTCTACCAGCTTGAGAGATCTGATGTGCACAATTGGGAGGATTTGGCTGCTGCCTTCTACAGACAATATCAATATAATGCAGACCTAGCACCTACTCGTACTCAACTATAGAGTATGGGTATGGTCTCTAATGAAGGCTTTAAGGAGTATGCCCAGAAATGGAGGGACTTGGCTGGAAGGGTGCAACCACCATTGTCCGAAAGAGAGCTGGTTGATATGTTTTTGGGGATGCTGTCAGGTCCATTCTTTAATCACCTGATAGGGAGTTCGTCTGTGGGGTTCACGGAGTTAATTCTGACTGGTGAAAAAGTCGAAGCTGGCATCAAGAGCGGTAAAATTCAAAAAGATACATCTGCTTGCGCTGCCGTTAAAAAGCCTTTTCCAGTAAAGAAATAGGTGTTAGTTGTTTACTCCCAAAGAGGTCGAGGAAGAATCGAGCGCTGGCTAGCTGTGGGGGCTGTAATGATTCAAAAGACTGCAGCTGATCAGCCTAGAAACGATCGACCCAGAACCAACCAACAAAGAGTGGGAAGGCCTGCTAGGAAATTCACCAAAATAAATATGACGCCTGCCCAGGTTCTCCCCCATCTCTTAAAGTTAAACCTTACAACCTTGAGAGAGGCACCACAAAATCCGAATACAACTTCTCCTTTTTACCATGCCAACGCTAAATGTGCTTATCATTCAGACAGCATAGGGCACGACACCAACAATTGGTGGGACCTCAAAAACAAGATCCAGGATTTAATAGATGCCAAGGAGGTGGAATTCGACGCGCCCGAAAAGCCGAATGTGATCTCTGCCCTAATGCCAAAGCATGATCACAATGCCCATGCTATCGAAGAGGATATGTATGTTGCTGTTGTTGATGACTTAATGACCCCTTTACCAATAATCAATATGAATCTATTGAAAGCCGAGATTTTCCCAGGATGTGAAAAAGATTGTTACCTTTGTTTGTCCCTACAATCTGACTGTCCATTATTGAAGTTAGGCATCCAACGCCTAATGGATAATCAAGAAATCATGTTTGAGAAAAATCCTGTTATTCCGATTCCTGTCGAAGATGTTGCTATAATTACCATTTCCGCCAATCTTTCCAAGGTCTCCAAAAGACCTATTAAGATTACATCCGATCCAAAGATTGTACCGCTGAAGATTACTATGCCGGGGCCTATCCCATACAAGTCCAACAAGTCAATACCATGGAATTATGGAGGAGAGATCTTCTACCACGGTGTTAAGCAGATTGAATCAGTTGAAGAAAATTCCGATGAAGAGACTCCTGACATAGGAAATATTGTTGGGACGAGTAAAATCACCCGTAGCGGAAGAATTTTCTCTCCGGAGATTGCTCCTCCAAGGGAAGAATTTTCTCTCCGGAGGTTACTCTTGTGTCGGTCAACATCTCTGTGTGAACTCCAGTCATTGAAGAAATTGTTACTCCCGTGGTTGTACCCTCTACTGTTGTTGCTGATAAAGGTAAAGGGATCCAAGAAGCGCCCGTCAAGACGAGGGCTCAGCCGTTGGTCGTCCCCGAGACCACTCAAAAGGAAATGGAGGAAATTTTAAAAATAATTAAGAAAAGCGACTATGATGTCGTAGAACAACTGGGGCAAACCCCTTCAAAAATCTCTATGCTGGCCCTATTTCTCTACTCCGAGGCTCATGCCAAAGCCTTGATCAAATTCCTGAAGACGGCCCACGTGCCTCAAGAAACCTCCGCGGACCAGTTCCAGGAGTGTGTAGCCATCCTAACCGCCGATAATGGTCTTGGCTTCTCCGATGCCGATCTAACATCTAAGGGGAGAAAGCATAATGACGCGCTGCATGTCTCGGTGGAATGCAGAGGGACTACTCTTGCTCACGTTCTGGTTGATACCGGGTCGTATTTAAATGTCTTTCCAAAGAAAGCATTGGACAGATTGGACTGTGAAGGTTTGACCCTAAAGCCCAGCAATATCATTGTTAGAGCCTTTGACGGTTCTAAGAGGATGGTCCACGGGGAGGTGGACATCCCAATTAAAGTGGGAACGGAAATTTTCAACTCTACATTTTATGTGATGGACATCCGTCCTTCATATTCTTGCTTGTTGGGAAGACCCTAGATCCACAATGCTGGGGCCGTCACTTATTCTCTACACCAAATGCTCAAATACCCAGTCCAGGGGAAAATTATAACAGTTCATGGCGAGGAGTATATGATAAGCCATCTTAATTCTTTCCGCTATGTGGAGTTAGATGATGAATTCATAGAAACCCCTTTCCAACACTTTGAAGAGGTTTCTCCTAAAGTTGCGGAAACCAAGACAATGACTTTTGTACCCATCATTACCAAGCCTGTGTCCCAGATGTCATCCCTTAAAGATGTGAAGGTTGTGATCGAGGAAGGAGGAAGCACAATATGGGGTCAGCTACTAGATTTTCCTTTCAAGGCAGATAAGTTCGGCTTGGGTTTCACCGTTTCTGCTCAAAAGGTTGTGCGTCGCTCCCAGGATGGAGGGCCACCATTAAATATCACTCATCATGGAGTTCATGCTTTGGAAGATGGTGAAGATGAGAGCAACCTTGAATATTGGATTTTCTCGACTATTGAAGGAGGACTGAACAACTGGGAGGCGAAAGACTTCGTTCCCATTACTTTCATCAATCAGTAATTTATCTTTCGAACATTTTCTGTTGGTCTGTAATAATTCTTAAACAATTCGTACACTTTTTGCCTTATGCCTTACTCGAGGCATATAGGTCCATTTGTAAGGGCTTGATTTTTCATCTTCATATGCCATTTTAATGAATCATGGACGTTTTCATATATAAACTTTTGTGTTATTTGTCTTTTCTTTTTACATTTTATTTGTTTAAAGGTGGCTATCCCTTACACACACTCACACTCACAAAATGCAGGTACCCATCCACTCCGGATTCCATGGGTAACAATTCTGCTATGGCCTTCAGTGACTCTGAAGATCTGGTCAATCATGCTGAATACGAAGGTGGTGAAGACTGTGAAGTGCCTGGAGAGTTGGCTAGACTCCTACAACAGGAAGAAAGGGATATTCTGCCCCATGAAGAGCTGTTAGAGACTATCAACCTGGGTACTGTCGAAGACAGAAAAGAAGTTAGAGTGGGTGCCAAACTTGAGTCAAGTGCAAAGAGCGCTTAGTTCAACTGTTGAATGAATATGTTGAGATCTTCGCCTGGTCCTATGAAGACATGCCGGGACTCGATACAGATATTGTGGTTCACCGTCTCCCTACAAGAGAAGACTTTCCACCAATCAAACAGAAAGTCCATCGAATGAGGCTCGATATGTCTGAAAAGATCAAAGATGAAGTGATGAAGCAATTCAATGATGGGTTTCTTGTTGTTACTTCCTATCCACAATGGGTTTCTAACATTGTGCCCGTGCCTAAGAAGGACGGCAAAGTGAGAATATGCATGGATTACAGAGACTTAAACAGGGCCAGCCCTAAAGATGACTTTCCACTACCGCACATTGTCATCTTGGTTGACAACACAGCTTAGCACAAGGTATTTTCTTTCATGGATGGATTTTCAGGGTACAACCAGATCAAAATGGCCCCCGAAGACATGGAAAAGACTACTTTTGTTACGCAGTGGGGTACCTTCTGCTATAAAGTGATGCCATTTGGACTGAAGAATGCCGGGACAACATATCAACGCGCCATGGTAGCTTTGTTTCATGACATGATACATCATGAAATTTAAGTCTATGTAGACGGCATGATAGCCCGTTCACAAACAGAAGAAGAACACCTCGACCATCTGCAAAAGCTGTTTGTCAGGTTGAAGGAATACAAGCTCAGACTGAACCCTAACAAGTGCACTTTCGGAGTCAGGTCCGATAAACTCTTGGGTTTCATCGTCAGTAACAAAGGCATCGAGGTTGATCCTGCCAAAGTCAAAGCTATACGAGAAATGCCTGCCCCTCGTACTGAGAAGGAGGTCAGAGGTTTCTTGGGACGCCTAAACTACATTGCAAGGTTCATTTCTCACCTAACATCTACCTGTGAGCCAATCTTCAAGCTATTGAAGAAGGACCAGGTGGTTAAATGGAATGATGACTGTCAAGTTTCTTTCGATAAAATCAAGGAGTATTTTCTAAAACCTCTTATCCTGATGCCTCCCGTCGAAGGAAGACCGCTAATTATGTACCTGACAGTTTTGGATAATTCAATAGGGTGCGTACTGGGCCAACATGACGAGTCTGGCCGAAAAGAGCATGCCATTTATTACCTTAGCAAAAAGTTTACCGACTGTGAGACTCGCTACCCACTGCTCGAGAAAACTTGTTGCGGTTTGGTATGGGCTGCTCACCGGCTAAGGCAGTATATGTTGACACATACCACTCTGCTGATTTCTAAAATGGATCCGATCAAGTACATCTTCGAAAAGCCTGCTTTATCTGGAAGAATAGCTAGATGGAAAATGATCCTGACTGAGTATGATATACAGTACACGACCCAAAAATCTATAAAGGGGAGTGTGCTAGCTGATCATCTAGCCCATCAAGCTGTCGAAGATTACCAATCCATGAGGATCGACTTTCCCGACGAGGATATCATGACTTTGAGCAACATTGAAGAAAACAGACCGTATGATGGACTTGAACAAGGATCACGATGGACCCTGTACTTTGATGGTGCTTCAAATGCACTTGGCAACGGTATCAGCGCGGTACTTATCTCTCCAGAAGGTTTCCATACACCTTTCCTGCTAGACTCTGCTTCAGCTGTACCAACAACATGGTCGAGTATGAAGCTTGCATCTTTGGTCTCAAGGCTGCAATCGACATGGGAATCAAATCTTTGGTTGTGTTTGGGGACTCAGCTTTGATTATCAGTCAAATAAAAGGAGAGTGGGACACTAAACATCCTAATCCCATCCCATACAAAGAACATGTCCTGACATTGTTACCTCATTTCGAGCAGATTACCTTTGAACACTTCCCGCGAGAAGAAAATCAGCTAGCGGATGCTCTAGCTACAATGTCTTCCATGTTTAAACTTAACTGGGATAATGAGGCTCCCAAAATTACCATTGAGAGGATGGACGAACCTGCACATTGTCACGAGATTAATACCGAAGAAGTAGTGGACCAACCCTGGTTTCACGAAGTCAAAAGGTATCTCGAGACTCGAGAATACCCTGAAGGAGCTTCAGTCAACGACAAAAAGTTCTTGAGGAGATTTTCTGCCAAGTTTTTCCTGAGCAATGGTGTCCTATACAAGTGCAATCATGATTGTGTTCTGCTTCGTTGTGTGGGCAAGGTTGAAGCTGAGCAGATCATGGCTAAACTGCATAATGGTACATTTGGCACCCACTTGAGAGGACATATGATGGCTAAGAAGATTCTAAGGGCAGGCTATTACTGGTCTACCATGGAAGCTGACTGTCATCAACATTCTCGTACTTGTCACAAATGCCCAACTTTTTCACCATGATACAATTGGATTCAAAGAAAACTTCCAACATGAAAGTTATAGTCCTCCACAAAATCTACAACTTTGAGTCACAAAGTTTTCCCAAAAGATGCTTGGATCTCAAGTTATGATTTTGTGAACAAGGGTCCATGAAACGTTAACTTAGTGAAATTTTGTCCTAGTTTAGGCAGGATTTTGACCTATTTTCATGGCAATTTTTCACATAGTTCCAAGTGGAATCTCAAAATTCATTTCAAATATGTATTGTAGATCATGTTACAAGCTTTCCGAAATGTCCAGGAACTCTCCAAAATCATTTATGGTTAGGGAGAATCGAAGGTTTGAATTTGGCAAAAACTCACTTTGATCCATGGCATTTTCATGTTAACACAAGTTGCAAAATCTGTCCAACTTTGCTTGTACTTGAATACAGGTATCTAAACCCTTACACACTCAAAAATTGAATGCAAACTCATTGCTTTAAGGCATTATTCTGATCAATGGAAGTTTACACAAGGGTTTAATCTATTTTTGGCAAAAAGCTAACTATGCCATTTTGATAAAGGTGGCTTTATGTCAAGTTGTTTCCCTTGAGCCTTGAACCAAGCCTTTTGCAGCATACCAACTCCACAAACTCAGAGAAAAGTACAACAATCTTGTGCATGCTTGAAGATAGCCTGTACAGGCCTGTCTTGTATCACTTCACACTTTTACTTCAAAACCAAGTAAACTTGCAAAAGATCCATATCTTTGAAATCTGATAAGAACAAAGTTTGTGAGCATTTTGAAACAACTTTTGCATATTTCCTTGAGCTATAAGCATGAGCTATCAAACCCTCAAGCCTTCCAAAACACAAAAACACCTTCTTCTTGCAAAACAAGGCAGTTTCTGCATTTTTGTTTCCAAATCACAAACTACTCGTGCGTTTTTCCCCAAACCTCTTCCAATACATTCCATATAACCCACCTAAGCAATCCCAACCATTGGCCATTGACTGTAACTCCATTTACAAGCTTCATCATTTCTGATTTCAGCTTGTGCTGGTGTTGGCTCCTAAATTCGACACCCTTGTTTTTATTAATATAAACCATTAATCATGAGGGATGGTTTCGACCAGCTGATTCTGTCGAAATGCCCATCAGAAGATGGCAAGGTACTTAGAGAATTTCTTCTAAGTAAGAATCTTGTTGCCTTCGACGTCGAAGGTGCTTCTCGACAGAGGTATTCGATGCTCAGAGTGGAACGGTTTGAGATTCAAATGTTTGGAGGGAAAACGGTTCCCAGCGGTTACCAAGTGCAACGTGCCAAGATCAGGAGCGTCGAATGCTGTGAGCATGCCAAGTGGAGTCATCTCGAAGCAGCATAACTTCCCGACGGTTACTTGAGATGTGTTTAGTATAAATATTAGTTGTTCACGTAGTTTTTCGCGTGTGTTCACAATTATATACAAGTCACTCATTTAGATTCAAGTACCCAGTGTGAGCGAAAGAATTGTTGAGAATGTATGTGTGAAACACCATTTAAATTAATCAAAGTCATTTATTTTCCAGAACTTTATTGCCTTTCATTTACTTTTCCCAGTCGAAGCCTTCATTCAAAGCTTTCTTTTTATTCTATCAAGTTTTCTTCATGCAATTTACATAAAGTGTCTTTATTTTCTTGTCATTTAACCATCATTAAACTTAGTCAAAACCCCAAAAATCAACCATGTCTTAGGATCAATCTGATCGATCCTGCGAGTCACCAAATAAGTAACCTTTTGGAAGATCAGCGGTTGTTTACCAATTTCCACGGTAAACAAATTGGCACACCCGGTGGGACCTTGTGTTGATTTTGAAGGTTAACCGTATTTATACAGAATATCATCTTTTTCGAGAAGTATTGCATGTTATTGAGAAGTGGTAGAATATACACTAACAATACCAATACTGCCAGAAGAAGAGAAGCGATGGCGAATCCGCCAAACAATAGCGAAACCCCACAAACAAATGTGGGAACAACGGTTATCCCAACCGTAAGTGAAGCGGTAACCGCTGGTTCAACACCAGCAGTAACGGTCACACAAACGGGGCCATTACCTCCATTCACTGGCCCCAGAGTGCCTTTGGGAACTCCCCCACCAAGGGGAAATCCAGGAACTAGGCCTTATGTTCCCCCAGGATTTATGACAGGCGGTCCAAATCGAGAACCACTATATGGCATGCCAACTTCTGAATTGGCTAGCCTGACGAACGCTGCGTCCACTTTTTCAGACCCTTTAGTGAGTGCCTCTTCGCCACTCCAAGGTTCTGGAGTTGGTATGGCGAACAGAAATAGGACCCAACTCTTAGGAGGAACGTCCCAAGTAGCGCATGGCCTTACAAATGCCTCGACAGCAGTCTTGAGGCAACAAATGGATGAAAGCAATCACGATATGGTTCAAATGTTGGCACAAACTTTAAGTACGGTGTTGAACCCTCTGATACAAAATACCACCCAGTCGAATCAGCAGATGACAGCACAAATGACGCGTCTGGCTGATTTCTTTGGGGTACCCCAACCTATTCGACAGCCCCAAAGGGCGCAAATAAGGGGAAACCAAGGTATACTTCTAGAGGAAGAAACCACTATTAACCAAGTCCAGAAGCCTGTCGAAGAAAACCTTAGGGCACGATTGGAGCAACCCGGGGTCGAAGAACCTAGGGTCATAGCCCCGGAGGTAAGGACAGTCAACAGAAACCAAAATGCTGACGAAGTAGTTCAGCACATCCAATACCAGAATATGGGTTTGGAAAATAACCTGGCAGCCATGATCGAAAGAATCATGACGCAAAATGGGATGAATATGGGCTTTCGTAGGCCCAACTTCACATCCCCACTATCAGAATATGTGTTACAAACAGACTTACCTCCTAGATGTAAAGTCCCTAAGTTCACTAAATTTTCATGGGACACGACAGAATCTACTGTCGAACATGTGGCGAGATACTTGATCGAAGCAGGAGATATTTCAAACAACGAAAACCTGAGGATTAAGTATTTCCCAAGTTCTTTAACAAAGAACGCGTTTACTTGGTTCACAATTCTCCCCCCCAATTCGATCCATCATTGGACCCAGTTGGAGAGATTGTTCCATGAGCAATTCTACATGGGACAGACCAAGATAAGCCTGAAAGAATTGGCCAGTGTAAAGAGACGTTTCACTAAACCTATAGACTAATATCTAAATAGGTTTAGGTTGCTCAAAGCAAGATGCTTTACGCAAGTTCCAGAACATGAGTTAGTCGAAATAGCCGCAGGGGGCTTAGATTATTCCATTAGGAAGAAATTAGACACTCAATACCTGAGAGACATGGCCCAATTGGCCGATAGAGTTCGACAGGTAGAACGCCTTAAGGCTGAAAAAGCCAAGGCGACAAAAACTCATAAAAGAGAGAGGATAGCATATGTCGAGATGGACGATGAAGATCCAGAAACCTTCGATGAAATTATAACCGTCGAAGAAAGCGAGGTCGATTTAGAGGAACTAAAACAAGGGCCACCATACTCTTGCAAACTGTTAGTCCCCTCAAGTGGAAAAAATTCCGTTGGTCCGGAAAGGACCAACGATAGGTTCCCCAAAAAGACTTACAGTTTTGATATTACAAAATGTGATGAAATCTTTGACTTACTTGTAAAAGATGGCCAAATGATAGTACCCCCAGGGGTAAAAGTGCCTCCTCTTGATCAAAGAAAGAAAAGAGGCTTTTGTAAATATCATAATTTTCTGGGCCATAAAACATCTCAATGTTTTCTTTTCAGGAATCTCGTGCGAGACGCTATCGAATAAGGGAGGCTGAAATTTGCTGACAAGACCCCCATGACTGTGGACTCTAACCCTTTGCAGGCTGAAGCCCATTATGCTGAACCTTCAGAGGTGAACGTGATCGAGGCATCCAGAAGCCAATCGAAGAGACCAGGAATAACTATGGTCGAAGTCACCAAGGATCATGTCAACATGCCAATCTTTGGCAGTTTTTCTGGGAATTTATCTAGAAAAACAATTGAAGCGGTCCAAAAGGTGGTCGAAAGCCCAAAGCTGGAGACAGTTGGAGCCCAAAAATCTGGAACAAAACCCAGTTCTTACTTGGCTGCAGTTCAAGGCCAGACAGAGGACTTGGAGATTCAGATGAAGCAGTTGACTCTTGCCACCAAAGACACCATGAATGTCAACATGGTCGAAGTCTCTGAACCAAAAGCATCAGAGGAGGCCATTAGGCAAGAACAAGCCAACAAAACTGCTTTCCCTCGGGAAAATGAAAATCTGGCAGATTTCCTGCAAAGATGCCAGAAGAAGAAGTCAGAAGTGATGCTGTGTCCTCAATGCAGCTCGATTTTCGACAAAAAAGCTGCTGAATATATCCAAGGTGTAAGAGCAGCAAACAGAAAAAGGGAAAGTGTTGATACTCGACATGATCCCAGAAGAACCTACCAAAAGGGTTCAAATCAAGAAAAGAGGCCACTGACTTTCAGGCCTCCAACCAATGTGCCAGTTGATACATGGTACAAAACATCAGGTTGAAAGAGGCCAAGCGAGGAAAGATGGCACTCCTTCGAAGTGCCAAGAGGTTCATCTTTTACACATAAGAAAGAACCTCAGGTTGCTACCCCTAAAGTGACCCAGGTATCAAGCAACTACAAGGGAAAGAATCCCATGTCCCGATCTCAATGAAGAAGATACCAGAGGCGGCGAAAGGCTGAGAGGGAAGCTGCTAATGAACCAAAGGCAGAATCAAGTTCAAATGTCCCTCAGAGAAATCAGAGGAAGCCTCTGGAAAGATAATCAGTGACCAATAGGCTAGTCTGGCCTAACCAGGGTGAAGTTGATAACGAAGATGGCTCTGAGTCTGATGACACCTTAGATATCATGGTGAACATAGTCTCAGTTTTGCCAAGAGAGTTCAACCGCCAGGTGGAGGTCGAAGCAAGCGATTGGGAAGTTGAACAAGAAATGGCCAAGCATAGGCCAGTATGCTACTTCGTCATGGATAATGGCGCTACTGAAGAGCAGAATGGGTTCTTCGAACCTCCTACAGAGGTGATGAAAAATCACCTCAAGCCTTTATTTATAAGGGCTAAACTCGAAGAAACCACAGTAAATAAGATCTTGGTGGACTGTGGGGCAACCATCAACATCATCCCTCACTTTATGCTGAGAAAAATAGGCAAGAGCGATGAAAACATCAAGCCTCACAACATGGTCCTGTCGAATTATGAAGGCGGCATAGGGACCACTATGGGTGTGATCCAACTGGACATCAAGGTGGGATCCATCCTTCGACCAACTATGTTTATGGTCATATCGACCAAACCTAACTATAATCTTTTGTTGGGCCGAGAATGGATACATGGTGTTGGAGCTGTACCATCATCAATGCACCAAAGGTTGATACTATGGCGTCCTGATGGAATGGTCGAAAACATAGAAGCGGATCAAAGCTATTACTTGGGCGAAGTAAATCACCTAGGGATGGCAGACTTCGACAAAAATCTGGCTCACATTGGGCCATGCCCAGCACCTGACTTCGATTTGGCGCCAGCGCCAAATGCTTTTTGTTCCTTATACCTGCACCCTGAGCATGGTTTTAAATGGGACAGAGAAGACTTGTCCCACATTGATTTTAGTGGGCTAACTGATATCCAGCCAACTGGTTGGGGAAGTGAATTCAGTGACAATGACTGAGTCACAATCACTGCAGCGAGTTTCGGCTTATGTAGCCGAAACAAGGATGATAACGGCTCTCGAAGCCGAAGTAAAATATATGGCCACGCAGGCCAATGATCAAGAGTTACCTTCTGCAGGTCCTGGAAAGGATTTCGACCCAGAACCTCTTGATATCATGCCAGAAGGAATGCAGGAACAAAGGCTCGACGCCATCTACGACGATGAGCCTTTGGGATTCGAAAAGGACCCCTTAGCGAATAACATCAAAATGCTGGCGCAGGATCCTTTAGAAGAAATCAACTTGGGCGAAGGGTTAGAGAAAAAGCCAACTTACATTAGCGCAAAAATAGACCCAGAACTCAGGTTGGAAGTAATCCATTTGTTAAAGGAGTTCAAGGACTGTTTTGCATGGGATTACGATGAGATGCCTGGTCTCGACAGAGGATTGGTCGAACTTCAGTTGCCAATCAAACCTGGGAAGAAGCCAATCAAGCAAAGTCCAAGACGCTTCGCTCCAGAAATACTGTCGAAGATCAAAACGGAAGTTGAAAGACTGCTGAAATGCAAATTCATACGAGCTACGAGGTATGTCGAATGGATTGCAAACATTGTGCCAGTGATTAAGAAAAATGGTACATTGAGGGTGTGCATAGATTTCAGAGATTTGAATGCTGCTACACCCAAAGATGAATATCCTATGCCTGTGGCAGAAATGATAGTCGATTTTGCCGCTGGCTATGAGTACCTGAGTATGCTCGATGGTTATTCAGGATATAATCAAATATTCATTGCTGAAGAAGATGTGTCGAAAACAGCTTTTCGATGCCCCGGGGCTTTAGGCACTTACGAATGGGTAGTGATGCCTTTTGGCCTAAAGAACGCTGGGGCAACATATCAGCGAGCGATGAACTCTATCTTCCATGATTTTATTAACACTTTTATGCAAGTATATATTGATGATATTGTTGTAAAATCTGTTTCCAGGAAGAACCATATAGACCACCTTCGACAATCATTAGAAAGAATGAGAGAACATGGTCTGAAAATGAACCCTTTGAAGTGTGCATTCTGTGTAAAAGCTGGAGATTTCTTGGGCTTCATCGTCCACAAGAAAGGAATCGAAATCAACCAGAACAAGACGAAGGCAATTCTGGAAGCGAAAGCGCCAGGGAACAAAAAGGAACTGCAATCTCTGTTGGGCAAGATAAATTTCTTAAGGAGATTCATATCTAACCTAAGTGGAAAAGCTCAAGCCTTCTCACCCTTACTTCGATTGAATCAGGAAAGATTCGAATAGGGGCAAGAGCAACAAGAAGCCTTCGACAAAATCAAAGGGTATCTCACAAAGCCACCTATTTTGGTGCCTCCTTGCAGCAACAGGAGTATGAGATTGTACATAGCTGCATCCGACAAAACTTTGGGAAGCATGTTAGCCCAAGAAGATGAAAATGGAGTCGAAAGACCCATTTACTATCTTAGTAGAGTTTTGAACGATGCAGAAACTAGATATAGCAAAGTTGAAAAATTATGTCTATGTCTTTATTTCTCTCGTACAAAGCTCAAACAATATATAAAACCAGTTGATGTGTATGTTTCGTCTCATTTTGATGTTTTCAAGTACATGTTGTCGAAACCCATCCTGCACAGCCGAATTGGCAAGTGGGCGCTAGCGTTAACTGATTACTCCTTGACCTTTATGCCTCTTAAGGCAGTGAAAGGACAAGTGGTGGCAGACTTTATAGTCGACCACTCAATTCAGGTTGAGAATATAAATTATGTGGAGATAGAGCCTTGGAAATTCTACTTCGATGGTTCCAGCCATAAAGATGGAACAGGAGTAGGGGTCTTGATTATTTCTCCAGAAAAAATTCCAACAACATTCAAGTACAAGATATCAGGTACTTGTTCGAACAATGAGGCTGAGTACGAAGCTCTAATTACTGGCCTTGAGATATTGTTGGAATTGGGGGCAACTCGAGTCGAAATAATGGGAGACTCAGATTTAGTCATTAAGCAAGTCACAAAAGAATATAAGTGCATAAGAGAAAATCTTATTATGTACTTTGTGATAGCAAATCGTTTATTGAAAAAATTTGAAATGGTCAACATTTGACACATACCCAGATTGGAAAATCAAATAGCCAACGATTTGGCACAAATTGCATCTGGGTACAAAATTTTAAAAACAAGATTACAAAGAGCAATCGAAGTTCGAGAAAAAATAAAAGCAACTAGTCTGTCACCAACAGATTTGAAATCGACAAGACTAGGGTATGCTGATCAAAGGAACTTTGAAATTTCGTGCATAGACAATTTGTCAGAGCAAGATTGGAGGAAACCCATTGTGGATTATCTACAAAATCTAGCAGCTTCGACAGAACGAAAAATAAAATATAGGGCGTTGAGTTATGTACTCATGGGTAATGAGTTATTTAAAAAGACGCCTGAAGGGGTATTGCTAAAGTGCTTAAGTGAAACTGAAGCATACATAGCCCTTTCGAATATGCACGCTGGAGCATGTGGGGCTCACCAAGTAGGCCATAAGATGAAATGGTTGTTGTTTCGACAAGGACTATACTGGCCCACCATCTTGAAAGATTGTGTCGAGTTCGCGAAAGGTTGCCAAGAATGTCAAGTCCATACAGGCATCCAAGATGTACCAGCAAGCGAACTTCACTCAATAGTGAAACCATGGCCCTTTAGAGGATGGGCGTTGGACCTTATTGGAGAGATTCGACCAGCATCATCAAAGAGCCAGAAGTATATATTGGTAGGCATTGATTATTTCACTAAGTGGATCGAAGTTATTCCTTTAGTCAATGTAGACCAAGAAAATGTCATTGAATTTATTCAAAAGAACATTATCTTTAGATTTGGAATCCCTGAAACTATAACGACTAATCAAGGATCAGTTTTCACCGGTCGAAAGATGCAGGAATTCGCTCAAGAAACAGGCTTTAGACTCCTAACATCAACGCCTTATTATGCACAGACAAACGGTCAAGTTGAAGCAGCGAATAAAATAGTGATAGGCTTGATAAAAAAGCATGTAGGGAAGAAGCCAAGAAATTGGCATAAGACGTTAGACCAGATCTTGTGGGCCTGTCGAACATCCCCAAAAGAAGCCATAGGTACAACACCGTATCGGCTAACTTTTGGTCATGACGCAGTGTTTCCAGCGGAAATTTGTCTTCAATCTGCAAGGGTTCAGAGACATCATGATATCCCCTTTGAGGTTTATTGGGATATGATGTTAGACGAACTAGTAGATTTAGACGAAGAGAGACTACGCGCTCTCGACCTACTAAGGATTCAGAAGAAAAGAGTAGAAGACTCTTACAATAAAAAAGTAAAACCTAAGGCATTTTCGCCTGGAGAATTAGTTTGGAAGGTGATTCTCCCCATGGATCGAAGGGATCGAAGCATGGGAAAATGGTCACCCAAATGGGAAGGACCATTCAGAATTATCCAAACTTTTTCTGGTGGAGCTTATGAAGTCGAAGAGTTAGGTGAAGATAAAAGACTCTTGAGAGTAAACGGCAAATATTTGAAAAAGTATAAACCTATGCTCCAAGAGATCAAAATAAATAGCAAGTAATGACCAAATTAACCATAAATAGCCAAAATGGAAAATTTTATAAGAATTAGCCAAAATGGTTACATTGTCAAATAAATATTACAATACATGGTTAATAAATGGCTGAGTAAATTAGAAGGGGATAGAATCTCTAAGTCGAAGGTACTTGGCCTGCTGCAACTCCAGCCTTTTGTTGCACAAGGCATTCGCCTGGGAAAGCTTGGCAATCTGGTCATCGAAGGCTTGGGCTTTCTCAGCAAACTCTAGGCCTCGTGTAACTTCAGCTTGGCTCTCTGTGTCTGAAACAGTCGAGAGAAGCTCCTCCTTACGCTTGATATTAGCATTTATCTTGGCCTCCAGCTCTTCGATTTGCGCCTTTATAGAGGCATTGTCTCGATCTATAGCGTCAATTTCTTCTTGCTTTGATGCCTTCTTCTTCGACAACTCTGCAATTCGAGAAGTCGTCTCAGCTACCTCAGTCCAGGAAGAAGAACTCTTGCCATGAAGCGCTTCGAGCTGGCTGTTGAAGCCCCTCTGACGTCGATAGTCTGCAGAGACTTGGTCAATAATGGAGTATAACTCTAAGATAAAGCTCGAAACCTCTGGAGTCACAGCAAGAAAGTCGACTGCATTCAAAACAGCTCCCAAACAAGACGGGGCAGTAGGATCCCCCTCTAAAGCCTTCATCAGATCTTTCTTGAATAACTGAGCCTTGACCTTCATCAAAGCCTCATCAAGAGGAGAAGTCGAAGTGGACTTCCCCGATGCAGTAGAAGCATCATGACTAAGGTCAGATGAACTTCCCCTACTCTCGATAATGGCATTCAGATAGCCAATGGGATCAGTTTGCTTCAAGAGTGCCAAGTCTTCTTTAGACTTAGGCTTTGTCGAGGTGGTAACCCTTACAGCAGCGTTGGCTTGGGGTTGAAGTTGTTGAGTAGCGTTTGCATCGACATGACTCTCTTCGACATGTAGTTCTGTAGTGTCAGCATCAGCGTGATCCCCTTTGTCATGTTGTTCCTCTGACAGATCGACCACTTGAATTTCCTTTGGTTGTTGTTTCTCTGCTTCGGCAATGGCTTCATCGTTCGCCAATTCCTCCTCTTGTTGCCTACTGTGTTCAGCAGAGTCTAATGTCTCTGAAGTCTTTTGTGCTAAACTTTCGGTGGTCTCCTGAAAATAGAAGAGAAAGAATCTTCTGGTTTAGAAAGAGACATAATCGAATGAGAGCATCGACACCTGAGTTAAAAATGGTCAGAGAAACTACCTGCAGAGGAATTTCAGCCCCAGGGCTGGAATTATCACTTTCGACGGGTTTATTGAGCAAAAAATTTAGATCCTCCTCCGTGGGCTCTTCTATAATCACTGGAGGTAGCCTGGGTCTTCTCCCTGCAACCTTTATTCTGATCATGGGTCGAGACTCAGGAGAAGGAGCATCTTTCTTCAATTTTCTCCGTTTAAGAGGAGCGGGGGGAGATTCGTCCTCGTCGTCACTCCCTGATTCGACCGTTAGTGTAGGTCGTTTCTTGGGTGAAGGTGCCTGAAAGCCAATTGGAGTTCGATTTAGAACGCCACATTGAAAATCAGGATGTTAAAACCAGAAGGAAATAATAAAAGTTTGGTTACCGGTGCTGAAGGTTTTGTCGAGGGACCTCCTCCCTGATGGCTTTCTGTGGCTTTTGTCGGTGCTGAAGGTTTTGTCGAGGGACCTCCTCCCTGATGGCCTTCTGCGGCTTTCTTTGCTGCAGGCTTTCGAACAACTGAAAGAAGATGCGTTCACAAGTTATAATTAACAAGTTACAAGTCGAAATGGAAAGACAAAAGTAATTTGGAGAGTGAACGTACATTTCTTTATTTTGTCAAGGACTAGAACGAAAGACTTCTGAAGTTCGTCCACAAAATCTTTTTCGTCAAAGAACTCTTTAGCATAATAACTCTTCCACCAGTCTTCGAAAGATGGTGAACAGAGGAAGTTAAGTTGATAGTCGAACAGTGAAAGTACTGTTCGACCAGCATACCTGCCAATATGCTTGGTGGCAGCATCCTCAGTATAATCATTGCAAAAATATAACATGGATTTCTCCCTAGGAAAAATAGGAGAAGGAAGTGATTGAATGATACCAAACTGTCGAGAGACCAAGTTTGGCTGGTAAGCGATCAAGCTCAGGTGATTCTTGGAGCTCTTAAAGCACAGTGGCATTATTCTGGGTGTGAGAAATGCTTCCCACATTATTGTGTGTTCTTCGACATGAGGGTCACCTGACGACTTGGGATGGGGCCTGGTGAACCATTATGGACCAACCTTTCGACGAGCGAAAGGAGCCATGGTCGAAGTGAATTCTTTTCTTCTTGCAAACATCAAGACGAAGTTTGCAAAAGTCTGTTGAAGTTCCAGCCCATCTTCAGTCGGGGTCAGTAAAGCCAATCTCGTGCCTTCGATACGCCTTTTTGCTATCTCAGGAGCTTGCTCATTTATCTGAGTTTTCTGAGGTAAGAAAGACTCGAAAGTGGCATTTAGCCATAGCTGAAGTAGCCAAAAGGGTCCTGCAAGCAACAAACTGGCTCTATTTTCGATGACCTTTAACAGAGTCGCTCCACTGCTGATCGACTCATACAGATTCGCCAGGATTAATTCTGCCAAACAAATGTTTTGGCCATGGTGAAGCTGGGTAGCAAGGGTGACCATTTTCTTCGTCACCTGAAGAGACTTTGTGCAGAACACAAAGCGTGACAGCCAAAGGGCTAGAAACGCAATGTGCTCCACATCCGTCACATTGGTTGTCGACCTATCATGGTAGTGGTTGATATAGGTGGTATAGGTGGGTTTCGTAGCTGAAAACCTAATTTGATCTTCCGACATTTCCTCTGGGTCGAAATAATCCCCAGTTGGTCGAAGACTGGTGATGGCAGCAACGTCGAAAAGCATGGGTGTTAGCATTCCACAAGGAAGGTGGAAAGTGAAATGAGTATAATCCCAGAAAAGCAAAGAGGCTATCAGCATCTCAGGGGAGTAGTTGAGACCAGTCTTCGACAGCATGACTAGGTCGTATATCCCCAGGTTCTTCCAGATCGAAGCCTGGCTTTTTTCCATCTTCTCTAGCCAAGCACTGTAGTCTGGTGTAAGACTAGGGCTAGACCTAAAAGCCCTAACACCTCTATTGAAGAAACGAAGATCTATTTTTTCCTTAGCAGGATCTTCATTGTCATCTGCAGCTTTTTTAGAGCACCCAACAGGTTTGAGCGCCTCAAGCACCGGGAAGAAGTTATTGATCTTCGTGGATTCATCAATGCATGGGGATAACGGGCCAGACATGGCGAAAATCTGGTTGGAGTATCCAACCGGAATCAGTAGTTGATGTGAATAAGCTTCACGCTCAACAGTTTCCAGGGGTTCAGGAACTCTTCGCAGGCCTGTAGGGGTAACTATTGGAACAGTTGAGAAGATTTTTGGTTTAGCAGTTCTAGAAGGAATGTTGGAACTGGGAGCATTAGAGGAACCTGAAGCCATTTTTGGGTTAAGATTGAAGGTGAGTGAAGAACAAAGTGTTTGTAGTTTTGCAGAAGTTTTTGTGTTCAACAAGAAGGTCTGGATGCAGAATGGCGTGAAAAAGTCCCACATAGGGGTACTAAGCGCTATTTATAGTGGTTGGGAAATCACAAAATTCGAGGCCATTTAATGTTCCAGAAGATAGTGGGACACGTGGCGCTCCTTTGCTGACATAGCCGTTCTGCAGAAACGAAACGGTGCAGCGTGCGCCCTCGTTTTTGGGAAATTGTCATGATGACAATCTGTGAAAAGACATTGGGCACGCTAAACGCCTTACTGAGGTGACGTCTTAGGTACAGATGGAATGATGGCTTTTTCTTGGGATTGTCAGTTGGTTGGTAGAAGACAAAAAGCGCACAGATTAATCTGTGGCTAAGAATGAAGGACAGGTGTCGAGTAGAATCTCAAAGAATTCCTTTTTCTTTTCAGCGTCGAAATAAGGCATTCTTGGGGGGCAATTTGTTGGCTCCTAAATTCGACACCCTTGTTTTTATTAATATAAACCATTAATCATGAGGGATGGTTTCGACCAGCTGATTCTGTCGAAATGCCCATCAGAAGATGGCAAGGTACTTAGAGAATTTCTTCTAAGTAAGAATCTTGTTGCCTTCGACGTCGAAGGTGCTTCTCGACAGAGGTATTCGATGCTCAGAGTGGAACGGTTTGAGATTCAAATGTTTGGAGGGAAAACGGTTCCCAGCGGTTACCAAGTGCAACGTGCCAAGATCAGGAGCGTCGAATGCTGTGAGCATGCCAAGTGGAGTCATCTCGAAGCAGCGTAACTGCCCGACGGTTACTTGAGATGTGTTTAGTATAAATATTAGTTGTTCACGTAGTTTTTCGCGTGTGTTCACAATTATATACAAGTCACTCATTTAGATTCAAGTACCCAGTGTGAGCGAAAGAATTGTTGAGAATGTATGTGTGAAACACCATTTAAATTAATCAAAGTCATTTATTTTCCAGAACTTTATTGCCTTTCATTTACTTTTCCCAGTCGAAGCCTTCATTCAAAGCTTTCTTTTTATTCTATCAAGTTTTCTTCATGCAATTTACATAAAGTGTCTTTATTTTCTTGTCATTTAACCATCATTAAACTTAGTCAAAACCCCAAAAATCAACCATGTCTTAGGATCAATCTGATCGATCCTGCGAGTCACCAAATAAGTAACCTTTTGGAAGATCAGCGGTTGTTTACCAATTTCCACGGTAAACAGCAGGTTGACTTCTACAGGCTTATTCAAGCAAGCTCAAAGCAAACAAAGCATTGGGGAAGGTCAGAGGAAGTTCAGGCAAGCTCACAAACATCTCAGGCCTCATTGAAAACCACCACATTGCCATACTCGAGTTCAACTGAAGCAGGTATTGTTCAAACTTCTATCTCTCTATTTAGGAAACATTAGGCTTAGGTTTGTGAATAAAAAATGTAGTACTCATTGCCCTTAAGTTGTACATATTCATAGATTTCATTTAAGTTAAGTGTGCTGAGAGAATTTGATTGATGAACTTTCTGAAAAAGTTAGGTTAGAAATTAGGGCCAGAGAAATTATCTCTGGTCTTTGAGAGTTAAATTAAGTTCTTTATATGGTTGGAATCGTGTGATTATGCTCTACAACTTTCATGTTACAAATTTTTGTTTAAGCATTGAAACAGGAGATACGAAGTTGAACTCAGAACACGCGTTTTTGTTTGAACGAAGGTTGAAGATGAAGTAGCTGGGCTGGGCCTGGCTATTCCTTGCTTTTAACACCCCCTGACCTACTTCTCACACCCCCTTGGCCCATTGTTTTATATTTTTATATTTTTCTATTTTTTATTTATTTCTGACTTTATTTTATTTTTTCTAAACTTAAAAAACTACCAAAAATATTTTCATGAATTTTCATATTTTATTTTATTATTTTTTATTATTTTTTAGACATAGAAATAATTATTAAATAGTATATACTTTTATTTTTTTTAATAAAAAACTTGAAAATAACACATAAAAATATTATATTTTTATTTTTATTATTTATATATTTAAATAATATTTTTTCTAACATATTTTTATTTTTTGACATTTATATATATTTTTATTTTATTATACATAAACAAATATTATAATATATGCATATTCTTAAACCAAAAATTAGGGTTTTTTCCCTTAACAAAAATAACCTTTTATTTTCTTTTTTTTTTAATACATTAAATATTATATTTTTACATACATAAAAATAATACAAAAAAACATCTTTTTGCATATTTATAATATTTTGCATATTTATATTTAATTGCTTATTTAAATGTTGCTTATTTATCATTTGAACAAAGAAATTCAATTTGGTTGTAATAACTTAGGGTTTTATATTCTTGCAAAATAATCCCCTATTCAAAATTGTATCCCCCTCCCCATATCAATGTTGTAATAGCCTAGATTACTTTTACGCATTTATAGCTTTCAAATATGCCATGATAGAGATTAGGGTTTGTATGCAATATCCAAAATCAAAACAAATAGTTAGACCTAATACAAGACATAAAAATGCATGAAAATAACAACACAATGCACACAAGCACCCCTAGGGTTTCATCCACTTGTTGCCTTTAAAATGGCCATGGTATGCATGTTGAGTATTTTGGCAAAACAAAAACAAAACAAAAGATCATAGTCCCTCGATGACGCTATCTTGGTTGCCTATACAAAATGATCTAGTCCCTCAAAAATTTGCTAAGATACTTAGCACAATTGTTAGCATGGTCGATACGATGACCCGCGTCTGTCCCGTTAAACATCCAAACACAAGTTTGTTTACCAAATACAATGGTAAAACAACAATGTGAAAGGGTTGAAAATGTGTAGGTAAGATCTTTGAGTAGATAGGGTAGATGCTCCTAGTTACTTGATCAAAACTTGCAAACATCCTTGTTATTTTCAAAAAAACACATCACCACACAATTTCAAAACATTTTCCAAACAAACTTTCAAACATTGAAACATCTTTTCAAAATACAAACACCTTTGTATATATTCAAACAAGAATCATTACAAAGGTTGCCACAACGATGGCCTCTTTTCAAAACATTTTCAAAACCACACACAAAGCACCATTTCAAACAATTGAAAAGCAAAAGCAAGTGATCTAAACAAGTAACTAAGAGCCCATGGATAACCATGGATGAAAAGGGTGCTTGCACCTTCCCTTTTTATAATCTACCCCCCGAACCCAAGAAAACATCTCAAAGGTCTTTCCTGTGCTTTTTGACCTTTCCTTTGGATAAAATAAAAAGTCGGTGGCGACTCTTGCTAAACCGAAACATTTGCGAACACAAACGCAAAACCTCAAGTCAGTTCTCCCACCGTATCACATTCATCATATGCATAAACAGGTCTTCACACCAAGTTTCCTCATCTCTCTGTTGTTTATTTCAGCAAGATGGATATTGAACAAACGGTCAAAGACTTGCAAGCTCAGAATTCACAATTCTAACAGCTACTCCTGACCTTGGCCAAGGGGCAGAAGGAGCTCAAGACTTTGCTAGAGAAAGAAAAAGAGAAAAAGAAGAAGAAGAGAGTTGGTGTGGCTACCATGGGCAGAAGATTTGAAGGTCAAGCCAGAAGGGTCCTAGATTTTCCATCAACCTCTGAGGAAGGGGAGAGGAAAGGTAAAGAGACTACAGTGCCTTCAGATTCTGAAGCTGAAGAAGAGGAAGAAGAGGATTACTCTGAATAACAATACCCTCCTGCAGATGACAAATACAAAAATATGGAAGAGCGTCTAGCTGCTATGGAGATACAGAGAGTGCCTGGGCTGGACTTTGAAGAGTTAGGGTTGGTGTCTGGAATATGAAACCCTCCAAAGTTTAAAGTGCCACTATTTGCCAAATACGATGGAGTGTCTTGTCCCAAGATGTACCTACAATCTTATGTCAGGAAAATCCAACCATATTCTTCTGACAAAGACCTGTGGGTCCACTTTTTCCAAGACAGTTTTTCGGGGACGTAGTTGGATTGGTTCTACCAGTTGGAGAGGTCTGATATGCATAATTGGGAAGAATTGGAAGCCGCCTTCTATAAACAGTATCAATACAATGCAGACTTAGCACCAACCCGTACTCAATTACAGAGTATGGGAATGGTCTCAAATGAAGGTTTCTAAGAGTATGCCCAGAAGTGGAGAGATTTTGCAGGAAGAGTACAACCACCTCTATCTGAGAGGGAGCTAGTAGACATGTTCTTGGGAACTCTGTCAGGGCCTTTCTTTAATCATCTTATTGGAAGCTCCTCTGCGGGGTTCACTGAGTTGATTCTAACTGGTGAGAGAGTTGAAGTCGACATAAAAAGCGGGAAAATTCAAAAAGATGCATCTGCTTCCGCTGCCATCAAAAAGAATTTTCCGGCAAAGAAGGAAGTATAAATTGTATACTCCCAAAGAGGTCAAGGAAGAGTTGAGCGCCGGCCAACGGTAGGGGCCGTAATGATTCAGAAGTCTGCAGCTGATCAGCCCAGAAACAATCAACCCAGAACCAACCAAACAAGGGTGGAAAGGCTTGTACGGCAATTCACCCGGATAAACATGACTCCTTCTCAGGTTCTACCCCATCTCTTGAAGTTAAACCTTGCAAGTCTGAAAGAGTCCCCGAAGAACCCGAATACTGCTTCTCTGTACTATAATTCGAGCGCCAAGTGTGCTTATCATTCAGAGAGCCCGGGTAACGACACCAACAATTGTTGGGCCCTCAAGAATAATATTCAAGATTTGATAGACGCTAAAGAAGTTGAATTCGATGCCCCTGAAAATCCAAATGTAATCTCTGCTCCAATGCCAAAGCATGGCCACAATGCGAAGAAGATTATTGCATCTGTTCATCCTTACCAACCAACTGTCCATTGTTGAAGTTAGGCATCTGTGATACGGTGGGAGAACTGACTGTGGTTTTGCGTTCGTATTCGCACTTGTGCGGTTGAGCAAGAGTCGCCACCGACTTTTTATTTTATCCTAAAGGAAAGGTTAAAAAAGCACAGCAAAAACCTTTTGAGATATTTCGTGGGTCCGGGGGGTAGATTATGAAAAGGGAAGGTATTAGCACCCTTTTCATCCATGGTTATCCATGGGCTCTTAGTTACTTGGTTTTTAGATCACTTGCCTTGATTTTTGATTGCTTGAAAATGGTGTATGTGTGAGTGTTTTTTGAAAATGTTTTGGAAGAAGATTCCTTGTCCTAGGCTAACCTTGTAACAATTCTTTACTCGAATATTTTACAAAGGCGTGTATCTTTTCGAAAAGATGTTTCAAAATGTTTTGAGAGTTTGTTTTGAAAGTGTTGTGGATTGTGGTTTTTGAAAAGAAGGCAAGTGTTTTTGCAAGTTGATCTCAAGTAACTAAGAGTTTTGTCTACCTTATTGTACTCAAAGGTTTTTGTTATGTTTTAACCCTTTTTAACAATTTTGTTCCACCATTGAATTTGGTGGACAATCTTGCGTTTAGGAAGTTTGTTCGGGATGGGCGCGGGTCATCGTATGGACCATGAATGCAATGGTGCCAAGTGTCTTCGGCAATTTGTTTTGAAGGGACTATGATCATTCCTTTTAGGCAACATTCGACAGCGTCATCGAGGGACTTATGATCATTTGAATTTGTTTTGCCAAAGATACTCGACGTGCAAGCATGGCCCATTTTGGAAGGCAACATGTGGGATTACCCTAGAGGGTGCAAGTGTGATTGTGTATTGATTTCATGTATTTGTCTTGTATTAGGTTATCTAGCGTTTTATTTTATGTACATGCAAACCCTAGGTCTAACCATGGTATAATTGAAAGCGGTAAATTGCGAAAATGTAAAGTCTACGCTATTACAAAATAAGTATCCGGGAGTGGGGGTACAAATTTATGAATGGGGATGAGACTTATAGTATCCAATAAGTTACAACCAAATCGAATTTGCGATCAAATGTAAATAATGTATATCAATGTATAAGATAAACAAATGTGTATAGGGGCAATGTGATTGTATTTGTAAGTGTAATTATTTACAGGTGCGACAATGTGAAATTAGTGTGTATTAAGTATTGTTAAGTATTTGTTTTGACCTAAAGAAAAAATTAAATATCTATTTAATTTAATTAATAATCTTGTATTTTCTTAATATGTATAAAAAGAAATGTTTTAATCAAATGCTTTAAATTCTAATTAAGTTATGTATAAAAATGTATCTTTGTTTATTATATACAAAAGGTATGTTTTAAATAAACATCAAGAATTGAATTAGAAAAAAATGTTTTTTATTTGTTATGTACAAAGGATATTTAAATAAAATGTTTTAAATTAATTAAACTATGCATATAAAAAAAGTGTCTTTATAATTTGTTTATACAAAGAAAGTTTAAATTAGATATTTTAAATAAAATGTGTTTTTATGTATTAGTATTAATGTAATATTGTAAAGAATATATTAAGTTAGAAAAAAAAAATATTGTTTATATAAAAAAAGAAAAAGTTAGTGTTAATAAAATACTTGTTAAAAAAAGGTTAAATTAGTTAATTAATAAGAGTGATGTTTGTTTTATATAAAAGAGGTAAGCATTTTTAATGGGCTTTAGGCATGCAGAAACGGGCAAGGCCCACGTTTGGGCTCAAGACGTTTTAGGGTTTCGCTTGTGTTTTCATTTGGGAACATGTTTTAGGGTTAGCAGCGAGCAGAAGCACCGTTCATGGAGGTTTCGTTTATCTTCGTCTTCCTCGTTTGCTTCTGAGCCTTCCTGCCTCGGCCACCGGTTCTCCACCTTCCTCCTCCCTTCAACCGGACGCTAGGGACAACGGATATACGGTATAAACGCTTTCTTATTCGCTTTGGTTTTGCATGCATTGATTTGTTCATTTTTTGATCCTGATTTCCTCGTTTGTTAATGGTTGTTGGAGGTTTTGAAAAAAAGAAAGAAGGAAAGGGTTACCTTTGAAGATGGAGGAGGGAGATGAGGGGAAAGCTAGGAGGCTCGATGGAGAATGGAGAGGCGGAGGCACGTGATGCTCGCTTGGATGACACTTGGTATTTCTGTACTTGTATCTTTCTTCTTCTTGCTCGTGTTGCCTTGGTTGCCTTTGTTGCCTTTGTTGATTTTATCTCTTCTTCTGACTTGTTGGTTTGGACTGTCTTTGAACGTTGCTTCTGTATCTTCTTCTTTCTCACCTTGCCTTGCTTAACTGTCGCCTATGATGAACGCCTGTGAGGCTTTTCTGATTGCCTTTGAATGCTTGCTTATGTTGCCTTGAATGTTTATTGCTTTGATACTTTGCCCTATGATGATGCAAATCTGAGGGCTCGTGGGGTTTGATTTTGAATGCTTCTTTTCCTCTTCTCTTCCAGTTGCCTTGAGTTGCTTTATGAATAATTTGCCTTTGGAATGTTTATTTTTTGGAAGGTTGGTTGCTGGCCCAATGATGGTATCCTGAGGGCCTTGGTGTTTTATTATAGGCAGGACAGGTTTTTGGATGGTTTATGGCCTTTACAGATTCATGCTTAGGCAGGTCTGATACTTGACAGTTTATGCTTAGGCTTACTGGTTTTTTGAGGCTTGATGCAGGTCTTGATCTTTTATGGTTATGTGTTTGGAGGTGTAAGCTAATGCAGGTTAATTAGGTTTGGTGTATAGTTTAGGTGTTGGGGATTCTGAACTGGTTTATGGCTTCATGTTAGGCTTGCTTCAAAGCTTCAGGCAGGTTTTATGTTTGACAGGGGTTTGTATGGTATATGCTGGTATGGCTTTTTGGCTTAGGTTTTGCATATGCAGGTTAGGCTTTTGACTTGCTTCAGCTGGTTTGTATGGTTTCAGGTTCTTGAGGCCTAGCAGGTTTAAGGCAGGTTATTATTGGTTATGGACTTGGATTGAGCTCCAGGTTTTGTATCTTTAGGCCGGTTTGAGCCAATGCAGGTTTTTTTGAAGTCTTAAGGCCTATGCTTCAGTAGCTTGTATATTTTCTTTACCTTGGTACTAGTTCTGCTTTCTTTTGCATCACGGTATGGCTCTTCTGTTGACAGGATATCAGGTTATGCTTGACAGGTTTAGCAGGCTTTTGATACTTCCCTCTCTTTATCCATTGTGCTCATCTTTTGTTTTATATGTTTTCTTTCTATCTCTCAAGCCTGAAGCCTAAGCCTGCTCTTCTATCTCTCCTCTTCCTCTCTCTCCAGTACAGTCTTGCATTAAATATTGTTTATGCTTTTGTACTTTCTGAAAGGACCACATGGGGAAATGATGAAAGTGTAGTTGCTTGCATATCCCATTTTCTCTGCATATCTTCTTTGGCCAGCTTGATATCTTTGTGACAGTATGCTTTATATTTTTGGCAGAAAGTTGTACTTTTGGATTTTTTAGTTTGATTTGAACTTGCTTCTGAACTATGCAGTTTGACACTTTGAATTGTGCAATTTGACTTTTGTGCATTCATATTTTAGCAAATAAAACTCGTCCCTCTTTGTGAACCGGGAGAAATCCCGTGATTTACAGAGAGGGTTAACTGATCCCCATCAGTGGCCCTTAATGATGACTGTAATTTTATCTGTTTTTTCAATTCAATTTTAACTGTTATTTGACTTTTCTCTTTTCTTTCGCAGATGAATACTTGAATGGAGAGGGGTACTAAATGAGGACTGAAGAATTAGAAAAAATAGGATAGTTTTCTTTTTATTTAAATTTAAATCAATGTAAAACCATTGTTTGTAATTAAATTATAAACAATAATTGTACAGTTAATTTAACAATAAATAAAAGTTTTCATTATCCAATTAATTTTGTTTTCTCTTTATTGTTTATTTATTATTTAAAACTCTTTGAATTAAAATAATTGAAAAATAAATTTCAATCACTTAATTTAGAATAATAAATAATTTAAATAAAACAATGCTTTAGTAATTGATCAGTTAAACCTGGCCTTTCCAATATCCAAAGCAAAGCAGCAGTTAACCAAAACACTGATCAGGTGCATTCCCTTTTCACCGATTTTTACCAAACACTGTGAATCCACACTGCATATATCTTTTGACTGGTGAATTCAAACCAACTGCCTTCTTTTACTGATTAAATCAAAACAAATGCGAATTCAACCCGAATCTCGGAATAACTTGCAAAGTGCTGTGGAATTTAAATCCTTCTGAGAATATGCCCACAAAAACCTTAATTCCTGATTAAATGCCAAAGAACGTTCGCCTGATCAAAATTGAGTCAAAGTCAACCAAAACCCTAAGCCAACTGTGTGAACTGTTCTAGAGCCATGAAAACCAGTAAAACCCTAATTGTGTCTGATTGACGAGAAAAGTCCGTTTGACCGATTCTTGAGCCAATCTGAAAAATCAGGAAACGCCTGAAGCTGTGATTTCTTGTGGAAAAATGCGAGGGCAAATTTTGGGGTACAACAGTTGCCCCTGTTCAATCTTCTTGGACCTGAAGAGTTAGATTGGCAAGATTGCCTTTCGCGACTTGAAGGTAAAAGAAGATTGGACACTAAAGTGCCCAGAAAATTTGCACTCGGCGATGTGATGGTAAAGGTGAATGGGCTTACAGATGCCATTTGGTGATGGGCTTAAAGATGCCACCTGGTACGATAGAGTCTTGTCGGGGGATGGGCTTAGAGATGCCATCTGAGAATGGGCTTAAAGATGCCGTTTGGCGACTGCTGGTAGGAGGATGGGCTTATAGATGCCATCTGGACATGTTGAACTGTATGTCAATGGTGAGTGGACAAGTATCAGAAGGGCATCCATGTTTCGGAACATCTCTGAATTGGGGGTCCGAATAAGCAACAGATTGACGTCCATGTCTGGAGAATCCGTAAACTATTTTCAGGAGTTGAGATTAAGTGAGCAATAGAGCCACATCCGTCATTAGGAAGCGTCCGTAAACTGTTTTCAAAAGTTGGCATCTGAACAAGTTGGTAGATTGACATCCGTTGTTAGGAAGAATCCGTAAACTGTTTTCAGAAGTCTTGAAGAGGAACCGGTGTAGGGTTTCCTGATGATGCGTCTGAATGGATCTGGAATAAGTATCAGAATGTCGCTGTGTCCGGGTCACATCTGAACTATTTCTGGATGAATCTCGGAAGATGATCTGTGTCTGTCGACTGCTCTTACCTGAAAAGATAGAGGGTTAGTTGTATGCAATGTTATGATGCACGATGCAATGTATGTGGCATCAATGTTTATGACATGAATGTGATGAATGCGCATGTAAGCTTGATGAGCTATCTTGCTGAGGATAAATGAATCTGAGATGGCTGAAGATAAAAACATCTTGACTGCTGCCTGGGAGAATAATTCTCTGGCTGCTGCTGTGAAGGAGAATTCCTGATGACCTCTACAGGGGAGTTCCAAACTAGTAGACTTATGTTGGGGAGGTAAGATTGAGAATCTTCAGTTCGGTGGGAAGCAACTCTGGCGACTTCACTGGGGAACTCAAGATTTGCCATCCCAAAATTCTGTGGGGAGAAGGTTTAATAGTCCGGCTCCGCTAGGGATTGATAATTTTGAAGTTTTGGCTTCGCTGGGGATAATGAAGTTTGACTCTGAGTGGAGTTAGCTTGAGAAGAATCTGAACAAGCGATAGGTTAACATCCGTTACTTGGAGAACCTGTGAACTGTTTTTCAGAAATCTTGAAGTTGAATAAGCAATAGAGCGGCATCCGTTGTTGGGAAGCGTCCGTAAACTGTTTTCAAAAATTGCATCTGAACAAGCTGATAGATTAACATCCGTTGTTGGGAAGAATCCATAAACTGTTTTCAGAAGTCTTGAGAAGAATCTGAACAAGTAATAAGTTAACATACGTTACTTGGAGAACCCGTGAACTGTTTTCAGAAGTCTTGAAGTTGAATAAGCAATAGAGCAGCATCCGTTGTTGGGAAGCGTCCGTAAACTGTTTTCAAAAATTGCATCTGAACAAGCTGATAGATTAACATCCGTTGTTGGGAAGAATCCATAAACTGTTTTCAGAAGTCTTGAGAAGAATCTGAACAAGTGATAGGTTAACATCCGTTACTTGGAGAACTCGTGAACTCTTTTCAGAAGTCTTGAAGTTGAATAAGCAGTAGAGCAGCATCCGTTGTTGGGAAGCGTCCGTAAACTGTTTTCAAAAATTGCATCTGAACAAGCTGATAGATTAACATATGTTGTTGGGAAGAATCCATAAACTGTTTTCAGAAGTCTTGAGAAGAATCTGAACAAGTGATAGGTTAACATCCGTTACTTGGAGAACCCGTGAACTGTTTTCAGAAGTCTTGAAGTTGAATAAGCAATAGAGCAGCATCCGTTGTTGGGAAGCGTCCGTAAACTGTTTTCAAAAATTGCATCTGAACAAGCTGATAGATTAACATCCGTTGTTGGGAAGAATCCATAAACTGTTTTCAGAAGTCTTGAAGAGGAACCGGTGTAGGGCTTCCTGATGATGAGCTCGTGTAAAGCTGCATCGGGTTTTTTGAACACTTTTGACATTCGAATGCCCCAAGTGGTGATGTAGATAATTTCCTGGCTTGTTACAGGGGTTGGTCTACAATCGGTCGTTCATAGATGTTTTCCTGGCTTGTTACAGGTGTTGATCTGGAACTCTTCAGACGTGCCCTGGCTGGATACAGGAATCGAGTCTGGAAATGTTGTAGTTGATTTGTTGAACACTTTTGACATTCGAATGCCCCAAGTGGTGATGAAAGAATCTTGAATCAGATTACTCTGCATATTGAGAGATTTCTTGAAATCTTGACTGGACTTCCCCAGGTTAACTGAACTTTGAAAGATCTGTTGGACCTTGACTGGACTGCCCCACGTTAATCGAATTTTGAAAGATCTGTTGGACCTTGACTGGACTGCCCCAGGTTAATCGAATTTTGAAAGATCTGTTGGACCTTGACTGGACTGCCCAAGGTTAATTGAATGGTGACATGTCATCCCCCTTGTTGATAGGAGATTTGATGGAAGTGTTATCCTCTTGAAGTGATCTTGCTTACTGAGAGAGTTTTCGTTCCTCCGAACATTCGCTGTATGAATTTCTTCGCTGTCAAACAAAAAGCCAAATGCAGACAGTGATGTTCAGGTAATGCAAAGTTTATGTTTGTCTTGAAGTTTTGAAAAATGCATTTTTAGCAGAAAACTTTTTATAAGACAAATCAACACAAGATTTAGAGTAAAGCCTTACAGGAGTCAGGATTCCTTTTGTAACAGTATGCTTTCGAACTAACCCATGCTTCAATTAGGACTTTTAAAGGGTTGTAACGTGGCCTGGTTCACGGTTCAAGAAACAAAGGATAAAGGCTCAAAATATATTTGTACCCACCCGCTCTTCGTGATGTTCTCCGACCTAAGCTCAGTTAATTGTGCGTCACACTCTGTTTTGAGTTTGGGAACAACTTTTGGGCGATGGTTCACCAGTTGAATTTGGGGAGACAGTCATCATCTCCCTTTTTGTTTTTCAACATTTTTCATGTTGTTGAGGATCTTGTAATGACCTCACTATTTTGATTTTGATTTGTTATCCCTAACTTTTGCCTGACTGTTACCGTTTTCCGGGATTACTGTCAGCGGGATGCCCCAGCTTTCTTAAGCCTCCTTTATAGGTTTTGGCTCAGTGGGATTTTTCTCTTTTTGAGAGATTGACTGTCTATGTGATAGGGAACCACCCTTGTCTTTTGATTCCAAAGGAATGCTTTCTCTTTTTTTTTTCGACGTCGTTCGTTGTGTTACAAACTGAGAATTTGCGACTTCAATGCGCGTTTTCTTTTGAATTAACTGAGATACTACCCTGCCCCGGGTTTATATCCAAGGTTTTTATCGTTTAGGACAGAAAACTCCTACTTCTTTAGCTCAAAGGGGTTGACTAGGGATTAACTTCCTTATAACTCCAGTGTTTGGGATTTGAAAGAAATACCTGTACATCATCAGCAAGGTCTGTTCAAAAGCATACTGTATAAGATCATGGTATTGTTTCGTCATCCTCCCTCTAAAGGCTTATAGCTTTTTATCAAGAGTCAAATATCATAAAGAAAAGCATAAGAGTAGTGAAACGAATGGATGAATTCAAGACAAACATATGCAATGCATTAATGAAAACAGAGTTTAACATCAACAGATAATTGTTTGACAGCAAAAGAAATTACAACTTTGAAAATTCAAAAAGAAGCAAAAGTCTTTCAGCTTGAGTTTCGTCACTTCAAGTGGAGAACCCTTTAACGGAAGATTTTCATCTCGCCGTCTGGCATGAATTCCAGCACCCCAATGTCGATCAGATCTTGAATCTTGTTCTTCAAGGCCCAACAGTCGTTGGTGTCGTGTCCCGGGCTGTAGGAGTGGTAAACACAAAATGCGTCGGGATGATAGTGAGGAGAAGAGATATTGGGCTTCTGAGGAGGGTCCTTTACGGTAAGCAAGTTGACCTCCAACAGGCTCTTCAGTATGAAAAATGATGGTATTTCAGTCTCCGTGAACTGTCTTCCCGACGTTTCTTACTTACGCCGATTGCCCCGTTGACGCTGGCGAGGTTGTTGATAGGCTTGTGACCCTGAAGCAAGCAAAGGAGCTTTCCCCTTGTCTTCTTGAGTGGATGGAGGTTGAGCGGTGACTTGCTCTTCGACCTCAGATATTTTCCCCAGTTGGTTGTTTGGAAGCAATTGGCGGACAAGAACTCTGAGTTCCTCTTGTCTTTGAGATAGGTCTTGGATGAGAGCCATCTGGCCCACCAACTGTCCCATCATTTGGGTCCTCAAGGTTGTCAGATCAAACTGCAGCTCCGCAAGCTGATCACTCCTGGCATTGTTGGAATTCTCCAAGCCCTTTGTGAGGAGAGCTTTCATCTCTTCTTGCCCCAGAGACAAGTTCAGGAACATCTCCTGCAGCTGAGTAATTTGGTCTTGGATGTCTTTGACAGACCTTTCTAGGGCCATCTCTTGCTGAAATAAACAACAGGAGAGTAAGGAAACCTGAAAAAAGGAAAGATTGTCAAAATTCAATGCATGATATGTGGATGCATGCTTTCAAGGATCTCTTGGGGTAAACACAAGAAGATGTTAGAGGTTGAACTCTGCTCTTGGATTGGAGATCTCTGCACCGGTGGACGTCTTTCCACGAGAATCAAGCTCACCATGTCAAGTGGGTCATAGCCACTGATTCAAGTTGTTGTACTTGATCTTTGACTGGAGAACTTTGCATCGATGGATGTCTTTCCACGAGAATCAAGCTCACCATGTCAAGTGGATCATAGCCACTGATTCAAGTTGTTGCACTTGATCTTTGATGGCATTGGTTAGAGGAGAAACCTCTTGCCCCTTGGTAGATGTCTGGTTCAATGTAACCCTGCATCAAAAGAACCCTCGAGATCCTTGAAATGGTTATTGAAAATGCTATGGTATGATGTTATGATGTTATGTACATGTATGCACAAGCAAGTGAGTGTATATACAGGCAAACATATTCACACAAAGCAAACCAGTCCTTAGGTTTAGGCTTGCATGAGGTTCAGGTACTACCCTCTTGAAGTTAGTTGGCTCATCCTGTCCTAAAATAGAAACCGGGTTCTAAGGAGCTCAATATCATTGGATTGTTTTCTGTGTTCATTGTTTCGGTTTAGCCACTTACTGGCGACCAAAATATTCCAAGAAAACAATCCTCAAAAGAGTGTAGTATCGAGGATCTACCAACTTCGGACTGCACCAAAGTCGGTCATCTCACTACCCCTAAAAGGCTAAGATGGTCAATTAAGGTTCTAAGAGTTCGTTAGTGCTTCATGACATCACACAGCGGCCCCGTACTCTCCTTGACTACTCAAGGGTTACCGGTACTCACAAATATGTCACACTAACATAGCTTACTTCTTCAACCATATCGGTATACCCCACACAGTTTCCTCGCAGTTTTTTGCTATTTACCTAAGAAGGTGCCCCAAATCCGGGTGGAGGATTTACGACAAAACCCAAACAAGAACCCAAAAGATAAAGCAATCAAGTCAATCAAAGCAAGAAAGTAAAGGTGATCTAAACCCTAAGGTAACCCCACTTTCAAGTTTATCCCCAGCAGAGTCGCCAGTTCTGTGATACGGTGGGAGAACTGACTGTGGTTTTGCGTTCGTGTTCGCACTTGTGCGGTTGAGCAAGAGTCGCCACCGACTTTTTATTTTATCCTAAAGGAAAGGTTAAAAAAGCACAGCAAAAACCTTTTGAGATATTTCGTGGGTCCGGGGGGTAGATTATGAAAAGGGAAGGTATTAGCACCCTTTTCATCCATGGTTATCCATGGGCTCTTAGTTACTTGGTTTTTAGATCACTTGCCTTGATTTTTGATTGCTTGAAAATGGTGTATGTGTGAGTGTTTTTTGAAAATGTTTTGGAAGAAGATTCCTTGTCTTAGGCTAACCTTGTAACAATTCTTTACTCGAATATTTTACAAAGGCGTGTATCTTTTCGAAAAGATGTTTCAAAATGTTTTGAGAGTTTGTTTTGAAAGTGTTGTGGATTGTGGTTTTTGAAAAGAAGGCAAGTGTTTTTGCAAGTTGATCTCAAGTAACTAAGAGTTTTGTCTACCTTATTGTACTCAAAGGTTTTTGTTATGTTTTAACCCTTTTTAACAATTTTGTTCCACCATTGAATTTGGTGGACAATCTTGCGTTTAGGAAGTTTGTTCGGGACGGGCGCGGGTCATCGTATGGACCATGAATGCAATGGTGCCAAGTGTCTTCGGAAATTTGTTTTGAAGGGACTATGATCATTCCTTTTAGGCAACATTCGACAGCGTCATCGAGGGACTTATGATCATTTGAATTTGTTTTGCCAAAGATACTCGACGTGCAAGCATGGCCCATTTTGGAAGGCAACATGTGGGATTATCCTAGAGGGTGCAAGTGTGATTGTGTATTGATTTCATGTATTTGTCTTGTATTAGGTTATCTAGCGTTTTATTTTATGTACATGCAAACCCTAGGTCTAACCATGGTATAATTGAAAGCGGTAAATTACAAAAATGTAAAGTCTACGCTATTACAAAATAAGTATCCGGGAGTGGGGGTACAAATTTATGAATGGGGATGAGACTTATAGTATCCAATAAGTTACAACCAAATCGAATTTGCGATCAAATGTAAATAACGTATATCAATGTATAAGATAAACAAATGTGTATAGGGGCAATGTGAATGTATTTGTAAGTGTAATTATTTACAGGTGCGACAATGTGAAATTAACGTGTATTAAGTATTGTTAAGTATTTGTTTTGACCTAAAGAAAAAATTAAATGTCTATTTAATTTAATTAATAATCTTGTATTTTCTTAATATGTATAAAAAGAAATGTTTTAATCAAATGCTTTAAATTCTAATTAAGTTATGTATAAAAATGTATCTTTGTTTATTATATACAAAAGGTATGTTTTAAATAAACATCAAGAATTGAATTAGAAAAAAATGTTTTTTATTTGTTATGTACAAAGGATATTTAAATAAAATGTTTTAAATTAATTAAACTATGCATATAAAAAAAGTGTCTTTATAATTTGTTTATACAAAGAAAGTTTAAATTAGATATTTTAAATAAAATGTGTTTTTATGTATTAGTATTAATGTAATATTGTAAAGAATATATTAAGTTAGAAAAAAAATATATTGTTTATATAAAAAAAGAAAAAGTTAGTGTTAATAAAATACTTGTTAAAAAAAGGTTAAATTAGTTAATTAATAAGAGTGATGTTTGTTTTATATAAAAGAGGTAAGCATTTTTAATGGGCTTTAGGCATGCAGAAACGGGCAAGGCCCACGTTTGGGCTCAAGACGTTTTAGGGTTTCGCTTGTGTTTTCATTTGGCAACATGTTTTAAGGTTAGCAGCGAGCAGAAGCACCGTTCATGGAGGTTTCGTTCATCTTCGTCTTCCTCGTTTGCTTCTGAGCCTTCCTGCCTCGGCCACCGGTTCTCCACCTTCCTCCTCCCTTCAACCGGACGCTAGGGACAACGGATATACGGTATAAACGCTTTCTTATTCGCTTTGGTTTTGCATGCATTGATTTGTTCATTTTTTGATCCTGATTTCCTCGTTTGTTAATGGTTGTTGGAGGTTTTGAAAAAAAGAAAGAAGGAAAGGGTTACCTTTGAAGATGGAGGAGGGAGATGAGGGGAAAGCTAGGAGGCTCGATGGCGAATGTAGAGGCGGAGGCACGTGATGCTCGCTTGGACGACACTTGGTATTTCTGTACTTGTATCTTTCTTCTTCTTGCTCGTGTTTCCTTGGTTGCCTTTGTTGCCTTTGTTGATTTTCTCTTTTCTTCTGACTTGTTGGTTTGGACTGTCTTTGAACGTTGCTTCTGTATCTTCTTCTTTCTCACCTTGCCTTGCTTAACTGTCGCCTATGATGAACGCCTATGAGGCTTTTCTGATTGCCTTTGAACACTTGCTTATGTTGCCTTTGAACGCTTGTTGCCTTGAATGTTTATTGCTTTGATACTTTGCCCTATGATGATGCAAATCTGAGGGCTCGTGGGGTTTGATTTTGAATGCTTCTTTTCCTCTTCTCTTCCAGTTGCCTTGAGTTGCTTTATGAATAATTTGCCTTTGGAATGTTTATTTTTTGGAAGGTTGGTTGCTGGCCCAATGATGGTATCCTGAGGGCCTTGGTGTTTTATTATAGGCAGGACAGGTTTTTGGATGGTTTATGGCCTTTACAGATTCATGCTTAGGCAGGTCTGATACTTGACAGTTTATGCTTAGGCTTACTGGTTTTTTGAGGCTTGATGCAGGTCTTGATCTTTTATGGTTATGTGTTTGGAGGTGTAAGCTAATGCAGGTTAATTAGGTTTGGTGTATAGTTTAGGTGTTGGGGATTCTGAACTGGTTTATGGCTTCATGTTAGGCTTGCTTCAAAGCTTCAGGCAGGTTTTATGTTTGACAGGGGTTTGTATGGTATATGCTGGTATGGCTTTTTGGCTTAGGTTTTGCATATGCAGGTTAGGCTTTTGACTTGCTTCAGCTGGTTTGTATGGTTTCAGGTTCTTGAGGCCTAGCAGGTTTAAGGCAGGTTATTATTGGTTATGGACTTGGATTGAGCTCCAGGTTTTGTATCTTTAGGCCGGTTTGAGCCAATGCAGGTTTTTTTTGAAGTCTTAAGGCCTATGCTTCAGTAGCTTGTATATTTTCTTTACCTTGGTACTAGTTCTGCTTTCTTTTGCATCATGGTATGGCTCTTCTGTTGACAGGATATCAGGTTATGCTTGACAGGTTTAGCAGGCTTTTGATACTTCCCTCTCTTTATCCATTGTGCTCATCTTTTGTTTTATATGTTTTCTTTCTATCTCTCAAGCCTGAAGCCTAAGCCTGCTCTTCTATCTCTCCTCTTCCTCTCTCTCCAGTACAGTCTTGCATTAAATATTGTTTATGCTTTTGTACTTTCTGAAAGGACCACATGGGGAAATGATGAAAGTGTAGTTGCTTGCATATCCCATTTTCTCTGCATATCTTCTTTGGCCAGCTTGATATCTTTGTGACAGTATGCTTTATATTTTTGGCAGAAAGTTGTACTTTTGGATTTTTTAGTTTGATTTGAACTTGCTTCTGAACTATGCAGTTTGACACTTTGAATTGTGCAATTTGACTTTTGTGCATTCATATTTTAGCCAATAAAACTCGTCCCTCTTTGTGAACCGGGAGAAATCCCGTGATTTACAGAGAGGGTTAACTGATCCCCATCAGTGGCCCTTAATGATGACTGTAATTTTATCTGTTTTTTCAATTCAATTTTAACTGTTATTTGACTTTTCTCTTTTCTTTCGCAGATGAATACTTGAATGGAGAGGGGTACTAAATGAAGACTGAAGAATTAGAAAAATAGGATAGTTTTCTTTTTATTTAAATTTAAATCAATGTAAAACCATTGTTTGTAATTAAATTATAAACAATAATTGTACAGTTAATTTAAGAATAAATAAAAGTTTTCATTATCCAATTAATTTTGTTTTCTCTTTATTGTTTATTTATTATTTAAAACTCTTTGAATTAAAATAATTGAAAAATAAATTTCAATCACTTAATTTAGAATAATAAATAATTTAAATAAAACAATGCTTTAGTAATTGATCAGTTAAACCTGGCCTTTCCAATATCCAAAGCAAAGCAGCAGTTAACCAAAACACTGATCAGGTGCATTCCCTTTTCACCAATTTTTACCAAACACTGTGAATCCACACTGCATATATCTTTTGACTGGTGAATTCAAACCAACTGCCTTCTTTTACTGATTAAATCAAAACAAATGCGAATTCAACCCGAATCTCGGAATAACTTGCAAAGTGCTGTGGAATTTAAATCCTTCTGAGAATATGCCCACAAAAACCTTAATTCCTGATTAAATGCCAAAGAACGTTCGCCTGATCAAAATTGAGTCAAAGTCAACCAAAACCCTAAGCCAACTGTGTGAACTGTTCTAGAGCCATGAAAACCAGTAAAACCCTAATTGTGTCTGATTGACGAGAAAAGTCCGTTTGATCGATTCTTGAGCCAATCTGAAAAATCAGGAAACGCCTGAAGCTGTGATTTCTTGTGGAAAAATGCGAGGGCAAATTTTGGGGTACAACAGTTGCCCCTGTTCAATCTTCTTGGACCTGAAGAGTTAGATTGGCAAGATTGCCTTTCGCGACTTGAAGGTAAAAGAAGATTGGACACTAAAGTGCCCAGAAAATTTGCACTCGGCGATGTGATGGTAGAGGTGAATGGGCTTACAGATGCCATTTGGTGATGGGCTTAAAGATGCCACCTGGTACGATAGAGTCTTGTCAGGGGATGGGCTTAGAGATGCCATCTGAGAATGGGCTTAAAGATGCCATTTGGCGACTGCTGGTAGGAGGATGGGCTTATAGATGCCATCTGGACATGTTGAACTGTATGTCAATGGTGAGTGGACAAGTATCAGAAGGGCATCCATGTTTCGGAACATCTCTGAATTGGGGGTCCGAATAAGCAACAGATTGACGTCCATGTCTGGAGAATCCGTAAACTATTTTCAGGAGTTGAGATTGAGTGAGCAATAGAGCCACATCCGTCGTTGGGAAGCGTCCGTAAACTGTTTTCAAAAGTTGGCATCTGAACAAGTTGGTAGATTGACATCCGTTGTTAGGAAGAATCCGTAAACTGTTTTCAGAAGTCTTGAAGAGGAACCGGTGTAGGGTTTCCTGATGATGCGTCTGAATGGATCTGGAATAAGTATCAGAATGTCGCCGTGTCCGGGTCACATCTGAACTATTTCTGGATGAATCTCGGAAGATGATCTGTGTCTGTCGACTGCTCTTACCTGAAAAGATAGAGGGTTAGTTGTATGCAATGTTATGATGCATGATGCAATGTATGTGGCATCAATGTTTATGACATGAATGTGATGAATGCGCATGTAAGCTTGATGAGCTATCTTGCTGAGGATAAATGAATCTGAGATGGCTGAAGATAAAAACATCTTGACTGCTGCCTGGGAGAATAATTCTCTGGCTGCTGCTGTGAAGGAGAATTCCTGATGACCTCTACAGAGGAGTTCCAAACTAGTAGACTTATGCTGGGGAGGTAAGATTGAGAATCTTCAGTTCGGTGGGAAGCAACTCTGGCGACTTCACTGGGGAACTCAAGATTTGCCATCCCAAAATTCTGTGGGGAGAAGGGTTAATAGTCCGGCTCCGCTAGGGATTTATAATTTTGAAGTTTTGGCTTCGCTGGGGATAATGAAGTTTGACTCTGAGTGGAGTTAGCTTGAGAAGAATCTGAACAAGCGATAGGTTAACATCCGTTACTTGGAGAACCCGTGAACTGTTTTTCAGAAATCTTGAAGTTGAATAAGCAATATAGCGGCATCCGTTGTTGGGAAGCGTCCGTAAACTGTTTTCAAAAATTGCATCTGAACAAGCTGATAGATTAACATCCGTTGTTGGGAAGAATCCATAAACTGTTTTCAGAAGTCTTGAGAAGAATCTGAACAAGTAATAGGTTAACATACGTTACTTGGAGAACCCGTGAACTGTTTTCAGAAGTCTTGAAGTTGAATAAGCAATAGAGCAGCATCCGTTGTTGGGAAGCGTCCGTAAACTGTTTTCAAAAATTGCATCTGAACAAGCTGATAGATTAACATCCGTTGTTGGGAAGAATCCATAAACTGTTTTCAGAAGTCTTGAGAAGAATCTGAACAAGTGATAGGTTAACATCCGTTACTTGGAGAACTCGTGAACTGTTTTCAGAAGTCTTGAAGTTGAATAAGCAGTAGAGCAGCATCCGTTGTTGGGAAGCGTCCGTAAACTGTTTTCAAAAATTGCATCTAAACAAGCTGATAGATTAACATCTGTTGTTGGGAAGAATCCATAAACTGTTTTCAGAAGTCTTGAGAAGAATCTGAACAAGTGATAGGTTAACATCCGTTACTTGGAGAACCCGTGAACTGTTTTCAGAAGTCTTGAAGTTGAATAAGCAATAGAGCAGCATCCGTTGTTGGGAAGCGTCCGTAAACTGTTTTCAAAAATTGCATCTGAACAAGCTGATAGATTAACATCCGTTGTTGGGAAGAATCCATAAATTGTTTTCAGAAGTCTTGAAGAGGAACCGGTGTAGGGCTTCCTGATGATGAGCTCGTGTAAAGCTGCATCGGGTTTTTTGAACACTTTTGACATTCGAATGCCCCAAGTGGTGATGTAGATAATTTCCTGGCTTGTTACAGGGGTTGGTCTACAATCGGTCGTTCATAGATGTTTTCCTGGCTTGTTACAGGTGTTGATCTGGAACTCTTCAGACGTGCCCTGGCTGGATACAGGAATCGAGTCTGGAAATGTTGTAGTTGATTTGTTGAACACTTTTGACATTCGAATGCCCCAAGTGGTGATGAAAGAATCTTGAATCAGATTACTCTGCATATTGAGAGATTTCTTGAAATCTTGACTGGACTGCCCCAGGTTAACTGAACTTTGAAAGATCTGTTGGACCTTGACTGGACTGCCCCAGGTTAATCGAATTTTGAAAGATCTGTTGGACCTTGACTGGACTGCCCCAGGTTAATGGAATTTTGAAAGATCTGTTGGACCTTGACTGGACTGCCCCAGGTTAATTGAATGGTGACATGTCATCCCCCTTGTTTATAGGAGATTTGATGGAAGTGTTATCCTCTTGAAGTGATCTTGCTTACTGAGAGAGTTTTCGTTCCCCCGAACATTCGCTGTATGAATTTCTTCACTGTCAAACAAAAAGCCAAATGCAGACAGTGATATTCAGGTAATGCAAAGTTTATGGTTGTCTTGAAGTTTTGAAAAATGCGTTTTTAGCAGAAAACTTTTTATAAGACAAATCAACACAAGATTTAGAGTAAAGCCTTACAGGAGTCAGGATACCTTTTGTAACAGTATGCTTTCGAACTAACCCATGCTTCAATTAGGACTTTTAAAGGGTTGTAACGTGGCCTGGTTCACGATTCAAGAAACAAAGGATAAAGGCTCAAAATATATTTGTACCCACCCGCTCTTCGTGATGTTCTCCGACCTAAGCTCAGTTAATTGTGCGTCACACTCTGTTTTGAGTTTGGGAACAACTTTTGGGCGATGGTTCACCCGTTGAATTTGGGGAGACAGTCATCATCTCCCTTTTTGTTTTTCAACATTTTTCATGTTGTTGAGGATCTTGTAATGACCTCACTATTTTGATTTTGATTTGTTATCCCTAACTTTTGCCTGACTGTTACCGTTTTCCGGGATTACTGTCAGCGGGATGCCCCAGCTTTCTTAAGCCTCCTTTATAGGTTTTGGCTCAGTGGCCTTTTTCTCTTTTTGAGAGATTGACTGTCTATGTGATAGGGAACCACCCTTGTATTTTGATTCCAAAGGAATGCTTTCTCTTTTTTTTCCGACGTCGTTCGTTGTGTTACGAACTGAGAGTTTGCGACTTCAATGTGTGTTTTCTTTTGAATTAACTGAGATACTACCCTGCCCCAGGTTTATATCCAAGGTTTTGATCGTTTAGGACAGAAAACTCCTACTTCTTTAGCTCGAAGGGGTTGACTAGAGATTAACTTCCTTATAACTCCAGTGTTTGGGATTTGAAAGAAATGTCTGTACATCATCAGCAAGGTCTGTTCAAAAGCATACTGTATAAGATCATGGTATTGTTTCGTCATCCTCCCTCTAAAGGCTTATAGCTTTTTATCAAGAGTCAAATATCATAAAGAAAAGCATAAGAGTAGTGAAACGAATGGATGAATTCAAGACAAACATATGCAATGCATTAATGAAAACAGAGTTTAACATCAACAAATAATTGTTTGACAGCAAAAGAAATTACAACTTTGAAAATTCAAAAAGAAGCAAAAGTCTTTCAGCTTGAGTTTCGTCACTTCAAGTGGAGAACCCTTTAACGGAAGATTTTCATCTCGCCGTCTGGCATGAATTCCAGCACCCCAATGTCGATCAGATCTTGAATCTTGTTCTTCAAGGCCCAACAGTCGTTGGTGTCGTGTCCCGGGCTGTAGGAGTGGTAAACACAAAATGCGTCGGGATGATAGTGAGGAGAGGAGATATTGGGCTTCTGAGGAGGGTCCTTTACGGTAAGCAAGTTGACCTCCAACAGGCGCTTCAGTATGAAAAATGATGGTATTTCAGTCTCCGTGAACTGTCTTCCCGACGTTTCTTGCTTACGCCGATTGCCCCGTTGACGCTGGCGAGGTTGTTGATAGGCTTGTGACCCTGAAGCAAGCAAATGAGCTTTCCCCTTGTCTTCTTGAGTGGATGGAGGTTGAGCGGTGACTTGCTCTTCGACCTCAGATATTTGCCCTAGTTGGTTGTTTGGAAGCAATTGGCGGACAAGAACTCTGAGTTCCTCTTGTCTTTGAGATAGGTCTTGGATGAGAGCCATCTGGCCCACCAACTGTCCCATCATTTGGGTCCTCAAGGTTGTCAGATCAAACTGCAGCTCCACAAGCTGATCACTCCTGGCATTGTTGGAATTCTCCAAGCCCTTTGTGAGGAGAGCTTTCATCTCTTCTTGCCCCAGAGACAAGTTCAGGAACATCTCCTGCGGCTGAGTAGTTTGGTCTTGGATGTCTTTGACAGACCTTTCTAGGGCCATCTCTTGCTGAAATAAATAGCAGGAGAGTAAGGAAACCTGAAAAAAGGAAAGATTGTCAAAATGCAATGCATGATATGTGGATGCATGCTTTCAAGGATCTCTTGGGGTAAACACAAGAAGATGTTGGAGGTTGAACTCTGCTCTTGGATTGGAGATCTCTGCACTGGTGGACGTCTTTCCACGAGAATCAAGCTCACCATGTCAAGTGGGTCATAGCCACTGATTCAAGTTGTTGTACTTGATCTTTGACTGGAGAACTTTGCATCGATGGATGTCTTTCCACGAGAATCAAGCTCACCATGTCAAGTGGATCATAGCCACTGATTCAAGTTGTTGCACTTGATCTTTGATGGCATTGGTTAGAGGAGAAACCTCTTGCCCCTTGGTAGATGTCTGGTTCAATGTAACCCTGCATCAAAAGAACCCTCGAGATCCTTGAAATGGTTATTGAAAATGCTATGGTATGATGTTATGATGTTATGTACATGTATGCACAAGCAAGTGAGTGTATATACAGGCAAACATATTCACACAAAGCAAACCAGTCCTTAGGTTTAGGCTTGCATGAGGTTCAGGTACTACCCTCTTGAAGTTAGTTGGCTCATCCTGTCCTAAAATAGAAACCGGGTTCTAAGGAGCTCAATATCATTGGATTGTTTTCTGTGTTCATTGTTTCGGTTTAGCCACTTACTGGCGACCAAAATATTCCAAGAAAACAATCCTCAAAAGAGTGTAGTATCGAGGATCTACCAACTTCGGACTGCACCAAAGTCGGTCATCTCACTACCCCTAAAAGGCTAAGATGGTCAATTAAGGTTCTAAGAGTTCGTTAGTGCTTCATGACATCACACAGCGGCCCCGTACTCTCCTTGACTACTCAAGGGTTACCGGTACTCACAAATATGTCACACTAACATAGCTTACTGCTTCAACCATGTCGGTATACCCCGCACAGTTCCCTCGCAGTTTTTTGCTATTTACCTAAGAAGGTGCCCCAAATCCGGGTGGAGGATTTACGACAAAACCCAAACAAGAACCCAAAAGATAAAGCAATCAAGTCAATCAAAGCAAGAAAGTAAAGGTGATCTAAACCCTAAGGTAACCCCACTTTCAAGTTTATCCCCAGCAGAGTCGCCAGTTCTGTGATACGGTGGGAGAACTGACTGTGGTTTTGCGTTCGTATTCGCACTTGTGCGGTTGAGCAAGAGTCGCCACCGACTTTTTATTTTATCCTAAAGGAAAGGTTAAAAAAGCACAGCAAAAACCTTTTGAGATATTTCATGGGTCCGGGGGGTAGATTATGAAAAGGGAAGGTATTAGCACCCTTTTCATCCATGGTTATCCATGGGCTCTTAGTTACTTGGTTTTTAGATCACTTGCCTTGATTTTTTATTGCTTGAAAATGGTGTATGTGTGAGTGTTTTTTGAAAATGTTTTGGAAGAAGATGCCTTGTCTTAGGCTAACCTTGTAACAATTCTTTACTCGAATATTTTACAAAGGCGTGTATCTTTTCGAAAAGATGTTTCAAAATGTTTTGAGAGTTTGTTTTGAAAGTGTATTGGATTGTGGTTTTTGAAAAGAAGGCAAGTGTTTTTGCAAGTTGATCTCAAGTAACTAAGAGTTTTGTCTACCTTATTGTACTCAAAGGTTTTTGTTATGTTTTAACCCTTTTTAACAATTTTGTTCCACCATTGAATTTGGTGGACAATCTTGCGTTTAGGAAGTTTGTTCGGGACGGGCGCGGGTCATCGTATGGACCATGAATGCAATGGTGCCAAGTGTCTTCGGCAATTTGTTTTGAAGGGACTATGATCATTCCTTTTAGGCAACATTCGACAGCGTCATCGAGGGACTTATGATCGTTTGAATTTGTTTTGCCAAAGATACTCGACGTGCAAGCATGGCCCATTTTGGAAGGCAACATGTGGGATTACCCTAGAGGGTGCAAGTGTGATTGTGTATTGATTTCATGTATTTGTCTTGTATTAGGTTATCTAGCGTTTTATTTTATGTACATGCAAACCCTAGGTCTAACCATGGTATAATTGAAAGCGGTAAATTGCGAAAATGTAAAGTCTACGCTATTACAAAATAAGTATCCGGGAGTGGGGGTACAAATTTATGAATGGGGATGAGACTTATAGTATCCAATAAGTTACAACCAAATCGAATTTGCGATCAAATGTAAATAACGTATATCAATGTATAAGATAAACAAATGTGTATAGGGGCAATGTGAATGTATTTGTAAGTGTAATTATTTACAGGTGCAACAATGTGAAATTAATGTGTATTAAGTATTGTTAAGTATTTGTTTTGACCTAAAGAAAAAATTAAATGTCTATTTAATTTAATTAATAATCTTGTATTTTCTTAATATGTATAAAAAGAAATGTTTTAATCAAATGCTTTAAATTCTAATTAAGTTATGTATAAAAATGTATCTTTGTTTATTATATACAAAAGGTATGTTTTAAATAAACATCAAGAATTGAATTAGAAAAAAATGTTTTTTATTTGTTATGTACAAAGGATATTTAAATAAAATGTTTTAAATTAATTAAACTATGCATATAAAAAAAGTGTCTTTATAATTTGTTTATACAAAGAAAGTTTAAATTAGATATTTTAAATAAAATGTGTTTTTATGTATTAGTATTAATGTAATATTGTAAAGAATATATTAAGTTAGAAAAAATATATATTGTTTATATAAAAAAAGAAAAAGTTAGTGTTAATAAAATACTTGTTAAAAAAAGGTTAAATTAGTTAATTAATAAGAGTGATGTTTGTTTTATATAAAAGAGGTAAGCATTTTTAATGGGCTTTAGGCATGCAGAAACGGGCAAGGCCCACGTTTGGGCTCAAGACGTTTTAGGGTTTCGCTTGTGTTTTCATTTGGGAACATGTTTTAGGGTTAGCAGCAAGCAGAAGCACCGTTCATGGAGGTTTCGTTCATCTTCGTCTTCCTCGTTTGCTTCTGAGCCTTCCTGCCTCGGCCACCGGTTCTCCACCTTCCTCCTCCCTTCAACCGGACGCTAGGGACAACGGATATACGGTATAAACGCTTTCTTATTCGCTTTGGTTTTGCATGCATTGATTTGTTCATTTTTTGATCCTGATTTCCTTGTTTGTTAATGGTTGTTGGAGGTTTTGAAAAAAAGAAAGAAGGAAAGGGTTACCTTTGAAGATGGAGGAGGGAGATGAGGGGAAAGCTAGGAGGCTCGATGGCGAATGTAGAGGCGGAGGCACGTGATGCTCGCTTGGACGACACTTGGTATTTCTGTACTTGTATCTTTCTTCTTCTTGCTCGTGTTGCCTTGGTTGCCTTTGTTGCCTTTGTTGATTTTCTCTCTTCTTCTGACTTGTTGGTTTGGACTGTCTTTGAACGTTGCTTCTGTATCTTCTTCTTTCTCACCTTGCCTTGCTTAACTGTCGCCTATGATGAACGCCTGTGAGGCTTTTCTGATTGCCTTTGAACGCTTGCTTATGTTTCCTTTGAACGCTTGTTGCCTTGAATGTTTATTGCTTTGATACTTTGCCCTATGATGATGCAAATTTGAGGGCTCGTGGGGTTTGATTTTGAATGCTTCTTTTCCTCTTCTCTTCCAGTTGCCTTGAGTTGCTTTATGAATAATTTGCCTTTGGAATGTTTATTTTTTGGAAGGTTGGTTGCTGGCCCAATGATGGTATCCTGAGGGCCTTGGTGTTTTATTATAGGCAGGACAGGTTTTTGGATGGTTTATGGCCTTTACAGATTCATGCTTAGGCAGGTCTGATACTTGACAGTTTATGCTTAGGCTTACTGGTTTTTTGAGGCTTGATGTAGGTCTTGATCTTTTATGGTTATGTGTTTGGAGGTGTAAGCTAATGCAGGTTAATTAGGTTTGGTGTATAGTTTAGGTGTTGGGGATTCTGAACTGGTTTATGGCTTCATGTTAGGCTTGCTTCAAAGCTTCAGGCAGGTTTTATGTTTGACAGGGGTTTGTATGGTATATGCTGGTATGGCTTTTTGGCTTAGGTTTTGCATATGCAGGTTAGGCTTTTGACTTGCTTCAGCTGGTTTGTATGGTTTCAGGTTCTTGAGGCCTAGCAGGTTTAAGGCAGGTTATTATTGGTTATGGACTTGGATTGAGCTCCAGGTTTTGTATCTTTAGGTCGGTTTGAGCCAATGCAGGTTTTTTTTGAAGTCTTAAGGCCTATGCTTCAGTAGCTTGTATATTTTCTTTACCTTGGTACTAGTTCTGCTTTCTTTTGCATCATGGTATGGCTCTTCTGTTGACAGGATATCAGGTTATGCTTGACAGGTTTAACAGGCTTTTGATACTTCCCTCTCTTTATCCATTGTGCTCATCTTTTGTTTTATATGTTTTCTTTCTATCTCTCAAGCCTGAAGCCTAAGCCTGCTCTTCTATCTCTCCTCTTCCTCTCTCTCCAGTACAGTCTTGCATTAAATATTGTTTATGCTTTTGTACTTTCTGAAAGGACCACATGGGGAAATGATGAAAGTGTAGTTGCTTGCATATCCCATTTTCTCTGCATATCTTCTTTGGCCAGCTTGATATCTTTGTGACAGTATGCTTTATATTTTTGGCAGAAAGTTGTACTTTTGGATTTTTTAGTTTGATTTGAACTTGCTTCTGAACTATGCAGTTTGACACTTTGAATTGTGCAATTTGACTTTTGTGCATTCATATTTTAGCAAATAAAACTCGTCCCTCTTTGTGAACCGGGAGAAATCCCGTGATTTGCAGAGAGGGTTAACTGATCCCCATCAGTGGCCCTTAATGATGACTGTAATTTTATCTATTTTTTCAATTCAATTTTAACTGTTATTTGACTTTTCTCTTTTCTTTCGCAGATGAATACTTGAATGGAGAGGGGTACTAAATGAAGACTGAAGAATTAGAAAAAATAGGATAGTTTTCTTTTTATTTAAATTTAAATCAATGTAAAACCATTGTTTGTAATTAAATTATAAACAATAATTGTACAGTTAATTTAAGAATAAATAAAAGTTTTCATTATCCAATTAATTCTGTTTTCTCTTTATTATTTATTTATTATTTAAAACTCTTTGAATTAAAATAATTGAAAAATAAATTTCAATCACTTAATTTAGAATAATAAATAATTTAAATAAAACAATGCTTTAGTAATTGATCAGTTAAACCTGGCCTTTCCAATATCCAAAGCAAAGCAGCAGTTAACCAAAACACTGATCAGACGCATTCCCTTTTCACCGATTTTTACCAAACACTGTGAATCCACACTGCATATATCTTTTGACTGGTGAATTCAAACCAACTGCCTTCTTTTACTGATTAAATCAAAACAAATGCGAATTCAACCCGAATCTCGGAATAACTTGCAAAGTGCTGTGGAATTTAAATCCTTCTGAGAATATGCCCACAAAAACCTTAATTCCTAATTAAATGCCAAAGAACGTTCGCCTGATCAAAATTGAGTCAAAGTCAACCAAAACCCTAAGCCAACTGTGTGAACTGTTCTAGAGCCATGAAAACCAGTAAAACCCTAATTGTGTCTGATTGACGAGAAAAGTCCGTTTGACCGATTCTTGAGCCAATCTGAAAAATCAGGAAACGCCTGAAGCTGTGATTTCTTGTGGAAAAATGCGAGGGCAAATTTTGGGGTACAACAGCATCCAACGCCTAATGGATAACCAAGAAATCCTTTTTGAAAAGACTCCCATTACACCGATTCCTGTTAATGATGTTTCAATAATAATGTGATCGGTGGAAATAGAACTGACTATTTTTTAAGCTGGTTCGCGAAATTTCGCGGTAAGCAAGAGTCGCCACCGTCTTTTATGTTCTCCAACATGGAAAGGACAAAAGCACAGCAAAATTCCTTTTCGAGAATGTTTCTCGGTTCGGGAGGTAGATTTATAGAAAGGGAAGGTGTTAGCACCCTTTCTATCCGTGGTTATCCACGGGCTCTTAGGTACTTGCTCTTATGTTTTCAAAAATTGTTTGCTTTTCAAGTGTGCGTGGGTTTTGAAAATGTTTCTTTTGAAAAATTTCTAAGTAACTCTTGTATCTGTCCTCAAGAGTGTATGAAATAGTTGTTTGAAAACGTTTTGAAAGTGTAAGTGTGAAAAGATTGTTTTTTTTTTTTGAGAGAGCAAGTACCCATGAGAAATCTACCTACTCTAAGGAATTAGGTTGTGTAAGAGTCCTTTAGACAGTATTATCCTACTATTGAGAAGTAGGTAGCACCGTCGTTGGAGGTATTCGGGTCAATTCGATTATTAGGGACATGTGTGGTCACCGAAGCAATAGTAGGACACCTTAGCCGTAACCCTAATGTCATAGATCCTTTTTATCTGAGGCAACCGTTTCGAGGCAACTGGATCTTAGACAGGAGGGCGACCTCTAAAACACCCTATACTTGACGACCACGTCGAGGCAACCAGTGAGGCGTACCCTAGGAGTGGCATGTGCATGTGTGTTGTTTCAGTTTATGTTTATCTTTGAACATACATTTGTGAGCTACGAATTGATTTTATTTTCATACAAGTCTTTCATGCATTTTAACAGTTAAGAGTGCGGAAAATAAATTGCGGAAAGGTAAATCTACGCTATTACAAGGCGCGGGTCTATACATCGCCAAAAACAAAAACCCGTTTGGAAAATAAGTGCGGGGAAAATAAAAGAAAGCGGTAAAAGCCTAATTAACTATTACATCCTCGGAAACAGTTACAATAATATAATCAAAATAATGAATTAAAATAAATATGCGCGCGAAAGAATTAAATCGGGACGTCCTTAGGGTTTTGACCCTTTTTGAGAAAAGAATTGAAATTGGTCCTTTTGCAATTAATTAAAAGTAAAACTAATTTACCAATTAATTATTTAATTAAAAGAGAAAATGTTTTTGTGTTTTTTTTATGTCTTAATGAAAAATAAAGATAAAAGAAATTAAAAGTCAAGAAAACCCTAATTCTAAGTTTATTTTATTTGTTATGAAAAAGTTAAAATTAGACCTAATTTAAACTAAGTTGATTAATTAAAATTTATTTACAAAATAAATAATTAATAGTAAAAATAATAAATAATAAAAATATTTACATCTTTTGATCATCTGAATTTATTATAAAAATAATTTTTTAGTTAATTAAATAATAATAATAGTTATTAAAGAAAATAAAAAGAAAGAAAATAAAAAGAGAAATAGAAACCAGTGGGGGGTGTTGACCCAATAATGGAGGTGAAGCCTGGAATTCCTGGCCCATTAAGCCAAGCCTGCGTTGACTTCTAGGATTGTCCAGAGCACGCGTTGACTGGGAGCATGGCGTTCTCCACTTTTTGACCATTGGATGCACGTTTATGGCCACTTGGCGCCTGGGTATGTGATATGCACGGTGGACTCCTTGGCAAGCGCTGCACATGAATATATTAAGCAAAACAATATAGAAATTGTGGGGGACCTGGGAATCGAACCCAGGTCCCAATGGTCACCAAACAACTCATCCTCCACTACGCCAAGCGTTTGTCTTTGTTATTATAATGGGCAATAAAAATAATATTAAAACAAACAACACATATGGTGTAACCAATAAAGCGCGCCTTTTATTCAAACCAGCCAACCATGTGTAAACACGTCAGTCATCTTCTTCCTTTTGCCTGTAAAAAACAATCAAATAGCGGGGGTTTTTAACCCCCACAACTTAGCATGGCCAAAAATAGCGATTAGATGTACAAGCTATATAAATAGGGCGCGAGGGTTGGGTTTGATTCGTCTGGCCTTGACGAATTCAACCATATGCGTAAGAAGGTCCAATTTTTCCTGTGCTGGAAACCCCCAAAAGCAAAGCTTCGGAACCCTAAAACTCTCCAATGGCATCTTGCATTTCAGGGTGTTTTAATGCAATTGAATCACACCAATAGCTTTGTATGAGTCCTATTAACACAAAACAATCCACAAAAGATGTTAAATATGCATGAATAATGATATGTGTTTCTAAAAAAAAAAAGACCAAACCGTGAAACTGTTTATGGAGATTTCTTGAGCTATGAAGCTTGGTTCTGATTGCAAATCGTTCCTAGGAAGCCTAGCAATGTGTTTGAATCGCTCTAAGGCTTTGAATTGGTCTGGAAGTGAGAAAACAGTTTTGACTTTCTTTCTTGATTTTTCAATATTGGCTATGGTGTTTCTTGCAGCAATCTCACGTTACAGGCATTAGGGTTCACTTCAGTATATGTAGTAGGATGGAATTAGGGTACAATCTTGGTCAAATATCCATGGCATTATGATTTCAATATTTGATTGGAAATCAAATAATTTTCAATCTTTTTGATTGATAAAACTTGCCAAACATGGAGATTTTTGTCTCTTTGATTGATGCACGAATTTGCCAGCTTGCCCTGAGTTTATTTGCTTCACAAAAAGATTTGAAAACCATATCTTTGAATTCCCATTAGCAAAAATGAGGTGTTTTGGCCAAAGTTGACTTTTGCAAATTCCCAAAAATTTCCCAACTTCTCCAATGCATATCTTGCTCAATTTGGATCATATGAACATGTTCTTGGATATTTTGGAAAGGTCTTGAAGTCCTCTAACCAATGCCTTTGGTCCCATGTCATTTGGATTTACCAATCTCAAGTTATGGTCTTTGACTTAAAGTGCCTTTTTGTTGACTTTTGAAATTGACCTATAATGTAGAAATTGATAACTTTTTGTGAGAGCATTTCTTGGACTTGGAATGTGAATATGAGTTGTAGGAAATGTCATCCCCTTCAAAATGAGCATTGGATGGGATTTTTCTGATGAACCATGAAAAAGTTATGCCCTGGTCAAGTTACAGTTGACTTTTCAACTGTCCAAAAATAGTAACTTTTGCATCTTTGATGATTTTTGAGCCATGCTTGTGGAATCATGATCAAGACTTGATCAAATGATGATTGTGGCTTAAAAATAAGATGTTGACCAAAAAATTTGACATTTGACTGTAAAATGACCATTTTGCCCCTGTAGTTGATTGTGAAGCAAATAGGACTTTTGACTGTGCAATTTGACCCTGTGAGTCTTGAAACTTGATATGTAGATGCTTGACAATGTATATGGGCCTATGGGACTTGATTGAGCCATTAAAACCCACACATTCCTTGCAAGAACCAAAACCCTAATTTTGACTGGCTTAGAAGATGGTTTGACTGTGCAACCCCTTGAGAAATCTTGAACCATTTTGAGGATGATTCTTGATAAGTCTTGGAGAATATGGGAGGGCAAATTTTGGGGTACAACAGTTGCCCCTGTTCAATCTTCTTAGACCTGAGGATGTAGATTGGCTTGCGTGCCTTTCGTGATCCGAAGGTGGAAGATGATTGAACACTAGAGTGCCCAGAAATTTGCACTCACATAGTGGAGTATCAACAGTGTGATGGCGGGAATGGGCTTACGGATGCCATTTAGAGAGATGATGGATAGGAAGATGGGCTTATAGATTCCATCTGGAGGTGTGACAGAACCTTGTCGGGAATGGGCTTATAGATGCCATTTGGAAGTGTAATGGATAGTTGTGGAGACGAGCTTAAAGATGCCATCCGGGGGTGTCGATCGTGTAAGAGATTCCTTAGCAAGAACTTGCGTACCTGAGAAAGAAAGATAATTACCTGGCCTGTTACAGGGGTTGATCTTCAAACTCTTCCTGCAGATATGCCCTGGCTAGATACAGGTATCGAATCTACAATTAATCACTCACAGATATGCCCTGGCTAGATACAGGTGTAGAATCTGGAATTAGTCGTCTACAGATATGCCCTGGCTGGATACAGGTATCGAATCTCTAAACTCTTCATGCAGATATGCCCTGGCTGGATACAGGTATCGAATCTACAATCAATCACTCACAGATATGCCCTGGCTGGATACATGTATCGAATCTGGAATTAGTCGTCTACAAATATGCCCTGGATAGATACAGGTATCGAATCTCTAAACTCTTCATGCAGATATGCCCTGGCTGGATACAGGTATCGAATCTACAATCAATCACTCACAGATATGCCTTGGCTAGATATAGGTATCGAATCCGGAATTGGTCGTCTACAGATATGCCCTGGCTGGATAGAGGTATCGAATCTCTAAACTCTTCATGCAGATATGCCCTGGATGGATACAGGTATCGAATCTACAATCAATCACTCACAGATATGCCCTGGCTAGATACAGGTATCGAATCTGGAATTAGTCGTCTACAGATATGCCCTGGCTGGATACAGGTATCGAATCCGGAATTGGTCGTCTACAGATATGCCCTGGCTGGATACAGGTGTCGAATCTGGAATTGCGACAGTTGATAGTAGTCTTTTGATTGACCTTTTCCTGAAAAGGCAAAACATCAGTTGTATGCAATGTCATGATGTATGAAATGCACGATGGCATGATGTTCAAAAATAAATGAGATAGTGTAGTATGTATGTAAGCAGGATGTATAAAATGTGAAATGTTTATGAATGTATTTTCGTCTAGGAAAATAAATCCTTGACGAATTTCTGGAAGTTGAATCCTGGGCTGATGTTGAAGAGTAGAGTTCTTCGTCTCCGCTGGGGATGATGAACGAAGATGATTGCAAGAATAAACTGGTAGGAGAAGGTGACTCCGTTGGGGAATAAACTTGTTGAAGAGATTACTCTGCGGGGAAATACTCTGTGGGGAAGAGATGATTTGCTGAGATTTTAATGAGAACTCCACTGGGGATTCCATTGATAAGTTATGTTGGGGAATTTGATGAACTCCGCTGGAGGATAGAAAGAACTTCGCTGGGGATGATCTTTCAGTTGCAACTTGCTGAGGATAACCCAGTTAGGCTCTGGTGGGGAATAACCTTTGAATCTGGCTAGGAAGAGCATTTGTACTCTGCAGAGGACAAGCTTCCAGAATCTACTGGGGAGGTGATTCAACTCTCCTAGGGAAACTTTGGACTACACTGGGGAAATGGCTCCACTGGGGTGCCTGGATTTCGCCGGGGAACAATCTTATACTTCCGTCGAGGAATATTAAGACTGTCGGGGATGCTTGCTGAGGAACAATCTGTATACTCTGCTGGAAAATATTGAGATCTTCTGGGGGTACCCAACTTCCTTAGGGTTGACCGTAGCCTAACTCTGCTCGGGGGAGAGTATTGCTGACTTGCTAGGGATACTGTGCCTTTTTAGGGCTGACGGGAGACCACTATGCTTGGGGGAGTATTGCTGAATCTTGTCTTACTCTGTGGGGAGTGAAGGTATCCTGGTTACATTTTTCAGCCGAACTTACCTTGGTACCTGGGTGGACAAAGAAACTAGATCGTCTAGACAATTCTTATTGCCCCAGTTTCTGCGGGAGAAGAAGGCCTATGAGGTGTTTGATAACTGCCGATTGACAAATCTTCTTCTGGTAGGCAAGTGACGAGATGACGGGACATAGTCGTACGCTTTGATCTCTAACTTTTGCCCGGACCACCCTTTCGGGTTTTCAGTCCATCGGGATAACCCTTTTTTGCCCAAGCCGCCTTTTCAGGTTTTCGACTTGCCGGGTGTACAGATTATTTTCATTTCATCCCTTATTTTTGCCCGAACCCTTTTGGTTCGCCGGGAAGCCCTTATTTTTGCCTAGGCCAGTCGACCTAGCGGGTCTTTGATTATGCGTAGTATTTTTTTACTATGTCCATACTCTCAGGATGTAGGGAGTTGTCACTGTTGGTAGTATTATGTTGCCATACCACCAGAAGATGTTTGATCGTACCAGATTTGTCGCTGGAATTCCTGCCCACTGCCCCAAGTGACTCGGATGGAGATTTTCCCCTGGATGTTTGGAATTTGAGAGATTCTCTAAATCTTGACTTAACTGCCCCAGATGATGGATAATGATCATGCCGTGCCCCTTGATTGGAAGTGCTTTTGTTCACTAGATATTCTTCGTGCGAATTTCTCTGCTGTTGAACAAATAGTCATATGCAAACAATGTTATTTAAAGAATGCAAAGCTTATGTCTGTCTTGAAGTTTTTGAAAATGCAGTTTTCAATAAACCAGTGATTTTTTGTAAAACGTGATGTCAACTTAAGATTTTACAACAAGCCTTACAGGAGTCAGGATACCTTTGGTAACAGTATGCTTTCGAACTAACCCGCGCTTCAGCTAGGACTTTCAAGGGTTATAACGTGGCCTGGTTCACGGTTTAAGAAACAAAGGATAAAGGCTCAAAATTTATTTGTACCCACCCGCTCTTCGTGATGTTCTTCGATCCTAAACTCAGCTAATCGTGCATTAGACCTTGTTTGAGTCTTTGCTCTGATATTCTGGTGATGGTTCGGATATTGACAGTTTATTTTGAACAGGCAGTCATTTCTTTTTTGTTGAGGGTTTGCAGGACCTCTTTCTTTTTGATTTCGTTATCCCTGTTTTTTGCCTGAACTGTTTCTTTTGTGGTTACAGTCAGCGGGATGCCCCAGTTTTTGTAAGTCTCCTTCATAGGTTTTAACTTAATGGGCTTTTATTTCTGAGAGATAATGACTGCCTGTCTTTATGATTATTCGGAACCATCACTGTCTTTTGCTTTGGAAGGACTTCTTCGGTGCCATTCGTTGTGCACCTGGATCAACTGAGAGAACTACCCTGCCCTAGGTTATAATTAAGGGTTTTAATTTTTGTGAAAAGAAAAACTCCAACTTCTTTGGCTCGGAGGGGTTGACGAGGGATTATCTTCCTTATTACTCCACTGTTTAGGATTGGAAACAATGCATGTACCTCATCAGCGGGGTCTGTTCATAAGCATACTGTAAAGATCGTGGTATCGTTTTTGTCATCCTCCCTCAAAAGGCTTAGAACTTTTAATCGAGAGTTTGAACATCACAAAAATAAAAGCAATTTTGAATATAGTGAATACGAATATATTGATTCAGAACATACATATGCGATGCATTAATGAAATAAAAGAGTTTGCTATGACAATAGTTGTTTGAATAAGCAAGGAAAAATACAACTCGGAAATTCAAATAAACAAAAGCCTTCAATGATTTGGCAAAGGAGAAGTGATTATGTTTGGAGTCTCGGGCGCTTCGAACTCGACCTCCTTTGCATCGATTAGATCCTGAACCTTGTTCCTCAAAGTCCAACAATCATCTGTAGTATGCCCCGGGCTGCCAGAATGATAAGCGCAGCGGGCGTTGGGGTTATACCTTGAAGGTGTCTTGTTGGGATTCTTAGGAGGGTCCCTTAGAGCTACCAGGTTGGTCTCCAGCAACTGTGGCAATATCTGGGACAAGGTCATGCTGAGGGGAGTGAATTGCCTTCTAGGTCTCTCTTCCCTTTGTTGGTTGCGATGTTGAGGAGCACTGGCCGGTTTTGAAATAACTACTGCGTTGACATCTTGGCGGTGTTCGGACCTATTATGCCCTCTTGAACCATAGACAGCACTAGATTCTTTCTTGAATGGTTTCTTCTCAGTGTTCGAGGAGTCACCCTTTTGTATCTTCCCAGACTTGATACCATCTTCTATCCTCTCACCAGTCAAGATCATATCTGTAAACCCAGCAGAAGAATTCCCAATCAGATGGTTGAAGAACAGACCAGATAGGGTCCCCAGAAACATGTCAATAAGCTCACGGTCAGTCAAAGGTGGCTGCACCCTTCCAGCCAGGTCTCTCCACTTTTGAGCGTATTCTTTAAATCCTTCACCCGTTCCTAGTGACATACCCTGGAGTTGGGTACGCGTAGGAGCGAGGTCGGAATTATACTGATACTGCTTGTAGAATGCAGTAGCCAAGTCCTCCCAGTTACGAATGCTGGCTCCATCCAGTTGATAGAACCATTCGAGTTGAGTCCCTGAAAGACTATCCTGGAAGAAATGGATCCATAAATTCTTGTCAGCAGTGTACGGTTGGATCTTCCTCACATATGATCTGAGATGCAGCTTAGGACAGGAAGCTCCGTCATACTTTGCAAAAGCAGGTGCCTTGAACTTGTGGGGAATCACTACCCCAGAAGACAGACCTAGATCTTCGAAGTCTAGGCCGGGAACCTTCTGTATTTCCATGGCGCTCAAACGGTCTTCCAGCTGTTTGTACCTGTCCTCAGCAGGAGGGTACTGCTCATCATTGTAATCCGTCTCGTTGTCGGAGACCACGGGACTAGGAACCCTTATTTCTTGGGGACTGTCTTTGCCCACAGATGAGGTAGTCAGCTCAGCCTCATTCGGGAGTCCATTCCCAGGTCTGCGTCTAGTGTTGAACAAAACAGTCCTCTTCTTCTTCCTCCTCTCTTTTAGAATCAGAGTTTTCAAGTCCTGTTGACCCTGGGCTAGGCTCATAACCAACTCCTGGAACTGGGCATTCTGGGCCTGGAGGGCCTTGATAGCTTGTTCAGCGGAAGGTTCAGTAGACATGCTGATTGCTGAAATAAACAGCGAAGAAGATAAGTGGCCTGTAAAAGGGTATCTGTAATGCAATGATATGTATGATATGCATGCAATGTTTTCAAGGAGCTCGTGGGGTAAACAGAGAAACTTGTTAGAATTTGAATCCAGTAGCTTGATTGAAGGAACTTCATGTTGTTGAGAGTCCTTCTTCAAGAGTCAAAGCTCACCATATCGAGTGGGTCATAGCCCCTGACTCAAGTTATCAACCTTGGCTAGAGGAAAATAAATCCCCTTTGCCCCTTGCTAGACAGTTGGTTCATCATGACCTGCATCACAGACCCTTGAGATCCTTGAAATGGGTTAGTCCTTATGCAAGATGTATGCAGGTTAGTCCTTATGCAGGATGCATGCAATGTTATGATGGTATGATTCTATGATAAAGCATGCCACAAGTATTCACAAAGGCAAACATGATAAGGCACACAAGTCACACCAAACATCCCTTAGAGTTTAGGCCAGCATGAAGTTTAGGTACTACCCTCTTTCAGTTTCTTTGGTTAAGACCTGTCCTAGAAAATAGTAATCGGGTTCTAGAGGATCTCAATATCACAGACTACCCTTAATCGGTCATAACTCCAGCTTCGCAATCTTTTCTTGCGGCCAGAACCATCGCAAGACTTTAGCCTCAATGAGTGTAGCATACTGCTACTGTTCTATGGCCAAGTTGGGTCAATTTAGGGTTCTAAAGTCAGTTGGTGCTTAATGACTCCTCAGAATACCCATATTCTCCTTGTTCCAACAAAAGGGATATCGGTACAGACCAAGGTGTCACACCAATGTAGCTACTGCTTCACCCGTGTCGGTCTACACCGGACATGTCCCTCACAACTTATGCTACCTAAAGGGTATTCCCCAGATCCGGGTTAGGATCTATGAAACTCCAATGCAAGCCCACAAATATAAAAGCAATCAAGACATACAATTGAAAACATAAGAATGATCTAATCCTAAGGTACACCTCACTTTTATCAAATATCCCCAGCAGAGTCGCCAGTTCTGTGATCGGTGGAAATAGAACTGACTGTTTTTTAAGCTGGTTCACGAAATGTCGCGGTAAGCAAGAGTCGCCACCGTCTTTTATGTTCTCCAACATGGAAAGGACAAAAACACAGCAAAATTCCTTTTCGAGAATGTTTCTCGGTTCGGGAGGTAGATTTATAGAAAGGGAAGGTGTTAGCACCCTTTCTATCCGTGGTTATCCACGGGCTCTTAGGTACTTGCTCTTATGTTTTCAAAAATTGTTTGCTTTTCAAGTGTGTGTGGGTTTTGAAAGAGTTTCTTTTAAAAAATTTCTAAGTAACTCTTGTATCTGTCCTCAAGAGTGTATGAAATAGTTGTTTGAAAACTTTTTGAAAGTGTAAGTGTGAAAAGATTGTTTTTTTTTTTTGAGAGAGCAAGTACCCATGAGAAATCTGCCTACTCTAAGGAATTAGGCTGTGTAAGAGTCCTTTAGACAGTACTATCCTACTATTGAGAAGTAGGTAGCACCGTCGTTGGAGGTATTCGGGTCAATTCGATTATTAGGGACATGTGTGGTCACCGAAGCAATAGTAGGACACCTTAGCCGTAACCCTAATGTCATAGATCCTTTTTATCCGAGGCAACCGTTTCGAGGCAACTAGATCTTAGACAGGAGGGCGACCTCTAAAACACCCTATACTTGACGACCACGTCGAGGCAACCAGTGAGGCGTACCCTAGGAGTGGCATGTGCATGTAAGTTGTTTCAGTTTATGTTTATCTTTGAACATGCATTTGTGAGCTACGGATTGATTTTATTTTCATACAAGTCTTTCATGCATTTTAACAGTTAAGAGTGCGGAAAATAAATTGCGGAAAGGTAAATCTACGCTATTACAAGGCGCGGGTCTATACATCGCCAAAAACAAAAACCCGTTTGGAAAATAAGTGCGAGGAAAATAAAAGAAAGCGGTAAAAGCCTAATTAACTATTACATCCTCGGAAACAGTTACAATAATATAATCAAAATAATGAATTAAAATAAATATGCGCGCGAAAGAATTAAATCGGGACGTCCTTAGGGTTTTGACCCTTTTTGAGAAAAGAATTGAAATTGGTCCTTTTGCAATTAATTAAAAGTAAAACTAATTTACCAATTAATTATTTAATTAAAAGAGAAAATGTTTTTGTGTTTTTTTTTATGTCTTAATGAAAAATAAAGATAAAAGAAATTAAAAGTCAAGAAAACCCTAATTCTAAGTTTATTTTATTTGTTATGAAAAAGTTAAAATTAGACCTAATTTAAACTAAGTTGATTAATTAAAATTTATTTACAAAATAAATAATTAATAGTAAAAATAATAAATAATAAAAATATTTACATCTTTTGATTATCTGAATTTATTATAAAAATAATTTGTTAGTTAATTAAATAATAATAATAGTTATTAAAGAAAATAAAAAGAAAGAAAATAAAAAGAGAAATAGAAACCAGTGGGGGGTGTTGACCCAATAATGGAGGTGAAGCCTGGAATTCCTGGCCCATTAAGCCAAGCCTGCGTTGACTTTTGGGATTGTCCAGAGCACGCCTTGACTGGGAGCATGGTGTTCTCCACTTTTTGACCATTGGATGCACGTTTATGGCCACTTGGCGCCTGCGTATGTGATATGCACGGTGGACTCCTTGGCAAGCGCTGCACATGAATATATTAAGCAAAACAATATAGAAATTGTGGGGGACCTGGGAATCGAGCCCAGGTCCCAATGGTCACCAAACAACTCATCCTCCACTACGCCAAGCGCCTGTATTTGTTATTATAATGGGCAATAAAAATAATATTAAAACAAACAACACATATGTTGTAACCAATAAAGCGCGCCTTTTATTCAAACCAGCCAACCATGTGTAAACACGTCAGTCATCTTCTTCCTTTTGCCTGTAAAAAACAATCAAATAGCGGGGGTTTTTAACCCCCACAACTTAGCATGGCCAAAAATAGCGATTAGATGTACAAGCTATATAAATAGGGCGCGAGGGTTGGGTTTGATTCGTCTGGCCTTGACGAATTCAACCATATGCGTAAGAAGGTCCAATTTTTCCTGTGCTGGAAACCCCCAAAAGCAAAGCTTCGGAACCCTAAAACTCTCCAATGGCATCTTGCGTTTCAGGGTGTTTTAATGCAATTGAATCACACCAATAGCTTTGTATGAGTCCTATTAACACAAAACAATCCACAAAAGATGTTAAATATGCATGAATAATGATATGTGTTTCTAAAAAAAAAAAGACCAAACCGTGAAACTGTTTATGGAGATTTCTTGAGCTATGAAGCTTGGTTCTGATTGCAAATCGTTCCTAGGAAGCCTAGCAATGTGTTTGAATCGCTCTAAGGCTTTGAATTGGTCTGGAAGTGAGAAAACAGTTTTGACTTTCTTTCTTGATTTTTCAATATTGGCTATGGTGTTTCTTGCAGCAATCTCACGTTACAGGCATTAGGGTTCACTTCAGTATATGTAGTAGGATGGAATTAGGGTACAATCTTGGTCAAATATCCATGGCATTATGATTTCAATATTTGATTGGAAATCAAATAATTTTCAATCTTTTTGATTGATAAAACTTGCCAAACATGGAGATTTTTGTCTCTTTGATTGATGCACGAATTTGCCAGCTTGCCCTGAGTTTATTTGCTTCACAAAAAGATTTGAAAACCATATCTTTGAATTCCCATTAGCAAAAATGAGGTGTTTTGGCCAAAGTTGACTTTTGCAAATTCCCAAAAATTTCCCAACTTCTCCAATGCATATCTTGCTCAATTTGGATCATATGAACATGTTCTTGGATATTTTGGAAAGGTCTTGAAGTCCTCTAACCAATGCCTTTGGTCCCATGTCATTTGGATTTACCAATCTCAAGTTATGGTCTTTGACTTAAAGTGCCTTTTTGTTGACTTTTGAAATTGACCTATAATGTAGAAATTGATAACTTTTTGTGAGAGCATTTCTTGGACTTGGAATGTGAATATGAGTTGTAGGAAATGTCATCCCCTTCAAAATGAGCATTGGATGGGATTTTTCTGATGAACCATGAAAAAGTTATGCCCTGGTCAAGTTACAGTTGACTTTTCAACTGTCCAAAAATAGTAACTTTTGCATCTTTGATGATTTTTGAGCCATGCTTGTGGAATCATGATCAAGACTTGACCAAATGATGATTGTGGCTTCAAAATAAGATGTTGACCAAAAAATTTGACATTTGACTGTAAAATGACCATTTTGCCCCTGTAGTTGATTGTGAAGCAAATAGGACTTTTGACTGTGCAATTTGACCCTGTGAGTCTTGAAACTTGATATGTAGATGCTTGACAATGTATATGGGCCTATTGGACTTGATTGAGCCATTGAAAACCACACATTCCTTGCAAGAACCAAAACCCTAATTTTGACTGGCTTAGAAGATGGTTTGACTGTGCAACCCCTTGAGAAATCTTGAACCATTTTGAGGATGATTCTTGATAAGTCTTGGAGAATATGGGAGGGAAAATTTTGGGGTACAACAAATAACCATATCCGCCAATCTTTCCAAGGTCTCCAAAAGACCTGTTAAGATTGCATTCGATCCAAATACTGCACCTTTGAAGATAACCATGCCCAAGCCCATCCCGTACAAGTCCGACAAATCAGTACCGTGGAACTATGGTGGAGAAATCTACTACCACGGTATTAAACAAATTGAATCAACTGAAGAAAGTTCTCATGAAGAGACTTCTGACATTGGAAACATTGCTGGAACGAGCAAAATCACCCGCAGTGGAAGAATTTTCTCTCCAGAGATTGCCCCTCCAAAGGCAATCTTTGGACCCTCAGCTTCTCCTAAGGTTACCCCTGCACCGGTAAACATATCTGCGAGAAATCCAATTATTGAAGAAGTTGTAACTCCTGTGGTTGTCCCCTCTGCTGCTGCCGATGATAGAGGGAAAGGGATCCAAGAAGATCCCGTCAGGACGAGGGCTCAGCCCTTGATCATCCCCGAAACTTCTCAAAAAGAAATGGAAGAGATTTTGAAAATAATCAAGAAAAGCGATTATGATGTTGTGGAACAACTGGGGCAAACCCCCTCAAAGATCTCTATGTTGGCCCTGCTGCTTTGTTCAGAGGCTCATGCTAAACCTTTGATAAGATTATTGAAGACGGCCCACGTGCCACAGGAAACCTCCGCGGATCAGTTCCAGGAATGTGTAGCTAGCTTGACAGCTGAAAATGGTCTAGGATTCTCCGATGATGATTTAACATCCAAAGGGAGAAAACATAATGACACTTTGCATGTCTCAGTGGAATGCAGAGGGACTACTCTAGCACATGTACTGGTAGACACTGGTTCATCGCTGAACGTCTTTCCGAAGAAAGCCTTGGATAGACTGGATTGTGAAGGTTTAACCTTGAAGCCCAGCAATATAATTGTCAGAGCCTTTGATGGTTCTAAAAGGATGGTCCACGGGGAGGTGGACATCCCGATTAAAGTAGGAACTGAAACCTTCAACTCCACATTCTATGTGATGGACATTCGTCCTTCCTATTCTTGCTTGTTGGGAAGACCCTGGATTCACAATGCTGGAGCCGTCACTTCTACTCTGCATCAAATTCTCAAGTACCCTGTCCAGGGGAAAATCATAATTGTTCATGGCGAAGAGGAATACATGATAAGCCATCTAAATTCTTTCCGCTATGTAGAATTGGATGGTAAATTCATCGAAACCCCTTTCCAGCATTTTGAAGAGGTAGCTCAAGAGATTGCGGCAACCATGACAGTGTCTTATGTACCCATGATTACCAGACCTCCGCCTCGGATGTCGTCTCTCAAAGATGCAAAGGCTGTGATTGAAGAAGGAGGAAGCACAATCTGGGGGCAGCTTCTAGACTTTCCTTATAAATCAGATAAATTCGGCTTGGGGTTCACTTATTCTGCTCAAAAGGCTGTACGCCGCGCCTGTGCTGGAGGGCCACCAGTGAAGATCACCCATAATGGAGTCACTGCTTTGGAGGATAGTGAAGAGGAGAGCAGCCTGGAAGACTGGATTTTTCCAACTGTTGACAGAGGACTGTGCAACTGGGAAGCAAAAGACTTTGTTCCGATTACTTTCATACCGCAGTAATTTATCTTTCAAACATTTTTGTTGGTTTGTCATAATTCTCAAATAATTCGTACACTTTTAACCTTCTGCCTTACCCGAGGCACATAGGTCCATTTGTAAGGGTTTGATTTTTCATCTTCATATGCCATTTTAATGAATCATGGACGTTTTCACATATAAACTTTTGTGTTCATTATCTTTCTTTTTACATTTTTATTTGTTTAAAGGTGGTTATCCCTTACACACACCCACACTTACAAATGCAGGTACCCTTCCATTCTGGATTCCATGGGTAACAATTCTGCTATGGCCTTCAGTGACTCTGAAGATCTGGTCTACCATGCCGAATACGAAGGTGAGGAAGATTGTGAAGTGCCAGGAGAATTGGCTAGATTGCTACAATAGGAAGAAAGGGTTATTCTACCTCATGAGGAGCTATTAGAGACAATCAACTTGGGTACTGAGGAAGACAGAAAAGAAGTCAGAGTGGGTGCCAACCTAGAGCCAAGTGTCAAAAAGCGCCTAATTCAGTTGTTACATGAATATGTTGAGATCTTCGCCTGGTCATACGAAGACATGCCGGGACTTGATACAGACATTGTGGTACACCGTCTACCCACAAGAGAAGATTCTCCACCAGTTAAACAAAAAGTCCACCGCATGAGGCCCGACATGACAGAAAAGATCAAAGCAGAAGTTATGAAGCAGTTCAATGTTGGATTTCTTGCTGTTACTTCCTATCCACAATGGGTTGCTAACATTGTGCCCGTGCCTAAGAAGGATGGCAAAGTGAGAATGTGCGTCGATTATAGAGACTTAAACAGGGCCAACCCTAAAGATGACTTTCCACTTTCGCACATTGACATCCTGGTTGACAACACAGCTCAGCACAGGGTATTTTCTTTCATGGACGGATTCTTAGGCTATAACCAGATCAAAATGTCCCCTGAGGACATGGAGAAAACTACTTTTGTTACACAGTGGGGTACGTTCTTCTACAAAGTGATGCCATTCAGACTGAAGAATGTCAGGGCAACCTATCAGCGCACCATGGTAGCTTTGTTTCATGATATGATACATCATGAGATAGAGGTCTACATAGATGACATGATAGCCCGATCACAAGCAGAAGAATAACACCTCGACCACTTGCAAAAGTTGTTTGTCAGGTTGAAGGAGTACAAGCTCAGGTTAAACCCTAACAAGTGCACCTTTGGAGTCCGGTCCGGTAAACTCTTTGGTTTCATTGTCAGCAACAAAGGCATCGAGGTTGATCCTTCCAAAGTCAAAGCTATACAAGAAATGCCTGCTCCTCGCACTGAGAAGGAGGTCAGAGGTTTCTTGGGACGCCTAAACTACATTGCTAGGTTCATTTCTCACCTAACATCTACTTGTGAGCCAATCTTCAAGTTGTTGAAGAAAGATCAGGTAGTTAAATGGAATGATGACTGTCAAGTTGCTTTTGATAAAATCAAGAAGTATTTGCTAGAACCTCCTATCTTGATGCCACCCGTCGAAGGAAGACTGCTAATCATGTATCTGACCATCCTAGAAAATTCAATGGGGTGCGTACTGGGGCAGCATGACGAGTCTGGCCGAAAAGCGCATGCCATTTATTACCTTAGCAAAAAGTTTACCGACTGTGAAACCAGATATTCACTGCTCGAGAAAACTTGATGCGCTTTGGTATGGGCTGCTCGCCGGCTAAGGCAGTATATGTTGACTCATACCACTCTGCTGATATCTAAGATGGATCCGATAAAGTACATCTTCGAGAAGCCTTCTTTGTCTAGAAGGATAGCTAGATGGCAGATGATCCTGATAGAATATGACATACAGTACACAACCCAAAAATCTATAAAGGGGAGTGTGCTAGCCGATCATCTGGCTCATCAAGCTGTCAAAGATTACCAATCCATGAGGTTCGACTTCCCCGACGAAGACATTATGACATTGGACAACATTGAAGATTTAAGACCATATGACGGACCTGAACAAGGATCCCGATGGACCCTGTACATTGATGGTGCCTCCAATACACTTGGTAAGGTATCGACTTTGTGCTTATATCTCCAGAAGGTTTCCATACTCCTTTCGCTGCCAGACTTTGCTTTAACTGCACCAACAACATGGCTGAGTATGAAGCTTGCATCTTTGGTCTCAAGGCTGCAATAGACCTGGGAATCAAGTCTTTGGTTGTGTTTGGAGACCCAGCTTTGGTCATCAGTCAGATCAAAGGAGAGTGGGACACTAAACATCTGTGATACGGTGGGAGAACTGACTTGAGGTTTTGTGTTTGTGTTTGCAAATGTTTCAGTTTAGCAAGAGTCGCCACCGACTTTTTATTTTATCCAAAGGAAAGGTCAAAAAGCATAGGAAAGACCTTTGAGATGTCTTCTTGGGTTCGGGGGGTAGATTATGAAAAGGGAAGGTGCAAGCACCCTTTTCATCCATGGTTATCCATGGGCTCTTAGTTACTTGTTTAGATCACTTGCTTTTGCTTTTCAATTGTTTGAAATGGTGCTTTGTGTGTCGTTTTGAAAATGTTTTGAAAAGAGGCCATCGTTGTGGCAACCTTTGTAATGATTATTGTTTGAATATATACAAAGGTGTTTGTCTTTTGAAAAGATGTTTCAATGTTTGAAATTTTGTTTTGGAAAATGTTTTGAAATTGTGTGGTGATGTATTTTTTTGAAAATAGAAAGGATGTTTGCAAGTTTTGATCAAGTAACTAAGAGTTATCTACCCTATCTACTCAAAGATCTTTCCTACACATTTTTAACCCTTTTGACAGTGTTGTTTTACCATTGCATTTGGTAATCAACCTTGTATTTGGATGTTAAACGGGACAGGCGCGGGTCATCGTATTGACCATGATAGCAATTGTGCTAAGTATCTTTAGCACATTTTTGAGGGACTAGACCATTTTGTATAGGCAACCAAGATAGCGTCATCGAGGGACTATGATCTTTTGTTTTGTTTTCGTTTTGCCAAGATACTCAACATGCATACCATGGCCATTTTTAAGGCAACAAGTGGATGAAACCCTAGGGGTGCATGTGTGCATTGTGTTGTCAATTTACATGCTTTTATATCTTGTATTAGGTCTAACTATTTGTTTTGATTTTGGATATTGCATACAAACCCTAATCTCTAACATGGCATATTTGAAAGCTATAAATGCGTAAAATAAATCTACGACTATTACAACATTGATATGGGGAGGGGGATACAATTTTGATAGGGGAGTATTTGCAAGAAAATAAAACCCTAAGATTTACTATTACATCCAAATTGAATTCTTTGCATCAAATAATAAATAAGCAATATTTAAATAAGCAATTTAAGTATAAATATGCAAAATATTATAAGTATGCAAAAAATGTTTTTGTTTATTTTTATGTATGTAAAAATATAATATTTAATGTATTAAAAAAATAGAAATAAAAGATTATTTTTGTTAAGGGTAAAAACCCTAATTTTCTTTAAGAAAGTATATATATTAATTATATTATTTATGTACAATAAAATAAAATAATAAAATATATACAAATGTCAAAAAATAAAAATATATCAGAAAAAATATTATTTAAGTATGTAAATAATAAAAATAAAGGTATAATATTTTTATGTATTATTTTCAAGTTTTTATTAAATAAAAAAAAGTATGTTATCTAATAATTATTTTTATGTTAGAAAAAATAATAAAAAATACAAAATAAAAATGTGAAAATTTATGAAAATGTTTTTAGTAATTTTTTATGTTTAGAAAAATAAAATAAAGTCAGAAACTAAAAAGAAAATGAAAAAATATGAACATATAAATTAAATGGGCTGAGGGGTGTAAATAGCAAGTCAGTGGTGCAAATAGCAAGGAAATGACAAGGCCCAGCCCAGATCAGCTTCATCTTCAACCTTTGAATCACAAAAACGCGCGCCTGTGTACAAAATCTGGAAATCCTGCATACGTGCTCTAAAGCAAAAACTCATAACACCAAAGTGATAGAATTTTTCAAGACGATTCCAACCATATAAAGAACTTAATCTAACTCTCAAAGACCAGATAGAATTTCTCTGGCCCTAATTTTTAACCTAACTTTTTCAGGAAGTTCATCAATCAAATTCTCTCAGCACACTTAACTTAAATGAAATCTATGCATATGTACAACTTAAGGGCTATGAGTACTACATTTTTTATTCACAAACCTAAGCCTAATGATTCCTAAATAGAGAGATAAGAAGTTGGAAAATACCTGTTTCAGTTGAACACAAGTATGGCAATGTAGAGCTTTTCAGTGAGGCCTGAGATGCTTGGGAGCTTGCTTGAACTTCCTCTGACCTTCCCCAATGCTTAGTTTGCTTTGGATTTGCTTGAACAAGCTTGTAGAAGTCAACCTGCATAAGCTGAAAACAGAAATGGTGAAGCTTGCAAATGGAGTTACAGTCAATGGCCAATGGTTGGGATAGCTCAGGTGGGTTATATGGAAGGTATTGGAACAGGTTTGGGGCAAAACGCACGAGTAGTTTTTGTTATGGAACTCAAAGTGCAGAAACTGCCCTGTTTTGCAAGAAGAAGGTGTTTTTGTGTTTTGGAAGGTTTGAGGGTTGGATGGATCGTGTTTCTGGCTCAAGGCAAATTTCAAAACTTGTTTCAAATGCTTGCAAGAGTTTGTTATAACAGATACTCAAGTTATGGCTCTTTGGCAAGTTTACTTGTTTTTTAAGTCAAAAGTGTGAAGTGGTACAAGACAGGCCTGTGCAGGCTATCTTCCAGCATGCACTTGGTGATCTTGGCCCCCCAAGTTTGTGGATATTGTTTGCTGTATAATATTTGGTTCAAGGCTCAAGAGATGCAATTTGACATAAAGCAAGTTTTGACAAAAAATGGCAATGTTGCCTTTTTGCTATTTTTGGATTAATCTCTTGTGTAAACCTCCAATGATCAGAACAAAACTTCAATCCATTGGGTTTGCATTTAATTCTTGAGTGTGGAAGGGTTTAGATGCATGTAATCAAGTATAAACAATGCTAGATGGAAATTGCAACTTGTAGCAACATGAAACATGCCATGGATCAAAGTGAGTTTTTGCCAAATTCAAACCTTCGATTCTCCCTAACCACTAATGATTTTGGAGAGTTCTTGGACATTTTGGAAATCTTGTAACATGCTCTACAATCCATATTTGAAATTCATTTTGAGATTCCAAGTGGAACTAGGTTAAAAATTGCCATGAAGATAGGTCAAAATCCTGCCTAAACTAGGGCAAAATTTCACTAAGTTAAAAGTTTCATGGACCCTTGTTCCAAAAATCATAACTTGAGATCCAAGCTTCTTTTTAGAAAAATTTGTGAATCAAAGTTGTAGATTTTGTGGAGGAATACAACTTTGATGTTGGAAGTTTTGTTTGAATCCAATTGCATCATGGTGAAAAAGTTGGGCAAAGTTGGGAAAAAATAAGAAAATTTCATAACTTAGAAAAATTCTAAGTTATGAAATTTTTCAATTTTAAACCCTAATTTGCAAAATTAGGTTTCTTGATGAAAAGTTTCATGTTTTGACACATCTATATGAAAAATGACACTTGGCACTTGATTTTGACCAAAAAGTCAAAGTTTGACTTTTTAGTGTACAGTTGATTTTTGATCAGTTGACTAGAAAATTCATCTGTCAATCCAATACAATTGTGATCTTTTGAACCTTGTGAATAGGTCAAGATGATGCCATTGAGTCCTTGAATCGATGCTTGAACCTAATTTTACATTGGCTAGGTGAAAAATCAGAAATTGCCCTTCTGTAGTCAAAACCCTAAAAATGACCATTTTGCCCTTTTGATGATCTGATCAAATTTCTTGAAGAGTTGTGGTCCAAACTTGATAAAATGGTTCATATGAGCTTATAATGTTGATGTGGATCAAAATTTATGAGGGTTGACTGTAAATTGGCCATACTTGACTTTTTCCCCAATACAGCTGATTTTTAGGTCAACTGTCCAATTGACTGGGTAAAAATTTGATTCAAGACTTGAAACTTGGTATGAGCCATCTTATAAGTCCAACATGAAGCATGAAAGTCACATTGAGCATTAGAAGTCCAAAATTACTTGTGCAAAATCAAACCCTAATTTAGGTCAACAGTGCAAGGAGATGTCTTGAGCAGAGCAAACCCTAGCTTGGTCTTGAGTTCAAAGAGTCTTGTGAGGAGAAATCTTGATAAAATAAGAGGGAAAATTTTGGGGTACAACAACATCCCAATATCATCCCTTACAAAGAACATGTCTTGACATTGCTATCTCATTTCGAGCAGATTACCTTCGAGCACTTCCCGCGAGAAGAAAATCAGCTAGCAGATGCTCTAGCTACAATGTCATCCATGTTTAAACTTAACTGGGATAATGAGGCTCCCCAAATCACCATCGAGCGAATGCATGAACCAGCACATTGTCACGAGATTAATACCGAAGAAGTAGTGGACCGACCTTGGTTTCACGAAGTCAAACGGTATCTCGAGGCTCAAGAATACCCAAAAGGAGCTTCAGTCAACGACAAAAAGTTCTTGAGGAGATTCTCTACCAAGTTATTCCTGAGCAATGGTATCCTGTACAAGCGCAATCATGATTGCATTCTGCTCCATTGTGTGGATAAGGTTGAAGCTGAACAGATCATGGCCGAACTGCACAATGGTAACTTTGGCACTCACTCTAGCGGACATACGATGGCTAAGAAGATCCTAAGGGCAGGCTATTACTGGTCTACCATGGAAGCTGACTGCTATTAACATTCTAGAACTTGTCACAAATGTCAAATTTATGCGGACAAGGTACATATACCTCCAGTTCCTCTCAATGTCTTAACAGCTCCTTGGCCATTCGCTATGTGGGGAATCGACATGATTGGGGAGATCAAGCCTACAGCCTCCAATGGACACCGCTTCATCCTAGTGGCCATTGATTACTTTACCAAGTGGGTTAAAGCAGCTTCCTTCGCATCTGTCACAAAGAATGTTGTTGCCTGCTTCATCAAGAAGGACCTCATTTGCTGGTACGGCATCCCCGAAAGGATCATCACTGACGATACAAACCTTAACAACACTATGATCACCTCCTTGTGCGAGAAGTTCCAGATTCAACATCACAATTCATCTCCCTATCGGCCAAAGATGAACGGTGTTGTCGAAGATGCGAACAAAAACATTAAGAAGATCATACAAAAGATGACAGTCACCTACAAGGAATGGCATGAGATGTTACCGTTTGCTCTCCACGGGTACCGTACCACGGCGCGTACATCAACTGGGGTAACACCTTATTCTTTGGTTTATGGCATGGAAGTTATTTTTCCTATTGAGGTTCAGATTCCCTCCTTGAGAATCATGAAGGATGCAGGTCTGAGTGAAGACGATTGGATCCAGAACCGACTTGATCAATTGAACTTAATTGACGAGAAGAGACTTACTGTTGTTTGTCATGGTCAGACGTATCAAAAACAGATGATCAAGGCATTCAACAAGAAATTCAGGCGCCAGGTATATCAAGTCGGAGATTTAGTGATCAAGCGCATCATCTTGCCGCAAAGCAATCCCAGGGGAAAATGGATTCCTACTTATGAAGGACCATTTGTAACCAAAAATATCTTTTCTGGTGGGGAAATGATATTAACCACCATGGACAGCGATGACCTACCGCACCCTGCGAACGCAGACATAGTCAAAAGATACTACGCATAAATGACCCGCTAGGTTGACACACCTAGGCAAAAAAAGGGCATCCCGGTGAATCAAAAATCCGAAAGGGCGGTTCAAGAAAAAGTTAGGGATAAAACAAAACAAAAATTGTACACCCGGCAAGTTGAAAACCCGAAAGGGCGACTTGGGCAAAAAAGGGTTTCCCGGTGGATCGAAAACCCGAAAGGGCAGTCCAGGAAAAAGTTAGGGAATTAAAGCGTATGAATATGTCTCGTCGGATCACTTTAAGGACAATCTCTTCACAGACAAGCTTCGGGCTTCTGATCAACTCAATCATCTTCGGATGAAGCAACGAATGGACAAGATATTCAGAGTTACGAAGGCTATAGCAGAATGGGAACCCCATGGAATTTTTACACATAGCCATCTTTCTTTGTATAAATTTTCTCATTTTTTTGACAACGTTCTCTTACTAGGATGTCTGTCTCCTTTGTACAAAATACTTACACAAAGTTAATACAAAGATACTTCAAAGTGCAGAAAACTATTTGTCTTTTCCTTTTTACACTTGTGCTTTATTTGAAAACGTCCAATGATTTATTAATGAGCATATGCATTTGAATATAATCACTGTTTACAAATAAATGATTTGGAAAAGACTAATTACTGACAGGTTGAAAGTATAGGAAAACATCTTTAGGCTATTCCAGGGGCAATCCCTACAGTATATCATCTAGATCCCCAGCGGAGCTAAATTTCAAAATCCCCATCAGAGTTAAAATTTCAAACTCCCAATCCCCAGCGGAGCCAAAACTTTGAACTACAGATCCTCAGTGGAGATGAAACTTTCTTCCCCAGCGGAGCTAAAACTTCAATCTTTAAATCCCAATGGAAATCCTCCAGTTTCCTCAAATTCCTCCACGAGTTATCTTAAAACCTGATAATTTCCCAGCAAGTTTCTTTGAAGCTTGACAACTAACCAGACGACAACTTCGGATAATTCCCCAGTAGATTGGCATACAACCCAAACTCTTGATCTCCCAGCAGTATATCTACTCCCCACAGAGTTCTCACTACTCCCCAACAGGATAAATTTCTTCCCCGCAAAGTTTTTATCAATTCTTAACAGAATGAAGTCTGCCATCCCCAACCATAGTCATCAAAGTTCTCGGGATTCCCCAAGCAGGTTTCTCAAGCAAACACTTGGCATTGTTCTCACAACAGAATGTTTATCATCCTCCAACTTCAAAGACATGAAGGATCTCTATATCCCTAGAGAAGTCAGGATTTCTCTTAATCCCCAGCAGTCTCCAAGGATTTCTCTTAATCCCCAGCAGTCTCCAAGGATTTCTCATCCTCAGCAGTCAAGGATTTATCTTCCCCGGTAGCAGTCAAGGGTTTTGTTATCCCCAGCTGTGATCGGTGGATCTGGAACTGACTGTTTAACGCTGGTTCGCGAAATGTCGCGGTAAGCAAGAGTCGCCGCCGTCTTTTATTTTCTCCAAATGGAAAGGACAAAAGCACAGAAAAATTCCTTAAAAGAGATTGCTCTCGGTTCGGGAGGTAGGTTATAGAAAGGGAAGGTGTTAGCACCCTTTCTATCCATGGTTATCCATGGGCTCTTAGATACTTGCTCATTGTGTTTTCAAAAGGTTTGTTTGCTTTTCAACTGTGGGTTTTAAAAAGTTTCTTTGAAAATTCCAGTTCGACTCTTGTATCAGTCCTCAAGAGTGTTTGAAAAATTGCTTTCGAAAGCTTTTTGAAAAGGTGTCGGTGTGAAAAGTATTTTTTTGAATTGTTTTGAAATTAGAGCAAGTATCTACGAGAACCTACCTACCCTAAGGAATTCGTCTGTGTAAATATCCTTTAAAGTAGTGCCATCCCACCATTGAGAGGTAGGTAGCACCACCGTTGGAGGTGTTCGGGTCAATTCGAGGTTCGGGACATGGTGATCACCAGAGCAATGGGAAGACACCTTAGAAGCTACCCTCATGCCAGGTTCCCGGATCATGAGGACTTACTAAGACATCCTCTACTCGACGATCACCTTTCGAGGCAAGGCAACAGTGAGGCGTACCCTAGGGGTGGTGTGTGCGATTCGTGTGTCGTTTTCATTTGCATTTATCTTGTCATGTTATTGGTGTTCTACGCTTGTTTTTATTTTTGTCCATACAGTATTTCATGCTTTGTTTAGCAGTTAAAATATTGCGGGAAAAGTAAAAGTCTAAAGCTATTACAAAAGGCGCGGGTCCACATCGCCAAAATTAACCAGGACCCGATTTGACAGAAAAATAAAGAAAGTAAAGAAAAGTGCGAGAAAATTAAAAGATTACATGGCCTTGGGAGAATTACATAAATATTATAAAGACATAAAACAAAATAAATATGCGAATAAGAATTAAATCGAAACGAGGGCGTTGGACCCTTTTTGCAAAATTAAATTACATGGAATTAATTAAAATTAAAAAGAAAAGGAAGAACTTGTTTTTTTTTTGGATTTTTGTATTTTAAGTTTTAATAGAAAAAGGAATTAATTAAAATAGAAATAAGATGCAACCCTAATTCTAATGGCTTTTAATTTATTAAAAAAAAAATATTGAAGTTTTTAACCTAAATTAACCCTAATTTTTACATGCAAATTTAATTATGAAAATAAATAAAATAAATAATATTATTTATGAAAGAAAAATAAAAAGGATGAAAAATTATTAATTAAACCTAATTCTATTTTTTTTTAGATTTTTATTATGAAAAGAATTAAAATTACAACCTAATTTAAAACTAAATAATTATATACAATTTATTTATGGAAAATATTAAAACAAAAATATTTATTATATTTTCCTCTTTTCTGATTTTTTATGTTTTTTGTGTTTTTATGGAAATAATTAATTAATTAAATAAAACAACAATTAGAAAGAAAATAGAAAATAAATAAAAAATAAAGACTTGCAAACCTAGGGGGTCTGCCCCTGATTTTGGAGGTGAAGCCCAGCACTTTAGGGCCCAATTCCTTAAGCCTCGTTGACTTTGGCACTAAGGTGTATCAGTGTTGACCATGGTTCATCATATTCCTGGGATCTGGGCCTTTGATCTGATGCCCCTGGACGCGTGGATGGCTTGATTATGGAGGTGCATGATGTACGTTTACACTGAAGCTGCATGTGAATATGGTTTGAAAAAATATATTGAAAGTATGAAGACCTGGGGCTCGAACCCAGGTCATGTGCTTTGCCAATCCTTATGCTTGCCAGCTGAACCAATTTGCTTTTCTGTAATTAATATGACAAACAAATATAATAAAAAAACATGCGTTAGTGTTTCGTTCTTCGCGCGAAAATTTAAAAGAACCAATCATGGCTGGCCACGCATCTTCTTCTTCCTCGTCCCTGAAACACAAATAGAATAAGCAACGGTTTTCATGGCGTTCTCTTAGGCCAGCTATTAAAAAATAGCGATTAGCCCTGTGTCGCTCATAAATTGAGCGCGAGGGTCTCAAACTTTTCATCCAAGCTTGCTGAATACGCTCATGGCACTGTGGTTCTCTAATTTTACGCTATTTGAAAACGCCCAATTCACAACTCTGAAAACCCTAGAATTTGGCAATGGTGAAATCGTCTATAGCTTGCAAAAACTCAATCAAACACATGGGTTAGCTTCATAATTGCATAAGGAATATGAATCAATAATTAAAATGCCATGAGGATGCCTGTAAATCAAAAGACGAATATGCATTTTTCATGAAATATTTTAAGTTCTGTATACCGATTCTTGAGGTTTTGATGAATGTTCTTGATTGGGAAACGTTCAGTGAACCTTCAGCAAGCTAATGAAACAAAAATTATGCCTTGAATCGCCCTAGAATGAAGTTTTCAGTTTTGAGTTTCTTGATAAATTTTTCAAGTTTGTGAATGGTTCCTGCGCAGCTTCAATGGTTTCCTGCATTAGGTTTTCGTTTAGGCTTATGTACTGAATGAATTAGGTTAAAGAAAACACTCCAAATCTCTTGCATTCATGATTTTGGAAATTTGATTTTCAAGATCTTTTTTTCAAATATTTTCCATGTGTTTGTACCAATCATGATCTAATCAAATTGATTCTTTCTAATCTTAACCATGCACGAAATATTGAAGGCATATCATGTATAAAAAGATTTGAAATAGTAGGTTAAATATTTTCCATGTATTTAATTTGATTTAAATGAATTATTATAAATAAAAATTCAAATAAATAAATAAAAAATGAAGAAATACTTCCCTTTGGGCCAAGTGGTCGTGCACATGCTATGGATGATGAATTGTGGGGGAAAAATGGGCCCATTAGCAAATTTAGGTCATTTGAATCAATGTTGACTTTTCAAAATATCCAAAAATTTCCCAACTTCCACAAGGAATAACTTGCTCAATTTTTAAGCTTTGCTCATGTTCTTGGACATTTTGGAAAGGTCTTTGAGTCCTATAACCAATGCCTTTGGTCTCATGTCATTTTGATTTACCAATCTCAAGTTATGGCCTTTGACTTAAAGTCCCTTTTTGTTGACTTTTGAAAATGACCTATAATGTTGAAATTGATAACTTTTTTTGAGAGCATTTCTTGGACTTGAAGTATGAAGATGAGTTGTAGGAAATGTCTTTCTCTTCAAAATGAGCTTTGGATGGAATTTTTCTGATAATCCATGTGAAAGTTATGCCCTGGTCAATTTACAGTTGACTTTTTCAACTGTCCAAATAAGGAAACTTTTGCATTTTGATGATGTTTGAGCCAGGCTTTGAGAATCATGATCAAGCATTGATCAAATGATGTTTGTGGCTTCAAAATGATATGTTGACCAAAAATTTGAACTTTTGACTGTCAAATGACCATTTTGCCCCTACAGTTGACTGTAGTGCAATTAGGGTTTTTGACTGTGCAATTTTGTGCTGAAAGTCTTGAAACTTGATATGAGGATGCTTGACCATATTTGTAGGCATGTGAGACTTGATTGGACCTTTGGAAACTTCAACTTCTTGATCAGAATAAAAACCCTAGTTTTGACTGCTTAGGAGGCCCTTACACTGTGCAACCCTTGGGGAGATTTTGAAGCTTGACTTGGCAAATCTTTGAAGAATATGGGAGGGCAAATTTTGGGGTACAACACCAGCTGTCAAGGATTTATTTTCCTCAGCAATACAGCGAATCAACTTACCTGCATATACATTACACTCATATATCATAAACATTGATAAAACACATTTATTGCATCATACATTTCATGCAACATAACTTTGTGTTTCAGCTAACATTTTATCCTTTTCAGGATAAGATTAACAGCTATCTTTAACAAATACTCAAAGATTTCAGATACGGTACGGATACACTCCAAACACGGAAGTCATTTTGTTACTCATTCAGATCTCTTATTTAGATACAGTACAGATACACTCCAGACACGAAAGTCATTCTGTTACTCATTCAGATCTCTTATTCAGATACAGTAAAGATACACTCCAGACACGGAAGTCATTCTATTACTCATTCAGAATTCAAAGTCAAGATACAGTACGGATACACTCCAGACACGGAAGTCATTCTGTTACTCATTCAGGCCTCAACCTCATGATACAGTTCAGATACGCTCCAGATACGGTTGCCATTCTGCCACTTATTCAAATTTCAAGTATAGATACAGTCCAGATACGTTCCAGACACGGTTGCCATTCTGTCACTCATTCTGATTTTCCCCAGCTCAGATACACTCCAAACATGGAAGTCATTCTGTCACCTATTCAAAATACAGTTCAGATACGCTCCAGACACGGTTGCCATTCTGTCACTTACTCAGATTCAAATCTCCAGATACATTCCAGATACGGATACCATTCTGATGTTCATTCTCCTGATTTACAACAAACAGTCTTGGATGGCATCTACAAGCCCATCTCCAACAAGATTCTATCACCTCTCCAAATGGCATCTTTAAGCCCATTCCCTCAACTACTCCATCGAGTGCAAATTTATGGGCACTCTAGTGTCCAATCATCTTTTACCTTCGAGTAACGAACGACAGAACTCGCCAATCTAACTCTTCATGTTCAAGAAGATTGAACAGGGGAAGCTGTTGTACCCCAAAATTTTCCCTCTCATTTTATCAAGATTCCCCTCACAAGACTTCTTAGACTCAAGACCAGATTAGGGTTTGCTCAGTTCAAGACCTCTCCTTGCACTGATAACCTGAAATTAGGGTTTGAGTTTGCACATGGATTTTTGGACTTCCAATGCCTCATGTGACTTTCATACTTCATGTTAGACCTCTAATATTGCTCATACCAAGTTTCAAACCTTGGATCACTTTTTTGGACCAGTCAACTGGACATTTGACCTAAAAATCAGCTGTATTGGGGAAAAAGTCACCCATGGCCAATTTAAAGTAAAACCTCATAATTTTTTATCCACACCAACATTATAGACTCATATGAACCATTTGATCAAGTTTGGACCACAACTCCTCAAGAAATTTGATCAGATCATCAAAAGGGCAAAATGGTCAAAATTAGGGTTTTGACTGTAGAAGGGCTTTCTGATTTTTTACCTAGTCATTGGAAAATTGGGTTCAAGAATGGTTTCAAGGACTCAATGGAATCATCTTTACCTAATCACAAGGTTCAAAAGATCTCAAATGCATAGGATTGACAGATGAATTTTGCAATCAACTGATCAAAAACCAACTGTACACTGAAAAGTCAAACTTTGACTTTTTGGTTAAAATCAAGTGCCAAGGGTCATAATTCATCAAGACATGTCAAAATTTGAAACTTGTTCACCAAGAAACCTAAATTTGAAAATTAGGGTTTTAATTTGAAATTTTTCATAACTTAGAATATTTCTAAGTTATGAAAATTTCTTATTTTTTCCCAACTTTCCACAACTTTTTCACCATGATGAAATTGGATTAAAAGAAAACTTCCAACATGAAAGTTGTAGTCCTCCACAAAATCTAAAACTTTGATTCACAAAGTTTTCCCAAAAGATGCTTGGATATCAAGTTATGATTTTGTGAATAAGGGTCCATAAACTTTTTAACTTAGTGAAATTTTGCCCTATTTTAGGCAGGATTTTGACATAACTTCATGGAAACTTTTCACCTAGTTCCAAGAGGAATATCAAGTTGCATTTCAAATATGGATTTTAGATTATGTTACAAGCTTTCCAAAATGTCCAAGAACTCTCCAAGATCATTTATGGTTAGGGAGAATCAAAGAAATGAAAATGGCAATTTATCACTTTTGTTCAAGGCATTTTTCACAATGGTTCAAGTTGCAAATCTGTCCTAGCATGCTTGTACTTGGTATTACAGGTCCTAATACTTTATACACTCCATAATTTAATGCAAACACAATGGATAATGGTCTTATTTTGATCTTTGAAGCTTTGTACATTGAATTAATCCAAAAATGGCATAAAGTTCATAATACTACTTTCATAAAGCTAGCTTTTTACAACTTTGTTTATCTTGAGCCATGGACCTAATCTTTTGCTGCAAACAATATCCACAAATATCAGGCAACTTGTACCAACTATGTGCAGCTAGCAAGCAAGCCTGTACAGGCTTTGGCATTGTCACTTCCAACTTTTCTTCAAAAGCAAGAAACTTGCAAAAGTCAATAGAACTCATCCATCTGATAAAGGCAAGGCTTGGCTTCATTTCAAACAATCTCAGAACCTTGTAACAAGCCAATCCACGAATCCATAGCATTCAAAACACCCTCAAACACAAAAAACACCATTTTCTGCCCAAACAAGGAAATCTCTGCAAATCACTAGCCAAATCATATTTTGCTCATGCGTTTTTTGTTTTAAGGCTTCAAACACATTCCATACCTCCTACCTAAACTATCCAGGCCTTTGTATTGCAACTGTAACCCCTGTTTCAAGCTTCACCATTTTCACTTTTTGAGTTTGCAGGTTGACTTCTATAGCAAGATTCAAGCATCTACAAGGCAAGTTGAGCATTGGAGAAGCTTGAGGGAACTTCAAGGAAGCTCACAAGAACTTCAGGCCTCACTCAAAGTCCCCACATTTCCATATCCAAACTCAACTGAACAAGGTATTTGTCATGTTTCTATCTCTCTATTTAGGCATCCTTAGGCTTAGGTTTGTGAAGCAAAAATGTAGTCCTCATCATGCTTAAGTTGTACATATGCGTAGATTCCATTTATCTTAACTGAGCTAAGAGTATTTGGTTGTTGAACATGCTAAAAAAACTAGGTCAGAAATTAGGGCCATTAAAATTCTCCTTGGTCTTTTAGAGTTAGGTCATGTTCTTTATATCATTGGAATCGTGAGTTCATGAGCTATATTTTTCATGTTATAAGTTTTTGATTTTATGCAAAGAATAGCAAGAACAAGATTTGAAGGCAAGCGCGCGCGAAGTTGTTGTCTGGAGGGCAGGGACGAAGCTGTCCTGGGCCAGGGCCTTGGGCTTGCTTCTTTTCACACCCCCCATTTTGCTCTTGCACCCCCCTGATTCATATTTTGTTATTTTTCATATTTTCTTGTTATTTTTATATTTTTGACTTTTTTTTTCTTCTGAAGATTAAAAATCCCAAAAATATTTTCTTAATTTTTTGCATTTTATTTTATTATTTTTATTATTTTTTATGGCATAAAAATAGTTTATTAGGTTTAATAGAATTTATTTTCTTAAATAAACTTATAAATAATATTAAAATACTTAAATATTTTATTTTATTAGACACATAGAATATTATTTTCTCACATATTTTAATTTTTAATATTTATACATAATATTATTATTATTTTTCTTACACAAAAATGGACAAGAATATTAGAAAACATATATTTTTCTTTTAATAAAAAAAATTAGGGTTTCCCCTTTCAAAAATAATAACATTATTTTTTTCTTATTTTTAGGACTTTGATAATATTATTTTCTCATACATAAAATAATTCCAAAACATTTTCTTGCATATTTACATTTTATTGCATATTTAAATAATTGGTTATTTATTTATTGTACATTAATTCAATTGGGTTGTAATAGTGAATTAGGGTTTTATTTTTGTGCAAATATCCCCATTCAAAACTTGTATCCCCCTTCCCATAATATTGTTGTAATAGTCTAGATTTACTTTACGCAATTTATCGTATTATATGCATGTTTAGTAAAAACTTGGGTTTGTATGATAAGACAAAATTAAACAAATAGCAAGACCTAATACAAGACAAAAATGCATGAAAAATGACAACACATTACACACAAGCACCTCTAGGGTTTCACCCACTTGGTTGCCTTAAAACATGGCCATGGTATGCATGCTAGGTATCTTGGCAAAATCAAATAAAACAAAAGATCATAGTCCCTCGATGACGCTAGACAAGGTTTCCTAAACAAAGATGATCTTGGTCCCTAAAAACTTGCTAAGATACTTGGCATCATTGCTATCATGGTCATACGATGACCCACGCCCGTCCCTTTTAACATCCAAAGATAAGGTTGTTTACCAATGCAATGGTAAAACAACAAAATCAAAGGAATAAAAATGTACAAGAAAGACTTTTGAGTAGGTAGATATGCTTCTAGTTACTTGATCAATTTGCAAATCATCCTTGATATTTTCAAACAAACACACACAATTTCAAAACATTTCCAAACAACTTTCAAAACATTGAAACATTTTTCAAAAGACAAACATCTTTGTATACATTCTTACAAACAAGAATCATTACAAAGATTGCCTAAACAAAGGCATCTTTTCAAAATACTTTCAAAACCACACAAAGCACCATTTCAAACAATTAGAAAAGCAAAGCAAGTGATCTAAACAAGTAACTAAGAGCCCATGGAAAACCATGGATGAAAAGGGTGCTAGCACCTTCCTTTTACATAATCTACCCCCCGAACTCAAGAAAATATCTCAAAGGTCTTTCCTGTGCTTTTTGACCTTTCCTTTTGGATAAAATAAAATTCGGTGGCGACTCTTGCTAAACTGAAACATTTGCGAACACAAACGCAAAACCTCAAGTCAGTTCTCCCACCGTATCACAGAATGACAACATGTTTTTGAACAGTCGGAGGAGAAATGTCAGGAGAGAAGAGTCTTTCACTTCTGGTGACTTTGCTAGACTCGACAATATTGCCGATATCAACATCAACTCCTTCATTTCCAAAGTCTTGTTTAACTCCATGGAAATACACATCATCACCATAGTGCCATGGGACCGCCTTGTCTGAAGTGTAAGGGATGGGACCAGGAATAGTAATGATCAATTGAGCGATTCTTGGAACAGATGTAATCCTAACAATCTTTCTCGAGGAAGCCTTGGAAGAATTGGCAGAAATGATTATGATGGCAACATCCTCAACTGGAATCAATGGAGTCAACGTCTTCTCAAACAGGATCTCTTTGTTATCCATCAGGCGCTAAACACCCGACTTCAATAAATGGCAATCAGCAGGTAGAATTGAACATAGGTGGCAACCTTTGCCACAGCCAGGAAATAAATCGGCCTACAAAAGATTCCTCTTCACTGTCATTAAAGGAGTGGATATGTCTTCCATAGAGGTCACAAACAAATCATCATCCACAATATTTACTCCATGACCATGCTTGGGCATAGGAGCAGTTATGATATTGGGTTTCCCTGGAGCGTCAAACTCGATCTCTTTAGCTTCAATCAAATCTTGCACTTTATTCCTCAAAGCCCAACAGTTGTTCATATCATGACCCGGGCTATCAGAGTGATAGGCAAAGCGGGTGTATGGATTATATAGCAGAGATGTGGTGCTGGGATTCTTCGGAGCTTCCCTCAGAGTTGCCAGATTGGTTTTCAACAATTGTGGTAGAATCTGGGACAAAGTCATATTAAGCCGAGTGTACTGTCTTTGCGGCCTCTCCATTCTTTGTTGATCGTTGCATTGTAGGGCAACAGTGGGTCTTGATATTACTACCGCATTCACTGCTTGGCGGCGTTCAAGTTGGTTTTGGCTCCTCGAGCTGTAGACTGCACTAGCTTCTTTCTTACCGCAGAAAGACTTATTTACTATACTGGATGATGCATCCTTCTGTATCTTACCACTTCTGATACCAGCTTCTACTCTCTCCCCAGTCAGAATCAATTCAGTAAACCCAGATGACGAACTACCAATCAGATGATTGAAAAATGGACCAGACAACGTCCCTAGAAACATGTCAACCAACTCCCTGTCAAACAAAAGGGGTTGGACTCTTCCAGCCAGATCTCTCCATTTCTGAGCATAGTCCTTAAAGCCTTCGCTTGCACCCATAGACATACCCTGAAGCTGAGTACGAGTGGGAGCAAGGTCGACATTATACTGGTACTGCTTGTAGAAAGCAGCAGCAAGGTCCTCCCAGTTGCGGACATTATCTCCTTCCAATTGATAGAACCATTCAAGCTGAGTCCCTGACAGACTGTCTTGGAAGAAGTGTATCCACAGATTCCTATCAACAGTGTAAGGTTGAATTTTTCTGACGTACGAGCGGAGATGGAGCTTTGGACAGGATACTCCATCGTACTTAGCAAAAACTGGAGCTTTGAACTTATGAGGGATCACCACCCCCGATGCTAGTCCCAAATCTTCGAAGTCCAACCCAGGAACCTTTTGAATTTCCATAGCACTTAGACGGTCCTCAAGTTGTTTGTACCTATCCTCAGCAGGAGGGTACTGTTCATCATCAAAGTCAGTATCATTATCAGACACCACAGGACTAGGACCTTTTTCTTCTTCTTGATTCTCTCCTCCTTTGGATGAATGAGACAGATCAGCTTCCTCTCGCAACCTATTCCCAAATCAGTGACCCATATTTAGAAGAACCACCTTCTTCTTCTTCTTCTTTTCCTTCTTCAGGATGAGAGTCTTCAAATCTTGTTGCCCTTTAGCCAAGTTCAAGAACATCTCTTGGAATTGGGCATTCTGAGCCTGAAGAGCTTTGATGGGTTGATCAGTAGGCATTTCAGAAGACATTTTGTGCTGAAATAAACAACGAAGAAGATGAGAGACCTGTAATGGTACCTGTAATGATGTGCATGATAATGGAATGCATATGAAATGATTTCAAAGACTTTGGGAGATTTAAATTTGTAAAACAAAAATAAAACACACTTTATTAGATTAACTTGTAAAAATGTTTAACAATGCCTTTAAGGCGTTACAAAAGAAATAACTGAAAAGCAAATCTAAACTAGAAACAATAAAAGACATCAGAAATCCCATGGTCGTTTCCCCTTCGTGCTGACGTAATCATTGATTGTCCTTTCATTCTCAAGTTGCCTCGTGAGCTTCAAGATCTTCCTTTCTTGCTCGTGATACTTCTCCCGATAGGTATCTCTCTCTTCCTTCAACTGAATCCAGGATCTCTTCAATGCCCCAAGATCAGTAGGCATGTATGGATAAAGGACCGTATAAGGAACATCTTCTTCATTGGTATGCTCCACAATCACTGGAAGCACAGCTTCATAGGGAATCCCAAGCTTCTGAGCTCGAGCTTGGACTCAATGGAGAGAGAGAAGTCTTTGGCCCTAGCTCATGAGGGTCAGACCTGTTCACCATGCCCCAAGCTCGTATGAACCTTCGGCGATGCTCATTAGTGTCTTCCTTGTAGTCAAAGGCAATATCCTCAAGAAGTAGGTCATGGGGACCGTCTCTCCGAGCACGACCAAACTATCATAAAGCCAAACAAGGACTGTAGGTTATACCTCCTTTGATTCTGAGAAACGGGACATTAGGGTATCCTCCACATCGATCAATGACAGCAACCTTTTCCATATCTTTAGAACTCCAAAGAATGTCCGTATGGGCAAGAGACATTATCCTGTAGGACCAACCTAAACCTTCCTCATTCTTCAATACAGACTTGGGGAGGTGCGAAATAAACCACCTCGCCAGCAGTGGCATACAACACATGAGGGTCCCTCTTCTTCGCACAGTACGAGTATAGAGGGCATGTAGGATATCACCAAGAAGAGTAGGCACAAGATTGCGGGACAGGAAGATCTTAACCGCATTCACATCTATGAAGGAATCTGGATTCGGGAAAAGAACCAAGTCGTAGATGAGGAGTGCCAAGATGTCTTCAAAAGCCTGAAAATCCAAGTTATCCCAGAACTGTTGAGCTTGATCCATCAGAAACTTAGCCAAGAAACATTTAACCCTGCTCCGTGTCTCCCAGTTGGATACTACATCATCCCTTTTTAGATGTAAGGCTGAAGCAATGTCCTCAGGTCTGGGAACCTCTTCCAAACCTGTGAAGGGTGTCTGCTCGAGGATGGATATTCCCAGTAAATAAAAAAACTCCTCCAAAGTGGGAACTAGCTGATAATCTGGGAAAGTGAAGCAATGATTCACCGGATCGAAGAACTGAAAAAGCACACTCATCATCTGCTCATCAAACTTTGAGGTAACCAAGTTAAGAAGCTGACCATGTCTCCTAATGAATGAAGAAGTATCAGAAATCCTCAAGGCTAAATCTTTGAGTTGAGCAGGTATTTGCACAAAGTTAACTCGGATGGTGTTTCTGCGCATATAAGCCATAATCTGCAAAACAGAACAAAGATAAATCCCCTCGGTCTTTGAAATGGTTAGTGTAATGAAGTATGCATGCTATGTTATGATGCATGATGTCATGGTAAAGCACACAACAGGTATAGCAGATAGCAGACATGGTAAAGGAAAACAAGTCACACAAGAGCCCTTATGTTTCAGGCTTGCATGGGGTCTAGGTACTACCCTCTTGAAGTTCAGTTGGTTTCAACCTGTCCTAATAATAGTAACCGGGTTCTAGAGGTTCTCAATATCACTAACCATCCTCCATCGGTCATCGTTTCAGCACACGTAATCTTTTCTTGCAGTCGGAACTATCTCGAGAGTATGGTCTCAATGAGTGTAGTATCGAGTATCAACCAGTTCTCAACTCTATACCGAGGTAGGCTATCTCACCACTTCATATGGCCAAGTTAGTCAATTATGGGTTCTAAGGTAAGTTGATGCTTAACGACACACATAGCAGCCTCGTATTCTCCTTGTTTCTCCACAAGGGATACCGGTACCAACTAATGTTCCATATTAACGTAGCTACTGCTTCAACCATGTCGGTCTACGTTGTACAGTTCCCTCACAGTCTATTTCTACTTACCTACAAGGTGTCCCCGGATCCAGGTTAGGATCTATAGTAACTCCAATGCAAATCCCACAAAAATAAAGCAATCAAATCAAACAAAAGAAGCAAATATGATGAACTAATCCTAAGGTATACCCCACTTATTCATCCCCATCAGAGTCGTCAGTTCTGTGATACGGTGGCAGAACCGAATTGTTTTAGGAAAATGTTGGTTTGCATTTTGTGTTTGTGTTTGCAAAATGTCGCGGTAAGCAAGAGTCGCCACCGAATTTTATTTTATCCAACAAGGAAAGGAAAAAAGCACAGAAAAATTCCTTTTTTCGAGATTTTGAGTACAGGGGGGTAGATTATAGAAATGGAAGGTATTAGCACCCTTTCTATCCGTAGTTTTCTAAGGGCTCTTAGGTACTTGCTCATCATTTTAAAAATGCTTCTGTGTTTGTGTGATTTGAAAAGTTTTTGTTTTACTTCTATTTAACCCTTGTTTTTGTCCTCAAGAGTGTTACGAAGTCGTTTTAAAAGAGTGTAAGTGTGGAAAATTTGTTATGAGCAAGTACCTACTAGCATCTACCTACTCGAAAAAAGAATGTTTTATGTCCTCATTTCCTTTAGACAGTGTTATCCCACTATTATTGAGTAGGTAGCACCGTTGTTGGAGTTGTAAGTGTAAATTCGAAAGGGACGTAACGATCACTAAAGCAACGTTAGGACGTCTTAGTAATAACCCTAATGTCTTAAGATCATATTCGAGGCAATATTTTCGAGGCAACCTTTCTGAACGGGACATTTCATCTTTTAGACAAAAGAGCGACCACTAAAATATCCTATACTCAATGATCGTTTACCGAAGGCAACCAAAGTGGGAGTATATCCTAGGAGTACGCATGTACGAGTGATTCAATTTCAAGTTATTATCTTTGCACATTTAGGGTTCACTAACTGTTTTAATATTAACATGCATTCTTGTCATGCAAACCTATTACCATACATCTAACAGTTAATATTCACGGAAAATTAAAGTGCGGAAAATAAGCTACGCTATTACAAGGCTTCGGGTATTAATTAGATAGCCAAAAAACCCGTCAAAACGATAAATGAAAGGAAAAAGGTCCTAATTAATCTATTACATCCCATGAGCAATTACATCAATATTATAAAAATAAATAAATGCGCGATGAATCGAGAGCGAGAGAGAAATAGGGTTTTGACCTCGTCTAACCTAATAAAAAAATAAAAATTATTTTTGAGGTTTTTGATTATTTGAGAAAATAAGGGTTTTGAATTAAATATGTACAAACTTAATTGCAAATTAATTTTAATTAAGAAAAATAATTATTTGACCTATTTTTGTGTTTTGGTTATTTTTAAGAAAAGAAAAATAAAAATTAAATTAGACAAAAAAAACCTAGTTTCTAATTTATTTCAATTTATTTACAAAAAGAATTAAAGTTACCCTAAAATTAAATAAACTAATTAAATTAATTTTGGTATATAAGAAAAACTTAAATCTAATTGGATGAAAAATTATTTTTACGATTTTTTTAATAAAAAGAATTGATTTTTATGTTAGTAAAAATAATTAAATGAATTAATAAAGAAAATATAAAGAGAAAGAAAAAGGAGAATTGGGCCTGCAATCAGCAAATTGGAGGTGGGCAAATAGCAATTTTGGGCCCAAAACAAGCTGACCCACGTTGACTTCCAAGATTCCATGATGTACATTAACTATGGTGCACCATGGTCCTTCCTGTGATATCCTTTAGATTTGGCTTCCTAGAGATCTTAGTGGTTGAGCCTTGAAGGCATATGATGGACCTCATGCTTGTGTGCACACCTGATCATATAAATGAAAATAATATGAAATATATGTGGGGACCTGGGATTCGAACCCATGTCCTATAGCCTTTTCCACTACCTTCATACCAACTGAGCTGGACGCGCGTGTTGTACATAATAGACAAAACAAAGTTTATATAAAAAAAACATAAAATATTAACTCCCAGCACGCGAAATTCAAATGGAGCAATGGAAGCTTGTCACGCCATCGTCCCTGTCCTCTCTCCGTTGCTAAAAGGTCACTGACTTTTACCCACGGACAAACATCAGTAGCTATATGCCAACGATTTTCCAAAATCATCCTCAGGCACGATAAATGGAATCTAAAGTCATATATCAACTCGCCTTGGCCTGCTGAGCATCATGGTGCCCTTCTTGTGGACCAATTTTACCTATATGAAAAGACCCTAAAACAAGACCAAGAACCCTAGCAATGGTGAATTCTGATATAGTCAACAAAAATGCAATTGATTGCTACCATGAGCTTGAAAACATGTTAGGGATTCAGAATATGCTATTGAAACATGATAAAGATGAAAGAATAAAGGAATGTGATTTTAAAAAAAGAACCAAACCGTGAGGGTCATGGAGATGAATTCTGGGCACGAGGATGCTTGTTCTTGATTGATACAGCTTCCTTGTATGTCCAGGATGCGAATGGGACGGCTTAGGGATCTTGAAAACGCCTGGAAGTGCAAAATCAGATTATAACTTTCTTTGAATTTTTTCAAGTTTGGTTCTGCCTCTTTACGCCTCAAAATTCTTCTCTTTTTTGTCTGTAATTGTACACTATATACCACTGATTGAATTAGGGTTGCAATTGTGATCTCAATCTTTGTCCATTATGATTTGTGATCTTGATATGATTTGATTTCCATGAAATTCCTTCCAAAATAGGCCAAATTCAATCTTTTTGTGCCCACCTATGCCTTGCACTATTTGATTTACTTGCTAGCTGTACTTGGGACCTGAAATGTGCACAAAATCTTGAGGTTTGAATGGTTTGGATATTTTGATTTAAATTGATTTAATTGAAATAAAAAATCAAAATAAATAGAAAAAATAAGACAGAGACAAGTGGAAAGATCTAGGGCTCATGGACCATGCTACCAACTCAGAACAAGTGCAAAAAGTTAGGCCCATTTGACAAAAATTGCAATTTGAGGCATTTTTGACTTTTGGCAATTTTGCAAAAAAGGTCAACTTCACCAATGCATAAATTCTTCAATTTTGACTCTTTGAAGGTGTTCTTGGACTTTTTAGAAAGCTTGAGATGTCCTCTAAGCAACCCGTTTTGTCTCATCTAAATTGAGTCTTCCATGTTCATGTATGAAGCTTTGGCAAAAAAGGTGTTATTGTTGACTTTTCAAAGTGACATATAATGTCAAAATTCATAACTTCTTGTGAGTGAATATTTTGAACTTGGGATCTGAATATGAATTGTAGGGAATTGACTCCTCTTCAAAATGAGATTTGGATGGGTCATTTCTCATAAATTGTGAGAAAGTTATGTTTGGTCAAAGTTGAGTTGACTTTTCCTACAAAACCCTAATTTAGCAACTTTTGGATTTTGATGCATTGTGATCAATCCTTGATGAATCATGATCAACACTTGATCAAATGATGAATAATACTTCAAAATGAGAATTTTGACCAAAAATCTTGAAGTTTGACTATATGTGGGGCACAACTGACTTTTGCCCTAGCATAGTCGATTTTCAGGCTTTTGAGCAATTGATTGAGCAAACTTTCTCTGCAAGGCTTGAAACTTAACATGGATGATCTTGAGAACATATTAGGGCAATGGTGAGAATTTGAGACCCTTTGGACTCACACATCTTGATGCAACATGAAACCCTAATTTTGAGGTAGACTGCCTTAGGAGAGAGTTTGTCTAGTCAACTCTTGGACTTCCTTGAGCAATTTGAGGATCTCACTTGAAATGTTTTAAGAAATATGGGAGGGCAAATTTTGGGGTACAACAATTCCTCAATGTTGAAGTTGAAGGCGAGATACAAGAAACTCCGTTTCAGGCGTTTGAGACAGTTCATGCTGTCAATTTTCCTCCTTCAGAGCAGAAAAGGAAACCTGAAACTATTATGTCTTCTCTCAAGGATGCGAGAGCTGTAGTGGAAAGCGGTAACCCTGAAGGTTGGGGTCAGGTGCTATACGTTACCCCAAAATTTAACAAATTTGGTCTTGGTTTTAGCCTAGGTCAGCAGAGTACAACTCCCAGAGCATCTAGTTTATCTACTCCTGTGAAGTTATCCCGTCCTTGGCTACTCAAGAAGGAAACGTCAATGCAGTTGGCAATGATAGGGTTGATGGTTACAATATCGAGGATTGGATTCATCCGATTATTCCAGGCCAAACACTCAACAATTGGACTTCTGTGGATGTTATCCAAGTTTCAAGCGCTGAGGAGTAATTTTCTTGTTTTCTTTTATTATCATATCATAATTCCTACGCTCTGCCCAAGGCATAGTGGATCATTTGTGTAGGGCCACCATGTTTATTTTCAAAAGTTTATCATGAAATAAAGGACGTTTTTGCATTCAAAATTTTGCTCCATTTCTTTTTTATTTGAATGGCAATGTTTCTCTTTTCTTACACTCTCACTAAAAAACGCCAAAATGCCATTCATGCAGATGCACTTCCACCACCGATTATATTGATAACGACTCTGCTATGACTCATTGTGACTTTGATACTCCTATTTATCAAGCTGAAGAAGAAGCATATGAGGATTGTGATCTTCCTGAGGAATTAGCAAGATTTTTAAAACAACAGGAGAAGGTTATCCAGCCGAATCAGGATTCGATTGAGGTGGTAAATATTGACGAGAAGAGGTTGACGGATGTATGTCATGGTCAGGTATATCAGCAAAGGATGAGGAAAGCTTTTGATAAGAGGGTACGGCCTCAGTATTACAAGCCAGGTGACCTTGTGCTAAAAAGGATAATTCTCCCTCAGGGAGGTCCCAGGGGCAAGTGGGTTCCTACTTATGAAGGTCCTTTCGTGGTCAGAAAAGTTTTCTCCGGAGGAGCGATGATGCTCACGACTATGGATGGGGAGTACTTCCCTCTCCCTATGAATGCTGACGTAGTTAAAAAATACTTTGCATAAAACATAAAAATAAAAACCCGCTAAACTGAAAACCCTAAAGGGCGGTTTAGGAAAAAAGAGTGTGTCTTGGTGAATCGAAAACCCGAAAGGGCGATTCAGGAAAAAGTTAGGGACTTAAAGAAAATAACTACGCTCAGCATGAGATCCTTTGTTTCTTTCCTCTGTTCTGTCACCTGGCATAAGCTCGAAGCTAATCCAAGAATGATCTGTCTGAAAGCAGGAAGATGAAAGCGTGAGAGTCATAAGAGTCATAGCAGAGTCGGGACTTGATGGATATTCACATTCACATTGCCATTTGTAAACACTTGTTTTCTTTGATTTTGTAATTACTTGTGTCCAAATGTAAATCCTTTTTCACAGGAAGATTTCTCAAAATCAATAGAATATCTTCCTTCAAGTATACGTATACGTTTCTTTTTTCCCTTTTTACTATTTTGTTTGCAAAAACGTCCGATATTTTTGATAAGCATGTGCATATACACTTTGTGGGCCTTACACGGAAATGGTAATCTAAGTCATGGTTGGTTGATTGCTTGAAATACGGATAACAAACACAACTACTACTATACAAGGGGCATATTTGGTTCTATGTTTGATAGGATTCTCTTTAACTTTTCTGGTGGATGCCTTACCAATTTGTTTCACAGCTCCGTGTTGTTGGTAAAGGTCATGGGTCAGGGTAATATCAAGATTACGGCAGGTCGACGAGATCGGCGAACCTAGTTGGAGATATTTCTTCCCCATAATGGCTTTTATTACGTTTCTTTTCCGCACTTTCATGTGTTATCATGATTGATTATTTTAGCATTATCTGCATATAGGATTTTGTTTATGGTTGAATGTCAGTCTTGATGAGTTGAATATTTTTGCCTTGAAATTTTTTTTTTATTTTACTTAATCCATCTAGTATCACTATTTAATCGATATTTCGGGCATTTTTGATACCAACTGTGCCAATTCTTTTGCTTAGCCAAGAGTTTGGAGGAAGGAGTTTAGCTAAAAACGATGACTGTAGTGGTATGCTTTTGAGTAAAACCTCATTGACGATGTACAGGCATTGTTTCAATCCCCAAACACTAGAGATATAAGGGAGTTAGACCCTCGTTAACCCCTCTGAGCCTTTGAAGTATGAGTTTCTTTTCCGTTCAAAAAAAAAACCTTGTTTTTTAACCCGGGGCAGGGTAGATGTTCAGTTAATTTGACCAAGCATTCAAATTTCAGAAGGAATGTCCCATCTGAGGATCACCATATTTTATCTTTCGCATCATGAGATCAGGAAAAATGTCTAAACCACGATGTTCATTTCCTCACAAAGTCCTGAGGTCGAGATCGAATCGATACAATAATGGTTATCCCTCGCCGACCAAGGAATGAGGCATTTGTTTTCTTCAAAAAAAAATAGAGAGAAAGAAATAAAAAGTTCAAAGACCTAAAGTCATGTTGACTTGTTCAAAGAGAAAAGTATGAATAAGAAAGAAACAAAAAGCCCCGCTAAGTCGAAACTTGAAAATAAGTCGCTTAGGCAAAAGTTAGGGCATCCCGCTGGACTCCCAAATTTGAAATTCAAAAGATTTTGTCCAGGAAAAAGTTAAGGAAAAGAGAGCCTAAAAGGCCGAAAAGAGAGATTATTCAATGAAATTTTCATCAAAAGAAGAGGAACAATAATATCAAAAACAAAAGCAGCAAAAGTTAAGTGACAATCATGTTGGAGAATTTGTCGTGATCACTCAACCATTATAAATCCTTTTGAAAGATGAATGCTTGTGATAATTCAGCTGAACTTAGGACAGGAGAATATCACGAAGGGGGTGGGCACTAAATAACTTGAGCCTTGAAAAACTTTTTTCTAAAAAACCTCAAACCAGGCCACGTTACAACCTCTAAAAGTCCTAACTGAAACAAGGGTTTAACTCGAAAGCATACTACAACGGGATAACGTTTCCTAAACTCCAAAATGTTTGTTACATATCCATGTTGGTATCTTATCACCCGCATCTTGATTCGTTTTTTTTTTTTGAAAAAAAAGAGAAGGGGAAGAAAAGTTTTGAAATTTTTGCACTCTAGCCAATGATTCATTTACAATAGAGATGTGACGCTTTGTTAAGGTTTTCAACTTCAAGGCTTAAATAATAGTCGCACCAGGTCTGTCATTCCCAAAATAAACATCTTTCTGCATGTAAAACATTTGTTTGACATCAAAAAAGAGTTTACACATTGAACACCTGTAAAGAGCTTAATGATTGTCAGGAAGGAAATATTTGGTTTTCTTCTGCTAGACAGAACCCATGTATGAATAGGACTTTACCTATCCCCAGTGAAGTTTCGTTTCCACAGCGAAGTTTTGTTGCCCCAGGAATCTTCTTTTAAAGGCTTCATTCTGAGACTCCGGATTTGAGGATGTCGCATATCCCCAACGGAGTTGCCAACAGAGATCTCTCGCCATGACCTCTCATTTCCCAGCCGATCTGTTGATTAGGGCATCCTTATGTTAAGGTATTTCCTTATCCCCAATAAGGTCGATACTGTGTGACTATCTGCATGATCCATCCAATGGTTGCATTCCAACAAAAATCTTCAACAAGGTTCTGTCTCCCCGGTGAAGTCCCGTCTCCTCAGTAGATCTTTGTTCCCCCAGCAAAGGTTTTCACCCCTCACGTCAGGTTTGTTGTCTTGGTATCATCCTGAACACGGTCGCATGTTGTCTTTTCCAGAGATTACAGTCTTGCCTTGATCTTCTCCCTCAATGTCTGATCTTTAGATAGCGTTCTTCTCCAGAAGCTACGGTGTCGATCTGATCTTCTCTAGGAGTTTGAAATTTATTTTTGCAGCTCCTCTCAATGTTTGTGGACTGTTTGTACTAGTTGCTCGGTTGTTATTCCCCGCAAAGCTTCATCTCTTTGAGGTTCCCTCTCTAGCGGTTCCCCATATTTTCTCCTCTCCTTTGGATTTTGCAATTTATTTTTGCAAGTCATGTCAGATTCTAATTTCTTGGTTATTGGCTTCTCAATTGGCCGTTCCCCAGTGAAACTCCTAAGCATGCATCATTATATTGCATCTACCAAAACGCGTAGCATTTCCATTATATGGAACATTGTGCTATATAGAAAGAATTCAAACATGCATCAAAACATAAGCCATTATTGTTTTTGTTGTCCCCAGTGAATTTATTAATACTTCGGGTTAAATCCCCAGCGAGGTCTTCGTCCTCATTATCTCAGTTTCTTCCCCATACCAATATCCTTTTGACGTCAATCATTTGTTTGTTTGAGTGGCTACTCTTGACTATAGTTCAGTTTCTCCCTGGAGCGGTCTTCTCGGGTTTAGTCTTCACTACCCTCTTTGGTTCATTCCAATGTCTATTGATGCACCTTTCGAATGCCAGTTTCGTCCTGATATTCGCTTTCAGCAGGTTTTTAGGTGTACGCCCTAATATCCTTGCTTTTGGTTAGGCTCAGAGTTTCATCTCCTCACCTTGCGCATTAAAATCCAGTTTCGTCGTGGTGCTCATCTAGTTTAGTTTCTCCTAACTAGTTATTGAGTCGAGTTTCGTCTCATTTTTGCTTTCATACCTTGGACCCTTTGACGGTGTTCGTTTACCGAGTGCAGTGTTCGTACTGTGTCCCTGGTTTGAAATTTGTCTCTTTTGTTCCTTGGATTCTTTTATCAGTTTTCGTCACTATTTATCCATTGATCTGAGACCAGCAGGTTCTCTGAGAAACATGCGCTCTCATCACTCTTGCTTTGGGCCGAGTTTCGCCTCGTCACCTATGCATGAAATCCAGTTTCGTCCTGGTACTCATCTAGTTTAGTTTCTCCTAACTAGTTATTGAGCCGAGTTTCGTCTCGTTTTTTCTTTCATACCTTGGACCCTTTGACGGTGTTCGTTTACCGAGTGCAGTGTTTGTACTACGTCCCTGGTTTCAAATCAGTCTCTTTTGTTCCTTGGATCCTTCTATCAGTTTTCATCATTGTTTATCCATTGACCTGAGACCAGCAGGTGCTCTGAGAAACATGCACTCTCATCACTTTGCTTTGGGTCGAGTTTTACCTCGTTACCCATGCGTGAAATCCAGTTTCGTCCTGGTACTCATCTAGTTTAGTTTCGTCTAACTGTTTATTGAGTTGAGCTTCGTCTCGCTTTTGTTCCTCTTTTCTGGGATTCTTTCAGTTCCTTCATATTGTCTATCTTAGTTGAGATTAGCAAGTGCTCCTAGAATCACGCACTCTAGCCACTTTGCTTTGGGTCGAGCTCAGAGTTTCGTCTCCTCACCCGCGTACGTTTTATTTTCCAGAGCTTAGTTTCGCCTATACTCTTCGATTTGAGTTTTATCTCACCTTTTTTTGAAGCCCACTTTTGCCCTGGCACATTTGTCCGGAAGTTTAGTTGCGTCTACTCTTCTTTGTTTTTTTTCTGTTTCAACCTGTGTTATAGCTTCATTCTGACGCATGTCTTGGGGGTTTTCTGCTTCTTTTTCTTTCTTCTTCAAGAGTGTAAATTTTCGGGTTCTTTTGTATTTAATCATCTTCAACTCTGAACGCTCGAAAGTTGTCACTTTTCTCACTTATCATGTTGAAGATATTTGAATAGGGGAAGTTGTTCCACCCTAAAATTTACCCTCTTGGTTTAGGCTTATGTTTCATCATGAATATCATATTGCATTGCATTCATACATTGTGATGGGATCAAAGTACTTTGGTTATCAAGTCTTCCTCAAGCTTTGAAGTTTGATTGCATTGACAAATTGCTCAAGTAGAATCTTATCATCTAAACCTATGGATCTTTCAGGATCAAAAGTTATTACATATCTCAAGATATTTTATCCATCTCTTTGGATCATCAGAGGATTGAAGTTTGTGTTTGATTATAAGAAGAATCACTCTTTTGATTCACCAGTCAAAATTAGGGTTTTGCTTGATCAAGGCTATTGATCAATGTACAAATCTTGGGTGTACTTTTCATATTTCAAGTCCATTTTGATCATTGGATCAAAAAGATTGAGGTTTGGGTTGAAACTTGTTCATGAAGAAACCCTAAAAGTTTCTAATTTTGGAAAATAAGGACTTAACTTCAAAATTTCATATTTTATTCACCTTTGATAAAAAAAATGCAAATTAAGTATTCTTGGAAAGCTAATAGGATGATCTTTTATCTCCTTTTGGTCTCATGTCCAAATTGGCAAAGAGTCGAGAGTTATGGTATTTGGAAGTTCATGCCTCAAGTTAAAATTATAGGTCATTTTCCAAATTTAGTGAATTTCATGTCAAATTTTGAGGACCTTAACGGATTCAATTGCAAAAAACTAAAAACTAAGGTATTGTATATCTCTTCAATACCTTTCCAAATTGTACTCATTTGTATCCAAATTCAAAAATATGAGCAAGTTATGAACTTTGGAATTTTGAGGCATTTTATTGAAATTTGACAAGTATGTTAAATGGCCAATTCATGAGAACTCGAGTTTCAGCCATTCCTTTTGTTTCTAATTAAGCCCATGAACAATTTGTGACATGTTGAGGCCCATTACACTCACCATTTCATGCCCATGTGCTTCTTGAACTTGCTTGAATGAAAAAATACAAAACATGCTCAATTTTGCAAATTCACCAACACTTCTTCATTTCAAACAATCATGAGCTGGCGTTTTGAGCATGTATTTCTGACTTCATTTGGCTTACAAAATGTACAAAAGGCAAGCAAATGCACGAGTGAAACACAGGCCCCATGTGCATCCTCATTTTTGGCCAAAACTACCAAACTTGCCCTCCAACGGCTTTGAGTGCCAAATACCACTTCTATCCTCTTCCTCTCGTGCTATATAACAAGGATCAAGGCTCAGTTGTGAGGGAGGAGGCTCATAATCTCTACATTGCAAATCTGAAAATTTTGAAGCATCTCCGCAAATTGCTTCGAATCTCTCTTCTCCTTGGATCATTCTTCAAAATTCTTGGTGGTTTAACTTCAGTGAAGTAAGGAGATCAAGCTTGCACCATTGGATTACTTTTGGAGTGAAGGAATAGAGTTTCCAGTTTTCACATCCATGTGAGTTTCTTGAACTTTGATTTATGTGTTTCAGTTTGAATTGATATGTAGATCATGTCCATTGAGTTACTAGCTGGCCAATCACTAGGATTGATGTATATTTGAGCTTTGATTCAAGCAGAATGGATGAAACCGTGTTCCTGGTTTTGATGTTTGCAGTGAGTTTTTCCAGTTTTGTAGACTTGATTTCTTGATCCATGTTTGATCTCTGATTTTGATTCAAATTGCATAGTGTAGTATGATATGTTAGCTTTAATTTGCACTTGATTTCATGGATTTTGGTTGAGAAACGAGAACGATTGATGGATCTGAACATAGGCTTATGACTTGTTCTGTTGCACGCGTTTTGCCATATGCTAGAGGTTAAAGACGAAGTGAGGTGGCGCGCTGTGATTGGCTTATTTGAAATTTTAATGCATTTCATATTATTTGATTTTAATTGATTTTATGATTTCAATTTCTTGATCAAAACAATTTAAAAAATTCTGAAAAAATTACCATAGGCCAATAATAATTTTTAGTATTTTTCATATTTTTTTGGAATTTTTTTAAAATGTTTTGATTGTTTTAAAATTTCATAAGTTTAATTAATTGTTTGTTCAATGATTATTTTTATTTTAATAGTTCTTTTGATCTAAAAATTCCACAAAAAATGTTTTGGACTCATAAAATAATTTAGAAATTGGTTCTGATATTTGTTTAGCATGTTTTCTATTTTTGATTAGAAATTTAATTTGAGAAGTTTATTTGAAATTTTGCTTCATAATTTTGTTTTAATATTTCGTTTAATTCAAAATAGCCTCAAAAAAATCATATAAGTTTGTTTTTAATCATAGAGTCTGAATATAATTTTATTTTGACCTTTTTATGACTTTTGGCTAGGGTTTTCATTTTTGTTATTTAATAATAGTTTAATTGTTTGTTTGATTTTATTTTAATATTTCCTTTAATTCAAAAATTCCACAAAAAAAATCAGGGATGTGTGTTTTCAATTCTAATATTTGAATATAATTTTGGTTGGATATTTTTCTGATTTTTTATTAGAATTTTATTTTGAGATGTGATTATTTGTTTAATTGATTAATTGTTTGAATTTGATTTTATTTTTGACTTTTCTTTAATTCAAAAAATATTGAAAAATAGGTATTCTGACCTCTTGAGTTTTTTAATGTTTGATGTATATTTGTTCTGAATTTTTTGAATTTTGATCTTATCTAATTAATATTTAAGATTAAAAGTCAAATAATTAGGGTTTTGTTGCTTATTGTGTAAGTTTCAATTCAAAAAACATTATGCCCTGGAATTTCAATGGAATTTAGGTCTTGCTTATGGTTCATGGATATATTGAGGATCTGAAAACCATTTTTCTTGAATTATTTGACTTGGTTTGATATTTTTCCATAAATTATTTTGAAAACTTCTCTAGTTTTGATAGTTTGGCCAACTAGTTTTGAACTTTGGGCCTTATTTGATCCCCTCCTCAACCATTCATGAACTTAAGACTTGCTTTCTGACTTCTACACACTTAAATGATGCTAATAAATTTTTTGTGTGAATTATTGATCCTTGTTTCTATTTTTGATGTATTTTTTAAGTGAAGGTACCCAATTAATGTTGCATATCTTGTTGCAATTTTCTTGATGGCCGATGAACTTGAGTGAGGCCTATAATTGGGCACCTAATGATCATGTTGGTTCTGTTTATCCACATAAACTCTAGCCATTTCACTTAATGCCCCATGTTTGAATGATTGAACCTTTTGATGCATTGTGTGGGATTCTTCTTCTATTACGCTTGTGAGTTGTGATGAAATAATTGAGTATAATTGAATTGTGGTTGCTACTTACCTTCATGGTCTTTGATTGTATTCTTCTCAAGCTCCCATGATCCTTGATTTATATTCAATTTTCAACTCAACATGGTGATAGAAAGGAGCAACATTTCTCTAACTTTTGACCAAATTGTGCATATGCCTGTTTCTTTTTGTCTATCATATCTAATGTTTTAATAGTTGCTATCATGTTTCCTCACTTCATTATGGTGTCATCATCCATCCCTTATGTGATTCATCATTCAATTTATGGGAATACTAACTTGGCTGTTGAATGTGCGAGGTACTTTGAGAAAAGTTTTCCATTTTTGACTTGAGACTATTGTGTTTCACTTTATTTGTGAAACACAATTTATTATGTTGGCACTACTCTTGTGCTTCGCATATTTGATAGTCTATGCAGGATATATGTGTGTGATTATGAATGTTATACATTGCCCATGGGATCTATTCATATCTGAAAATCTCAATACTTACATCCTGATGGCGTAATTTCTAACTTGATTTGTCTGTTGATGCCAGCTTGCTTGAAGGTCTCTGGGTTTCTTTTATTCTTGTTCAGTTGCTACGGATAGTTATCCGTTTGGTATTGCACTATTTCCTTTCTTCTATTTTAATTTTGTAGAGTTCTATGTTGCATGATGGGACCTCTGTTGCTGATATATATCAGGAGGCCCTCTGTTTTTGTTTGATACATGTGTTGTGTTTGTTTCTTTAACTTTCGATCGACGAGTCACTCAATTTAGAAATTGAGATCACGACTTCGCTCTCAGCGCATGTTCCCTATAGGATGTTTATTGTTTTGTTTTCTCTAATTGTTGATCGATGAGTCACTCAATTTAGAAATTGAGATCACGACTTCGCTCTCATTGCCTGATCCCTATAGGATAATTTTGTTAAGCTTCCTTTAAGATTTTGATTAGGGTAGGAATCTATGTATTCTAACATAGGATAGGAATTTCCTTTATCCTCAACCTTAGGGTCAATCATTGTATGATAACACTAGGGATAGTGCTAGGCTAGTTTCCCTTAGTTGTTTTTTCCTTCCTTTGCATTTTGCATCTTAAAACAAAATTTGTTTTCTTGGCAAATAATAAAACACCTCTAATAAACTCAATCCCTTCTTCAAGGTAAAAGATACAAATCAATCTTATTTGTTTGTGCGCCGCTTGGCTTTGTTTTTAAATCTCTTAGCCGATGTTTTGCCATCGCACATTTGTTTGAAGCTGATGTTTCGCCATTGCACATGTTTGTTATCCTACTTTGATTCTCAATATCATTGTTAGGTGTGATGTTTTGTCATCCGTTTTATTGATGTCTTGTCATCTTTTCCATGATACCTTGTTATCTCTTAGTCGATGTTTCACCATCGCACATTTGTTTGAAGCTGATGTTTCACCATCGCACATGTTTGTTATCCTACTTTGATTCGCAATATCATTGTTAGGTGTGATGTTTTGTCATCCGTTTTATTGATGTCTCGCCATCTTTGCCATGATATCTTGTTATCTTTTAGCCGATGTTTCGCCATCGCATACTTGTTTGAAGACGATGTTTCGCCATCGCACATGTTGGTTATCCTACTTTGACTCTCAATGTCATTGTCAGGTGTGATGTTTTATCATTTGGTGTTTCGCTATCTTTGACATGTGTTGTACCCCAAAAATTTCCCTCCCATTTTATCAAGATTCTCCTCACAAGACTCTTTGGACCCCAGACAGGATTAGGGTTTGCTCAGCTCAAGAAATCTCCTTGCACTGTTGACCTAAAATTAGGTTTTTAGTTTGCACATGGATTTTTGGACTTCCAATGCCTCATGGGACTTTAATACTTCATGTTGGATTCCCAATATTGCTCATACCAAGTTTCAAGCCTTGAATCAAGTTTTTGCCCAGTCAATTGGACAGTTGACCTAGAAATCAGTTGTATTGGGGAAAAAGTCAACTGTGGCCAATTTACAGTCAAGCCTCATAATTTTTTATCCACATCAACATTGTAAACTCATATGAACCATTTTATCAAGTTGGGACCACAACTCCTCAAGAAATTTGATCAGATCATCAAAAGGGAAAAATGGTCATTTTTAGGGTTTTGACTGTAAAAGGGCAATTTCTAATTTTCAACCTAGCCAATGGAAAATTGGGTTCGAGTATGGTTTCAAGGACTCAATGGAATCATATTGACCTAATCACAAGGTTCAAAAGATCTCAATTGCATTGGATTGACAGATGAATTTTCCAGTCAATTGATCAAAAATCAACTGTACACTGAAAAGTCAAACTTTGACTTTTTGGTCAAAATCAAGTGCCAAGGGTCATTTTTCATCAAGATGTGTCAAAACATGAAACTTGTTCACCAAGAAACCTAATTTTGGAAATTAGGGTTTAAAATGGAATAATTTCATAACTTAGAAATTTTCTAAGTTATGAAAATTTCTTATTTTTTCCCAACTTTTCTCAACTTTTTCACCATGATTCAATTGGATTCAAAGAAAACTTCCAACATGAAAGTTGTATTCCTCCATAAAATCTACAACTTTGATTCACAAAGTTTTCCCCAAAAGATGCTTGGATCTCAAGTTATGATTTTGTGAATAAGGATCCATGAAACTTTTAACTTAGTGAAATTTTGCCCTAGTTTAGGCAGGATTTTGACCTATCTTCATGGAAACTTTTCACATAGTTCCAAGTGGAATCTCAAAATAAATTTCAAATATGGATTGTAGAGCATGTTACAAGCTTTCCAAAATGTCCAAGAACTCTCCAAGACCATTTGTGGTTAGGGAGAATCGAGAGTTTGAAAATGGAAAATTATCACTTTTGTCCAAGGCACTTTGCACCATGTTACAACTTGCAATTCAGTTTGAATCATGCTTGTACTTGGTTTACAGGTTCTAATCCTTTCTACACTTATAAATTAAATGCAAATACATTGGTTAATGGCATTGTTTTGATCTTGGAAGCTTTGTACAAAGGTTTAATCCAAAAATGGCAAAAAGGAAACATTTCTACTTTGATAAAGCATGCTTTATGTCCTTTTGTTTATCTTGAGCATTGAACTTAATCTTTTGTAGCAAACCACATCCACAAACATCATAAAAGGTTTACCAACTCTCCTCAGGCCTTGAGCTAGCCTGTACAGGTTGTGCCTTTGTCAACTCACCTTTTACTTCAAAAACAAGCAAGTGTGCAAAAACTCCACAACTTGAAAATATGATAAGAGCAAGTCTTGTGTCCATTACAAACAAACTCAACACATTGTAGCAAGCAGAATACACGAGTTACAAGCCTCTCAAACACCCAAATACACCAAAAACTTCATTTCTGCCCAAAACAGGGCAAGCTCTGCAGAACTCAAGCCAAAACCAAATCCACTCGTGCGTTTTACCTTGAACCACTTCAAACACATTCTAAACAACCCACCTGAACTGTCCAAGCCATTGTTCAGCAACTGTAGCTTCATTTTCAAGCTTCACCATTTTCAATTTCTGAGTTTGCAGGTTGAGTTCTACAAGGAGATTCAAGCCATTTCAAAGCAAGCCAAGCATTGGGAAAGGTCAAGGGAACATCAAGCAAGCTCAAAAGAACTTCAGGCCTCACTAAAAGTTTCTACATTGCCATATTCGAACTTGACTGAAATAGGTAATTTTCAAACTTCTATCTCCTTATTTAGGCATCATTAGGCTTAGGTTTGTGAAGCAAAAATGTAGTCCTTAATGTCCTTGAGCTGTACATATGCGTAGATTTCATTTATATTAACTGAGCTAGGAGTATTTGATTGTTGAAGTTGCTGAAAAAACTAGGTTAGAATTTAGGGCCAGTGAAATTCTCTCTAGTCTTTGAGAGTTAGATCAAGTTTTTTATATCATTAGAATCGTGATTGAAAATGCTATAACTTTTATGTTGTGAGTTTTTGATTTCATGCAAGAACAAGAGAGAACAGGATTTGAACATGGCGCGCGTGTTTTGGCTTTGTTCAGAGGACAGGGACGAAGGATATTGGGCCTGGGCTTGGAATTTCTGTTATTCACACCCTCCATCTTGCTTTTTGCACCCTCTTGGCCAATTTCTTTTATTTTCCATATTTTCTTGAATATTTTACTTTTCTGACTTTATTTATTTTTTCTAAATATTAAAAATCACCAAAAATGTTTCCTTATTTTTTACATTTTTATTTTATTATTTTTATTATTTTTTTATGACAAAAATAGTTTATTAGGTTAAATATAACTTATTTTCTTGAATAAACTTATAAATAATATAAAAATATTATACATTTTTATTTTTATTATTTATATACTTAAAATATTATTTTCTCACATATTCTATATTTTAATATTTTTGTACATATTTTTATTTATCTTTTTGTACATAAATGAAATAAATAAATAATATAATACATTTTCTTTTAAAACCAAAAACTAGGGTTTCCACCCTTTCCAAAAATAATCATTTTTTATTTTCTTTTTTAAGACTTAAATAAATTTATTTTACATACATAAAATAAATACAAGAAAAAAAACATTCTTTGCATATTTATATTTAATTGTCTATTTAAATATTTGCTTATTTATTTATTTGTACAAATAAATTCAATATGGTTGTAATAGTTTTAGGGCTTTATTTTGTGCAAATATCCCCTTATTCAAACTTGTATCCCCCTTCCCATAATAATGTTGTAATAGTCTTAGATTTACTTTTACGCATTTTATCGCTTTCATATGCCATGATAGTAAAGCTAGGGTTTGTATGCAAAAGACCAAAAATCAAACAAATAGCATGACCTAATGCAAGACAAAAGCATGAAAAATGACAACACAATGCACACAAGCACCCCTAGGGTTTCATCCACTTTGTTGCCTTAAAATGGCCATGGTATGCATGCTAGGTATCTTGGCAAAACAAAATCAAAACAAAAGATCATAGTCCCTCGATGACACTATCTTGGTTTCCTAAACAAAAATGATCTAGTCCCTCAAAAAAACTTGCTAAAGATACTTGGCAATATTGTTATCATGGTCATATGATGACCCACGTCCGTCCCGTTTAACATCCAAACACAAGGTTGTTTACCAAATATAATGGTAAAACAACAATGTCAAAGGGTTAAAAATGTGTAGGAAAGATCTTTGAGTAAGGTAGACAACTCCTAGTCACTTGATCAAATTGCAAACATTCTTGCTATTTTCAAACAAACACACACAATTTCAAAACATTTTCCCAACAAACTTTCAAACATTGAGACATTTTTCAAAAGACAAACACCTTTGTATATATTCAAACAAGAATCATTACAAAGGTTGCCTAAACAAAGGCCTCTTTCCAATATACTTTCAAAATCACACACAAAGCACCATTTCAAACAATTGAAAAAGCAAAGCAAGTGATCTAAACAAGTAACTAAGAGCCCATGGAAAACCATGGATGAAAAGGGTGCTAGCACCTTCCCTTTTCATAATCTACCCCCCGAACCCAAGAAAACATCTCAAAGGTCTTTCCTGTGCTTTTTGACCTTTCCTTTGGATAAAATAAAAAGTCGGTGGCGACTCTTGCTAAACTGAAACATTTGTGTGATACGGTGGGAGAACTGGCTTGAGGTTTTGCATTTGTGTTCGCAAATGTTGCGGTTTAGCAAGAGTCGCCACCGACTTTTTATTTTATCCAAAGTAAAGGTCAAAAAGCACAAGAAAGACCTTTGATATGTTTTCTTGGGTTCGGGGGATAGATTATGAAAAGAGAAGGTGCTAGCACCCTTTTCATCCATGGTTTTCCATGGGATCTTAGTTACTTGTCTAGATCACTTGCTTTGCTTTTCCAATTGTTTGAAATGGTGCTTTGTGTGGTTTTGAAAGTATTTTGAAAAGAAGCCATCGTTGTGCAATATTTGTAATGATTCTTGTTTGAAGAATGTATACAAAGATGTTTGTCTTTTGAAAAATGTTTCAATGTTTGAAAGTTTGTTGGGAAATTGTTTTGAAATTGTGTGTGTGTTTTGAAAAATAGCAAGGATGTTTGCAAATTTGATCAAGTAACTAGGAGTTGTCTACCCTACTCAAAGATCTTTCCTACACATTTTTAACCCTTTTACATTGTTGTTTTACCATTGTATTTGGTAAACAACCTTGTATTTGGATGTTAAACGGAACAGGCGTGGGTCATCATATGACCATGATAGCAATTGTGCCAAGTATCTTTAGCAAGTTTTTTGAGGGACTAGATCATTTTTGTATAGGCAACCAAGATAGCGTCATCGAGGGACTATGATCTTTTTGTTTTGTTTTTGTTTTGCCAAGATACCTAGCATGCACACCATGGCTATTTTAAGGCAACAAATTGGATGAAACCCTAGGGGTGCTTGTGTGCAAGGTGTTGTCATTTTTCATGCATTTTTGTCTTGTGTTTAGTCATGCTATTTGTTTTGATTTTTGGTTATCATACAAAACCCTAATCTTACTATCATGCATAATGAAAGCAATAAATGCGTAAAAGTAAATCTAAGACTATTACAACATTATCATGGGGAGGGGGTACAAGTTTGAATAGGGGGGTATTGCTCAAAATAAAGCCCTAAAACTATTACAACCATATTGAATTTATTTGCAAGTAAATAAATGAACAATATTTAAATATACAATTAAATATAAATATACAAAATGTTTTTGTGTTTAGTTTTATGTATGTAAAAATGGATTTGTTTATGTCTTAAAATATAAGAAAAAATATTAATTATTTTTGAAAGGGTGGAAAAACCCTAATTTTTGGTTTTAAAGAAAATATGCTTTATATTAATTATTTATTCATTTATGTACAAGAAAATAAATAAAAAATATATATATACAAAAATGTTAAAAAATAATTTTTGTGAGAAAATAATATTTTAAGTATAAAACTAAAATGTATAATATTTTTATACTATTTATAAGTTTATTTAATAAAATAAAAGTATTGTTATTTAATAAACTATTTTTTTGTTCAAAAAATAATAAAAATAATAAAATAAAAATGCAAAAATTAAGAAAATATTTTTGGTGGTTTTTAATATTTAGAAAAAATAATAAAAGTCAGAAAATATAAAAGAAAATGAAAAATATGCAAAAATAAAGAAATGGGCCAAGGGGGTGCAGAAAGCAAGCAGGGGGTGTCAATAGGAGAAACAAGTCAGGCCCAGCCCATTTCCACTTCGTCCTTGTCCTTGGAACAGAAACACGCGCGCGCCATGTACAAACTTGTATCTCCTGCATACGTGCTTAAAAACAAAATCTTGCAACATGAAAGTTATAGCTCATCATCACACAATTCTAATGATATAAGAAACTTGATCTAACTCTCAAAGACCAGAGAGAATTTCATTGACCCTAAATTATAACCTAGTTTTTTCAGCAACTTCAACTATCAAATACACCTAGCTCAGTTAATATAAATGAAATCTACGCATATGTACAGCTCAAGGACATTAAGGACTACATTTTTGCTTCACAAACCTAAGCCTAATGATGTCTAAATAAGGAGATAGAAAGTTGGAAGATACCTGTTTCAGTCAAGTTTGAGTATGGCAATGTAGCAACTTTTAGTGAGGCCTGAAGGACTTTTGAGCTTGCTTGATGTTCCCTTGACCTTTCCCAATGCTTAGCTTGCTTTGAAATGGCTTGAATCTCTCAATAAAACTCAACCTGCAAACTCAGAATATGAAAATGGTGAGCTTGAAAATGGAGTTACAATTTCTTGAGAAGGGCTTGGATAGTTCAGATGGGATGTATGTGATGTGTCTGAAATGGTTTGGGACAAAACGCACGAGTGAAATTCAAAATGGCTAAGGTTCTGCAGGGGTTTCCCTGTTTTGGGCAAAAGATGGTGTTTTGGTGTATTTGGATGTTTTAAAGGCTTGGAACTCGTGTTTCTGGCTTGGTATAATGTGCTGAACTTGTTTGAAATGTTCTCAAGTCTTGGTTTTAACAGATGCACAAGATATGGAGTTTTTGCACACTTGCTTATTTTTGAAGTAAAAGGTGGGTTGACAAAGGCACGGCCTGTACAGGCTAGCTCAAGGCCTGGGGAGAGTTGGTAAACCTTTTCTTATGTTTGTGGATGTGGTTTGCTGCAAAAGATTAAGTTCAATGCTCAAGATAAACAAAAGGACATAAAGCATGCTTTATCAAAGTAGCAATGTTATCTTTTTGCCAAAAATGGATTAATTCAATGTGTAATGTTCTAAAACTCAGAACAAAGCCTCTAACCAATGTATTTGAATTTAATTTATGAGTGTAGAAAGTATTAGAACCTGTAAACCAAGTACAAGCATGCTTTGGACAAATTTGCAAGTTGTAGCAATGTGCAAAATGCCTTGGACAAAAGTGATAATTTGCCATTTTCAAACTCTCGATTCTCCCTAACCATGAATGATCTTGGAGAGTTCTTGGACATTTTGGAAATCTTGTAACATGCTCTACAATCCATATTTGAAATGAATTTTGAGATTCCACTTGGAACTAGGTGAAAAGTTTCCATGAAGATAGGTCATAACTTGAGATCCAAGCATCTTTTGGGAAAACTTTGTGAATAAAAGTTATATATTTTGTGGAGGAATACAACTTTCATGTTTGAAGTTTCTTTTGAATCCAATTGCATCATGGTGAAAAAGTTGGGGAAAGTTAGGAAAAAATAAGAAATTTTCATAACTTAGAAAATTTCTAAGTTATGAAAATTTTTCATTTTAAACCCTAATTTTCAAAATTAGGTTTCTTGGTGAAAAAGTTTCATGTTTTGACATATCTTGATAAAAAATGACCCTTGGCACTTGATTTTGACCAAAAAGTCAAAGTTTGACTTTTCAGTGTACAATTGATTTTTGATCAATTGACTGGAAAATTCATCTGTCAATCCAATGCATTTGAGATCTTTTGAACCTTGTGATTAGGTCAAGATTATGCCATTGATTCCTTGAAACCATGCTTGAACCCAATTTTCCATTGGCTAGGTGAAAAATCAGAAATTTCCCTTTTATAGTCAAAACCCTAAAAATGACCATTTTGCCCTTTTGATGATCTGATTAAATTTCTTGAGGAGTTGTGGTCCAAACTTAATCAAATGGTTCATATGAGTCTATAATGTTGATGTAAATCAAAAATTATGAGGTTTGACTGTAAATTTGCCACAGTTGACTTTTTCCCTAATACAACTGATTTTTAGGTCAACAGTCCAATTGATTGGGCAAAAATTTGATTCAAGGCATGAAACTTGATATGGGAAATATTTTAAGTCCAAAATGAAGTATGAAAGTCACATTGAGCATTAAAAGTCCAAAAATCCCTATGCAAACTCAAACCTTAATTTCAGGTTATCAGTGCAAGGAGATGTCTTGAGCTGAGACCCTAATCTGGTCTTGAGTCCAAAGAGTCTTGTGGAGAAAATATTGATAAAATGAGAGGGAAAATTTTGGGGTACAACAGCTTCCCCTGTTCAATCTTCTTGAGCCTGAAGAGTTATATTGGTGAGTTTGTCGTTCGTGACTCAAAGGTAAAAGATGATTGGACACTAGAGTGCCTGTAAATTTACACTCGTCAAGGTATAGTTGAGGGAATGGGCTTAAAGATGCCATTTGGAGAGGTGACAGAATCTTGTCGGAGATGGGCTTAAAGATGCCATCCAAGAATGTTTGTTGAAAATCAGGAGAATGAACATCAGAATGGTATTCGTATCTGGAACGTATCTGAATTATAATTGTATTTGAATCTTGAATGAATAACAGAATGACTTCCGTGTCTGGAGTGTATATGTATTGGATCTGAATCTTAAATCTGAATAGGCGACATAATAGCATTTGTGTCTGGAGCATCTCTGAGCTGGGAAAAAGTCAAAATAAGTGACAGCATGGCTACCGTGTCTGGAGCGTATCTAGACTGTATCTGAATCTTGTATTTGAATAAGCGAGAGAACAACATCCGTGTCTGGAGAATCTCTGAGCTTTGAATCTGAATAAGCAATAGAATAGAATTCGTGTCTGGAGCATCTCTAAGCTGTTTCTGAATTTTGTATTTGAATAAGCAATAGGATAGCATCTGTGTCTGGAGCATCTCTGAGCTTTGAATCTGAATAAGCAATAGAATAGCATCTGTGTCTGGAGCATCTCTAAGCTGTTGAATCTGAATAAGCAATAGAATAGCATCCGTGTCTGGAGCATCTCTAAGTTGTATCATGATTGTTTATTGGTAGCTTGTTAATCTTATCCTGAAAAGGGTAAAACGTTAGCTGAAACACAAAGTTATGTTGCATGAAATATATGATGCAATATATGTGTTTTATCAATGTTTATGATATATGATTGTAATGTATGCGCATGTAAGCTTATTAGCTGTCTTTCTGAGGAAAATAAATCCTTGATAGCTGGAGATAATAAAATCCTTGACTGCTGTCGGGGAAAATAAATCCATGACCGCCGTCGGAGATTCAAAATCTTTGATTGTTGAGGATGAGAAATCCTTGTTGACTATTGTTGGGGATAGAGAATCCTTGGCGACTCGCGGGGATTATCAAAAACTTTGACAACTTCTATGGCGATGTTAGAATCCTTCACGACTTTCCTGGGGATATAGGGATCCTTCAAGTCTTTGGAGTTGGAGGATGATAAATATTCTATTGTGAGAATAATGCCAAGTGTTGTTTGAGAAACCTGCTTGGGGAATCTGAGAACTTTGATGACTACGGTTGGGGATTACACAATGGGAATTCTTACTCGGATGGGGAATAAGGAAACTCTGGTGATCTCTACTGGGGATCAGACAAAGGAAAAAAAACTTGATCTGTTGGAGAAAAAGGAAGACTCTGATGGCTTCTGCGGGGAACTAAGAATGAGAATCTTCGATCTCCTGGGGAATTTGAATCCTTGGGAACTTCATGCTGGGAAGTTAAGAATGAGAATCTTCGATCTGCAGGGGATTAAAAATTCTGACAGATTCATGCTGAGGAGTAATGAAGACTTTGGCAACTTCACTGGGGAATCAAGAATGAGAACCTTCATTCTGTTGGGGAGTAAAAAACTCTGTGGGGAGTAGCTTACTGCTGGGGAGTAGCTATCCTGCTGGAGAGTAAGTTCAGGACTCTGGGGGAAAAAGCTTATTCCTGTTTGGAAGATATTCAGGAGTTTGGGTTGTATGCCAATCTACTGGGGAATTATCCTAGGTTGGGGATAAGACAAAAGTTAACTGTTATCTGGTTGATTCTCAGACTTTAAGACAACTTGCGGGGGAATCTTGGGAAAACTGAATGGTTTCCGCTGTAGATTGATAGTTGGAAATTTGACTCCGTTGGGGAAGAAGGTTTCATCTTCACTGAGGGTCCGTAGTTCAAAGTTTTGGTCCGCTGGGGATTGGGAGTTTGAAAACTTAACTCTGATGGGAATCAAGGGATTTGAAATTATAACTCCGCCGGGGATACGTATTTCAAGGTTTTAGCTCCACTGGGGGATCTAGATGATATACTGCAGGGGATTTCTCTTGGAATAGCCTAAAGACGTCTTCCTATACTTTCAACCTATCAGTAATTATTCTTTCCCATTTCATTTATTTGTAAATAGTGATTATATTCAAATGCACATGCTCATTTAATAAATCATTGGACGTTTTCAAATAAAACACAAGTGTAAAAAGAAATAAAAGGCAAATAGTTTTCTGCACTTTGAAGTATCTTTCTATTAACTTTGTGTAAGTATTTTGTACAGAGGAGACAGACATCCTAGTAAGAGAATGTTGTCATAAAAAATGAGAAAAATTTATACAAAGAAAGATGGATATGTGTAAAACAATTCCATGGGGTTCCCATTCTGCTATAGCCTTTGTAACTCTGAATATTCTGTCCATTCGTTGCTTCGTCCAAAGATGATTGAGTTGATCAGAAGCCCGGAGCTTGTATGTGAAGAGATTGTCCTTAAAGTGATCCGACGAGACATAGTCATACGCTTTAATTCCCTAACTTTTGCCTGGACCTCCCTTTCGGGTTTTCGATCCATCGGGAAACCCTTTTTTGCCCAAGTCGCCCTTTCGGGTTTTCAACTTGCCGGGTGTACAGATTTTTTTATTTATCCCTAATTTTTGCCTGAACCACCCTTTCGGGTTTTCGATTCACCGGGATGCCCCTTTTTGCCCAAGTCGCCCTTTCGGGTTTTCAACTTGCCGAGTCATTTATGCGTAGTATCTTTTGACTATGTCTGCGTTCGCAGGGTGTGGCAAGTCATCACCGTCCATGGTGGTTAAAATCATTTCCCCACCAGAAAAGATGGTTTTGATCACAAATGGTCCTTCGTAAATAGGAGTCCATTTGCCCCTGGGATCACTTTGCGGCAAGATGGTCCGCTTGATTACAAGATCCCCGACTTGATATACCTGGCGTCTGACTTTCTTGTTGAATGCCTTGATCATCCGTTTTTGATACGCCTGACCATGACAAACAGCAGTAAGTCTCTTTTCATCAATCAAGTTAAGTTGATCAAGCCGGGTCTAAATCCAATCGTCTTCACTCAAACCAGCATCCTTCATGATTCTCAAGGAGGCAATCTGAACCTCGATAGGTAAAAGAGCTTCCATGTCGTATACCAAAGAATAGGGTGTTGCCCCAGTTGATGTACGCGCCGTGGTACGGTACCCGTGAAGAGAAAACGGTAACATCTCATTCTAGTCCTTGTAGGTGATTTTCATCTTTTGTATGATCTTCTTGATATTTTTGTTCGCAGCTTCGACAGCACCGTTCATCTTTGGCTGATAGGGAGATGAATTATGATGTTAAATCTGGAACTGCTCGCACAAAGAAGTGATCATAGTGTTGTTAAGGTTTGTACCGTTGTTAGTGATGATCCTGTCGGGGATACCATACCAACAAATGAGGTTCTGTTTGATGAAGCGGGTGACAACATTCTTTGTGACGGATGCGAAGGAAGCTGCTTCGACCCACTTGGTAAAGTAATCAATGGCCACCAGAATGAAGCGGTGTCCATTGGATGTTGTAGGCTTGATCTCTCCAATCATGTCGATTCCCCACATAGCGAATGGCCAAGGAGCTGTTAAGACATTGAGAGGAACTGGAGGTATATGTACCTTGTCCGCATAGATTTGACATTTGTGACAAGTTCTGGAATGTTGATGGCAGTCAGCTTCCATGGTAGACCAGTAATAGCCTGCCCATAGAATCTTCTTAGCCATCGTATGTCCGCTAGAGTGAGTGCCAAAGGTACCATTATGTAGTTCAGCCATGATCTGCTCAGCTTCAATCTTGTCCACACAACGGAGCAGAATGCTATCATGATTGCGCTTGTATAGGATACCATTGCTCAGGAAGAAATTGGCAGAGAATCTCCTCAAGAACTTTTTGTCGTTGACTGAAGCTCCTTCAGGGTATTCTTACGCCTCGAGATACCTTTTGACTTCGTGAAACCAAGGTAGGTCCACTACTTCTTCGGTATTAATCTCGTGACAATGTGCAGGTTCGTCCATCCGCTCAAAGGTGATTTGGGGAGCCTCATTATCCCAGTTAAGTTTAAACATGGATGACATTGTAGCTAGAGCATCTGCTAGCTGATTTTCTTCTCGCGGGAAGTGCTCGAAGGTAATCTGCTCGAAATGTGGTAACAATGTCAGGACATGTTCTTTGTAAGGGATGAGGTTGGGATGTTTAGTGTCCCACTCTCCTTTGATCTGACTGATGACCAAAGCTGAGTCCCCAAACACAATCAATGATTTAATTCCCAAGTCTATTACAGCCTTGAGTCCAAAGATACAATCTTCATACTCATCCATGTTGTTGGTGCAGCTGAAGCAAAGTCTAGCAGTGAAAGGTGTATGGAAACCTTCTGGTGAGATGAGCACAGCATCGATACCGTTGCCAAGTGCATTAGAAGCACCATCAAAGTACATGGTCCATCGGGATCCTTGTTCAGGTCCGTCATACGGTCCGTTATCTTCAATGTTGTCCAATGTCATAATGTCCTCGTCGGGGAAGTCGAACTTCATAGATTGGTAATCTTCGTCAGCTTGATGATCCAGATGGACAACTAGCACACTCCCCTTTATAGCTTTTTGGGTCGTGTACTGTATATCGTATTCGGTCAGGATCATCTTCCATCTAGCTATTCTTCCAGATAAATCAGGCTTCTCGAAGATGTACTTGATCAGATCCATCGTAGATATCAGCAGAGTGGTATGTGTCAACATATACTGCCTTAGCCGGCGAGCAGCCCATACCAAAGCACAACAAGTTTTCTCGAGCAGTGAGTATCGGGTCTCCCGGTTGGTAAACTTTTTTCTAAGGTAATAAATGGCATGCTCTTTTCGGCCAGACTCATCATGTTGGCCCAGTACGCACCCCATTGAATTCTTTAGGACAGTCAGATACATGATTAGCGGTCTTCCTTCGATAGGACGTGTTGTACCCCAAAATTTGCCCTCCCATATTCTTCAAGGTTCCTCAAGAATCATCTCAATTTTCCTAAGTCTACTCAAGGACTGCACAGTCCAAACCACCTCCTAAGCCAGTCAAAATTAGGGTTTTGTTTCTTTCAAGGAATTTGGGGTTTTCAGTGGCTCAATCAAGTCCCATAGGTCTATAAACACTCTCAAACACCATACTCCCAGTCAAAGCATGCGCTGGAAAATCAAAAAAAGTCAATGGACTGGCCAACAAATGGGCCTGGAAATTGCTTCAACACCTCCAAGCTGGCCCAGCACCCCTGGTTTCCTTATTCTTTTTCTTTTCTATTTTAATTTCTATTCAATTATTTTATTAATTATAACTATTATTATTATTATTTAATTAGCTCACAAATTATTATTTTCATAATAAAATCAAAAATATAATAATTATTATTATTATTATTAATTTCACCTTAATTTAATTATTTTGCAAATAAATACTAATATAATTAATTTAGTTTAATTAGGTTAAATTTGACTTTTTTCTCAATAACTTAAAATAAATTAGAATTAGGGTTTTTCTTTTGATAACTTTTAATTTCCTTTTTATTTTTATCTTTATTTTCATTAAAACATAAAAAAACCAAAAATACTTTTTTCTTTTAATTATTTAATTGATTAGAATTAGGTTTAATTAATTGCAAAAAAGGACAAAATTCATTCTTTTCTCAAAAAGGGTCAAAACCCTAAGACTTTTCCCGATTCAATTTTTCGCGCGCATATTTATTTTTAATTCATTATTTTGATTATATTTATGTAACTTCTCCGAGGATGTAATAAATAATTAGGACTTTTATCGCTTTCTTTATTTTCTCGCATTTATTTTCAAGGGTTATGTTTTTGGCAATGTAAATACCCGACGCCTTGTAATAGCATAGATTCACTTTCCGCAATTTATTTTCCGCACAACTATTAACTGTTAATTATGCATGCAAGACTTGTCTGAAAAATAAAATCAACTCGTAGCTCACCATAAAAATGTGCAAAGATAATTTAAACATGAAACCTGACACACATGCACATGCCACTCCTAGGGTACGCCTCACTTGGTTGCCTCGACGTGGTCATTGAGTATAGGGTGTTTTAGAGGTCGCCCTCCTGTCTAAAGATCAAAAGTTGCCTCGGAACGGTTGCCTCGATAAAAAATGATCTAAGACATTAGGGTTACCGCTAAGGCGTCCTACTATTGCTTTGGTGACCACACATGTCCCTATAATCGAATTGACCCGAATAACTCCGACGACGGTGCTACCTACTTCTCAATAGTGGGATAGTACTGTCTAAAGGACATTTACACAGCTTAATTCCTTAGAGTAGGTAGATTTCTCCTGGGTACTTGCTCTTTCAAAACAAAAAACAACTTTTCGCACCTACGCTTTCAAAAAATTTTCAAACAAATACTTCATACACTCTTGAGGAATGATACAAGAGTTACCTAGAAGTTTTCAAACTAAACTTTTTCAAAACCCACAAACACAAGAAAAGCAAACTCTTTTGAAAACATAGTGAGCAAGTACCTAAGAGCCCGTGGATAACCACGGATAGAAAGGGTGCTAACACCTTCCCTTTCTAAAATCTACCTCCCGAATCGAGAAACATCTCGAAAAGGAATTTTGCTGTGCTTTTGTCCTTTCCTTGTTGGAGAACATAAAAGAAGGTGGCGACTCTTGCTTACTGCGACATTTCACGAACCAGCATTTCAAACAGTCAGTTATATTTCCACCGATCACAGAACTGGCGACTCTGTTGGGGATATTGATAAGTGAGGTGTACCTTAGGATTAGACCACTCTTGTTTTCAATTGCTTGCTTTGATTGTTTTAAATATTGTGGGCTTGTTTTGGAGTTTCATAGATCCTAACCCGGATCTGGGGGATACCTTTTAGAAGTAGCAACAAACTGTGAGGGAACTGTGCGGGGTATACCGACACGGTTGAAGCAATTGCTACATTGATGTGGCACTTTGGTGAGTACCGGTAACCCTTGAGTCAAGTCAAGGAGAGTACGGGGCCGCCGCGTGGTGTCGTGAAGCATCAACTGACCTTAGGAACCTTACTTGACCATCCTGGCCTCTTTAGGGGTAGTGAGATGACCGACTTTGGTGCAGTCCGAAGTTGGTAGATACTCGATACTACACTCATTGAGGGTTGTTTTCTTGGAATATTTTGGTCGCCAGTTCAGTGGCTAAATCAAAACAATGAACATAGAAAACAACCCAATGATATTGAGCTCCTTAAAACCCAGTTACTATTGATAGGACAGGTGTTGAGCCAACCAACTTCAAGAGGGTAGTACCTAAACCTCATGCTGGCCTAAACTCTAAGGGATGTCTGATGTGACTTATGTGCCTTATCATGTTTGCCTTTTGTGAATACTTGTGGTGTGCTTTTATCATAACATCATAACATCATAAAGCATCATATGCATTTACTAACCACTTCAAGGGTTCGAATCTTCATCTTTGTTCTTGTTTCGTAGGACATGGATACTATCCGCAGAAAGACAATTCAGGTCAACCTTGTAAGGATCCCTCCTCAACTTAAGGAGCTTACATCCAGGATTCCCGAGAACTCTTCCTTCAGTGAAAGGTATGGTAGACTCATCAGCTTGGTCAACACCAACATTGAAGAAGATATGATAAAAGTTCTCTTCCAGTTCTTTGACCCTTTGCACCACTGTTTTACTTTGCCGGATTATCAACTAGTGCCTACTTTGGAAGAGTTTTCTCAGCTTCTGAAGGTTCCCATTCTCAGGCAACTACCCTACAACGGTACGGAAAGGGAACCAAAACTTGAAGAGGTTGCTAAAGCACTACGTCTACAACCATCTAACATCAAGGGGCATTGGGAAATCAGAAGTGGTATCAAAGGATTCTTGGCAAAGTTCCTGTTTGAGAAAGCACAAGAATGTTGGAATTCCCTTAACCTACAAGCCTTTGAAGAAGTTGTGGCACTCCTTGTCTATGGGTTGGTGTTGTTCCCGAATTCGGATCAGCTTATAGATATCAATGCTGTCAAGATTTTCATGTCCAGGAATCCCATACCTACGTTGCTTGAGGACATCCTCCACTCATGTTACACTCGAACCATGAGAAAAAGAGGTGTTCTCATGTGCTGCACTCCTCTCCTGGCAAGGTGGTTTATTTCGCACCTTCCACAATCAGTTTGGAAGAACGAGCGGGGTTTGAGTTGGTCACAACGGTTAATGGCTCTTACACATGCTGATATACATTGGTGTTCTCGGTCCAGAGAAAATGTCACTATCATTGACCGTTGCAGAGAATTTCCTAATTTTCCTTTACTTGGAATTAGAGGAGGCATTACTTACAACCCATGTCTGGCTTTGAGACAGTTTGGATATGCTCGGAGGGATGGCCCTCATGACATGCTGATTCCTGACATAGTTTTTGACTTCGATAATGATGCACAAGGACTTCGACAAAGGTTCATCAGAGCTTGGAGGATGCCTAACAAGGTGGATAGTAAGACACTGGGGCACAAGAACTCCATCCCCCTTGAGCCTTATCTCAAGTGGGTACGAGCCCGCTCCCAGAAGCTTGTGATGCCATATCCTCACATTCTCCCCGTGATCAAAGAGCCAGTTATGGAAGGAGAGGTCCCGTACACCATTCAACATCCTGACATGCCAACGTCTTGGGAAGAAATGCAGAAGAGCTGGATCCAACTAAAGGAAGAACGGAATTCTCTTGAAGCCAATCTACATGCCAATGAGAAGAAGGTCTTGGAGCTCACCCGCCTACTTCACGAGGAAAAGACTCTCAACACTTACATCGCTCCAAAGAGGATGTGCAGTGTCTTTTGGGATTAAGTATTTTGTAATATTTCGCCCCTGAGGCATTGATGTACTGAACAAATTATTTCTTAATATAACGTGTGTTCCTTTTTGTCTACAACGAATTTGAATTCTCGAACCCTTGAATGCATTGCATAAATAGCATATCATGCATCATGTGCATAACAGGTACTCTTTTTTACAGGTCACTCATCTTCTTCGCTGTTTATTTCGGCAATCATCATGTCTTCTGAACCTACTACTGAATAAGCTATCAAGGCCCTCCAGGCCCAGAATGCCCAGTTCCAAGAGATGGTTATGAGCCTAGCCCAGGGTCAACAGGAGTTGAAGACTCTGCTTTCGAAGAAGAAGAAGAAGAGGACTGTGTTGTTCAACAATGGACGTAGATTTGGGAATGCACTGCAAAATGAGGCCGATCTGGCTACTTCCTCTGTAGGGAAGGACAGTCCCCAAGAGAGAAGGGTTCCTAGTCCCGTGGTCTCCGACAACGAGACGGATTTCAATGATGAACAGTATCCTCCTGCCGAGGATAGGTACAAACAGCTAGAGGACCGTTTAAGTGCTATAGAAATTCAACATGTGCTCGGGTTGGACTTTGGAGACCTAGGCTTATCTTCCGGGGTGGTGACCCCACACAAGTTCAAGGCACCTGCTTTTGCAAAGTATGACGGAGCTTCCTGTCCTAAGCTGCATCTCAGATCATATGTAAGGAAGATCCAACCTTACACTGCTGACAAGAATCTATGGATCCATTTCTTCCAGGATAGTCTTTCAGGGACTCAACTCGAATGGTTCTATCAGCTAGATGGAGCCAGTATTCGTAACTGGGAGGACTTGGCTACTGCGTTTTATAAGCAGTATCAGTATAATTCCGACCTCGCTCCTACGCGAACCCAACTCCAGGGTATGTCACTAGCAATGGCTGAAGGATTTAAGGAATATGCCCAAAAGTGGAGAGACCTGGCTGGAAGGGTGCAGCCACCTTTGACTGACCGTGAGCTCGTTGATATGTTCTTGGGGACCCTGTCTGGTCCGTTCTTCAACCATCTGATTGGGAATTCTTCTGCTGGGTTTACAGATCTGATCTTAACTGGTGAGAGGATAGAAGTTGGTATCAAGTCTGGGAAGATACAAAAAGGTGCCTCCTCGAGCACTGAAAAGAAGCCCTTCAAGAAAGAATCTAGTGCTGTTTATGGTTCCAGGAGACAGAATAAACCGGAACGCCGCCAAGCTGTCAACGCGGTGGTAATTTCAAAGCCTGCTGCTGCTCCTCGGCAATATAACCAACCAAGGGGTGAGAGACCCAGAAGGGAGTTCACTCGGCTCAGTATGACTTTGTCCCAGATATTTCCGCAACTACTGTCAACCAATCTGGTAACTATAAAAGAAGCTCTGAAGGTGGTGAACACAACGTCTCCAAAGTACAATCCCAAAGCCCGTTGCGCTTATCCCTCTGACAGCCCGGGGCATACTACGGATGATTGTTGGGCACTGAGGAATAAGGTTCAGGACCTTATTGATGCTAAAGAGATAGAGTTTGAGGCGCCCGAAAGGCCCAATGTTTTAACTGCCCCCATGCCTAAGCATGGAGTGAATGTTGTGGAGGAAGACCTGTATGTAGCCTCCGTGGATGATATTGTTACTCCGCTGTTGACCGTCAAAAGGAACCTGTTGCTAGCCGGTTTATTTCCGGGATGTAGTAAAGGTTGCCATCTATGTTCTGTTTCATCTGCTAGTTGTCCCTTGTTGAAGTCAGGCGTCCAAAACCTGATGGATAACAAAGAGATCTTGTTCGAGAAGATTGTTGTTCCTGCTATCCCTGCTGAAGAAGTGTCCATCGTTACTATTTTCAACAACTCTCCTAAAGCTCCCTCAAAGAAGCCTGTCAAAATTATGTCTACTCAGAAGGTTGCGCCTATAATCATCACTGTTCCGGGGCCCCTCCCCTATACATCTGACAAAGTTGTCCCTTGGCACTATGGGGCAGATGTTTATGTTCTTGGAGTAAAACAAGAGTTCGACACTTGTACCGGTATCAGCAACATCACCGGGCCTGCCAAAGTCACTCGTAGTGGTAGGTTGTTCTCACCAGATATTGCGCCACCAGCTATTCAGAGACCTATTGTCATCACACCTGCCAGTGCGTCTGCTTCCCTTCTTGACCAAGTTCCTATTTCTACCCCTGTTGCCGAGTCATCTGAAACTCGGGGCAAAGGGATTGCTACTGACATGCCTGCCCAAACGGAGGCACCAAAAGCAACCACTGTTGAAGCTTCCAAGTAGGAGATGGAAGAGATCCTTAAGATTATCAAGAAGAGTGATTTCAACGTAGTTGAGCAGCTGGGGCACACCCCATCAAAGATTTCTATGCTATCACTGTTGTTGTGTTTAGAGGCCCATGCCAAGGCTCTGATTACCTTCCTGAAGACGGCCCACGTGCCACAAGAGACATCTGCTGATCAACTTACCGAGTGTGTATCCAACTTAACTGTTGATAATGGTTTGGGTTTCTCCGATGCCGATCTGAATGCTAAAGGGAAAAACCACAATGATGCCCTGCATGTCTCCATTGAATGCAGGGGCACTAATCTTTCCCATGTGCTGGTTGACACTGGTTCCTCGTTGAACGTATTGCCCAAGAAAGCTCTAGACAGGCTGGATTGTGAGGGTTTAGAGCTGAAGCCAAGTAACATTGTTGTCCGGGCCTTTGACGGGTCTAAGAGGATGGTACATGGTGAAGTTGATATTCCAATCAGGGTTAGTTCGCAGGTCTTTGACTCTACATTCTATGTGATGGACATCCGACCTTCCTACTCTTGTTTGCTGGGTCGCCCTTGGATCCACAAGGCTGGAGCTGTGACCTCCACACTGCATCAGAAGCTGAAATACCCAGTCAGGGGGAAGATTGTGACAGTTCAGGGGGAGGAAGAATATATGGTCAGCCACCTCAACTCGTCCCGATACATAGAGATGGATGGGGAATTCATTGAGACCCCCTTTCAACATTTTTAAGAGGTTCCTCAGACATTGGCATCAGCAGAGACTGTGACTGAAGATTCTCCTTTGAAGATGGCTTCCTTAAAGGATGCCCGGGCTGTGATTGAGAAGGGTGAGTGTGCAAACTGGGGCCGACTTCCTGATTTCACTCCGAAGACTGACAAATTTGGTTTGGGTTTCACTGCAGAGGCTCAGAAGGCTGTTCGTAAGGCAAGGATTGGAAGACCTCCTGTGTTCATCACCAACCCGGGAGTAAATGCTATTGAAGACGACGTGGAGGAATCTGAATTCGACAGTTGGATCTACCCAAAGACCGACGGTGGACCAAGCAACTGGACTGCCAAGGACTTCACACCTATTACTTTTGTCACTCAGTAATGAACTCCTTTGTTTTGAATTTGTAACAGACAATAATTTTAAACTTTATGGCCCGGTGTCTTACCCGGGGCACCGTGGCTTCATTTGTGAGGGCTTTTGTGTGTCATTTCATATATCATTAATAAAAGCATTGGACGTTTTTTGCATTTCAAATCTTGCACTCCTTGTCTTTCTTTATTATATATTGCAAAACAGCTATATTTACACACACTCACCTATACAGGTTCCAATCCACTATGGATCTCACTGGTAACGACTCTGCTACTGCCAGTTATGACTTCGAAAATCCGATCAACTTAGCCGAAGACGAAGGTGAAGATGATTGCGAAGTGCCTGGTGAGCTTGCAAGACTGCTACTCCAGGAAGAGAGGGCCATTCAGCCACATGAAGAGCCAATGGAAACGGTAAATCTGGGTACTGAGACAGACAGAAAGGAAGTCAAGATTGGTTCCAATCTGGAGTCTAGTGTGAAACAACGGTTGATTCAGATGCTGCATGACTACGTGGAAATCTTTGCATGGTCCTACGAAGATATGCCTGGGTTGGATACTGACATTGTGGTTCATCACCTGCCTACAAGGAAGAATGCCCTCCGGTAAAATAGAAGGTCTGTCGTATGCGTCCAGAGATGTCCGAGAAAATCAAAGCTGAGGTTATGAAACAATTTGACACCGGTTTTCTAGCAGTGACTTCTTACCCTCAATGGGTCGCCAATGTGGTTCCGGTACCGAAGAAAGATGGTAAGGTCCGAATGTGTGTCGACTACAGGGATTTGAACAGGGCAAGCCCTAAGGATGACTTCCCTCTGCCTCACATCGACGTTCTGGTTGACAATACTGCTCAGCATAAGGTATTCTCCTTCATGGACGGGTTCTCCGGTTATAATCAAATCAAGATGGCTCCTGAAGACATGGAGAAGACCACTTTTGTTACTCAGTGGGGCACCTTTTGCTACAAGGTCATGCCTTTTGGGTTGAAAAATTCTAGGGCAACCTACCAACGTGCCATGGTTGCTTTGTTTCATGACATGATCCACCATGAGATCGAAGTATATGTCGATGATATGATTGCAAGGTCCCAAACTGAGGAGGAACACCTTGACCATCTGCAGAAGCTGTTTGACCGTTTGAAATTGTACAAGCTGAGGTTGATCTCGAACAAGTGCACCTTCGGGGTGAGATCTGGAAAACTGATAGGCTTCTTCGTGAGCGACAAAGGTATTCAAGTGGACCCTGTCAAAGTTAAAGCCATACAAGAGATACCAGTTCCCAAGACAGAGAAAGAATTCATAGGCTTTCTAGGACGGCTGAACTACATTGCCTGATTCATCTCACATCTAACTGCTACCTGTGAACCAATCTTCAAGCTACTGAAGAAAGATCAAGTAGTACGTTGGAACGATGAATGTCAGGCCGCTTTCGAAAGAATCAAAGAGTATCTCAAAGAACCACTCATCCTTATGCCACCGGTTGAAGGGAGACCTCTAATCTTATACTTGACAGTACTTGATATCTCAATGGGGTGTGTGCTGGGGCAGCATGACGAGTCTGTCCGAAAAGAGCACGCTATTTATTACCTTAGCAAAAAGTTTACCAACTGTGAGACCCGATACTCACTGCTCGAGAAAACTTGCTGCGCTTTGGTATGGGCTGCTCGCCGGCTGAGACAGTATATGTTGACTCACACTACTCTGTTGATTTCAAAAACGGATCCAATAAAGTACATCTTCGAAAAGCCTGCCTTGTCCGAAAGAATAGCAAGATGGCAGATGATCTTGACTGAATATGACATCTGGTACACAACTCAAAAAGCAATCAAGGGAAGTGTATTGGCATACCATTTGGCACATCAGGCAGTGGATGACTACCAATCTATGAACTTTGAATTTCCAGACGAGAATATCATGGTAGTGACTGATTGTGAAGTACCTGGACCGGATGAAGGACCTGAGGAAGGATCCTGATGGTCTATGCACTTTGACGGAGCCTCTAACGCTTTGGGTAACGGCATTGGCGCTGTGATCATATCTCCTAAAGGCTCTCATACTACACTCACCGCCCGACTATGTTTCAATTGCACCAACAACATGGCGGAGTATGAAGCATGCATCATGGGTCTTCAAGCTGCAATTGACCTAAGGATCAAGTTTCTGAGTGTCTTCGGAGATTCCGCTCTCGTGATCAGCCAGATCAAAGGCGAGTGGGATATGAAACACCCAAATATTATTCCTTACAAGGAGTATGTATTGACGTTGATTCCACATTTTGAGGAGATAACTTTTGAACACTTCCCAAGAGAGGAGAATCAGTTGGCGGACGCGCTAGCTACGATGTCTTCTATGTTCAAAGTCAAATGGGACAACAAGGCTCCCAGGATCATTATTTGGAAATTGGATGAACCTGCACATTGCTGTGATCTTGAGACCAAAGAGGTAACAGAAAAACCTTGGTATCATGAAGTGAAGAGGTACCTTGAAGCTCAAGAATACCTCGAAGGCGCATCTGTTAATGACAAGAAGTTTCTGAGAAGGTTCGCGGCAAAGTTCTTCCTCAGCAATGACATTCTCTACAAGCGAAACCATGATTCGACCTTACTGTGTTGTATGGATAAGACTGAAGCAGAAAGAATCATGACAGAGCTGCATGAGGGTACCTTCGGAACACATTCCAGTGGACATACCATGGCAAAGAAAATCCTTCGGGCAGGATATTACTGGTCCACAATGGAAGCCGACTGTTATCAACATTCTCGGACATGTCACAAATGCCAGATCTATGCTGATAAGGTGCACATTCCTCCAGTTCCTTTGAACGTCTTGATAGCACCTTGGCCTTTTTCAATGTGGGGCATTGATATGATCGACGAGATCAGACCTACGACATCCAACGGGCATCGTTTCATCCTGGTAGCGATTGATTACTTTACAAAGTGGGTGGAAGCAGCCTCCTTTGCCACCGTGACCAAGAACGTCGTGGCACGGTTCATTCGGCACAACCTAATCTGTCGATACGGTGTACCAGAGAGGATCATTACGGAAAATGGTACCAATCTTAACAACAAGATGATCACTGAGCTCTGCGAGCAATTCAAGATACAGCATCATAACTCTTCTCCTTAGCGGCCGAAGATGAATGGGGCTGTAGAAGCGGCAAATAAGAATATTAAGAAGATTGTGCAGAAGATGACAGTGACCTACAAAGATTGGCATGAGATGTTACCATTCGCTCTTCATGGGTACCGTACCTCAGCAAGGACGTCAACAGGGGCAACACCCTTTTCCTTGGTCTACAGCATGGAGGCAGTCTTGCCCATTGAAGTCCAGATACCCTCTCTCCGGATAATGAAGGATGCAGGTTTGAGCAAAGACGACTGGATTCAGAATCGGCTTGATCAATTAAACCTAATTGATGAAAAGAGACTCACTTCTATTTTTCATGGTCAGACGTACCAAAAACGGATGATCAAGGCATTTAACAAGAAAGTCAGACGACAAGAGTATCAAGTTGGGGACCTGGTAATCAAGCGCATCATTCTACCTCAAGGTGATCCCAGGGGAAAATGGACCCCCACGTATGAAGGGCCATTTGTGGTTAAGAACATCTTCTTAGGAGGCGCGATGATTCTAACCACCATGGATGGTGACGACCTTCCTCACCCCGCCAATGCAGACATAGTAAAAAGATACTACGCCTGAATTAAAGACCCGCTAGGTTGACACACCTAGGCAAAAATAAGGGCTTCCCGGCGAACCAAAAGGGTTCGGGCAAAAATAAGGGATGAAAAATGAAAAAAATCTGTACACCCGGCAAGTCGAAAACCTGAAAAGGCGGCTTGGGCAAAAATGGGTATCCCGGTGGACTGAAAACCCGAAAGGGCGGTCCAGGAAAAAGTTAGGGATAAGCGTAATACTATGTCGCATTGGATCACCTTGCATCCAGACTTCGATATCAACCATCAGGCTCAGACGGCATCAACCAATCAGCTTCATCTTCAACTAAGCAGCAAAGTGATGAGACGCTTGAAGACATAAAGGCAATAGCAGAGTTGGAACCCAGTGGGATTATTTTTTCACATAGCTGTTTTGTTTTCCTTTTCACAAATTGTATAACCTCTATGTTGTTCGGAGGCGTTCTCTTACTAGGACGTCAGCCTCTTGTACACAAAACGCCTATTTACAGGCAAATTTGAAAATCAATACAAGCTCACTTTTCAGACAAATTGCCAATTGTTTTTCCTTTATCTGTTTTGTTTTGCAAAGAACGTCCAATGTTCATTTTTGATATATGCATTTGACATTAATTGTTGATCATAAATATTTTCATACGAAACAAAGGACTAATTACAGGTGACATCAGAAACAGGGGCAATAATGAGTTGTCTAAGCGATCTAGTTGCTCTGTCCACCAAGGTACCAAGGTAAGTTCGGCTGAAGAATGTAACCAAGATATCTCCACTCCCCGTAGAGTAGGATAAGAATCAGCAATACTCTCCCCCGAGCAGAGTTGGGCTACCATCATCCCTAAAAAGGCACAGTACCCATAGCAAGTCAGCGATACTCTCCCCAAGCAGAGTTAGTCTACTGTCAGCCCCAAGGAAGTTGGGTATCCCCAGTAAATCTTATCATTCCCCAGCAGAGTATAGATATTCCTCAACAAGCATCCCTGACGATCTTAATATTCCTCGACAGAAATATAAGATTGTTCCCCGGTGGAATACAGACATCCCAGTGGAGCCATTTCCCCAGTACAGTCCAAAAGTTTCCCCAGGAGAGTTGAACCATCTCCCCAGTAGATTCTGGAAGCTTATCCCCTGCAGGGTACAAACATCTCTCCCTAGCCATATTCAAAGGTTATTCTCCACCAGAGTCTATAACTGGGTTATCCTCAGCAAATTACAACGGAAAGATCGTCCTCGGCGAAGTTCTTCCTATCCCCAACGGAGTTCATCAAATTCCCCAACGGAGCTTACCAACGGAATCCCCAGCGGAGTTATCGCTAAAACCTCAGCAAAGCATCTCTTCTCCACAGAGTAATTCCCTGCAGAGTAATCTCTTCACCAGGTTTATTCCCCAAGGGAGTCATCTTCTCCTACAGGTTTATTCTTGCAAATCATCTTCAATCATCATCCCCAGCGGAAATGAAGAACTCTACTCTTCAACATCAGCCCAGGATTCAACGAACTTCCCGGCATCTGTCAAGGATTTATTTTCCCAGACGAAAATACATTCATAAACATTTCACATTTCATACCTCCTGTTCATATACACGATAAAGTGCATACGACACAATCTCATTTATTCCGGAAAACATCATGACATCATGCATTTCATACATCATGACATTGCATACAACTAATGTTTTGCCTTTTCAGGAAAAGGTCAATCAAAAGATATTGCCATTAACTTTTGAAGTTCCAGATTCGATACCTGTATCTAGCCAGGGCATGTCTGTGAGCGATTGATTGTAGATCTACACCTGTATCTAGCCAGGAAAGTATCTGCATGAAGAGATTGAAGATCAATACCTGTATCTAGCCAGGAAGTCATCTTTCATTCTCAGGTCAGAGGTCTACACCTGTATCCAGCCAGGAAAGCTATCTCTACCAACCTTTTGAAGTTCCAGATTCGATACTTGTATCTAGCCAGGGCATATCTGTGAGTGATTGATTGTAGATCTATACTTGTATCTAGCCAAGAAAGTATCTGCATGAAGAGATTGAAGATCAATACCTGTATCTAGCCAGGAAGTCATCTTTCATTCTCAGGTCAGAGGTCTACACCTGTATCCCGCCAGGAAAGCTATCTCGACCAACCTTTTGAAGTTCCAGATTCGATACTTGTATCTAGCCAGGGCATATCTGTGAGCGATTGATTGTAGATCTACGCCTGTATCTAGCCAGGAAAGTATCTGCATGAAGAGATTGAAGATCAATACCTGTATCTAGCCAGGAAGTCATCTTTCATTCTCAGGTCAGAGGTCTACACCTGTATCCAGCCAGGAAAGCTATCTCGACCAACCTTTTGAAGTTCCAGATTTGATACCTGTATCTAGCCAGGGCATATCTGTGAGCAATTGATTGTAGATCTATACCTGTATCTAGCCAGGAAAGTATCTACATTAAGAGTTTGAAGATCAACACCTGTAACAGGCCAGGAAATTATCTTTCTTTCTCAGGTACGCAAGTTCTCGCTAAGGAATCTCTTACGCGATCGACATTTCCAAATGGCATCTATAAGCCCATTCTCGACAAGATTCTGTCACATATCCAGATGGCATCTATAAGCCCATCCTCCTATCCTTCTCTCCAAATGGCATCTATAAGCCCATTTCCGACATCACAGTGCTGATATTCCGTCATGCGAGTGCAAATTTCTAGGCACTCTAGTGTTCAATCATCTTCCACCTTCGGATCACGAAAGGCACGCAAGCCAATCTACCTCCTCAGGTCTAAGAAGATTGAACAGGGGCAACTGTTGTACCCCAAAATTTTCCCTCCCATATTCTTCAAGGTTCCTCAAGAATCATCTCAATTTGCCCAAGTCTACTCAAGGACTGCACAGTCCAAACCACCTCCTAAGCCAGTCAAAATTAGGGTTTTGTTTCTTTCAAGGAATTTGGGGTTTTCAGTGGCTCAATCAAGTCCCATAGGCCTATAAACACTCTCAAACACGATACTCCCAGTCAAAGCATGCGCTGGACAATCAAAAAAAGTCAATGGACTGGCCAACAAATGGGCCTGGAAATTGCTTCAACACCTCCAAGCTGGCCCAGCACCCCTGGTTTCCTTATTCTTTTTCTTTTCTATTTTAATTTCTATTCAATTATTTTATTAATTATAACTATTATTATTATTATTTAATTAGCTCACAAATTATTATTTTCATAATAAAATCAGAAATATAATTATTATTATTATTATTATTAATTTCACCTTAATTTAATTATTTTGTAAATAAATACTAATATAATTAATTTAGTTTAATTAGGTTAAATTTGACTTTTTTATCAATAACTTAAAATAAATTAGAATTAGGGTTTTTCTTTTGATAACTTTTAATTTCCTTTTTATTTTTATCTTTATTTTCATTAAAACATAAAAAAACCAAAAATACTTTTTTCTTTTAATTATTTAATTGATTAGAATTAGGTTTAATTAATTGCAAAAAAGGACAAAATTCATTCTTTTCTCAAAAAGGGTCAAAACCCTAAGACTTTTCCCGATTCAATTTTTCGCGTGCATATTTATTTTTAATTCATTATTTTGATTATATTTATGTAACTGCTCCGAGGATGTAATAGATAATTAGGACTTTTATCGCTTTCTTTATTTTCTCGCATTTATTTTCAAGGGTTATGTTTTTGGCGATGTAAATACCCGACGCCTTGTAATAGCGTAGATTCACTTTCCGCAATTTATTTTCCGCACAACTATTAACTATTAATTATGCATGCAATACTTGTCTGAAAAATAAAATCAACTCGTAGCTCACCATAAAAATGTGCAAAGATAATTTAAACATGAAACCTGACACACATGCACATGCCACTCCTAGGGTACGCCTCACTTGGTTGCCTCGACGTGGTCATTGAGTATAGGGTGTTTTAGAGGTCGCCCTCCTGTCTAAAGATCAAAAGTTTCCTCGGAATGGTTGCCTTGATAAAAAATGATCTAAGACATTAGGGTTACCGCTAAGGCGTCCTACTATTGCTTTGGTGACCACACATGTCCCTATAATCGAATTGACCCGAATAACTCTGACGATGGTGCTACCTACTTCTCAATAGTGGGATAGTACTGTCTAAAGGACATTTACACAACTTAATTCCTTAGAGTAGGTAGATTTCTCCTGGGTACTTACTCTTTCAAAACAAAAAACAACTTTTCGCACCTACGCTTTAAAAAAGTTTTCAAACAAATACTTCATACACTCTTGAGGACTGATACAAGAGTTACCTAGAAGTTTTCAAACTAAACTTTTTCAAAACCCACAAACACAAGAAAAGCAAACTCTTTTGAAAACATAGTGAACAAGTACCTAAGAGCCCGTGGATAACCACGGATAGAAAGGGTGCTAACACCTTCCCTTTCTATAATCTACCTCCCGAACTGAGAAACATCTCGAAAAGGAATTTTGTTGTGCTTTTGTCCTTTCCTTGTTGGAGAACATAAAAGACAGTGGCGACTCTTGCTTACCGCGACATTTCGCGAACCAGTATTTCAAACAGTCAGTTATATTTCCACCGATCACAGGAGGCATCAAGATAGGAGGTTCTAGCAGATACTCCTTGATTTTATCGAAAGCAACTTGACAGTCATCATTCCATTTAACCACCTGATCTTTCTTCAACAGCTTGAAGATTGGTTCACAGGTAGATGTCGGGTGAGAAATGAACCTAGCAATGTAGTTTAGGCATCCCAAGAAACCTATGACCTCCTTCTCAGTGCGAGGAGCAGGCATTTCTTGTATAGCTTTAACTTTTGCAGGATCAACCTCAATGCCTTTGTTGCTGACAATGAAACCCAAGAGTTTACCGGACCTGACTCCGAAAGTGCACTTGTTAGGGTTCAGTCTGAGCTTGTACTCTTTCAACCTGACAAACAGCTTTTGAAAATGGTCGAGGTGTTCTTCTTCTGTTTGTGAACGGGCTATCATATCGTCTCTGTAGACCTCTATCTCATGATGTATCATATCATGAAACAAAGCTACCATGGTGCGCTGATAGGTTTCCCCGCATTCTTCAGTCCGAATGGCATCACTTTATAGCAGAACGTACCCTACTGTGTAACAAAAGTAGTTTTCTCCATGTCTTCAGGTGCCATTTTGATCTGGTTGTACCCTAAAAATCCATCCATGAAATAAAATACCTTGTGTTGAGTTGTGTTGTCAACCAAGATGTCAATGTGCGGTAGTGGAAAGTCATCTTTAGGGCTAGCCCTGTTTAAGTCTTTGTAATCCATGCACATTCTGACCTTGCCGTCCTTCTTAGGCACGGGCACAATGTTAGCAACCTATTATGGATAGGAAGTAACAGCAAGAAATCCAGCATTGAACTGCTTCATAACTTCTGCTTTGATCTTTTCAGACATGTCAGGCCTCATGCGGCGGACTTTCTGTTTAACTGGTGGACAGTCTTCTCTTGTGGGTAGATGGTAAACCACAATATTTGTATCAAGTCCCGGCATGTCTTCATATGACCAGGTGAAGATATCAACATATTCATTCAACAACTGAACTAGGCGTTCTTTGATACTTGGCTCTAGGTTGGCACCCACTCTGACTTCTTTTCTGTCTTCAACAGTACCCAAGTTGATTGTCTCTAACAGCTCCTCATGAGGTAGAATAGCCCTTTCTTCCTGTTGTAGCAGTCTGGCCAATTCTCCCGGCACTTCACAGTCTTCATCACCTTCATATTCGGCATGGTAGACCAGATCTTCAGAGTCACTAAAGGCCATAGCAGAATTATTACCCATGAAATCCGGAATGGAAGGGTACCTGCATTTGTGAGTGTGGGTGTGTGTAAGGGATAGCCACCTTTAAACAAATAAAATGTAAAAAGAAAGAAAATGAACACAAAAATTTATATGTGAAAACGTCCATGATTCATTAAAATGGCATATGAAGATGAAAAATCAAACCCTTACAAATGGACCTATGTACCTCGGGTAAGGCACAAGGTTAAAAGTGTACGAATTGTTCAAGAATTATTACAAACCAACAGAAATGTTTGAAAGATAAATTACTGATTTATTAAAGTAATGGGAACAAAGTCTTTTGCCTCCCAGTTGTTCAGTCCTCCGTCAACAGAAGGGAAAATCCAGTCTTCCAAGTTGCTCTCCTCTTCACTATCCTCCAAAGCATTGACTCCCTGATGGGTGATCTTCACTGGTGGCCCTACAGCACGGGCGCGACGGACAGCCTTCTGAGCAGAAGCAGTGAAACCCAAGCCGAATTTATCTGATTTGAAAGGGAAATTGGGAAGCTGCCCCCAGATTGTGCTTCCTCCTTCTTCAATCACAACCTTTGCATCTTTGAGGGATGACATCTGAGGCACATGTTTGGTAATCACAGGTACAGAAGCCACTATCTTGGTTGCCGCAATCTCCTGAGCTACCTCCTCGGAGTGTTGGAAAGGGGTTTCTATGAATTCACCATCCAATTCTACATAGCGGAAAGAATTTAGATGGCTTATCATGTACTCCTCTTCGCCATGAACTATTATAATTTTCCCCTGGACAGGGTACTTGAGCATTTGATGCAGAGAAGAAGTGACAGCTCCAGCATTATGAATCCAGGGTCTTCCCAATAAGCAAGAATAGGATGGATGGATGTCCATCACATAGAATGTGGAGTTAAAGGTTTCAGTTCCCACTTTAATCGGGATGTTCACCTCCCCATGGACCATCCTTTTAGAACCATCAAAGGCTCTGACAATTATATTGTTGGGCTTCAGGGTTAAACCTTCACAGTCTAATCTGTCCAATACTTTCTTCGGCAAGATATTTAAAGACGACCCAGTATCAACCAGAACGTGAGCTAGAGTAGTCCCTCTGCATTCCACCGAGACATGAAAAGCGTCATTATGTTTTCTCCCTTTAGATGTTAAATCGGCATCGGAGAATCCTAGACCGTTGTCTGCTGTTAGGCTAGCTACACATTCGTGGAACTGGTCCGCGGAGGTTTCTGGTGGCACGTGGGCCGTCTTCAAGAAGCTGATCAGAGCTTTAGCATGAGCTTCTGAACAAAGCAGCAGGGCCAACATTGAGATCTTTGAGGGGGTTTTCCCCAGTTTTTCCATAATATCATAATCTCTTTTCTTTATTATTTTCAAAATCTCTTCCATTTCTTTTTTAGAGGTCTCAGGGATGACCAATGGCTGAGCCCTTGTCCTGACGGGCGCTTCTTGGATCCCTTTCCCTCTATCATCATCAACAGCAGAGGGGACAACCACAGGAGTAACAACTTCTTCTATAACTAGAGTTCTCGCAGATATGTTAACCGGTACAGGAGTAACCTTAGGAGTATCTGAGGGTCCGAAGATTGCCTTTGGAGGGGAAATCTCCGGAGAGAAAATTCATCCACTGCGGGTGATTTTTCTCGTCCCAGCAATGTTTCCAATGTCGGAAGTCTCTTCATCAGAACTCTCTTCAGTTGATTCAATTTGTTTAATACCGTGGTAGAAGATCTCTCCACCATAGTTCCACGGTATTGATTTGTTGGACTTGTACGGGATGGGCCCCGGCATGGTTATCTTCAAAGGTGCATTCTTCGGATCGGATGTAATCTTAACAGGTCTTTTGGAGACCTTGGAAAGATTGGCGGATATGGTAATTATCGAAACATCATTGACAGGAGTCGGTGTAACGGGAGTCTTTTCAAAAAGGATTTCTTGGTTATCCATTAGGCGTTGGATGCCTAACTTCAACAACGGACAGTCGGTTGGTAAGGATGAACAAAGGCAACAATCTTCTTCACAACCTGGGAAAATCCCAGCCTTCAACAAATTCAGCTTGATTATCGGTAGCGGAGTCATCAAATCATCAACAGTAGCAACAAAAAGATCTTCTTCAACAGCATGGCCATTGTGGCCATGCTTTGGCATTGGAGCAGAGATCACATTCGGCTTTTCAGGGGAATTGAATTCAACTTCTTTAGCGTCTATCAAATCCTGAATCTTATTCTTGAGGGCCTAACAATTGTTGGTGTCGTGCCCCAGGCTGTCTGAATGATAAGCACACTTGGCATTGGGATGGTAGTGTGGTGACGAAGTGTTAGGTTTTTTAGGGGCCTCCCTCAAAATGGTAAGGTTTAACTTCAAGAGATGGGGTAGAACCTGAGTGGGAGTCATTTTTATCCAGGTGTATTGTTGTGCAGGCCTTTCCATCCTTTGCTGGTTGGTTTTGGGTTGATTGTTTCTGGGCTGATCAGCTGCAGACTTCTGAATCATTACGACCCCCACCGTTGGCCGGCGCTCAACTCTTCCTTGACCTCTTTTGGAGTAGACAGCTGAGACTTCCTTCTTTGCTGGAAAATTCTTCTTGATGGCAGCGGAAGCTGATGTATCTTTTTGAATTTTCCCGCTTTAGATTCCAGCTTCAACTCTTTCACCAGTTAGAATTAACTCGGTGAACCCCGCAGACAAACTTCACATCAGGTGATTGAAAAAGGGGCCTGACAGTGTACCCAAGAACATATCTACAAGCTCCCTCTTAGATAGAGGTGGTTGAACTCGTCCCGCCAAGTCTCTCCATTTCTGGGCATACTCCTTAAAGCCTTCATTTGAGACCATGCCCATACTCTGTAATTGAGTACGGATTGGTGCTAAGTCCGCATTATATTGATACTGCTTGTAGAAGGCAGCAGCCAAATATTCCCAATTATGCACGTCAGACCTCTCTAGTTGGTAGAACCAATTCAATTGTGTCCCTGACAAACTGTCCTGGAAGAAATGGACCCACAGGTCTTTGTCAGAAGAATGTGGTTGAATTTTTCTGACGTAAGATCTTAGGTGAATCTTTGGGCAAGACACCCCATCGTACTTAGAAAATAGTGGCACTTTGAATTTGGGAGGGATTACAATTCCAGAAACCAACCCTAACTCTTCGAAATCCAGCCCAGGCACTCTCTGCACTTCCATAGCTGCCAGACATTCTTCCATATTTTTATACTTGTCGTCTGCAGGAGGATACTGCTGTTCAGAATAGTCTTCATCCTCCTCCTCTTCAGCCTCAGATTCAGATGGCACCGCAACCCCTTTACCCTTTCCTTCACCTTCTACAGATGATAATGGGAAATCCAAGACCCTTCTGGCGTGACCTTCAAATCTTCTGCCCAAAGTAGCCACACCAACTCTCTTCTTTTTATTCTTCTCTTTTTCCTTCTCTAACAGTGTTTTGAGCTCCTCCTGACCCTTTGCCAAGGTCATGAGTAGCTGTTGGAACTGTGAATTATGTGCTTGCAAATCTTTCACTGTCGGCTCTATATCTATCTTGCTGAAATAAATAGCAGAGAGATAAGGAAACCTGGTGTGAAGACCCGTTTATGCATATGATGAATGATATGTATTCATGTAATGCATTCAAGGATTCATAAATTCAAATTTGTTTTAGACAAAAAGGAACACACGTCATATTAATAAGATAGAATTTGTTAGTACATCAATGCCCCCATGGACAAAATAATACAAAATTCTAATGTAAAAAGACGTTGCGCATCCTCTTTGGTGAAATGTAGGTGTTGAGAGTCTTCTCTTCATGAAGTTGACGAGTAAGTTCCAAAACCTTCTTCTCACTGGCATAGAATTGGGCTTCAAAAGTATCGTGTTCTCCCATGAGTTATATCCAACTCCTTTGTAAATCTTCAAGTGATGTTGGCATGTCAGGATGTAGGAGGGTGTATGGAACCTCTCCTTCCATAACAGTCTCTATAATCACAGGGAGAATGTAGGGGTAAGGCATCATAAGACTTTGGGCGCGGGTTCATACCCACTTGAGGTAAGGCTCAAGGGGGATGGAATTCTTGTGTCCCAAGGTTTTACTGTCCACCTTGTTGGGCATCCTCCAAGCTCGGATGAACCTTTGCCGAAATCCTTGAACGTTGTTGTCGAAGTCAAAAACCAAGTCTGGAATCAGCATGTCATGTGGGCCATCCCTTCGGGCATACCCAAACTGTCTCAGAGTCAAGCAAGGGTTGTAGGTAATGCCTCCCCGAATGCCAAGTAGAGGGACATTAGGGAATTCTCCTCAATGGTCAATGATGATAACATTTTCTCTAGATCGAGAACACCAATGAACATCTGAATGTGTAAGAGTCATCAATCGTTGTGACCACCTCAAACCTTGCACATTCTTCAAAACTGATTGGGGAAGATGAGAAATAAACCATCTTGCCAGTAGAGGAGTACAACACATGAGAACACCTCTTTTCCTCATTGTTCGAGTGTGAAATGAGTGGAGGATATCCCCAAGCAATGTAGGCACCGGGTTACGAGCCATGAAGATTTTGACAGCATTGACATCTATAAGTTAGTCAGGGTTTGGGAACAAGACCAACCCATAGATGATAAGATCTACAATCTCCTCAAAAGCTTGTAAGTCTAGAGAATTCCATCATTCTTGAGCTTTCTCAAACAGGAACTTTGCCAAGAAACCCTTGACACCACTTCTGGTTTCCCAATGACCTATGACATCAGATGGTTGCAAGTGTAGGGTTTGAGCAACATCTTCAGGCTTTGGATCTCTTTCTGTACCGTTGAAAGGTAGTTTATGGAGAATAGGAATCCTCAGGAGTTGAGAAAATTCCTCCAAAGTAGGCACTAGATGGTAGTAAGGAAATGTGAAGCAGTGGTGTAGGGGGTCAAATAACTGGAAGAGAACTTTCACCATGTCTTCCTCTAAGTTGGAGTTGACCAAGTTGATAAGTCGACCATGTCTTTCAGTGAATGGAGAATACTCTGGAATCTTGGAAGCAAGCTCCTTGAGTTAAGGAGGAATTCTCACAAGGTTGACTTGGATAGTTTTCCTGCGGAGTGAATCCATTACCTGCAAAACAGGAATAAAGATGAAGATCCAAATCCTTGAGATGGTTAGTGGATGCATATGATGCTTCATGATGCTCATGATGTATGCACAAGTATATGTACAAGCAAGTCACACAAGTTCCTAGTTTAGGCTTGCATGGGGTTTCATAGGTAAGTACCCTCTTGAAGTTTAGTTGGATCAACCTGTCCTATAAATAGTAACCGGGTTCTAAGGAGCTCAATATCACTGGATTATTTTCTGTGTTCATTGTTTCAGTTTATCCACTTTACTGGCGACCGAAATATTCCAAGAAAACAACCCTCAATGAGTATATTATCGAGTATCTACCAACTTCGAACTGCACCAAAGCCGGTCATCTCACTGCCCCTAAAAAGGCTAAGATGGACAAGTAAAGGTTTTAAAAGTCCATTAGTGCTTCATGACATCACTCAGCGGCCCCGTATTCTCTTTGATTGACTTAAAGGCTACCGGTACCCACAAATATGTCGCACTAATATAGCTATTGCTTCAACCATGTCGGTATACCCCACACAGTTTCCACAACATATTGCTATTTACCTATGAATGTTTCCCAAATCCGGGTAGAGGATTTCAAACCCAAATAAAAGAACTAAATGTAAAGCAATCAAAGGAAACAGGGTAAGCATGTAAAGGTGATCTAAACCCTAAGGTAACCCTAATTTTAGAATTTCTCCCCAGCAGAGTCGCCAGTTCTGTGATACGGTGGGAGAACTGACTTGAGGTTTTGCGTTTGTGTTCGCAAATGTTTTGGTTTAGCAAGAGTCGCCACCGACTTTTTATTTTATCCAAAGGAAAGGTCAAAAAGCACAGGAAAGACCTTTGAGATGTTTTCTTGGGTTCGGGGGGTAGATTATGAAAAGGGAAGGTGCTAGCACCCTTTTCATCCATGGTTTTCCATGGGCTCTTAGTTACTTGTTTAGATCACTTGCTTTGCTTTTCCAATTGTTTGAAATGGTGCTTTGTGTGGTTTTGAAAGTATTTTGAAAAGAGGCCATCGTTGTGGCAATCTTTGTAATGATTATTGTTTGAAGAATGTATACAAAGATGTTTTTCTTTTGAAAAATGTTTCAATGTTTGAAAGTTTGTTGGGAAATTGTTTTGAAATTGTGTGTGTGTTTTGAAAAATAGCAAGGATGTTTGCAAATTTGATCAAGTAACTAGGAGTTGTCTACCCTACTCAAAGATCTTTCCTACATATTTTTAACCCTTTGACATTGTTGTTTTACCATTGTATTTGGTAAACAACCTTGTATTTGGATGTTAAACGGGACAGGCGTGGGTCATCGTATGACCATGATAGCAATTGTGCCAAGTATCTTTAGCAAGTTTTTTGAGGGAATAGATCATTTTTGTATAGGAAACCAAGATAGCGTCATCGAGGGACTATGATCTTTTTTTTTGTTTTTGTTTTGCCAAGATACCTAGCATGCTACCATGGCCATTTTAAGGCAACAAAGTGGATGAAACCCTAGGGGTGCTTGTGTGCAAGGTATTGTCATTTTTCATGCATTTTTGTCTTGTGTTTAGTCATGCTATTTGTTTTGATTTTTGGTTATCATACAAAACCCTAATCTTACTATTATGCATAATGAAAGCAATAAATGCGTAAAAGTAAATCTAAGACTATTACAACATTATTATGGGGAGGGGGTACAAGTTTGAGTAGGGGGTATTGCTCAAAATAAAGCCCTAAAACTATTACAACCATATTGAATTTATTTGCAAGTAAATAAATGAACAATATTTAAATATACAATTAAATATAAATATGCAAAATGTTTTTGTGTTTATTTTTATGTATGTAAAAATGGATTTGTTTGTCTTAAAATATAAGAAAAAATATTAATTATTTTTGAAAGGGTGGAAAAACACTAATTTTTTGTTTTAAAGAAAATATGCTTTATATTAATTATTTATTCATTTATGTATAAGAAAATAAATAAATATATATATATATATATATATATATATATATATATATATATATATATATATATATATATATATATATATATATATATATATATATATATATATATATATATATATATATATATATATATATAAGAAATGGGCCAAGGGGTGCAGAAAGCAAGCAGGGGGTGTCAATAGGAGAAACAAGCCAGGCCCAGCCCATTTCCACTTCGTCCCTGTCCTTGGAACAGAAACACGCGCGCGCCATGTACAAACTTGTATCTCCTGCATACGTGCTTAAAAGCAAAATCTTGCAACATTAAAGTTATAGCTTATCATCACACGATTCTAATGATATAAGAAACTTGATCTAACTCTCAAAGACCAGAGAGAATTTCATTGGCCCTAAATTCTAACCTAGTTTTTTCAGCAACTTCAACTATCAAATACTCCTAGCTCAGTTAATATAAATGAAATCTACGCATATGTACAGCTCAAGGACATTAAGGACTACATTTTTGCTTCATAAACCTAAGCCTAATTATGTCTAAATAAGGAGATATAAAGTTGGAAGATACATGTTTCAGTCAAATTCGAGTATGGCAATGTAGCAACTTTTAGTAAGGCCTGAAGGACTTTTGAGCTTGCTTGATGTTCCCTTGACCTTTCCCAATGCTTAGCTTGCTTTGAAATGGCTTGAATATCTTTATAGAACTCAACATGCAAACTCAGAAATTGAAAATCGTGAAGCTTGAAAATGGAGTTACAGTTGCTTGAGAAGGGCTTGGATAGTTCATATGGGATGTATGTGATGTGTCTGAAATGGTTTGGGACAAAACGCACGAGTGAAATTCAAAATGGCTAAGGTTCTGCAGGGGTTGCCTTGTTTTGGGAAGGAGTTGGTGTTTTGGTGTATTTGGGTGTTTTAGAGGCTTGGAGCCCGTGTTTCTGGCTTGGTATAATGTGCTGAACTTGTTTGAAATGTTCTCAAGTCTTGGTTTTAACAAATGCACAAGATATGGAGTTTTTGCACACTTGCTTGTTTTTGAAGTAAAAGGTGAGTTGACAAAGGCACAGCCTGTACAGGCTAGCTCAAGGCCTGGGGAGAGTTGGTAAACCTTTTCTGATGTTCGTGGATGTGGTTTTCTGCAAAAGATTAAGTTCAATGCTCAAGATAAACAAAAGAACATAAAGCATGCTTTATCAAAGTAGCAATGTTATCTTTTTGCCAAAAATGGATTAATTCAATGTGTAATGTTCTAAAACTCAGAACAAAGCCTCTAACTAATGTATTTGCATTTAATTTATGAGTGTAGAAAGGATTAGAACCTGTAAACCAAGTACAAGCATGCTTTGGACAGATTTGCAAGTTGTAGCAATGTGCAAAATACCTTGGACAAAAGTGATAATTTGTCATTTTCAAACTTTTGATTCTCCCTAACCATGAATGATCTTGGAGAGTTCTTGGACATTTTCGAAAGCTCGTAACATGCTATAAAATCCATATTTGAAATGAATTTTGAGATTCCACTTGGAACTAGGTGAAAAGTTGCCATGAAGATAGGTCAAAATCCTGCCTAAACTAGGGCAAAATTTCACTAAGTTAAAAGTTTCATAGACCCTTATTCACAAAATCATAACTTGAGATCCAAGCATCTTTTGGGAAAACTTTGTGACTAAAAGTTGTATATTCTGTGGAGGACTACAACTTTCATGTTGGAAGTTTCTTTTGAATCCAATTTCATCATGGTGAAAAAGTTGGGGAAAGTTGGGAAAAAATAAGAAATTTTCATAACTTAGAAAATTTCTAAGTTATGAAAATTTTCCATTTTAAACCCTAATTTTCAAAATTAGGTTTCTTGGTGAACAAGTTTCATGTTTTAACACATCTTGATGAAAAATGGCCCTTGGCACTTGATTTTGACCAAAAAGTCAAAGTTTGACTTTTCAGTGTACAGTTGATTTTTGATCAGTTGACTGGAAAATTCATCTGTCAATCCAATGCATTTGAGATCTTTTGAACCTTGTGATTAGGTCAAGATGATTCAATTGAGTCCTTGAAACCATGCTTGAACCCAATTTGCCATTGGCTAGGTGAAAAATCAGAAATTGCCCTTCTACAGTCAAAACCCTAAAAATGACCATTTTGCCCTTTTGATGATCTGATCAAATTTCTTGAGGAGTTGTGGTCCAAACTTGATAAAATGGTTCATATGAGTCTATAATGTTGATGTGAATCAAAAATTATGAGGTTTGACTGTAAATTGGTCACAGTTGACTTTTTCCCCAATACAGTTGATTTTTAGGTCAACAGTCTAATTGACTGGGCAAAAATTTGATTCAAGGCTTGAAACTTGATATGGGAAATATTATAAGTCCAAAATGAAGTATGAAAGTCACATTGAGCATTAAAAGTCCAAAAATCCCTGTGCAAACTCAAACCCTAATTTCAGGTTATCAGTGCAAGGAGATGTCTTGAGCTGAGCAAACCCTAATCTGGTCTTGAGTCCAAAGAGTCTTGTGGGGAAAATCTTGATAAAATGAGAGGGAAAATTTTGGGGTACAACAATTTGCGAACACAAACGCAAAACCTCAAGTCAGTTCTCCCACCGTATCACAGAACTGGCGACTCTGCTGGGGAGAAATTCTAAAATTTGGGTTACCTTAGGGTTTAGATCACCTTTACATGCTTACCTTGTTTGCTTTGATTGCTTTACATTTGGTTCTTTTGTTTGGGTTTGAAATCCTCTACCCGGATTTGGGAAACATTCATAGGTAAATAGCAATACGTTGTGGAAACTGTGCGGGGTATACCGACATGGTTGAAGCAATAGCTATATTAGTGCGACATATTTGTGGGTACCGGTAGCCTTTGAGTCAATCAAAGAGAATACAGGGCCACTGAGTGATGTCATGAAGCACTAATGGACTTTTAGAACCTTTACTTGACCATCTTGGCCTTTTTAGGGGTAGTGAGATGACCGGCTTTGGTGCAGTCCGAAGTTGGTAGATACTCGATACTACACTCATTGAGGGTTGTTTTCTTGGAATATTCCGGTCGCCAGTAAAGTGGCTAAACTGAAACAATGAACTCAAAAAATAATCTGATGATATTGAGCTCCTCAGAACCCGGCTACTATTTATAGGACAGGTTGAGCCAACTAAACTTCAAGAGGGTACTTATCTATGAAACCCCATGCAAGCCTAAACTAGGAACTTGTGTGATTTGCTTGTACATATACTTGTGCATAACATCATGAACATCATGAAGCATCATATGCATCCACTAACCATTTCAAGGATTTTAGATCTCCATCTTTGTTCCTGTTTTGTAGGTTATGGAATCACTTTGCAGGAAAACAATCCAGGTCAACCTTGTGAGAATTCCTCCTCAACTCAAGGAGCTTGCTTCCAAGATTCCAGAGTATTCTCCGTTCACTGAAAGACATGGTCGACTTCTCAACTTGGTCAACTCTAACACAGAGGAAGACATGGTGAAAGTTCTCTTCCAGTTCTTTGACCCCCTACACCACTGCTTCACATTTCCAGACTACCAACTAGTGCCTACTTTGGAGGAATTTTCTCAACTCTTAAGGATTCCTATTCTCCATCAACTACCCTTCAACGGTACGGACAGAGATCCAAAGCCTGAAGATGTTGCCCAAGCCCTACACTTGCAACCATCTGATATCATAGGCCGTTGGGAAACTAGAACTGGTGTCAAGGGTTTCTTGGCAAAGTTCCTGTTTGAGAAAGCTCAAGAATGCTGGAATTCTCTAGACTTGCAAGCTTTTGAGGAGATTAGTTCTCTTCTCATCTATGGGTTGGTCTTGTTCCCAAATCCTGATCAGCTTATAGATTTGAATGCTGTCAAGATTTTTATATCTCAGAACCCGGTGCCTACTTTGCTTGGGGACATCCTCCACTCATTTCACACTCGAACAATGAGGAAAAGAGGTGTTCTCATATGCTATACTCCTCTTCTAGCAAGGTGGTTTATTTCTCACCTTCCCCAGTCAGTCTTTAAGAATGAGTAAGGCTTGAGGTGGTCACAACGATTGATGACTCTTACACATTCAGATGTTCATTGGTGTTCTCAATCCAGAGAAAATGTTATCATCATTGATCATTGTGGGGAATTCCCTAATGTCCCTCTACTTGGCATTAGGGGAGGCATTACCTACAACCCCTGCTTGGCTATGAGACAGTTTGGATATGCCCGAAGGGATGGCCCACATGACATGCTGATTTCAGACTTGGTTTTTGACTTTGACAACGACGATCAAGGACTTCGACAAAGGTTTATCCGAGCTTGGAGGATGCCCAACATGGTGGACAGTAAGACCTTGGGACACAAGAATTCCATCCCCCTTGAGCCTTACCTCAAGTGGGTACGAACCCGCGCCCAAAGTCTTATGATGCCTTACCCCTACATTCTCCCTGTGATCAAAGAGCCTGTTATGGAAGGAAAGGTTCCATACACCCTCCTACATCCTGACATGCCAACATCACTCGAAGATTTGCAAAGGAGTTGGATACAGCTCAAGGGACAATGTGATACTTTTGAATCCCAATTCTATGCCAGTGAGAAGAAGGTTTTAGAACTTACTCGTCAACTTCATGAAGAGCAGACTCTCAACACCTACATTGCACCAAAGAGGATGCGCAACGTCTTTTTACCTTAGAGTTTTGTATTATTTTGCCCATGGGGCATTGATGTACTAAAAAATTCTATATTATTAATATGACGTATGTTTCTTTTTTGTTTAAAACAAATTTGAATTTCTGAATCCTTGAATGCATTACACGAATACATATCATTCATCATATGCATAAACAGGTTTTCACACCAAGTTTCCTCATCTCTCTGCTGTTTATTTCAGCAAGATGGATATTGAGCAAATGGTCAAAGACTTACAAGCGCAGAATTCACAATTCCAAGAGCTACTCGTGACCTTGGCTAAGGGTCAGGAGGAGCTCAAAGCTCTGTTAGAGAAGGAAAAAGAGAAAAAGAAAAAGAAGAGGGTTGGTGTGGCTACTTTGGGCAGAAGATTTGAAGGTCACGCCAGAAGGGTCCTAGATTTCCCATCAACATTGGAAGAGGATGAAGGAAAGGGTAAAAGAGTTGCAGTGCCTTCTGATTCTGAGGCTGAAGAAGAAGAGGATGAAGACTATTCTGAACAGCAGTATCCTCCTGCAGAAGAAAAGTACAAAAACTTGGAAGAACGTCTGGCAGCCATGGAGATACAAAGAGTTCTTGGGCTGGACTTTGAAGAGTTGGGTTTGGCTTCTGGAATTGTCATTCCTCCCAAGTTTAAAGTACCTCTTTTTGCTTAGTACGAATGGGTGTCTTGCCCAAATATGTACCTACGGTGCTATGTCAGAAAAATTTAACCACATTCTTCTGACAAATACCTGTGGGTCCATTTCTTCCAGGACAGTTTGTCGGGGACGCAGTTAGATTGGTCCTACCAGCTTGAGAGGTCTGACTTTCATAATTGGGAGGATTTAGCTACTGCCTTCTACAAGCAGTATCAATATAATGCGGACTTAGCACCAACCCGTACTCAACTACAGAGTATGGGCATGGTCTCAAATGAAGGCTTTAAGGAGTATGCCCAGAAATGGAGAGACTTGGCGGGACGAGTACAACCACCTCTATCTGAGAGAGAGCTTGTAGATATGTTCTTGGGTACATTGCCAGGCCCCTTTTTCAATAACCTGATTGGAAGTTCGTCTGCGGGGTTCACCGAGTTGATTCTTACTGGTGAGAGAGTTGAAGTCGGAATCAAGAGCGGTAAAATTCAAAAGGATGCATTTGTTTCTGCTGCCATCAAAAAGAATTTTCCAGCAAAGAAAGAAGTCTCAACTGTCTAATCTCAGAGAGGCCAAGGAAGAGTTGAGCGTCGGCCAGCGGTGGGGGCCGTCATGATTCAGAAGTCTGCAGCTGATCAGCCCAGAAACAATGAACCCAAAACCAACCAAGCAAGGGTGGAAAGGCCTGCACAGCAATACACCCGGATAAACATGACTCCTGCTCAGGTTCTACCCCCATCTCCTGAAGTTAAACCTTACAACCTTGAAAGAGGCACCGAAGAACCCGAATACTTCTTCTCCATTCTACCATGCAAACGTCAAGTGTGCTTATCATTCAGGCAGCCTGGGGCACGACACCAACAATTGTTGGGCCCTCAAGAATAAGATTCGGGATTTAATAGATGCTAAAGAAGTGGAATTCGACGCCCCTGAAAAGCCGAATGTGATCTTTGCTCCAATTCCAAGGCATGGCCACAATGCCCATGCTATTGAAAAAGATCTTTTTGTTGCTACTGTTGATAATTTGATAACTCTATTACCGATAATGAAGTTGAATTTGCTGAAGGCTGGGATTTTCCCAGGTTGTGAAGAAGATTGTTGCCTTTGTTCATCCTTACCAACCGACTGTCCGTTGTTGAAGTTAGGCATCCAACGCCTAATGGATAACCAAGAAATCCTTTTTGAGAAGACTCCTGTTACACCGATTCCTGTCAATGATGTTTCAATAATTACCATATCCGCCAATCTTTCCAAGGTCTCCAAAAGACCTATTAAGATTACATCCGATCCGAAGATTGTACCTTTAAATATAACCATGTCGGGGCCCGTCCCATACAAGTCGAACAAATCAATACCGTGGAACTATGGTGGAGAGATCTTCTACCACGGTATTAAACAAATTGAATCAACTGAAGAGAGTTCTGATGAAGAGACTTCCGATATTAGAAACATTGCTGGAACGAGTAAAATCACCCGCAGTGGAAGGATTTTCTCTCCAGAGATTGCGCCACCAAAGAAAATCTTTGGACCCTCAAATGCTCCTAAGGTTACCTCTGTGTCGGTCAACATATCTGCGAGAACTCCAATTATTGAAGTTGTAACTCATGTGGTTGTCCATGCTGCTATTGCTGATGATAGAGGGAAAGGGATCCAAGAAATGCCCGTCAGGACGAGGGCTCAACCATTGGTCATCCCTGAGACCTCTCAAAAAGAAATGGAAGAGATTTTTAAAATAATCAAGAAAAGCGATTATGATGTTGTGGAACAATTGGGGAAAACCCCCTCAAAGATCTTTATGCTGGCCTTGCTGCTTTGTTTCGACGCTCATGCTAAAGCTATGATCAGATTCTTGAACATGGCCCACGTGCCACAGGAAACCTCTGCGGATCAGTTCCAGGAATGTGTGGCTAGCCTAACAGCGGACAATGGTCTAGGATTCTCCGATGCCGATTTAACATCTAAAGGGAGAAAGCATAATGATGCTTTGCATTTCTCGGTGGAATGCAGAGGGACTACTCTAGCACACGTTCTGGTAGACAATGGGTCGTCTTTAAATGTCTTGCCGAAGAAAGCCTTGGATAGATTGGATTGTGAAGGCCTAACCCTGAAGCCCAGCAATATCATTGTCAGAGCCTGCAAGTTGTCTTAAAATCTGAGAATCAACCAGATAACAGTTAACTTTTGTTTTATCCCCAACCTAGGATAATTCCCCAGTAGATTGGCATACAACCCAAACTTCTGATATCTCCAATAGAATGAAGATTCTCATTCTTTATTCCTCAGTAGATTGGCCTACAACCCAAACTCCTGAACTTTTTCCAAACAGGAATAAGCTTTTTCCCCAGAGTCCTGAGCTTACTCTCCAGCAGTATAGCTACTCCCCGCAAGAGTTTTTACTCCCCAACAGAATGAAGGTTCTCATTCTTGATTCCCCAGTGAAGTTTCCGGAGTCTTCATTATTCCCAACATGAATTTGTCAGATATTTTAAAGCCTCTGTAGATCAAAGATTCTCATTCTTGGCTCCCCAGCATGAAGTCCCCAAGGATTCAAACTCCCCTAGCAGAATGAAGATTCTCATTCTCAGTTCCCCGCAGAAGCCATCAGAGCCTTCCTTATTCTCCAGCAGATCAAGGTTTTCCTTTGTCTGATCCCCGGTAGAGATCGCCGGAGTTTTCCTTATTCCCCAGCCGAGTAAGGATTCCCATTGTGTAATCCCCAGTAGAAGTCTTCAAGTTCTCTGGATTCCCCAGGAAAGTCGTGAAGGATTATCACATCCCCACAAAAGTTGTCAAGGATCTTTAATCCCCAAGAAAGTCAGCAAGGATTTCTCATCCTCAGCAATCAAAGATTTTGAGTCTCCAGCAGCAGTCAGGGATTTATTTTCCCCGGCAGGGGTCAAGGATTTCATTATCTCCAGCTATCAAGGATTTGTTTTCAGCAAGACAACAAATCAGTTTACATGCGCATACATTACATTCATATATCATAAACATTGATAAAACACATTTATTGCATCATACATTACATGCAACATAACTTTGTGGTTCAGCTAATATTTTACCCTTTTCAGGATAAGATTAAAAGCTATCTTTAACAAATATTAAAAGATTTCAGATACAGTACGGATACACTCCAAACACGGAATCACTCTGCTACTCATTCAGATCTCTTATTCAGATACAGTAAGGATACACCCCAGACACAGAGGTCATTCTATTACTCATTCAGAATTTCAAGTCAAGATACAGATTAGATACGCTTCAGACACGGATGCCATTATGTCACTTATTCAGATCCCAGTTACAGTTTCAGATACACTCCAGACACAGAAGTCATTCTGCTACTCATACAGATCTCAACTTCAGTTACAGTCCAGATACGCTCCATACATGGTTGCCATTCTGTCACCTATTCTGACTTTTTCCCAGCTCAGAGATGCTTCAGACACGGATGTTATTCTGTCGCTTATTCAGATTTCAAAGATTCAGATACAATACAGATACACTCCAGACATGGAAGTCATTCTGTTATTCATTCATATTCAAATACAGTTACAACTCGGATACGCTCCAGACACGGACACCATTCCATTGCTCATACAGATCCAATCTCCAGATACAACTCAGATACGTTCCAGATACGGATACCATTCTGATGATCATTCTCCTGATTTTCAACAAACATTCCTTGATGGCATCTTTAAGCCCATCTCCGACAAGATTCTGTCACCTTTCCAAATGGCATCTTTAAGACCATTCCCTCAGCTACATCTTTGACGAGTGAAAATTTACGGGCACTCTAGTGTCCAATCATCTTTTACCTTCGAGTAACAAACGGAAAAACTCGCCAATCTAACTCTTCAGGTTCAAGAAGATTTAACAGGGGAAGTTGTTGTACCCCAAAATTTTCCCTCTCATTTTATCAAGATTCTCCTCACAAGACTCTTTGGACTCCAGACAAGATTAGGGTTTGCTCAGCTCAAGACATCTCCTTGCACTGTTGACCTGAAATTAGGGTTTGAGTTTGCACAGGGATTTTTTGACTTCCAATGCCTCATGGGACTTTCATACTTCATGTTGGACTCCCAATATTGCTCATACCAAGTTTCAAGCCTTGAATCAAGTTTTTGCCCAGTCAATTGGATAGTTGACCTATAAATCAGCTGTATTGGGGAAAAAGTCAACGGTGGCCAATTTACAGTCAAGCCTCATAATTTTTTATCCACGTCAACATTGTAAACTCATATGAACCATTTGATCAAGTTGGGACCACAACTCCTCAAGAAATTTGATCAGATCATCAAAAGGGCAAAATGGTCATTTTGAGGGTTTTGACTGTAAAAGGGAAATTTCTGATTTTTAACCTAGCCAATGGCAAATTGGGTTCAAGTATGGTTTCAAGGACTCAATGGCATCATCTTGACCTAATCACAAGGTTCAAAAGATCTCAATTGCATTGGATTGACAGATGAATTTTCCAGTCAATTGATCAAAAATCAACTATACATTGAAAAGTCAAACTTTGACTTTTTGATCAAAATCAAGTGCCAAGGGTCATTTTTCATCAAGATGTGTCAAAACATGAAACTTGTTCACCAAGAAACCTAATTTTGGAAATTAGGGTTTAAAATGGAATAATTTCATAACTTAGAAATTTTCTAAGTTATGAAAATTTCTTATTTTTTCCCAACTTTTACCAACTTTTTCACCATGATTCAATTGAATTAAAAGAAAATATCCAACATGAAAGTTGTAGTCCTCCACAAAATCTACAACTTTTATTCACAAAGTTTTCCCAAAAGATGCTTGGATCTCAAGTTATGATTTTGTGAATAAGGGTCCATGAAACTTTTAACTTAGTGAAATTTTGCCCTAGTTTAGGCAGGATTTTAACCTATCTTCATGGCAACTTTTCACATAGTTCCAAGTGGAATCTCAAAATGAATTTCAAATATGGATTGTATAGCAAGTTACAAGATTTCCAAAATGTCCAAGAACTCACCAAGATCATTTGTGGTTAGGGAGAATCGAGAGTTTGAAAATGGCAAATTATCACTTTTGTTCAAGGCACTTTGCACCATGTTACAACTTGCAATTCAGTTTGAATCATGCTTGTACTTGGTTTACAGGTTCTAATCCTTTCTAAACTCAAAAATTAAAAGCAAATACATTGGTTAATGGAATTGTTTTGATCTTGGAAGCTTTGTACAAAGGTTTAATCCAAAAATGGCAAAAAGGCAACATTGCTACTTTAATAAAGCATGCTTTATGTCCTTTTGTTTATCTTGAGCATTGAACTTAATCTTTTGCAGCAAACCACATCCAGAAACATTAGAAAAGGTTTACCAACTCTCCTCAGGCCTTGAGCTATCCTGTACAGGCTGTGCCTTTGTCAACTCACCTTTTACTTCAAAAACAAGCAAGTGTGCAAAAACTCCACAACTTGAAAATCTGATAAGAGCGAGTCTTGTGTCCATTACAAACAACCTAAACACATTGTAGCAAGTAGAATACACGAGTTACAAGCCTCTCAAACACCCAAATACGCCAAAAACTTCATTTCTGCCCAAAACAGGGCAAGCTCTGCAGAACTCAAGCCAAAACCAAATCCACTCGTGCATTTTACCTTGAACCACTTCAAACACATTCTAAACAACCCACCTGAACTGTCCAAGCCATTGTTCAGCAACTGTAGCTTCATTTTCAAGCTTCACCATTTTCAATTTCTGAGTTTGCAGGTTGAGTTCTACAAGGAGATTCAAGCCATTTCAAAGCAAGCCAAGCATTGGGAAAGGTCAAGGGAACATCAAGCAAGCTCAAAAGAACTTCAGGCCTCACTAAAAGTTGCTACATTGCCATATTCGAACTTGACTGAAACAGGTAATTTTCAAACTTCTATCTCCTTATTTAGGCATCATTGAGCTTAGGTTTGTGAAGCAAAAATGTAGTCCTTAATGTCCTTGAGCTGTACATATGCGTAGATTTCATTTATATTAACTGAGCTAGGAGTATTTGATAGTTGAAGTTGCCGAATAAACTAGGTTAGAATTTAGGGCCAGTAAAATTCTCTCTGGTCTTTGAGAGTTAGATCAAGTTTTTTATATCATTAGAATCGTGATTGAAAATGCTATAACTTTTATGTTGTGAGTTTTTGATTTCATGCAAGAACAAGAGAGAGCAGGATTTGAACAAAGGAGATTGGGCTTGGGCTTGGCATTTCTGTTATTCACACCCTCCATCTTGCTTTTTGCACCCCCTTGGCCCATTTCTTTTATTTTCCATATTTTCTTGAATATTTTACTTTTCTGACTTTATTTATTTTTTCTAAATATTAAAAATCACCAAAAATGTTTCCTTATTTTTTACATTTTTATTTTATTATTTTTTTATGACAAAAAATAGTTTATTAGGTTAAATATAATTTATTTTCTTGAATAAACTTATAAATAATATAAAAATGTTATACATTTTTATTTTTATTATTTATATACTTAAAATATTATTTTCTCACATATTCTATATTTTAATATTTTTGTACATATTTTTATTTATCTTTTTGTACATAAATGAAATAAATAAATAATATAATACATTTTCTTTTAAAACCAAAAACTAGGGTTTTCACCCTTTCCAAAAATAATCATTTTTTATTTTCTTTTTTAAGACTTAAATAAATTTAGTTTACATACATAAAATAAATACAAGAAATAAAAACATTCTTTGCATATTTATATTTAATTGTCTATTTAAATATTTTCTTATTTATTTATTTGTGCAAATAAATTCAATATGGTTGTAATAGTTTTAGGGCTTTATTTTGTGCAAATATCCCTTTATTCAAACTTGTATCCCCCTTCCCATAATAATGTTGTAATAGTCTTAGATTTACTTTTACGCATTTTATCGCTTTCATATGCCATGATAGTAAAACTAGGGTTTGTATGCAAAAGACCAAAAATCAAACAAATAGCATGACCTAATGCAAGACAAAAGCATGAAAAATGACAACACAATGCACACAAGCACCCCTAGGGTTTCATCCACTTTGTTGCCTTAAAATGGCCATGGTATGCATGCTAGGTATCTTGGCAAAACAAAATCAAAACAAAAGATCATAGTCCCTCGATGACACTATATTGGTTTCCTAAACAAAAATGATCTAGTCCCTCAAAAAAACTTGCTAAAGATACTTGGCAATATTGTTATCATGGTCATACGATGACCCACGCCCGTCGCGTTTAACATCCAAACACAAGGTTGTTTACCAAATACAATGGTAAAACAACAATGTCAAAGGGTTAAAAATGTGTAGGAAAGATCTTTGAGTAGGATAGACAACTCCTAGTTACTTGATCAAATTGCAAACATCCTTGCTATTTTCAAAAACACACACAAAATTTCAAAACATTTTCCAAGCAAACTTTCAAACATTGAAACATTTTTCGAAAGACAAACATCTTTGTATACATTCTTCAAACAAGAATCATTACAAAGATTGCCAAAACGATGGCCTCTTTTCAAAATACTTTCAAAGCCACACCAAGCACCATTTCAAACAATTGAAAAAGCAAAGCAAGTGATCTAAACAAGTAACTAAGATCCCATGGAAAACCATGGATGAAAAGGGTGCTAGCATCTTCCCTTTTCATAATCTACCCCCCGAACCCAAGAAAACATATCAAAGGTCTTTCTTGTGCTTTTTGACCTTTCCTTTGGATGAAATAAAAAGTTGGTGGCGACTCTTGCTAAACCGAAACATTTGCGAACACAAACGCAAAACCTCAAGTCAGTTCTCCCACCGTATCACAGAACTGGCGACTCTGCTGGGGAATCATTCTAAAGTGGGGTTACCTTAGGGTTTAGATCACCTTTACATGCTTATCTTGTTTTCTTTGATTGCTTTACATTTGGTTCAATTGTTTGGATTTGAATCCTCTACCCGGATTTGGGAAACATTCATAGGTAAATAGCAATACATTGTGGAAACTGTGGGGGGGTATACCGAAACGGTCTAAGCAATAGCTATATTAGTGCGACATATTTATGGGTACCGGTAGCCTTTGAGTCAATCAAAGAGAATATGGGGCCGCTGAGTGATGTCATGAAGCACTAATGGACTTTTAGAACCTTTACTTGACCATCTTGGCCTTTTAGGATGTAGTGAGATGACCGGCTTTGGTGCAGTCCGAAGTTGGTAGATACTCGATATTACACTCATTGAGGGTTGTTTTCTTGGAATATTTCGGTCGCCAGTAAAGTGGCTAAACTGAAACAATGAACACAAAAAATAATCCGGTGATATTGAGCTCCTTAGAACCCGGTTACTATTTATAGGACAGGTTAAGCCAACTAAACTTCAAGAGGGTACTTACCTATGAAACCCCATGCAAGCCTAAACTAGGAACTTGTGTGATTTGCTTGTACATATACTTGTGCATAACATCATGAACATCATGAAGCATCATATGCATCCACTAACCATTTCGAGGATTTTGGATCTTCATCTTTGTTCCTGTTTTGTAGGTTATGGAATCACTTCGCAGGAAAACAATCCAGGTCAACCTTGTGAGAATTCCATCTCAACTCAAGGAGCTTGCTTCAAAGATTCCAAAGTATTCTCCATTCACTGAAAGACATGGTCGACTTCCCAACTTGGTCAACTCCAACACAGAGGAAGACATGGTGAAAGTTCTCTTCCACAAGAGACGCGTATTCACATCTATAAGCTGACAGAGTTTCCAGTGAAGGGATTTTTTGCAGCAGCAGAGGTAGACGCATCTTTCTGAATTTTCCCACTTCTAATACCGGATTCTACCCCCTCGCCAGTTAAAATCAACTCAGTGAACCCTGCTGAGGAACTTCTAATCATATGATTAAACAAAGGACCTGACAGAGTTCCCAGGAACATGTCTACTAGCTCCCTTTCAGATAATGGTGGTTGCACCCTTCCGGCTAAATCCCTCCACTTTTGGGCGTAGTCTTTGAAGCCCTCATTGGATACCATGGCCATACTCTAGAGTTGAGTACGGGTTGGTGCCAAGTCGGCATTGTATTAATACTGTTTATAAAAGGCGGCTACCAAGTCTTCCCAATTATGGACATCAGACCTCTCCAACTGGTAGAACCAATAAAGCTGCATTCTTGATAAACTGTCCTAGAAGAAGTGGACCCACAAGTCTTTGTCAGCAGAATGCGACTGAACTTTCCTGACATAAGATCGTAGGTGCATTTTGGGACAAGACAACCCATCATACTTGGAAAACAATGGCACTTTAAACTTCGGAGGGATTACAATTCCTGACACCATCCCTAACTCCTCAAAGTCCAGACCCGGTACTCTCTGTACTTCCATAGCAGCTAGACGCTCTTCCAAGTGTTTGTATTTGTCATAGGCCGGAGGGTATTGCTGTTCAGAGTAGTCCTCTTCCTCTTCTTCTTCTGCCTCAGAATCAGATGGTACTGTCGTCTCCTTTCCTTTTCTTTCCCCTTCATCAGAAGTTGTTGGGAATTCTAAGGTCCTTCTGGCTTGTCCCTCAAACCTTCTGCCCATGATAACCACACCGGCTGGCTTCTTCTTCTTTTTCTCTTTCTCTTTCTCTAGCAGAGTCTTGAGATCCACCTGCCCCTTGGCCAAGGTCAAGAGTAGCTGTTGAAATTGTGAATTTTGATCTTGCAAGTCTTTCACCGTTTGTTCAAGATCCATCTTGCTGAAATAAACAGTAGAAGGATGAGGAGACTTGTTGCAAAGACCTGTTATGCTTATGATGAATGATATGTATTCAAGCAATGTTTTCAAGGATTTGAAAATTCAAATTTGTTTCTAACAAAAGGGAACACACTTTATATTAATAAAATAGAATTTGAATACATCAATGCCCCTAGGGAAAAATAGTACAAAATCCTAAGATAAAAAGACATTACACATCCTCTTTGGTGCAATGTAGGTGTTGAGAGTCTGCTCTTCATGAAGTAACCGAGTGAGTTCCAAAACCTTTTTCTCGCTTGCGTAGAATTGGGCTTCGAAAGTATCGCGTTCTCCCTTGAGCTGTATCCAACTCCTTTGTAGATCTTCGAGTGATGTTGGCATGTCAAGATGTAGGAGGGTGTATGGAACCTCTCCTTCCTTAACAGGCTCTATAATCACTGGGAGAATGGAGGGGTAAGGCATTATAAGACTTTGGGCGCGGGTTCGTACCCACTTGAGGTAAGGCTCAAGAGGGATGGAATTCTTGTGCCCCAAGGTCTTACTATCTACGTTGTTTGGCATCCTCCAAGCTCGGATGAACCTTTGTCGGAGTCCTTGATCATCGTTGTCGAAGTCGAAAACCAAGTCTTGAATCAGCATGTCTTGTGGGCCATCCCTTCAGGCATAACCAAATTGTCTTAGAGCCAAGCAGGGGTTGTAGGTGATGCCTCCCCTAATGCCAAGTAGAGGGCCGTTAGGGAATTCCCCACAATGGTCGACGATGATAACATTCTCTTTAGATCGAGAACACCAATGAATATCTGAGTGTGTAAGTGTCATCAACCGTTGTGACCACCTCAAGCCTTGCTCATTCTTCAAGACTAATTGGGGAAGATGAGAAATAAACCATCTTTCCATGAGTGGAGTGCAACACATGAGAACACCTCTTTTCCTCATTGTACGAGTGTGAAAAGAGTGTAGGATATCCCCAAGTAAAGTAGGCATCGGATTGCGTGACATGAAGATTTTTACAACACTCACATCTATGAGTTGGTCAGGATTAGGGAACAAGACCATCCCATAGATGAGAAGGGCTACAATCTCCTCAAAATCTTGCAAGTCCAAGGAGTTCCAACAGCTTTGGGCCTTCTCAAACAAGAACTTTTCCAGGAAGCCTTTGACACCACTTCTAGTTTCCCAATGGGTTGTGACATCAGATGAGTGCAAGTGCAGGGATTGAGCAATCTCTTCTGCATTTGGATCTCTTTCCGTACCGTTGAAAGGTAGCTGATTGAGAATAGGAATCCTCAAGAGTTGAGAAAATTCCTCCAAAGTAGGCACAAGCTGGTAGTCAGGAAATGTGAAGCAGTGATGCAAAGGATCAAAGACCTGGAAGAGAACTTACATCATGTCTTCCTCTGTGTTGGAAGTGACTAAGTTGAGAAGACGACCATGCCTCTCGGTGAATGGAGAATTCTCAAGAATCCTTGAAGCTAGCTCCTTGAGTTGTGGAGGAATTCTTACAAGGTTGACTTGGATAGTTTTCCTGCGAAGTGATTCCATATCCTACAAAACAAGAACAAAGATGAATTTCCAAAATCCTTGAAATGGCTAGTGGATGCATATGATGCTTCATGATGTCCATGATGTTATGCACAAGTATATATGTACAAGCAAATCACACAAGTTCCTAGTTTGGGCTTGCATGGGGTTTCTTAGGTAAGTACCCTCTTGAAGTTTAGTTGGCTCAACCTGTCCTAGAAATAGTAACCGGGTTCTAAGGAGCTCAATATCACTGGATTGTTTCCTTGTTCATTATTTCAATTCAGCCTCTTAACTGGCGACCGAAATATTCCAAGGAACCAACCCTCAATGAGTGTAGTATCGAGTATCTACCAACTTCGGACTGTACCAAAGCCGGTCATCTCACTACATCCTAAAAGGCCAAGTTGGTCAAGTAAAGAATCTAGAAGTTCCTTAGTGCTTCATGACATCACTCAGTGGCCCCGTATTCTCTTTGATTGACTCAAAGGCTACCGGTACCCACAAATATGTCACACTAACATAGTTATTGCTTAGACCGTGTCGGTATACCCCGCACAGTTTCCACAACATATTGCTATTTACCTATGAATGTTTCCCAAATCCGGGTAGAGGATTAAAACCCAAACAATAGAACCAAAGTGTAAAGCAAAAAAGTCAAGCAATTGTAAGCAAATAAAGGTGATCTAAACCCTAAGGTAACCCCACTTTTATAATTTTCCCCAGCAGAGTCGTCAGTTCTGTGATACGGTGGGAGAACTGACTTGAGGTTTTGCGTTTCGTCGCAAATGTCGCGGTTTAGCAAGAGTCGCCACCGACTTTTATTTTATCCAAAAGGAAAGGTAAAAAAGCACAGGAAAGACCTTTGAGATGTTTTCTTGAGTTCGGGGGTAGATTATGAAAAGGGAAGGTGCTAGCACCCTTTTCATCCATGGTTTTCCATGGGCTCTTAGTTACTTGTTTAGATCACTTGCTTTGCTTTTGAAATTGTTTGAAATGGTGCTTTGTGTGGTTTTGAAAAGTATTTGTAAAAGAGGCCTTTGTTTAGGCAACCTTTGTAATGATTCTCGTTCATAAGAATGTATACAAATGTGTTTGTCTTTTTTGAAAATGTTTTCATTGTTTTGAAATGTTTTGAAATGTATTTGTGTTTTTTTTGAAAATAGCAAGGATTGTTTTGAATTTGACCAAGTAAATAGAAGCTATCTACCTACTCAAATGTCTTTCTTATACATTTTCATTCCTTTGACATTGTTGACCTACCATTGTTTTGGTAGACAACCCTATCTTTGGATGTTAAACGGGACGGGCGTGGCTTATCGTATGACCATGATAGCAATATTTCCAAGTATCTTAGCATGTTTAGGGACCAAGATCATTTTTTTTAGACAACCTTTTGATAGCGTCATTGAGGGAATATGATCTTATTTTTGGTTTGTTTTTCCAAGATACTTTGCATGCATACCATGGCCATTTTTGTTTAGGCAACCAAGTGGGTGAAACCCTAGGGGTGCTTGTGTGTAATGTGTGTCATTTTACATGCATTTTGTCTTGTATTAAGTCATTTCTATTTGTTTGATTTTTGTCTTATCATGCAAAACCCTAGTTTACTAAACATGGCATAAATGCGATAAATTGCGTAAATGTAAACTAAGCTATTACGACAATTATTATGGGAGGGGGGATACAAGTTATTGAATGGGGATATTGCACAAAAATAAACGCTAAAATACTATTACAACCCAATTGAATTATGTGCAAAATAAATAAATATACAAATATTTAAATAGGCAATAAAAATGTATTTATGCAAAATGTTTTGTATTCGATATTTTTTTGTATGGGAAAAATGATTTGTTTAAGCCCTAAAAAATAAGGAAAAAATAATATTGTTTTTGAAAGGGTGAAACCCTAGTTTTCAATTAAAATAAAATATATGTTCTATATTTATTATTTTGTCCATTTTTTATACAAGAAAATAATAAATAATATTATGTACAAATATTAAAAATTAAATATGTATGGAAAATAAATATTTAATAATGTAATAAAATATTAAGTATTTTATTATTATTTACAAGTTATTTATGAAAAAATAGAATCTATTTGTTCTAATAAACTATTTTTATGCAAAAAATAAATAAAAAATAAAATAAAAGTGTGAAAATAAATAAATTATTTTTGGATATTTTTTATCATTAGAAAAAATAAATGCAAGCAATAAAAATAAAAATATGCAAGAAAAATGTAAAAATATAAGAAATAAATCAGGGGGGTGCAAAAGCAAAACAAGGGGTGTGGAAAACAAAAACAAAAAAGGCCAGAAATGCCAAAAAGCCCAAGCCAGCTCATCTTCATCCTTGTCCTTCAGTTTGCGCGCGTTTCATGTACAAACCTGCAACTCTCAGATGCTTGCATAAAAACAAAAACTTGTAACATGAAACTTGTAGCTCTTAATCTCACGATTCCAATGATATAAGATTTGTAACCTAACTCTAAAAGATCAGGGAGAATTTTGTAACCCCTAATTCCTGGCCTAATTTTTTCATGAACTTCAAGCTTCAAATTCTCATGGCACAGTTAATATGAATGACAAATATGCATATGTACAGCTTCACCAAGTTAAGGATTACATTTTTGCTTCACAAATCGTGGCTTGAGGATGCCTAAATAGAGAGATAAAGTTTTGAAAAATACATCATTCAGCTGGATTTGGATATGGCAATGTGGGGACTTTGAGTGAGGCCTGAGGATCGTGTGAGCTTCCTTGAATTTCCTTCAAGCTATTCCAATGCTTATGGTGCTTTGTGGATGGCCAGAACTTCCTGTAGAAGTCAAGTTACAAGCTTCCAAAGTGAAAATGGCAATGGTTGAAACAGGCGATATAGGTGCAGGATGAATGCTTGGATAGCTTTGGTAGGATATATGGAAGATGTTTGAAGTGTTAAAAGGCAAAACGCACGAGCAAATATTGAGCTTGCTATGATTTTGCAGAAACTGGAAGTTTGGGCAGAAAAATGGAGTTTTTTAGTTTTGGAGTGTTTCAGATGATAAGCATTCGTGTCTAGCCTTGTGATATGTTTGTGAATATGTATAGAATGATACAAAGTCCACCCTTTTCTTATTGTACAAGTTCTGACTTCTTTGGCCAACTTTCTTGCATTTGAAGAAAAGTGACAAGACTTATGCCAACATGCTTGTACTGGCTAGTTCTTGAGCTGATGAGAGTTGGTAAATAATGCTTGATATCTATGGAAATTTCCTGCACCAAAGGAATAAGTCCAAGGCTCAAGGCTGATAAAGTTGGAAAAGCCTGCCTTTATAAAAATGGCAATGTGCCCTTTATGCCATTTATGGATTTATTTCTTGTACAATGCTCCAAAAGAAAAGATAAAGCCATTATCCTCTGAGTTTGCATTTAATTATGGGGTGCAGAATGAGTTTAGGACCTGTAATGCAAGGTACAAGCATGCTTGATCAGATTTGCAACTTAATGCATTGTGAAAATGGCTTGAACAAAAGTGACGAAATGCCAATTTCTCTTCTTCGATTCTCCCTAACCACAAATGATCTTGGATAGTTCTTGGACATTTTAGAAAGCTTGCAACATTATCTACAATCCATATTTGAAATGAATTTTTAGATACCTCTTGGAACTTGGTGAAAAATGTCCATGAAGTTGGGTCAAAAACCTGCCTAAATTAGGGCAAAATTTCACTAAGTTATTTAGTTCATGGACCCCTATTCACAAAGTTATATCTTGAGATCCAAGCATATTTTGGGAAAACTTTGTGAATAAAAGTTGTATATTTCATGGAGGACTACAAATTTCATGTTGGAAGTTTTCTTTGAATCAAATTGCATCATGGTGAAAAAGTGGTGAAAAGTTGGGGAAAATAAGAAAATTTCGATACTTAGAAAAATTCTAAGTTATGAAAATTTTCAAATTAAAACCCTAATTTGCAATTTTAGGTTTCTTGGTGAACAAGTTTCATATTTTTACATATATTGATGAATTATGACCCTTGGCACTTGGTTTTGACCAAAAAGTCAAAGTTTGACTTTTCAGTGCACAGTTGACTTTTGATCAGTTGACTGCAAAATTCATATGTCAATCCTATGTACTTGAGATCTTTTGAACTATGCAATTAGGTCAAGATGATGCCATTGAGCCCTTATAATCATTCTTGAATCCAATTGTTCATTGGCTAGGTTAAAAATCAGAAATTGCCCTTTCTCAATCAAAACCCTAATTTTGACCATTTTGCCCTTTTGATGATTTGATCAAATTTCTTGAGGAGTTGTGATCCAAACTTGATCAAATGGTACATATGAGTCTAAAATGTTGTTTTGGATCAAAAATTATGAAGTTTGACTATAAATTTTCCATGGTTGACTTTTTCCCCAATACAGCTGATTTTTAGGTCAACTGTCCAATTGACTGATCAAAAATGTGGTTCAAGGCTTGAAACTTGGCATGAGAAATCTTAGGGGTCCAAGATGATGTATGAAAGTCACATGAAGCATTGGTGGTCCAAAAATCCTTGTGCAAACTCAAACCCTAATTTCAGGTTATTAGTGCAAGGTGATGTCTTGAGCTGATCAAACCTTAATCTTGTCTTGAGTCTAAGAAGTCTTGTGAGGAAAATCTTGATAAATGAGAGGGCAAATTTTGGGGTACAACAGCTGCCCCTGTTCAATCTTCTTGAACCTGAAGAGTTAGATTGGAGGGCTTTGCCATTCGTGACTCGAAGGTAAAAGATGATTGAACACTAGAGTGCCCGTAAATTTGCACTCGACAAAGTGTAGTTGAGGGAATTGGCTCAAAGATGCCATTTGGAAAGGTGATAGAATCTTGTTGGAGATGGGCTTATAGATTCCATCCAAGAATGTTTGTTTTAATTCAAAAGAATGAGCATCAGAATGGTGTCCGTATCTGGAACGTATCTGAGTTGTATCTGAACTTTGTATCTGAATAAGTAATAGAATGGCAGCCGTGTCTGGAGCTTATCTAAGCTGGGGAAAATCAGAATAAGTGACAGAATGGCAACCGTGTCTGGAGCGCATCTGAACTTTAAAATCTTAATGAGTGACAGAATGACTTTCGTGTCTAGAGTATATCTTTACTGTATCTTGACTTTGAATTCTGAATGAGTAATAGAATGACTTTCGTGTCTGGAGTGTATCTTTACTGTATCTTGACTTTGAATTCTGAATGAATAATATAATGACGTCTGTGTCTGGAGTGTATCTTTATTGTATCTGAAGTTGAAATCTGAATGAGTATCAGAATGGCTTCCGTGTCTGGAGCGTATCCGTAGTGTATTTGAAATCTTTTAACATTGTTAATGATAGTTGTTAATCTTATCCTGAAAAGGGTAAAATGTTAGCTGAAATACAAATTTATGTTGCATGAAATGTATGATGCAATATATGTGCTTTATCAATGTTTATGATATATGAATGTAATGTATGCGCATGTAAGCTGATTAGCTGTTTTGCTGAGGAAGATAAATCCTTGACTGCTGCCGGGGAAAATAAATCCTTGACTGTTGAGGATAAGAAATCCTTGGCGACTGTTGGGGATTAAAAAATCCTGATTGATGAGGATAAGAAAACCTTGGCGACTGTATTGGGGATATGGGGATCCTTCATGTCTTGAGGTTGGAGTATCGTTAAAAATTCCGTTGTGAGAGTAATGCCATGTACTGCCTGAGGAATCTGTTTGGAGAATCCAGAGAACTTTGATGATGTCTACTGGGGATTACACAAAGGGAATCCTTGTTCTGCTGGGAAATAAGAATGAGAATCTTCATTCTGTTGAGGAGTCTAGAGAATTTTGATGACTCTTACCGGGGAAAAAATTAGAATCTCCATTCCGTTGGGGAGTAATGAAAACTCTGTGGGGAGGAAAGCATATTCTTGTTGGGGATTAGGTTCAAGAGTTTGGATTAACTGCCAATCTACTAGGGAGTTATCAGAAGTTATTGTCTGGTTGGTTTTCAGGCTTCAAGATAAACTTGCTGGAGAATTTGGAGAAACTAAATGGTCTCCGCTGGAGATTAATGGTTTGAAGTTTCAGCTCCGCTGGGGATCTGTAGTTGGTAGTTTTGGTTCCGCTGGGGATCTGAATGATGTACTATAGGGATTGTTCATGGAATAGCCTAAAGAAGTTTCCCTAATCTTTCAACCTGTCAGTAATTGTTCTTTTTCACTTCTGTTTATTTGTAAACAGTAATTATGTTCAAATGCATATGTTCATTAATGAATCATTGGACGTTTTTGCAAATAAAACACAAGTGTAAAAAGAAAAATACAAATAGTTTTTTGTACTTTGAAAGAGATATCTTTGTATTTACTTTGAATAAGTATTTTGTACAAAGGAGACAGACATCCTAGTAAGAGGATGGTGTCATAAAAATTGAGAAAATTTTATACAAAGAAAGATAGCTATGTGTAAAAAAATCCCATGGGGTTCCCATTCTGCTATAGCCTTCGTGTCTTCGAATATCTTTTCCATTCGTCGCTTCGTCCGAAGATGATTGGATTGATCAGAAGTTTCGGGTTTGTCAGTGAAGAGATTGTCCTTAAAGTGATCCGACGATACATAATCATACGCTTTAATTCCCTAACTTTTGCCTGAACCGCCCTTTCGAGTTTTCGATTCACAGGGAAACCCTTTCTTGCCCAAGTCGCCCTTTCGGGTTTTCAACTTGCCGGGTGTACAGATTTTTTTTATTTATCCCTAATTTTTGCCCGAACCTTTTTGGTTCGCCGGGATGCCCTTGTTTTGCCTAGGTGTGTCAACCTACCGGGTCCTTTATGCGTAGTATCTTTTGACTATGTCTGCGTTCGCAGGGTGCGGCAAGTCGTCGTCATCCATGGTGGTTAAGATCATTGCCCCACTAGAAAAGATGTTCTTGATCACAAATGGTCCTTCATTGGTAGGAGTCCATTTTCCCCTGGGATCACTTTGTGGCAAGATGATGCGCTTGATCACTAGGTCTCCAACTTGATACACTTGGCATCTGACTTTCTTGTTGAAAGCCTTGATCATCCGTTTTTGATACGTCTGACCATGATAAACAGCAGTAAGTCTCTTTTCGTCAATTAAGTTCAACTGATCAAGTCGGGTTTGAATCCAATCGTCTTCACTCAAACCTGCATCCTTCATGATTCTTAAAGAAGGGATCTGAACCTCAATAGGTAAAACAGCCTCCATGCTGTAAACTAAAGAATAGGGTGTTGCCCCAGTTGATGTGCGAGTCGTGGTACGGTACCCGTGGAGAGAAAACAGTAGCATCTCATGCCAGTCCTTGTAGGTGATTTTCATTTTTTGTATGATCTTTTTAATATTTTTATTCGCAGCTTCGACAGCACCATTCATCTTTGGCCGGTAGGGGGATGAATTATGATGTTGAATCTTGAACTGCTCACACAAGACGGTGATCAGAGTATTGTTAAGGTTCGTACCGTTATCAGTGATGATCCTTTCGAGGATACCGTACCGGCAAATGAGATTCTTCTTGGTGAAGCAGGCAATAACATTCTTTGTAACGGATGTGAAGGAAGTTGCTTCGACCCACTTTGTGAAATAATCAATGGCCACTAGAATGAAGCGGTGTCCATTGGAGGCTGTAGGCTTGATCTCTCCAATCATATCAATTCCCCACATAGAGAATGGCCAAGGAGTTGTAAGGACATTGAGAGGAACTGGGGGCACGTGTACCTTGTCTGTATAAATTTGACATTTATGACAAGTCTGGGAGTGTTGATAGCAGTCTGCTTCCATGGTAGACCAGTAATAGCCTGCCTGTAGGATTTTCTTCGCCATCGTATGCCCTCTAGAGTGAGTGCCAAAGGTACCTTCATGCAATTCAGCCATAATCCTTTCAGCTTCAAGCTTGTCCACACAACGGAGCATAAAAGAATCATGATTGCATTTGTACAAGATGCCATTACTTAGGAAGAACTTAGCCGAGAATCTCCTTAAGAACTTTTTATCATTGATTGAAGCTCCTTCTGGGTATTCTTGATCCTCGAGATACCTTTTGACTTCATGGAACCAAGGTCGGTCCACTACTTCTTCAGTATTAATCTCGTGATAGTGTGTTGGTTCGTCCATCCGTTCAATGGTGATCTGGGGAGCCTCGTTATCCCAATTAAGTTTAAACATGGATGACATTGTAGCTAGAGCATCTGCTAGCTGATTTTCCTCTCGCGGGAAGTGCTCGAAGGTAATCTGCTCGAAATGAGGTAACAATGTCAAGACATGTTCTTTGTAAGGGATGAGGTTTGGATGCTTAGTATCCCATTCTCCTTTGATCTAACTGATGACCAAATCTGAATCCCCAAACACAACTAAAGATTTGATTCCCAAGTCTATGGCAGCCTTGAGACCAAAAATGCATGCTTCATATTCTGCCATATTGTTCGTACAGTTGAAGCAAAGTCTGGCGATAAAAGGAGTATGGCAACCTTCTGGAGATATAAGCACAGTGCCGATACCGTTACCAAGTGCATTGGAGGCCCCATCAAAGTACAGGGTCCATTGGGATCCTTGTTCAGGTCCGTCATATGGTCTGAAATCTTCAATATTGTCCAATGTCATGATGTCTTCTTCGGGGAAGTCAAACTTCATGGATTGATAATCTTCTACAGCTTGATGAGCCAGATGATCAGCTAGCACACTGCCCTTTATAGCTTTTTGGGTCATGTACTGTATGTCATATTCTGTAAGGATCATCTGCCATCTAGCTATCCTTCCAGACAAAGCAGGCTTCTCGAAGATGTATTTTATCGGATCCGTCTTAGATATCAGCAAAGTGGTATGAGTCAACATATACTGCCTTAGCCGGCGAGCAGCCCATACCAAAGCGCAACAAGTTTTCTCGAGCAGTGAATATCTGGTTTCATAGTCGGTAAACTTTTTACTAAGGTAATAAATGGCACGCTCTTTTCGGCCAGACTCGTCATGCCGCCCCAATACGCACCCCATTGAGTTCTCCAAGACGGTCAGGTACATGATTAGCGGTCTTCCTTCGACGGGCGGCATCAAGACAGAAGGCTCTTGCAAATACTCCTTGATTTTATCAAAAGCAATTTGACAGTCATCATTCCATCTAACTACCTGATCTTTCTTCAGCAACTTGAAGATTGGTTCACAAGTAGATGTTAGGTGAGAAATGAACCTAGCAATGTAGTTTAGGCGTCCCAAGAAACCTTTGACTTCCTTCTCAGTGCGATTAGCAAGCATTTCTTGTATAGCTTTGACTTTGGCAGGATCAACCTCTATGCCTTTGTTGCTGACATTGAAACCCAAGAGTTTACCGGACCGGACTCCGAATGTGCACTTGTTTGGATTCAATCTTAGCTTGTACTCCTTCAACCTGACAAACAGCTTTTGCAAGTGATAAAGGTGTTCTTCTTCAGTTTGTGATCGGGCTATCATGTCATCTACGTAGACCTCTATCTCATGATGTATCATATCATGAAATAGAGCTACCATGGCGCGTTGATAGGTTTCCCTGGCATTCTTCAGTCCGAATGGCATCACTTTGTAGCAGAACGTACCCCACTATGTAACAAATGTAGTTTTCTCCATGTCCTCAGGTGCCATTATGATCTGGTTATAGCCTGAGAATCCGTCCATGAAAGAAAATACTTTGTGTTGAGCTGTGTTGTCAACCAGGTTGTCGATGTGTGGAAGTGGAAAGTCATCTTTAGGGTTGGCCCTCTTTAAATCTTTATAATCCACGCACATTCTCACTTTGCCGTCTTTTTTAGGCACGGGCACAATGTTAGCAACCCATTATGGATAGGAAGTAACAGCCAAAAACCCAGCATTGAACTGCTTCATAACTTCTGCTTTGATCTTCTCTGACATGTCAGGTCTCATGTGGCGGACCTTTTGTTTCACTGGTGGACAGTCTTCTCTCGTGGGTAGACGGTGTACCACAATGTCTGTATCAAGTCCCGGCATGTCTTCGTATGACCAGGCAAAGATCTCAACATTATCATGTAACAGCTGAATTAGGCGCTCCTTGACACTCGGCTCTAGGTTGGCACCCACTATGATTTCCTTCTTATCCTCCTCGGTACCCAAGTTGATCGTATCCAACAACTCCTCATGAGGCAGAATAGCTCTTTCCTCTTGTTGTAGTAATCTGGCCAATTCCCCTGGCACCTCACAATCTTCCTCACTTTCGTATTCGGCTTGGTAGATCAAATCTTCAGAGTCACTGAAGGCTATAGCAGTATCGTTACTCGTGGGTTCCGGAGTGGAAGGGTACATGCATTTGTGAGTGTGAGTGTGTGTAAGGGTATAGCCATCTTAAAACAACAAAATGTAAAAGAAAGACAAAGAGCATAAAAGGTTTGTATATGAAAAGCGTCCATGATTCATTGAAATGACATATGAAAATGAAATAAGAACCCTTACAAGTGGACCATTGTGCCTCGGGTAAGACACAAGGTTGAAAAAGTACGAATTGTTTGTGAATTATTACAAGTCCAACAGAAATATAAAAGATAAATTACTGTGGTATGAAAGTAATTGGAATGAAGTCTTTGGCTTCCCAGTTGCACAGTCCTCCGCCAACAGTAGGAAAAATCCAGTCGTCCAAGCTTCCATCTTCTTCACTATCCTCTAGTGAATTAACCCCTTGGTGGCTGATCTTCACAGGTGGCCCTCTGGCACGGGCGTGGCGCACAGCCTTCTGAGCGCTCGAAGTAAATCCTAAGCCAAATTTGTCTGATTTATAGGGGATGTCTGGTAGCTGACCCCAGATGGTGCTTCCCCCTTCTTACACTACTGCCTTTGTATCCTTGAGAGAGGACATCCTTGGTGGAGGCCTTGTGATCATAGGAGTCGAGGATACCGCCTTGGTTGCCGCTATTTCCTGAGAGACTTCTTCAAAATGTTTGAAAGGGGTTTCAATGAATTCGCCATCCAATTCTACATATCGGAAAGAATTCAGATGACTAATCATGTATTCCTCTTCCCCATGGACATTTATGATTTTCCCTTGGACAGGGTACTTTAGCATCTGATGCAAGGTGGAAGTGACAGCACCAGCATTGTGAATCCAGGGGCGCCCCAACAGACAAGAGTAGGAAGGATGGATGTCCATCACGTAGAATGTTGAATTGAACGTCTGAGTTCCCACCTTGATCGGGATGTCCACCTCCCCATGGACCATCCTTTTAGAGCCGCCAAATGCTCTCACAATTATATTACTGGGTTTCAGGGTTAGGCCTTCACAATCCAACCTATCAAGGGCCTTCTTTGGTAAGACGTTCAGAGATGACCCCGTATCAACCAAGACATGGGCTAAGGTCGTTCCCCTATACTCCACCGAGACATGCAGTGCATCGTTGTGTTTTCTCCCTTTGGATGTCAGGTTAGCATCAGAGAAACCTAAGCCATTGCCAGCTGTTAAACTGGCCACACACTCTTGGAATTTATCCGCAGATGTCTCTTGTGTCACGTGCGTTGTCTTCAGAAACTTGACCAAAGCTTTAGCATGTTCCTCAGAGCACAGCAGCAAGGCTAACATAGAGATTTTGGAGGGGGTCTGCCCCAGTTGTTCGACCACATCATAATCACTCTTCTTAATGATCCTCAAGATTTCTTTCATCTCCTTCTTGGATGTCTCAGGAATAGCTAGCGGTTGAGCCTTCATCAGGACAGGCTCCTCTTGAACGTTCTTTCCTTTATTCTCAGCAGCGGAAGTAGGGATAGGACTTGGAATTGTATTGTTGGTAGGTACACTTGCAGGTGTAATCACTGGTACATATGTAATCTTCGGAACGGCCACGGGTCCAAAGACTGCCTTTGGAGGGGCAATCTCTGGAGAGAAAATTCTCCCACTGCGGGTAATTTTGCTTGTTCCGGTAACGTTACTGATGTTGAAATTGTCCTCTTCAGAGCTCTTCTCTTCGGCAGTCTGTTCAATCTGTTTGACACCATGGTAGTAGATTTCTCCACCATAGTTCCATGGTACCGTTTTATCTGATTTGTATGGGGTTGGCCCGGGCATTGTTATCTTCAATGGAGTAGTCATAGGAGTGGATGTAATCCTAACGGGTTTTTTAGGAACCCTGGAAGGATTAGCGTATATGGTTATTATTGAAACTTCTGGAACTGGAATGGGTGAAATAGGACCTTTCTCAAACAAAATTTCCTGGTTATCAATCAGTTGTTGGATACCTTTCTTCAATAGAGGGCAATCAAATGATGAGGATAGGAAAATACGACAATCTTTGTCACAACCTGGGAACACCCCAGCCTTTAACAAATTCAACTTGATGGTCGAGAGCGGAGTCAACAATTAATCCACGGTGGCCACAAATAAGTCTTCCTTAATAGCACTAGCATTGTGTCCATGCCTAGGCATTGGAGCAGAAATAACATTCAGTTTTTCAGGAGCTTCAAACTCAACTTCCTTTGCATCGATCAGATCTTGAATCTTGTTCTCCAGAGCCCAACAGTTGTTGGTGTCGTGCCCTGGACTTTCAGAATGGTAAGCGCACCTGGCATTCGGATGGTGTGGGGAGATGCAGTATTGGGATTTTTGGGGGCCTCTTTTAGCATGGCCAAATTCAACTTCAGAAGATGTGGTAGGACTTGAGCTGGAGTCATGTTTATCTTGGTGAATTGCCTTACTGGCCTTTCCAACCTTTGCTGGTTATTTCTCGGCTGATTGTTTCTTGGCTGATCATTCCTTGGTTGGTCTGATGCATGCTTCTGAATCATAACGGCCCCCACCATTGATTGGCGCTCGGCTCTTCCCTGATTTCTCTGTGCATAGACAGCACACACTTCCTTCTTTCCAGTAAAGGGCTTTTTTGCAGCAGCAGAGGTAGACGTGTCTTTCTGAATATTCCCACTTCTAATACCGGCTTCTACCCTCTCGCCAGTTAAAATCAACTCAGTGAACCCTGCAGAGGAACTTCCAATCAGATGATTAAAGAAAGGACCTGACAGAGTTCCAAGGAACATGTCCACTAGCTCCCTTTCAGATAATGGTGGTTGCACCCTTCCGACTAAATCCCTCCACTTTTGGGCGTAGTCTTTGAAGCCCTCATTGGATACCATGGCCATACTCTGGAGTTGAGTACGGGTTGGTGCCAAGTCGGTGTTGTATTTATACTGTTTATAAAAGGCGGCTGCCAAGTCTTCCCAATTATGGACATCAGACCTCTCCAACTGGTAGAACCAATCAAGCTGCGTTCCTGACAAACTGTCTTGGAAGAAGTGGACCCATAAGTCTTTGTCAGCAGAATGCGGCTGAATTTTCCTGACATAAGATCGTAGATGCATTTTGGGACAAGATAACCCATCATACTTGGAAAACAATGGCACTTTAAACTTCAGAGGGATTACTATTCCTGACACCAGCCTTAACTCCTTAAAGTCCAGACCTGGTACTCTCTGTACTTCCATAGCAGCTAGACGCTCTTCCAAGTGTTTGTATTTGTCATCGGCCGGAGGGTATTGCTGTTCAAAGTAGTCCTCTTCCTCTTCTTCTTCTTCTACCTCAGAATCAGATGGTACTGCCGTCTCCTTTCCTTTTCTTTCCCCTTCATCAGATGTTGTTGGGAATTCTAAGGTCCTTCTAGCTTGTCCCTCAAACCTTCTGCCCATGATAACCACACCGGTTGGCTTCTTCTTCCTTTTCTCTTTCTCTTTCTCTAGCAGAGTCTTGAGCTCCACCTGCCCCTTGGCCAAGGTCAATAGTAGTTGTTGAAATTGTGAATTCTGAGCTTGTAAGTCTTTCACCGTTTGTTCAAGATCCATCTTGCTGAAATAAACAATAGAAGGATGAGGAGACTTGTTGCAAAGACCTGTTATGCTTATGATGAATGATATGTATTCATGCAATGTTTTCAAGGATTTGAAAATTCAAATTTGTTTCGAACAAAAGGGAACATACGTTATATTAATAAAATAGAATTTGAATACATCAATGCCCCTAGGGCAAAATAGTACAAAATCCTAAGATAAAAAGACATTGAGCATCCTCTTTGGTGCAATGTAGGTGTTGAGAGTCTGCTCTTCGTGAAGTAACCGAGTGAGTTCCAAAACCTTTTTCTCGCTTGGGTAGAATTGGGCTTCGAAAGTATCGCGTTCTCCCTTGAGTTGTATCCAACTCCTTTGTAGATCTTCGAGTGATGTTGGCATGTCAGGATGTAGGAAGGGGGATTGGAACCTCTCCTTCCTTAACAGGCTCTATAATCACTGGGAGAATGGAAGGGTAAGGCATTATAAGACTTTGGGCGCGGGTTCGTACCCACTTGAGGTAAGGCTCAAGAGGGATGGAATTATTGTGCCCCAAGGTCTTACTATCTACCTTGTTTGGCATCCTCCAAGCTCAGATGAACCTTTGTCGGAGTCCTTGATCATCGTTGTCGAAGTCGAAAACCAAGCCTTGAATCAGCATGTCATGTGGGCCATCCCTTCGGGCATAACCAAACTGTCTTAGAGCCAAGCAGGGCTTGTAGGTGATTCCTCCCCTAATGCCAAGTAGAGGGACATTAGAGAATTCCCCACAACGGTCGACGATGATAACATTCTCTTTAGATCGAGAACACCAATGAATATCTGAATGTGTAAGTGTCATTAACCGTTGTGACCACCTCAAGCCTTTCTCATTCTTCAAGACTGATTGGGGAAGATGAGAAATAATCTATCTTTCCAGGAGAGGAGTGCAACACATGAGAACACCTCTTTTCCTCATTGTACGAGTGTGAAAAGAGTGTAGGATATCCCCAAGTAAAGTAGGCACCGGATTGCATGACATGAAGATTTTGACAGCACTCACATCTATGAGTTGGTCAGGAATAAGGAACAAGACCATCCCATAGATGAGAAGGGCTACAATCTCCTCAAAAGCTTGCAAGTCCAAGGAGTTCCAACAGCTTTGGGCCTTCTCAAACAAGAACTTTGCCAGGAAGCCTTTGACACCACTACTAGTTTCCCAATGGGTTGTGACATCAGATGAGTGCAAGTGCAGGGCTTGAGAAATCTCTTCTTGCTTTGGATATCTTTCCGTACCGTTGAAAGGTAGTTGATTGAGAATAGGAATCCTCAAGAGTTGAGAAAATTCCTCCAAAGTAGGCACAAGCTGGTAGTCAAGAAATGTGAAGCAGTAATGCAACGGTTCAAAGAACTGGAAGAGAACTTTCATCATGTCTTCCTCTGTGTTGGAAGTGACTAAGTTGAGAAGACGACCATGCCTCTCGGTGAATGGAGAATTCTCAATAATCCTTGAAGCTAGCTCCTTGAGTTATGGTGGAATTCTTACAAGGTTGACTTGGATAGTTTTCCTACGAAGTGATTCCATATCCTACAAAACAAGAACAAAGATGAATTTCCAAAATCCTTGAAATGGTTAGTGGATGCATATGATGCTTCATGATGTCCATGATGTTATGCACAAGTATATATGTACAAGAAAATCACACAAGTTCCTAGTTTGGGCTTGCATGGGGTTTCTTAGGCAAGTACCCTCTTGAAGTTTAGTTGGCTCAACCTGTCCTAGAAATAGTAACCGGGTTCTAAGAAGCTCAATATCACTGGATTGTTTCCTTGTTCATTGTTTCAATTCAGCCTCTTAACTGGAGACCGAAATATTCCAAGGAACCAACCCTCAATGAGTGTAGTATCGAGTATCTACCAACTTCGGACTGTACCAAAGCCGGTCATCTCACTACATCCTAAAAGGCCAAGTTGGTCAAGTAAAGGTTCTAGAAGTTCGTTAGTGCTTCATGACATCACTCAACGGCCCTGTATTCTCTTTGATTAACTCAAAGGCTACCGGTACCCACAAATATGTCACACTAACATAGCTATTTCTTAGATCGTGTCAGTATACCCCACACAGTTTCCATAATGTATTGCTATTTACCTATGAATGTTTCCCAAATCCGGATAGAGGATTAAAACCCAAATAATAGAACCAAAGTGTAAAGCAAACAAGTCAAGCAATTGCAAGCAAATAAAGGTGATCTAAACCCTAAGGTAACCCCACTTTTATAATTTTCTCCAGCAGAGTCGCCAGTTCTGTGATACGGTGGGAGAACTGACTTGAGGTTTTGCGTTTCGTCACAAATGTCGCGGTTTAGCAAGAGTCGCCACCGACTTTTATTTTATCAAAAAGGAAAGGTAAAAAAGCACAGGAAAGACCTTTGAGATGTTTTCTTGAGTTCGGGGGGTAGATTATGAAAAGGGAAGGTGCTAGCACCCTTTTCATCCATGGTTTTCCATGGGCTCTTAGTTACTTGTTTAGATCACTTGCTTTGCTTTTGAAATTGTTTGAAATGGTGCTTTGTGTGGTTTTGAAAAGTATTTGTAAAAGAGGCCTTTGTTTAGGCAACCTTTGTAATGATTCTCGTTCGTAAGAATGTAAACAAATGTGTTTGTATTTTTTTAAAATGTTTTCAATGTTTTGAAATGTATGTGTGTTTGTTTTGAAAATAGCAAGGATTGTTTTGAATTTGACCAAGTAACTAGAAGCTATCTACCTACTCAAATGTCTTTCTTATACATTTTCATTCCTTTGACATTGTTTACCTACCATTATTTTGGTAGACAACCCTATCTTTGGATGTTAAACGGGACGGGCGTGGCTCATCGTATAACCATGATAGCAATATTGCCAAGTATCTTAGCATGTTTAGGGACCAACATCATTTTATTTTTTAGGCAACCTTTTGATAGCGTCATCGAGGGACTATGATCTTATTTTTGTTTTGTTTTGCCAAGATACTTTGCATGCATACATGGCCATTTTTGTTTAGGCAACCAAGTGGGTGAAACCCTAAGGGTGCTTGTGTGCAATGTGTGTCATTTTACATGCATTTTGTCTTGTAATAAGTCATTTCTATTTTTTTGATTTTTGTCTTATCATGCAAAACCCTAGTTTACTAAACATGGCATAAATTCGATAAATTGCGTAAATGTAAACTAAGCTATTACAACAATTATTATGGGAGGGGGGATATAAGTTTTTGAATGGGGATATTGCACAAAAATAAACCCTAAAATACTATTACAACCCAATTGAATTATGTGCAAAATAAATAAATATACAAATATTTAAATAGGCAATAAAAATGTATTTATGCAAAATGTTTTGTATTCGATTTTTTTTTGTATGGGAAAAATGATTTATTTAAGCCCTAAAAAATAAGGAAAAAATAATATTGTTTTTGAAAGGGTGAAACCCTAGTTTTCAATTAAAATAAAATATATGTTCTATATTTATTATTTTGTCCATTTTTTATACAAGAAAATAATAAATAATATTATGTACAAATATTAAAAATTAAATATGTATGAAAAATAAATATTTAATAATATAATAAAATATTAAGTATTTTTTTATTATTTACAAGTTATTTATGAAAAAATAGAATCTATTTGTTCTAATAAACTATTTTTATGCAAAAAATAAATAAATAAATAAAATAAAAGTGTGAAAATAAATAAATTATTTTTGGGTATTTTTTATCATTAGAAAAAATAAATGCAAGCAATAAAAATAAAAATATGCAAGAAAAATGTAAAAATATAAGAAATAAATCAGGGGGGTGCAAAGGCAAAACAGGGGGTGTGGAAAACAAGAACAAAAAAGGCCAGAAATGCCAAAAAGCCCAAGCCAGCTCATCTTCATCCATGTCCTTTAGTTTGCGCGCGTTTCATGTACAAACCTGCAACTCTCAGATGCTTGCATAAAAACAAAAACTTGTAACATGAAACTTGTAGCTCTTAATCTCACGATTCCAATGATATAAGATTTGTAACCTAACTCTAAAAGATCAGGGAGAATTTTATAACCCCTAATTCCTGACCTAATTTTTTCATGAACTTCAAGCTTCAAATTCTCATGGCACAGTTAATATGAATGACAAATATGCATATGTACAACTTCACCAAGTTAAGGACTACATTTTTGTTTCACAAATCGTGGCTTGAGGATGCCTAAATAAAGAGATAAAGTTTTGAAAAATACCTCCTTCAGCTGGATTTGGATATGGCAATGTGGGGACTTTGAGTGAGGCCTGAGGATCATATGAGCTTCCTTGAAGTTCCTTCAAGCTATTCCAATGCTTATGGAGCTTTGTGGATGGCCAGAACTTCCTATAGAAGTCAAGTTGCAAGCTTCCAAAGTGAAAATAGCAATGGCTGAAACAGGGGCTACAGGTGAACGATGAATGCTTGGATAGCTTTGGTAGGATATATGGAAGATGTTTGAAGTGTTAAAAGGCAAAACGCACGAGCAAATATTGAGCTTGCTATGATTTTGCAGAAACTGGCAGTTTGGACAAAAAAATGGAGTTTTTTAGTTTTGGAGTGTTTCAGATGATAAGCATTCGTGTTTAGCCTTGTGATATGTTTGTGAATATGTATAGAATGATACAAAGTCCACCCTTTTCTTGTTGTACAAGTTCTGACTTCTTTGGCCAACTTTCTTGCATTTGAAGAAAAGTGACAAGACTTATGCCAACATGCTTGTACTGGCTAGTTCTTGAGCTGATGAGAGTTGGTAAACACTGCTTGATATCTGTGGAAATTTCTTGCACCAAAGGAATAAGTCCAAGGCTCAAGGCTGATAAAGTTGGAAAAGCTTGCCATTATGAAAATGGCAATGTGCCCTTTATGCCATTTATGGATTTATTTCTTGTACAATGCTCCAAAAGCAAAGATAAAGCCATTATCCTCTGAGTTTACATTTAATTATGGAGTGTAGAATAAGTTTAGGACCTGTAATGCAAGGTACAAGCATGCTTGATCAGATTTGCAACTTAATGCATTGTGAAAATGGCTTGAACAAAAGTGACAAAATGCCAATTTCTCTTCTTCGATTCTCCCTAACCACAAATGATCTTGGAGAGTTCTTTGACATTTTAGAAATCTTGCAAAATTCTCTACAATCCATATTTGAAATTAATTTTGAGATACCTATTGGAACTAGGTGAAAAATGTCCATGAAGTTGGGTCAAAAACCTGCCTAAATTAGGGCAAAATTTCACTAAGTTATTTAGTTCATTGACCCCTATTCACAAATGTATATCTTGATATCCAAGCATCTTTTGGGAAAACTTTGTGAATAAAAGTTGTATATTTCATGGAGGACTACAACTTTCATGTTGGAAGTTTTCTTTTAATCAAATTGCATCATGGTGAAAAAGTGGTGAAAAGTTGGGAAAAATAAGAAAATTTCGATACTTAGAAAAATTCTAAGTTATGAAAATTTTCAAATTAAAACCCTAATTTGCAATTTTAGGTTTCTTGGTGAAAAAGTTTAATATTTTGACATATCTTGATGAATTATGACCCTTGGCACTTGATTTTGACCAAAAAGTCAAAGTTTGACTTTTCAGTGCACAGTTGACTTTTGATCAATTGACTACAAAATTCATTTGTCAATCCTATGTACTTGAGATATTTTGAACTATGCAATTAGGTCAAGATGATTCCATTTATCCCTTATAATCATGCTTTAACCCAATTGGTCATTGGCTAGGTTAAAAATCAGAAATTGCCCTTTCTCAGTCAAAACCCTAATTTTGACCATTTTGCCCTTTTGATGATTTGATCAAATTTCTTGAGGAGTTGAGATCCAAACTTGATCAAATGGTACATATGAGTCTAAAATGTTTTTGTGGATCAAAAATTATGAAGTTTGACTGTAAATTGGCCATGGTTGACTTTTTCCCCAATACAGTTGATTTTTAGGTCAACTGTCCAATTGACTGATCAAAAATGTGGTTCAAGGCTTGAAACTTGGCATGAGCAATATTAGGGGTCCAAGATGGTGTATGAAAGTCACATGAAGCATTGGTGGTCCAAAAATCCTTGTGCAGACTCAAACCCTAATTTCAGGTTATCAGTGCAAGGTGATGTCTTGTGCTGACCAAACCCTAATCTTGTCTTGAGTCCAAGAAGTCTTGTGAGGAAAATCTTGATAAATGAGAGGGAAAATTTTGGGGTACAACACTCCCTCTTCAGGTTTTCTCGATGTTTACCTTTCCCTTTCGGCGGGATAAAAGACGTTTGGTGGCGACTTCATTGATGTTTCATTACATTCAGATGACAGGTTCGGCCAGGCGGTTTCATCGGTATCCAACCCCGGCATGTCTTCACACTACCAGGAAAACACTTCAACATAGTCATGTAGCATTTGAACCAACCTGCTCTTGATACTGTCTTCTAAGTTGGTGCCAATCTTGACCTCTTTCTTTTCTGTCTCAGTACCTAAGTTGATAACTTTGACTGGCTCTTCATGAGTTTGAATAGATTTCTCCTTTTGCATTAGAAGTCTGGATAATTCTCCGGGTATCTCACAATATTCCTCGCCTTCATCTTAAGCTTGGTTAATTGGATGTTCGAAGTCATAATCGGCAATAGTAGAGTCGTTGGTAAAGAGATCTGGAGTGGATGAGGATCTACAAGTGTGTATGTGCATGTAAGATACATGGCTATTTGAAAAATGTAATACAGAAAAATAAAGATAATGAGCATAAAATTTGAATGCAAATGTCCAATATTTTCCATTAAATGGTCATATGATAAATGAACACGAACAAAACCCTTAACAAATGGACCATGGTTCCCCGGGCAAGGCACATGGCTTAAAAGTCATTGCATGGAATTAACATTACAGACAAAAGTTCTTGAGTTGATAGAAAATAGTAAACAATAGTTACTCCTCGATGAAGGATATGAGAGTGAAATCCTTTGCATGGCATTTGTTGAGCTTTCCTCCAGTAGTAGGGTAGATCCATTCTTCAAAAGTCAATTCATTGTCAGAGTCTTCCATGGTGTTTACCTCATGATTTCCGATGCAAAGAGGTGGCTTTCCAACGCGAGCGCGCCTGACTTCTTTCTGAGCTTTGACGGTGAAACCAACCCGAATTTGTCTACTTTAAATGGAATGTCGGGGAGTTGTCCCCAGATAGTACAACTTTTATCTTTGACCACGACACGGGCATCTTTAAGTGAAACCATTCTTGGTACAACTTCATCAGCTTTTGATATGTCAGAGGATATTTTGGTGGCGGAAACCATAGGAGGAACAACTTTGAAAGCCTGGCACGAAGTTTCTATGAATTCACCATCCATTTCCACATACTTGAAGGAATTGAGGTGGCTCACCATAAATTCTTCTTCGCCGCAAATAGTAACGATCTTTCCTTTGACTGGATATCTTAATTTTTGATGAAGGGTGGATGTTATTACCCCTGCCCCATGGATCCAAGGGCGCCCAAGCAAACAAGAGTAGGCGGGACGTATGTCCATTATATAAAAGGTGGAGTTGAAAACTTGTGATCCCATTTTAATGGGGAGATCCACCTCTCCATGCACCATTCTTCTAGACTCATTTAAAGCCCTTACAACAATATCACTTGGTTTCAACACCAAGCCTTCATAATCTAGTCAGTCCAAAGTACCTTTAGGTAGAACATTTAGAGAGGAACTGGTATCAATCAAGACATGAGCCAGGGTAGTTCCCTTGCATTCAATAGAGACATGCAAGGCCTTGTTATGATTCCTTCCAACTGGTTTCAAGTCAACGTCAGAGAAACCTAATATGTTGTCAGCATTAAACTCGCCACACAATTCTCGAACTGGTCAGTTGTAGTCTCTTGGGGCACATGAGTTTTCTTCAAGAACTTGATTAAAGTTTAGGCATGAGCATCAGAATAGAGTATTAATGACAACATGGATATTTTGGAGGGGTTTACCCCAGTTGTTCGACTATTTTGAAATCACTATTCTTTATAATTTTCAGGATTTCCTCCATCTCTCGAGTGGAGGGCTCTTCAGCATCAACATCTTTGGCAGGTGCTTCTGTCTCAGCAGGCTCACTTACTTTTTCTTTTCCTCTAGTGTTGGCATTAGGCTTGTTATTGGCTATGTGAATAGGAGTTTTTATAGTAGTCGGAGGTGAGATGTCAAGAGGGAAGATCCTCCCCGTTCTTGTTACCTTACTAGAACCTGCAATATTTGTAACATTGTTGGTCTTGTCTTCATTGATCCATGAATCTTGCTTTATTCCATGATACTAAATTTCAGCACCATAGTTCCATGGAACCGCTTTGCCGGAGGAGTAAGGAATCGGCCCATGGGCAATGATTATTAAAGGAGCAATTGTTGATTCATTTGAAACCCTAATAGGACCCTTTGAGGAGATCCTTAGAGGCTTGTTGGAGATTGTTATTATGGAAAGGTCTTCAGCTTTGTTGGTCAAACTCTTGATGGTAGGAATTTTTTCAAACAGGATCTCGTGACTATCTATCAGGCATTGAACACCTTCTTTCATCCACTTGCATCCATTTATTTGTTCAGCACAGCAATCGCAATCTTTTAAACAGCCAGGGAATACCCCAACCCTCAGCAAATTTCCCTTCAAAGTAGTGAATGGAAGAGTCAAATCCTCAATGGATGAAACAAAAGCAGTATCATCAATCGCATTGACACCTTTACCATGGTTCGACATTGGTGCAGTTATCACATTTAGAGTTGTAGGTGGATCAAACTCAATATTTTTGTTGTTTATCAGGTCTTGAAGCTTATTCTTCAGAGCCCAACATTGATCATTTTCATGCCCAATGTTGTTGGAATGATACACACACTTGGCATTTGGATTGTACTTCGATGATGTAATATTTGGATTTGATGGCGGATCACGCAATGTCACCAAGTTGGCCTTCAACATATCTTGCAAGGCTTGGAACATTGACATGCTAATCCTTGTGAACTATCTTCGAGGAATTTTGGATCATTGATGGTTGGATGATTGTCTTTGAGTAGATGGAGGGTTAGAGATTAAAACAACATTAACAGATGGATGATTATCCTTCTTGGTATGGGTCCTTGATCCATAAACAGCATTGGATTCTTTCTTTCCAGTAAAGGGTTTATTTATAGTGATTTATGTAGAAGCAGATGCCATGGAAATGTTTCCACTCTTGATTCCACTCTCGACCCTTTCACCAGTCAGAATTAACTCAGTGAAACCAGAAGATCAGCTACCAATTAGAAATTTGAAATATGGTCCCGTTAGTGTTTCCATGAACATGTCCACCAGCTCCCTATCAGTCAGTGGTGGTTGAACTCTACCAACAAGATCCCTCCATTTTTGCGCGTACTCTTTAAACCCTTCATTAGTACCCATTGTCATTCCTTGAAGTTGAACTCTTGTTGGTGTTAAATCAGCATTGTACTGATATTGATGATAAAAAGTAGTGGCCATATCTTCCCATGTGTGAATGCGGGAACCCTCCAATTGGTAAAACTATTCTAACTGAGTCCCATCTAGACTCTCTTGGAAGAAATGGACCCAGAGCTTCTTTTCAATAGTACGTGGTTGTGTCTTGCGGACGTAGGACCTCAAATGAAGTTTTGGACACGAAACTCCGTTATACTTAGCAAAGACTGGTATTTTGAACTTATGGGGAATGACGATCCCAGGTACTAAGCCCAAATCATCAAAATCCAAACCAGGTACGGCTTGAATTTCAACAACTTTTAGTCTATCCTCTAACTGCTTGTATTTATCCTCGGGTGGTGGATATTGTTCATCAAAGTAATCTTCATCCTCGGAAGCTTTATCATCTGCACCCCCAGCACGGGTGCTCCTTGCCTCTTCCACCTGGTTCTCATCTTCCTCTGATGACTCTTCAACTATCTGCACCTGATGGACTGGGCCTTTAAACCTTTTCCCCATGTTGATGAGGGCCTTTTTCTTAGTCTTCTTTTTGGCTGCTAGCAGTGTCATCAGCTCTTGTTGTCTATTGGCCAAGGTCAGCAAGGTCTCTTGGAACTGGGAATTTTGTGCTTGCAAATCTTTCTCGGTCTGCTCAATGTCCATCTTACTGAAATAAATAGTAGAAAGATAAGGAAACTTGTTGTGGAAAGCTTGCTTATGTTATGATGCATGAAATGCGTATGCAAATGATTTCAAGGACTTAGAAGATTTAAATTTGTTTAGACAAAGAAGGAACAAGCATTAATTGCATTAATAAGTTCAGATTGATTACAACATGCCTCTTGGTCTTATAATGGAGGAAGCAAATAATACAAAATAAACTCCAAAAAACAACAAAAAGAATCAGTCTTCCCATGAGCGCACCCTCTTTGGTGCAATGTAGGCGTTCAAACTCCACTCTTCACGAAGTTGTCTCGTAAGCTCTAAAACCTTCTTCTCGCTTGCGTAGAACTGAGTTTCGAAGGTGTCTCGCTCCCCTTTGAGTTAAATCCAAGATCTTTGCAACTCCTCGAGAGTAGCTGGCATGTCAGGATGGAGAATAGTGTAAGGAACATCCCCCTCGACAATAGGCTCCATGATGATAAGTAGGATGGCGGGGTAAGGCATCACGAGACTTTGAGCACGAGTTCGTACCCACTTAAGGTAAGGCTCAAGGGGGATGTAATTTTTATGTCCCAATGTCTTACTATCCACTTTGTTTACCATTCTACAAGCTCGTATGAACCTTTGACGATAGCCTTGGTCGTCGCCCTCGTAGTCGAATACCAAACCTTGAATGAGCGTATTATGTGGACCATATCTTCGTGCATACCCAAACTGCCGTAATGCAAGAGATGGGTTATAGGTGATACCTCCCCTAATTCCTAAGAGTGGGACATTAGGGAATTCTCCACAACAGTCAATGATGGTAATATCCTCCAAAGATTGAGAACACCAATGGATATATGAGTGCGAGAGTGACATCATCTTTTGAGACCATGTCAAGCCTTGCTCATTCTTCAACATTGATCGAGGTAGGTGCGAAACAAACCACCTAGACACTAATGGAATGCAACAAAAAAGAGTACCCATTTTCTTCATGGTGCGAGTGTGGAAACAATGGAGAATGTCTCCAAGCAAAGTAGGTATGAGATTACGAGAGAGAAAAACCTTGATGGCATTCTCATCTATGAGTTGGTCCGGATTGGGAAATAGAACCAAACCATAGATTAGAAGGGCCAAGACATCCTGAAAAGCTTGAAAATCCATATCTTCCCAGAAGAAACGAGCCTTCTTCAACAGAAATTTGGCTAAGAAACCCTTAACTCCACTTCTTGTCTCCCAATTTGCCACAATGTCAGATCTCTTCAAATGCAAGGCTTTGGAAATAACTTCAGGCTTTAGAGTCTCTTCTAAACTGGTGAATAGTATTTGATCAAGAAGACACTCCTAACAATTTAGAGAATTCTTCTAATGTAGGCACGAATTGGTAGTCGAGAAAGGTTAAGCAATGGTGCATAGGATCAAAGAATTGGAAAAGTACACACATAATTTCTTCTTGGAAGTTTGAGTTAGCCAAGTTGAGAAGTCGACCATATTTCTTGGTGAAGGGATAATCTCCAGAAACTCTTTATGCTAACTCTTGAGTTGAGGATGCACTTTCACGAAGTTGATTCAGATGGTACTCCTACGAGTGGAAGTCATGACCTACAAAACAAAACAAAGATAAATTCTTAAATCCTTGAAATGGTTAGTGAGAATGCTTATGATTTTATGATGTTTATGCTTAAATCCTTAAATCCTTAAATCCTTAGGTTTAGGCTTGCATGGGTTTCATAGGTAAGTACCCTCTTGAAGTTTAGTTGGTTTAACCTGTCCTATAAAGTAATCGGGTTCTAGGGAATCTCAATATCATTGATCTTTCTTCATTGGGCATTATTTTAGCATAATCAATCTTTTCTTGTGGCCAAAATATCCCAAAAGTCCGATCTCAATGAGTGTAGTATCGAGTATCAAATAATCTTCAACTTTGCACCAAAGTCAGCTATCTCACTACTTCCTAATGGCTAAGTTGTTCAATTAAAGGTTCTATGGTCAGTTAGTGCTTCATGACACCGCTCAGCGGCCATGTATTCTCCTCGATTCAACAAAAGGGATATCGGTACCAACAAATGTGTCACACTAATGTAGCCATTGCTTCAACCATATCGCTCTACACCGTACAGTTTGCACAATCTATTGTTGCTTACCTAATGATGTTCCTAGATCCAGGTAGAGGATCAATACAAACCCAAACAATGACCCATAAAATGTAAAGCAAACAAATCAAACAATGAAAGCAAGTAAATGTGATCTAACTCTAAGATAACACCACTTTTAAACACTCCCCAACAGAGTCACCTATTTTGTAATACGGCGGGAGAACTGACTTGGGTGTTTTGCGTTTGATTATAATTATTGTGGATAGCAAGAGTCACTGCCGACTTTTCTTTTATCTTATAAGGAAAGGGTGAAAAGAACAGGAAAGACCTTTGAGATATTTTCTTGAGTTCAGGGGGTAGGTTATGAAAAGGGAAGGTGTTAGCACCCTTTTCATCCATAGTTATCTATGGGCTCTTAGTTTCTTGCTAGCTCGCTTTAAAAATGATTTGTTTGAAATGTGTTTGTGGTGGGTTTTTGAAAGTATTTTTGAAAAGCGACTTCGTTTAGGCAAACTTTATAATGATTCTCGTCTCTATAAGAATGCATACAAAGTGTTAGACTTCTTGAAAATATTTCATGTTTTGAAAGTGTTTGGTATGTTTTAAAAAGATGTTTGATTTGAAGATGGATTGTGAGCAAACAACTCAGAAAGTTCTACCTACTCAAAAGTCTTTTGTTCATTTTTCTATTCCTTTGACATTGCTATATTACCATTGATTGGTAAGAAGCCCTATCTTTGGATGTAAAGGGACGGATGTGGCTCATCGTATATTCATAAAATGCAATGTTGTGAGATACCTTAGCATTTTTCTTGAGGGTCTAAGATCATTTTGAAGGCGACATTTGAAGCGTCATCGAGGGATTATGATCTTGTATTTTTAATTTTTTTCCTAAGGTGTCTCACATTCATAACATGACAATTTATCTAAGGCAACAAAGTGAGGTTAACCCTAGAGGTGCAAGTGTTAAAAGTGTTTTGATTTCATGCATTATTTTGGCTTGAATTGGGGTTTCTAGTATTGATTTTATCTTTCCATACAAACCCTAATTTACTAGCATTTTATATTTGAAAGTGGCAAATTGTGGAAAGTAAATATCCTACGTTATTACATCATTAGGGGATGGGGTATACAAATTTACAAATGGGTATTGCAAGAAATTAAATCCTAATTATCTATTACAACCATATTGAATTTGAATAAATATACAAAAAATGAAATGAATATAATGTACAAGTATGAATGGATAAGGAATGGATTTTTGTTTGGATTTTTATTAAGAAAGATAGTTTTGACCTAATTAACTTAAAATAAAATAATTGAATAAAATAAGAAAATTAAAATTAAGTTAATGAAAGAGATTAATTTGTTAAAGAAAATAAGTTTTTTAGGGTTTTGTTTGTGAACAAAGTTTTAATTAAATTAAGTTAGTATAAAAATAAATTAAAATAAAACCTAAGTTTTAAGTTAATTTTTAATTAAAGAAAATAAATTAAACCTAAGTCTAATTACTAATTTTTTTAAGAAACGAATTAAATTTGTTTAAGAAAATATTTTTGTCTCTTTTAATCTAAAAAAGGAAATAAAATAAAAATATAAGTATGTTAGATAAATAAATAAATAAATAAAATATTTTTTGGATTTTTATTAATAAAAATAATAATAAAAGAAAAGATAAAAATAAAATAAAACAAAGTATAAAAGTTAAAGTCAGGGGGGTGAAATTTGAATTTGGAGTGTTTTGTAGCACCGACAGTTTTAAGTCGAGGCTCAAGTCTGCTTTTGTTTGGAAATCAGAAAAAGAATAAAAATAAAATAAATGGGTTATGTTGTAAAAGGAAAAGGGGGATCAGAACAAGCAAAATGGTAAATCCCAATGCGTAGGGCCCAAACGCGCTGGTTGCTTGCAAAAAAGAAGAAATATGTTGAAAAATATGAAAAAGGGCAGCGCTGGGGCTCAAACCCAGGCCCTTAGCAATAAACGTGCACGCTCTCTACCACTTGGGTGGCTATATATCCATTAACTTAAACAAAATAATAAATATATATTACAAAATGCTTCCATGGATTGAACTTCATCTTCAACCTCACGCTAGTCAGACCAATTGTAACTTACTCATTTCTCAACCAAAATGGAAAATGTAAACATGAAATTCATAGCAAATTTCATCACGATTCCAGAAATATAACTCACTAAAACTATAAGTCAAAGATGAATGAGAATTTTGCTAGCCCTAATCTGAACCCTAATTTTTCCAGCGATTTGAATCTCAAAATTCTCTAAGCTCAGGCAATATAAATGAAAATTATGGACATGGTTAGCTTCAGGGCAATGATGTCTACATTTTGTCTTTGAAAATGCAAGCCTAACAATGCCTAAATGAAGAGATGAAAGCTCAAAAAAATACCTCAAAAAATGGAAATCGTGAAATGAGTTTGAGCTTGTTTTAAGTGATGGTGATGATCAGATTAGCTTCCTTGAACCTCTAGGAAGCTAATGCAATATTTGCCTTGAGCTAAGGATGGTTGAATCGTGCTGGAGAAGTCCAAGTGCAAAGCTTTGTTTTTGAAAATGGAGGTAGATGAAGATGGTGTTACAGTTGGATAACAGGTATTAGGATTGTTTAGGTATGAGGTTTAGAAGCTTTTGAAAGCAAAAGGCCAAGAAACGCACGGGTAGATTTGAAGATTGGATTCAAAACTCAGAAATGACAAGTTTTTGAGGTATTTTTGGTAATTTTGTGTTTTGGGAATTTTGAGGGGGTTTCAGAGGCTTGTATCGCGTATCTTAAGTTGCAAATGATGCCTCTATTTATAGGCAATAGGTCTTGTGTGTTACAACAAGCCAGAATTTGAAATCCCAAGTTATGGCATCTTTACTTGTTTTTTGAAGCAATGTTGAAACATCTTGTTCCAAGACATGGTACAGGGCTGTATAGAGTGGTTAGTGAAGAAGTGAAAAACACAAGAAGTGGGGTTGAATTGTAAAACTTGAAATCAAATGCAGACAACACGTTGTTTTTATCCTGGTTCGTTTGATCTCAAACTACTCCAGTCCACCCGTCAAGGTGATTTCGCCTCTCTCCAACGAGGTCTTAATCCACTATACTCAACTGAATATTACAACTGCTTTAACAACTGCTAAAGCCTTCTTGAGTCAAAACCACAAACCGGTTTCTCAAGGAAATACTTTCTTACAAAGAAATGAAATCTAAGTGTGTTGAATGTTTTCTACAAAACTGTTTATCACAACTGTGATATTACACAAATTAAGCTTAAGAGAACTAGAATGTTAAAACAATAGAATAGGTAATTTGAGAGCTTTTAGCAAATTGGGAATGAGGATGAATATGAATAGCTTTAGGCGTGTATAGAGTTGTAGAGCATTAGCCAATTCGTTCCTCACTTGCTTGTTTATACAGCATTGGAAAATGGTACGTTGTAGCCAATTATGCCATTTCAATGTCCATTACATTCTTTCCATATTAAGCAGATCTTTGTCTGGAATAATGTTGTTGATAATAAAGTATCTTGAATGCACAGTACCGTTGCCAATTAAGTGTGTTCTGACTTTGGCTTATTCTGACGCTGCTAGGTGCTGATGAATTGTTGTTGTCTTGATCAGAGTTTAGATTGTTACGCGTGGATCTGTTCATCAGGCTTCAGCGTAAGCACATGCTTTGACCTTCTGATTCTGGTATCTGATATAACATCCTCTGATGCTGATGTTGATAATTCATCTTCTGATGCTGATGATGATATTCTTAAGCTGATACTCATCAGAGTTTCTGTAAAACAAAACATAATTTTTAGGTAGCATATGTGTCTTACATGAATCATACAATTTATATATTCTTGCATTTTGTTATCATCAAAACTTTATCTTAGGGTAGTAGATTCAAACTTTGTTCTAACAATCTCCCCCTTTTTTATGATGACAAAAACTAGAATTTTTCAATTGAAAATTAGCGAGAAAGGTAGCAGAGATAACCAAATAATAAACTGCATCAGAATTAAATAGTATCAAAGATAAGGAGGAATAAAAGGTATCAGAGCTTAAGGGGATAAGAAAACAACTATCAGAGTTATGATCAGAAAAACTCCCCCTGAGTTTATTACTTCCCTTTTTAATTCCTTGAATCCTTTAGCATCAGATCTTTCTTGAACTCGAGCAGAGCTTCAGTGTATCAGAGATAGTTAACTTCTTGTACCTGTAAGCTTATGCAAAACAAGGGAACATCCAAGTATATCAGAGTGTTAGAATGTTTGAGACTTTTGTCTCAGTAATCCGCTATTGAAAAATATCATTCTTTTTCTCCCCCTTTTTGTCAGTAATCAAAAAGTGCAAGTAATATAAGCTAAAACGATCAGAGCAGAAAAACCATTGTATAGATGTCAAAGCTTAGAAGATAGTACAGAAGATATGTAGAGAAAACAATGAAAACATAGAAAAAAACAAAATCTAAGGTTGGGGTGGAAAGCGTGTGAACAGAGTCTCTAGCATTGTCTTAATCTGATCAGCAGTTTCATTCTGCTTGTGCACCATGCTGACTACTGTATCAATCTTTTTGTCTTGCACATCCAACCTTTCCTTCATACGTTCATCATTCTCATCCATTCTTTTCTGCAGACGAATATCATTCTGCCTCAGCTCTTCAAGCGTCTGCCTGTCCAGAGCAGCTTGAGAGACATCAGAAACAGGATGCTTCTGAGAGCTTTCTGCAACATCTTCTGCTTGACTAACATCTTCAGCTTGAATAGTCTGATCTTCTGCTGGTTGAACTTTTGAAGTTGGACGCTTTTCAGACCATGGCTCACTATCCCGAAGTAGCACTTCCTCCTCCAGCAGCTGACTCATGACTGGACCTTCAACTTCCTTCAGCAGCTTGCTGAAGTTCTGTTAAGCCTGTTCATAGTTTATGTCTTGCAGCTTGAAGGTTTCAGCGCGTACCCAACTTCTGAAATGTGTCCAGAGTTGGTCTGAAGCAGCAGGATCAATCATTCCAGGACAAACCTGCTTTAGAGAAGCAATCCAATTTTGCAAGCCTGTTTCAAAATTCAAAATGCTAGCACCAACATTTAGTTGTTTGGGTTTAGGAATGGCTATTTTGTTTTTAAGATCAGCAAGGCGGTCAAGGACTGTGAGGTCAATGAAGGTCTTGCTGTGGTCATCTGTATTTTGTTTGGGAGATGGAGTGGGAGAATCAGAAATGATTATTGGACTGTTTGGAGTATTTGGAGGGGTAGTTTCTGGTGAGGATGGTAGTTGGGGTATATTTACAGTTGTACCACATGGAAGTTGAATTTCCAAGGGTTTAGGTTCAGAGGATTGAGGAGAATGAGGTTCAGGGGTTTGAGGTGAATGAGGTTCAGGGGTTTGAGCCTCAGAGTGGTGAGACTCAGAGTGTTGAGACTCAGGTTGTGGAGATGATGGTTGAGGTGAAGGTGGATTAAGTTCTGGTTATGGAGAGGGAGGTGGAGTTTCTGGTTGTGGAGAGGGAGGTTGTGGAATTTCTGGTATGGGTGAGAGTGTATGTTCTGGTTGAGGTGAGTGGGCAGTTTCTGGTTGAGTGTTTGGATTTTCTGAGAGGGGAGCGGAAGAACGTTGATCAATATCAGAAAGAACTTTATCAAGTTCTGATTCTGTTGAAGTTATGGGTTTTGGATTTAGGGGTTTGGTGCGGGATCTCCTGAGAGTTAGTGACTCAGAAGGGTCAAACTCTGGTTCGGTATCATCAATGGTTGGTATGGGGATTGGGAGTTCATATGAAGCAGGGGTTGGGATCAATGTTGGAGCAGCAGATGAATTTAAAACATTAACAACAGATAGATTACCTCTCTTCTTAGGGGTCTGTTGGGATGGTCCTTCTGAAGAAGCCTTTCTCTTCTTATTCTTCTTCAAAGTAACCTCTGGAGTTTGCTGGTGCAGATCTTTGATGTTCAGATCAGGATCTGTGCCATCAGCTTTACACGCGTCCAAGTATCTGAGAACGATGACTAGTTTAGAGTCAATCTCAGAGAATATGGGAAGTCGCTCAGAGGGACTCTTCTGCTGGTGATGTCAGCAAGAGGAGTGACGCTGGGCTCCTTTCTGATATTCTCTATCAGTTTCATCTTTTTCAGATTCTTTGCATTCAGCTGCTTGCCAACCGCTGGTTCCAGAGAACTTATTTCTTGAGCTTCTGTAAGGTGTTCTATCAGCCTATTCTCAGTCAGAATATCTGATATTAATCTTCCAAAGGGTATCCAATCCATTTTTGTCCTTTCTTATTCTCTTATCTCCTTGACGCTGGTCTTCAAGTGATTGAACAGAAGATGAGCAAGGTTGATCTTGGTCTTCTTAGCGATGAAATAGAGCAGATATTGCTGATCTATGTTGATGTAGTCAGGAGAGCTTGTGGGCTTCCTGTGGTTGAAGCAGCCCAAGATGATCTTTGCCCAGATTCTGTGATGATCCTTTAAATCTCTGATTTTGCTGCTGGGAACTCCATGAGTGAAAATCTGTCTAGCAACTAAACCAGTGTTTCCAGATCTTTCTGCCATGTCAATACAGCAGATGCCACCACCGTTGTATCCAATCAGTCTAGCAATGTGATCCTCAGTGATCACTATCTTCTTTCCCATGATGTATGATGTAACCTGATGCGTTGAAGCAGATGCATGAATCCAGAACTCCTTAACCAGAATGGGGAATGTTGGCCCCACCAACCTACCAAAATACTTCTCCCATCCTTGTGCCCCAATTTCTTCAGTCAAATCGAAGCCATTATCTTTCAAACTGATGAAATCAACGATCAGTTCAGACAGGACCTCCAAGTTCTTCACCGGAGTCAGTAGAGTTCTGAAGGGAATCTGGTATTTCTCAGATGAAGCGTCTTGCTGGGAACCTACAGAGACATTTCTAGAGGTTGCCATGTTCACACTTAGGGTTTCTTTGAGAAAAACTTGAAAAAGGGTTTCTTTGGAAAAGGATGAACACACAAGTAAGAATGCAGAGAAATTTTTAGATGTTTGCAAAAGACGGTAAAAATTTAATGAATGATGTTAAGGTGTTTAAATAGATTTCAAAATATGTTTTGAAAGCGTAAACGGTTTTAAGAGAGAGAATTAACTCATGGTTACAATTTAACTCATGATTACGTGCATTTAATGCTTGCTGATTTTGGGGGATTTGAGAAAGATATTTGGAACGGTTACCAGACATGTGTCTCAATGCACCCAATCAGCGTTTTGCCTTCTCAGAAGCGTGCACGCGTGTTCTGCTTCAGAGATTAGCTGATGACTGGATGACACTTGTTTGATTTGGTGAACAGCACATCTATCCTTGAAATGAGACGCTCAGATCTTTATGGATAGACTCTGATACAATCTGCATGTCTAACTTTCTGAAAGAAGATTGATCAGAAGTTCACAGAAAAAAGAAAACACATTCTGAAGGTTAAAATATAAAATTAAAACATTTTCACTCTGGGCAGAGCTTCATGCTGAGATGATTCATAATGAAGTTGAACTATCTTCATAAAGTGGTTTAGTGAAGATATCAGCCCATTGATGGTCTGTATTAATAAATTTTAAGTTCAAAATTCCTTTCTGAATATAGTCCCTAATGAAATGGTGTTTTATTTCTATATGCTTAGCCCTAGAATGCAAAATAGGATTTTTACTTAAGCAAATGGCAGAAGTATTGTCACAGAGTATAGGGATGTTACTCTCAAAAATCTGAAAGTCTTCAAGCTGGCTTTTCATCCAGAGCATTTGTGTGCTGCATCCAGCTGTTGTTATGTACTCAGCTTCTGTTGTTGATAGCGCAATTGTGGATTGCCTTTTAATGGACCAAGAGATCAGATTTTCTCCCAGAAACTGGCAGCTTCCAGAAGTGCTTTTACGCTATACTCTGTCTCCAGCAAAGTCAGCATCGCAGTAGCCTACTAAGTTGTAATCACTAGATTTCTTATAAAATAAACCCAGATTAGTAGTACCTTTCAGATACTTGAAAATTCACTTAACAACTGTTAAGTGAGATTCTCTAGGATCTGATTGGAATCTTGCACAAATACATACGCTGAATAAAATATCAGGCTGTGAAGCCGTCAGATAAAGAAGAGAACCAATCATACCTCTGTAGACCTTCTGTTCTACCTTTTTGCTTACCTCCTCTCTTTCCAGAATGCACGTGGGATGCATTGGAATCTTTGATGACTTACATTCTGAGAGGTCAAATTTCTTCAGAAGTTCTCTGACATATTTGCTCTGATGAATGTAAGTTCCCTCTGGATTTTGATTGATCTGAATTCCCAGAAAGAATTTCAGTTCTCCCATGAGGCTCATCTCAAATTTTGCCTGCATACACTTAGCAAATTTTCTTCCAAGAGAAGGATTAGTAGATCCAAAAATAATATCGTCAACATAAATTTGACAGACTAAGATGTCATTCTTAACTGACTTACAGAATAAGGTAGTGTCCACCTTCCCTCTGGTGAATTCTTTTTCTAACAGAAAGTTACTCGGTCTTTCATACCAAGCTCTGGGAGCTTGTTTCAGACCATATAGTGACTTCTTTAGTTTGAAAACATATTCTGGATTTTTTGTACTTTCAAAACCAGGGGGTTGGTGCACATAAACCTCTTCTTCTATATATCCATTTAAGAATGCGCTCTTGACATCCATCTGATACAGAGTGATGCCTTTATTAACAGCAAACGAAATTAAAAGTCTGATAGATTCTAACCTGGCGACTAGGGCAAAGGTTTCTGTATAGTCTATCCCCTCTTGCTGACTATAACCTTGTGCTACCAGTCGTGCCTTGTTTCTGATGACTTCACCTTGTTCGTTCAGTTTGTTTCTGAACACCCATTTTGTTCCAATGACGTTGAATCCTTTTGGTCTGAGAACTAGATCCCACATGTCATTTCTGGTGAATTAATTCAGCTCTTCTTGCATTGCTAGAATCTAGTCGTTGTCCAGAAGTGCTTCATCGATTGAAGAAGGTTCAATCAGAGATACAAGTCCCATGAGGGATTCTTCAGAGTTTCTGAAGCTGGATCTTGTTCTAATTGGATCTTCCTTTCTTCCTAAGATAGTTTCTTCTGGGTGATCCAAGCTGCTTCTGGGTAGTCTTTTCTGAGGTTGATCAGCAGCTGTTGCTGGATTTCTTGCAGTGCCTCTTTCTGATGTTGAAGGAGTGTCTTTATTTAGAGCTTCTGATGACTTGTCTTCAGAACTTGTAAATTCAACTTCCATACCTGCAAAAACTTCATTCTGCTTTGACTTTTCAGAGTCAAGCTTATCATCAAAACAAACACTGATTGATTCTTCCACAATCTGTGTTTTTGTATTGTATACTCTGTACCCTCTTGAGCGTTCAGAGTATCCTAACATAATACACTTCTGTGCTTTAGAGTAAAACTTGTTCAAATAATTTTTTGTATTTAATATAAAACAAGTACATCCAAATGGATGAAAATATGAAATGTTGGGCTTTCTGTTCTTCCACAATTCATATGGAGTCTTTTCCAGAATAGGTCTTATGGAGATTCTATTTTGAATGTAACACGCTGTGTTTATTGCCTCTTCCCAGAAGATCTTAGCAACGTTTGTCTCATTGATCATGGTTCTGGCCATTTCTTGCAATGTTCTGTTCTTTCGTTCTACAACTCCATTTTGCTGGGGAGTTCTAGGACAAGAGAAATCATGCAGAATGCCTTTGTCATTAAAGAATGACTCAAAATATTTGTTTTCAAACTCTCCACCATGATCACTTCTGACTTTAACGATTCTAAGATCCTTTTCATTCTGAACTTGGTTACAGAAGGTGACAAACACAGAGTGTGACTCGTCCTTGTGTCTTAAGAACTTTACCCATGTCCATCTGCTATAGTCATCTACGATTACTAACCCATATTTCTTGCCACTGACTGAAGCAGTTTTAACTGGTCCAAATAAGTCAATGTGCAGAAGTTCTAATGGCTTAGAGGTAGAAACAACATTTTTAGATTTGAAAGAAGGTTTTGCAAACTTGCCTTTCTGACATGCTTCACACAGAGCATCTGAATGGAACTTCAGATTAGGAAGTCCTCTGACCAGATTGAGTTTGTTAATCTGAGATATTCTTCTCATACTAACATGCCCCAATCTTCTGTGCCAGATCCATTGCTCGTTGTTAACAGACAGAAGACACTTTACGTTCTGACTTTTCAGTTCAGAAAGTTTGATTTTATAAATGTTGTTTTTCCTTTTTCCATTAAATAGGATAGTCCCATCTTTCTGACTAACAGCTTTACATGATTTTTGATTAAAGATTATATCATAACCGTTATCACTTAATTGACTTATGGATAACATATTATGCATTAATCCATCTACTAGCAGAACATTGTTTATAGAGGGAAGATTTCCATTACCTACAGTTCCAGAGCCAATGATCTTTCCCCTCTGATTTCCTCCAAAGCCTACGTGGCCTCCAGGCTTAAGTTCCAGGCTTTGGAACATATGCCTTCTTCCCGTCATATGTCGTGAGCAGCCAGAGTCCAGGTACCATGACTGGTGTTTCTGATTTGCTGCTAAAGATATCTCTTCGGTGTCTGATTCTGAGTCTGATTCAGAAGCTTCACTGTCTTCTGATATGTTGGCCATAAGAGCTATGTTTGCTCTCTCATCATCTGATTCTGAGTCAGCTTCAGACGAGTCAGAGTCATCCCATGTAGCCATGAGACTTTTCTTCTTTTCTCTTCCAAACTTCTTTTTGGGCTTTTCCCTCTGAAGCTTTGGACAGTCACTCTTATAGTGTCCTTGCTCGTTGCATTCATAGCAAGTGATGTCCTTGGTGTTTGACTTTCTGCTTCCTGAAGAGCCTTCAGATCTTCTGTATCCAGAGGAAGAGTCTGACCTTCTGTATCTGGAAGAGGACTCATTCTGATCAGATCTTCTAGGATTCCTGAACTTCCTTTGCCTCTGCTTCCATAGTTGGTTCACTCTTCTGGAGAGGAGGGAAATTTCGTCTTCTTCTGATGAGGATCCATTAGAGGTTTCTTCAACTGCCTGCAAAACTTTAGAGTCAGATTTTCTGTTAGATTTTAATGCTAAAGGCTTACCTTGCTTCTGAGGTTCATCAGCTTCTAGCTCAATCTCATGACTTCTGAGGGAGCTGATAAGTTCCTCCAGAGAGATTTTGTTGAGATCTTTAGCTAGCTTCAGCGCTGTAACCATTGGCCTCCACTGTTTTGGCAAGCTTCTGATGATCTTCTTGACATGATCAGCAGTAGAGTATCCCTTGTCCAGAACCTTGAGACCAGCCACCAGAATTTGGAATCTTGAGAACATTGTTTCAATGGATTCACTTTCTTCCATTTTGAATGCCTCATACTTCTGAATGAGCGCAAGAGCTTTAGTTTCTTTGACCTGAATGTTGCCTTCATGCGTCATTCTGAGTGAGTCAAACATGTTCTTTGCTGTGTCTCTGTTAGAGATCTTTTCGTATTCAGCGTAAGAGATGGCGCTGAGAAGAATGGTTCTGGCCTTGTGGTGATTTTTGAAGTCACTCTTTTGTTGATCAGACATTGCTTTCCTGTCAATCTTCTGACCGTTTGCATTCACTGGGTGCGTGTATCCATCTGTCACCATGTCCCACATATCAGCATCATGTGCCAGAAAGAAGCTTTCGATTCTGTCTTTCCAGTAATCAAAATTCTCTCCATCAAAGACTGGAGGTTTGCCGCTGAATCTGTCTCTATCTTAATTGTTGTCATTGCTGCTGTGTTGATATGTTCCTGCCATAGTGTTTTTCTGACGCTAGATCTTGTACGGACACGGTTAAGTGTTTTAGCTCAGAACCAGGCGCTCTAATGCCAATTGAAGAAGTGAAAAACACAAGAAGGGGGGTTGAATTGTAAAACTTGAAATCAAATGCAGACAACACGTTGTTTTTATCCTGGTTCGTTTGATCTCAAACTACTCCAGTCCACCCGTCAAGGTGATTTCGCCTCTCTCCAACGAGGTCTTAATCCATTATATTCAACTGAATATTACAACTGCTTTAACAACTGCTAAAGCCTTCTTGAGTCAAAACCACAAACCGATTTCTCAAGGAAATACTTTCTTACAAAGAAATGAAATCTAAGTGTGTTGAATGTTTTCTACAAAACTGTTTATCACAACTGTGATATTACACAAATTAAGCTTAAGAGAACTAGAATGCTAAAACAATAGAATAGGTAATTTGAGAGCTTTTAGCAAACTGGGAATGAGGATGAATATGAATAGCTTTAGGCGTGTAGAGAGTTGTAGAGCATTAGACAATTCGTTCCTCACTTGCTTGTTTATATAGCATTGGAAAATGGTACGTTGTAGCCAATTATGCCATTTCAATGTCCATTACATTCTTTCCATATTAAGCAGATCTTTGTCTGGAATAATGCCGTTGATAATAAAGTATCTTGAATGCACAGTACCGTTGCCAATTAAGCGTGTTCTGACTTTGGCTTATTCTGACGCTGCTAGGTGCTGATGAATTGTTGTTGTCTTGATCAGAGTTTAGATTGTTACGCGCAGATCTGTTCATCAGGCTTCAGCGTAAGCACATGCTTTGATCTTCTGATTCTGGTATCTGATATAACATCCTCTGATGCTGATGTTGATAATTCATCTTCTGATGCTGATGATGATATTCTTAAGCTGATACTCATCAGAGTTTCTATAAAATAAAACATAATTTTTAGGTAGCATATGTGTCTTACATGAATCATACAATTTATATATTCTTGCATTTTGTTATCATCAAAACTTTATCTTAGGGTGGTAGATTCAAACTTTGTTCTTACAGTTAGAACTTTAAACATGCTTGCTTTTGGCTTATAGGGGTTATGTGTGTAGAAAGAACAAGTGCAAGGCTTAATACAAGTTGACTTTGCATAAAGCTTGCTTTTCTAAAATGGCAATGGTAACTTTGTGCCATTAATAGAAATTTAGTTTTGGACAATGCTTCAAACACTTGGATAAGATCTTAATCAATTGTGTAAACCATTAATTATGGAGTGAAACACAAGTTTAAGGCCTGCAAAGTGAAAATTATGCAGCATGGTTATGGATTTGGTTCATGTTCATCACAAAATCTGCCTTGTAAATCAAATTTGAAACCCTGACTTCTTGCCTTCGATTCGCTCAGCTCAAGTATGGTCTCAATGAGTTCTTGGACATTTTGGAAATTTTGTAACATCCTCTACAACTTTTATGTTGGATATTTTTGAAGAATCGCCTTGGAACTATATGAAAAGTTGCCATGAAGTTGGTATCAAAAATCTGCCTACTAGGGCAAAGTTTCACTGTGTTTTTGTTTCATGTACATGTCTTCTATAACTTAAAATCCAAGCATTTCTAGAACAAATTCTGCCATACAATGTTTTAGATTTCATTAAGATCTACAACTTTCATGTTGGAAGTTTTCTTTGAGTCATCTTGCATCTTGGTGATAAATTGAGATGAAGTTATGAAATAATCATGTTTTTAAAGAATTTTTTTTATTAATAACCATGTATTAAAAAAATATTTCGCAAACACTTAGAAAAATTTCTGTTTTAGAAATTTTGACTTTTCAAGATAAATTTTGACTTTTTGATTTGTTGATGATCAAGTCTCAACTTTTGACATGTCTTGATGAAATGTGATCTTTGAAACTTGATTTTGATCAAAAAGTCAAAGTTTGATTCTTCAGTGTACAATTGACTTTTTCATCAGTTGATCAAATTTCAATTATCAATCAATTGATCTTGAGAAATGTTTTAAACCATACGATTAGGTCAATATGATGCATTTGAATCCTTAATATCATGTCTCAAACCAATAAGTCATGTAGTAGGTCAAAAGTCAAAAATCAAGCCTTCTCAGTCAAAACTTTAATTTTGACCAATTTGCCCCTTTGATGATCTGGTCAAATTTCTTGAGGAATTGCAATCCAAACTGGACCAAATGGTTCATATGAGTTCAAAATATTTATACGGATCAAAAATCATGAAGTTTGACTTTAAGTTGGCCACAATTGACTTTTTACCCAATATAGCCGATTTTAGGTCATTTGATCAATTGACTGGTCAAACTTGGACTGCAAGACTTGAAATTTGACATGAACATTCTTGAAGGTCCAAAATAATCCATGAAAGTCATATGGGGCATTAAAAGTCCATTTATCCTTATGCAAACTCAAACCCTAATTTGAGTCATCAGTGTTGAGGAAGTGTCTTGAGTTGATCAGTCCTTGTGCAATTTTGAGCAATTGAAAATCTTGTGAGAAATTTCTTGATAAATGAGAGGGAAAATTTTAGGGTACAACAATATACGTTGCATAATATATGTGAAACCTGCATTAATTCATCTCAGGAACACATTAAAATTGTTAGTTTCAATCAAAGCATCATGAATATTAAAATATGAATCTCACAAAAAAAACATGAAACCGACGATGCACGGAAGTGGTCGTTTTGGACTTGGAATTGCTTAGGAAATGACTTGGATCAACTCCTTTAATCCTCAGGAAGCGACTGTTGGCTTTGGTTTGGACTGAAACTGCTTGGAATTTGGAATTCGATTGCTCACTTTTTCTTGAATTTTTGTGATTTCTTGAGACTTTTTTTTTAGGCAATTTCGTGATCTTGATGGTCTAAATGTGTTCTCTATTTTTTGGCCATGAATTAGGTCAACAAAAATGAATCAAATCTTTGTATTTCATGACAAAATATTTGATTTGATTTTTTTGCATGGAAACATATCTTTTTGAGCTCAATCTTGTGTCAAATCCAATATTCATGATCTCACGATTTTTTAGCATGATTATGTGATATTGGACTCATGATTTGATTCAAAATAGATCCCCACACCTTGTATCATTTATTTGATATTTTATTTGATTTATTTTTCTTTTAAATGAATAAAAATAAAAATAAAAAGAAATAAAAACCATAAAAAAAAAAATGAATGGATTTAAGAGTCTATTATGAGGCCAGGAACACGTTTGGACCTTGAAAGATAAGCCCATTGGCCTAAAAATTCAAGTTTGCTTAATTTGGGTTTCATGCATTTTCTCAAAATTGCCCAACTTGTGCAACTCATAACCCTCTCAATTTTTATCATATGAAGATGATATTAGACTTTTTGGAAAGCTCAAGATTCCCCTACAACTATTATGTTGGTGATTTTTTCATTTGAAGCCTTTATCTTGATGTAAATTGCTTTGACAAAAAGTGTCTTTTTGTTGACTTTTAAAATGACCTATAATGTTTTGGCTCATATCTCTTAAATGAAGCATTTTTTGGCCTTGAGCTTATAGAGACAAAGTTGTAAAGAATTGAATCTAATTCAAAATGAGCTTTGGTTAAGAATTTTCTGATGAAGCATGTGAAAGTTATGCTTGGTCAAAGTTCAGTTGACTTCTCCTAAAGAAAACCCTAATTTAACAACTTTTGACTTTTGATGAATCTTGTGTCTTATTGATGAATCATGGTCAAAATTTGATCAAATGATGAATGTGAATTCAAAATGTTAATGTTGACCAAAAATCTTGAGGTTTGACTATAAGTTGACCATAATTGACTTTTTACCCAATACTGTTGATTTTCAATCATCTGAACAATTGACTGAGCAAATTTGTGATGTAAGGCTTGAAACTTGATATGAGGATCCTTTAAGGCATATATGAAACCATGGAATCCACTTGGGGAATTAGAAGTCCAATTTCCTCTGAGAAAACCAAAACCCTAATTGTAGGCCATTGCTTAGGAGGAGGGTTCATCTGATCAATTCTTGAGTGGTCTTGAGTACTTGAGCACCTTGAATCAATTTGTCTTTGGAAAATGGGAGGGAAATGTTTGGGGTATAACAATTTCCCTTGTTAAATCTTCTTAAACCTGAGTGTGATACGGTGGGAGAACTGACTTGAGGTTTTGCGTTTGTGTTCGCAAATGTTTCGGTTGAGCAAGAGTCGCCACCGACTTTTTATTTTATCCTAAGGAAAGGTCAAAAAGCATAGGAAAGACCTTTGAGATGTTTTCTTAGGTTCGGGAGTAGATTATAGAAAGGGAAGGTACTAGCACCCTTTATATCCATGGTTATCCATGGGATCTTAGTTACTTGCTTAGATCACTTGCCTTTGCTTTTCAATTGTTTGAAATGGTGCTTTGTGTGTGTGGTTTTTGAAAATGTTTTGAAAAAGATGCCTTGTCTAGGCAACCATTGTAACAATTCTTGTTTGAATGTTTTATAAAGGTGTTTGTCTTTTTGAAACAAGATAGTGTCATCGAGGGACTATGATCATTTTGTTTGTTTTGTTTTGTTTTGCCAAAGTACTTGACATGCAAACATGGCCCATTTTTGAAGGCAACAAGTGGATGTAACCCTAGGGGTGTGAGTGTGCATTGTGTTTGTTTTTCATGCATGTTTATCTTGAATTAGGTCAAGCTATTTGTTGATTGATTTTTTGCATACCAACCCTAAGTCTAAACATGGCATAATTAAAAACTTTTAAATGCAGAAATTTAAATGCTAAGCTATTACAACAATGATTATGGGGATGGGGGTACAAGTTTGAATTTCGGGATATTTGACAAGAAATTAAATTCTAAGCTATTACATCCATATTGAATATACAAGACAAATATCTAATATTTAAATAAGTACAAATAAATAAATATCAAATAAAAATGCATTATGCTAAAAAGGGATTTTTCATGTATGTAAAAGTATTTTTCAATGTGAAATATAAACAAAAACAAAAAGGGTCAAATTTGAATATTTTTGTCATTTAGGGCAAAACCCTAGTTTTTAAATAAATAGTAATATTTATTAATTATGTACAATATATGTTAATTTATGCACAAAATAAAAAGTATATGATGAAAAAAGTATTTTTGATGTCAAATATTAAATAAAAATAAAATGTATTATTTTTGTATTTTTGCCCTAAATATTTAATAAAATAGGTGTAAGTATATATTATATATATTTAATAATGCTAAATATGTACAACAATATAATATTAATTATTTACAAAAATGTATATTTTTAGAAAATGTTTTCAAAATGTAAATAAAAAAATAATAACTAAAAATAAATATTTTTTTTGTATTATTTTCTAGGGTTTTAAAAAGAAAAGGAAATCTATTTATTTACATATACATATTTAATAAAACAAATAAATGCCAAATAAATGTAAAAAAATGTGGAAAAATATTTTTAATGTTTTTTATGTTTGAGCAAAAAATATAAAATCAGAATCAAAAAGAAAAATGCAAAAATGATAAATATTTCACACAATGGGCCAGGGGGTGCAAATGGAAAAAAAAGGGTGCAAAAAGTAAGTTGACTCAGGCTCAGCCCAAGTCAACTTTGTCTTCAACCTCCAGCAACCTTTGAACAACAAAAACGCGCGTTTCCTTGCTTCATTCAAACTCCTGATTCCTTGATTTTTAGCCAAAACTCATAACATAAACAATGTAGAGCATCAAACCACGATTTCAAATATGTAAAAAACTTGTCCTAACTCTAAGAAACCAGGGAGAATTTCTTCACCCCAAATTTCTGACCTAGTTTTTCTTCAATGTTCATGGTTAAAATTCTCACAGCATGCTTAATATAAATGAAAAGTGGGCACATGTATGGCTTCAGGGCTATGAGTAGAGCATGTTTCATTCACAAACCTAAGCCTAACTCTTCCTAGATTGAGAGATAGAAGTTCGTAGATTACCTGTTTCAGCTTGACTTGAACATAGCAATGTAGCAACCTTCAATGGAATTTGAGCTTGCCTGAAGTCCAAGGATGCTTCCCAAATGCCTAGCTTGCTTTGAAACCAATTGTATCGTGCTATGGAAGTCCACCTGCACAGCTTGAAAGTAAAAATGGCAAACGTGGTTAGGGGTGTTACAGCTTGAGTTCAAGGCTTGGGATAGTTTCAGTGGATGATATGGAAGGTGTTTGAACTCCTTTTGGACAAAACGCACGACAGGAATGGATTGTGGAACTCAAGTTGCAGAGTATGCCCTGTTTCTGCAGCAAGAGGGTGTTTTGATGTATGAGGAGGTTTTATAAGTGGTTGAATCGTGCCTTAGGTCTATTTTGGTGTATGGAAGATGTGTACAAAGTTTGTTTTGGCTGGTGTTTACAGGAATGAAAGATGGAGAGTTTTTGCAATGTTTCTTCCACTTGAAGCAAGAAAGTGCAAGTTGTGATATAGGCTTGTCCAATACTCCCAAGCATGCTGCAGCATTTTCTCTTGATCAGTGGGATTTGTTTAACAAACTTTGCCTCAAAGATCTGGCCTGTACTTCAAAGATCATGTATTGACATAAAGTAACACTTTATCAAAATGGCAATTTTGCTTTTTCCAATTAAGGGATAATTCTATGTGCAATGCCCAAAGGGAAGAAATAACACCTTAATACAATGGTTAGGAATTTAATTATTGAGTGTGAAGAGGTTTAGAGGCCTGCAAGCTATCACAAACCCTGCTGATTTGAAAAATGCAATTGTTATGAACATGCTTTGGCCATGAACAAAAGTGAGTTTTGGCCAACTTTGCAAATTCGATTCTCTCTAACCATAAGGGTGTTTGAGAAGTTCTTGCACAATTTGGAAAGATTGAAATGTGTACTACAATCCATATTTCTAATGCAAATTGAAACTCTAAGTGGAACCATGTGAAAAATGGCCAAGAAGTTGGATAAAAATCCTGCCTAGAATAGGGCAAAATTCTTCTAAGTTAAAAGTGTTTTGTACCCTTGTTCCAAAAATCATAACTTGAGATACAAGCTTCCTTTGAGAAAACTTTGTGAATCAAATTTGTATATTTTGAAATGGACTACAACTTTCATGTTTCAAGTTTTGTTTGAATCCATTTGCATCTTGGTGAAAAAATGGGACAAAGTTAGGAAAAAATAAGGAAGTTTCATAACTTAGAAAAATTCTAAGTTATGAAATTTTCTCATTTTAAACCCTAATTTGCAATTTTGGGTTTCTTGATGAACAAGTTTCATAATTTGACATGTCTTGATGAAAAATGAATCTTGGCACTTGATTTTGACCAAAAAGTCAAAGTTTGACTTTTCAGTACACAGTCAAATTTTGATCAGTTGACTGAAATATTCATTTGTCAATCCTATGCATTTGAGATCTTTTGAATTTGTTGAATGGTTCAAGACAATGCCATTGAATCCTTGAGTCCATATATGAGCTTGGTTTGCCATTGGTTAGGTCAAACAGTCAAAAATTGCCTTTGTGCAGTCAAAACCCTAAAAATCACCATTTTGCCCTTTTGGTGATCTGATCAAATTTCTTGTGGAATTGTGATCCAAACTTGACCAGATAGTTCGTATGAGTTCAAAATGTTGATGTGGGTCAAAAACCATGAGGTTTGACTGTCAATTGGCCACAGTTGACTTTTTCCCCAATACAGCTGATTTCTAGGTCAACTGTCCAATTGACTGGGCAAAGATTGGAATCAAGGCTTGAAACTTGGTATGGATAAACTTATAAGTCCAACATGAAGCATGAAAGTCATTTTGGGCCTTTTAGGTCAAAACATCCCTGTGCAAATTCAAACCCTAATTTGGGTCAACAGTGCAAGGAGGGGTCTTGAGCAGAGCAAACCCTAACTTGATCTTGAGTTCTAAGAGTCTTGTGGTGAGAAAATGTTGATGAAATGAGAGGGAAAATTTTGGGGTACAAAAGTTGCCCCTGTTCAATCTTCTTGAACCTGAAGAGTTAGATTGGCAGGATTTCCTTTCGCGACTCGAAGGTAAAAGAGGATTGGACACTAGAGTGCCCGTAAATTTGCACTCATCCAAGCGTAGTTGAGGGAATGGGCTTAAAGATGCCATTTGGAGATGGGCTTAAAGATGCCATCTGGAGATGTGACAGAATCTTGTCGGGGGATGGGCTTAAAGATGCCATCTGGAATGTTTGTTGAACTGTAATGTGATAGGTCAGAAGAATGAGGATCAAAATGGTATTCGTGTCTGGAATGCATTTGAACCGTATCTGGAGATTGAGTTTGTATGAGCAAAAGAATGGCCTCCGTGTCTGGGGCGTATCTGAGTTGTGACTGCGTTTGAATGTAGAATGAATATCAGAATGACTGTCGTGTCTGGAGTGTATCTGTATTGTATCTGGGTAACAGAGAAATATCTGTGTATGGAGCAACTGCGTGTTGGGGATAAATTCTGAATGAGTGACAGAATGGCAATCGTGTCTGGAGCGTATCTGGACTGTATCTGAAGTTGAGATTTGTATGAGTAGCAGAATGACTTCCGTGTCTGGAGTGTATCTGAAACTGTAACTGGGATTGAGATCCGTATGAGTAACAGAATGACTTTCGTGTTTGGAGTGTATCTGAAACTGTAACTGGGATCTGAATAAATGACAGAATGACTTCCGTGGCGAATGCACTGGGGAGAATCAAACTGCTATTGTAAGGGTCAGAATGGTATCCGTGTTTGGAATGCATTGAACCTTGAGGTTGATAAATGAATCTGAATGAGAGATAGAATGGCTGCCGTGTCTGGAGCGTATCTAGTCTGTATCTGATTGTTGTAGTCGGAATGAGTAATAGAATGACCACCGTGTTTGGGGTGTATCTGTACTGTATTTGACTTGAAGTTCTGAATGAGTAATAAAATGACCGTCGTGTCTGGGGTGTATCCATATTGTATCTGACTTGAAATTCTGAATGAGTAATAGAATGACCGCCATGTCTGGGGTGTATCCATACTGTATCTGAATAATTGTTAATGATAGCCTTTTAATCTTATCCTAAAAAGGATGAAATGTTAGCAAAAACACAAAGTTATGTTGCATGATATGTATGATGCAATATATATGCTATATCAATGTTTATGATATATGAATGTAATGAATGCGCATGTAAGCTGATGAGCTGTCTTGCTGAGGATAGATGAATCCTGGATAGCCAGAGATACTAGAATCTTGACTGCTGCCAGGGAAAGTGAATCCTTGGCTGCTGCAGGGGATTCCAAGGATCGTTGATTACTGGTGATGAGAAATCGTTGCTGACTGCTGACTGCTTGGGGGACAAGATCTTCAGTTGTTGAGGGATCTTATGACCACTTCTAGGGGTTGAAAATCCTTGATGACTTGTGGGGAATGAGAATTCTGATGATCTCTACTGGGGAGTCCAGAACCTGGTAGACTTATGCTGGAGAAGTGAGACTGAGAATCTTCAATCTGATGGGAAGTATCTTTGTGGGGAGAATGTTTACTAATCTGGTTCCACTGGGGATTGATAGTTGGAAGTTTTAGCTCCGCTGGGGATTAACAGTTTTGGCTCCACTGGGGATCTTGAAACTTGACTCTGAGGGGAATTAGATTCTGGAAGGCTCTCTGGCTGGGGAAATCAGCTTTGAGAAAGCTTTTGTTCTGCTGAGGATCCTGAAGTTTAACTCTGTTTGGGGAATTAAGCTCTGGATTTAACTTTGTCGAGGAATTTGGAGTTTAATTCCGCTGGGGATTTCCTCCGAAAGGGCATCAAGATATCTATCTGTACCTTCAACCTATCAGCAACCATCTTTCTTGATTTGTAAGAAAATGATTATGTTCAAATGCATATGCCTATTTAACAAAACATTGGACGTTTCTCAAATAAAACATAAGTGTAAAAAAGAAAAGAAGACAAAGCAAATTTCTGCACTGGGAAAAGTATTTGTATTAACTTTTTATGAGTATCTTTGTACAAAGGAGACAGACATCCTAGTAAGAGGATGTTGTCGTAACAAATTGAAAATTTTATACAAAAGAAAGATGGCTATGTATAATGATTCCATTGGATTCCATTATGTTATAGCCTTCACAACTCTAAATATTTGTCCATTCGCTGCTTCGTCCGTCGATGACTGGATTGATCAGAAACTCGGAGCTTGTTGATGAAGAGATTGTTCTTTAAAGTGATCGGACAAGGCATAGTCATACGCTTTAATTCCCTAACTTTTGCCTGAATCTCCCTTTTGGGTTTTCGATCCACCGGGAAACCCCTTTTTGCCCAAGTCTCCCTTTCGGGTTTTCAACTTGCCGGGTGTACAGATTTTTTTGTTTTATCCCTAATTTTTGCCTGAACCGCCCTTTCGGGTTTTCGGTTCACCGGGATGCCCATTTTTGCCCAAGTCGCCCTTTCGGGTTTTCGACATGTCGGGTTATTTTATGCGTAGTATCTTTTGACTATGTCTGTGTTTGCAGGGTGTGGCAAATCATCGCCGTCCATGGTGGTCAGAATCATTGCACCACCAGAAAAGATGCTCTTGATTACAAATGGTCCTTCGTAAGTAGGATTCCATTTGCCCCTGGGATCACTTTGCAGCAAGATGATCTGCTTGATTACAAGATCTCCGACCTGATATACTTGACGTTTGACTTTCGTGTTGAAAGCCTTGATCATCCGTTTTTGGTACGTCTGACCATGGCAAACAGCAGTGAGTCGCTTCTCGTCGATCAAATTGAGTTGATCAAGTCGGGTCTGAATCCAATCGTCTTCACTCAAACCAGAGTCCTTCATAATCCTTAAAGAAGGAATCTGAACTTCCATGGGTAGGACGGCTTCCATGCCATATACCAAAGAAAATGGGGTTGCCCCTGTTGATGTACGTGTCGTGGTACGATATCCATGCAGAGCAAACGGTAACATCTCATGCCAGTCCTTGTAGGTGACTGTCATTTTCTGAATGATCTTCTTGATGTTTTTGTTCGCAGCTTCAACAGCACCGTTCATCTTCGGCCGATAGGGAGATGAATTGTGATGATAAATCTTGAATTTTTCGCATAGAGCGGTGATCATAGTATTATTCAGATTTGTACCGTTGTATGTGATGATCCTGTCGGGGACACCATACCGGCATATGAGGTTTTGCTTGATGAAGCGGGCAACCACATTTTTTGTAACAGAGGCAAAGGAAGCTGCTTCGACCCACTTGGTGAAATAGTCAATAGCGACCAAGATGAAGCGATGTCCATTGGATGTTGTGGGTTTGATCTCTCCAATCATGTCAATGCCCCACATTGCGAATGGCCAAGGAGCTGTCAGTACGTTGAGAGGAACAGGAGGAATATGTATTTTGTCTATGCAGACTTGACATTTGTGGCAAGTACGGGAATGTTGATTGCAATCAGCCTCTATGGTAGACCAGTAATAGCCTGCCCTTAGAATCTTCTTAGCCATCGTATGTCTGCTCAAGTGGGTGCCAAATGTGCCACTGTGTATCTCAGTCATGATCAACTATGCTTCAGCTTTGTCCACACAATGAAGTAAAACACAATCATGGTTGCACTTGTAAAGGATGTCATTGCTTAGGAAGAACTTGGAAGCAAATCTCCTTAAGAACTTCTTGTCATTTACGGAAGCTCCTTCAGGATATTCTCTAGTCTGGAGATACCTTTTGATTTCATGAAACCAGGGTTGTTCCACTACTTCTTCGGTATTAATCTCATGACAATGCGCAGGTTCATCCATTCACTCGATGGTGATTTGGGGAGCCTCATTATCCCAGTTGAGTTTAAACATGGAAGACATTGTAGCCAGAGCATCTGCTAGTTGATTTTCTTCTCGCGGGAAGTGCTCGAAGGTAATCTGCTTGAAATGAGGCAGCAATGTCAGGACATGTTCTTTGTATGGGATAAGATTAGGATGTTTGGTGTCCCACTCTCCTTTGATTTGACTGATAACCAAAGCCGAGTCCCCAAATATGACCAAAGATTTGATTCCCAAGTCTATAGCAGCCTTGAGACCAAAGATGCAAGCTTCATATTCGGCCATGTTATTGGTACAGCTGAAACAAATTCGGGCCGTGAAAGGTGTATGGCAACCTTCTGGGGAAATGAGTACCGCACCGATATCGTTTCTAAGTGCACTTGAAGCACCATCAAAGTACAGGGTCCATCGGGATCCATTTTCAGGTCCGTCATACGGTCCATTACCTTCAATGTTGTCCAAAGTCATGATATCCTCGTCTGGGAAGTCGAATCTCATGGATTGATAATCTTCGATAGCCTGATGAGCTAGATGGTCAGCTAGTACACTCCCTTTTATAGCTTTTTGGGTAGTATACTGGATGTCATATTCAGTCAGGATCATTTGCCATCTAGCGATTCTTCCAGATAAAGCATGCTTCTCGAAGATATACTTGATAGGATTCATTTTGGAAATCAACAAAGTGGTATGAGTCAACATATACTGCCTTAGTCGGCGAGCAGCCCATACCAAAGCGCAGCAAGTTTTCTCGAGCAGTGATTAGCGGGTCTCACAGTCGGTAAACATTTTGCTAAGGTAATAAATGGCGTGCTCTTTTCGACCAGACTCGTCATGCTGGCCCAGTACGCACCCTATTGAGTTGTCCAAAACAGTCAGATACATGATCAGCGGCCTTCCTTCGACGGGTGGGATCAGAATAGGTTGTTCTAGCAAATACTCCTTGATCTTATCAAAAGCAGTTTGACAATTATCATTCCATTCGACTACCTGATCTTTCTTTAATAGTTTGAAAATCGGCTCACAGGTAGACGTTAGATGAGAGATGAACCTTGCAATATAGTTCAAGCGTCCCAAGAATCCTCTAACCTCCTTTTCAATACGGGGGGCAGGAATTTCTTGTATAGCCTTTACTTTTGATGGATCGACCTCAATGCCTTTGTTGCTGACAATAAATCCCAGAAGTTTACCAGACCTAACTCCAAAAGTGCACTTACTTGGATTCAGCCTGAGTTTGTACTCTTTCAACCTGGCAAACAGCTTTTTCAGATGTTCAAGGTGTTCCTCCTCTGTTTGTGATCGAGCTATCATGTCGTCTATGTAAACTTCGATCTCATGATGTATCATATCATGAAACAAAGCTACCATGGTGCGTTGATAAGTTGCCCCTGCGTTCTTCAGTCCGAACGGCATCACCTTGTAGTAGAAGGTACCCCATTGTGTAACAAAGGTAGTTTTCTCCATGTCCTCGGGGGCCATTTTGATCTGGTTGTAGCCCGAGAATCCGTCCATGAAAGAAAATACTTTGTGTTGAGCCGTGTTGTCAATCAAAATGTCGATATGTGCGGAAAATCATCTTTAGGGCTGGCCCTATTCAAATCCCGGTAGTCCACACACATTCTGACCTTGCCGTCTTTTTTGGGAACTGGCACAATGTTAGCAACCCATTGTGGATAGGATGTAACAGCCAGAAAGCCAGCGTTGAATTGCTTCATTACTTCAGCTTTAATCTTCTCAGACATGTCGGGCCTCATTCGGCGGACTTTTTGCTTGATCGGTGGACAGTCTTCTCTTGTAGGGAGACGGTGAACCACGATGTCTGTGTCTAACCCTGGCATGTCTTCATAAGACCAGGCGAAGATTTCAACGTATTCATTTAACAGCCGTATTAAGCGCTCCTTGACACTTGGTTCCAGATTGGCACCCACTTGTACTTCTTTCCTGTCTTCCTCTGTCCCTAAGTTGACTGTTTCCAACAACTCTTCATGAGGTAAGATGGCCCTCTCTTCTTGTTGTAGAAGTCTGGCTAGCTCTCCCGGTACTTCACAATCTTCGTCATCTTCGTACTCAGCCTGATTGACCAAATCTTCAGAGTTATTGAAGGATACAACAGAATAGTCACCCATGGAATCCGGAGTGGATGGGTACCTGCATTTGTGAGTGTGGGTGTGTGTAAGGGATAGCCATCCTTAAACAAACAAAAATGCAAAAGGAAAGAAAATGAACACAGCAGTTTATAAATGAAAAACGTCCAATGATTCATTAAACATGGCATATGATTATGAAGAGAATCAAAACCCTTACAAATGGACCTACATGCCCCGGGCAAGGCATGAGGTGAAAAATAGTGTGCAGATTGTTTTAGTAATTATTACAGACCAACAGAAAATGTTCGAAAGATAAATTACTGATTGATGAAAGTAATGGGAACGAAGTCTTTCGCCTCCCAGTTGTGCAGTCCCCCTTCAATGGTTGGGAAGATCCAATCTTCAATGTTACCTTCTTCGTCTTCGTCTTCCAAAGCATGGATTCCATGAGGAGAAATCTTGATGGGTGCCTTTTCAATTTTAGAGCGACGCATAGCCTTTTGCCCGCAGCGGTAAACCCCAACCCAAACTTGTCTGTCTTGTGGGGAAAATCAGGCAACTGTCCCCATGTTCAGCTCTTCCCCTCCTTCATTGCAGCCTTTGTGTCTTTCAGAGATGCCATCCTGGCCACCTGCTTGGGTACCTCAGCTACTGCCTTTGCTACTGCCACCTCGGGAGAAACTTCCTCAAAGTGCTGGAATGGTGTTTCGATGAATTTGCCATCCACTTCCACATACCGAAAGGATTTCAGATGACTGATCATGTACTCCTCCTCACCGTGTACAGTTATGATTTTTCCCTTAACAGGGTACTTCACCATCTGATGTAGAGAGGAAGTGACTGCCCCAGCATTATGAATCCACGGTCTTCCTAGCAAGCAAGAGTACGATGGGCAGATGTCCATTACATAGAATGTGGAGTGGAACACTTCAGTGCCTACCTTGATGGGAATGTCGACCTCCCCATGCACCATTCTTTTAGACCCGTCAAAGGCCCTGACAATGATATTACTTGGTTTCAACTCCAAGCCTTCACAATCCAACCAGTCCAGAGCTTTCTTAGGCAGCACATTTAGAGAAGAACCAATGTTGACCAAAACATGGGCGAGAGTGGTTCCTCGGCATTCAACTGACACATGCAGTGTGTCATTGTGCTTTCTTCCCTTCGAAGTCAGGTCAGCATTAGAGAAACCCAGGTCGTTGTCGGCGGTAAGGTTGGCTACACAATCTTGGAATTGATCGGCTGAGGTTTCCTGGGGCACATGGGTTGTCTTCAAAAACCTTATCAAAGCTTTGGCATGAGCCTCCGAACAAAGCAACAGGGCCAACATGGAGATCTTCGAGGGGGTTTGCCCCAGTTGCTCCACCACATCGTAATCACTCTTCTTAATTATTTTCAGAATCTCCTCCATTTCTTTCTTAGAGGTTTAGGGGATGACCAATGGTTGAGCCCTCGTCCTGACGAGCTCTTCTTGGATCCCTTTCCCCTTATCAGCAGCAGCAGGAGGGACAACCACAGGAGTAACAGCTTCTTCAATCATTGGCGTTCTTGCAGATAGTTTTACCGGTGCAGGGGTAACCTTGGGAGCAGCTGAGGGTCCAAAGATTGCCTTTGGAGGGGCAATCTCTGGAGAGAAAATTCTTCCACTTCGGGTAATTTTGCTCGTACCGGCAATGTTTCCAATGTCGGCAGTTTCTTCGTCAGAGCTCTCTTCAGTTATCTCAATTTATTTAACACCATGGTAGTAGATTTCTCCACCATAATTCCACGGTATCGATTTGTCAGATTTGTATGGGACGGGCCCAGGCATGGTTATCTTCAAGGGTACAATCTTCGGAGCGGATGTAATCTTAACAGGCCTTTTGGGGACCTTGGAAAGATTGGCGGAAATGGTTATTATTGAAACTTCATTGATAGGATTTGGAGTAACAGGAGTCTTTTCGAAAAGAATTTGTTGGTTGTCCATTAGGCGTTGGATGCCTATCTTCAGCAATGGACAGTCGATTGGTAGGGAGGAACAAAAGTAGCAATCTTCTTTACAACCTGGGAAAATCCCAGCCTTCAACAGATTCAACTTGATTGTCAGTAATGGAGTCATTAGATCATCAACAGTAGAAACAAACAGATCTTCTTCAACAGCATGGACATTGCGACCATACTTTGGCATTGGAGCGGAGATTACATTTGGCTTCTCAGGGGCGTCGAACTCAACCTCTTTAGCATCTATCAAATCTTGAATTTTATTCTTAAGCGCCCAGCAATCGTTGGTGTCATGCCCGGCGCTGTCAGAATGATAGGCACATTTTGCGTTGGGATGATAATGCGGGGAAGTGGTATTCACATTTTTCGGCGCCTCTTTGATATTGGTGAGATTCAGCTTCAACAAATGGGGAAGAACTTGTGCGGGCGTCATGTTGATGCGGGTGAACTGCCGTTGTGGCCGTTCTCCCCATTGCTGTTTAGGTCTAGACTCATTGTTATGAGGCTGATCATTTGACAAATTTTGAATCATCACGGCCCCCACAGTCGGTCGGCGCTCAGTTCTTCCCAATCCTTTTTGAGAGTATACAACAGCTGCTTCCTTCTTGGCCGGGAATGGTTTTTTAACAGTTGTGGAGGCAGAGGCGTCCCTTTGAATCTTTCCACTCTTAATACCGGCTTCCACCCTTTCGCCAGTCATAATCAGTTCGGTAAACCCTGCGGAAGAGCTCCCGATCAAATGGTTGAAGAAAGGGCCAGATAGGGTCCCCAAGAATATATCAACAAGCTCCCTATCTGAAAGCGGTGGTTGTACTCTTCCGGCCAAGTCACGCCATTTCTGGGCGTATTCTTTGAATCCCTCATTTGAGGCCATCCCCATACTTTGTAACTGAGTACGGGTCGGCGCCAAGTCAGTGTTATATTGATACTGGTGATAAAAGGCAGCTGCCAAATCCTCCCAACTATGCACTTCTGACCTCTCAAGCTGGTAAAACCAATCTAGTTGTGTACCAGACAGGCTATCTTGGAAGAAGTGTACCCAAAGATTTCTATCGGATGAATGAGGTTGAATTTTTCTGACATACGACCTCAGGTGCATCTTCAGGCAAGACAGACCGTCGTATTTTGCAAAAGTTGGCACCTTAAACTTTGGAGGGATTACAATCCCAGCAATCAATCCCAATTCTTTAAAATCTAGCCTGGGAACCCTTTGCAGCTCTATAGCTGCCAGTCTATCCTCCAGGTTTTTGTATTTGTCGTCCGCTGGCGGGTATTGCTACTCTGAATAATCTTCATCTTCCTCAACCTCTTCCTCTTCAGCCTCGGACTCAGAAGGTAATGCAGCTCCTTTTCCTTTGTCGGTCCCCTCATCAGATGTGGAGAGGAATTCAAGAACCCTCCTAGCTTCATTCTCAAATCTTCTTCCCAGTGTAGCTACCCCAACTCTTTTCTTCTTCTTTTTTCCTTTTTCTTGCTCTTTGTTCCCTAACAGTGCTTTAAGATCCTCCTGACCCTTTTCCAAGGTCATAAGGAGTTGTTGAAACTGTGAGTTTTGTGCCTGCAGATCTTTGACCGTCTGCTCAATATCCATCTTACTGAAATAAACAGCAGAAAGATAAGGAAACCTGGTGTGAAGAATTGCTTATGCATATGATGAATGATATGTTTATCCATGTAATGCATTCAAGGATTTAGAAATTCAAAATTGTTGCAGACAAAAAGAACACACGTCATATTAATAAGAAGAAATTTTGTCAGTACATAAATGCCCCAAGGGCCAAATATTACAAAAACTTCTTAAGGTAAAAAGACGTTGCGCATCCTCTTTGGTGTGATGTAAGTTTTGAGGGTCTCCTCCTCGTCAAGTCGGTGGGTAAGCTCCAAAACCTTCTTCTCACTGGCGTAGAAGCTGGCTTCAAAAGTATCCCTTTCTTCCTTGAGTTGGATCCAACTTTTCTGCATCTCCTCCCATGATGTTGGCATGTCAGGATGTAGGATGGTGTATGGAACCTCTCCTTCCTTAACAGGCTCTTTAATCAAAGGGAGAATATGAGGGTAAGGCATCATAAGACTTTGGGCTCGGGTTCGTACCCACTTGAGGTAAGGCTCAAGAGGGATGGAGTTCTTGTGCCCCAGTGTCTTGCTATCTACCTTGTTAGGCATCCTCCAAGCTCTGATGAATCTTTGGCGAAGTCCTTGCGCATCGTTGTCAAAGTCAAAAACTAGGTCAGGAATCAACATGTCATGAGGGCCATCCCTCCGTGCATATCCAAATTGTCTCAAATCTAGACAAGGGTTGTAGGTAATGCCTCCCCTAATGCCAAGTAATGGAACATTAGGGAACTCACCACAGCGATCGATGATGATGACATTTTCTCTGGACTGAGAACACCAATGTACATCAGAATGTGTGAGGGTCATCAATCGTTGCGACCACCTTGAACCTTGCTCATTCTTCAAAACAGATTGTGGAAGGTGAGAAATAAACCACCTTGCAAGGAGAGGAGTACAGCACATGAGAACACCTCTCTTCCTCATTGTTCGTGTGTAAAATGAGTGGAGGATGTCCCCAAGCAATGTAGGTATGGGATTCCTGGATAGGAAAATCTTGACAGCATTCATATCTATAAGTTGGTCAGAATTTGGGAACAAGACCAACCCATAAATAAGGAGTGCTAAAATTTCTTCAAAGGCTTGCAGATCCAAAGAATTCCAACACTCTTGTGCCTTCTCAAACAAGAATTTTTCCAAGAAGCCTTTGACACCACTTCTAGTTTCCCAATGCCCCTTGATGTCAGATGGTTGCAAGTGTAGTGCTTGAGCAACATCTTCAGGTTTTGGTTCTTTTTCCGTACCGTTGTAGGGTAGTTGATTAAGAATAGGAATTATCAGGAGTTGAGAAAATTCCTCCAAAGTAGGAACCAATTGGTAGTCGGGGAATGTGAAACAGTGGTGAACTTTCACCATGTCTTCTTCAATGCTGGTATTGACTAGGTTGAGAAGTCTACCATGTCTTTCACTGAAGAGAGAACTTTCTGGAATTCATGATGTAAGCTCCTTGAGTTGAGGAGGGATTCTCACAAGGTTGACTTGGATAGTTTTCATGCGAAGGATTTCCATGACCTACAAAATAAGAACAAATATGAAGATCCAAACCCTTGAAATGGTTAGTGGATGCATATGATGCTTTATGATGTTCATGATGTATGCACAAACACATGTTCAAGCAATTCACACAAAACCCTAGTTTCAGGCTTGCATGAGGTTTCATAGGTAAGTACCCTCTTGAGTGTAGTTGGCTTAAAAACCTGTCCTATAAATAGTAACTGGGTTCTAAGGAGCTCAATATCATTGGATTGTTTTCCATGTTCATTGTTTTTGTTTAGCCACTTAACTAGCGACCAAAATATTCCAAGAAAATAACCCTCAATGAGTGTATCGAGTATCTACCAACTTCGGACTGCACCAAAGCCGGTCATCTCACTACCCCTAATAAAAGGCCAAGATGGTCAAGTAAGGTTCTAGGTCATTAGTGCTTGGTGACATCACTCAGCGGCCCCGTACTCTCCTTGATTGAACTCAAGGGTTACCGGTACTCACAAATATGTCGCACTAATATAGCTATTGCTTCAACCGTGTCGGTATACCCCGCACAGTTTCCACAACGTATTGCTATCTATGAATGTTTCCCCAAATCCGGGTGGAGGATTTCAAGCCCAAACAAGAGAACCAAAATGTAAAGCAATCAAAGCAAACAATTAGTCATGCAAAAGGGTGATCTAGGCCCTAAGGTTACTCCACTTTTAAAGTTCTCCCCAGCAGAGTCGCCAGTTCTGTGATACGGTGGGAGAACTGACTTGAGGTTTTGTGTTTGTGTTCGCAAATGTTTCGGTTGAGTAAGAGTCGCCACCAACTTTTTATTTTATCCTAAGGAAAGGTCAAAAAGCACAGGAAAGACCTTTGAGATGTTTTCTTGGGTTTGGGGAGTAGATTATAGAAAGGGAAGGTATTAGCACCCATTCTATCCATGGTTATCCATGGGCTCTTAGTTACTTGCTTAGATAACTTGCCTTTGCTTTTCAATTGTTTGAAATGGTGCTTTGTGTGTGTGGTTTTTGAAAATGTTTTGAAAAAGATGCCTTGTCTAGGAAACCATTGTAACAATTCTTGTTTGAATGTTTTACAAAGGTGTTTGTCTTTTTGAAAAGATGTTTCAATGTTTTTTTGAAAGTTTTGTTTTGAAGTTGTGTTATGATGTGTGTTTTGAAAAATGGCAAGGATTGCTTTGCAAGTTTGGTCAAGTAACCAAGAGCTATCTACCCTAAATTTCTCAAAGATCTTTCTCATGCTTTAACCCTTTTAACAGTGTTGTTTCACCATTGTATTTGGTGAACAGCCTTGTGTTAGGATGTTAACAGGACGGGCGTGGGTTATCGTTTAGACCATAAATGCAATAGTGTCAAGTGTCTTTGGCAATTTTCTTGAGGGACTATGATCATTTTGTTTAGGCAACAAGATAGCGTCATCGAGGGACTATGATCATTTTGTTTGTTTTGTTTTGTTTTGCCAAAGTACTTGACATGCAAACATGGCCTATTTTTGAAGGCAACAAGTGGATGTAACCCTAGGGGTGTGAGTGTGCATTGTGTTTATTTTTCATGCATGTTTATCTTGAATTAGGTCAAGCTATTTGTTGATTGATTTTTTGCATACCAACCCTAAGTCTAAACATGGCATAATTGAAAACTTTTAAATGCGGAAATTTAAATGCTAAGCTATTACAACAATGATTATGGGGACGGGGGTACAAGTTTGAATTTGGGGATATTTGACAAGAAATTAAATTCTAAGCTATTACATCCATATTGAATATACAAGACAAATATCTAATATTTAAATAAGTACAAATAAATAAATATCAAATAAAAATGCATTATGCTAAAAAGGGATTTTTCATGTATGTAAAAGTATTTTTCAATGTGAAATATAAACAAAAATAAAAAGGGTCAAATTTGAATATTTTTGTCATTTAGGGCAAAACCCTAGTTTTTAAATAAATAGTAATATTTATTAATTATGTACAATATATGTTAATTTATGCACAAAATAAAAAGTATATGGTGAAAAAAGTATTTTTGATGTCAAATATTAAATAAAAATAAAATGTATTATTTTTGTATTTTTGCCCTAAATATTTAATAAAATAGGTGTAAGTATATATTATATATATTTAATAATGCTAAATATGTACAACAGTATAATATTTATTATTTACAAAAATGTATATTTTTAGAAAATGTTTTCAAAATGTAAATAAAAAAATAATAACTAAAAATAAATATTTTTTTTGTATTATTTTCTAGGGTTTTAAAAAGAAAAGGAAATCTATTTATTTACATATACATATTTAATAAAAAAAATAAATGCCAAATAAATGTAAAAAAATGTGGAAAAATATTTTTAATGTTTTTTATGTTTGAGCAAAAAATATAAAATCAGAATCAAAAAGAAAAATGCAAAAATGATAAATATTTCACACAATGGGCCAGGGGGGTGTATATGGAAAAAAGGTGTGCAAAAAGTAAGTTGACTCAGGCCCAGCCCAAGTCAACTTTGTCTTTAACCTCCAGCAACCTTTGAACAACAAAAACGCGCGTTTCCTTGCTTCATTCAAACTCCTGATTCCTTGATTTTTAGCCAAAACTCATAACATAAACAATGTAGAGCATCAAACCACGATTTCAAATATGTAAAAACTTGTCCTAACTCTAAGAAACCAGGGAGAATTTCTTCACCCCCAATTTCTGACCTAGTTTTTCTTCAATGTTCATGGTTAAAATTCTCACAGCATGCTTAATATAAATGAAAAGTGGGCACATGTATGGCTTCAGGGCTATGAGTAGAGCATGTTTCATTCACAAACCTAAGCCTAACTCTTCCTAGATTGAGAGATAGAAGTTCATAGATTACCTGTTTCAGCTTGACTTGAACAGAGCAGTGTAGCAACCTTCAATGGAATTTGAGCTTTGGTTGAGCTTGCCTGAAGTCCAAGGATGCTTCCCAAATGCCTAGCTTGCTTTGAAACCAACTGTATCGTGCTATGGAAGTCCACCTGTACAGCTTGAAAGTAAAAATGGCAAACGTGGTTAGGGGTGTTACAGCTTGAGTTCAAGGCTTGGGATAGTTTCAGTGGATGATATGGAAGGTGTTTGAACTCCTTTTGGACAAAACGCACGACAAGAATGGATTGTGGAACTCAAGTTGCAGAGTATGCCCTGTTTCTTCAGCAAGAGGGTGTTTTGATGTATGAGGAGGTTTGAGAGGTGGTTGAATCGTGCCTTAGGTCTTTTTTGGTGTATGGAAGATGTGTACAAAGTTTGTTTTGGCTGGTGTTTACAGGAATGAAAGATGGAGAGTTTTTGCAATGTTTCTTCCACTTGAAGCAAGAAAGTGCAAGTTGTGATATAGGCCTGTCCAATACTCCCAAGCATGCTGCAGCATTTTCTCTTGATCAGTGGGATTTGTTTACCAAACTTTGCCTCAAAGATCTGGCCTGTACTTCAAAGATCATGTATTGACATAAAGTAACACTTTATAAAAATGGCAATTTTGCTTTTTCCAATTAAGGGATAATTCTATGTGCAATGCCCAAAGGGAAGAAATAACACCTTAATACAATGGTTAGGCATTTAATTATTGAGTGTGAAGAGGTTTAGAGGCCTGCAAGCTATCACAAACCCTGCTGATTTGAAAAATGTAATTGTTATGAACATGCTTTGGCCATGAACAAAAGTGAGTTTTGGCCAACTTTGCAAATTCGATTCTCTCTAACCATAAGGGTGTTTGAGAAGTTCTTGGACAATTTGGAAAGCTTGGAATGTGTACTACAATCCATATTTGTAATTCAAATTGAAACTCCAAGTGGAACCATGTGAAACATGGCCAAGAAATTGGACAAAAATCCTGCCTAGAATAGGGCAAAATTCTTCTAAGTTAAAAGTGTTTTGTACCCTTGTTCCAAAAATCATAACTTGAGATAAAAGCTTCCTTTGAGAAAACTTTGTGAATCAAAGTTGTAGATTTTGCAATGGACTACAAATTTCATGTTTCAAGTTTTGTTTGAATCCATTTGCATCTTGGTGAAAAAATGGGACAAAGTTAGGAAAAAATAAGGAAGTTTCATAACTTAGAAAAATTCTAAGTTATGAAATTTTCTCATTTTAAACCCTAATTTGCAATTTTAGGTTTCTTGATGAACAAGTTTCATAATTTTACATGTCTTGATGAAAAATGAATCTTGGCACTTGATTTTGACCAAAAAGTCAAAGTTTGACTTTTCAGTACACAGTCAAATTTTGATCAGTTGACTGAAAAATTCATTTGTCAATCCTATGCATTTGAGATCTTTTGAATTTGTTGAATGGGTCAAGACAATTCCATTGAATCCTTGAGTCCATATATGAGCTTGGTTTGCCATTGGTTAGGTCAAACAGTCAAAAATTGCCTTTGTGCATTCAAAACCCTAAAAATGACCATTTTGCCCTTTTGGTGATCTGATCAAATTTCTTGTGGAATTGTGATCCAAACTTGACCAGATAGTTCATATGAGTTCAAAATGTTGATGTGGGTCAAAAACCATGAGGTTTGACTGTCAATTGGTCACAGTTGACTTTTTCCCCAATACAGTTGATTTCTAGGTCAATTGTCCAATTGACTGGGCAAAGATTGGAATCAAGGCTTGAAACTTGGTATGGATAAACTTATAAGTCCAACATGAAGCATGAAAGTCATTTTGGGCCTTTTAGGTCAAAACATCCTTGTGCAAATTCAAACCCTAATTTGGGTCAACAGTGCAAGGAGGGGTCTTGAGCAGAGCAAACCCTAACTTGATCTTGAGTTCTAAGAGTCTTGTGGTGAGAAAATGTTGATGAAATGAGAGGGAAAATTTTGGGGTACAACACTGAGGATCTAGACTGGCATGCTTGTCATTCGGGATCTGAAGGTGGAAGAGGATTGAACATTTAAGTACCCAGAAATATGCACTCGCATGTGCACGAAGTAACACTTGTTGGTTGATTGTATTGCTTGAATGGGCTTAGAGATTCCATTCGGAGAGGTGATAGGGTGTCGCTGTAGATGATCTAAAAGATGCCATCCAAAGTAACTGTTAATAGGAGTATCATAATGAGTCTATGCTCGACTGTATCTTGAAGGATGCTTTTCAAGATTTCGGCTCTAAAGGGGAAATGATTTTCAGAATGAAGCGCTGAAGGAGATGCTTTTCAGAATAAAATGCTGAAGAGGAAATGTGTTTCAAAACTCCTTTGATGGAAATGATCGCCATAACTTGGTCTCTAGGGGAAATGCTTTTCAGGGTTCCATCTCGGAAGGGGATATGCTTTTTCAGAATGAAGCGCTTAAGGAGATTCTTTTTAGAATAAAAATTCTAAAGAATATGCTTTTAAGAATAAAGTGTTGAAGAGGAAATGTGTTTCAGAATTCCTATGAAGGAAATTCTAGCCATAACTCGGTCTCTGGGGGGAAATACTTTTCAGGGTCCATCTCTGAAGGGGCATGCTTTTCAGAATGAATCATTAAATGATATGGTTTTCAGAATAAAACTTCTAAAGGAGATGCTTTTCATAATTAAGTTCTAAAAGGGAAATGTGTTTCACAACTCCTCTGAAGGAAATTCTCGCCAAAACTCGGTCTCTGGAGGAAATGCTTTTCAGGGTTCCATCTCTGAAGGGAACATTTTTCAGAACAAAGCGCTGAAGAAGATTCTTTTGAGAATAAAACTTCTGAAGGAGATGCTTTTCAGAATGAAGTGCTAAAGGGGAAATGCGTTTCAAAACTCCTCTGAAGGAAATGCTCTCCAGAACTCGGTCTTTGGGGGAAATTCTTATCTGGGTTCCATCCCTGAAGGGGATATGCTTTTCAGAATGAAGCACTAAAGGAGATGATTTTCAGAATAAAAATTCTAAAGGAGATTCTTTTCAGAATGAAGTGCTGAAGAGGAAATGCGTTTCAGAACTCCTCTGAAGGAAATGCTCGCTAGAACTCGGTCTCTAGTGGGAAATGCGTTTCAGGGTTCCATCTTTAAAGGGGACATACTTTTCAGAATGAAGCGCTGAAGGAGATGCTTTTCAAAATAAAACTTATGAAGGAGATTCTTTGCAGAATGAAGTGTGTAACGCGGTGGGAGAACTGACTTGGTTGTTTTACGTTTGATCGCAAATGTTGCGGTTTAGCAAGAGTCGCCACCGACTTGTCTTTTATCTAAAAAGAAAGGCTGAAAAGAACAGGAAAGACCTTTGAGATGTTTTATTGAGTTCGGGGGTAGATTATAAAAAGGGAAGGTATTAACACCCTTTTTATCCATGGTTTTCCATGGGCTCTTAGTTACTTGCTAGATCACTTGCTTTTGTTTGAAAATATGCTTTGTGTGGTTTTTGAAAGTATTTTGAAAAGATGCCATCATTTAGGAAAACTTTGTAATGATTCTCGTTTGTAAGAATGTATACAAAGTGTTTGATATTTTGAAAATGTTTTCAAGTTTGAAAGATGTTTTTTGAAAGTGTTGGTGTTTGTTTTGAAAATAGAAAGGATGTTTTTGTTTTGAAATTGAGCAAATAACTAGGAACGTTCTACCTACTTAAAAGTCTTTCATTTTCATTTCCTCTTTACTTTGACATTGTTATCTTACCATTGATTTGGTAAGTAACCCTATCTTTGGATGTAAAAGGGACGGATGAGGGTCATCGCATAACCATCATTAGCAATGTTGTAAGATATCTTAGCATTTTCTTTAGGGACTAGGGTCATTTTGAAAGGCAACATAGATAGCGTCATCGAGGGACTATGATCTTGTATTTGCTTGTTTTTACTAAGATACCTCACATGCATAATATGGCCATTTTTGTAAGGCAGCCAAGTGGATTTACCCTAAGGGTGTTTGTGTGCAAGTGTATTGATTTACATGCTTGATTTGTCTTTGATTAGGGTTTGCTATTTGTTGGTTTTAATCTTGCCATACAAAACCATAATTACTAGCATTTGTATATAAAGCATTTAAATTGCGAAAAATAAAAATACTAAGTTATTACATCATTTAGGGGTGGGGTGTACAAATCACAAATGGGGAATTGCAAGAAATTAAATCTAAATAAATTATTAAAACCATACTGAATTTAAATAAATGTAACAATAAAGATAAAAATGCAAGAATATAAAATGTAAGAAGAAATGTGATTTTTGTTTTGTTTTTCATGAAAAGGGTTTTTGACTTAATTAATTAAAACAAAATAATTAACTAAAAATAAGAAAATTAAGATTAAGTTAGTAAAATAATTTAATTTAAAGAAAACAATTTTTTAGGGTTTTTTGTGAATTTAATTAAATTACTAAATAAAAATAATTAAATAAATGTACTAAATTCTAAATTGATTTTAATTTACAAGAAAAATAATATAATATAATGATCAAAATTAAATTATCTAAGTATTTAAAAAGGGGTAAATTAAATTATTTAAAGGAAATGTTTTTGTTCTTTTTTTTTGTGAAGAAAAAAAATAAACTAAATAAATATAAGTAATAAAATATAAATGTTTTTTTGCATTTTTTATTAATGAAAATAATATTAATAATAATATTCATAATGATATTAATAATAAAAAAATGTAAAATGAAAATAAAATAGAAAAGAAAGAAAATAGAATAACAAACAAAGAAAAATAAATTGGCCAGGGGTGTAAACAACAAGGCAGGGGGTCAAAAAATAGCAAAAAAGTTAGGCCCAAACGTTTGGAGGCCCAGGCGCTGCAAGAGTCAAAAAAATGTAAGGAAATGTGAAAGAAAGCAAAAGGCAGCGCGTTAAGGTTCAAACCCATGACCTCTTGATTACCAGCATGCTGCCTTACCAATGGGGTGGCTATACATCCATTAATATAACTGAAATGATAAATATATAATACAAAACAAGTTCTGAATACACTTCATCTTCAACCTCCAGCCATACCACTTGTAACTTCACCATTTCTCAACAAAAATGGAAAATGTAAACATGACAGTTGTTCCATTTTTTCATACTAATCCAACCATATAAATATCATAAACTATAAATCAAAGATGAATGAGAATTTTTGAAAGTACCAAATCTTGACCTAATTATTTTCAGAGGTTCAGATTCAAAATTCTAACTACTCAAGCAATAATAATGAAATCTAAGGATATGGTTAGCTTTAGGACAATGATATCTACATTTCTTATTCACAAATAAACCATTAATGATGCTTGTATTAAGAGTTCAAAAGTCAGAAAACTCACCTTGCAAGAGGGTATCGTGTTTTGAGTTTGAGCAACTTTTGATAGGTTCTAGTGATTGGATTAGCTTCCTCAAGTTCCCAGGAAGCTAATGTGATGCTTAGCTTGAGTTGAAAGTGGCTGAGGAGTTCTAGATAAGTCAAGGTGCAAGGTGTTGTTTTTGAAAATGGTGGATGATGATGGAGGTGTTACAGTTGTGTTGCGGGTGTTGGAATTGTTTGTATATGTTATTTAGAAGCTTTTGAAAGTAAAAGGCAAAGAAACACACGAGCAAATTTGGAGATTGGATTCAAAACTCAAAAATGGCATGTTTTGAGATGTTTTTGGTGGTTCTATGTTTTAAGAGGTTTCAGGGCTTGAGCATGCGTGTGTTTTCTTGCAAATGACTTGTCTTTTTGTATATAAAAGGTTTGGATACTTGAGGTGGTCAGAAGTACAAGATCACATGTTTTGGCTTCTTGACTTGTTTTTGAAGTAAGGTTGACAAACATGGTTTCAATGCATAGTACATAGCTATCTAGAGTCGTTACCAACTTTAAACATTCTTATCTGACTTTGTAGAGGAATTTTGTGCAGAAGGAACAAGTGCAAAGCTCAATGCAAGTTGACTTTGCATAAAGCTTGCTTTATGTAAATGTCAATGGTGCCTTTGTGCCATTAATGGAAAATTACTTGGATAAAGCTTGAATTAAGTGGATAATAGCTCAAAAGCAAGTGTAATCTTCTGATTATAGAGAGATATTGAGGTTTAGAGGCCTGCAAAGCAAGATTGTGCAGCATAGGTTTGAGATTTGAATTTTGTTCATCACAAAATTTGCCTTGTAAAACAACTTGAAACCCCAACTTCTGACCTTCAACTCTCCTTTCTCACAAATGATCTCAAGGGGTTCTTGGACATTTTAGAAAGCTTGTAATATGATATACAACCCCTCTTTGAATGACTTTTGCAAAATCCAAATGGAACTATGTGAAATTGGGTCAGAAGTTAGGTCAAAATCCTGACCTAAAATGCTCAAAATTTCACTAAGTGTTTAGTTTCATGACCATGACTTCATGGATTAATAAATTGAGATCCAAGTATTTATAGTAGAAGTTGTGTAAAGAAATGTTGTAGATATCATGGAGATCTACAAGTTTCATGTTGAAAGTTTCTTTTGAATCATCTTGCATCATGGTGAAAAACTGGCTCAAAGTTGTGAAAAAAACATGAACTTTTCAAAATGAAATCTTAACTTTTTGATTTCTTGATGAACAAGTTTCATATTTTGACATGTTTTGATGAATTGTGATCTTTGACACTTGATTTTGACCAAAAAGTCAAAGTTTCACTTTTCAGTGTACAGTTGACTTTTGATCAGTTGACTGAATATCAACTATCAATCAATTGATCCTGAGCAATGTTTCGAGTCATGTCATTAGGTCAAAATGATGAAATTGAACTCTTGAGATCATTCCTCAAACCAATTAACCATTTGCTAGGTCAAAAATCAGAAATACCCTTTTCTCGGTCAAAACCCTAATTTTGACCATTTTGCCCTTTTGATGATTTGATCAAATTTCTTGAGGAATTATGGTACAAACTTGATCAAATTATACATATGAGTTTATAATGTTGATATGGATCAAAAATTATGAAGTTTGACTGTAAATTGGCCACAGTTGACCTTTTCCCCAGTATAGCTAATTTTTAGGTCAACTGCTCAATTGACTGAGAAAAAATGTGATCCAAGGCTTAAAACTTGACATGAGTAATCTTGGGAGTCCATAATGATCCATGAAATTCATATGCAGCATTAAAAGTTCAATTATCCTTGTGCAATCTCAAACCCTAATTTCAGCCATCAGTGCTTAAGGAGGTGTCTTGAGATGATCAACCCTTGTGCAATCTTGAACCAAAGGAGATCTTGTGAGAAAATATTTGATAAATGAGAGGGAAAATTTTGGGGTACAACAGCTTCCCCTGTTCAATCTTCTTAGACCTGAAGAGTTAGATTGGCGGATCCTCCATTCGTGACTTGAAGGTGGAAGATGATTGGACACTAGAGTGCCTAGAAATTTGCACTCGAAGATGAAATGGGAATGGGCTTATAGATGCCATTTGGAGGAATGATGGAGATTTTCCAGATATGGGCTTGTAGATGCCATCCAAGGGTGACTGTTGATAGAAAATGGACTAAGTCCGAAATTGATTTCAACTGGAAAAGAATCATAATAAATCTTTGGAGAGAATTATCTGAACCAGAAGAAGTCTTGTATGTTGTTTGACTGGGAAGAATCAGAATAAATCTTGGAGTGATTTATCTGAACCAGAAGTGTTCCTTTTGGAAAGTATCAGGATAAACCATTGAGGGGTTTAAACTGAACCAAAAGAAATTTTGAATGTTCTTTAACTGGAAAGAATCAGAGTAAATCTTTGAGTGATTTATTTGAACCAGAGAAAGTGCCTGCGGGAAAGAATCAGAATAAATCGTTGAGAGACTTATCTGAACCCTAAATGTTCCTTTGGAAAGTATCAGGATAAACTGTTGAGGGGTTTAAACTGAACCAAAAGAGGTCTTGAATAATCTTTAATTGGAAAGAATCAGAGTAAATCTTTGTGCGATTTATCTTAACCAGAGAAAGCGTCTGCGGGAAAGAATCAGAATAAATCGTTAAGAGATTTATCTGAATCGGAAGGGATCTGGAGATGATTCAGAATAAATCATTGAGAGATTTATCTGAACCAGAGAAGGCAGTTGCGAGAAAAGAATCAGAATAAATTGTTGAGATATTTAAACTGAACTGGCAGGAGTCTGAAAGAAACATCTTTTGTGTAGATGGTTGACCAATCCTTTCTTGGGAATTGATCTCTAATTTACTTGTTGAAATTTTGATGATAATTTTCTGTTGATTGATCTTTCCTGAAAAAGATGAAAGGTTAGTTGTATGCAATGTCATGATGTATGCAATGCATGGTGTAATGATGTTCTCAAGATAAATGAGATTGTGTCGTATGTATTTGTGTTGTCAATGTTATGACGTGTGGATGCAATGTATGGACATGTTAATTGCTATGCTGCAGTGTTGCTGGAGTCGGGGAAAATAAATCCCTGAGCATTACTGGATATGAGGAGTGTAAGTTTTCATGTTTTGAAGTTGAAGTGTTGATGAGCTTCCAATTGTTAGAGAAATAAACTCTGTGGTGTAAGGGAAACATCATGTATTGCTTGTAGAGCTCGTGAAAACCTGCTGGGGAATCCTAAGAATTTGGGCGATTGTCACTAAGGAATCTTAGGAGCGGTAACTGGAAGTTTTGTTCCGTCGGGGATGTGAGAGAGCTTGACATCATTAAGATACACATTGTGGGGTATTTTATCGAATAGTCTAAAGATATTATCCTATTTCTTAAAGCCATTAGTGATTGTATTTCTATTTTCTGTTTCCTTTTTTGTTCATTTGCAAACAGTAGTCATGTTCAAATGCATATGTTCAAAATAAATCATTAGACGTTTTCGCAAACAAAACACGGAAAAAAGAAGAAAAAAATAGATAGTTTTGCACTTTCAAAGGGATATCTTTGTATTAACTTGAATAAGTATCTTTTGTACAATGAGATGAACATTCTAGTAAGAGAATGTCATCGTAAAAAATGAAAATTTGATACAAAGAAAAGATAGTTATGTGCAATAATCCCATGGGGTTCCCATTCTTCTATAGCCTTCGTGTCTCTGAGCGTCTTGTCCACTTGTTTCCTTGTCCGAAGTTGATTGGATTGATTAGACCCGTTGAGTTTGTCAGTCGATGCTGAAGGTTGTCTGTAAGGTGATCCGACGGGACATAGTCATACCCTTTAATTCCCTAACTTTTTCCTAGACCTCTCTTTCGAGTTTACAGTCCACCGGGATACCCTTTTTTTCCAAGCCTCCCTTTCGGGTTTTTAACTTGCCGGGTGTACATATTTTTTTACATTTTATCCCTAATTTTTTCCCGAACCTTTATGGTTCGTCGGGATGCCCTTATTTTTCCTAGGTGTGTCAACCTAACGGGTCTCTTATGCGTAGTATCTTTTGACTATGTCCGCATTCACAGGGTGTGGAAGATCGTCGCCATCCATAGTGGTTAATATCATTGCTCCACCAAAGAATATGCTTTTGATCACAAGCGGTCATTCGTATGTAGGAGTCTATTTGCCCCTGGGATCACCTTGTGGTAATATGATACGCTTGATTACCAAGTCACCAACCTGATATACCTGACGTCTGACCTTTTGTTAAAAGCTTTGATCATATGTTTTTTGTACATCTGGCCATGACAGACACTCGTAAGCCTTTTCTCATCAATTATGTTCAATTGGTCAAGCCGAGTTTGAATACATTCATCTTCGTTCAGCCCTGCATCCTTTATGATTCTCAGAGAAGGTATTTAGACTTTAATTGGTAGAACAGCTTCCATGCCATTTACCAAGGAGAAGGGAGTTTCCCCTGTTGATGTGTGTGTCGTGGTACGGTAACCGTGGAGAGAGAATGGTAGCATCTCATGCCAGTCCTTATAGGTTACTGTCATCTTTTATATGATCTTCTTGATGTTCTTATTTGCGGCTTCGACAATGCCATTCATTTTGGCCGGTAAGGGGAAGAATTATGGTGCTGGATCTTAAATTGTGTGCATAGTGAGGTGATCATGGTATTGTTGAGATTCGTACCATTATCTGTGATGATTCTATCTGGGATGTTGTACCGACAGATGAGATTCTGTTTGATGAAACGGACCATGACATTCTTGGTAACAGAAGCGAAAGAAGTTGCCTTAACCCACTTCGTGAAATAGTCAACAACCACTAAGATGAAATGGTGTCCATTAGAAGCCATAGGTTTGATTTCTCTAATCATATCGATGCCCCACATTGCAAATGGCCAAGGAGCAGTCAGGATGTTTAGAGGAACTTGAGGCACATGCACTTTGTCAGCGTAGATCTGACACTTGTGGCAGGTTCATAAATGTTGATAGCAATCCGCTTCCATGGTAGACCAGTAATACCCTGCCCGTAGGATCTTCTTAGCCATCGTATGCCCACTGGAATGGGTTCCAAAAGTACCTTCATGTAGATCAGCCATGATCTTTTCTGCCTCAACCTTGTCTATACAACAAAGCAAAACAGAGTCATGGTTGCGCTTGTAGAGAATGCCATTACTAAGGAAGAACTTAGCAGAGAATATCCTTAAGAACTTCTTATCATTGACTGAAGCTCCTTCAGGATACTCTTGAGCCTCGAGATACCTCTTAACTTTATGGAACCAAAGTTGGTCCACTAATTCTTCAGTATTGATCTCGTGACAGTAAGTTGGTTCATCCATCCGTTCAATGGTGATCTGGGGAGCCTCGTTACCCCACTTGAGTTTAAACATGGATGACATTGTGGCTAGCGCGTCTGCTAGTTGATTTTCCTCTCGTGGAATATGCTCAAAGGTAATTTCCTCGAAATGTGGGATTAATGTCAACACATGTTCTTTGTAGGGGATGAGGTTAGGGTGCTTCGTGTCCCATTCTCCTTTGATCTGACCGATGACTAAAGTTGAATCTCCAAATACACTTAAAGACTTGATTCCTAAATCTATGGCAGCTTTGAGACCAAAAATACATGCTTCGTATTCTGCCATGTTATTGGTACAGTTGAAGCAAAGTCTTGTAGTGGAAGGAGTATGACATCCTTCATGGGATATGAGTACAACACCTATGCCATTGCCAAGTTCGTTGGAGGCTCCATCAAAAACCAAGGTCCATCGGGATCCTTGTGCAGGTTCGTCATATGGTCTGAATTCTTCACAGTTGTTTACCATCATGATGTCATCATCCAGGAATTCGAATTTCATGGACTGATAGTCATCCACAGCTTGATGAGCAAGGTGATAGGCTAGTACACTGCCTTTTATTGCTTTTTGGGTAGTGTACTGAATGTTTTATTCAGTCAGGATCATCTGCCATCTCGCTATTCTCCCAGAGAGGGCGGGCTTCTCGAATATGTATTTAATTGGATCAATATTGGATATCAATAAGGTAGTATGGGTCAACATATATTGTCTTAGCCGGCGAGTATCCCATGCCAGAGTGCAACAAGTTTTCTCGAGCAGTGAATATCTTGTTTCACAGTCGGTAAACTTTTTGCTCAGGTAATAAATAGCATGCTCTTTTCGGCCAGACTCGTCATGCTTCCCCAGCACACACCCCATTGAATTTTCCAATACAGTTAGATACATGATTGTTGTACCCCAAAATTTTCCCTCCCATTTTACTCAACACATGTCAATTGGGGTCCCCAAGTTGCTCAAGGAAGTTCAAGAGTTGACTAGACAAACTCTCTCCTAAGGCAGTATACCTCAAAATTAGGGTTTCTATTTTTATCAAGATGGGTGGAAAAAAATGTCTCATATGATTTCCAAGGTCCTAATATGATCCCAAGATCATCCATGTCAAGTTTCATACCTTGCACAAAAAGTTTGTCCAATCAACTACTCAGATGCTTGAGAATCGACTGTATTAGGTCAAAAGTCAATTGTGGCCCACATACAGTCAAACCTCAAGATTTTTTGTCAACATCATCATTTTGAAGTAATATCCATCATTTTATCAAGGTTTGATCATGATTCTTCAAGGAATGCTCCAAAATCATCAAAACCCAAAAGTTGCTAAATTAGGGTTTCTCAATAAAAGTCAACCCAACTTTGACCAAGCATAACTTCTTCATACTTTATCATAAATTTTCCAACCAAAGCTCATTTTGAAGAGTATACAATTCCCTACAACTCATCTTTATCTCACAAGTTCAAAATATGCACTCATAAAAAGATATGAATTTTTACATTATAGGTCCTTTTGAAAAGTCAACAAAAACACCTTTTGGGTCAAAGATTCATACATGAACATGGAAGATCCAATTTAGATGAAACAAAAAAGGTTGTTTAGGGTACATCATAATATTTCTAAAAAGTCTAAGAACATCTCCCTAGGGTCAAAATTGAGAGAGTTGTGCATTGTCAAAGTTGGCAATTTTTGGAAAATTGTCAAAAGTCAACATTGATCAAATTTGCATTTTTTCCAAAAGGGCTCATGTTTTCTTGCTTGAAACATGTTTCTAATGGGACCCACGACCCCTGAGCTTTTCCACCTATTATTTTATTACTTTTATCATTTATTTTGATTTTTCATTCATTTAAATCAAAATAAATTAAATTAAATGGTAAAATAATGAAAACAAAACAAATCTTGAGATTTTTGTGCACATTTGGAGTCCATGTACAGCTAGCATGCCAGCCAATTCGTGCAAGGCTCATTTGGGTTGAAAAAGATTGGATTGAAGCAAGTTTTGGAAATAAATCATACATGAAGCAAATCAAATCAAATCTCCATTATTTCTCAAGATTCATGTCAATTTTGTTGACCTAATTCAGTCTATTATAAGGGCATAACAATTCCAGATCAAAAAGACAAGGATTGGAGGCGTAAAACAGCAAGAGAGAAATCAAAATTTTGCAAGAAAAGTGTGAGACCTATCTTTGGCTAAGGCCAGTTCAAACCATTCCAAGGCTTCTAATCCATCCCTGGACATCTCAGGAAGCTAACAGCATCATTTGCTAGCCTCAAAGCATCCAGAAATCGCCCCTAGAGATACCACGGTTTTCATTTTTTTTAAGTTTGAATCCATTGATTTACGCATCATAAATCTACTTTAATCACATATCCATGTTTATTGTCATGCTTGCAACATTTTTGAATGCTTTGATTTGAGTTTCTGCACGAGAATCGCGTAATGCCATTGCTAGGGTTTACGAGTTTGTTTTAGGGGTTTTCAATGCAGGAACAATTGGCTCTCATATTGGGTACCATGATGATCAGGGCTTTAAGCCCAGTTGATTCATGGTCACCAATTTCATTTATCTTGCTTGTATGCAATTTTTGAATGAAACAGGGTTATAGCTACGAACAAACGTTCGTAGGTAAAAGTTTAAACCTAAAACAATAGTCCCAGCAAAGAAGACAATGGCGTGGCAAGGCGTGGTTGGTCCATTCAAATTTCGCCCGTTTTTCTGGCAGGATACTTGGTTTGGATTTTGATTTTATTTATTTATTATGTTTACAAGTTAACAACGCAGCACAGATGGTTGGAAGGAGCACCTTTGATGAACACATCCCGGGTTCGATCCCAGGCGTGTGCATTTTATTATTTTCCTAATTGTTTTAGGTAAATCTAGTGCAATCTTCCCTCACATGCCTTCCATACACGCTCAACGTCTATCCATTAGATGCACTGCTGGCCAGATCTCATGCTTCTCCAATGAAGGTTCATGGTACTCCTCCAGGTCAATGCTACACCAGATCCCAAAGTTGACCGGGCTGAAGCTTAATGGGCCAAAGAATTTCAGTTCAACACCCCCCAGAGTTGCTAACAGCAGGCCCAATTCTCAATTTTTCTCTTTTTCATTATTTTGGTTTTCTTTATTATTTTTTTTATTTATTTTAAATTTTAAAAATCAATTTTTTTTATAAAATCATAAAAATATAAAGGTCATAAAAACTAAAATTAGGTTTTTTTTTATTTTATCAAATTTAATTTAATTAATTAACTTAATTTAGGGTAACTTTAATTTCTTTCATAATTTAAAACAAGTAGAATTAGGGTTTGAGATTTTGCACGATTTAATTAATTTTCTCTAAAAAATACACCAAAAATCATTTTTTCGTAAATATTTATTTCTTTAATTAATTAGGTTAATTAGAAAATTAGATTAATTTATTTCCTTTCATAATTTAAAAACAATTATAAATTAGGTTTAATTAATTTGCACTTAACTATTTTTATCAATAAAAATCCAAAAAAATTACTTTTTCTCTCAAATTAGGGTTTTAAATTATTCCAATCGTCCTCGCATTTAATTTGTCGCGCGCGTGTTATTATTTTTTCCATTATTATTGTAACTGTTTCAAGGTTGTAATAGTTTTAATTAGGGTTTTAAAATTCCGTACTTTTATTTCCCGTCAAGGCAATTATGTAATTGTCAAAGCCATGTAATAGCTAGGTTTATTTCTGCTTTTACTTTCAGCAAATTATTAACTGTTAGATGTATTAATAGGATTGTATGGCAAGAATGCATGAAAAATTAAAACAGTTAGAAAACCCTAGTGTGCAAAGATTAAAATAATTGAAACAAATCACTCGCACATGTTCACTCCTAGGGTTTACCTCACTTCGGTTGCCTTTGGTAAACAATCATTAAGCATTGGAGATTTTAGTGGTCTCCCTCCAGTCTAAAGAGATTGAATTGTCCTGTTCGAATGTTGCCTCGGAAATGTTGCCTCGGAAATGTTGCCTCAGAAACATCGCCTCGAAAAGATCTTAAGACTCTAGAGTTACTACTAAAGTTTTCTAACTATTGCTTTAGTGATTGTATTCGTCCTTTTTGAACGTCCCTTACAAACTCCAACGACGGTGCTACCTACTCCTTAATAGTGGGATAGTGCTGTCTAAAGGAAATAGAACAAAAACAATCTTTTTTCGAGTAGGTAGATGCTAGTAGGTACTTGCTCAAAATAAAACTTTTCATACAAACACCTTTCAAAACAACTTCGTCACACCTTTGAGGACTGATACAAGGGTTATCACGAAGTAAAATATTTTCAAAGTAAGCACACACACAAGCAATTTTTAAAAGATGAGCAAGTACCTAAGAGTCCGTAGATAACTACGGATAGAAGGGGTGCTAACACCTTCCCTTTCTATAATCTAACCCCTGTACTCAAAATATCTCAAAAAAAGGTTTTTTATGTTCTTTTTCCTTTTCCATGATTGGATGAAATAAAAGTCGGTGGTGACTCTTGCTTACCGCGACATTTTGCGAACAAAAAACGAAAAACGCAAACCAGTATTAACAGTCGGTTTTGCCACCGTATCACAGAACTGGAGACTTTGCTGGGGATAAATATAAAGTGGGGTAAACCTTAGGATCTAGGTCATATTTAATTGCTTCTCTTGATTGTCTTGCTTGCTTTATATTTATGGGAACTGTTTGGGTTATTTGATCCTACACCCGGATCGGGGAAACACCTTTTAGGTAAGTACCAATAAACAGTGAGGGAACTATGTTGGGGTATACCGATACGGTTGAAGCATTAGCTACATTGATGTGGCACTTTGGTTGGTACCGGTAACCCTTGAGTCAATCAGGGAGAGTACGGGGCCGCCACGTGGTGTCGTGAAGCATCAACTGACCTTAGAACCTTTAATTGGCCAACTTGGCCATTGGAAAGTAGTGAGATAGTCAGCCTCGGTGTAGAGCTAAGAATTGGTTTATACTCGATGCTACACTCATTGAGATCAGACTTTCTGGATATTTCCTCCGCAAGAAAAGATTGTGTGAGCTGAGACAATGCCGATAAAGGATGGTCAGTGATATTGAGATCCTCTAGAACCCGGTTACTTTTTAAGACAAGTTTGAAACCAACTAAACTACAAGAGGGTACTACCTTTGACCTCATGCAGACCTTAAACCTAAGGACTCTGTGATTTAACTGTGCTTGCTATACATGTGTTTGCTATACCTATGTTTTATCATGACATCATGCATCATAACATAGCATCCATTCTTATTACACTAACCATTTCAAAGACCAAGGGAATTTATCTTTGCCCTGTTTTACAGATCATGGCTTCTGTACATAGAAATACTATCTGAATCAGCTTTGTGAAGATACCTTCCCAAATCAAAGAACTAGCTTCAAGGGTTTCTGAAACTTCTGCGTTCACCAAGAGACATGGTCGACTTCTCAACCTGGTTACTTCAAACTTTGATGAAAAGATCATGAGTGTACTTTTTCAGTTCTTTGATCCCAAGCACCACTGCTTCACCTTTCCAGACTATCAGTTGGTACCTACCTTGGAAGAATTCTCTCAGCTGTTGGATATACCCATTCTTGAGCAGTTACCCTTCACAGGTTTAGAAGAAGCTCCTAAGCCAGAATTCATTGCCTTAGCTTTACACCTAAAACGGGCCGATGTGGTATCCAATTGGGAAACAAGAAGCGGAGTCAAGGGTTTTCTAGATAAGTTTTTGATAAACAAATCCCATCTATTTTGGGATGATACGGATTTTCAGGCTTTCGAGGAGGTGTTGGCTCTTCTAATCTATGTGTTAGTCCTACTCCCTAATCTGGGCTCATTCGTAGATGTGAATTCTATCAAGATCTTTCTCTCTTGCAACCCGGTGCCTACTTTGCTCGGAGATATTCTGCACGCTCTCCATACTCGTACCATGAAGAGAAGAGGGATTCTTATGTGCTGTATGCCATTGCTGTTGAGGTGGTTTATTTCTCACCTCCCTAAGTCGGTACTGAAGAATGAAGAAGGTTTGGGTTAGTCGCAAAGGATAATGTCGCTCGCTCATACGGATATTCTTTGGTGTTCTCGAGCTATGGAAAATACTGCTATTATTGATCGTTGCGGAGAGTACCCTAATGTCCAGCTACTTGGCATAAGAGGGGTATAACCTAAAACCCTTGTTTAGCTCTGCGACAATTTGGTTACGCTCGAAGGGATGGTCCCCATGATTTACTTATTGAGGGTATTGTATTCAACTATGAGGATGATGTCAAGGAGTATCGTCGGAGATTCATGCGAGCCTGGGGCATGGTAAACAGATCTGGTGCCAAGGCTTTGGGACCAAAGACTTCCATTCCTATGGAACCTTACCTACAATGGGTACGAGCTCGTGCCCAGCAGCTTACGATGCCCTATGTGGATGTTTTTCCAGTGATTATGGAACCCACTACGGAGGAGGGTATTCCTTACGCAGTTCTCTATCCTTATATGCCCACAGATCTTGGAGAATTATAGAGGTCTTAGATTCGGTTGATGGAGGAGCGGGATACCTACAAGGATCAGTTCCATACTCAGAAGAGGAAGGTTTTAGATCTCACAAAGCAGTTGCATGAAGAAAGGGGACTCGATGACTATCCCGGCACAAAGAGGAAGCATCAATAGGAATTTTAATGTTTTTTATAGTTTCAGATTTATTTTTTTAAAATTGTAACGCCTAAAAGACATTTGAACTTCAAATTCAGCTAATAAAGTTTTGTTTATTGTGGTTTGTAAATTTAAATTTCTCAAAGTCTTTGAAATCATTGCATTCGCATCCCATCCATAGCACATCATTACAGGTTTCTCATCTTCTTCGCTGTCTATTTCAGCAGAAATGTCTTCTGAACAAAGCATCAAGTATCTTCAGGCACAGAACGCCCAATTCCAACAAATGTTCATCAGTCTGGAAAAAGGGCAAGAGGATCTGAAAACCCTCATTCTGAAAGAGAAGAAGAAGAAGAAGTTTGTCGGTATTCAGAATATGGGCCGAAGGTTTGGAGAGCGGTTGAAGCGACAAACTGATCTGACTTCTTCATCCAAGGAAGGGAGAACCAAGAGAGAGAGAGGGACCCTAGTCCTGCAGTCTCTGAAAATGATATTGATTATAATGATGAGCAATATCCTCCTGCTGAGGATAGATATAAACAGTTGGAAGATCGTCTGAGTGCCATGGAAGTTTAGAGGATACCTGGATTGGATTTTGAAGAATTGGGTTTGGTGTTGGGGGTGGTCATCCCGCAGAAGTTCAAAGCTCCAGTTTTTCAAAGTATGATGGGGTGTCCTGCCCAAAACTCCATCTCTGTTCTTATGTCAGGAAGATCCAGCCCTACACAGCTGATAGAAATCTGTTGGTTCACTTCTTTCAAGATAGTATGTCAAGGACTCAACTTGAATGGTTCTACCAGCTAGAGGGAGCAAATATCTGAAACTGGGAAGATCTGGCTGTTGCTTTCTACAAGCAGTATCAGTACAATGCCGACCTTGCTCCCACTCGTACTCAACTCCAGAGTATGTCCATGGGTGCGGGTGAAGGCTTTAAAGATTATGCACAAAAATGGAGAGACTTGGCTGGGAGAGTTCAACCCCCATTGTCTGATAGGGAGTTGGTTGATATGTTCCTGGGGACGCTATCTGGTCTGTTTTTCAATCATTTGATCGGCAATTCGCCAGCTGGTTTCACTGAGCTGATCCTAACAGGGGAAAGAGTAGAAGCCGGAATTCGAAGCGGAAAAATACAGAAGGATGCCTCTTCAAGTTCAGTAAAGAAGCTTTTTGCTGGTAAGAAGGAAGCTAGTGCCATCTACAGCTCGAGAGGTTAGAACAGGGCTCAACAACGTCAGACAGTAAGTGCCATGATGATACCTAAACATGCAATTGCTCCACAGCGCAACAATCAACAAAGGGTGGAAAGACCACAACAACAGTTTACCCGCATCAACATGACCTTGGCTAAATTTCTACCTCATCTGCTGAGATCCAACTTGGCAACCTTGAGAGAGGCTCCCAAGAATCCAAATACTACATCTCCCTGATATAATCTGAATGCCCGGTGTGCCTATTATTCTGAGAGTCCTGGCCACAATACAAATGACTGATGGGCTCTGAGAAACAAAATACAAGACTTTATTGAAGCTAAGGTGATAGATTTCGATGCTCTAGAGAAGCCGAATGTCATAACTGCTCCCATGCCTAAGCACGGTCATGGAGTTAATGCTATTGATATTGATTTGTTTGTTACCTCTGTCGATGAAGTTTCTACTCCTCTCATGGTTGTCAAGAAGATATTGTTGTTGGCAGGTTTATTTCCGGGTTGTGGTAAAGGTTGCCACATGTGTTCATTTCTACCTTCTGGTTGTCGTTTGCTGAAGTTAGGTGTCCAACGCCTGATAGATAGCAAAGAAATTATGTTTGAGAAAGCTTTGGTTCTTGTTGTACCATCTGAAGATGTTGCCATTATAACCATCTATGTCAATCCTTCCAAGGTCTCCTCGAGAAGACCTGTTAGGATTACATCTGCTCCAAGAATTGCTCCACTGATAATTATTATTCTTGGTCATGTCTTGTATGTCTCGGATAAAGCTGTCATGTGGCATTATGGTGCCGATGTGTACTATCATGGCATCAAATAAGACTTGAAAGATGAAGAGGTTGATCCTGATATTGGTAACATTGTCGGGACCATCAAAGTTACCCGAAGTGGAAGGGTTTTCTCTCCCGAGATTTCCCCTAAGACTGTCAACAAGCCTATTATTATCCCATCTGTTGTTCCTGCCAGTACATCTGCTACTATTCCTGTTCTTACTCCGGTTGTTACCCCTGTCGACGAATCGTCTGTTACCCGTGGTAAGGAAATTCTAGGTGAGCCTGCCCGAACGGAGGCGCCTAAGAAGATTGTTATGGAAGCCTCTAAGAAAGAAATGGAGGAGATACTGAAAATCATTAAGAAGAGCGACTACCATGTGGTCGAGCAGCTGGGGCAGACCCCATCGAAGATATCCATGTTGTCTTTTCTATTGTGCTCCGAGGCCCATGCAAAGGCTTTAATTGCATTTCTCAAGACTGCACATGTGCCGCAGGAAACTTCAGTCGATCAGTTCAAAGATTGTGTGGCCAGCCTGACTGCTGATAATGGGCTGGGTTTCTCAGATGCAGATTTGACACCAAAAGGAAGAAAGCATAATGATGCTCTGCATGTCTCGATTGAATGCAGGGGCACCACTATGGCTCATGTGCTGGTAGATACTGGGTCTTCGCTGAATGTTCTGCCGAAGAAGGCGTTGGACCGGTTGGATTGCGAGGGTTTAACTCTAAAGCCTAGTAACATTGTGGTAAGGGATTTTGACGAATCGAAGAGAATGGTGCACGGGGAAGTGGACATCCCTGTCAAAGTAGGTTCTCAGACTTTTGGGTCCACTTTCTATGTGATGGATATCAGGCCATCATATTCTTGCTTGTTGGGTCGTCCTTGGATCCATGAGGCTAGGGTAGTCACCTCCACACTCCACCAAATGCTGAAATATCCGGTGAAAGGAAAGATTGTCACGGTGCGTGGTGAAGAAGAATATATGGTGAGTCACCTCAACTCCTTCCGCTACGTAGAGATGGACGGGGAATTCATTGAAACTCCTTGTCAGAATTTTGAAGAAGTCCCTCAGATCTTGGCATCGACTGGAACTGCTTGCAACAAACCTCCTTTGAAGAGGGCTTCTCTCAAGGACGCCAGGGCTGTGGTTGAAGAAGGTGGGTGTGCCAATTGGGGTCAGCTCCCTGATTTCACTCATAAAACTGACAAATTTGGTTTGGGCTTTCCTACAGGGGCTCAAAGGGCTGTTAGACGCGCTCGGGCTGGAGGACCTCCCCTACACATCAGCAATCGTGGGATTAATGCCATTGAAGACAGTGAAGAGGAATCAGACATTGACAGCTGGATCTACCCAACTACCAACTGTGGACCGAGTAACTGGACAGCTAGGGAATTCATACCTGTTTCTTTTATTCTGCAGTAATTGACTTATTTGTTTTAACATTTGTAATAAACAATTTGAAACTTTACGGCCTGGTGCCTTGCTCGAGGCACCTTGGCTTTGCTTGTGAGGGCTATTATTTGTCATTTCATAATCATAAATAAAGCATTGGACGTTTCTGGCATACAAATTTTGCGCTCTCTGTTTTTTATTTTCTGTTTTTCACTTTATCAAAACAGTTATTCTCTTACACACACTCACGTACCACAATGCAGGTCCATATCCACTCTAGATCCCATTGATAACAGCTCTGTTATTGCCAGTTATGACTTCGAAAATCCGACCAACCAAGCCGAGGACAAAGGTGAGGATGATTGTGAGGTGCCTGGAGAACTTGCTAGACTACTACAGCAGGAAGAAAGGGCCATACAGCCTCATGAAGAGCCGGTTGAGACAGTGAACTTGAGTACTGAGGAAGATAGCAAAGAGGTTAAAATATGTGCAAATTTGGAGCTTAGCGTCAAACAGAGGTTGATACGGATGTTGCATGACTATGTTGAGATCTTCACCTGGTCTTACAAAGACATGCCTGGTATAGACATTGATATTATGGTACATCGCCTTCCGACTAAAGAAGACTGTCCTCTGGTTAAGCAGAAGGTCCACCGTATACGTCCTGAAATGTCATAGAAAATCAAGGCAGAGGTCATGAAACAGTTCGATGTAGGATTCTTAACCGTCACTTCGTATCCACGGTGGGTTTCTAACATTGTTCTGATACCTAAAAAAGATGGTAAGGTACGAATGTGTGTTGATTAAAGAGATCTGAACAGGGCAAGCCCCAAGGATGACTTCCCACTTCCTCACATTGATGTTCTGGTCGACAACACCGTGCAGCATAAAATCTTCTCCTTCATGGATGGTTTCTCTGGCTACAACCATATCAATATAGTTCCTGAGGACATGGAGAAGACAACCTTCGTCACACAGTGGGGCACTTTCTGCTACAAAGTGATGCCTTTCGGGTTGAAGAATGTTGGGGCAACCTATCAGTGCGCCATGGTCGCTTTGTTTCATGATATGATTCACCATGAGATTGAAGTGTATGTTAATTACATGATAGCTAGGTCTCGGACTAAGGAAGAGCACCTCGATCATCTCCAAAAGTTGTTCGACAGATTGAAGACATACAAGCTGAGGTTGAATCCGAACAAGTGTACCTTCGGGGTAAGATCTAGTAAGCTTCTGGGTTTTGTCGTCAGTGATAAGGGTATTTAGGTAGACCCTACGAAGGTAAAGGCCATACAAGAAATGCTGGTTCCCCGTACGGAGAAGGAAGTTAGAGGTTTCTTGGGACGTCTGAATTACATCGACAGGTTCATTTCACATCTGACTGCTACTTGTGAGCCAATCTTCAAGCTGTTGAAGAAAGATCAAGTGGTAAAGTGGAATGATGAATACCATACCGCTTTTGAAAGAATCAAGGAATATCTTCAAGAACCACCCATTTTTATGCCTCCAGTTGAAGGGAGACCTTTGATATTATACTTGATAGTGCTAGATGTTGTACCCTAAAATTTTCCCTCGTATTTTTCCACAAGAAATCACAGCTTCGGGCTTTTCCTGATTTTTTCAGATTGGCGTAAGAATCAGTCAAACAGACTTTTCTTATCAGTCAGACAAAATTAGGGTTTTCATTGATTTTAAAGCAGTTCAGGCAGATTGCTAAGGTTTGGTTGAGTTGGCTCAGGTTTTGATCAGGCAGGTGCTTCTCTGACATTTAGTCAAGAACTAGGGTTTTGTGCGCATATTTCTCAGAAAGAATTAATTCTATAGTTCTTCTCAGTTTTCTCTGAAATTTGGACTGAGTCATTTGGATTGAGTTTGCAGTGTTTGATTAAATCAGTAAAAGGAAAATACATTTGGGCATGTGTTGATTTGACTGTGCATTGCTACGTTTAATTCGGAACGCCAGACGTTTATTAATTATTTCTTTTTCTGAGTCAGAATAATTGGATTTATTTCCAATTTTTTTAATTTAAGAAACTCAAATAATTAAAATAAACAATTGAATTGAAAGAAGAATTAACTGATCAAAATTGGATTTCATTCATCTTTAATTATTTGTTACAATTGTTATTTAAATACAGTATTTATTTACAAAGTATTTATAATAATAATGGTTACAATGATTAAAATTGAAATAAAATTGAATCCTAAATTCCTAAGTCTTCATCTTCTATACTGCTACTCCTCTTCTGCTCCATTGATTTTCATCTGCAAAACAAAGAAGAAAGAAAAAGTCAAAAGCAGATAAAATAAAAGGCGGACAGTTAATTCGAAAATCATCATTAAAAGCAACTGGTCGGAATCAGTTTGCCCTCTCTGCAAATCACAAGATTTCTCTTGGTTCACGAAGAGGGATAGAAAAAATGCTTGCAAAAAGACATGAAATGCACAAAAGTTATAATTGCACAAATTCAAATTTTCAAACATACTGCATTGTCAACCAACTGCATGAAATGCCAAACAAACTATGAAATCCAAAGGCAAACCAAACTGAATTGCCTAACCAAGGTCACAATTCCAAACTAAACTGAAAGTTCCAATTTCAAACTTTCCACAAGCTGCCAAAGAGCTATCAAAAGGCTATTCAAGGCTGTCAAAGAAGTACACAAAGATGCATGAAAGCTGGAAAAAGAGATAAAAGTATGCAGTGTAAAACAACTATTGCAAGCAAACTCTTCAAATCACATCATTTTCCTAGGCCAACTACCTTTTCAGAACATAGTACATGATAAGCAATATAATATGCTTAAATCTGGAGAGAGAGAGAGAGAGAGAGAGAGAGAGAGAGAGAGAGAGAAAAGAGAAGAAAGAAGAAAAGAAGGCAGGGATATCAAAAGGAAAAGACCACAAACTGTAAGACAAAAAACATTGCAAAACTGCCTCCACAAGCTTGAAACCATAAGCTTTAAAACCTGCTAAAGCCTTAACCTTATCCAAGAAGAAAGAAACAGCAAACCATTTACTGCATAAAAGCCCAATGTCCTAAACCTGCATAAGTTAACCTCCCAAACCTGTATTCCAAAAACAACTCAGAACATCAAACTGTCCAGGCTCATACTAAAAGCCTTAAACTTGCTCCAAGCAAGCCTGAAAGCCAAAAGGCCATCAACCTGTCAAAAACATAAGCCAATTTGTTGAACAACATAACCATACCAACCTGTGTCAAACCTTGAACCAGAAATGCCCAACCTGTCAAAAGCCTAACCATCCTCTAAACATCAAGCCCTTTCCAAAACCAGCTTCCAAATCAACACAAGCCCTCAGAGCATCCTCATCATTGGGCTACCAATATCATCAATATCTCAATACCAACAAGCATACAGACATAAGCATACTCAGAAACATATCAGAAATCAGCATATCAAGCATACAAGTTTGCAAACATACAAGGCAAGTGAGGCAAAAGGTAGAAGAGGAAAAGGCAAATATATCAAACATTTCAAGGCATCTCAGATAAATCACCACTGAAAGTGTATCAAGCATAGCAACGTACAGAAGCAAAAGCCAACGTTCAAAAGAGGAAAAGAAGTGATCAAACAAGGTTTTCAGAAGCTCATCACAAAACCTAAAAGACAAAGATACAAACAAGGAAGCAAAAGCTCAGCATTGTATCCTTCACCTCCGGCCGTCCCAGGGCGCCTCTGATCCATCCTCCTCCGTCTCCATTCCCCAAAGGTATAATTTCTTTCCCTTTTCATGCACCTCCAACAAGAATAACAATAACACTTAATCAGAATCAATAAACAAAATATGCAAGACATATAAAGTTTGAAACTCTAAATGCATTAAAAAAAACAGAAACCGTCACCTTATAACCTCGCTTCGCTGGACCAAGGAGGGAAGAGGGGACGAAGGGGGAAGCCTGGTGGCCATGGGCGAAGAAGCTTATTTAGTAGCTATGGTTCAAAAGATGAAGAGGAAGCGAAGAGAACGAACGGCACCTCTGTAACATTGAAACCCTAGTCCCAAATGATACAAAACCAAAGAAACCCTAAAAAATGTTGTGAAGCATTGGGCCTGCCTCTTCCTTGACACGCCTAAGCCCATTTGTTTTTTTTTCAATACGCGTACACCCCCTTTTCCTGAAACCTGCCTATTTTGATGGGCCCAAATAATTCTCTTAACCCATCAATTTCTCTTAAGCTTATTTCTTCTATGTTTTTGAAAACCATTAATCTCTTTTCACTTATTTATTTATTTCCTTTTCTTAACTTATACTAATGCTTTGTTTATAAATAATACATTAACACACTTTTTTTTACACAAATTTGCTTAATTATTTCTTTTATTATATTACATTTGAAAAATATATAAATGTTAGAATTTAATTAGGTTAATAGATCTTTTTTGTCTTAAAACCTTTTAATAAAACTTTGTACATAAAAAGCAATAAAATACATTTCTTAATACATTTTCTTCTCTTTTATTAAAATCTTTTACTTATACATATTAACAAAAATACAAGAATACATAAATAAAATACTTAATTTCTCATTGAGTTAACATTTTCCACACTTGTAAATAAATCATACACTTACACATTTACAATACACAAATACATTGATACGTTTACATTTGCTTATCTTGTACATTTGATACATAATACATTTGCGATCGCAATTTGATTTGGTTGTAAATATTTGGACATTACTCCCCTAATAAGTCTCATCCCCATTTGTAAATATTTGTACCCCCATTCCCGGACAATTATTTGTAATAGCGTAGACTTTAAATTCTCGCAATTTATCGCTTTCAAATATACCATGGTTAGACCTAGGGTTTGTATGTACATAAAATCAAACGCTAGATAACCTAATACAAAGACAAAATGCATGAAATCAATACACAATTCACACTTGCACCCCTAGGGTGATCCCGCTTGTTGCCTTCCAAAATGGGCCATGCTTGCACGTTGAGTATCTTTGGCAAAACAAAACAATTCAAATGATCATAGTCCCTCGATGACGCTTTCGAAAGTTGCCTATCAAAATGATCATAGTCCCTTCAAGCAAATTGCCAAAGACACTTGGCACCATTGCATTCATGGTCCATACGATGACCCGCGCCTGTCCCGTTAAACATCCTAACGCAAGATTGTCCACCAAATACAATGGTGGAACAAAATTGTTAAAAAGGGTTAAAACATGAGAAAAACCTTTGAGTAAAATTAGGGGTAGACAAACTTTTAGTTACTTGATCAAACTTGCAAAAACACTTGCCTTCTTTTCTAAACCACACTCCACAAACACTTTCAAAACAAACTTTCAAAAACATTTGAAACATCTTTTCGAAAAGATACACACCTTTGTAAAACACTCAAACACGAGTCATTACAACGGTTGCCTAGACAAGGCATCTTCTTCAAAAACATTTTCAAAACACACACACACACCATTTCAAACAATTGAAAATCAAAGGCAAGTGATCTAAAACCAAGTAACTAAGAGCCCATGGATAACCATGGATGAAAAGGGTGCTAATACCTTCCCTTTTCATAATCTACCCCCCGAACCCACGAAACATCTCAAAAGGTTTTTCCTGTGCTTTTTTAACCGTTCCTTTAGGATAAAATAAAAAGTCGGTGGCGACTCTTGCTAAACCGAACAAGTGCAAATACAAATGCAAAAACTCAAGTCAGTTCTCCCACCGTATCACAGAACTGGCGACTCTGCTGGGGATAAACTTAAAAGTGGGGTTACCTTAGGGTTTAGATCACCTTTGTCTTCAATTGCTTGCTTTGTTTGCTTTTATATTTGTGGGCTTTGCATCGGAGTTTCATAGATCCTAACCCGGATCTGGGGAATACCCTTTTAGGTAGCATAAGCTGTGAGGGACCTGTCCGGCGTATACCGACATGGGTGAAGCAGTGGCTACGTTGGTGTGACACTTTGGTCTGTACCGATATCCCTTGTGTTGAAACGAGGAGAATATGGGTCTTCTAAGGAGTCATTAAGCACCAACCGACCTTAGAACCCTAAATTGACCCAACTTGGCCATAAAACGATAGCAGTATGCTACACTCATTGAGGCTAAACTCTCGCGATGGTTCTGGCCGCAAGAAAATATTGCGATGTTGGAGTTATGACCGATTGAGGGTACTTAGTGATATTGAGATCCTCTAGAACCCGGTTACTTTTGATAGGACAGGTCTTAACCAACGAAACTGAAAGAGGTTACTTACCTACAACCTCATGCAAGCCTAAACCTAAGGACTTGTTTGCTTTGTGTGAATATGTTTGTCTGTATATACACTCACTTGCTTTTGCATACATGTACATAACATCATGACATCATACCATAGCATTTTTCAATAACCATTTCAAGGATCTCGAGGGTTCTTTTGATGCAGGGTTACCTTGAACCAGACGTCTACCAAGGGGCAAGAGGTTTCTCCTCTAAGCAAATGCCATCAAAGATCAAGTGCAACAACTTGAATCAGGGGCTATGACCCACTTGACATGGTGAGCTTGATTCTCGTGGAAATACATCCACCGGTGCAAAGTTCTCCAATCAAAGATCAAAGTTCAACCTCTAACATTCTCTTGTGTTTACCCCAAGAGATCCTTGAAAGTATGCATCCACATATCATGCATTGCATCTTGACAGTTTTCCTTTTTCAGGTTTCCTTACTCTCATACTGTTTATTTCAGTAAGAGATGGCTCTAGAGAGGACTGTCAAGGATATCCAAGACCAGACTGCTCAGCTGCAGGAAATGTTCTTGAACCTGTCCTTGGGGCAAGAATAAATGAAAGCTCTCCTCACAAAGGGCTTGGTCCAGGAGACTTCAAACAATGCCAGGAGTGATCAGCTGGGGGAATGCAGTTTGATTTGGCGACATTGAGGATCCAAGTGATGGGGCAGCTAGTGGGCCAGATGTCTCTCATCCAAGACCTATCTCAAAGACAAGAGGAACTCAGAGTTCTCGTCAGCCAACTGCTTGGGAACAACCAACTGGGGAAGACATCTGAGGTTGAAGAGCAAGTCACCACTCAACCCCCCTCCAGCCAAGAAGACAAAGGGAAGGCTCCCCTACTTGCTTCAGGGTCACAAGCCCATCAACAACCTCGTCAGTGTCAACGGGGTAATCGGTGTAAGCAAGAGACGTCGGGAAGACAGTTCACTGAGATTGACATACCGTCATCTCTGATTCTGGAACGTTTGTTGGAGTTCAATCTTACTGCTTTGAGGGACCCTATTCGGAAGCCCAATACCTCCGCTCCTAACTATCATCCCGATGCATTTTGTGTTTACCACTCCTACAGCCCGGGACATGACACCGACGACTGTTGGGCCTTGAAGAACAAGATTCAAGATCTGATCGACATTGGAGTGCTGAGGTTCATGCCAGATGGCGAGATGAAAATCTTCCGTTAAGGGTTTCTCCACCTGAAGTGACGAGCTCAAACTGAAAGACTTTTGCTTCATTTGAATTTTCAAAGTTGTAATTTCTTTTGTTTTCAAACAATTAACTGTTGATGTTAAACTCTGTTTCATTAATGCTTTGCATATGTTTGTCTTGAATTCATCCATTCGTTTTCACTACTCTTATGCTTTCTTCATGATATTCAACTCTTGATAAAAAGCTGCAAGCCTTTAGAGGGAGGATGACGAAACAATACCATAATCTCATACAGTATGCTTTTGAACAGACCTTGCTGATGATGTACAGGCATTTCTTTCAATTCCCAAACACTGGAGTTATAAGGAAGATAATCCCTAGTCAACCCCTTCGAGCCAAAGAAGTAGGAGTTTTTTGTTCTAAACAAATCAAAACCTTGGATATAAACCTGGGGCAGGGTAGTATCTCAGTTAATTCAAAAGGAAATGCGCATTGACGTCGCAAACTCTCAGTTCGTAATACAGCGAATGACGACAAAGAAAAGAATTCCTTTAGAATTATAAGACAGTGATGGTTCCCTACCACATAGGCAGTCAATCTCTCAAAATAGAAAAGCCCACCAAGCCAAAACCTCTAAAGGAGGCTTAAGAAAGCTGGGGCATCCCGCTGACTGTAATCTCGAAAACAGAGACAGTCAGGCAAAAGTTAGGGATAACAAATCAAAATCAAAATAAAGAGGTTATTACAAATCCTCAACAACATGAAAAATATTGCAAAAGAAAAAGGAGATGATGATTGTCTTCCAAAATTCAACTGGTGAACCATCACCCAAAAAGTCGTTCCAAACTCGAATAGAGTTCGACGCACAATTAACTGAGCTTAGGGTTGAAGAACATCACGAAGAGCGGGTGGGTACAAATATACTTTGAGCCTTTATCCTTTGTTTCTTAAACCATGAACCAAGCCACGTTACAACCCTTCAAAAGTCCTAATTGAAGCATGGGTTAGTTCGAAAGCATACTGTTACAAAAGGTATCCTGACTCCTGTAAGGCTTTGCTCTAAAATCTTGTGTTGATTTGTCTTATAAAAAGTTTTCTGCTAAGAAACGCATTTTTCAAAAACTTCGAGAACAACATAAACTTTGCATTGTTTGAATATCACTGTTTGCATTTGGTTATTTGTTTGACAGCGAAGAAATTCATACAGCGAATGTTCGGAGGAACTAAAACTCTCTCAGTGAACAAAATCACTTCAAAAGGATGACACTTCCATTGAAAATCTCCTATCAACAAGGGGGCTTAACATGTCACCATCCGGCACGCCTGGGGCAGTCCAGTCAAGGTTTCAACAGATCTTTCAAAGTTCAGTTAACCTGGGGCAGTCCAGTCAAGATTTCAACAAAATCTCTCAAATTGCAGAGTAAACCTGGGGCAAGTCTCCCTCACCATCACTTGGGGCATTCGAATGTAAAATCTCAAGGGTTACGAACAGTCCAAGTTTCCTGGCAATATCACATAACATCCGGTGCTAGGGGCAGTGATGAAACCTCTCCGAAATCTTTCTGAAAAGAAACTCAAGCGTCCTCGAGAAGATGTCACTTTTCCAGCAGATCGACAACAGGGTTTATTTCCCCAATAACATCAGGATTCCCCAGCCTGAGGTTGCCTCTTCGACTACTACAATTCAAAGGACCACAGCTCCTCTTCTCCAGTAGACTACTCTGCAATCTCCAGCAAGTTACTGCGAAATCTGGACCCGACCCGATATCAGTTCAACTTCGACTTCCCGGTAGAGCAACAGACAACCGAGACTCCTAAACTCTTTTCCCAAGCAGAAATAAACATACTCCCCACAGAGTTTTCAGCATCCCCGGCAGTCTTAATATAAGATTGTTCCCCGGCGGAATACCAGACACCCCAATGGAACCATTCCCCAGTACAGTCTGAAGGGTTTCCCCAGGAAAGTTGAATCATTCTCCCCAGTAGATTCTGAAGCTTATCCCCAGTAGATTTGGAAGCTTATCCCCGGTAGATCCTGGAAGCTTATCCCCTACAGAGTACGAACGCATCTCCCCGGTTTCATTCAAAGTTTATTTCCCATCAGGGCTTATAACTGGGTTATCCTCAGCTAATTACCACGGAAAGATTGTCCTCAGCGAAGTTCTTCATATCCCCAGCGGAGTTCATCAAATTCCCCAACATAACTTATCAGTGGAATCCCCAGCGGAGTTCTCATCAAAATCTCAGCGAGGTATCTCTTCCCACAAAGTAATTCCCCGCAGAGTAATCTCTCCAACAAGTTTATTCCCCAACGGAGTCATCTTCTCCTACCAGTTTATTCTTGCAACCGTCATCCCCAGCGGAAACGAAGAACTTTACTCTTCAGCATCAGCCCAGGATTCCACAAACTCCCGGCACTCGTCAAGGATTTATTTTCCTAGACGGAAATACATTCATCACATTACCATACACCATGACGCATGCATATACGCATCATATCACACAATCTCATTTATTCTTGAAAACATCATGACGTCATGCATTTCATACATCATGACATTGCATACAACTGATGTTGTGCCTTTTCAAGAAAAGGTCAATCCAAAGATGATTACTATCAACTATCGCAATTCCAGATTCGATACCTGTATCCAGCCAGGGCATATCTGTAAACGACAAATTCCAAATTCGATTCCTGTATCTAGCCAGGGCATATCTGTGAGTGATTGATTGTAGATTCGATACCTGTATCTAGCCAGGGCATATCTGCATGAAGAGTTTAGAGATTCGATACCTGTATCCAGCCAGGGCATATCTGTAGATGACAAATTCCAGATTCGATACCTGTATCCAGCCAGGGCATATCTGTAGACGACAAATTCCAGATTCGATACCTGTATCCAGCCAGGGCATATCTATAGACGACAAATTCCAGATTCGATTCCTGTATCTAGCTAGGGCATATCTGTGAGTGACTGATTATAGATTTGATACCTGTATCTAGCCAGGGCATATCTGCATAAAGAGTTTAGAGATTTGATACTTGTATCCAGCCAGGGCATATCTGTAGACGACAAATTCCAGATTCGATACCTGTATCCAGCCAGGGCATATCTGTAGACGACAAATTCCAGATTCGATACCTGTATCCAGCCAAGGCACGTCTGTAAGCAACCTTTGAAGTTCCGGATTCAATTCCTGTATCTAACCAGGGCATATCTGTGAGCGTTTGATTATGGATTCAACTCGTGTATCTAGCCAGGGCATATCTGCATGAAAAGTTTGAAGATCAACACCTGTAACAGGCCAGGAAATTATCTTTCTTTATCAAATACGCAAGTTCTCGCTAAGGAATCTCTTACGCGATCGACACCCCGGATGGCATCTTTAAGACCATCTCCACAACTATCTGTTACACTTCCAAATGGCATCTATAAGCCCATTCCCGACAAGGTTCTGTCACATCTCCAGATGGCATCTCTAAGCCCATCACCAAATGGTATCTTTAAGCCCATTCCCTCCACCATCACATCACCGAGTGCAAATTTTTGGGCACTCTAGTGTCCAATCTCCTTTTACCTTCAGGTCGCAAACGGCAAACTTGCCAATCTAACTCTTCAGGTTCAAGAAGATTGAACAGGGGCAACTGTTGTACCCCAAAATTTACCCTCGTATTTTTCCACAAGAAATCAGAGCTTCGAGCTTTTCCTAATTTTTTCAGATTGGCGTAAGAATCAGTCAAACAGACTTTTCTTATCAGTCAGACAAAATTAGGGTTTTCATTGATTTTAAAGCAGTTCAGGCAGATTGCTAAGGTTTGGTTGAGTTGGCTCAGGTTTTGATCAGGCAGGCGCTTCTCTGACATTTAATCAAGAACTAGGGTTTTGTGCGCATATTTCTCAGAAAGAATTAATTCTATAGTTCTTCTCAGTTTACTCTGAAATTTGGACTGAGTCATTTGGATTGAGTTTGCAGTGTTTGATTAAATCAGTAAAAGGAAAAGACATTTGGGCATGTGTTGATTTGACTGTGCATTGCTACGTTTAATTCGGAACGCCAGCCGTTTATTAATTATTTCTTTTTCTGAGTCAGAATAATTGGATTTATTTCTAATTGTTTTAATTTAAGAAACTCAAATAATTAAAATAAACAATTGAATTGAAAGAAGAATTAACTGATCAAAATTGGATTTCATTCATCTTTAATTATTTGTTACAATTGTTATTTAAATACAGTATTTATTTACAAAGTATTTATAATAATAATGGTTACAATGATTAAAATTGAAATAAAATTGAATCCTAAATTCCTAAGTCTTCATCTTCTATACTGCTACTCCTCTTCTGCTCCATTGATTTTTATCTGCAAAACAAAGAAGAAAGAAAAGTCAAAAGCAGATAAAATAAAAGGCAGACAATTAATTCGAAAATAATCATTAAAAGCAACTGGCCGGAATCAGTTTGCCCTCTCTGTAAATCACAAGATTTCTCTTGGTTCACGAAGAGGGATAGAAAAAATGCTTGCAAAAAGACATGAAATGCACAAAAGTTATAATTGCACAAATTCAAATTTTCAAACATACTGCATTGTCAACCAACTGCATGAAATGCCAAACAAACTATGAAATCCAAAGGCAAACCAAACTGAATTGCCTAACCAAAGTCACAATTCCAAACTAAACTGAAAGTTCCAATTTCAAACTTTCCACAAGCTGCCAAAGAGCTATCAAAAGGCTATTCAAGGCTGTCAAAGAAGTACACAAAGATGCAGGAAAGCTGGAAAAAGAGATAAAAGTATGCAGTGTAAAACAACTATTGCAAGCAAACTCTTCAAATCACATCATTTTCCTAGGCCAGCTACCTTTTCAGAACATAGTACATGATAAGCAATATAATATGCTTAAATCTGGAGAGAGAGAGAAAAGAGAAGAAAGAAGAAAAGAAGGTAGGGATATCAAAAGGAAAAGACCACAAACTGTAAGACAAAAAACATTGCAAAACTGCCTCCACAAGCTTGAAACCATAAGCTTCAAAACCTGCTAAAGCCTTAACCTTATCCAAGAAGCAAGAAACAGCAAACCAGTTACTGCATAAAAGCCCAATGTCCTAAACCTGCATAAGTTAACCTCCCAAACATGTATTCCAAAAACAACTCAGAACATCAAACTGTTCAGGCTTATACTAAAAGCCTTAAACTTGCTCCAAGCAAGCCTGAAAGCCAAAAGGCCATCAACCTGTCAAAAACATAAGCCAACCTGTTGAACAACATAACCATACCAACCTGTGTCAAACCTTGAACCAGAAATGCCCAACCTGTCAAAAGCCTAACCATCCTCTAAACATCAAGCCCTTTCCAAAACCAGCTTCTAAATCAACACAAGCCCTCAGAGCATCCTCATCATTGGGCTACCAATATCATCAATATCTCAATACCAACAAGCATACAGACATAAGCATACTCAGAAACATATCAGAAATCAGCATATCAAGCATACAAGTTTGCAAACATACAAGGCAAGTGAGGCAAAAGGTAGAAGAGGAAAAGGCAAATATATCAAACATTTCAAGGCATCTCAGATAAATCATCACTGAAAGTGTATCAAGCATAGCAACGTACAGAAGCAAAAGCCAACGTTCAAAAGAGGAAAAGAAGTGATCAAACAAGGTTTTCAGAAGCTCATCACAAAACCTAAAAGACAAAGATACAAACCAGGAAGCAAAAGCTCAGCACTGTATCCTTCGCCTCCGGCCGTCCCAGGGCACCTCCGATCCATCCTCCTCTGTCTCCATTCCCCAAAGGTATAATTTCTTTCCCTTTTCACGCACCTCCAACAAGAATAACAATAACACTTAATCAGAATCAATAAACAAAACATGCAAGACATATAAAGTTTGAAACTCTAAATGCATTAAAAAAAACAGAAACCGTCACCTTATAACCTCGCTTCGCTGGACCAAGGAGGGAAGAGGGGAAGAAGGGGGAAGCCTGGTGGCCATGGGCGAAGAAGCTTATTCATTAGTTATGGTTCAAAAGATGAAGAGGAAGCGAAGAGAAAGAACGGCGCCTATGTAACGTTGAAACCCTAGTCCCAAATGATACAAAACCAAAGAAACCCTAAAAAATGTTGTGAAGCATTGGGCCTGCCTCTGCCTTGACACGCCTAAGCCCATTTGTTTTTTTTTTCAATACGCGTACACCCCCTTTTCCTGAAACCTGCCTATTCTGATGGGCCCAAATAATTCTCTTAACCCATCAATTTCTCTTAAGCTTATTTCTTCTATGTTTTTGAAAACCATTAATCTCTTTTCACTTATTTCTTTATTTCCTTTTCTTAACTTATACTAATGCTTTGTTTATAAATAATACATTAACACACTTTTTTTTACACAAATTTGCTTAATTATTTCTTTTATTATATTACATTTGAAAAATATATAAATGTTAGAATTTAATTAGGTTAATAGATCTTTTTTGTCTTAAAACCTTTTAATAAAACTTTGTACATAAAAAGCAATAAAATACATTTCTTAATACATTTTCTTCTCTTTTATTAAAATCTTTTACTTATACATATTAACAAAAATACAAGAATACATAAATAAAATACTTAATTTCTCATTGAGTTAACATTTTCCACACTTGTAAATAAATCATACACTTACACATTTACAATACAGAAATACATTGATACGTTTACATTTGCTTATCTTGTACATTTGATACATATTACATTTGCGATCGCAATTCGATTTGCTTGTAAATATTTGGACATTACTCCCCTAATAAGTCTCATCCCCATTTGTAAATATTTGTACCCCCATTCCCAGACACTTATTTGTAATAGCGTAGACTTTAAATTCTCGCAATTTATCGCTTTCAAATATACCATGGTTAGACCTAGAGTTTGTACGTACATAAAATCAAACGCTAGATAACCTAATACAAAGACAAAATGCATGAAATCAATACACAATTCACACTTGCACCCCTAGGGTGATCCCGCTTGTTGCCTTCCAAAATGGGCCATGCTTGCACGTTGAGTATCTTTGGCAAAACAAAACAATTCAAATGATCATAGTCCCTCGATGACGCTTTCGAAAGTTGCCTATCAAAATGATCATAGTCCCTTCAAGCAAATTGCCAAAGACACTTGGCACCATTGCATTCATGGTCCATACGATGACCCACGCCTGTCCCGTTAAACATCCTAACCCAAGATTGTCCACCAAATACAATGGTGGAACAAAATTGTTAAAAAGGGTTAAAACATGAGAAAAACCTTTGAGTAAAATTAGGGGTAGACAAACTTTTAGTTACTTGATCAAACTTGCAAAAACACTTGCCTACTTTTCTAAACGACACTCCACAAACACTTTCAAAACAAACTTTCAAAAACATTTGAAACATCTTTTCGAAAAGATACACACCTTTGTAAAACACTCAAACACGAGTCATTACAACGGTTGCCTAGACAAGGCGTCTTCTTCAAAAACATTTTCAAAACACACACACACACCATTTCAAACAATTGAAAATCAAAGGCAAGTGATCTAAAACCAAGTAACTAAGAGCCCATGGATAACCATGGATGAAAAGGGTGCTAATACCTTCCCTTTTCATAATCTACCCCCCGAACCCACGAAACATCTCAAAAGGTTTTTCCTGTGCTTTTTTAACCGTTCCTTTAGGATAAAATAAAAAGTCGGTGGCGACTCTTGCTAAACCGAACAAGTGCAAATACAAACGCAAAAAATCAAGTCAATTCTCCCACCGTATCACACTAGACAATTCAATGGGGTGTGTGCTGGGGTAGCATGACGAGTCCGGTCGAAAAGAGCACGCCATTTATTACCTTAGCAAAAAGTTTACCGACTGTGAGACCTGATACTCATTGCTCGAGAAAACTTGATGTGCTTTGGCATGGGCTGCTCGCCGACTGAGACAGTATATGCTGACTCACACTACCTTGTTGATATCAAAGATGGATCCGATCAAGTATATTTTCGAGAAGCCCGCTCTCTCCAGAAGGATAGCAAGTTGGAAAATGATCTTAACTGAGTACGACATACAATATACAACCCAAAAAGCAATCAAGGGGGTGTATTGGCTGATCATTTGGCTCACCAGACCGTGGATGACTACCAGTCCATGAATTTTGAGTTCCCGGATAAGAATATTATGTTGGTGACTGATTACGAAGAGCTCGGACTGGATGAAGGACCTGAGGAAGGATCTGGATGGTCTATGTATTTTGATGGAGCCTCGAACGCACTAGGTAACAACATTGGCGCAGTAATCATATCTCCTGAGGGATGTCATACTCCATTCACTGCCCGATTATGTTTCAACTGCACCAATAACACGGCAGAGTATAAAGCATGTATTATGGGTCTTCGAGTTGCTATTGATTTGAGGATTAAGTTCTTAAGTGTATTCGGGGATTCCTCTCTGGTGATAAGTCAGATCAAAGGTGAGTGGGATACGAAGCACCCGAATCGCATTCCTTACAGAGAGTATGTATTGACATTGCTCCCACACTTTGAGGAGGTAACCTTTGAACATTTCCCACGAGAGGAGAACCAGTTGGCGGACGCGTTAGCTACCATGTCTTCTATGTTCAAAGTTAGGTGGGACAATGAAGCCCCCCAAATTACCATTGAGAGGTTGGATTAACCCGCACACTGTTGTGAGATCGACACCGAAGAAGTGGCAGACAAACCCTGGTTTCACAAAGTCAAAAGGTATCTCGAGGTTCAGGAGTATCCCGAAGGGGCATCTGTCAACAATAACAAGTTTCTGAGAAGGTTCGCTGCAAAGTTATTCCTTAGTAATGGAATCCTCTATAAGTGCAACCACGACTCCACACTACTACGGTGTGTAGACAAGGGCGAAGCAGAGAGGATCATGACAGATCTACATGAAGGCACCTTCAGAACCCATTCTAGTGGACATACCATGGCTAAGAAGATTCTACGAGCAGGATATTACTGGTCCACTGTGGAAGCCGATTGTTATCAGCACTCTCGAACTTGTCATAAATGCCAAATTTATACTGATAAGGTGCATGTACCTCCAGTTCCTATGAATGTCTTGACAACTCCTTGGCCCTTTGCAATGTGGGGCATCGACATGATCGGCGAGATCAGACCTACTACGTTTAGCAGGCATCATTTCATCTTGGTAGCCATTGATTACTTCACAAAGTGGGTCGAGGCAGCCTCTTTTGCTACAGTAGCCAAGAATGTCGTGGCGCGGTTTATCCGACATAACCTGATCTATTGATATGGTGTACCGGAGAGGATTATTACTGACAATGGTACGAATCTCAACAACACAATGATCACCGAGCTCTGTAAACAGTTCAAGATACAACATCATAATTCTTCTCCCTATCGGCCGAAGATGAATGGCATTGTTGAAGCAGCTAACAAGAACATCAAGAAGATTGTACAGAAGATGACGGTGACATATAAAGACTGGCATGAGATGTTACCATTCGCTCTTCATGGGTACTGTACCTCAGCACGGACGTCGACAGGGGAAACACCCTACTCTCTGGTATATGGCATGGAGGAAGTCCTACCCATAGAAGTCTAGATACCTTCTCTCAGAATTATGAAGGATGCGGGTTTGAACGAAGACGACTAGATCAAAACCCGACTTGATCAGTTAAATCTAATCGACGAAAAGAGGCTTACTGATATCTGCCATGGTCAGACATATCAGAAGAGAATGATAAAGGCTTTTAACAAGAAAGTCAGGCGTCAAGAATATCAAGTCGGGGATCTGGTGATCAAACGCATCATACTGCTGCAAGGTGATCCCAGGGGAAAATAGACTCCCACGTACGAAGGGCCATTTGTGGTTAAGAACATTTTCTCGGGAGGGGCTATGATTCTAACCACCATAGACGGTGACGACCTTCCTCACCCCGTCAATGCAGACATAGTGAAAAGATACTACGCATAATCAAAGACCCGCTAGGTCGAATGGCCTAGGCAAAAATAAAGGCTTCCCGGCGAACCAAAAAGGTTCAGGAAAAAGTAAGGGATGAAAATGAAAAAAAATTTGTACACCCGGTAAGTCGAAAACCCGAAAGGGAGGATTTGGCAAAAAAGGGTATCCCGGTGGATTGAAAACCCGAAAGGGAGATCCAGACAAAAGTTAGGGATTGAACCGTATCACTATGTCTCATTGGATCATCTTGCAACCATATTTCGGTATCGATTATCAAGCTCAGACGATGCCAATCAATATGATCAACTTTCAGCCAAGTAGCAAAGTGATGACACGCTTGAAGATATAAAGGCAATAGCAGAGTTGGAACCCAATGGGGTCGTTTCACATAGTTGTTTTTCTTTCTGTTACACAAATTGTAATTTCTATGTTTCGGCGGTGTTCTCTTACTAGGACGTCGGCCTCTTTGTACAAAAACGCATATTACAGGCCAACTTCAAAAATCAATACAAGTCATTTGCACAAGAAACTTTAATTTATTTTTTCTTTTTCTGCTTTGTTTTGCAAGAACGTCCAATGATTTATTTTTTATATATGCATTTGAAAATGATTGCTGCTCATAAACATTTACATAAGAAACAAAGACAATTACTCGTAATTCCAGAAACAAGGAAAATAAGAAGTGCCAAACTCGATGGTTCCTTTGCCCAGCAGGTATCGGGATAGAGTCCGCTTTGGAACATGATTATTGGTACATACACTCCCCACAGAGTAAAAGTACCCAAAGGCATTGATGTCGGTTTCACCGAAACAGGACGTAACTATCCCCAGCCAAGGTTCATAATTGTGGGCTAGTCAGTAAAATTCATCCCCCAAGCGGAGTTTATTTCTATAGATACAGAAGCTCAATCTCCAACAGAGCTCATCACCTTCAGCAACTTAATTTCATCCCCGGCTAAGTTTGTTCCTCTAGATCGGCAGGTCTACCAACAGAGTATCTCTTCCCCCAAAGTTTGGTCCCCGCAAAGTTTATTCTCCAGCATCTTCTTCCCGACAGAATATTTACAACTCTCCAGCCATAATCAGGGATTTATTTTCCCAAACGCAAGCATACCCCGATAGCATTTCATAAACATACATTATGACATACGCATACATGACATATATAGCATAATCTCATTTATTTTGAGAACATCGTCTCACCCTGCATTTCACACATCACATATAACTAACCCTGATATCTTTTCAGGAAAGGATAATTAGCTTCAACGAATCTAGCAGTTATACAGATCATATTTACAGACGACTAATGGAAGCTCAGTTCCCGAAATCAAAAGGGTCAACTAATCTACATTATTATCCAGGTTCCTTCTTGCAGCCCTACTATCCAGGATGTCATATCTCAAAGCAACCTTACCCAGGTTCCTTCTCGGTTCAGATGCAGTTTTACCCAAACTCCTCCTTACAACCCTACTATTCAGGCTTTCATATCGAAGTAACCCTACTATCCAGGTTCTTTCTCATAACCCTACTATCCAGGCTTTCATATCGAAGTAACCCTACTATCCGGGTTCCTTCTCACAGCCCTACTATCCAGGCTTTCATATCGAGGTAACCTTACTATCCAGGTTCCTTCTCACAACCCTACTATCCAGGCTTTCATATCAAAGCAACCCTACTATCCAGGTTCCTTCTCACAGCCCTACTATCCAGGCTTTCATATCAAAGTAACCCTACTATCCAGGTTCCTTCTTATAACCCTACTATCCAGGCTTTCATATCGAAGTAACCCTACTATCCAGGTTCCTTCTCACAGCCCTACTATCCAGGCTTTCATATCTAAGTAACCCTACTATCCAGGTTCCTTCTCACAGCCCTACTATCCAGACTTTCATATCGAAGTAACCCTACTATCTAGGTTCCTTCTCACAGCCCTATTATGATACAGTGGGAAAATTGACTTGAGGTTTTGCGTTTTGTCGCAAATGTTTCGGTTTAGTAAGAGTCACCACTGACTTTTATTTTATCCGAAAGGAAAGGTAAAAAAGCACAGGAAAGACCTTTGAGATGTTTTCTTGAGTTCGGGGGGTAGATTATGAAAAGGGAAGGTGCTAGCACCCTTTTCATCCATGGTTATCCATGGGCTCTTAGTTACTTGTTTAGATCACTTGCTTTGCTTTTGCAATTGTTTGAAATGGTACTTTGTGTGGTTTTGAAAGTATTTTGAAAAGAGGCCATCGTTTAGGCAATCTTTGTAATGATTCTTGTTCGTAAGAATGTATACAAAGATGTTTGTCTTTAGAAAAATGTTTCAATGTTTTGAAAGTTGTTTGGAAATGTTTTAAAATGTGTGTGTTTGTTTCAAAATAGCAAGGATTGTTTTGCAAATTGATCAAGTAACTAAAAGCATATCTACCTACTCAAAAGTCTTTCTTGTACGTTTTTATTCCTTTGACATTGTTGACTTACCATTGATTTGGTAGACAACCCTATCTTTGGATGTTAAACGGGACGGGCGTGGGTCATCGTATGACCATGATAGCAATGTTGCCAAGTATCTTAGCAAGTTTTGAGGGACTAAGATCATCTTTGTTTAAGCAACCTTTTGATAGCGTCATCGAGGGACTATGATCTTTTGTTTTGTTTTGTTTTGTTTTGCCAAGATACTTTGTGTGCATACCATGGCCATTTTGTAAGGCAACCAAGTGGGTGAAACCCTAGAGGTGCTTGTGTGCAATGTGTTGTCATTTTACATGCTTTTGTCTTGTATTAGGTCATGCTATTTGTTTGATTTTTGTCTTATCATACAAATCCCTAGTTTTACTAAACATGACATAAATGAGATAAATTGCGTAAAATAAATCTAAGCTATTACAACAATTATTATGGGAGGGGGAATACAAGTTTTTGAATGGGGATATTTGCACAAAATAAACCCTAAAATAACTATTACAACCCAATTGAATTATTGCAAAATAAATAAATAAACATACAATTATTTAAATATGCAAAAAAAAATGTATTTATGCAAAATGTTTTTTGTATTAATTTTATGTATGCAAAAATAAATTATTTAAGTCCTAAAAATAAGAAAAAATAATGTTATTATTTTTGAAAGGGTAAAAAACCCTAGTTTTTGATTAAAGAAAATTATGTTTTCTAATTATTTATTTATTCATTTATGTACAAGAAAAAATAAATAAAATTATTTACAAATATTAAAAAAAATTAAAATATATGTGGAAATAATATTTTATGTGTATGAATAATAAAAATAAAAATGTATAATATTTTTAAATATGTTCACTATTTATTTTAAGAAAATGATTTCTATTCTATTTAAAATAATCAATATTTTATACAAAAAATAAGATAAAAAATAAAATAAAATGCAAAAAATTAAGAAAATATTTTTGGGTATTTTTTTATCATTAGAAAAAATGAATGCAAGCACAAAAAATAAAAATATGCAAGAAAATACAAAAATATAAAATAATAAGTCAGGGGGTGCAAAAGCAAACTGGGGGTGCAAAAAGTCAAAAAAGAAGGCCCAAGGCGCGCCAGGCCCGGGACTTCATTCCTGTCCTCCAGCCTCTCCCAAATGCGCGCGTTTTTGCTTCAACCTGTATCTTGCTCTAGCTTGCATAAAATCAAAAACTCATAACATAAAACATGTAGCATTTTTTATCACGATTCCAATGATATAAGATTTGAAACCTAACTCTAAGAAACCAGGGAGAATTTCAGTAGCCCTAATTTCTGACCTAATTTTTTCATGAACTTCAAGCTTCAAATTCTCACTACTCAGTTAATATAAATGACAACTATGTATATGTACAGCTTCAGCAAGTTAAGGACTATATTTTTGCTTCACAAATCAAAGCTTGAGGATTCCTAAATAGAGAGATAGAGTTTTGAAAAATACCTTGTCCAGCTACGTTTGGATATGGCAATGTAGGGACTTTGAGGGAGGTCTGAAGATCGTGTGAGCTTCCTTGAAGTTCCCTCAAGCTATTCCAATGCTTAGTTGGCCTTGTGGGTGGCTGAAACTTCCTGCACGTGTCAACCTGCAACCTTCTAAAATGAAAATGGTGATGTCTAAAATAGGGCTCACAGTTGCAAAGCAAAGGCTTGGATAGTTTGGATGTGATGTATTGAATGTGTTTCAAGTGTTGAATCAAGAAACGCACGAGCCAAAATTGAAATGGCAAGAGTTTTGCAGAAGCTACCCTGTTTGGGCAGAAAAATTTGTTTTATGAGTTTTTGAGTGTTTGGGATCTTTTAATTTTGTTCTTAGGCTTGTAACAAGTTTGTGAAGTTGTTTATAATGATGCCAAGCCTTCCCTTTATCAGCTTGTACAAGTTTTTGACTTTTGGCCACTTTTCTTGTTTTTGAAGAAAGGTTGAAGTGACTATGCCAAAGGCCTGTACAGGCTAGCTTGTGGGCTGTAGAGTGTTGGTACAAGCTTCTTGTTATCTGTGGAAAATGCCTGCATCCAAGGAACAAGTCCAAGGCTCAAGGCTGATAAAGTTCAAAAAGCTTGCTTTATCAAAATGGTATTGTGAACTTTATGTCATTTATGGATTAATCTCTTGTATAATGCACCAAAGGTCAAAACAAAGCCATTGTCCATTGAGTTTGCATTTAATTATGGAGTTTAGAAGGGATTAGGACCTGTAATGCAAGGTACAAGCATGCTAGGATCTGATTTGCAAGTTGGTCCATTATGAAAATGGCTTGAACAAAAGTGACAAATTGCCATTTTCTCTTCTTCGATTCTCCCTAACCACAAATGATCTTGGAGAGTTCTTTGACATTTTGGAAAGCTTTCAACATTCTCTACAATCCATATTTGAAATGCAACTTGAGATACCTCTTGGAACTATGTGAAAAGTTGCCATGAAGTTAGGTCAAAAACCTGCCTAAACTAGGGCAAAATTTCACTAAGTTATTTAGTTTATGGACCCCTATTCACAAAATCATAACTTGAGATCCAAGCATCATTTGGGAAAACTTTTTGAATAAAAGTTGTATATTTCATGGAGGACTACAACTTTCATGTTTGAAGTTTTCTTTGAATCCAATTGCATCATGGTGAAAAAGTTGGGAAAAGTTGGAAAAAAAATAAGAAATTTTCCATACTTAGAAAAATTCTAAGTTATGAAAATATTCAAATTAAAACCCTAATTTGCAGTTTTAGGTTTCTTGGTCAACAAGTTTCACAATTTGACATATCTTGATGAATTATGACCCTTGGCACTTGATTTTGACCAAAAAGTCAAAGTTTGACTTTTTAGTGTATAGTTGATTTTTGATCAGTTGACTGGAAAATTCATCTGTCAATCCTATGTACTTGAGATCTTTTGAACCATGTGATTAGGTAAAGATTATTCCATTAAGTCCTTGAAATCATGTTTGAAACCAATTGGTCATTGGCTAGGTTAAAAATCAGAAATTGCCCCTTCTCAGTCAAAAACCCTAATTTTGACCATTTTGCCCTTTTGATGATCGGATCAAATTTCTTGAGGAGTTGTGATCTAAACTTGATCAAATGGTAAATAGTAGTCTAAAATGTTGTTGTGGATCAAAAATTATGAAGTTTGACTGTAAATTGGCCATGATTGACTTTTTCCCCAATACAGCTGCTTTTTAGGTCAACTGTCCAATTGACTGGGCAAAAATGTGATTCAAGGCTTGAAACATGGTATGAGCAATCTTAGGGGTCCAAGATGGTGTATGAAAGTCAAATGAAGCATTGATAGTCCAAAAATCCTTGTGCAAACTCAAACCCTAATTTCAGGTTATCAGTGCAAGGAGATGTCTTGAGCTGAGAAAACCCTAATCTGGTCTTGAATCCAAGAAGTCTTATGAGGAAAATTTTGATAATATGAGAGGGAAAATTTTAGGGTAAAACAGCTGCCCCTATTCAATCTTCTTGAACCTGAAGAGTTAGATTGGCGATTTTTGTCGTTCGTGACTCGAAGGTAAAAGATGATTGGACACTAGAGTGCCCATAAATTTGCACTCGTCAAAGTGTACTTGAGGGAATGGGCTTAAAGATGCCATTTGGAGAGGTGATAGAATCTTGTTGGACATGGGCTGTTAGATGCCATCCAAGAATGTTTGTTCAGCTGTAAGTTGTAAGTCAAAAGAATGAGTATCAGAATGGTGTCCGTATTTGGAACGTATCTGAACTGTATCTGGAGATTGAGTTTGTATGAGCAATGGAATGGTGTCTGTATCTGGAGCGTATCCGAGTTGTAACTGCATTTGAATCTGAATGAGTAATAGGATGACTTCCTTGTCTGGAGTGTATCTGTACTGTATCTAGAATTTGAAATCTGAATAGGCGACAGAATGGCATCCGTGTCTATAGCGTATCTAAGCTGGGGAAAATCAGAATAAGTGACAGAATGACATTCGTGTCTGGAGCGTATCTGGACTGGGATCTGAATAAGAGATCTGAATAAGTGACAGAATGGCTTTTGTGTCTGGAGCGTATCTGAACTGTATCTTGATAGTTGAACTCTGAATGAGTATCAGAATGGCATCCTTGTATGGAGCGTATCTGTACTGTATCTGAAATCTTTGAACATTGTCAAAAGTAACTGTTAATCTTATCCTGAAATGGGTAAAATGTTAGATGAAACACCAAGTTATGTTGCATGAAATGTATGATGCAACAAATGTGCTTTATCAATGTTTATGATATATGGATGTAATGTATGCGCATGTAAGCTGATTCGTTGTTTTGTTGAGGAAAAGAAATCTTTGGCGGTTGGGGATAATAACTCCTTGACTGCTACTGGGGAAAATAAATCCTTGATTGCTGAGGATGAGAAATCCTTGGCGACCATTGGGGATTTAAAAAATCCTTGACTTCTATGGGCATATAGGGATCATTCATGTCTTGAAGTCGGAGTATTGACAAAAATCTATTGTGAGAGTAATGCCATGTACTGCCTGAGGAATCTGCTTGGAGAATCCAGAGAATTTTAATGACATCTACTGGGAATTACACAAAGGGAATCCTTGTTCTGCTGAGGAATACATAAAACTCTGATGACTTATGCGGGGAATTAAGAATGAGAATGTTCATTCTGTTGGAGAGCAATGAAAACTTTGGTGACTTCACTGGGGAATCAAGAATGAGAATCTTCATTCTGTCAAAAAATAAAAACTCTATGGGGAAGAAAGCTATCCTACTGGGGAGGAGGTTCAGGAGTTTGGTTTGTCTGTCACTCTACTGGGTAGTTATCCTAGGTTGGGGAAAGACAAAAGTTAACTATTATCTGGTTGATTTTCAGAATTCAAGACAACTTGCTAGGGAATGTGGAGAAACTGAATGGTCTCCATTGGGGATTGATAGATGGAAATCTTGACTCAATTGGGGAAGAAGGTTTCATCTCCGCTGAGGATCTGTAGTTCAAAGTTTTGGCTCCGCTGGGGATTGGGAGTTTGAAGTTTTAACTCTGATGGGGATTAAGGGTTTGAAATTTTAGCTCCGCTGGGGATCTAGATGATGTACTGTAGGGATTGCTCCTGGAATAGCCTAAAGACGTTTTCCTAACCTTTCAGTCTGTCAGTAATTGTTCTTTTTTCATTCCTGTTTATTTGTAAACAGTAATTATGTTCAAATGCATATGTTCACTAATGAATCATTGGACGTTTTTGCAAATAAAAAAAACAAGTGTAAAGAAAAAGGCAAATGGTTTTTTGCACTTTAAAGAGATATCTTTGTATTAACTTTGAATAAGTATTTTGTACAAAGGAGACAATCATCCTAGTAAGAGGATGGTGTCATAAAAATTGAGAAATATTTTATACAAAGAAAGATAGCTATGTGTAAAAAAATTCCATGGGGTTCCCATTCTGCTATAGCCTTCATAACTCCGAATATCTTGTCCATTCGTTGCTTCGTCTGAAGATGATTGGATTGATCAGAAGTTCCAGGTTTGTCAGTGAAGAGATTGTCCTTAAAGTGATCCGACGAGACATAGTCATACGCTTTAATTCCCTAACTTTTGCCTGAACCGCCCTTTCGGGTTTTCGATTCACCGGGAAACCCTTTTTTGCCCAAGTCGCCCTTTCAGGTTTTCAACTTGCCGGGCGTACAGATTTTTTTTATCCCTAATTTTTGCCTAAACCGCCCTTTTGGGTTTTTGATTCACCGGGATACCCTTGTTTTGCCTAGGTGTGTCAACCTAGCGGGTTTTTTATGCGTAGTATCTTTTGACTATGTTTGCGTTCGTAGGGTGCGGCAGATCGTCGCCGTCCATGGTGGTTAAGATCATTGCCCCACCAGAAAAGATGTTCTTGATTACAAATGTTCCTTCGTAGGTAGGAGTCCATTTGCCCCTGGGATCACTTTGTGGCAAGATGATGCGCTTGATTACAAGATCTCCAACTTGATATGTCTGGCGTCTGACTTTCTTGTTGAAAGCCTTGATCATCCGCTTTTGATACGTTTGACCGTGGCAAACAGCACTAAGTCTCTTTTCGTCAATTAAGTTTAATTGATCAAGTCGGGTTTGAATCCAATCGTCTTCACTCAAACCTGCATCCTTCATGATTCTCAAAGAGGGGATCTGAACCTCAATAGGTAAAACAGCCTCCATGCCATAAACTAAAGAATGGGGTGTTTCCCCAGTTGATGTACGAGCCGTGGTACGGTATCCGTGGAGAGCAAATGGTAGCATCTCATGCCAGTCCTTGTAGGTGACTGTCATTTTTTGTATGATCTTCTTGATGTTTTTGTTCGCAGCTTCGACAGCATCATTCATCTTTGGCCGATAGGGGGATAAATTCTGATGTTGAATCTTGAACTGCTTGCACAGGGCGGTGATCATAGTATTGTTAAGGTTTATACCATTGTCAGTGATGATCCTTTCGGGGATACAGTACTGGCAAATGAGATTCTGCTTGATGAAGCGGGCAATAACATTCTTAGTTACAGATGCGAAGGAAGCTGCTTCAACCCACTTGGTGAAATAATCAATAGCCACTAGAATGAAGCGGTGTCCATTAGAGGTTGTAGGCTTGATCTCTCCAATCATGTTGATTCCTCACATAGCGAATGGCCAGGAGCTATTAAGACATTTAGAGGAACCGGGGACACGTGTACCTTGTCTGTATAGATTTGACATTTATGACAGGTACGGGAGTGTTGATAGCAGTCTGCTTCCATGGTAGACCAGTAATAGCCTGCCCTTAGAATCTTCTTAGCCATCGTATGCCCGCTAGAGTGAGTGCCAAAGGTACCTTCATACAATTCAGCCATAATCCTTTTAGCTTCAAGCTTGTCCATACAACGGAGCAAAATAGAATCATGATTGCGTTTGTACAAGATGCCATTACTTAGGAAAAACTTAGCTGAGAATCTCCTTAAGAACTTTTTGTCATTGATTGAAGCTCCTTTTGGGTATTCTTGGGCCTCGAGATACCTTTTGACTTCATGAAACCAAGGTTGGTCCACTACTTCTTCGGTATTAATCTCGTGACAGTGCGCAGGTTCGTCCATCCGTTCAATGGTGATCTGGGGAGCCTCATTATCCCAATTAAGTTTAAACATGGATGACATTGTAGCTAGAGCATCTGCTAGCTGATTTTCTTCTCGCGGGAAGTGCTCAAAGGTAATATGCTCGAAATGTGGTAACAATGTCAAGACATGTTCTTTGTAAGGGATGAGGTTTGGATGCTTAGTGTCCCACTCTCCTTTGATCTGACTGATGACCAAAGCTGAGTCCCCAAACACAATTAAAGATTTGATTCCCAAGTCTATGGCAGCCTTGAGTCCAAAGATGCATGCTTCATACTCTGCCATATTGTTCGTACAATTGAAGCAAAGTCTAGCGGTGAAAGGAGTATGGAATCCCTCTAGAGATATAAGCACAGCGCCGATACCGTTACCAAGTGCATTGAAGGCCCCATCGAAGTACAGGGTCCATCGGGATCCTTGTTCAAGTCCGTCATATGGTCTGAAATCTTCAATATTGTCCAACATTATGATGTCTTCATCAGGGAAGTCGAACTTCATGGATTGATAATCTTCTACAGCTTGATGAGCCAGATGATCGGCTAGTACACTACCCTTTATAGATTTTTGGGTTGTGTATTGTATGTCATATTGGGTAAGGATCATCTGCCATCTAGCTATCCTTCCAGACAAAGCAGGCTTCTCGAAGATGTATTTGATCAGATCCATCTTAGATATCAGTAGAGTGGTATGAGTCAACATATATTGCCTTAGCCGGCGAGCAACCCATACCAAAGCGCAGCAAGTTTTCTCGAGCAGTGAATATCTAGTTTCACAGTCGGTAAACTTTTTGCTAAGGTAATAAGTGGCATGCTCTTTTCGGCCAGACTCATCGTGCTGCCCCAGTACGCACCCCATTGAATTCTCTAAGACGGTTAGATACATGATTAGCGGTCTTCCTTCGACGGGCGGCATCAAGACAGGAGGCTCTTGTAAATACTCTTTGATTTTATCGAAAGCAATTTGACAGTCATCATTCCATCTAACTACCTGATCTTTCTTCAACAGCTTGAAGATTGGCTCACAAGTAGATGTTAGGTGAGAAATGAACCTAGCAATGTAGTTTAGGCGTCCCAAGAAACCTCTGACCTCCTTCTCAGTGCGAGGAGCAGGCATTTCTTGTATAGCTTTGACTTTGGCAGGATCAACCTCGATGCCTTTGTTGCTGACGATGAAACCCAAGAGTTTACCGGATCGGACTCCGAATGTGCACTTGTTAGGGTTTAATCTTAGCTTGTACTCCTTCAACCTGACAAACAGCTTTTGCAAGTGGACAAGGTGTTCTTCTTCCATTTGTGATTGGGCTATCATGTCATCTACGTAGACCTCTATCTCATGATGTATCATATCATGAAACGAAGCTACCATGGCGCGTTGATAGGTTTCCCCGGCATTCTTCAGTCCGAATGGCATCACTTTGTAGCAGAACGTACCCCACTGTGTAACAAAAGTAGTTTTCTCCATGTCCTCAGGGGCCATTTTGATCTGGTTATAGCTTGAGAATCCGTCCATGAAAGAAAATACTTTGTGCTGAGCTGTATTGTCAACCAGGATGTCGATGTGCGGAAGTGGAAAGTCATCCTTAGGGCTGGCCCTGTTTAAGTCTCTGTAATCCACGCACATTCTGACTTTGTCGTCCTTTTTAGGCACGGGCATAATGTTAGCAACCCATTGTGGATAGGAAGTAACAGCATGAAATCTAGCATTGAACTGCTTCATAATTTCTGCTTTGATATTCTCTGACATGTCAGGTCTCATGTGGCAGACCTTTTGTTTCACAGGTGGACAGTCTTCTCTTGTGGGTAAACGGTGTACCACAATGTCTGTATCGAGTCTCGGCATGTCTTCGTATGACCAGGCAAAGATCTCAACATAATCATGTAACAGCTGAATTAAGCGCTCCTTGACACTCGGCTCTAGGTTGGCACCCACTCTGATTTCCTTCTTGTCTTCCTTAATACCCAGATTAATGGTATCCAACAGCTCATCATGAGGCAGGATAGCTCTTTCCTCTTGTTGTAGAAGTCTGGCCAATTCCCCTCAACTCACAATCTTCCTCACCTTCGTATTCGGCTTGGTTGATCAAATTTTCAGAGTCACTGAAGGCTATAGTAGTATCATTACCCATAGGTTCCGGAGTGGAAAGGTACCTGCATTTGTGAGTGTGGGTGTGTGTAAGGGCATAGCCATCTTAAAACGACAAAATGTAAAAGAAAGACAATGAGCATAAAAGGTTTAAATATGAAAAACATCCATGATTCATTAAAATGACATATGAAAATGAAATAAGAACCCTTACAAATGGACCTATGTGCCTCGGGTAAGACACAAGGTTGAAAAAGTACGAATTGTTTGTGAATTATTACAGTCCAACAGAAATGGAAAAGATAAATTACTGTGGTATGAAAGTAATCGGAACAAAGTCTTTTGCTTCCCAGTTGCACAGTCCTCCGCCAACAGTAGGAAAAATCCAGTCTTTCAAGCTGCCCTCTTCATCACTGTCCTCTAGTGCATTAACCCCTTGGTGGCTGATCTTCATAGGCGGCCCTCCGGCACGGGCGCGACGCACGGCCTTCTGAACAGTCGAAGTAAATCCCATGCCAAATTTGTCTGACTTGAAAGGAAAGTCGGGAAGCTGCCCCCAGATAGTGGATCCGCCTTCTTCCACTACTGCCCTTGCATCCTTTAGAGAAGACATATGAGGCACAGGTCTTATGATCACAGGAGTTGAGGATACTGTTTTTGTCGCTGCTATTTCCTGAGAAACTTCTTCAAAATGTTGGAAAGGGGTCTCAATGAATTCGCCATCCAATTCTACATAGCGGAAAGAATTTAGATGACTTATCATGTATTCCTCTTCACCATGGACAATTATGATTTTCCCTTGGACAGGGTACTTCAGCATCTGATGCAAAGTCGAGGTGACCGCACCGGCATTATGAATCCAGGGACGTCCCAATAGGCAAGAGTAGGAAGGACGGATGTCCCTCACGTAGAATGTTGAATTGAACGTCTGGGTACCCACCTTGATCGGGATGTCCACCTCCCCATGGACCATCCTTTTAGAGTCGTCAAATGCTCTCACAATGATATTACTGGGTTTAAGGGTTATTCCTTCACAATCCAATCTATCCAAGGCCTTCTTCGGAAAGACATTTAGAAATGATCCAGTATCAACCAAAACATGGTCTAGGGTGGTTCCCCTACACTCCACTGAGACATGTAGTGCATCGTTATGTTTTCTCCCTTTGGAGGTTAAGTCGGCATCAGAGAAACCCAGGCCATTGTCAGATGTCAGACTGGCCACACACTCTTGGAACTGATCCACATACGTCTCTTGCGGAACATGAGCCGTCTTCAGGAACTTTACCAAAGCTTTAGCATGTGCCTCGGAGCACAGCAGCAGGGCTAACATAGATATTTTGGAGGGGGTCTGCCCCAGTTGTTTTACCACATCATAATCACTTTTCTAAATGATCCTCAGGATTTCTTCCATCTCCCTCTTGGATGTCTCAGGAATAACAAGTGACTGAGCCTTCGTCAAGACAGGCTCCTCTTGAACATTCTTTCCTTTATTTTCAGCAGCGGAAGTAGGGATAGGAATTGCATTGTCATTGTTGGCGGGCACACTTGCAGGTGTAATCACTGGTACGGCTATAATCTTCGGAACAACAACGGGTCCAGAGACTGCCTTTGGGGGGCAATCCCTGGAGAGAAAATTCTTCCAATACGAGTAATTTTGCTTGTTCCAGCAATGTTACTGATGTCGGAATTATCTTCTTCAGAACTCTCTTCATCGGCAGTCTGTTCAATCTGTTTGACACTATGGTAGTAGATTTCTCCATTATAGTTCCATGGTACCATTTTATCTTATTTGTATGGGGCAGGCTCGGGCATTGTTATCTTCAACGGAGTAGTCATAGGAGCGGATGTAATCCTAACGGGGTTTTTAGGAACCCTGGAAGGATTGGCGTATATGGTTATTATTGAAACTTCTGGAACTGGAATGGGTGATACAGGAGCTTTCTCAAACAAAATTTCCTGGTTATCAATCAATTGTTGGATACCTTTCTTCAACAGAGGACAGTCAGATGATGAGGACAGGCAAGTACGACAATCTTTGTCACAACCTGGGAACACCCCAACTTTCAACAAATTCAACTTGATGGTTAAGAGAGGAGTTAACAGTTCATCCACAGTAGAAACAAACAGATCTTCTTCCACAGCACTGGCATTGTGTCCATGCCTAGGCATTAGAGCTGAGATAACATTAGGTTTTTCAGGAGCTTCAAATTCAACTTCCTTTGCGTCAATCAGATCTTGAATCTTGTTCTTCAAGGCCCAACAGTTGTTGGTGTCGTGCCCTGGACTTTCTGAATGGTAAGCGCACCTAGCATTCGGATGGTAGTGTGGAGATGAAGTATTAGGATTTTTAGGGGCCTCTTTCAGCATGGCCAAATTCAACTTCAAGAGATACGGTAGGACTTGAGCAGGAGTCATATTTATCTTGGTGAATTGCCTTACAGACCTTTCCACCTTTTGCGGATTGTTTCTCGACTGATCATTTCTCGGTTGGTTGTTCCTTGGCTGGTCTGATGCAGACTTTTGAATCATAACGGCCCCCACAGTTGGTCGTCGTTCGGTTCTTCCCTAATTCCTCTGTGCATATATAGCAGACACTTCCTTCTTTCCAGTGAAGGGCTTTTTTACAGCAGGAGAGGTAGACGTGTCTTTCTGAATTTTCCTGCTTCTAATGTCGGCTTCCACCCTCTCGCTAGTTAGAATCAACTCAGTGAAACCTGCATAGGAGCTTCCAATCAGGTGATTAAAGAAAGGACCTGACAGAGTCCCTAAGAACATATCCACTAGCTCTCTTTTAGATAAAGGTGGTTGCACCCTTCCGGCTAAATCCCTCCAATTTTGGGCGTAGTCTTTGAAGCCCTCATTGGACACCATTGCCATACTCTGGAGTTGAGTACGGGTTGGTGCCAAGTCGGTGTTATATTGATACTGCTTATAGAAGGCGGCTGCCAAGTCTTCCCAATTATGCACATCAGACCTCTCCAACTGGTAGAACCAATCAAGCTGCATTCCTGACAAACTGTCTTGGAAAAAGTGAACCCACAAGTCTTTGTCTGGAGAATGTGGCTGCATCTTCCTGACATAAGATCGTAGGTGCATCTTGGGATAAGACACCCCATCATACTTGGAAAATAGTGGCACTTTAAACTTAGGAGGGATTACAATTCCAGATACCAACCCTAACTCTTCGAAGTCCAGCCCCGGTACTCTCTGTACTTCCATAGCAGCTAGACGCTCTTCCAGATTTTTGTATTTGTCATCGGCCGGAGGGTATTGTTGTTCCAAGTAGTCCTCTTCCTCCTCTTCCTCAGCTTCAGATTCAGATGGTACCGCAGTCTCTTTACCTTTTCTCTCTCCTTCGTCAGAGGTTGATGGAAATTCCAAGGTCCATCTGGCTTGTCCTTCAAACCTTCTGCCCATGATAGCTACACCGGCTCGCTTCTTATTCTTTTTCTCTTTCTATTTATCTAGTAGAGTCTTGAGCTCCTCCTTCCCCTTGGCCAAGGTCAAGAGTAGCTGTTGAAATTGTGAATTCTGAGCTTGCAAATCTTTAACCGTTTGTTCAAGATCCATGTTGCTGAAATAAACAACAGAGAGATGAGGAAACTTCTTGCAAAGACTTGTTTATGCATATGATGAATGATATGTATTCATGTAACACTTTCAAGGATTTGAAAATTCAAATTTGTGTTAAACAAAAAGGAACAAACGTTATATTAATAAAAATAGAATTTGTTTACATCAATTCCCATAGGGCAAAATAGTACAAAATTCTAAGATAAAAAGACGTTGCGCATCCTCTTTGGTGCAATGTAGGTGTTGAGAGTCTGCTCTTCGTGAAGTAACCGAGTGAGTTCTAAAACCTTCTTCTCGCTTGCGTAGAATTGGGCTTCAAAAGTATCACGTTCTCCCTTGAGCTGTATCCAACTCCTTTGTAGATCTTTGAGTGATGTTGGCATGTCAGGATGGAAGAGGGTGTATGGAACCTCTCCTTCCTTAACAGGCTCTATAATCACTGGGAGAATAGAGGGGTAAGGCATCATAAGACTTTGGGCGCGGGTTCGTACCCACTTGAGGTAAGGCTCAAGAGGGATGGAATTCTTGTGTCCCAAGGTCTTACTGTCTACCTTGTTTGGCATCCTCCAAGCTCGGATAAACCTTTGTCGAAGTCCTTGATTGTCGTTGTCGAAATCGAAAACCAAACCTTGAACTAGCATGTCATGTGGGCCATCCCTTCGGGCATAACCAATCTGTCTTAGAGCCAAGCAGGGGTTGTAGGTGATGCCTCCCCTAATACCAAGTAGAGGGACATTAGGAAATTCCCCACAACGGTTGACGATAATAACATTCTATTTGGATCGAGAACACCAATGAATATCTGAATGTGCAAGAGTCATCAATCGTTGTGACCACCTCAAACCTTGCTCATTCTTCAAGACTGATTGGGGAAGATGAGAAATAAACCATCTTTCCAGGAGAGGAGTGCAACACATGAGAACACCTTTTTTCCTCATTGTTCGAGTGTGAAAAGAGTGCAAGATATCTCCAAGTAATGTAGGCACCGGGTTGCGAGCCATGAAGATTTTGACAGCACTCACATCTATGAGTTGGTCAGGGTTAGGGAACAAGACCATCCCATAGATGAGAAAGGCTACAATCTCCTCAAAAGCTTGTAATTCCAAAGAATTCCAGCAACTTTGGGCCTTCTCAAACAAGAACTTTGCCAAGAAGCCTTTGACACCACTTCTAGTTTCCCAATGGGTTATGACATCAGATGAGTGCAAGTGCAGGGCTTGAGCAATCTCTTCTAGATTTGGATCTCTTTCTGTACCGTTGAAAGGTAGTTGATTGAGAATAGGAATCCTCAAGAGTTGAGAAAATTCCTCCAAAGTAGGCACAAGTTTATAGTCAGGAAATGTGAAGCAATGATGCAAAGGGTCAAAGAACTGGAAAAGAACTTTCATCATGTCTTCCTCTGTGTTGGAAGTGACTAAGTTGAGAAGACAACCATGCCTCTCGGTGAATGGAGAATTCTCAGGAATCCTTGAAGTCAGCTCCTTGATTTGTGGAGGAATTCTTACAAGGTTGACTTGGATAGTTTTCATGCGAAGTGATTCCATAACCTACAAAACAGGAACAAAGATGAATTTCCAAAATCCTTAAAATGGTTAGTGGATGCATATGATGCTTCATGATGTCCATGATGTTATGCACAAGTATATATGTACAAGCAAATCACACAAGTTCCTAGTTTAGGCTTGCACGGGGTTTCATAGGTAAGTACCCTCTTGAAGTTTAGTTGGCTCAACCTGTCCTAGAAATAGTAACCGGGTACTAAGGACCTCAATATCACTGGATTGTTTCCAGATAGCAATGTTGCCAAGTATCTTATCAAGTTTTGAGGGACTAAGATCATCTTTGTTTAGGCAACCTTTTGATAGCGTCAACGAGGGACTATGATCTTTTATTTTGTTTTGTTTTGTTTTGCCAAGATACTCTGCGTGCATACCATGGCCATTTTGTAAGGCAACCAAGTGGGTGAAACCCTAGAGGTGCTTGTGTGTAATGTGTTGTCATTTTACATGCTTTTGTCTTGTATTAGGTCATGCTATTTGCTTGATTTTTGTCTTATCATACAAAACCCTAGTTTTACTAAACATGACATAAATGCGATAAATTGCGTAAAATAAATCTAAGCTATTACAACAATTATTATGGGAGGGGGGATACAAGTTTTTGAATGGGGATATTTGTACAAAATAAACCCTAAAATAACTATTACAACCCAATTGAATTATTGCAAAATAAATAAATAAACATACAATTATTTAAATATGCAAATAAAATGTATTTATGCAAAATGTTTTTTGTATTAATTTTATGTATGCAAAAATAAATTATTTAAGTCCTAAAAATAAGAAAAAATAATGTTATTATTTTTTAAAGGATAAAAAACCCTAGTTTTTGATTAAAGAAAATTATGTTTTCTAATTATTTATTTATTCATTTATGTACAAGAAAAAATAAATAAAATTATTTACAAATATTAAAAAAAATTAAAATATATGTTTAAATAATATTTTATGTGTATGAATAATAAAAATAAAAATGTATGATATTTTTAAATATGTTCACAATTTATTTTAAGAAAATGATTTCTATTCTATTTAAAATAATCAATATTTTATACAAAAAATAAGATAAAAAATAAAATAAAATGCAAAAAATTAAGAAAATATTTTTGGGTATTTTTTTTATCATTATAAATAATGAATGCAAGCACAAAAAATAAAAATATGCAAGAAAATACAAAAATATAAAATAATAAGTCAGGGGGTTGCAAAAGCAAACTGGGGGTGCAAAAAGTCAAAACAGAAGGCCCAAGGTGCACCAGGCCCAGGACTTCATCCATGTCCTCCAGCCTCTCCCAAACGCGCGCATTTTTGCTTCAACCTATATCTTGCTCTAGCTTGCATAAAATCAAAAACTCATAACATAAAACATGTAGCATTTTTTATCAAGATTCCAATGATATAAGATTTGAAACCTAACTCTAAGAAACCAGGGAGAATTTAAATAGCCCTAATTTCTGACCTAATTTTTTCATGAACTTCAAGTTTCAAATTCTCACTACTCAGTTAATATAAATGACAACTATGTATATGTACAATTTCAGCAAGTTAAGGACTATATTTTTGCTTCACAAATCAAAGCTTGAGGATTCCTAAATAGAGAGATAGAGTTTTGAAAAATACCTTGTCTAGCTGAGTTTGGATATGGAAATGTAGGGACTTTGAGGGAGGCCTGAAGATCGTGTGAGCTTCCTTGAAGTTCCCTCGAGCTATTCCAATGCTTAGTTGGCCTTGTGGATGGCTGAAACTTCCTGCACGAGTCAACCTGCAACCTTCCAAAATGAAAATGGTGATGTCTGAAATAGGGCTCACAGTTGCAAAGCAAGGGCTTGGATAGTTTGGATGTGATGTATGGAAGGTGTTTCAAGTGTTGAATCAAGAAACGCACGAGCCAAAATTGAAATGGTAAGAGTTTTGCAGAAGCTGCCCTGTTTGGGCAGAAAAATGTGTTTTCTGAGTTTTTGAGTGTTTGGGATCTTTTGATTTCGTACTTAGGCTTGTAACAAGTTTGTGAAGTTGTTTAGAATGATGCCAAGCCTTCCCTTTATCATCTTGTACAAGTTTTTGACTTTTGGCCACTTTTCTTGTTTTTGAAGAAAGGTTGGAGTGACTATGCCAAAGGCCTGTACATGCTAGCTTGTGGGCTGCAGAGAGTTGGTACAAGCTGCTTGTTATCTGTGGAAAATGCCTGCATCCAAGGAACAAGTCCAAGGCTCAAGGCTGATAAAGTTCAAAAAGCTTGCTTTATCAAAATGGTATTGTGAACTTTATGCCATTTATGGATTAATCTCTTGTACAATGATCCAAAGGTCAAAACAAAGCCATTTTCCATTGAGTTTGCATTTAATTATGGAGTGTAGAAGGGATTAGGACCTGTAATGCAAGGTACAAGCATGCTAGGATCTGATTTACAAGTTGGTGCATTGTGAAAATGGCTTGAACAAAAGTGACGAATTTCTATTTTCTCTTCTTCGATTCTCCCTAACCACAAATGATCTTGGAGATTTCTTTGACATTTTTGAAAGCTTGAAAAATGCTCTACAATCCATCTTTTAAATGCAACTTGATATACCTCTTGTAACTAGGTGAAAAGTTGCCTTGAAGTTAGGTCAAAAACATGCCTAAACTAGGGCAAAATTTCACTAAGTTATTTAGTTTATGGACCCCTATTCACAAAATCATAACTTGATATCCAAGCATCATTTGGGAAAACTTTGTGAAGAAAAGTTGTATATTTCATGGAGGAATACAACTTTCATGTTGGAAGTTTTCTTTGAATCCAATTGCATCATGGTGAAAAAGTTGGGAAAAGTTCGAAAAAAAAATAAGAAATTTTCCATACTTAGAAAAATTCTAAGTTTTGAAAATTTTCAAATTAAAACCCTAATTTGCAATTTTAGGTTTCTCGGTCAACAAGTTTCACAATTTGACATATCTTGATGAATTATGACCCTTGGCACTTGATTTTGACCAAAAAGTCAAAGTTTGACTTTTTAGTGTACAGTTGATTTTTGATCAGTTGACTGGAAAATTCATCTATCAATCCTATGTACTTGAGATCTTTTGAATCATGTGATTAGGTCAAGATGATGCCATTGAGTCCTTGAAATCATGTTTGAAACCAATTGTCATTGGCTAGGTTAAAAATCAGAAATTGCCCCTTCTCAGTCAAAAACCCTAATTTTGACCATTTTGCCCTTTTGATGATCTGATCAAATTTCTTGAGGAGTTGTGATCCAAACTTGATAAAATGGTAAATAGGAGTCTAAAATGTTGTTGTGGATCAAAAATTATGAAGTTTGACTGTAAATTGGCCATGATTGACTTTTTCCCCAATACAGCTGCTTTTTAGGTCAACTGTCCAATTGACTGGGCAAAAATGTGATTCAAGGCTTGAAACTTGGTATGAGCAATCTTAGGGGTCCAAGATGGTGTATGAAAGTCACATGAATCATTGATAGTCCAAAAATCCTTGTGCAAACTCAAACCCTAATTTCAGGTTATCAGTGCAAAGAGATGTCTTGAGTTGAGCAAACCCTAATCTGGTCTTGAATCCAAGAAGTCTTGTGAGGAAAATTTTGATAATATGAGAGGGAAAATTTTGGGGTACAACACCTACTATCCAGGCTTTCATATCGAAGTAACCCTACTATCCAGGTTCCTTCTCACAGCCCTATTATCCAGGCTTTCATATCGAAGTAACCCTACTATCCAGGTTCCTTCTTATAGCCCTACTATCCAGGCTTTCAAATCGGAGCAACCCTACTATCCAGGTTCCTTCCTACAGCCCTACTATCCAGGCTTTCATATTGAAGTAACCCTACTATCCAGGTTCCTTCTCATAGCCCTACTATCCAATCTCTCATATCGGAGCAACCCTACTATCCAGGTTCCTTCTCATAACCTTACTATCCAGGTTCCTCCTCTCTTATCCCCAAACAGCGGTCCACAACACTGTAAGACCGGGACCCTATCAAACATGATTGGTTTCACATTTCCCCAGTAAATCGTAGTGCAACATATACCCCGACCAGATACGCAGTACACTTACGCTTCCTCAAGCCGAAGTTATTCCCCAGTAGAGTAACGGACAACTAAAGTTCCTAAAACTCTATTTCTCCCAAGACAGGAAATCAACATCCTCTAGATGGCATCTTTAAGCCCATCTTCTGCAATTCTCTGTTGCATCCAGGATGGCATCTGTAAGCGCATCTCTGACAATCTTCAATCCTCCACCTCCAAATGGAATTTGTAAGCCCATTCCTGATATCACAAATCAAGTGCCACTTCATGCGAGTGCAAATTTATGGGCACTCTAGTGTTCAATCATCTTCCACCTTCAGATCACGAAAGGCAGAGCAGCCAATCTACATCCTCAGGTTTAAGAAGATTGAACAGAGGCAGCTATTTTATCCTAAAATTTGCCCTCCCGTTTTACTCAACACATGTCAATTGGGGTCCCTAAGTTGCTCAAGGAAGTTCAAGAGTTGGCTAGACAAACTCTCTCCTAAGGCAGTATACCTCAAAATTAGGGTTTCTATTTTTATCAAGATGGGTGGACCACAAAGTTCTCATATTCTTTACAAGGTCCTAATATGCTCCCAAGATCATCCATGTCAAGTTTCATACCTTGCACAAAAAGTTTGCCCAGTCAACTGCTCAGATGCTTGAGAATCGACTGTATTAGGTCAAAAGTCAATTGTTGCCCACATACAGTCAAACCTCAATATTTTTGGTCAACATCATCATTTTTAAGTTTTATCCATCATTTTATCAAGGGTTGATCATGATTCTTCAAGGAATGCTCCAAATTCATCAAAACCCAAAAGTTGCTAAATTAGGGTTTCTTAGTAAAAGTCAACCCAACTTTGACCAAGCATAACTTCTTCATACTTTATCAAACAAATTCCATCCAAAGCTCATTTTGAAGAGGATACAATTCCCTACAACTCATCTTCATCTCACAAGTTCAAAATATTCACTCGTAAAAAGATATGAATTTTGACATTATAGGTCCTTTTGAAAAGTAAACAAAAACATCTTTTGGGTCAAAGCTTCATACATGAACATGGAAGATCCAATTGAGATGAAACCAAAAGGGTTGTTTAGGGGACATCATAAGAATTCTAAAAAGTCTAAGAACATCTCCCTAAGGTCAAAATTGAGAGAGTTGTGCATTGTCAAAGTTGGCAATTTTTGGAAAATTGTCAAAAGTCAACATTGATCAAATTTGCATTTTTTCCAAAGGGGCCCATGTTTTCTTGCTTAAAACATGTTTCTAATTGGACCCACGACCCCTGAGCTTTTCCACCTATTATTTTATTACGTTTATCATTTATTTTGATTTTTCATTCATTTAAATCAAAATAAACCAAATTAAATGGTAAAATAATGAAAACAAATCAAATCTTGAGATTTTTGTGCACATTTGGAGTCCATGTAGAGCTAGCATGCCAGCCAATTCGTGCAAGGCTCATTAGGGTTGAAAAAGATTGGATTGAAGCAAGTTTTGGAAAGAAATCATACATGAAGCAAATCAAATCAAATCTCCATTATTTCTCAAGATTCATGTCAATTTTGTTGACCTAATTCAGTCTACTATAAGGGCATAACAATTCCATATCAAAAAGACAAGGATTGGAGGCGTGAAACATCAAGAGAGAAATCAAAATTTTGCAAGAAAAGTGTGAGACCTATCTTTGGCTACAGGTCAGTTCAAACCATTCCAAGGCTTCTAATCTATCCCTGGGCATCTCAGGAAGCTAACAACATCATTTGCTAGCCTCAAAGCATCCAGTAATCTCCCCTAGAGATATCACGGTTTTCATTTTTTTAAAGTTTGAATCCATTGATTTACGCATCATAAATCTATTTTAATCACATATTCATGTTTATTGTCATGCTTGCAACGTTTTTGAATGCTTTGATTTGAGTTTCTGCATAGGAATCGTGTAATGCCATTGCTAGGGTTTACGAGTTTGTTTTAGGGGTTTTCAATGCAGGAACAATTGGCTCTCATATTGGGTACCATGATGTCAGGGCTTCAAGCCCAGTTGATTGATGGTCACCAATTTCATTTATCTTGCTTGTATGCAATTTTTGAATGAAACGGGGTTATAGCTACGAACAAACGTCCGTAGGTAAAAGTTTGAACCTAAAACAATAGCCTCAGCGAAGAAGACAATGGCGTGGCAAGGCGTGGTTGGTCCATTCAAATTTTGCGCGTTTTTCTGGCAGGATACTTGATTTGGCTTTTGATTTTATTTATTTATTATGTTTACAAGTTAACAACGCAGCACAGATGGTTGGAAGGAGCGCCTTTGATGCACACGTCCTGGGTTCGATCCCAGGCGTGTGCATTTTATTATTTTCCTAATTGTTTCAGGCAAATCAAGTGCAATCTTCCCTCACATGCCTTCCATACACGCTCAACGTCTATCCATTAGATGCACTGCTGGCCAGATCTCATGCTTCTCCAATGAAGGTTCATGGTACTCCTCCAGGTCAATGCTACACCAGATCCCAAAGTTGATCAGGCTGAAGCTTAATGGGCCAAAGAAATTCAGTTCAACACCCCCAGAATTGCTAACAGCAGGTCTAATTCTCAATTTTTCTCTTTTTCATTATTTTGGTTTTCTTTATTCTTTCTTTTTTTATTTTAAATTTTAAAAATCAGTTTTTTTTATAAAATCATAAAAATCAAAAGGTCATAAAAATTAAAATTAGGTTTTTTTTTATTTTAGCAAATTTAATTTAATTAATTAACTTAATTTAGGGTAACTTTAATTTATTTCATAATTTAAAACAAGTAGAATTAGGGTTTGAGATTTTGCACGATTTAATTAATTTTCTCTAAAAAATACACCAAAAATCATTTTTTCGTAAATATTTATTTCTTTAATTAATTAGGTTAATTAGAAAATTAGATTAATTTATTTCCTTTCATAATTTAAAAACAATTATAAATTAGGTTTAATTAATTTGCAATTAACTATTTTCATCAATAAAAATCCAAAAAAATACGTTTTCTCTCAAATTAGGGTTTTAAATTATTCCAATCGTCCTTGCATTTAATTTGCCGCGCACGTGTTATTATTTTTGCCATTATTATTGTAATTGTTTCAAGGTTGTAATAGTTTTAATTAGGGTTTTAAAATTCCGTACTTTTATTTCCCGTCAAGGCAATTATGCAACTGTCAAAGCCATGTAATAGCTAGGTTTATTTTCGCTTTTACTTTCAGCAAATTATTAACTGTTAGATGTATTAATAGGATTGTACGGCAAGAATGCATGAAAAACTAAAACAGTTAGAAAACTCTAATGTGCAAAGATTAAAATAATTGAAACAAATCACTCGCACATGTTCACTCCTAGGGTTTACCTCACTTCGGTTGCCTTCGGTAAACAATCATTAAGCATAGGAGATTTTAGTGGTTTCCCTCCAGTCTAAAGAGATCAAATTATCCCATTCGAATGTTGCCTCGGAAATGTTGCCTCGGAAACGTCGCCTCGAAAAGATCTTAAGACTCTAGGGTTACTACTAAAGTTTTCTAACTATTGCTTTAGTGATTATATTCGTACCTTTCGAACATCCCTTACAAACTCCAACGACGGTGCTACCAACTTCTTAATAGTTAGATAGCGCTGTCTAAAGGAAATAGAACAAAAACGATCTTTTTTCGAGTAGGTAGATGCTAGTAGGTACTTGCTCAAAATAAAACTTTTCACACAAACACCTTTCAAAACAGTTTCAAAACAACTTTGTCACACCTTTGAGGACTGATACAAGGGTTATCACGAAGTAAAATATTTTCAAAGTAAGCACACACACGAGCAATTTTTAAAAGATAAGCAAGTACCTAAGAGCCCGTAGATAACTACGGATAGAAGGGGTGCTAACACCTTCTCTTTCTATAATCTACCCCCCGTACTTAAAATATCTCGAAAAAAGGTTTTTTCTGTTCTTTTTCCTTTTCCATGATTGGATGAACTAAAATGGTGGCGACTCTTGCTTACCGCGACATTTTGCGAACAAAAAACGCAAAACACAAACCAGTATTAATAGTCAGTTCTGCCACTGTATCACAATGATCAAGGGTCTTCCCTCGACTGGCGGCATTAAAACAGGAGGCTCTTGTAGGTACTCTTTGATCTTGTCGAAGGCAGCTTGGAATTCATCATTCCATTTGACTACTTTATCTTTCTTCAGTAATTTGAAGATTGGTTCACAAGTAGCTTTTAAGTGAGAAATGAATCTAGCAATGTAGTTTAGCGTCCTAAGAATCCTATGACTTCCTTCTCAGTACGAGGATTAGGCATTTCTTATATTGCTTTTACCTTGGCAGGGTCCACTTTGATACCTTTACCACTAACGACGAAGCCTTGGAGTTTACCGGACCTCACCCCAAATGTGCATTTATTCGGGTTCAACCTTAGCTTGTATTTCTTTAGTCTCTCAAACAGTTTCTGCAAATGGTCAAGATGTTCCTCCTCAGTTTTAGATATGGCTATTATGTCGTCCATATAGACCTCTATTTCGTGATGTATCATGTCGTGAAATAGCACTACCATGGCACGTTGATAGGTTGCCCCAGTGTTCTTCAACCCGAATGGCATAACCTTGTAACAGAATGTGCCCCACTGTATGATGAAGGTTGTTTTCTCCATGTCCTCAGGTGCCATTTTGATTTGATTGTAGCCTGAGAAACCATCCATGAATGAGAACACTTTATGTTGTGCGGTATTGTCAACCAGAATATCGGTGTGGGGAAGTGGGAAATCATCCTTAGGGCTTTCCCTATTCAAATCTCTGTAGTCAACACACATGCGTACTTTGTCGTCCTTTTTAGGTATTGGAACAACATTGGCGACCCATTGTGGATTGGAGGTGACGACTAAGAATCTGGTGTTGATCTTCTCTAACATGTTTGGCCGCATGCGACGGACTTTCTATTTTACCAGAGGGCAATCTTCTTTTGTCGGTAGATGGTGGACCACGATATCAGTATCAAGTCCTGGCATGTCTTCGTACGACCAAGCAAAGACCTCAACATAGTCATGTAGCACATGAATTAAACGCTTCTTGACACTAGATTCCAGATTGGCTCCTACCTTGACTTCTTTCTTGTCCTCTTCGGTACCCAAGTTAACTGTGTCCACTGGTTCTTCGTGGGGCTGTATGATCTTTTCTTCTTATTGTAGTAACCTGGCTAGTTCCCCTGGCACTTCACAATTTTCCTCACCTTCATCTTTGGCTTGGTAGATTAGATTTTCAAAGTCACAAAAGGCCATAGCAGAATTGTTACCCATGGGATCCTGAGTGGATGTAGATCTGCATTTTGAATGTGAGTGTGTGTAAGAGTATAGCTATCTTTGAAAGAAATAAAAATGTAGAAAAAGAAAGACAAAGAGCACAAAGTTTGCATGCAAAAAATGTTCGTGATTCATTGATGACATATGAAAATGAAGTAACAACCCTTACAAATGGACCATTGTGCCTCGGGTAAGACACAAGGTTTTAAAAGTCTGAATTGTTTAATTATTACAAGTCCGACAAAAATTTAAAGACTATTACTGCTGGATAAAAGTAATTAGGAAAAAATCTTTAGCTTCCTAGTTGTTGAGTCCTCCATTGATGGTTGGGAAAATCCAATCTTCTAGGTCACAAATGTCATCATCATCCTCCACGGTGTTGACTCCGTGATTGCTGATCTTCAAAGGTGGTCTCCCGGCACGAGCACGGTGTACAGCTTTCTGGGCTCCTGAAGTGAAACCCAAACAAAATTTGTCAGACTTGTAAAGGATATCCGGGAGTTGGCCCCAAATAGTACACCCACCTTCTTCAATTACGGCCTTGGCATCTTTCAGTGAAGATATCTTTAGCGGAGGTCTTGTAATCTTGGGGATTTGGGAAATAGTCTTGGTAGCTACCACTGCTTGTGGGACTTCCTCGAAATTCCGAAACGGAGTTTCAATGAATTCACCATCTAATTCCATGTATCTGAAGGATTTCAGGTGACTGACCATATATTCCTCCTCTCCATGGACAGTAATGATTTTTCCCTTGGTTGGGTATTTCAGCATCTGATGTAATGTAGAGGTGACGGCACCAGCGTCATGAATCCAAGGTCGGCCCAATAAACAAGAATAGGAAAGGAGAATGTCCATCACGTAAAAAGTTGAATCAAAGGTTTGAGTTCCAACTTTTATGGGGATGTCCACCTCCCCATGCACCATCCTCTGTGAACCGTCGAAGGCCCTTACCACTATGTTGCTGGGTTTTAAGGTCAAACCTTCACAGTCGAGTCTATCAAGAGCCTTCTTAGTCAGCACATTCAAAGATGAACCGGTATCAACCAAGACATGGGCCAAAGTTGTGCCCCTGAATTCAACAGAGACATGCAATGCCTTGTTGTGTTTCCTCCTCTAGGTGTCAGGTCAGCATCAGAAAATGCTAAACCATTATCAGCGGTCAAGCTGGCCACACAGTCTTGGAACGGATCAGCAGAGGTTTCTTGTGGTACGTGGGCAGTTTTAAGAAATTTCACCAAGGCCTTCGCATGAGCCTCGGAGCACATCAATAAAGCCAGCATGGAAATATTTAACGCGAGTCTTCCCTAGCTGTTCGACTATGTTGTAGTCGCTTCTCTTTATGATTTTCAGAATTTCTTATATCTCCTTTTGGGAGGCCTCTGGGATAGATACTGATTGCGCCTTCATCCGGACAGGCTCAACCATAATGCCTTTGCCCCGAGTCTTGGTCAACTCGGTGATAGGGGTGTCAGTGGTAGTAACCATAGGAAATGTAGTAGTAGGAACAAAAGTAGGGATGATCACAGGACTGGTAACAGTTTTCGGAGGAGCAATCTTGGGATAGAATACTCTGCCACTTCGAGTTATCTTGCTGGTTCCCGCAATGTTGTTAGAACATAGTTTGATTCTACAACCCTTGATTAGAGTTTTGATGATAACAAAATACAAAGAATAAATAAATTCAAACATATATATATATATATATATATATATATATATATATATATATATATATATATATATATATATATATATATATATATATATATATATATATATATATATAAAACAAATATGCTTCTTAAAATTATGTTTTGTATATACAGAAGTTCTGATGGAATCAGCATCAGAAGATCAGTAATATGTGCTACACGCTGAAGCTACCAGATTATACGTTGAAGCTTGATGACCAGAATCTGCGCATAAAATAAATACACTCTGACTTTGATCAAAGATCTTTACCAAGTCATCAACACTCTGAAGCGTTATCATAAGTTAAAGCAAAGAAGACTCTGAAGCGTTATTAAGTATTCAAGACAAAATTAAATGCTAACGGCTCTCATCAGACAAGATCTTCTTCAAAAGGAAAGTGTGTTATTGTCATTAAACTGGCTTTATGGACAACGTGTCTTTGCCTTGCCTATATAAACAAGGCTGCTTGAGAAAAGACGCACGCATGCACTCACATAATTTGCCAAGCCTTCAAATCATGCTTATTCAAATGTTTTAGCATATTTAGTTTATTCCAAGCTTAAGTTGTGTAATTATCACAGTTGTGATATATTGTTTTGTTAGAAAACGTTAACACATCCTTGTTCAATTATTTGTAAAATATTTCCTTGAGATAAACCGGTTTGTGGTTATACTCAAGAAGACTTTAACAGTTGTTAAAGTAGCTGTTGTAATTCTTTGAAAATAGTGGATTAAGACCTCGTTGGAGAGAGGCGAAATCACCTTGACGGGTGGACTGGAGTAGTTTGAGATCAAACAAACCAGGATAAAAATATTGTGTTGTCAAAGCATTTGTTTTAAGTTTTACAATTCAACCTCCCCTTCTTGTGTTTTTCACATCTTCAATTGGTATCAGAGCGCCTGGTTCTGAGCTTATAACACTTAACCGTGTCAGTACAAGATCCAGCATCAGAAAAACACAATGGCAGGACCAAGTCAAAACATCAGCAATGACAACAATGAAGAAAGGGACAGATTCAGTGGCAAACCTCCAGTCTTTGATGGAGAGAACTTTGACTACTGGAAAGACAGAATTGAGAGTTTCTTTCTGGCCCATGATGTTGATCTGTGGGACATGGTGACTGATGGATACACGTACCCAATGGATGGACGTAGTCAGAAGATTGACAGGAAAATGATGTCTGATCAGCAAAAGCGTGAATTCAGAAATCATCACAAGGCCAGAACAATTCTTCTCAGCGCCATCTCTTATTCAGAATATGAGAAGATATCAAACAGAGACACTGCAAAGAATATGTTTGACTCTCTGAGAATGATGCATGAAGGAAACATTCAAGTCAAAGAAACCAAAGCCCTTGCACTCATTCAGAAGTATGAGGCATTCAAGATGGAAGAGAGTGAATCAATAGAAACTATGTTTTCAAGATTTCAAATTCTTGTTGCTGATCTAAAAGTTCTTGACAAAGGGTATTCCACTGCTGATCATGTTAAGAAGATCATCAGAAGCTTGCCAAAACAATGGAGGCCAATGGTCACAGCGCTTAAGCTAGCCAAGGATCTTAACAAAATCTCTCTGGAGGAACTTGTCAGCTCCCTCAGAAGTCACAAGATATAGCTAGAAGTAGATGAACCTCAAAAGCAAGGTAAGCCATTAGCTTTAAAATCTAACAGAAAATCTGACTCCAAAGTTTTGCAGACTATGGAAGAAACCTCTGATGGGTCCTCGTCAGAAGAAGATGAATTGTCTCTCCTCTCCAGAAGGGTGAACCAATTGTGGAAGCAGAGGCAAAGGAAGTTCAGGAATCCCAGAAGATCAGAAAATCAGAATGAATCTTTCTCTAGATACAAAAGGTCAGAATCCTCCTCTGGACACAGAAGATCTGAAGGCTCTTCAGGAAATAGAAAGTCAAACAACAAAGACATCATCTGCTATGAATGTAACTAGAAAGGGCACTACAAAAGTGATTGCCCAAAGCTTCAGAAGGAGAAGCCCAAAAATAAGTTTGGCAAGGAAAAGAAGAGAAGTCTCATGGCTACATGGGATGATTCTGACACATCTGAAGCTGACTCAGAATCAGATGATGAAAGAGCAAACATAGCTCTCATGGCAAACATAACAAAAGATAGTGAAGCTTCTGAGTCAGACTCTGAATCAGATACAGAAGAGGTATTCCCTGACTTTACTATAAACTTTACTAAGGCTGAACTAGCTGAAAGCCTTAATGAAATTCTGGAAGGATATCAGCAGATCAGAGTCAAACTCATAAACCTAAAAAGGAATCTTGCTTATGACTCTGATAAAACTGAGAGTCTCAAATTTGAGAATTCTGAGTTAAAGGATAAAATTTCAAAATTAGAAAACCAATTGCAAAACTCTCAGAAGGAAACAATCCCTGAAACTCCCAGAAATGCTGATGAGATCATCAAGGAGTATGATCACAGCTTTCAGAAGTTTCTAGCTAAAAACATAGACAGAAGCAAAATGGCTTCAATGATCTATGGAGTTAGCAGAAATGGCAGAAAAGGGATAGGATATCAAGGTAAGGTACCTACACCAAAAAATGCCATGGATTTAGTTATAAAACGTACTCCACTTGATTCACACTTTATATATGGGCACACACATGACATAAAATATACAAGTAGTGATTACTCTGTCAAACCAAAATTCAACCAGAGTTTTGGTAAAACTAACAAATCATGACCCAAGAAAATGTGGGTACCTAAGGATAAAATAATACATGTGGCAGATATCTTTAGCAGCAAAGCAAAAACATCAATCATGGTACCTGAACTCTGGCTGCTCACGACACATGACGGGAAGAAGGCATATGTTCCAAATCCTGAAACTTAAGCCTGGAGGCCACGTAGGCTTTGGAGGCAATCAGAGAGGAAAGATCATTGGCTCTGGAACAGTAGGTAATGGAAATCTTCCCTCTATAAGTAATGTTTTATTAGTTGATGGATTAATGTATAACATGTTATCCATAAGTCAATTAAGTGATAACGGTTATGATATAATCTTCAATTAAAATTCATGCAAAGCTGTTAGTCAGAAAGATGGGACTATCCTATTTAATGGAAAGAGGAAAACAACATTTATAAAATAAAACTTTCTGAACTAAAAAGTCAGAATGTAAAATGTCTACTGTCTGTTAACAACGAGCAATGGATCTGGCACAGAAGATTGTGACATGTTAGTATGAGAAGAATATCTCAGATTAACAAACTCAATCTGGTCAGAGGACTTCCTAACCTGAAGTTCAATTCAGATGCTCTGTGTGAAGCATGTCAGAAAGGCAAGTTTGCAAAACCAGCTTTCAAATCCAAAAATGTTGTTTCCACCTCCAAGCCATTAGAACTTCTGCATATTGACTTATTTGGACCAGTTAAAACTGCTTCAGTCAGTGGCAAGAAGTATGGGTTAGTAATCGTAGATGACTATAGCAGATGGACATGGGTAAAGTTCTTAAGGCACAAGGATGAGTCACACTCTGTGTTTGTCACCTTCTGCAACCAAGTTCAGAATGAAAAGGATCTTAGAATCGTCAAAGTCAGAAGTGATCATGGTGGAGAATTTGAAAATAAAGATTTTGAGTTATTCTTTAATGATAAAGGCATTCTGCATGATTTCTCTTGTCCTAGAACTCCCCAGCAAAATGGAGTTGTAGAACGAAAGAACAGAACATTGCAAGAAATGGCCAGAACCATGATCAACGAGACTAACGTTGCTAAGATCTTCTGGGCAGAGGCAATAAACACAGCGTGTTACATTCAGAATAGAATCTCTATAAGACCTATTCTGGAAAAGACTCCATATGAATTGTGGAAGAACAGAAAGCCCAACATTTCCTATTTTCACCCATTTGGATGTACATGTTTTATCCTGAATACAAAAAATTATTTGAACAAGTTTGACTCTAAAGCACAAAAGTGTATTATGTTAGGATATTCTGAATGCTCAAGAGGGTACAGAGTATACAATACAGAAACACAGATTGTGGAGGAGTCAATCAATGTTCGTTTTGATGATAAGCTTGACTCTCAAAAGTCAAAGCAGAATGAATTCCTTGCAGGTATGGAAGTTGAACTCACGGGTACTGAAGACAAATCATCATAAGCTCTCAATAGAGACACTCCCTCAACATCAGAAAGAGTCACTGCAAGCAATCCAGCACCTTCAGTTGATCAACTCTAGAAAAGATCATCCAGAAGCAGCATGGATCACCCAGAAGAAACAATCTTAGGAAGGAAGGAAGATCCAATCAGAACAAGATCTAGCTTCAGAAACTCTGAAGAATCCCTCATGGGACTAGTTTCTCTAATTGAACCAACAACAATTGATGAAGCACTTCTGGACAATGACTGGATTCTAGCAATGCAAGAGGAGTTAAATCAATTCACAAGAAATGACATATGGGATCTAGTTCCCAAACCAAAAGGATTCAATGTCATTGGTACAAAATGGGTGTTCAAAAACAAACTGAACGAACAAGGTGAAGTCATCAGAAACAAAGCACGACTGGTAGCACAAGGTTATAGTCAGCAAGAGGGAATAGACTATACAGAAACCTTTGCTCCAGTCGCCAGGTTAGAATCTACCAGACTCTTAATTTCATTTGCTGTTAATAAAGGCATCACTCTGTATCAGATGGATGTTAAGAGTGCATTCTTAAATGGCTATATAGAAGAAGAGGTATATGTGCACCAACCCCCTGGTTTTGAAAGTTCCAAAAATCCAGAATATGTTTTCAAACTAAAGAAGTCACTCTATGGTCTGAAACAAGCTCCCAGAGCTTGGTATGAAAGACTAAGTAACTTCCTGCTAGAAAAGGAATTCACCAGAGGGAAAGTGGACACAACTTTATTCTGTAAGACAGTTAAGAGCGACATTTTAGTATGTCAGATTTATGTTGATGACATCATATTTGGATCCACTAAACCCTCTCTGGGAAGAAAGTTTGCTAAATGTATGCAGGCAGAATTTGAGATGAGCCTAATGGGGGAACTAAAATTCTTTCTGGGCATTCAGATTAATCAAACCCCAGAAGGAACTTACATTCATCAGAGCAAATATGTCAGAGAACTTCTGAAGAAATTTGATCTCTCAGAATGTAAGCCATCAAAGATTCCAATGCATCCCACGTGCATTCTGGAAAGAGAAGAGGTAAGTAAAAAGGTAGAACAGAAGGTCTACAGAGGTATGATTGGTTCTCTTCTCTATCTGACGGCTTCAAGGCCTGACATTCTATTCAGTGTTTGCATTTGTGCTAGATTCCAATCAGATCCTAGAGAATCTCACTTAACAGCAGTTAAGCGAATTTTCAAGTATCTGAAAGGTACTACTAATCTGGGTTTGTTTTATAGAAAATCAAGTGATTACAGCTTAATAGGATACTGTGATGCTGATTTCGTTGGAGACAGAGTAGAACGTAAAAGCAATTCTGGAAGCTTCCAGTTTCTGGGAGAAAATCTGATCTCATGGTCCAGCAAAAGACAATCCACAATAACTCTATCAACAGCAGAAGCTGAATACATAGTAGCAGCTGGATGCGGCACACAAATGCTCTGGATGAAAAGTCAACTTGAGGACTTCAAAATATTTGAGAGTAACATCCCTATCCTCTGTGACAATACTTCTGCTATTTGTCTCAGTAAAAATCTTATTTTGCATTCTAGGGCTAAGCATATAGAAATAAAACATCATTTTATTAGGGACTATATTCAGAAAGGGATTCTAAATTTAAAATTTATTAACACAGACCATCAATGGGCTGATATCTTTACAAAACCTCTTTCTGAAGATATATTCAACTTCATTCTGAAACATCTCAGCATGAAGCTCTGCCCAGAATAAAATTGTTTTGATTCCATATCTTAACCTTCAGAACTTTGTTTATTTTTCCGTGAACTACTGATCAATCTTTCTTCAGATCTTTAGAAGTACAGATTGTATCAGAATCTATCCATGAAGATCTGCGCGCTTCATTACAAGGATAGAAATGTGCAGTTCACTCAAGCAAACAGGTGTCATCCAGTCATCAGCTACTTTCTGAGGCTGAACACGCGTTCGCGTTTCTGAAAGGTCAAAAGCGCTGATTGGATGCATTGGGACACATGTCATGGGTAACCGTTTCATTATCTTTCTGAATCCCCCAAAATCAGCTATCATTAAATACTCATAATCATTATAATTTATTTATCTCTCTTACCGTTTATGTTTTCAAAATCTTTTTTTAAAAATCTATTTAAACTCATTTCTCACTATTTACAGTTTTTACTTTCACTTTCATTTTCTCTACAATCTTATTGATTTCAGTTTACATCCTTTCTCAAAACCCTTTCAATTTCTTCACAAAACCTTCGTGTGAACATGGCTTCCTCAAGCAACCCTACTTCCAATTCTCAGAAAACAGATTCCTCCGAACAATATGAAGAACCCTACAGAACTCTTCTCACACCCGTCAAGCATACAAAGTTCAACCAGAGTCAAAAGATCTCAATCTAACTGATACTTCAGAGCAGATGATTCCTGCTGAAGAACTGGGTCAAAAAGAGGATATTGCAGAATGCTCTGAGAAGCATCCAGTTTCTGAAGATCCTCAAGCTTCCTCCTATGAAAGGCAGACTCTAGAAGACCTGAAAAGATCTGATATGTTGATGAAGGAAAGAATGGATAAACAGGACAACAAAATTGATGAAATCACGAGCATGTTAACCCAGCAACAGGAAACCAACAACCAGATCAAGAGCATGTTGGAATCTTTGTTCACACGTCTTCCTCCTCCCTCTTAGAATTTCCTCGTTTTTAAAACATGTTTATCTGTAATATTCTTTCATTGCTGCTATTATGAACTTATCATTGCTTCTGGTTTTTAATATAAATGCATTTTAGCTCTTATTATATGTTTTTTTTATAACTGACAAAAAGGGGGAGAAAGAATGATATTTTTCAATAACGGATTACTGAGACATAAGTCTCAAACATTCTGATCTATTTAAATTTCTCTCTTCTGAAAAGCTTGAACATGTACAAAACTCTGATGAAAGATACAGTAAGGTTCTGATGCTCATAGACTCATGGAATTAAAGGGAAGTAATCAACTCAGGGGGAGTTTTTCTTCTTAATTCTATACTTTTTATTCTTTATTTTTAATTGAAAAATCTGGTTTTTGTCATCATCAAAAAGGGGGAGATTATTAGAACATAGTTTGATTCTATAACCCTTGATTAGAGTTTTGATGATAACAAAATACAAAGAATAAATAAATTCAAAGATATATATATATATAAAAAACAAATATGGTTCTTAAAATTATGTTTTATATATACAGAAGTTCTGATGGAATCAGCATCAGAAGATCAGTAATATGTGCTACACGCTGAAGCTACCAGATTATACGCTGAAGCTTGATGACCAGAATCTGCGCATAAAATAAATACACTCTGACTCTGATCAAAGATCTTTACCAAGTCATCAACACTCTGAAGCGTTATCATAAGTTAAAGCAAAGAAGACTCTGAAGCGTTATTAAGTATTCAAGACAAAATTAAATGCTAACGGCTCTCATCAGACAAGATCTTCTTCAAAAGGAAAGTGTGTTATTGTCATTAAATTGGCTTTATGGACAACGTATCTTTGCCTTGCCTATATAAACAAGTCTGCTTGAGAAAAGACGCACGCATGCACTCACATAATTTGCCAAGCCTTCAAATCACGCTTATTTAAACGTTTTAGCATATTCAGTTTATTCCAAGCTTAAGTTGCGTAATTATCACAGTTATGATATATTATTTTGTTAGAAAACGTTAACACATCCTTATTCAATTATTTGTAAAAGATTTCCTTGAGATAAACCGGTTTGTGGTTATACTCAAGAAGACTTTAACAGTTGTTAAAGTAGCTGTTGTAATTCTTTGAAAATAGTGGATTAAGACCTCGTTGGAGAGAGGAGAAATCACCTTGACGGGTGGACTGGAGTAGTTTGAGATCAAACGAACCAGGATAAAAATATTGTGTTGTCAAAGCATTTGTTTTAAGTTTTACAATTCAACCCCCCCCCCCCCCCCTTCTTGTGTTTTTCACATCTTCAAATGTTGTCGATGTCGGGGTCATCCTTCTAAAGAATTGAGTCTTCATCAGCCAGCCAACCCTGCTTGACACCGTGATAGTAGATGTCACCCCCATAGTTCCATGGGACAGTTTTATCTGAGGAGTACATGATCGTTCCGGGCATAGTAATTATCAGTGGAGCCACTTTAGGAACTGATGTAATCCTAACGGGTCCTTTGGTGGAGACCCTGGAAGGATTGGCGGAAATGGTTACTATTTAAACATCATTGTAAGAAATGGTTGGAACATGAGTCTTTTCAAACAAAATCTCTTTGTCATCCATTAGGCGCTGAACACCTATTTTCAGTAAATGACAACTAGTTGGTAGGGATAAACAGAGATGGCAGCTTTCGTCACAGCCTGGAAATAAACTGCCTTTAAACAGGTTCTTCTTGACAGTCAGGAGAGGAGTAACAAGTTCATCAACAGCAGTAACAAACATATCATCTTCAACAGCGTTAACATCACGGCCATGCTTGGGCATAAGAGCGGTGATAATATTTGGGATTTCTGGAGCATCAAATTCAATTTCTTTTGCTTCGAGAAGGTCTTGTACCTTGTTTTTCAAAGCCCAGCAGTTGTTGGTATCATGGCCTGGACTTTCTGAATGGTAATCACAACGAGCATTAGGATGGTAATGAGGAGATGCGGTGTTTGGATTCTTCAGGGCTTCCTTCAAGGTTACCAGATTAGATCTAAATAAATGTGGCAGGACTTGAGATAGTGTCATATTAATTTGGGTAAATTGTCTTGCCGGTCTTTCTGTTCTAGGTTGATTGCTCCTTTGTTGAGTGGGTGCAGGCTTAGGGATCATGACAGCCCCTACCATTGGACAACGTTCAGTTCTATCTTGATTTCTTTGAGGATAGACAACACCAACTTCTTTCTTCCCGATAAATGGTTTTCTTACGGCACTGGAGGATGCGTCCTTTTGGATCTTCCCACTCTTAATCCCAGCTTCCACTCTTTCCCCGGTCAAGATTAATTCAGTGAAGCCTGCTGAGGAGCTTCCAAATAGATGATTAAAAAATGGACCAGACAAGGTCCCCATAAACATATCCATTAGTTTCCTTTCAGACAGGGGAGGTTGGACTCTTCCTGCTAGGTCCCTCCATTTCTGAGCGTAGTCTTTGAAACCTTCGCTTGAAACCATAGCCATAATCTGGAGTTGAGTACGGGTGGGAGCAAGGTCTATGTTGTATTGATATTGTTTATAAAAAGCGGCGGCAAGGTCCTCCCAGTTATGGATATTGGCCCTTTCCAGTTGATAGAACCAATCTAGCTGAGTCCCGGATAGACTGTCTTGAAAGAAGTGGACCCACAAATCTCTGTCAGTAGTATGAGACTGTATTTTTCTCACATAAGATCGGAGGTGCATCTTGGGACACGAAACCCCGTCGTACTTAGCAAATACTGGTGCCTTGAACTTTGGTGGAATAACAATTCTAGACACCAAACCCAACTCTTCAAAGTCCATCCAGAGCATTTTCTGAATCTCTATTGCACTTAGACGCTCTTCCAGATGTTTGTATTTGTCGTCGGCCAGAGGATACTGCTCTTCAGAGTAATCCTCTTCTTCTTCCTCTTTATATTATGGTTGGGCAGTCACTTCCTTGCCTTTCCCTTCTTGATTATCCTTTTCACCAGATGATGTCGCAAAGTCTAGGGTCCGTCTGGCTGGCCCTGGGAACTTTCTTCCTAGATTCAGAACACCTGTTGTTTTATTTGCTTTCTTCTCCTTTTCTTCGATCAGCAAAGTTTTCAAATCCTCTTGTACTTTAGCTAGAGTCAAGAACATTTGTTGAAACTGAGCATTTTGTGCCTAAAGATCTTTTATTGTATGCTCGAGATCCATCTTATTGAAATAAATAGTAGAAAGATGAGGAGACTTGTTGTAAGAAACCTGCTTATGTTATGATGAATGGAGATGCACATGCAAATGATTTTAAGAAAATAAGAGATTTAAATTTGCTTTAGACAAAAAGGAACACGCGTCATATTCATAAATCAAAGTTTTGAGTACATCATGCATCTTTTGGGCTTACAAAGAAATACAAAAACTCTAAGATAAAAAAGTTGTACGCATCCTCTTTGGTGCGATGTAGGCATTCAGGCTCCGCTCCTCATGAAGTTGCTTGGTGAGTTCCAAAACCTTCTTCTCGCTGGCGTAGAATTGGGCCTCGAAGGTGTCTCTCTCCCCCTTAAGATGTATCCAATCCCTTTGCAAGTCTTCAAGAGAGGTGGGCATGTTAGGATGCGGGATATTGTATGGAATATCTCCTTCCACAACAGGCTCTATGATAATTGGGAGAATGGAGGGTTAAGGCATAATAAGACTTTGAGCACGAGCTCGTACCCATTTGGGATAAGGCTTAAGAGGGATGGAATTCTTATGCCCCAATGTCTTGCTATCTACCTTGTTCAATATCCTCCAAGCTCGGATAAACCTCTGGCAATGACATTGATCGTCATTCTCGTAGTCAAATACTAAACCTTGAATAAGCATCTCATGTGGGCCATCCCTTTGGGTGTAACCAAATTGTCTTAAGGCTAAGAAAGGGTTGTAGGTGATACCTCCTCTAATGCCAAGTAAGGCGACATTAGGGAATTCTCCACAACGGTTGACGATAGTAACATTCTCCACAGATCGGGAACACCAATGAATGTCTGAATGTTTGAGTGTCATCAGCCTATGTGACCACCTTGAACCTTACTCTTTCTTCAATATAGATTAGGGAAGATGCGAAATAAACCATCTTGCCAAGAGAGGAGTACAACATATATAAGGATACCTCTTTTCCTCATAGTGCGAGTGTGAAGAGAATGTAGGATATCCCCTAACAAAGTAGGCACCGGGTTACGAGACATGAAGATTTTGACGGAGTTCACATCTATGAGTTGGTCAGTATTTGGAAACAAAACAATCCCATAGATGAGGAGAGCCACAATTTCCTAAAAAGCTTTCAAATCCAAGGAGTTCTAGCAGTTTTGGGCTTTCTCAAACAAGAACTTTTCTAAGAAACCTTTGACACCACTCCTTGTTTCCCAATTAGTTGTGACATCAGATGGTTTCAAGTGTAGGGCTTGAGCAATCTCTTCTAGCTTTGGATCTCTTTCCGTACCGTTGAGAGGTAGTTGATTGAAAATGGGAATCCTCAAGAGTTGGTAGAACTCCTCCTATTGTTTAGACCATGTCGGTATACCCCGCACAGTTTCCACAATGTATTACTACTTAATAGAGAAAAAGTTCAAGAAAATAAATCTAAGCTATTATGATTAAAGAGTGCAACCTATACACTTTTCTAAGAAAATAAGTATAAAAAATAAATAAGTAAATGTTTAGAAAAATGTTTGAATGTTATAAAACCTAAGTTTGTATTTTTTTATTTTTATAGAAAATAATTTAAATGATAATAGTAATTAAAACCTAAATTCTAATTGATTTTAATATTTAAGAAAATGTTAATTAGCCTAATTAATTAATTAATAAAAAATATGTCAAAATTGATTATTGATTAAAAGAACCCTAATTCTAATTAATTTTAATATTAAGAAAAATGTTAATTAATTTAATATATCATGGAAATTAAATATTAGTTTAAAAAATCTAATCCTAATTTATTAGTAAAAAAATTTAGGTTAGTTTAATAATTGGTTAATTAAAAAAATAGGGTTAGAAAAGAGAAAAAGGAAAGAAATTAGGTTAAGACAAAAATAGGAAAAAAATCCACAGGGTGGATGTTAAACCTGAAGGGTGAGAAAACACTTAGAAGGGGGGGGTGAATAAGTTTCTCTTTTTCTTTTTCTTAAAGGCTCAACAATAATGGAAAGACACAGTTATTTTTATCCTGGTTCGTTTGAACTCAAACTACTCCAGTCCACCCGCCAAGGTGATTTCGTCTTTCTCAACAAGGACTTAATTCACTATAATCAAACAGATTACAATCACACAACCAAACTTTTGTGACTAACAATTCAAAGCACAAGTAAACTTATAAGTGACTAACACCACTAAGACTCAAACTAGTCCTAGCCTTCTTGAGAAATCTGACCAAGCTTGGTCTCTCAAGGAACAAATACAAGAATTAAATCTTTACAGATAGTGAAACAAATTGCTTCTTAGAAAGATATATCACAAACCGTGATTTTTCACTAAGATTAGTTTTGCACAAAGTGTTTGTAAAATAATTTGTGAGCAACAGAATATTTTCACATAGTTGGGTAGTTGGCTTGCAATAAATGATCTTCTATTTATAGCATGAAAGAAAACGACTGTTGCTGCCTTCAAAAGTGTGGAGCAATTAATGTTTCCGTGTTTGCTTGCAGTATTGCTTTTTCCAATGAACTAGCGTAGACACTTGAGTGCTTGTAGCCGTATTTGCATTAAATGAACAAACGAAACTTGTCAGAGCATGTTTCCCAAAACTTGACAAGACTTGTTAGCTTCTTTATTCTATCAGAACAAGCTTCACATCTTGCTTAAGAATATGCTTGTAAAACTTCTTATCAGCGCTTGCTTGCAGAATACTTCTGAGCATAGTTTACATGGAAACTTTCTAAGCTTTAGAAGATGCAAAAAATAGTTTCTTATCAGAGTCAGCATCAAAACTTGCGCTAAAACAAATAGTTCTTTCATCAAAGAACTTCTTCATTTATTTTCAGCTCAGCACGTCAAAATGATTTTCATCTAAGAAAATACTTCAGTCAGAACATTATCTGAAACAAATAAATATGCTCATCAGAGTATCAATTATATAAAATATATTTTATTGTTATCATCAAAACTCTGAGATATGATCAGAACCAATCTTGTTCTAACAATCTCCCCCTTTTTGATGATGACAAAAATATTCAGGTTTTGAAATAAAATTGAATAAGAGATAAGAATCTCCCCCTGAAATAAATATTTCTATAAGAAAAACTTCCTGAGAATTTTCATCAGAGCTTTGAAATTTTCTTCTAGAATTTCTTCAGTAAGTCTTTTGAATATAATATTCATTTGATTTAAACTTCCAGAGTTTAGTGATACCTGCAAAATTCTTTTAAACATAGAAAGAAATCTTTGTATTTTGTTAGAATGTTTGAGACTTCGTCCCATAACTGTTAATCAGAGATTAGATCAAAATACTCATTTTCTCCCCCTTTTTGGCATAATAAAAAAGTTTATAAAAATAATTGAAGAGCGTAAAGGTTTTAATAAAAAAGATTCAGAGGTACAAAACAACAAACAAAAACAAGAAATAGAACGACACTAAGGTTTTCTAGAAACAAGAGCCATAAGAAGATTCTTGATCTCAGATGAAGATTCCTCTTGCTTCATCATCCAATTTCTGATTTCTTTGTTAGTCTCATCTTGCTTATCCAAGCGCTCATGAATAGCTTCATTTTCCCTCTTAAGCTCATTCAGAGTATCCATAACAAGTGAAGTAGGAGCAGAGGATGAAGAAGATTCGGAAGATATAACCTTTGGAGTAGAAACCGTTGAGTCAGAACGAACAAATGTTGAAAGAAGAGTGCCCAGATCAACCATAAGAGTTGGTACAGGTTCAGGTGCAGCTTTAGCAAAAGGTTGATTAAACAGAATAATTGCCAGAGGATTTGAATCTTCAGAGGCATCTTTAGATTCATCTTCTGAAATGTCTATTTGATCAGCAGGAGCATTAGCAAGCATTAGAGTAGACTTATTGTCCCAAATATCAGCAACTTCTGACTAGAAGGTATGCAGATGTTTGGAGAAGTTCTCAAGCACCTGAGAATGACATAAGTCTTGCAACTTCAGTGAATCAGCATCTAAGGTTCTTCTGAATGTTTCCCACAGAAGATTTGTTGCTGCTGGGTTCACATTTTTGGTGCATTCTTCCTTCAGCAGGTCCAACCAAGTTTTACTTCTGTTAAAAAATTCTGAAAACATACATTTACATCTGGCTGAACAGGTTTGGGAACAACCTTTTTATAGGTTTTGTTTTTCAGAAATTGTAGAGATTCAAAATCAACTACATTTTTCAGAAAGTCAGATGGTTCAGGATTTGCTGATTGTTTAGGATGATCAAAAGGTTCAGGTGTTTCTGATGGATTGAGAGTTTCAGAGGGTTCATGTGTTGCTGATGGTTCATGGGGTTCAGATGGTTCATGTGATGGTGATAGGTCACAGGGTTCACATGGTGCATGAGTTTCAGATGGTTTATGAGTTGGATTGAGGGTATGTTCTGTAAGGTGAGGAGGTGAAAGCATTGGTGAGTTAGGTGTTGGAAGTTGTGGAGATGTGGGTGGTGTGACGTCAGGTGAAATGATGATAGTGTTATCAGCAATGGGGGTAGGATTTTGTGGTTGTGTTCTGTTCATGGCAAAGATATTTTCAGAAGGTAGGGTAAATGGTGGATTTTGTGTGTCCATAGGTACGTTTATTCTTGGTATTCTCCAAGAGCCAGTATCATACCATCCAGTAGGTCTGGGTGATAAAGGTCTGGGAGGTGGTCTAGAAATGTTTTCAGCAGGAATAGTTTGAGAGATAGGTGTTTGAGATGGTTCTGTTTGAGATGGTTGTGTTTGAGTTTCAGAAGAATCATCAGAATCAAAATCACTTAAGTCTGATAAAAGTTGATCTTTTTTAGGGTTTTTAGCAAGAGGTTCAGAGGGAATGGTTAAGTCTATGTCAACATCTATGTCACCTAAGGTTTGAGGTTCAGCATATGTAGATATATGTACAGAATCATAAACAGAAATAGTCTCAGTAGGTGTACCTGATTTCTTCTTCTTCTGAGGTCTAGCAGAAGGTCCTTCAACTACTTTCCTTCTCATAGGTTGCTGGAAGACAACATCTGGAGCTGCTTCATGTCTACCTTGAAGCCAAGCAGGATCAATTGGAGTTCCACTTTCTTTGTAAATCTGAATGTAATGCAGGATGATACGTGGGTGATCTCTTGAGTTGAACAGTGGAAAGTCAGCAATTGGAATCCTTCTTCTGGTAACAGTTGCTGAAACATAAAGGGTTAGTTTTATCAGTAGTTTTTCAATGATCTTTCTCTTCACCAGATTCTTTCCTGTCAGAGCTTTCCCACATGTAGGCTCTAACTCCCCCAGCAGGTTTGCTTCGTCCAAGTGAGCAATCAGACCATTTTCAGTCAGAATTTCTGAAATCAATCTCCCCATTGGAATCCAATTCCTTTTGGATTTAGGGTTCTTCACTCTTTCTGCTTCCCTATTTTCTTTGACATGAGTCCATAGGTGATCAAACAGAAGATAGGGTAAATCAATCTTAACATTTGTTCCTAGATAGAACAACAGGTATTGCTGGTCAGCATTTATATAGTCAGGATAACTTGTTTCCTTTCTATGATGAATGCAACCATGGATGATTCTAGCCCAGATCTTGTACTTATTCTTCAAATCTCTGACTTTTGAAAAAGCTTGCCCAGTTGTAAAAATTTCAGCATGAACTTTTGACATGTCCATTCTGCCACTTGAAATTCCAGTCACTCCATTTCCTTCAAAATCCAGTAGTTTTCTGATGAGATTTTTAGTTATAGAGATTTCCTTACCCATTACAAACGAGAGGATGACTTTTGGTGATGCAATGGTGTGTATCCAGAATTCCTTAACAAGGTGTGGAAAAACAGGGCCAACAAGACGGTCAAAGAAGTTTCCCCATCCTTGAAACTCCACAGTAGGAAGAAGGTCAAACCCATTTGCTTTTAGGTTATATAAATCCACCATCAATTCACTTATAACTTCTAAGCTATCCACTAGAATAAGAGTAGTTCTCTCAGGGATGATGTACTGTTCAGATTGGGAGTTTCCAGAATGAGTAGAGGAGGAAGCCATTTGAGCACTTAGGTTGAGAGAAGAAAATGGGTTGTAGATAAAAATACACAGAGACGGTTGAATTTTGAAAGAGAAGGTAAAAAGTGAGAAAGGGGTTTTAGAAAGGTATTTATATGAAAACTTTTGAGAAATAGGTTTTAAAAATAAAATTGTAAAAAGAGTTTAAGAAAAAAAATTAATTAAAAAGAATCTAATCATTACTAGCATTTAATGATATTGAAAATTGAGGGGAAAGCGTGAGATTTGAGCAAATCATAACAGTTACCTAGGAACAGCGTCAATAGCTTAGCACGCGTGACCTTTCAGAAACACACCACGTGTTCATCTCCTGAAGGTTGCATGGGACAATTGTTTGATATAATGAACTGCTGAACTATACTTGTAATGAAACGTTAGAACATTTCAGAACTTTATATATAACTTCTGATGTAACTTCTCTTCTAACTTCTGAAGAGTTGTTAATCAGAACATTCATTTCAGAACATTCTGAAGGCAAACATAGAAGATAAATACAATTTTATTCAGGACATAATTCCATACAAATATTTTTCAAAATGAATTTAAATCTATCTTCTAAAAGGGGTTTGGTAAAAATATCAGCCCATTGATGGTCTGTTTTTACAAAGTTTAAATTTAAAATTCCTTTCTGAATGTAGTCCCTTATAAAATGATATTTAATTTCTATGTGTTTAGCTTTAGAATGTAAAATGGGATTTTTAGAAAGACAAATTGCAGAGGTATTGTCACAGAAGATAGAAATCTTAATTTCATAAAGATTAAAATCTTCTAACTGACTTTTCATCCAGATCATCTAAGAACTACATCCAACAGCAGATATATACTCAGCTTTTGTTGTTGAAAGTGCAAGTGTTGCTTGCTTCTTGCTGTACCACGAGATAAGGTTGTCACCCAGAAACTGACAGCTTCCAGAGGTGCTCTTTCTTTCAATTCTATCTCCAGCAAAGTCAACATCATAATAACCTACTAGTCTGAAATCTTTTAATCTTCTGTAACACAGACCCAGATTAGTAGTTGTTGTACCCCAAAATTTTCCCTCTCATTTTATCAACATTCCTCATCATAAGACTTTTGGAATTCAAGATCAAGCTAGGGTTTGCTCTGCTCAAGACACCTCCTTGCAATGTTGACCTAAATTAGGGTTTGAGTTTGCACAGGGATATTTTGACCTACAACGCCCAAATTGACTTTCATACTTCATGTTGGACTCATAAGTTTACCCATACCAAGTTTCAAGCCTTGAATCAAATTTTGGCCCAGTCAATTGGACAGTTGACCAAGAAATCAACTATATTGGGGAAAAGTCAACTGTGACCAATTTACAGTCAAACCTCATGAATTTTGACCCACATCAACATTATGAACTCATATGAGCCATTTGATCAAGTTTGGACCACAATTCCACAAGAAATTTGATCAGATCACCAAAAGGGCAAAATGGTCATTTTTAGGGTTTTGACTATACAAAGGCAATTTTTGACTGTTTGACCTAGCCAGTGGCAAATTAAGCTCAACCATGGACTCAAGGACTCAATGACATTATCTTGACCTATTCAACAAGTTCAAAAGATCTCAAATGCATAGGATTGACAGATGAATTTTTCAGTCAACTGATCAAAATTTGACTGTACACTGAAAAGTTAAACTTTGACTTTTTGGTCAAAATCAAGTGCCAAGGGTCATTTTTCATCAATATGTGTCAAATTATGAAACTTGTTCATCAATAAACCCAAAATTGCAAATTAGGGTTTGAAATTGAAAATTTTCATAACTTAGAAAATTTCTAAGTTATGAAATTTTCTTAATTTTTCCTAAATTTGCCCCACATTTTCACCATGATGCAAATGGATTCAAACAAAAATTACAACATGAAAGTTTTAGTCCTCCACAAAGTCTACAACTTTTATTCACAAAGTTTTCTCAAAGGAAGCTTGGATCTCAAGTTATGATTTTTGGAACAAGGGTCCCTAAAACTTTTAACTTAGAGAAATTTTGCCCTAGTTTAGGCAGGATTTTAACCCATATTCTTGGCCATTTTTCACATAGTTCAACTTGGAGTATCAAGTTGCATTTCAAATATGGATTATAGTACATGTTTCAAGCTTTCCAAATTGTCTAAGAACTCCTCAAATACATTTGTGGTTAGGGAGAATCGAATGCTTGAAGTTGGCAAAAACTTACTTTGTATCCATGGCCAATACATGTTCATACAAGTTGCAAAATCTGTCCAAACTAGCTTTGTACTTAATTACAGGTCTCTAAACCCCTCAACACTCAAAAATTGAATGCAAACTCATTGGACATTGGTGTTATTCTGATCATTAGAGCTTGGCACAATGAATAAATCCATTTTTGGCATAAAGGTAACACTTCCATTTACATAAAGCATGCTTTATGTCAAATTGCATTTCTTGAGCCATACACCAAGCCCTTTGCTGCAAACAAGTTCCACAAACTCAGGCAAAGGTACAAGGAACTTGCGCATGCTTGGAGATAGCCTGTACAGGCCTACCTCATATCACTTCACACTTTTCTTTCAAAACAAGTCAACTTGCCAAAAGGACATAACTTGCATATCTGATATATTCAACTCTGGCCAACATTCCAAACAAGTTTTTTGCATTGCCTTGAGCCAGAAACATGAACTGTTGAACCCTCAAGCCTTCCAAAACACCAAATCACATTCTTCTTACAAAACAGGGCACTCCCTGCAGATTCACATCCATCACACAAACCACTCGTGCGTTTAGCCTCAAACTTGTTCCAATACCTTCCATTCAACTCACTCAAGCTATCCCAAACCTCCATTGCCAACTGTAACTCCATTTACAGTGTTCACCATTTCTGTTTTGAAGCTTTATAGGTTGAGTTCTATAGAGAGATTCAGACCATTTCAAAGCAAACTAAGCATTGGGAAAGGTCCAGGGAACATCAAGCAAGCTCAAAAGAACCTCAGGCCTCACTGAAAGTTGCTGCATTGCCATACTCGAGCTTGATTGAAATAAATATTTCTCAAACTTCTATCTCTCTATTTAGGAACATTTAGCCTTAGGTTTGTGAATGAAACATGTAGTATTCAATGCCATGAAGTTGTACATATGCTCAGTTTTCATTTATATTAAGCGTGCTAAGAGAATTTCATCCATGAACATGCTGAAAAAACTAGGTCAAATTTTAGGGCCAGAGAAATTCTCTCTGGTCTTTGAGAGTTAGATTAAGTTTTTTATATGGTTAGAATCGTGGTTTGATGCTCTACAAGTTTCATGTTTTGAGTCTTGGCAAAAGATCACGTATACAGGATGTAGCATTTGAACAGGGCAAGCACGCGTTTTTGTCACAAGGAAGAAGATGAAGTGGAAATGGGTTGGGCCTGTTTGTTCTCACTTTTGACACCCCCTCTTTTCTTTTTGCACCCCATGGCCTAATTTCTTATATTTTTGCATTTTTGAATTTTTGTTTTCTTTTCTGACTTTGTTATTTAATTTTCAAACATAAAAAACGCTTAAAAACATTTTCACATTTTTTTTACATTTATTAGGTATTTTATTTTGATTTTTCTAACATAAAAACAATTTAAATACTTTATATTATTTATTAAAACTTGAAAATAATATAAATAATACTTTTATTTTTATTTCTTACTTTTATTCACACTAGAAATATTTTCTTGAATATATTTTATTTTTGTAAATATTTTATTTTATTTTATACATATTTAATATATTTAATATATATATATATATATATATATATATATATATATATATATATATATATATATATATATATATATATATATATATATATATATATATATATATATATATATATATATATATATATATATATATATATATATATATATATATATATATATATATATATATATATATATATATATATATATATATATATATATATATATATATACATATATACTTTTATTTTATTAAAAAAACTTAGAATAAAAAAAAATATTACATTTTTATTTTTATTAGTACTTATACTAAAAAACACTTTTTTCTCAATATATTTTATTTTTTGTACATATTAATATATTTTTGTATATAAATAATATATAATATTTACTTTCTTAAAGAAATTAGGGTTTACCCTTAAAATGAATAAAATAAATCTTTTATTTATTTCTTTATTTTTGCATTAAATATTTTTACATACATAAACAAATAAAAACTTCTTTTTGCATAATAAATTTTATTCAATATTCATTTATTTTGCCTATTTAAATACTGTACATTTAAATATTGTTGTATTAAGATTCAATTTGGATGTAATAGTAATCTAGGGTTTATATTTCTTGTCAAATACCCCCTATTAAAAATTGTACCCCCATCCCCATAATCATGTTGTAATAGCTTAGAATTTAAATTTCACACTTAAACGCTTTCAACTATGCCATGATTAGAGAATTAGGGTTTGTATGCAAAATCAAATTAACAAATAGTTTGACCTAATCAAAAGACAAAAATACATGAAAAACAAACACAATGAACACTTGCACCCCTAGGGTTACAATCCACTTGTTGCCTTCAAAAATGGGCCATGGTATGCATGTTAAGTACTTTGGCAAAACAAAATCAAAACAAAAGATCATAGTCCCTCGATGACGCAATCTTGGTTGCCTAAACAAAAATGATCAAGCCCCTCAAGAAAATTGCCAAAGATACTTGACACAATTGCTATCATGGTCTATACGATGACCCGCGTCTGTCCCGTTTAACATCCTAACACAAGGTTGTTCACCAAATGCAATGGTGAAACAACACTGTTAAAAGGGTTAAAAACATAAGAAAGATCTTTCAGTAAAATAGGGTAGATAACTCTTAGTTACTTGATCAAAAGCTTGCAAAGCATCCTTGCTATTTTCAAACACACTTCACAACACAATTTCAAAACAATTTCAAATCAAACTTTCAAACCTTTTCAAAAGACAAAAAACACCTTTGTATACATTCAAACAAGAATCATTACAAAGGTTGCCACAACGATGGCCTCTTTTCAAAACATCTTTCAAAACCACACACAAAGCACCATTTCAAACAATTTAAAAGCACCATTTCAAACAATTGAAAAGAGAAGCAAGTGATCTAAACAAGTAACTAAGAGCCCATGGATAACCATGGATGAAAAGGGTGCTTGCACCTTCCCTTTTCATAATCTACTCCCTGAACCCAAGAAAAAATCTCAAAGGTCTTTCCTGTGCTTTTTGACCTTTCCTTAGGATAAAATAAAAAGTTGGTGGCGACTCTTGCTAAACCGAAACATTTGCGAACACAAACGCAAAACCTCAAGTCAATTCTCCCACCGTATCACAGAACTGGCGACTCTGCTGGGGAGTAATTCTAAAAGTGGAGTAACCTTAGGGTTTAGATCACCTTTGCATGCTTATCTTGATTGCTTTGATTGCTTTACATTTGGTTCTCTTGTTTGGGCTTGAAATCCTCCACCCGGATTTGGGAAACATTCATAGGTAAATAGCAATACGTTGTGGAAACTGTGCGGGGTATACCGACATGGTTGAAGCAATAACTATATTAGTGCGACATATTTGTGAGTACCGGTAGCCTTTGAGTCAATCAAAGAGAATACGGGGCCACTGAGTGATGTCATGAAGCACTAATGAACTCTTAGAACCTTCTTAACCATCTTGGCCTTTTTTTTAGGGGTAGTGAGATTACCGGCTTTGGTGCAGTCCGAAGTTGGTAGATACTCGATACTATACTCATTGACGGTTGTTTTCTTGGAATATTTTGGTCGCCAGTTAAGTGGCTAAACCAAAACAATGAACACAGAAAATAATCCAGTGATATTGAGCTCCTTAGAACCCGGTTACTATTTATAGGACAGGTTTGAGCCAACTAACTTCAAGAGGGTACTTACCTATGAAACCTCATGCAAGTTTGAAATTAGGATCTTGTGTGATTTGCTTGTACATATGCTTGTGCATACATCATGAACATCATAAAGCATCATATGCATCCACTAACCATTTTAAGGGTTCAGATCTTCATCTTTGTTCTTGTTTTGTAGGTCATGGAATCTCTTCGCAGGAAAACAATTCAAGTCAACCTTGTAAGAATCCCTCCTCAACTCAAGGAGCTTACTTCCAAGATTCCATAGAATTATCTCTTCAGTGAAAGACATGGTAGACTCCTCAACTTGGTCAACTCCAACATTGAAGAAAACATGGTGAAAGTTCTCTTCCAGTTCTTTGACCCCCTACACCACTGTTTCACATTCTCTGATTACCAACTAGTACCTACTTTGGAGGAATTTTCTCAACTCCTGAGAATTCCTATTCTTCATCAACTATCCTACAACGGTACGAAAAAAGAACCAAAGCCTGAAGATGTTGCTCAAGCATTACACTTGCAACCATCTGATATCAAGGGTCATTGGGAAACCAGAAGTGGTGTCAAGGGTTTCTTGGCAAAGTTTATGTTTGAGAAGGTACAAGATTGTTGGAATTCTTTATATCTACAAGCTTTTGAAGAGATTGTAGCACTCCTCATCTATGGGTTGGTCTTGTTCCCAAACCCTGATCACCTTATAGATGTGAATGCTGTCAAGATTTTTATATCTCGGAATCCTGTGCCTACATTGCTTGGGGACATCCTACACTCATTTTACACATGAACAATGAGGAAAAGAGGTGTTCTCATGTGTTGTACTCATCTTCTAGCAAGGTGGTTTATTTCTCACCTTCCTCAGACAGTTTTGAAGAATGAACAGGGTTTAAGGTGGTCACAACGATTGATGACCCTCACACATTCTGATGTTCATTGGTGTTCTCGATCCAGAGATAATGTCATCATCATTGATTGTTATGGGGAATTCCCTAATGTCCCACTACTTGGCATTAGGGGAGGCATTACCTACAACCCCTGTTTAGCCCTAAGACAGTTTGGATATGCTCTGAGGGATGGCCCTCATGACATGTTGATTCCTTACTTGGTTTTTGACTTCGACAACGATGCGCAAGGACTTCGACAAAGGTTTATCAGAGCTTGGAGGATGCCCAACAAAGTGGATAGTAAGACACTGGGGCACAAGAATTCCATCCCCCTTGAGCCTTATCTCAAGTGGGTACGAACCCGCGCCCAGAATCTTATGATGCCATACCCTCACATTCTCTCCGTGATCAAAGAGCTTGTTGTGGAAGGAGAGGTTCCATACACCCTCCTACATCCAGACATGCCAACATCATTGGAAGAATTACAAAAGAGTTGGATCCAACTCAAAGAAGAGCGAAATACTTTTGAAGCCAGCTTCTATGCCAGTGAGAAGAAGGTTTTGGAGCTTACCCGCTGACTTCATGAGGAGGAAACTCTCAACACTTACATCGCACCAAAGAGGATGCACAATGTCTTTTTACATTAAGAATTTTGTAATATTTCGCCCATGGGGCATTTATGTACTAACAAATTTCTTCTTAATATGACGTGTGTTCTTTTTGTTTGCAACAAATTTGAATTTCTGAATCCTTGAATGCATTACATGAATAACATATCATTCATCATATGCATAAACAGGTCTTCACACCAGGTTTCCTTATCTTTCTGCTGTTTATTTCAGCAAGATGGATTTGGAGCAGACGGTTAAGGATCTGCAAGCACAAAATTCGCAATTCCAGCAACTCCTCATGACCTTAGCAAAGGGTCAAGAGGACCTTAAAGCACTGTTGGAGAAAGATAAAGAGAAAAAGAAGAAAAGGCCTAGTGTGGCCACTATGGGAAGAAGGTTTGAAAACCATGCTAGAAAAGTTCTCGAGTTCCCCTCGACATCTGACGAAGGGATTGGTAAAGGAAAAGGAACTGTGATGCCTTCTGAATCTGAAGTTGAAGAGGAAGAAGAGGAAGAGGATGAAGATTACTCCGAACAGCAATATCCCCCGGCAGATGATAAATATAAAAATCTTGAGGATCGGTTGGCAGCCATGGAGTTGCAAAGGGTACCTGGTTTAGATTTCGAAGAACTAGGGTTGGTCGCTGGGATCATCATTCCTCCCAAGTTCAAAGTACCTACATTTGCTAAGTATGACGGTTTGTCCTGTCCAAAGATGCATCTGAGATCCTACGTCAGAAAGATCCAACCCCACTCTTCTGATAAAGATCTTTGGGTCCATTTTTTCCAAGATAGTTTGTCAGGCACACAATTGGACTGGTTCTATCAACTTGAGATGTCTGAGGTTCATAATTGGGAAGATTTAGCTACTGCTTTCTACCGACAATACCAATACAACACTGATTTAGCACATGCTCGTACTCAACTGCAGAGTATGGGTATGGCTTCTAATGAGGGATTTAAAGAGTATGCCCAGAAGTGGCAGGATTTGGCTGGAAGGGTGCAGCCACCATTGTCAGATAAAGAGCTGGTTGACATGTTTTTAGGGACCCTGTCTAGCCCTTTCTTCAATCATTTAATCGGGAGTTCCTCTGCAGGATTCACCGAATTAATCCTGACCGGTGAAAGGGTCGAGGCCGGCATTAAAAGTGGTAAGATTCAGAAAGATGCCTCTGCATCCACTGCTATTAAGAAGACCTTCCCAGCTAAGAAGGAAGCTTCTGCTATTTATTCTCAGAAAAGCCAAGGAAGAACCGAGCGTCGACCAACGGTAGGGGCTGTGATGATCCAAAACTCTTTAATCGATTAACCTCGCAGCAATCAGCCAAGATCTAATTAGCAAAGGGTAGAAAGGCCACAACGGCAATTCACCCGAATCAACAAGACACCGACTCAAGTACTCCCTGATTTGTTAAAGCTAAATCTCACCAATTTGAAAGAAGCGCCAAAGAACCCTAATACTTCTTCTCCTTATTACCACTCTAATGCAAAGTGTGCTTACCACTCTGACAGTGTAGGGCATGATACCAACAACTGTTGGGCTCTTAAGAACAAAATCCAAGACCTGATCGACGCCAAGGAGGTAGACTTCGATGCACCCGAAAAGCCGAATGTGATTTCTGCCCCAATGCCCAAGCACAGTCATAATGTTCACGCCGTTATGGAAGATCTTCATGTTACCAATGTTGCTGACCTTTTGACTTCGTTACCAGTGATTAAAGTGAATTTGATGAGAGCCGGGATATTCCCAGGCTATGGAAAAGACTGTTACTTTTGTTTAAACATACGAGTTGACTGCCCACTGTTGAAATCAGGCATCCAACGCCTGATGGATACCCAAGAGATTCTCTTCCAAAAGACTCCTATTGATACCATCACTCCTGTTACTCCTGCTACCTTTGTTGCTTCAACAAATGACATTGCAATAATAACCATCTCCGACAATCTTCCCAAGGCTTGCAAAAGGCCTGTCAAGATTACGCATGATCCTAAGTTTGTGCCGTTGAAAATCACCATGCCGGGGCCTGTCCCGTATGAATCTAACAAGACGATACCATGGAACTACGAAGGAGAAATCTTTTATCATGGTATCAAACAGATTGAATCAGTCCAAGAGAATTCCGATGATGAAACCCCAGATATAGGGAATATTGCGGGAACAAGCAAGATAACTCGCAGCGGAAGGATATTCTCTCTGGAGATTGCTCCCCCACGGGCAGTCTTCGGACCCTCGAGAGTTTATGTACCTGTCAAGCCATCTGTGCAAAGCCCGATAATTGAAGAATTGGATACTCCTGAAGTTAGACCCTTTGTTGATACTATCAATAAAGGTAAGGGGATACTAGAAGCGCCTGTCAGGATGAAGGCTCAGACTGTAGTAATCCCCGAAACCACCCAGAAAGAGATGGAAGAAATCTTAAAGATAATCAAGAAGAGCGACTACGATGTCGTGGAACAGCTAGGGCAGACCCCTTCCAAAATCTCCATGTTGGCTCTCCTACTCTGCTCCGAGGCCAATGCTTAGGCCTTAATCAAATTTCTAAAGATGGCACACGTGCCTCAAGAAACTTCGGCTGACCAATTTCAAGAGTGTGTGGCTAGCCTTACTGATGATAATGGTCTTGGTTTTTCCGATGCTGATTTGACCCCTAAAGGAAGGAAGCACAACGATGCGCTGCATGTCTCAGTAGAGTGCAGAGGGACTACGCTAGCCCATGTCCTAGTTGATACCGGTTCATCTTTGAATGTCCTACCAAAGAAGGCGTTGGATAAATTGGATTGCGAAGGATTGACCCTAAAACCAAGTAACATCATTGTTAGAGCCTTCAACGGTACTAAGAGGATGGTTCATGGAGAAGTGGACATTCCTATCAAAATGGGCACCGAGACCTTCAACTCTACCTTTTATGTGATGGACATCCGTCCTTCATATTCGTGTTTGTTGGGAACGCCATGGATCCACTATGCTGGGGCAGTTACTTCCTCTTTACACCAAATGCTAAAGTATCATGTTCAGGGTAAGATTATAACGGTTCACGGTGAGGAAGAGTACATGATAAGTCACCTCAACTCCTTCCGCTATGTGGAGTTGGGTGGAGAATTCATAGAAACGCCTTTCCAACATTTTGAGGAAGTTTCTCCTGAAGTCGCAGTTGCAAAGACAATGGTTGATGTGCCTATCGTTTCCAAGCCTGTGTCTAGGATGGCATCTCTCAGGGATGCGGAGGCTGTAATCAAAGAAGGACGGAGTACAGTATGGGGGCAACTGCCTGATTTTTCTCACAAGGACAAGTTCGGACTAGGTTTTACTGCTGCTGGCCAGAAAGCTGTGGGTCGCTCCCGGGCCGGAGGACCACCCTTTAAAATCACTCACCATGGAATTAATGCCTTAGAAGATAATGATGAAGAAGACAACTTTGAAGATTGGATTTTTCCAACCGTCGAAGGAGGATTAAGCAACTGAGAAGCGAAGGATTTCGTTCCCATCACTTTCATCAACCAGTAATTTATCTTTGAACAATTTCCTATTTTTGTCTGTAATAACTAAACAATTCGTACACTATTTTCACCTTATGCCTTACCCGGGGCATATAGGTCCATTTGTAAGGGCTTAATTTCTTCATTCTCATATGCCATATTTAATGAATCATTGGACGTTTTTCATCTATAAAACTGTTGTGTTCATTTTCTTTCCTTTTACATTTTGTTTTGTTTAAGGATGGCTATCCCTTACACACACCACACTCACAAAATGCAGGTACCCATCCACTCCGGATTCCATGGGTGACTATTCTGCTTTATCCTTCGGTGACTCTGAAGATTTGGTCAATCATGCCGAGTACGAAGATGATGAAGACTGTGAAGTGCCTGGAGAGCTAGCCAGACTTCTACAACAAGAGGAAAGGGCTATTCTGCCCCACGAAGAGTTGCTAGAGACCATCAACTTGGGAACAGAGGAAGACAAGAAAGAGGTAAAAGTGGGTGTCAACCTGGAACCAAGTGTCAAAGAACGCTTAGTGCAGTTGTTGAACGAATATGTTGAGATCCTTGCCTGGTCCTATGAAGACATGCCGGGATTAGATACAGATATCGTGGTTCACTGTCTCCCTACAAGAGAAGACTGTCCACCGATCAAGCAAAAGGTCCGCCAAATGAGGCTCGATATGTCTGAGAAGATCAAAGTTGAGGTAATGAAGCAATTCAACACTGGCTTTCTGGTTGTTACTTCCTATCCATAATGGGTTACTAACATTGTGCCCGTGCCTAAAAAGGACGGCAAAGTCAGAATGTGTGTAGACTACAGGAATTTAAACAAGGCTAGCCCTAAAGACGATTTTCCACTGCCACACATTGACATCTTGGTTGACAACACAGCTCAACACAAGGTATTTTCCTTCATGGATGGATTCTCGGGATACAACCAGATCAAAATGGCCCCTGAAGACATGGAGAAGACTACTTTCGTTATGCAGTGGGGTACCTTCTGCTACAAAGTGATGCCATTCGGACTGAAGAATGTCGGGGAAACCTATCAACACGCCATGGTAGCTTTGTTTCATGATATGATACATCATGAGATCGAAGTCTACGTAGACGACATGATAGCCCGTTCACAGACATAAGAAGAACACCATGATCATCTGCAAAAGTTGTTTGTCAGGTTGAAGGAGTATAAGCTCAGACTAAACCCAAGCAAGTGCACATTTGGAGTCAGGTCTGGTAAACTTTTGGGATTTATCGTCAACAACAAAGGCATTGAGGTTGATCCTGCTAAAGTCAAGGCTATACAAGAAATGCATGCCCCCCGCACTGAAAAGGAGGTTAGAGGTTTCTTGGGACGTTTAAACTATATCACAAGGTTCATCTCTCACCTAACATCTACCTGTGAGCCAATCTTCAAGTTGTTGAAGAAAGATCAGGTGGTTGAATGGAACAACGATTGTCAAGTTGCTTTTGATAAGATCAAGGAGTATTTATTGGAACCTCCTATTTTGATGCCACCCGTCGAAGGAAGGCCGTTAATCATGTATCTGACTGTTTTGGATAACTCAATGGGGTGCGTATTGGGCCAACATGACGAGTCCGGCCGAAAAGAGCATGCCATTTATTACCTTAGCAAAAAGTTTACCGACTGTGGGACTCGCTACTCACTGCTCGAGAAAACTTGTTGCGCTTTGGAACGGGCTGCTCGCCGGCTAAGGCAGTATATGTTGACTCATACCACTTTGTTGATTTCTAAAATGGATCCAATTAAGTACATCTTCGAGAAGCCTGCTTTATCTGGAAGAATCGCTAGATGGCAAATGATCTTGACAGAGTATGATATCCAGTATACTACCGAAAAAGATATAAAGGGGAATGTACTAGCTGACCATCTAGCTCATCAAGCCATCGAAGATTACCAATCTATGAGATTCAACTTCCCTGACGAGGACATCATGACATTGGACAACATTGAAGGTAACGGACCGTATGACGAACCTGAACAAGGATCCCGATGGACCCTGTACTTTGATGGTGCTTCAAATGCACTTGGCAACGGTATCGATGCAATACTCATTTCTCCGGAAGGTTGCCATACACCCTTCACTGCCCGACTTTGCTTCAGCTGTACCAAGAACATGGCCGAATATGAAGCTTGCATCTTTGGTCTCAAAGCTGCTATAGACTTGGGAATCAAATCTTTGGTCGTATTTGGGGACTCAGCTTTGGTTATCAGTCAAATCAAAGGAGAGTGGGACACTAAACATCCTAATCTTATCCCATACAAAGAACATGTCTTGACATTGTTGCCTCATTTCGAGCAAATTACTTTCGAACACTTCCCGCGAGAAGAAAATCAGCTAGCAGATGCTCTGGCTACAATGTATTCCATGTTTAAACTCAACTGGGATAATGAGGCTCCCTAAATCACCATCGAACGAATGGACGAACCTGCGCACTGTCATGAGATTAATACCGAAGAAGTAGTGGAACAACCCTGGTTTCATGAAATCAAAAGGTATCTCCAGACTCGAGAATACCCTGAAGGAGCTTCTGTCAATGACAAAAAGTTCTTAAGGAGATTTGCTGCCAAGTCCCTCCTAAGCAATGGTATCCTTTATAAGCGCAACCATGATTGTGGTCTACTTCGTTGTGTGGACAAGGTTGAAGCAGAGTTGATCATGACTGAAATACATAGTGGCACCTTTGGCACCCACTTAAGGGGACATACGATGGCTAAAAAGATTCTAAGGGCAGGCTACTACTGGTCTACCATGGAAGCTGATTGTCATCAACATTCCCGTACTTGCCACAAATGTCAAGTCTATGCTGACAAGGTACATATTCCTCCTGTTCCTCTCAACGTTCTAACAGCTCCTTGGCCATTCGCGATGTGGGGTATTGACATGATTGGGGAGATCAAGCCTATGGCATCCAATGGACATCGCTTCATCTTGGTCGCTATTGATTATTTTACCAAGTGGGTCGAAGCAGCTTCCTACGCCTCCGTTACGAAGAATGTGGTTACCCGCTTCATCAAGCAGAACCTCATATGCTGGTATGGTATCCCCGAAAGGATTATCACAGACAACGATACAAATTTGAACAACACTATGATCACCGCTCTGTGCGAGCAGTTCAAGATTTATCATCACAATTCATCTCCCTATCGGCCAAAGATGAACGGTGATGTTGAAGCCGCGAACAAAAATATCAAAAAGATCATTCAAAAGATGACAGTCACCTACAAGGACTGGCATGAGATGTTACCGTTTTCTCTGCACGGGTATCGTACCAAGGCACGTACTTCAACAGGGGCAACCCCCTTTTCTTTGGTATATGGCATGGAAGCTGTTTTACCTATGGAAGTTCAGATTCCCTCCTTAAGGATTATGAAGGATGCCGGTTTGAGTGAAGACGATTAGATTCAGACCCGGCTTGATCAACTTAACTTGATCGATGAGAAGCGACTTACTGTTGTTTGTCATGGTCAGATGTATCGAAAATGGATGATCAAGGCCTTCGACAAGAAAGTCAGGCGTCAAGTATATCAAGTCGGAGATCTTGTAATCAAGCGGATCATCTTGCCGCAAAGTGATCCCAAGGGCAAGTGGACTCCTACTTACGAAGGACTATTTATGATCAAGAGCATCTTTTCTGGTGGGGCAATGATTCTGACCACCATGGACGGCGACGACTTGCCGCACCCTGCGAACACAGACATAGTCAAAAGATACTACGCATAAAACGACCCGACAAGTTAAAAACTCGAAAGGGCGACTTGGGCAAAAATGGGCATCCCGGTGAATCGAAAACCCGAAGGGGCGGTTCAGGAAAAAATTAGGGATAAACAAAAAAAATTTGTACACCCGATAAGTTGAAAACCCGAAAGGGCGGCTTGGGCAAAAAAGGGTTTCCCGGTGGACTGAAAACCCGAAAGGGCGGTCCAGGCAAAAGTTAGAGAATTAAAGCGTATGACTATGTCCCGTCGGATCACTTAAAAAAATAATCTCTTCACCAACAAGCTCCAAGCTTCTGATCAATCCAATCATCGGCGGATGAAGCAGCGAATGGACAAGATACTCAGAGTTGTGAAGGCTATAGCAGAATGGGAACCCCATGGAATTGTTACACATAGCCATCTTTCTTTTTGTATAATTTTTTTCAATTTTTACGACAACATTCTCTTACTAGGATGTCTGTCTCCTTTGTACAAAGATACTTACAAAAGTTAATACAAAGATACTTCAAAGTGCAGAAATTTGCTTGCCTTTTATTTCTTTTTACACTTATGTTTTATTTGAAAACGTCCAATGTTTTGTTAAATAAGCATATGTATTTGAATATAATCATTGCTTACAAATAAAACGAAATTTAGAAAGGATAATTACTGATAGGTTGAAGGTGTAGGAAGATATCCTTGTGCTATTCCAGAAGAAATCCCCTGCAATACATCATCCAGCTCCTCAACAAAGCTAAAACCTTGGAGTATATATCCCCAGCGGAGCCAGAGTATTCTGAACTTTCTTCCCCAGTGGAGCCCGAAAAATTTGAAATACACATCCCCAACGGAGTTCATATCCCTAGCGGAGCTAGAATATTCTAAACCTTCTTCCCCGGCGAAGTCAAATTTCCAACTATCAATCCACAGTGGGAACCATTCAGTTTTCCCCAACTTCCCCAGTAGATTGGCGTACAAGCCAAGCTCCTGATTTCCCCGACCGAGTAAACACTCTCCCCACAGAGTTATTTCTCGACAGAATGAGGATTCTAGTTCATGTTTCTCCATTGGAAGCCTCCCAGGTTTTAATTCCCCAGTAGAGGTCGTCAGAGTTTTCCTTATTTCCCAGGAAAGTCATGAAGGATTCTCATTCCCCGCAGAAGTTATCGAAGCTCTTGTTAAATCCCCCCAAGTCACCAAGGATTTTCAATCCCCCGCAGTGGTCCTAGGATGTCTCATTCTCAACAATCAGAGATCTTTAATCCCTAAGCAGTCAACAAGGATTTCTCATCTTCAACAATCAAAGATTTTTGAATCCTCAGCATCGGTCAGAAATTTACTTCCTCCGGCAGCAGTCAAAGATTTCATTATCTCCAGTTATCAAGGATTTATTTTCCTCAGCAAAACAACTAATCAGCTTACATGCACATCCATTACATTCATATATCATAAACATTGATGAAACACAGTTCATTGCATCATACATATCATGCAACATAACTTTGTGTTTTAGCTAACATTTTACCCTTTTCAAGATAAGATTAAAAGGCTATCGTTAACAATTATTCAGATACAGTATGGATACACCCCAGACACGACGGTCATTCTATTACTCATTCAGAATTTCAAGTCAAAATATAGTACGGATACACCCCAGACACGGTGGTCATTCTACTACTCATTCAGACTTCAACAATCCGATACAGACTATATACGCTCCAAACACGGATGCCATTCTGGACCTTACACCAGAAGTTTGATTCTCCCTAGTGCAATTGCCACGGAAGTCATTTTGTCACTTATTCAGATCCCCGTTACAGTTTCAGATACACTCCAGACACGGAAGTTATTCTGCTACTCATACAGATCTCAATTTCAGATACAGTCCAGATACGCTCCAGACACGGTTGCCATTCTGCCACTCATTCAGAACTTATCCCCAGCACCTAGATGCTCCGTATACATATGTTTCTCTGTTACCCATTCAGAATACAGATACACTCCAGACACGACAGTCACTCTGATATTCATTCAAAGTTCAAATACAGTTATAGCTCGGATATACTCCAGACACGGACATTATTCCTTTGCTCATATAAAACCAAGTCTCCAGATACAACTCAGATACGTTCCAAATACGGATACCATTCTGATGTTCATTCTACTGATCTTCAACAAACAAATCTTGGATGGCATCTTTAAGCCCATCTCCAGCAAGATTCTACCATCTCCAAATGGCATCTTTAAGCCCATCCCCTCAACAATATTTTGACGAGTGCAAATTTACGGGCACTCTAGTGTCCAATCCTCTTTTACCTTCGAGTCACGAAAGACAAACTTGCCAATCTAACTCTTCAGGTTCAAGAAAATTGAACAGGGGAAACTGTTGTACCCCAAAATTTGCCCTCTCATTTTATCAACATTCCTCATCACAAGACTTTTGGAATTCAAGATCAAGCTAGGGTTTGCTCTGCTCAAGACACCTCCTTGCACTGTTGACCTAAATTAGGGTTTGAGTTTGCACAGGGATATTTTGACCTACAATTCCCAAATTGACTTTCATACTTCATGTTGGACTCATAAGTTTACCCATACCAAGTTTCAAGCCTTGAATCAAATTTTGGCCCAGTAAATTGGACAGTTGACCTATAAATCAGCTGTATTGGGGAAAAAGTCAACTGTGACCAATTTACAGTCAAACCTCATGAATTTTGACCCACATCAACATTATGAACTCATATGAGCCATTTGATCAAGTTTGGACCACAATTCCACAAGAAATTTGACCAGATCACCAAAAGGGCAAAATGGTCATTTTTAGGGTTTTGACTGTACAAAGGCAATTTTTTACTGTTTGACCTAGCCAGTGGCAAATTAAGCTCAACCATGGACTCAAGGAATCAATGACATTATATTTACCTATTCAACAAGTTCAAAAGATCTCAAATGCATAGGATTGACAGATGAATTTTTCAGTCAACTAATCAAAATTTGACTGTACACTAAAAAGTCAAACTTTGACTTTTGGGTCAAAATCAAGTGCCAAGGATCATTTTTCATCAAGATGTGTCAAATTATGAAACTTGTTCATCAAGAATCCCAAAATTGCAAATTAGGGTTTGAAATTGAAAATTTTCATAACTTAGAAATTTTCTAAGTTATGAAATTTTCTTAATTTTTCCTAACTTTGCCCCACATTTTCACCATGATGCAAATGGATTCAAACAAAACTTACAACATGAAAGTTGTATTCCTCCACAAAGTCTACAACTTTGATTCACAAAGTTTTCTCAAAGGAAGCTTGGATCTCAAGTTATGATTTTTGGAACAAGGGTCCCTAAAACTTTTAACTTAGAGAAATTTTGCCTAGTTTAGGCAGGATTTTGACCCATCTTCTTGGACATTTTTCATATAGTTCCACTTGGAGTCTAAAGTTTCATTTCAAATATGGATTATAGTAAATGTTGCAAGCTTTCCAAATTGTCCAAGAACTCCTCAAACACATTTGTGATTAGGGAGAATCGAATGCTTGAAGTTGGCAAAAACTCACTTTGTATCCATGGCCAATACATGTTCATACAAGTTGCAAAATCTGTCCAAACTAGCTTTGTACTTAATTACAGGTCTCTAAACCCCTCAACACTCAAAAATTGAATTCAAACTCATTGGACATTGGTGTTATTCTGATCATTAGAGCTTGGTACAATGAATAAATCTATTTTTGGCATAAAGGTAGCACTTCCATTTACATAAAGCTTGCTTTATGTCAAATTGCATTTCTTGAGCCATACACCAAGCCCTTTGCTGCAAACAAGTTCCACAAACTTAGGCAAAGGTACAAGGAACTTGTGCATGCTTAGAGATATCTTGTACAAGCCTACCTCATATCACTTCACACTTTTCTTTTAAAACAAGTCAACTCGCCAAAAGGACATAACTTGCATATCTGATATATTCAACTCTGGCCAACATTCCAAACAAGTTTTTTGCATTGCCTTGAGCCAGAAACACGAATTGTTGAACCCTCAAGCCTTCTAAAACACCAAATCACATTCTTCTTACAAAACAGGGCACTCCCTGCAGATTCACATCCATCACACAAACCACTCGTGCGTTTGGCCTCAAACTTGTTCCAATACCTTCCATTCAACTCACTCAAGCTATCCCAAACCTCCATTGCCAACTATAACTCCATTTACAGTGTTCACCATTTCTGTTTTGAAGCTTTGCAGGTTGAGTTCTATAGAGAGATTCAGACCATTTCAAAGCAAACTAAGTATTGGGAAAGGTCCAGGGAACATCAAGCAAGCTCAAAAGAACCTCAGGCCTCAATGAAAGTTGCTGCATTGCCATACTCGAGCTTGAATGAAACAGGTATTTCTCAAACTTCTATCTCTCTATTTAGGAATATTTAGCCTTAGGTTTGTGAATGAAAGATGTGGTATCCAATGCCATGAAGCTGTACATATGCTCAATTTTCATTTATATTAAGCGTGCTAAGAGAATTTCATCCATGAACATGCTGAAAAAACTAGGTCAGATTTTAGGGCCAGAGAAATTCTCTCTGGTCTTTGAGAGTTAGATTAAGTTTTTTATATGGTTAGAATCGTGGTTTGATGCTATACAAGTTTCATGTTTTGAGTTTTGGCAAAAGATCACGTATACAGGATGTAGCATTTGAACAGGGCAAGCGCGCGTTTTTGTCACAAGGAAGAAGATGAAGTGGAAATGGGTTGGGCCTGTTTGTTCTCACTTTTGACACCCCCCTCTTTTCTTTTTGCACCCCCTGGCCTAATTTATTATATTTTTGCATTTTTGAATTTTTGTTTTCTATTCTGACTTTGTTATTTTATTTTCAAACATAAAAAATGCTTAAAAATATTTTCACATTTTTTTTTACATTTATTAGGTATTTTATTTTGATTTTTCTAACATAAAAACAATTTAAATACTTTATATTATTTATTAAAACTTGAAAATAATGTAAATAATACTTTTATTTTTATTTCTTACTTTTATTCACACTGAAAATATTTTCTTGAATATATTTTATTTTTGTAAATATTTTATTTTATTTATATAAGATTGATATATTTTATATATATATATTATAAATATATATATATATATATATATAAATATATATAAATAAATATATAATATATAAGATTTATATATATTTATATATATATATATATATATATATATATAATATATATATATATATATATATATATATATATATAATATATATTTAATATATATTATATATATTATATATATATATATAATATATATATATATATATATATATATATATATATATATATATATATATATTATATATATATATATATATATTATATATTATATATATTATATATATATATATATATATATATATATATATATATATATATAATATATATATATATATATATATATATATATATATATATATATATATATATATATATATATATATATATATATATATATATATATATATATATATATATATATATATATATATATATATATATATATATATATATATGTACATATATATATATATATATAAAAGTTAGAATAAAAATACAAAAATATTACATTTTTATTTTTATTAGTATTTATACTAAAAAACACTTTTTTCTCAATATATTTTATTTTTTGTACATATTAATATATTTTTGTATATAAATAATATATAATATTTACTTTCTTAAAGAAATTAGGGTGTACCCTTAAAATGAATAAAATAAATCTTTTATTTATTTCTTTATTTTTTGCATTAAATATTTTTACATACATAAACAAATAAAAACTTCTTTTTGCATAATATATTTTATTCAATATTCATTTATTTTGCCTATTTAAATACTGTACATTTAAATATTGTTGTATTAAGATTCAATTTGGATGTAATAGTAATCTAGGGTTTATATTTCTTGTCAAATACCCCCTATTAAAAATTGTACCCCCATCCCCATAATCATGTTGTAATAGCTTAGAATTTAAATTTCGCACTTAAACGCTTTCAACTATGCCATGATTAGAGAATTAGGGTTTGTATGCAAAATCAAATTAACAAATAGTTTGACCTAATCAAAAGACAAAAATGCATGAAAAACAAACACAATGCACACTTGCACCCCTAGGATTACAATCCACTTGTTGCCTTCAAAAATGGGCCATGGTATGCATGTTAAGTACTTTGGCAAAACAAAATCAAAACAAAAGATCATAGTCCCTCGATGACGCTATCTTGGTTGCCTAAACAAAAATGATCAAGTCCCTCAAGAAAATTGCCAAAGATACTTGACACAATTGCTATCATGGTCTATACAATGACCCGCGCCTGTCCCATTTAACATCCTAACACAAGGTTGTTCACCAAATGCAATGGTGAAACAACACTGTTAAAAGGGTTAAAAACATAAGAAAGATCTTTGAGTAAAATAGGGTAGATAACTCTTAGTTACTTGATCAAAAGCTTGCAAAATATCCTTGCTATTTTCAAACATACTTCACAACACAATTTCAAAACAATTTCAAATCAAACTTTCAAACCTTTTCAAAAGACAAAAAACACCTTTGTATACATTCAAACAAGAATCATTACAAAGGTTGCCACAACGATGGCCTCTTTTCAAAACATCTTTCAAAACCACACACAAAGCACCATTTCAAACAATTGAAAAGCACCATTTCAAACAATTGAAAAGCAAAGCAAGTGATCTAAATAAGTAACTAAGAGCCCATGGATAACCATGGATGAAAAGGGTGCTTGCACCTTCCCTTTTCATAATCTACTCCCCGAACCCAAGAAAAAATCTCAAAGGTCTTTCCTGTGCTTTTTGACCTTTCCTTAGGATAAGAAGTCGGTGGCGACTCTTGCTAAAACGAAACATTTGCGAACACAAATGCAAAACCTCAAGTCAGTTCTCCCACTGTATCATAGTAGTACCTTTCATATACCTCAGAATTCTCTTAACAACAGTTAAGTGAGATTCTCTAGGATCTGATTGGAATCTAGAACATAAGCATACGCTGAATAATATATCAGGTCTAGATGCAGTCAGATAGAGAAGGGATCCAATCATACCTCTGTAGAGCTTCTGATCTACCTTCATACTTACCTCATCTTTTCCCATAATACATGTTGGATGCATTGGTGTCTTAGCATCTTTGCTTTCTGACATCTGAAATTTCTTCAGAAGTTCTTTAACATACTTCGTCTGATGTATGTAAGTACCTTCTGGAGTCTTGTTAATTTGTATTCCCAGAAAGAACTTCAATTCTCCTATCATACTCATCTCAAATTCTGCCTGCATGGTCTCAGCAAATTCTTTTCCAAGGGAGATATTAGAGGTTCCAAAAATAATATCATCAACATAAATTTGACAAATTAAAATTTCATTTTTAAATGTCTTTCTGAATAAAGTTGTGTCCACTTTCCCTCTGGTAAAATCTTTTTCTAAAAGAAAATTACTCAAGCGTTTATACCAAGCTCTGAGAGCTTGTTTTAAACCGTATAAAGACTTTTTTAATTTAAAAACATGTTCTGGATACTTTGAGTCATTAAAGCCAGGAGATTGATGGACATACAATTCTTCTTCTATATAGCCATTTAAAAATGCACTTTTAACATCCATTTGATATATTGAAATGTTCTTTTGAACAGCAAAAGAAATTAATAATATAATAGATTATAACCTGGCGACTGGGGCAAAGGTTTCATGATAATCAATTCCTTCCTATTGACTATAACCATGTGCAACCTGTCGTGCTTTGTTTCTGACCACCTCTCCTTGCTCATTTAGTTTGTTTCTGAAAACCCATTTAGTTCCTATAATGTTGAATCCTTTAGGTCTTGGAACTAGATCCCATACATTGTTTCTGGAAAATTGATTGAGTTTATCTTACATGGCTAGGATCCAATCATTGTCTTCCAAAGCTTCATCAATAAAGGTTGGCTCAATCAGAGATAACAATCCAAACAATGATTCTTCATTGATTCTGAGAGAGGATCTTGTTTTGATGGGATCTTCTTTCCTTCCAATAATCACGTCTTCTTTATGAGCTGAAGAGATTATGGGAAACCTTTTCTAAGAGGGTTATTCAGAGATTCTGAGATTATCTAGAGCATTATCAAGAGGAGGATCTTCTGAGTCTTCCTTTGCTTCTGACTTCTCAGAGTTTGAGAGAAGATCTTATGTACCTACAAAAATATCAATTTGCTTTGGCTGTTGCTGGCCAAGCTTATCATCAAACCTGACTTTGATTGATTCTTCAACAATCAGAGTTTATGTGTTGTATACTCTATAGCCTTTTGAGCATTCAGAATATCCAAGCAGAAAACACTTTTGTGCTTTAGAATCAAACTTGTTCAGATTATCTTTAGTGTTCAGAATAAAAAAAGTACATCCAAAAGGATGGAAATATGAAATGTTGGGTTTTCTGTTTTTCCAAAATTCATAGGGAGTCTTTTCAATAATAGGTCTTATAGAGATTCTATTCTGAATTTAACATGACGTGTTCACAACTTCTGCCCAAAAGTGCTTATCCATATTTGTTTCATTGATCATGGTTCTGGCCATTTCTTGTAACGTTCTATTCTTTCGTTCTACAACTCCATTTTGTTGGGGAGTTCTAGGACAAGAGAAATTATGAACAATACCATTTTCTTTAAAATATTTTTCAAAATAATGGTTTTCAAATTCTCCTCCATGATCACTTCTGACTTTTATAATTCTAAAATCTTTTTCATTTTGCACTTGGTTACAGAAGTCAACAAACACAGAATGTGACTCATCCTTGTGTTTTAAAAACTTAACCCATGTCCATATGTTGTAGTCATCAACAATGACCAATCCATACTTCTTGCCTATGATGGATGCAGTTTTAACTGGCCCAAACAGATCAATATGAAGTAGTTCTAATGGCCTAGAGGAAGAAACAATATTTTTTGATTTAAAAGAAGGTTTTGAAAATTTTCCTTTTTGACATGCTTCGCACGGAGCTTCTGAGTTGTACTTCAGATTGGGAAGTCCTCTGACTAAATTTAGTTTATTTAATTGAGATATTTTTCTCAAGATGACATGTCCCAATCATCTGTGTCATACCCATTACTCATTGCTAACAGACAAAAGGCATTTTACATTATGAGTTTTAAGATCCGACAAATCAATTTTGTAGATGTTGTTCTTTCTCTTTCCAGAAAAGAGGATTGTTCCATCTTTTTGACTAACAACTCTACAGAAGTTTTGATTAAAGATAATGTCATAACTGTTGTCACTTAATTGACTTATGGACAGCAGGTTATGCGCTAATCCTTCTACTAATAAAACATTAGAGATAGAAGGAAGGTTATTGTTTCCAATGGTTCCAGAACCAATAATCTTCCCTTTCTGATTACCTCCAAACTTGACGTCTCGTCCAAATTTAAATTCCAGGTTTTGGAACATAGACTTTCTTCCCGTCGTGTATCGTGAGCACCCAGAGTCCAAGTACCATGACTGGTGTCTCAATTGAGTTGTTAAGGACATATGTAAGAAATATTATTTTCTCCTTAGGTACCCATATCTTTTTGGGTCCTCTTGGGTTAGAGTATTTAAAGTTCTGTTTAAACTTTGGATTAGCATAAGAGTTTCCAGAGTGTGATGTATATTTAATATCATGTGTGTGTCCAAATTTGAATTTTTTTGTTTAGAGGTTTATATGTGAAAGTCATCTTAGCAACAGGTTTTAGTATATATGTCTCCTTCCCTTTGGGAGTTTCATATCCAATTCCTCTTCTGTTGTCCCCACTAACTCCATAGATCATTGAAGCCATTTTACTTCTATTTATGCTTTTAGCAAGAAAAGTTTGAAAGCTACAATCATATTCTTTAAGAATATCTTTTGAACTTGACATAGAATCTGAACTAGAAATTTTTTGAACTTTTTGAATTTCCTCTTTAAGTTTTAAATTATTTTCTTTGACTTCAGATTTTTCTGTTTCATGTTTCTCAAGATCAGATGCAAGACTCTTTTTGAGTTTCTTGTATTTGATTTTGAGTTGACTATAGTTTTCCAGAAGTTCTGATAAACTTTCAGCAAGTTCAGCTCTAGTAAATTCAGAGAATACCTCTTTTGGTTCTGACTCACAGTCTGAGTCATCTGTTGTGGTAGCCGTCAGAGCTAGGTTGGCGTTCTCATCTTCAGAATCAGATTCATCTTCAGAGGATTCTGAATCGTCCCAGGTTGCCATCATGCCTTTCTTTCTACCAAACTTTTTCTTTGGTTTTTCTCTTTAAAGTTTTGGACAATCACTCTTATAGTGTCCAAGTTCTTTACATTCATAACAGATTATCTCTCTTCTATTTGACTTTTTGTGTCCAGAAGATTCTGGTTTATCTTCTGACTTCTTGAAGTTCCTGAACTTCTTCTATCTGTGCTTCCACATCTGGTTGATCATTCTGGAGAGCAAGGATAGTTGATCTTCTTCTGACGCAGATTCTTCAGAGTTTCCTTCTTCAGCCTGAAAAGTGTTAGTTTCATATTTTTTAATTGATTTAAGGGAAACAGACTTACCTTTCTTCTGAGGCTCGTGCTCATCAAGTTCTATCTCATGACTTCTTAAAACGCTGATGAGTTCTTCAAGAGACACGTTATTCAGATCTTTTGATACTTTGAAAGCAGTGACCATAGGTGCCCATCTTCTGGATAAACTTCTGATGATATTCTTAACGTTGTCTGCCTTAGTGTATCCCTTGTTCAGAACTCTCATGCCAGCGATCAGAGTTTAGAACCTTGAGAACATAGCTTCTATAGATTCACTTTCTTCTACTTTGAAGGCTTCATACTTCTGGATGAGAGCCAGAGCTTTAGACTCCTTCACTTGAGCGTTTCCTTCATGAGTCATTTTGAGAGACTCAAACATATCATGTGTTGTATCTCTAGTTGTGATCTTCTCATATTCCATTTTAGAGATAGCATTTAGAAAAATATTTCTAGCTCTGTGGTGATTTTTGAAATCAGTTTTTTGTTGTCTATCCATATTTTTTTCTATCAATCTTGTTTCCTTTTGAGTCTATAGGATGTATGTAACCATCCAAGACTATATCCCATAAATCATTATCATGACCTAGAAAGAAACTTTCTAGTCTATCTTTTCAATATTCAAAATCTTCTCCATCAAACACTGGAGGTTTGGTGTAGTTATTGTTGTTTTGTTCAGTTACCATTGTATTTTCTTTCTGGATCTTTTCCTGACACGGTTAAGTGTTTGCACTCAGAGTCAAGCTCTGATACCAATTTAAGGGTGAGAAAACACTTAGAAGTGGGGGGGGGGGGGTTGAATAATTTTATCTTTTTCTTTTTCTTAAAGGCTCAACAATAATGGAAAGACACAGTTATTTTTATCCTGGTTCGTTTGAACTCAAACTACTCCAGTCCACCCGCCAAGGTGATTACGCCTTTCTCAACAAGGACTTAATTCACTATAATCAAACAGATTACAATCACACAACCAAACTGTTGTGACTAACAATTCAAAGCACAAGTAAACTTACAAGTGACTAACACCACTAAGACTCAAACTAGTCCTAGCCTTCTTGAGAAATCTGACCAAGCTTGGTCTCTCAAGGAGATAGTGAAACAAATTGCTTCTTAGAAAGGTATATCACAAGCCGTGATTTTTCACTAAGATTAGTTTTGCACAAAGTGTTTGTAAAATAATTTGTGAGCAGCAGAATATTTTCACGTAGTTGGGTAGTTGGCTTGCAATAAATGATCTTCTATTTATAGCATGAAGAAAACGACAGTTGTTACCTTCAAAAGTGTGGAGCAATTAATGTTTGCGTGTTTGCTTGCAATATTGCTTTATCCAATGAACTAGCGTAGACACTTGAGTGCTTGTAGCCGTCTTTACATTAAATGAACAAACGACACTTGTCAGAGCATGTTTCCCAAAACTTGACAAGATTTGTTAGCTTCTTTATTCTATCAGAACAAGATTCACATCTTGCTTAAGAATATGCTTGCAAAACTTCTTATCAGCGCTTGCTTGCAGAATACTTCTGAACATAGTTTACATGGAAACTTGCTAAGCTTTAGAAGATGCAAAAAATAGTTTCTTATCAGAGTCAGCATCAGAACTTGCGCTAAAACAAATAGTTCTTTCATCAAAGAACTTCTTCATTTATTTTCAGCTCAACACGTCAAAATGATTTCCATCTAAGAAAATACTTCAGTCAGAACATTATCTGAAACAAATAAATATGCTCATCAGAGTATCAATTATATAAAATATATTTTATTGTTATCATCAAAACTCTGAGATATGATCAGAACAAATCTTGTTCTAACAAAACCCACGCCCTCCTATCTTTTTACTGCATCGCTTTCCACTAAGCCCGACGCTCGTTGGTGTTTGAGAATAGACGTTGCATAATATATGTGAAACCTGCATTAATTCATCTCAGAAATACATTAGAATTGTTAGTTTCAATTAAAGCATCATGAATATTAAAATATGAATTTCACAAAAAAAAAACATGAAACTGATGATGCATGGAAGTGGAATTGCTAAGAAAATTACTTAGATCAACTCCTTTGATCCTCAGGAAGCGATTGTTGGCTTTGGTTTGGACTGAAACTGCTTAGAATTTAGAATTCGATTGCTCACTTTTCCTTGAATTTTTGTAATTTCTTGAGACTTTCTTTGGAGGCAATTTCGTGATCTTGATGGTCTAAATGTGTTCTCTATTTATAGGCCATGAATTAGGTCAACAAACATGAATCAAATCTTTGTATTTTATGACAAAATATTTGATTTGATTTTTTTGCATGGAAACATATCTTTTTAAGTTCAATCTTGTGCCAAATCCAATCTTCATGATCCATCACGATTTTTCAGCATGATTATGTGATATCGGACTCGTGATTTGATTCAAAATAGATCCCCACACCTTGTATCATTTATTTGATATTTTATTTAATTTATTTTGCTTTTAAATGAATAAAAATCAAAATAAAAAGAAATAAAAACCATAAAAATAAATGAATGGATTTAAGAGTCTATTATGAGGCCAGGACCACGTTTGTACCTTGAAAGATAAGCCCATTAGCCCAAAAATTCAAGTTTGCTCAATTTGGGTTTCATGCATTTTCTCAAAATTGCCCAACTTGTGAAACTCATAACTCTCTCAATTTTTATCATATGAAGATGATCTTAGACTTTTTTTAAAGCTCAAAATCCCCCCTACAAGTTTCATGTTGATCATTTTTTAATTTGAAGTCTTTATCTTGATGTAAATTACTTTGACAAAAAGTGTTTTTGTTGACTTTTAAAATGACCTATAATGTTTTGGCTCATATCTCTCAAATGAAGCATTTTTTTGGCCTTGAGCTTAGAGAGACAAAGTTGTAAAGAATTGAATCTACTTCAAAATGAGCTTTGGTTGAGAATTTTTTGACGAAGCATGTGAAAGTTATGCTTGGTCAAAGTTCAGTTGACTTCTCTTAAAGAAAACTCTAATTTAGCAACTTTTGACTTTTGATGAATCTTGAGTCTTTTTGATGAATCATGGTTAAACTTTGACGAAATGATGAATGTGAGTTCAGAATGTTAATGTTGACCAAAAATTTTGAGGTTTAACTGTAAGTTGACCATAGTTGACTTTTTACCTAATATAGTTGATTTCCAATCATCTGAACAATTGACTGAGCAAATTTGTGATGTAAGGCTTGAAACTTGATATGAGGATTCTTTGAAGTATATGAGAAACCATGAAATCCACTCGGGGCATTAGAAGTCCAATTTCCTCTGAGAAAACCAAAACCCTAATTGTAGGCCTAAGAGTAGGGTTCATCTGATCAATTCTTGAGTAGTCTTGAGTACTTGAGCACCTTGAATCAATTTGTCTTTGAAAAATAGGAGGGAAAATTTTGGGGTATAACAATAGTAAATGGTTAATTTTTTTGTTAGAATTAATGATTATTATTGCAATATTGAATGTTCATTATTGGTATGTACTTGAAGGCATTTATACAACAACTTTAGGAAGAAATTCCCAGGAGTTAAACTTAAGGAATTAATGTGGAAAGCTGCTAAAGTTAGTTATACAAATGCTTTCGAAAAAGCCATGTTTGAAATGAAGGTTGTGAATGAAAATGCATTCAAGCATTTAATAAGGCTACCAACTAGATATTGGAGCAAAGGTTTCTTCAAGACATCCATTATGTGATACCTTGGTGAACAACATGTTAGAAGCTTTCAACTCTATGTTTGTCACAATTAGGGCCAAGCCAATCATAATAATGGTTGAAGAAATCAAGGTGTATCTCATGCAAAGGTGGAAGTCAAACAGATAAAAAATTTCCAAGTTTGAAGGTGATGTTTTACTCAATATCAAGAAAAAAATTGCAAAGGAATCTGACAAAACAAATAGTTAGATTGTGAGGTATTTGTTCATTTTCATGTGCGTTATGCAAATTTACCATTAAGTTCTGTGACTGAATTTTGTTATATTACACAGACGTGCATGTGAGTTTGATTATGAGGTGAGACACATCTCATATAATGACGAAAAATATGATGTGAATTTGTCCACCAAGGTGTATTCTTGTAAGAGGTGAATGCTGACAGGTTTACCATGTTGTCATGCAATATCTTGCATGAAATCACAACAATTGGAAATTGAAAATTATGTGCCTGACTGCTATAAAAAACAACTGTATAAGGCAATGTTATGCACCTGTTATTTTTCCAGTGAATGGGAAAAATATTTGGGAGAAAAAAGACTATGTTGTACTACAATCACCACCAATCAAAAGACAATCAGGAAGGCCAAAGAAGAAGAAGACTAGAGATACATCTAAGAGTATAAGGGATGAGACTCAGCTAAAGAGAGCTAACTTTAGCATCAAGTGTAATAGATGCTACATGATGGGACACAACAAAGCAACCTGCAAACTACCAGCACCAACTCAAACAACTCAACTTGAACCAATTCATCCTGGTCCTAGTCAGCTTGAAGCAACTCAGCCTAAAGGAAGTCAACCTCCCCCAACTAACCTTGCAGCAAATCAGCCTGAGGCTACTATAACTTGAGTCATTTTCATGTTTCCCTTTTGTAACTTGGTGTCAATTAACACATAATTAGGCTTATATGCCCTTTTGTAACTTGGTGACAATGAGCACATGATTAGGCTTATATGCCCTTTTGTAACTTGGTGTCAATGAACACATTATTAGTGTCAAAGAACACATGTTTTATTATGCAAAATATTTTAGTAAAGCAATATTCATCAACTACTTATTCACATAATTCAACATAAAACTACTTACATGTACAAATAAAATAGAACCAAATCAAAAAATCAGACCAAATTTTATTCTATTATTTCAATTAATTCCCTATGTAATAATTTTATTTCACTTTAATCAACCTTCTGCAACATTACAAACCTTCTGCAACATTATAGACCACTAAATAATACATAATAGTAATGGGGAAACACTGATACCACTTAAATAATTGAACTCATTTCATTTAAGCAACATCAATCTTACATACTTTCATAACTAAATTACATAATTTAATAACATCAATCTTACATACTTTCACATATCTATTTTAAATACATAGTTACAAAAACTAAATTAAACCCTAGACTAACAATGCCAAACATAATTGCATTTTCAACATTTCTCTTATGCTCAAAACCTCATTCTTCAACTTGAATATTTTCTTCCTTTACCTTTCAATATTCAAATCTCTTCCACCAACAACTTCATCACCAACCCACTTGAAAAGATTGCATCTATTCTCCAATTGATTTTTGTAATTCCTACAATCCCAAAACTTTTCCCCAACATTGACACTATTTAAATATGTAACAATACACATTACACACTCTTCTTCGCACCAACAATCCATCCTTTATTTCTTATCACCATATATCCAAATGACCCACAACATTAAGTGTTTGTTTTTGAGTAGTTGTTGGAGTTCATTGACTTCTTGGCAGAAATTTCGTTGGAAAGGGTTTTGATGAACAAGTTGGGATGAAGAATGAGGAAGGAGAAGATGAACAATAGGGTTTAATGAGTGAAAATGGAGACTGACGAATGAACAAGGATACAACGTTAATACAATACAATATATTGAGTCACAAATTCATATTAATCATTGTTGCCATGCCACATCAGTTAACTTAACAAAATGGACCTAATTAGTTAACGAAAGTAATGTTAAGGGACTTTTTGTAACGTTTATTACATAAATGACCAAACTGAAATTTGAAATTAAGTTATGAGACTTTAGGACTAAATAAGCCTAATATTTACAATATAAAAAATCCTTTTGTCTCATCTACAAATTATTTAAAATACAAAAATACTCTTTTATTTTATATTAAAAATATATATTCTCCTTCTTGCTCTTCTATAAGACTATGTATAATGACGGTGTTGAAAAAATTATTCAATAGTTGAATAGGTGCAATTTAGTGTTGAATAAAAGATTGAAAGTGAGGTGGATTAATATGTGTTGAAAATATTCAACATGTTGAATGAGAAAAGAGTGAGACCACATATAATACTTTGCAAAATCTTATTGGTTATTGTGATTGTTTAGGTTTTTAATTCACCTTAATTATTTGCAATCAATTATTTTATAATAAATTAGTTATTTATTTATTTTTATTTTTACCAAAATTCGACATTTTTTTGTCTATAAATAGAAATTTAGTTCATTTAATTTGGACACACAAAAATCTACTTTTCTCTATATTTTTTTTCTATTTAACTTCCAATAAACTCTTACTTTATCCACTTTTATTTATTTTAATAATGACCATCCCTATAAAATTAGAAAAACTTCCAATAAATTAAGAATATAAAATTAGAAAAAAAAATTAAAAAAATTAATTTAACTCTTAATTATTCTAATTTTATTTCAATTGATAATTAATTTTAATATAAAATCATAAAAACAAAAATATAAAAGAAAATAAAAATATAAAATAAAAGTGGTCAGGTAGAGTGTTGAATTTTATTAAACAAAACTATTGTAATGACTAAAAATTGAATGAATGTTGAATTATTAGGTGGAAGAAATAGAAGATAATATTGAATATAAAAAATAAAAAATAAAAAATGAAAAAATTGAATGAATGTTGAATTATAAGTGATTTGAAAAAATAACTTGCTTTCATATTTTTACTTTGTAGAAACCACATGGAAATCTGTCTAAAAAAAGAAATCATTGATGTTGACTCCAATCTCTCTCTTCCTCAAAACTTCTAGATTCTCCAAAATCACACCTACTAACCTCATAACTATTCTCTTCTCTTCCACAACTCCACCACAACCATGTCTTCTCTCCAATTCAACCTCCATCCTCTTCCTCAATCTCCACTACTCACCACCACCACCATTTCTTCCTTCTCAATCTTCTACAACAGTCACCACCTTCTCCGCTTCAATCTCAAAACCCTAAAAAACCACAGGATCTTCGCAATGTCTAGTAACTCCACATTCAAAATGAACCTCAATGAGTATCTCGTCACTCTTGACAAGCCTTTAGGTATCCGATTCGGTCTAACCTCCGATGGAAAAATCATCGTTCACTCTCTCGCTAAAGGGGTAATTAAGTATAGTAACCTCTTTGCATGAAGTGCTTAATCAAATAACAATTTTTTTATTTTTGGGTTTTGATTTGTGTTGTTGTTTTTGTAGGGTAATGCCGAGAAGTCCAGGATAATTATGGTGGGTGATACTTTGAAGAAAGCTGGTGATTCGTCTCAGAATAGTCTTGTTCAGATTAAAGACGTTGGAGATACACAGTATGTCTTCTGATTTTATTTTGAGTTGAATGTGTTTTTCAATAATTAATTAGGGACTTCAATCATGCAATTATAGGGGTTTAGAACATATTTAGCAGTTAATTTGTACTTGCTGAATCATTGATTAATTTTTATAAGTCGACGGTTATGATTATTTGAAATTGTAAAAATTATTTAAACTGAAGCCAATATACAATGCATAGATATTTCTACATATTTTTCCACTTATATTGGTATGTGTTATTCCTACTATAAATGTGTCACAACGAACATGTAATTTTGTGTCTTTAGTTAGTATGTATGAGTATGATGACATATGGAAAATGTATGGTTTCTGGAAGACAACTGTGAATATGTGTCTTTAGTTGGTAAGAACTAAGAAGTATCAAAGATGTGTATGAGAAAGTATTGAAAATATTTCCAAATTGAATAAAAAAGTTATTGGATACTGTTAAAATACGAGAGACAAAGAGATATTTGAATAAACCGTGTGTTTGAATAGCATAACGGAAGATGTATTATATAGGAAAAAATACAAATCCTAGTATTAATTACATAGATATCCTATCCTATTCTAGAATACACTAAGGAATATTCTATGAAATATTCTAGAGAATATTCTCTTTATATACATATACATATATAATTATTAACACTCCCTTCAAGTTTGAGCATATAAGTCAAATGTACTAAGCTTATTACATATATAATTGGTTTTGGGGCTTCGAAGGGATTCTGTAAACACATATGCCGGTTGATTATTAGAGTTGACAAAGCTTGTGACGATGTCGTCAGATTCAATCTTCCCTCTGACAAAGTGACAGTCTATCTCAATATGTTTGGTCCTCTCATGGAAGACTGAATTTGAAGCAATGTGCAATGTAGTTTGATTATCACAGACAAGTGTCATTGGTCTTGCTTCTTCAATTTGAAGTTCTTTGAGCAATTGTTTTAATCAAATGAGTTCACATGTTGCCATTGCCATGTGCCTATACTCTGTCTCAGCGCTTGATCTTGCAACTATATTTTGTTTCTTACTTTTCCATGATATAAGGTTTCCTCCAACAAGTACACAATACTCAGAGGTGAATCGTCTATCAATCGGTGACCCTGCCCAATCAGCATCGGAGTATCCAACTATCTAAGTATGTCCTTTATCTTCATACACTAAACCTTTTTCCGGGAGCACATTTGATGTATCTCAGAATTCAGATAACAATATCCATGTGTTTCTGACAAGGAGAATTTAAGAATTGGCTTACCACACTGACTGCAAAAGAAATGTCTGGACGAGTGACTGTGAGATAATTCAACTTTCAACCAATCTTCTATACCTTCCTGAGTCTGATAGAGGCTCTCCCTGATTGGGTAGTAGTTTGACACTTGGATCTATAGGAGTATCAGCTGGTTTAGCGTTCAGCAAACATGTTTCCTCCAAAATATCCATAGCATATTTCCGTTGAGAAATCACCAAACCATCTTTAGATTGTGCTACCTCAATACCTAAGAAATAACAGAGTTTACCAAGATCTTTTGTCTGTAATTGATTCGAGAGATGTTGTTTCAACTGGAGTATTTCCTGCTCATCACTACCAATTATGACAATATCATCTATATACACAATAAGATAAATACATCCTTGGGCTGAGTGACGATAAAAGACAAAATGACCAGCTTCACTATGGACTATACCAAATTGTTGTATTACAGTGCTGAATCTGCCAAACCAAACTCTCAGAGATTGCTTAAGACCATAAAGAGACTTGTGTAGCATACAAACCATATCCCATAACTCCCCCTGAGCAACAAACCTAGGTGGTTGCTCCATATATACTTCCTCTTCAAGATCACCATGTAAAAATGTATTTTTGATGTCAAGTTGATGAAGAGGCCAATGTCGAATGGCTGCAATGGCTAGAAGAAGTCTAACAGATGCCATCTTGACTACAAGCGAGAAGGTATCACTATAACCCAACCCAAAAATCTGAGTGTATCCTTTGACTCTCAAACGAACTTTAAATCGATCAATCTTACGATTTGGACCAACTTTCACTGTATAAAGCCAACGATAACCTACTAAAGATTTCCCAGGGGGTAGAGGAACCAGTTCCCAGGTACCATTGCTTTGAAGAGCACACATTTCATCAATCATTGCTTGCCTCCACTCAGGGTGAGATACTGCTTCACCTAGAGTTTTAGGAATAGAAACAGAAGACAAAGAAGACAAACAAGTATACTGCTTAGGGGAAAGACGATGATAGCATAAATGAATATAATGTGGAGAAGGATTTCGTGTTTGACGAATACCTTTTCGAAGGGCAATCGGAAGATCGGACTCAGGTTGCAGGATCAGATCCGGTGATGGCGAGAGCATTGAAGGAGAGTCTGCAATGACCTCAGGGACATGTACGACCTCAGGGACAGGTACAACAGACGTTGGTTGACGATGCTGATATGTTTGAAGTGGATGAAAAATCGGAGGGTCAACCGTAAGGTTATCTATTGGGCCAGGTTCTCTAGAATGATGGGGGATAATGACATATGGGACTTCTGGAAGAGGTGTGAGAGTACTCTCCTGAAGGGGTTCCAGAGTTACTTGGCTGGACGCGAAATATGGAACAAACTCGAAGAAGGTGACATCGGTCGATATGAGGTATCGTTGTAGAGTATGTGAATAGCAACAATAATCTTTTTGAGATTGATGATAACCAAGAAAAACACACTTTAGTGATTGAGCTGATAATTTATCAAGACTAGGAGAGAGATTGTGTACAAAACATGTAGACCCAAAGACTCAGGGAGGAATTGGGTGAAGGGGGGAATGGGGAAAAATGATTGAATGAGAAATTTTATTGTTAAGGACAAATGATGACATGCAACTTATAAGGTAACACGCCGTTAGCACAACGTCCCTCCAAAGTCGAAGTGGAACATTACCATGGAGAAGTAGGGTCCGAGTGGTTTCTACGAGATGCCGATTTTTATGTTCGGCTATCCCGTTTTGTTGAGGTGTATGAGAGCAAGATGTTTGGTGGAGAATACCATTACTTGACATAAAAGTTTGAAATTGTTGGGATAAGTTTTCACGAGCATTATCACTTCTTAAGATACGATTAAACACACCAAACTGAGTTTTTATTTCTTTATAAAAATTTTCAAAAATAGAAAATCTGATCTATTTTTCATTAAAAATAACCACGTGCAACATGAAAAATCATCAATAAAGGTGACTTAATACCTAAACTCAAGAGTAGAGACAATACGTGAGAGACCCCAAACATCAGAGTGAACTAAAGCAAAAGGGGACGAAGCTTGTTTATTGACTCGATTGCGAAATTGACTACGAGTGTGTTTCCCTAACTGACACGACTCACAGTGTAAATTAGACACCTTTGATAAACTTGGCACCAACTTCTGTAGTTTAGGAAGACTAAGATGACCTAACTGAGCATGTATAGTGAGTGAAGAATCTTTGGCTGAGTATGTCTGAGATGACACCGAGAGGTAATAAAAGGCCTTGAGACTCACATCCGATGCCAATCGTTCGTCCCGAACACCGATCCTGCAGGGTGACATTACTATTAGTGAAGGTGACAATACAATCAAGAGAACGAGTTAAACGATTGACTGAAAGTAAATTAAAGAGACAATTAGGTACATAAAGAACATAAGTAACAAAGAGAGAAGGTAGAATTTAAACAATACCAAATCCTTCGGATCAGGTTTGAGAACCATTGGCAGAAGTTATAGTAGGTAAGAAACCAGAGGTAGAGAGGGAAGAGAAAAGATTTTTATTACCAATAACATGATCAGACGCACCAGAATCAAGGACCTAAGGTCCCAAAGAAGATGATTGAGAGAAGAAAACAAATGAATGATCAGTATGTGCAACCGAAGCAGTAGAATCTGAGTTCTGATAATTCTGATACCACCTGAGGAAATCATCATAGTTTGGCGTAATGTTCTGAGGAGTAGCCATGAGTATCAGATCTGGAATAATTGCAAGGTGGCAAGTGGGGTGGTGAAAAAAAATCGATGAGATTGACCGGACCGGAAGAGGCGTTTCTGTCGGTAGGGTTAGTTTGTCGGAAGGTGGCCGGAAACAGTAGCGGCAATGGCGAATGGCGGCGGCAGTCCGGTGGTGACCGGAGAATTTCGAAAACTGATGCCGGAATGAATCACGACAGTGTAGGGAAGGCAAACCAGAGTTATGACACGATTTGTCAAAAATTTCTCACCGGAAGACAGTGGATCAACCGGGTAAAGCACAATGAAGGGTTGTCTCTCCGTAGGCTCTGGATACCATGTTAAAATACGAGAGACTAAGAGACATTTGAATGAACCGTGTGTTTGAATAACATAGCGGAAGATGCATTATATAAGAGAAAATACAAATCCTAGTATTAATTACATAGATATCCTATCCTATTCAAGAATACACTAAGGAATATTCTAGAGAATATTCTCTTTATATACATATATAATTATCAACAAATACCTTATAAGTTTGTATCACGAAGTATCAGACGTGGATCAATATTGGATACATGCTCTAAAGCACCTACACCTCAGAAAATAGGTGTATTAGTGTCCGTGTTCATGTCGGACACTGACACGCCACCGGTACTTATCATCAAATTCAATTGTTTCATTTTTTAAAATTATTATCGGTGTCGATGTGTCAATGTCGGTGTCGTGTCTAATGTGTGTGTCCGTGTCCGTGCTTGATAGGATACATGTCAGAAATCGATACTTTCCATTTTTAAGTTATGGGCTTCATAGGAGACTAATAATTATGATTGCGGAGCGGTATCGATAGGAATCAACGTTTTTGCTATCGATGGGAGTACGGTGAATGTCATGTGACTTGTATCCTTGTTGCTGTCGCGTGCAATACCTGATTCAACGATTCCAACGACGAGTCGTAATCCCAAGGGATCAAGAACCGGTCTCTTCTTCACCATACTTCGACTTTCTGCCAGTCGTCATTTTGTTCAGGATTTGGTGTTTGTTTTCTTTCTGCTTCACAATAATATTTATCCCTCTTCATTTCTTTAAAAACTTTTTCATCATCAATAACATTTATCCCTTTTCTATCTTCTTCCTGTCTACATTTTCCTGTGATTGTTTGCATAGTGTTTTTGGTTTGCAACAATTTCTCTATCTTTTTTTTTCTGTATACTATAAATAGGCCCTTAGTTGTAAGATAATGTAGAAAAATGCAAAGTTACTATCCGATCTCATCATAATCTATTCTTTTCATCATTGTTTTGTTTTCATTTTTTTCAGTCTTTTGGTTTCCTCAGGAAAGTGCTAAATGAGCAAACAAGTTCTTTTAGCTTGGTTCTTGAGAGGCCAGCATCTACATTTCCCATTCAACTACTGCATAATAAGACGAATGATCTTGAAATAGTGTATAATAGAGGTCGAGTTCCTGTTCTCACATGGAACAAGACACTATTAGCATCAAATTTACAACCGTCTAGTGAGAGCTGTGGGAGTTCTGGATTTTCGATGTTCAACTCAAAGTTTCTTAATTCAAATGGAAACAAGTTATTGAGCAATCAAAATCAACATGCCATCACCCACGGTGAAAGAAATTCATTTACTGAACAAACAATACAACTTGCTTGTGTTTTCACTGAAGAAGCATGCGGAGATGGAGATTGGGCTCATGGAAGTTTTCCACTTGAGGAATATATTAAGGCTCTAGATCGTTCAAAGGATGAGATGTACTATAATCACTCTCTTGGTATGCGATATAGTAAGGTATGCAGTTTATTGTATTTTATAATGTGATACACTCAATTTTTTGTCACTTTTCTGTATGGTTTGTTCTGTTCATTATAATATTTCTGCAATTTTAATAAAATATTGCTATCTTGTAAAATTCTTAGATTACTGAGCAAATATATGTGGGATCCTGCATACAAACAGAGGATGATGTGGAAACCTTGTCAAAAGTTGAGGTAACCGTGTTGACTTCATTCCAAGCAAGCCAAATTGCAGTTTTATGCATTGTGACAGTGACTATTGTAAATGAATAACTTAATACCAGCTTCAGTTGCAAAACTTGAATGTTTCAGAGGACAAACATGTATTTGTTTCTTCTCTGTTGTTGAATCAATGATACTGTAATCTCTAATTGCTATTTAGTTTGTGTTAGCAGTGCACTAGGGAACTAACTTTAGTTAACACATATACTTTTAAAGTCCATTACATTGTTGAAATACACAGCATTTAGCCAAGGTGTTTTAGAGTCAAAGGTGTTATGCATCATGCTGTAACATGGAGATTTTTTATTGGGGAACGGTATCACATCTTTTAGTGGTTAGTGAGCAGATATTTGTATAGCTCCTAAGGGAACAGTCCTAAGGAACAGTGTCAGTATTGTCCCTAAAATTGGTATTTTCTTCTCGAATACTGTATTTTTATGATGTTTTTCTTTCTATATAAAGCATTTTAAGAATCACATCTTGTCATTATAGTTGGAAATTTATGGTACAGGGAGTTACGGCTGTTCTGAACTTCCAAAGTGGAACTGAAGCTGAAAATTGGGGAATCAATGTAAAATCAGTCAATGACTCTTGTCAAAGGAATAATATTCTCATTATCAACTATCCTATACGGTAATCTAGGGTTCGAAGCATGTCAGTTTATGATCTTTTTTATATAAAAAAAAGAAGAATCCATCTAAGATATTTCTGTCTTAATGGTAGTCTGATAAGTGTTTATAGATTGACTTTATGTTATATATTTCAAAACATTGAATATGACTTGATCATGATTCAACACTTTTATTTGTTGGTCTTTTAGAATACTTATTCTAAATTGAAGTGAAAACAAATATTGTCTTGTAGAAGTTGGCATCAGAACTTCTGACTTTCCTGATTTTGTTTCCTCTTAAACTTTGATTTCAGTTTTCCTTATATTTTCAGGGACGGGGATTCTTATGATATGAGAAAAAAACTCCCATTTTGTGTCGGGCTTTTATTACGGTTGCTAAGAAAGAATCTTCGTGTTTTTGTTACTTGCACTTCTGGATTTGATCGGTCTCCTGCTTGTGTGATTGCATACCTACATTGGATGACAGACGTTTCCCTTCATGCAGCCTATACTTGGGTCACTGGGATGCACACCTGCAGGCCTGACAGGTTATTATTACGAAACTGTAAACACTTTTGTACCACATGTTGACTGAAAGTTAAAGTTTTTGTTCGAAATGGGACAAGAGCATGCTATATAGTCCTGTGTGATAGTTCACTTTGCCATGCTGTTTGAAAATATAGGATCTATTTTTTCCACCGAGGTGAGTGGTTATAAGTTACAACTTACCAGTCATGTCTCAGCCAGAAAAGTTTCACTGGAAGATGATTGGTTACTGGCTTTTTTTCTTTTTCTTCCCGAAACATCCATTATTTTTATTAATTACACACGTTTCTTCTATTCTTATAGTCATTTTCAGTTCGTTAGTACTTTCACATGTTAAAATCCTAGAGTTCAATAGTTTGACTAGTGAAGTCTGTAGATAGGTTGTGTTACTTCTGGTAAAATAGTCCGCGAGGTATCTTGAATTTAGTCTATCAACAATAAAAGCCTTGAAATGGAAATAAAAGGAAAAAACTGAAGGTATTTTTGTCTTTTTAATAGGGACTTGGGTATTATGGGGTGTCTAATTTCTACATCGAGTAGGTCTCGGTGGAATACTTAATTGACTTGGTTCTTCTCACTTGGTAGCTGTTAGAGATAGTACATTATTTATGTCTGTTAGTTTATATTTATTATTCCTAAAAGATATAGGGAATATTTGCTTTGTACAACTGACCTCTGCAACTGTCAAGTTTGTTGTACGTTTCCTATATAAATGGTACCTTGTATTCCTTTCTTAATATGAAATCAGTACATTATCAGATTTTATCCTAAATATTCTATCTATCTATATATATATATATATATATATATATATATATATATATATATATATATATCACTTTCTAACATGGTATCTAGAGCATTTTTCTCGATCTAGTGACCTGTAACCATGACGTCTCCGTTCAACCCCCAGGGTTCCTTTCCGTCATCACAAGTCAAGCTTTCACACCTCATTCATGTGAAACTTGATGATAAAAACTTCAAACAATGGAAAAAACAAATTGATGGTGTCATTCGTGGTCATAAACTTCAGCGTTTTGTTACCACACCCTCTGTTCCTCCGCGTTTTCTTCCTGCCTCAGATCCGGCGTCTACTGACGTCAATCTTGAATATCTTGACTGGGCGCAACAAGATGCCCTCATGTGCACTTGGCTCCTTTCTACCATTTCAAATTCACTTCTCACGAAGCTTGTTGACTGTAATTACTCATGGCAGGTGTGGTCTACGATTCATCAATATTTCACCACCTTACTCACCACCAAGGCACGTCAGCTCCGTTATGAACTGCGAACTCTCCAAAGGCTCGTGCACGATAGAAGATTTTGTTCTTTGTGTTCGCGAAATCAATGATTCCCTCATCTCCGTTGGCGATCCTGTTCTGCTTCGCAATCTCATTGGAATTGTACTTGACGCTCTTCCAGAAGAGTACGACTCCATTGTTGCCGCTGTTAACAACAAAGATGATCTGTGTTCCATTGGCGAGCTCTAATCGTTTCTTCTTGCTAATGAGTCACGTCTTGAGAAGAACAAGAAAGCTATTCTCACTGAACATGTGTCTGTGAATCTTACGTAGGCATCTTCGACACCTTTGCAACTTGCTTCTGACTCCTCAGGCTTTGCTTCTGGTCCCACTTTCCCGTCTGGCATCAATCATGTCACTGCAACAACTGATGGTCATGGCAATCACTCTCGGGGTAGGCGCTCCGGTCGTAGGAAGATTTGGCCGTGGCAGTGGTAGATCTGGTCGTGTTCATTGTCAAATATGCACTAAGCCTGGTCATGATGCTTCTATCTGCTATCGTCGTTATTCCAACTCCTCTCAAGCTACAAGATCTCCCTTCAATCCTCATTTAATGCCTTCACGGCCCAGTTATCCACTCTCCTTTGGATATCCCACTCCCAGAGCTCCTTCACCAAGGTATCCACAACAACCTCAAGCTCTTCTTACTGGATCTGACCCTAATTTCAACAATCAATGATGGTACCCAGACTCTGGCGCCTCCCACCATGTTACTCTTGAGGCTTCCAACTTGTCTGACTCTTTCATTGTTTAGATCCGACAAGTGTACATGGGGAATGGTCAAGGTTTGAACATTAATTCAGTAGGATCCATGCAATTTACTTTACCTAACACATCCCTCACCTTACACAATTTATTGCTTGTACCACACATCACCAAAAACCTTATTAGTGTAAGTAAATTTGCTCAAGATAATCATGTTTTCTTTGAGTTTTGTCTTGTCAAATTTCAGGCTTCTCTTCAGAGCTCTACGCCAAGCTATAATGATTTTCTTAGGTGGTGTCAGACCAATCAGAACTCTGGTTCCACAGCTTTGGTTGCACACACTAGTAATTCATCTGTTTGCTTTTCTCAATCATCTCTTCTTGGTCCTTGGATCCTTGATTCTGGTGCGTCTGATCATGTTACCGGTAATAAAGGTTGTTGATAATTATATATGTATATGTATAGAGAATTTTCTCTAGAATATTCCTTAGAATATTCCTTAGTGTATTCTAGAATATGATAGAATATCTATGTCATTAATACTAGGATTTGTATTTTCTCCTATATAATACATCTTCCGCCGTGCTAGTCAGACACATGATTTATTCAAATGTCTCTTAGTCTCTCGTATTTCAACATGATATCCAAAGTCTACTGAGAGACAACCCTTACTCGGTTGACCCACTGTTTTTCCGTGAATTTTTTTTGACAAACCGTGTCAAACTCCGGTTTGCCTTCCATACACTGTCGTGACTCATTCCGATATCAGTTTTCGAAATTTTTCGATCACCACCGCATTGCCGCCGCTATCTGCCACCTAGGAGTGTTCATTGGTTCGGGTAAATCTGAACCAAACCGGAATCCGAACCAACCCATAGTGTTAGGATTGGATATTTTTTCAGTTCAGGCAAGAACCGAACCAAACCAATGAAATTCAATGACAATTGGTTCGGGCATCGGATTTTCAGCTTTCTAACCCACAAATCCAACCCGAACCAATCATAATTAATTATCATGAAAATTACTACCAATCATTCAAGTTCAAGAAGAAAAAAGTGAAACGTTGTATGTGGACAAGTTATTCTATTTTAATTTTTTATTAGAAAATTGTTTGTGTATTGTGGTAACTGAGCGTAGAGTTATTGTGAAACACATTCATTATCATACCAATTCAAGTGATTAATTATAGACTCAAAAGCCTTGATGTTATATATTTTTCTTGTTAGATATTTTAGAATCTATTAGAAAAAAATTACTAGTCTAATATTTACAGTTAAACACTATTAATACTATATTTTTTTTATATTATTATGAAAAATTAATTTTTGTAAATAAGTTATTTTTTTCAAATGTTTTTGCATTTTTTATCTACTTGATCAATCCAACCCAAACCAAGTCGTTGTTTCTCGGTTCGGTTTGGGCTTTATCGCAAAAATTTGTAAATCCAATCCAAACCAATCCATATAATTTTAATCGATTTGTGTATCATATTCTCTCAAAATCGAACCAAACCGACCCGCGAACACCACTACCGCCACCGTTGCTACTGTTTTTTGGTGACCTTCCGGCAATTAATCTTACCGACATAAGCGCCTCCTCCGCTCCCAACGATTTTTCCACGGCCTCAATCGCCACCGTACGACTGTTCCAGATCCGGTCTCAGATTTTATTTTCCACTCACGAAATATTGTGATCCAGTCCAAACATAGTTTTGTTCACCCGGTTCGTGTGATATTTTCTCTCTTCAGATTCTCATGGCTACTCCTCGAAACTTTACGCCAAACTACGATGATTTTCTCAGGTGGTATCAGGATTATCATAACTCAAATTCTACTGTTTCGGTTGTCCCCACTGGTAAATCACTCGCTTGCCTCTCTCAATCATCTTCTCTTGGACCTGAGGTCTTTGATTCTGGTGCGTCTGATCATGTTACTGATAATAAAAATATTTTCTCTTCCCTCTCTACTTCTCTTACCTACTATAACTTCTGTCAATGGTTCTCAAACCCAATCCGAAAGAATCGGTACTGTTCAAATTATACCTTCTCTCTTTGTTACTTCTGTTCTCTTTGTATTTAATTGTCCATTTAATTTACTTTCAGTCAATCGTTTAACTCATTCTCTTGATTGTATTGTCACTTTCATTAATAGTAATGTTATCTTGCAGGATCGGAGTTCGGGACAGACGATTGGTGTCAGATGTGAGTCTTAAGGCCTTTATTACCTCTCAGTGTCATCTCAGACATGCTCAACCAAAGATTCTCCACTCACTATCCATGCTCAATTAGGTCATCCCAGTCTTCCAAAACTACAAAAGTTGGTGCCAAGTTTATCGAAGGTATCTAATTTACAATGTGAGTCGTGCCAGTTAGGGAAATACAGTCGTAGTCAATTTTCCAATCGAGTCAATAAACGAGCTTCGTCCCTTTTTGCTTTAGTTCACTCCGATGTTTGGGGTCCCTCACGTATTGTCTCTACTCTCGAGTCTAGGTATTTTGTCACCTTTATTGATGATATTTCACGTTGCACGTGATTATTTTTAATGAAAAATAGATTAGAATTATTTCTACTTTTGAAATTTTTTATAAAGAAATAAAAATTCAGTTTGGTGCTTAAGAAGTGATAATGCTCGTGAATACTTATCCCAACAATTTCAAACTTTTATGTCCAGTAATGGTATTCTCCACCAAACATCTTGCCCTCATACACCTCAACAAAACGGGGTAGTCGAATGCAAAAATCGACATCTCGTAGAAACTACTCAGACCCTACTTCTCTATGGTAATGTTCCTCTTTGATTTTGAGGGATGCTGTGCTCACGGCATGTTACCTCGTAAATCGCATGCCCTCATCTGTCCTTAATAATAAAATCCCTATTCAATCTTGTTTCCAAACTATCCTCTTCATCCAATTCCAACTCGAGTCTTCGGGTCTACGTGTTTTGTACACAATCTCTCCTCTGGTCTTGATAAACTCTCAGCTCGATCACTAAAGTGTGTCTTTCTTGGTTATTATCGATCTCAAAAGAGTTATCGTTGTTACTCACATACTCTACAACGATACCTCGTATCGGCCGATGTTACCTTCTTCGAGTCTGTTCCATATTTCGAGTCCAGCCAAGTAACTCCGAAACCCTTTCAGGAAAGTACTGACACACCTCTTCCGGAAGTCCCATTTCCCATTATCCCCCATTATTCTAGGGAACCTGACCCACTAGAAAACCTACGGTTGACCTCCCACTTCTCGCCCACTTCAAACATATCAGCGTCAACAACCCACGTCTGCCGTACCTATCCCTGAGGCAGTACCTGTTCCTGAGGTCATTGCAGATTCTCCTTCAATGCCTTCGCCATCATCGGATCAGATCCTACAACCTGAGTCCGATATTCCGATTGCCCTTCAAAAAGGTATACGTCAAACACACAATCCTTCTCCACATTATATTAATTTATGTTATCATCGTCTTTCTCCTTTGCAGTATACTTGCTTGTCTTCTGTTTCTATTCCTAACACTCCAGGTGAAACATTATCTTACTCTGAGTGGAGGCAAGCAATGATAGATGAAATGTGTGCTCTTCAAAGCAGTGGTACCTGGGAACTGATACCTCTACCCCCTGGAAAATCTATAGTAGATTGTCGTTGGCTTTATACAGTAAAGATTGGACCAGATGGTAAGATTGATCGGTTTAAAGCTCGCTTGGTAGTAAAAAGAAACACTCAAGTTTTTAGGTTGGATTATAGTGATACCTTCTCGCCAGTAGCGAAGATGACATCTGTTAGACTTCTTTTAGCCATTGCGTCCATTCGACATTGGCCTCTTCATCAACTTGACATCAAAAATGTCTTTTTACATGGTGATCTTGAAGAGGAAGTATATATGGAGCAACCACCTGGGATTGTTGTTCAGGGGGAGTCCTCGAATATGGTTTGTAGGCTACACATGTCTCTTTATGGTCTTAAGCAATCTCCGAGAGCTTGGTTTGGCAGATTCAGCACTGTAGTACAACAATTTAATATGGTCCATAGTGAAGCTGACTATTCTGTGTTTTATCGTCATTCTGCCCAAAGATATTTATCTTATTGTATATATAGATGATATTGTCATAACTGACAGTGATCAGCAGGGGATACTTCAGTTGAAACATTTCTCGAATCAATTTCAAACAAAAGATCTTGGTAAACTCCGCTACTTCTTGGGAATTGAGGTGGTTCAATCTAGAGATGGTTTGGTGATTTCTCAGCGGAAATATGCTATGAATATTTTGGAAGAAACAGGGTTGTTGAATGTTAAATCAGCTGATACTCCTATGGATCCAAGTGTCAAACTGCTACCCAATTTGAGAGAGCCTCTATCCGACCCAGGAAGGTATATGAGATTGGTTGGAAAGTTGAATTATCTCACGATCACTCGTCTGGACATTTCTTTTGCAATTAGTGTGGCAAGTCAGTTCTTAAATTCTCCTTGCCAGGAACACATGGGTGATGTTGTCTGGATTCTAAGATACATCAAGTGTGCTATAGGAAAAGGTCTTGTGTATGAAGACAAATGACATATTCAGATAGTTGGATATTCTGATGCTGATTGGGCATGGTCACCCATTGATAGATGATCCACCTCTGGGTATTCTGTACTTGTTGGAGGAAACCTTATATTCTGGAAAAGCAAGAAATAAAATGTAGTTGCAAGATCAAGCGCCGAGGCAGAGTATAGGGCCATGACGATGGCAACATGTGAACTTATTTGGCTAAAACAATTGCTCAAGGAACTTCTAATTGAAGAAGCAAGATCAATGACACTTATTTGTGATAATTAAGCTGCATTGCACATTGCTTCAAATCCAGTCTTCCATGAGATGATCAAACATATTAAGATAGACTGTTATTTTGGCAGAGAGAAGATCTAGTCAGGCGACATTGCCACAAACTTTGTCAACTCGAATGATCAATTGGCAGATGTGTTCATAAAATTCCTTCGAAGCCCCAAAACCAGTTATATATGTAACAAGTTTGGTGCATTTGACTTATATGCTCAAGCTTGAGGGGGAGTGTTGATAATTATATATGTATGTATATAAAGAGAATATTTTTTAGAATATTCTTTAGAATATTCTAGAATAGGATAAAATATCCATGTAATTAATACTAGGATTTGTATTTTTTTCTATATAATGCATCTTCCGCTGTGCTATTCAGACACACCGTTTATTCAAATGTCTCTTAGTCTCTCGTATTTCAACAAAGGTCTTTTCTCTTCTCTCTACCTCTGGTGTCTTACCTAGTATAACTGTCGCAAATGGTTCTCAAACCCAATCCCAAGGGATTGATACTGTTCAAATTCTACCATCTTTCTCTGTTACTTTTGTCATGTATATATATCTAATTGTCCATTCAATTTACTTTCCGTCAGTCGTTTAACTCGATTCCTTGATTGTTCTATCACCTTTACTAATAATAATGTTACTCTGCAGGATTGGGGTTCGGGACGGAGGATTAGCGTCGGATGTGAATCTCAAGGCCTCAACTACTTGTCTACGTCTTCCACCACATGCCCAACCACAATTTCTCCACTCATTATACATGCGCAATTAAGTCATCCAGGTCTTCCCAAACTACAAAAGTTGGTGCCCAGTTTATCTAAATTATCCACTTTACATTGTGAGTCCTGTCAATTAGGAAAACATTCTTAGTCACGTTCCCGATCAAGTCAACAAACGGGCTGCGTCTCCCTTTGCGGGTCCCTCGCGTACTGAGTCTACTTTTGAGTCTATGTATTTTGTAATCTTTATTGATGATTTTTCGCGTTGCACGTGCCTATTTTTAATCAAGAATAGATCTGAATTGTTTTCTATTTTTGAACAATTTTTATCGAAAAATAAAAACTCAATTTGGTTTGCCTATTCGTACCTTAAGAAGTGACAATGCACGTGAATATTTATCAAAACAATTTCAAACTTTTATGTCATCCAATGGGATTCTGCACCAAACATCTTGCCTCGGTACACCTCAACAAAACGGGGGTAACCGAACGCAAAAATCAGCATCTCGTAGAAACCACTCGAACCTTACTTCTTCATGGTAACATTCCTCTCCGATTTTTGGGGGATGCACTGCTCACAGCATGCCCTCATCTGTCCTTAATAATAAAATTCCTCATTCAATCTTGTTTCCACAATCTCCCCTTCACCCAATTTCTCCTCGAGTCTTCGGGTCTACATGTTTTGTACACAATCTCTCTCCTGGACTTGATAAACTATCAGCTCGCTCACTAAAGTGTGTCTTTCTTGGTTATCATCGTTTCAAATAGGGTCATTGTTGCTATTCACGTACACTACAACGATACCTCGTATCGACCGATGTTACCTTCTTCGAGTCTGTTCCTTATTTCGAGTCCAACCAGCCAACTCCGGAATCCCTTCAGGAAATTACTCCCACACCTCTTTCAGAAGTCCCATCGGCCATTATCCCCCATCATTCTAGGGAACCTGGCCCACTAGATAATTCTAGAGTTGACCCCTCCACTTCTCTTCCACTTCAAACATATCAGTGTCGTCAACCGACGTCTGTCATACCTATCCTTGTGGTCGTACCTGTCCTTGAGGTCATTGCAGACTCTCCTCCGACGCCTTTGCCATCAACGAATCCGATCCTGGAGCCTGAGTCTGATCTTCCAATTGCTCTTCGAAAAGATATATGTCAAACACGAAATCCTTCTCCACGTTATATTGATTTATGTTATCATCGTCTTTCTCCTTTGCAGTATACTTGTTTGTCTTCTTTGTCTTCTATTTTTATTCCTAAAACTCCGGGTGAATCATTATCTCACCCTGAGTGGAGGCAAACAATGATTGATGAAATGTGTGCTCTTCAAAGCAGTGGAACCTGGGAGCTGGTTCCTCTACCCCTGAGAAATCTTTAGTCGGTTGTCGTTGGCTTTATACGATGAAGGTTGGTCCAGATGAGAAGATTGATCGTTTTAAAGCTCGTTTGGTAGTCAAAGGATACACTCAGATTTTTGGGTTGGATTATAGTGATACCTTCTCGTCTGTAGTCAAGATGGCATCTGTAGGACTTCTTCTAGCCATTGCAGCCATTCGACATTGGCCTCTTCATCAAATTGACATCAAAAATGCCTTTTTACACGGTGATCTCGAAGAGGAAGTATATATGGAGCAACCACCTGAGTTTGTTGCTTAGGGGGAGCCATCGAATATGGTTTGTAGGCTACACAAGTCTCTTTATGGTCTCAAGCGATCTCCGAGAGCTTGGTTTGGCAGATTCAACACATTAGTACAACAATTTGGTATAGTCCGTAGCGAAGCTGAACATTATGTTTTTTATCGTTACTTAGCCAAAGGTGTATCTATCTTATTGTATATGTTGATGATATTGTCATAACTCGTAGTGATCAGCAGGGAATACTCTTGTTAAAACAACATCTCTCGAATCATGTCAGACAAAAGATCTTGGTAAACTTCGATATTTCTTGGGTATTGAGGTGGTCCAATCTAAAGATGGTCTAGTAATTTCCCAACGGAAGTATGCTATGGATATTTTGGAAGAAACAAGGTTGTTGAATGCTAAACCGGCTGATACTCCTATGGATCCAAGTGTCAAACTCCTACCCAATCAGGGGGAGCCTCTATCTGATCCAGGAAGATATAGGAGATTGATTGAAATGTTGAATTATCTCGGTCACTCGTCCGAACATTTCTTTTGCAGTCAGTGCGGTAAGTCAGTTGTTAAATTCCCCTTGTCAAGAACACATGGATGTTGTTATCCGGATTCTGAGATACTTCAAATGTGCTCTAGGAAAAGATCTTGTGTATGAAGATAAAGGACATACTCAAATAGTTGGATACTCCGATGCTGATTGGGCAGGATCACCTATTGATAGACGATCCATTTCTGGGTATTGTGTACTTGTTAGAGGAAACTTTATATCCTGGAAAAGTAAGAAACAAGCCGTAGTTGCAAGATCAAGCGCCAAGGCAGAGTATAGGGCCATGGTAATGACAACATGTTAATTTATTTGGTTAAAACAGTTACTCAAGGAACTTCAAATTGAAGAAGAAAGACCAATGACACTTGTGTGTGATAATCAAGTCGTGTTGCACATTGCTTCAAATCCAGTCTTCTATGAGAGGACCAAACATATTGAGATAGACTGTCACTTTGTCAGAGAGAAGATTGAATCAGGTGACATCGTCACAAAGTTTGTCAATTCTAATGATCAATTGACAGACTGCGAAATCCTAGAACTAATTATATACATGACAAGTTTGGTGCATTTGACTTATATAAGAGAATATTCTATAGAATATTCTCTAGTATATTCTAGAATAGAATAGGATATTCCCATTTGTAATTAATGCAATAAGCTGTATAATTCCCTATATAATGCAATTCCCGTAATGCTTTTCAATCAAACGATTTTATCAAATCTCTCCAAGCTTCTCATATTTCAATAGAGATAATACATTATTTATGTTTGTTAGTTTATATTTCTTATTCCTAAAAGATATAGGGAATATTTGCTGTGTACTGCTGTCCTCTACAGCTGTAAGTTAGTTTGTTGTAGGTTTCCTATATAAATGGTACCTTGTATTCCTTTCTTAATATGAAATCAATACATTATCTGATTTTATCCTAAATATTTTCTCTCTCTATACCACTTTCTAACTATAGCTTGCTGTTAAGGGAGGGTTCTCCAAAAATTTGGATACTTGTCAATTTGTATCAAAGGTAGTGTAGGAAAGTATTTCTGAATATTATTTTGTTTGTGTTCAGAGTACAAACACAAATCTCAACATATAGACAAACTCTAACTAATGAACCTAACCAAAAAAATCCAATAATTCCATATTTAGAGTACTCCCTCCCATGCCAGTAAGTGAATATCAATAATTCTCAATTTGCAAAAGTTGGCTCTGAATCATTCTGTTAGCAAGCCTTTTGTTAACACATATGCAATTGAGGCCCTTACAGGATGTGGGTGGTTGTTACATGTTTTCTATCTACGAGTCAATTCTTCCTTGATGAAGTGTCGGTCTATTTCAGTGTGCTGTCTTTCCAAACTGAAAAGAATTGGGCAATACTTAGAGCTGACCTATCATCACAATAACTTCATAGGGCCTTCAACTTTATATTTAGTCGTCAAACCTAATTTTCATCCATAATAGCTCACTCATTCTCTGTGCCATATCTCTAAATTCTGACTCAATACTTGATCGAGCTATTAAACTTTGCTTCTTACTCCTCCAAGTAACAAGGTTTCCAATATAAAACCTTCCTCAATTTGCACACTTTGTTGGTGGTGTCACATGTGGGACCAAGTCATTGGAAATCTCCATCTACACCTGCAAGAAAACAGTTTTGACATCAAACTGGTATAGTTCTCACCCATAGCGGGCTGCAAGAGAGTACAATAAAGACAATGTTCATCTTTTCCTAGGTTATCCTTTTGTCATTAGTCTTGCCTTGAATCAATCAAGCGTGTCATCAAATTTGAACTTAACGGTATAGATCCACATGCAATCAACAATTTTCTTGCCTCGTGATTTTTCAGCATCTCCCAAGTTTCATCATTTTCAAGTGCCTCTTGAACAGATGTTGGGATTCTCAAAGAGTCAACAGTTGTAATAAAACTCTAATTTCTCAAGGAAAAATGTTAAGAGACAAATTGAGGAATAGGCTACTTGGAACGAGAACTGTTTTCTTTTCTCAAATGTAAAAAGGTCATAAGTGTTCGAAATTTTAATGTTAGATGTAGATGTAGATGGATTATCTCTAGTACTCTATGAAGCATGGACTCCGACACGGACACTGGGACACGACACGGACACTCTGACACTGATAATGTAAAAATATAGGACACCACACTGCTACATATATGACGTATTTGAGTTTTATTTATTTAACTATTATTTAAAGAGTTAAAAATGTTCAAATAAAAATTAATGTCTTTAATTCTTCATTAATAACATTGATTCAATACATGTTTTACCCTTTTAGATGTGTGAGGGATTTGTTCAAGAAATGTATAAAATGTGTTGAAGCAAAGAAAAAAACATTTTTTTATGAAACACTTGTCTGAATTGTCCGGCACCTATTGTATGAGTGTCTTACGAGTGTCGAATCTAAGAAAAATACGTTTCTTTTAGGACATCTTTCTGACTTTTCCGACACATGTCGTACGGGTATCGTACAAGTGTCGAACACCAACACGTGTCGGACACTGCGAAATGCCTACTCCTAGATGTGTCTGTGCTTCATAGCTAGTACTTACCTCCGGCTCGGGCGACTGAAATTGTTTCTTGACCAGGTCTGGTCTTTCTATCCTCTAGCACGCCAATGTTGAGTCATTTACCTTGGTGTTCACCGCATATGGTAGTGGTGCTGAAGGTACTGATTCCTGCATATCAGAGGAAAATGAGAAATAGGAACAAAAAACAGGCGACTCACTTTCCTCCAGTAAGTGTTGCTCAAACTCCTTACAAAGGTTTTGCAGCTTTATAGAAATGACTTTCTCTAACTGCCTTTATATTCATTTCTCAGATTATCCTGTGCTTCTTTTGTTTTGTTAACACCTAGGATTCTTGAATAAATGCCTTTGTTCGATCCTTGTTGAATGTAGCGAAAGGCAGGTGCATCTTTCTTCACAATTTCTTGATATTGCTTCAAATGGTTCCCTTGCAAAGCCACTCTTTGTGGTTGTTCTCTACATCCTTCTTCTACAACCTCCCAAAAGATCTTGGGAAATAAAGAAAGTCTTCATTTGATCCCTCCAATATTCGTAGTTATTCACTTTAAGTAGAGGTAGATATGTCGAAACTGTCTTAGGAAATATTGGAAGAGAGTATTGACATTTGAAGGAGAGGCCATAAGGTTCTAAACAAATGTAGATTTTTAAACTGGCTCTAGATACCCCTGTCAGAAAGGGTAAGGAGAGGAAGATATGCGGAGTTCTTATTTCTTGTTATGTTTTGCATTTCACTCATCATCTATTTATAGGACTCTCGGGATACTTTAAGAAATGTGACATAATCTACCAATAAGTGTACAATGTCTTATTTAAAGAAGCACTTCTTGTTAGTGTGTAGTGCCTTATTTTTAGGAGCTATCATAAATATCCACTATGACACTAGAAATTTTAGAATTAACTTGTAACAAGGTTCTTTAAATACTTGTGCTACCCTCAAAGATTTATTGTTTCAACGCGTACAGGAAGCATAATAAATGATAACCGTCAATTCCAACAGAAATTATTATGACATCTAAAGTATTGCTCATGACTTTCCTTTGTTACCTCCTGTTATCTATTTAGGTGTCTTCTACTCTTCTTTACATTCTTAATTTTTTCTTCACTTAAAAAAGCATTTCATAAAGATATAACTGCAGGCCGGCAATTGCATGGGCAACATGGGATCTTATAGCTATGGTTGAAAGGGGCGAACATGATGGTCCTCCCACACATGCTGTCACATTTGTGTGGAATGGTCATGAGGTAACAAACCAGTCAGTTATTGTTCCATTGCAGTTTCTGGCTTTTTAAAAATAACTCGAAGAGGATGAGGAGCAGTTGTATGATGGGCAGTCCATCATCCAATATCTCAAAGAAATGTTCATCTATTTTAATATGTTTTTTTTTGGTTATGTTGCATCAATGAACAATTCTAATGATTCATTTTTAAGTATAAAACATCTTTGAATAGTTTCATACTTAATTCTAACTTCTAAGGTAGTCTGCGTTACCTGTAGTCAACACTGGGTTGTGTAGCTTCCTAGGCGCTAAGTGAAACGCCGTTGCACTGCATTTCTTTAGTAGTGCCCATTACAGTGAAGCTCCTGTAAAAACTTCAACATGTCCTCAACTTATAGCTGTTCTCTCTGTATCTTGGACTTTTCGATTATTAATTATGAATGTGTCTTTAATTTTGTCTCGTCTTCTAGTTTTGATCTTTTATATGTATATGGTACTAAGATAAAAACTTCTTGTATTGTTTCAGGGAGAGGATGTAAATTTGGTTGGAGACTTTACTGCAAATTGGAAAGAACCCCTTAAGGCAAAGCATCGGGGTGGATCAAGACATGAAGTAGAAGTTAAACTTCCACAAGGAAAGTATGCATGCTACTTTTACCTCAATTCTTTATATGACTTCAAAGCCTATTATTTTTCCATCTCAGATCTCAGCTTGAGGACCTAGTCTGGCTAAAATTATTGTGCCAATTTCTTATGCTAAACAGTCATTTACTTATGTTTTTTTCCTTTCTATTTTACTTGTGTCAGAAGCATACAGTGGACTGTTGAGAAAAATCTATATCAACAAAATACCTTCATTTCTTCATCTCCTTCAAGATTTTTGCATCATATGAATGTGACATAACCCTTTGCCTTCAGGTATTACTACAAGTTTATTGTTAATGGACAATGGAAGCATTCAACATCTTCACCTTCCGAAAGGGATGAAAGCGGAAATGTTAACAATATAATTGTGATTGGTGAAACTGCCTGTGTTCGGCCTTCTGTTCAGCACCAGCAAAAAGTATGTCCGCTATCAGTATTTGCATTTTGATATTTCTACCTATAGTTCAATATATCTGTTTCTGCATAAAGCCACTGTTCTGCCACAACCTTTTGAAGACGGCAACCTTGCTAAATTAAATGAATTATCCTTTTAGATTCTAACTTGTTTTTGCTTTCTGCAATCTGTATTTTGAACCTAGATTTCTTCATGATTGTGGCATTCATAAGAAGTTGTGTTATGTTGAGACAAATTCGGCATCAAAATTTGACGACAAATTAGATGGTTTACACAGTTTAAATACTATTTGATTAATTATGTTTATAGCCAAATGTCACGGTTTCCATTAACTGAAAACAATTAACCATAATTTTGAATGTTATTAACCATGATTCTCAAGTGTGTTCAAAAGTGTAGTTAATTGTGTTTAGTGCATGATTAATGAGTTCGTTCAATTGATATCAATTAACCAACATATTATATTTATTAACTATCAACTGATATCAATGCTAGATTAGTATGTGAGAGCTTCTTTTTTCTAACAGCATGTTTAAAGCCAAATTCACTTAATTGTTTGATTATTTTTGTTCCAGGATGCCAACGTTGTAAAGGTGATGGAAAGGCCATTGAATGAAAAAGAGCGGTTTATGTTGGCAAAAGCTGCTCGTTGTATTGCTTTCTCTATCTGCCCTCTCAGATTAGCTCCCAAATAGTTGCACGTAATATAATGTACAGTATTGGTGTTGTATACACAAGGTTGAGGCTGCACAATTTGTTCAGTTATGAAGAGGAATGTCGCAAAGAGTAATCATGATATGTATTATTTAACACTAGTGTTAAACTTATCTATGTAATAATATGTTATATAATATACATTACTACATTAACTTTATTTGAAGTAATTGTACTATAAATAAACATATTGCTACAATATATTACTTCTTTAGTAATAAATTTTGAATATGATTTTTAATTATTATTATATTAAAATATGCAATTTATATAAATATATACTATATTTAATTTTTTGAAAAAAATACAACTCAAAACAACATTAGAAGAGCTCAGATATTCGAAAACATGAGAACACACAATACAACTGAAAACAAATAACAAACATGTAGAAACAAACATACAGGTTTAACATCCTAAACTCCAAATATAATTTATAAAATATTTCAAAAAATATGAAGATAAAACAAGGGTGTCAACTTCCATGTTTCAATTGAAATTTTAATTCAAAAACACAACATAGTAATTAGTTTTCAAACAACTCAAACAAGAGAACATAGTTAAAGTATTCCATTGCATTGTTACAATATTAGAGCAAAACAAAATGAATATTACAAAGCCGACAAAGATACGACGAACATAACGCTGAAAATAAAACTATTGAAGAGGCCAACAACACCATCCTGTGCAAAACACTTAACTATCACTCCTTAGTCTTAATCTGGGAATCACCTGTATCAAGTACAAAAGTAGAAAAATAGAGACAAGAAAGGGGTGAGAATACACTTCCATATAAGTGGTACCTTCCTACAATGTTGGATCGAAGTCCTACAACACTGGACCGAAGTCTTGAATATCAGAGTTATTTTAGTGAGTGATCTTCAACACTGAACCAAAGTCCTATAACACTGGACCGAAGTCCTAAGCTAACCTTCGATATACATGAATGCATGATGCTATAAATAATCTCCTTTCAAACATATTGTTATACCCTAATTTTTGGCCCTCTTATATTTTTACCCTAATAGGATTATGCCTTATTCTCATACACATGAATGTATATCATTGATTCAATTGTGTGTGATCAAGGGTTTTGATAGTGGAGTGTGTATCATTCAAAGATGAAGAAAATTGCTATTCAAGAGATAGAGGATGAGGATCTCATTATCATGAGTTTCATCTCAATGCACAAGATCTTATTGTTCAAGGGTTCCTTAAGATTCGTCAAAGGAATTAGGGTTTGGAGGGTTGTTCTCAATCTCCTAACCTGTGACTCTGGGCTAAGGTTTTGGTCAAAGTCAATCTGTGACTGACTTTTTGAGCAAAACAATATTTCATTGTTCATAATATATCTCAAGACCTCTATGTGTGGTTTATTGACAATCACAACTCATCAGAAGACTCAATTGTATTGAAAAGAATGAGAATTGAATACATTTGAGCAAAGTCAATAGAAAAGTCAAACAGTCAGAGGTTGATCAAAGAGACTGTTTGGTCAAAGTTGAAGTCAAAGTCCAATGGACAAGAAAAGGTGGTCACTGGTTGAAGAAAATCAAGAGAAACCATGAGATTTGGGTTGACTTGCATAAGAAGTTATCTTGGAAATTTAGAATTTTTCTAAGTATAAGAAAATCATGTTCATACTACCATCTTTCAAGGGTTATATCTCATTCCATTTTGATTATAAATTCTCAAATTAATGCTCAAATTGAAGAAAAAGTTCCTTACAACAACTCTGCCCTAGTGAGTGACTTTTCAAAAAGTCCATGGATTGCAAGATATTTGATCAAGAAGTGGTGTGGTCATTCAAATTTGATGTTAGACACTTAGTGAAATTCTGAAGTCTTTAAGTCAGGTTCATGGGCATGACTTATAGGTCAAATTTCTCTTTGATTCAAGCTGCATTTTGTGTTGCAATCTACATGAAAGTTATAGACTAACTTTTTGTCTTTCTATTGATCAAAGAATGGCATCATTTGGTCCACTATTGCTCAATATATCATCACAAGAAGTCAAGTACTTAAAATTGCATGTTAACTTTAACTTAGAGAATTTTTTCTAAGTATTTGAACATATGCAAGGTGACAACTTTCATGGATTTTTACAAGGTCTCCTGGCTTCATATCATCTTCCTTCCAACATCAATCTTGTTCACATTTTCTCTCTCTTTCCATTGAGCCCAAGCTCATGTCCATTGGTGCAAGGAATTTTGAGTTACGGCCATGAGAAGGTACCCTAAAAAACATGGATTCACTTTATACCAATGTTGATATTTTGGACATTCAAAATTATAGGTCCATTCTCTTGCTTGCTTGCCATTAGTATACACGCGTTCCACTCTCTTTCTTTACCTAAAACAGGCAAACATACCTCACATCATGTATGCACCATATTTGGAGAATATTAACAAAATGAGGAGTGAGAGAAGTTTGTATAAAATTTCTCTCAACTCTTCCTCACGTGCCAGCCTGGTGTATGATCCCTTCACACCTATTTCATGCTCCCTTTGCACAGCAAAACGCAACAACAACACCCCTCTCAAGGCGTGAAACACACGCATCACAACCTCACTCTCACTTTTTTTTCCAATTTTTGTGAAATTATATAACAACTTTTGAAACATGGTTGAGTCCACTAACCACACCAACACACTTTATATAACTCACTCTTCACTCACAAAAGAGCTAAACTACATCATTGTGCAAGAAAGTGATATCTGAAAAAGCTCTCCTCTCTAAAAAATCTCAAGAATTCGAAGCTCTTTCTTCTCTCATTATCCATCCATTTTCTTGCTTCATTAACCTCATGGAAGGATTATATAAGGGTTTAGCATCATTTTCTTTTCATCTCTTCACATGGAAACAAGTCAACGAACCTCACTTCACTAGGTAAGCTTCTCAACCATGTAGCTCTCTCATTTTAGTTCGAAATGGCTTCTAGGACCATCATTCATTTGAATATGAAGCCTTACCCCTGTAGGCATGAGTTTATACTTGAATATATGATCTTTGTGTAGATCTCAAATTTGATGTTGATTTTTTGTTCTCATTTTTAGCTATGTTAGAGTGTGTATAAATGATTTTTGAGGTCATATTCGTGTTCTCCATGAAATTTCGCACTGAATAGTGTCTTGATTTTCAACTTTTGATGATGTTTGGTGTTTGTTCCAGCGAGGCTGATCGGAGCTAGGTGTAGCGGTAGAAATATTGAGACTAATCCATTGGATTGCCTTAACTCGTACAAGTCAAATGAAAATCGCCACCGCACTTTATTGTTTCCAGAGGAATGAGAAAAGAGTGAATAACTCAAAAAAGAGGGGGAGAGAATCTAGGTACGGGGGTTGGTTATGCAAAGGGAAGGTATTAGAAGCCTAAACATCTACGGTACTCCGCAGGAACCTCTTTGAAAATTTGTGTATTTTGGATGTAAGAGTTGTGTATAAAAATATACGGTGGAGATGAAAAAGCAGTAGTTTTTACAATTTTTGCACCCGCCGCGGTTGCGAACCTTTAGTGCCCACGTACCACCTTCCGTGCAATAAGGGATCAGGGTACTCGTAGTTCACCTTTAAAATTTTAAAAACACAAGTGTGTTGGTTATTTTTAAGAGATAAGACATCATCGTCTCCGAGTGGAAAACATACTTACTACCCATGATTATGTGAAAGGAGAATTTGTATCATCTCAAAGTGGAGGATATAGGTTGGATTTTAAAAATCAACAAAACTTCACTCAACACCCAAGTGGAAAATATCTCACTTCACTATATATTGTAGAAGTATAGTAGCTCACATCACTACAAGGATTGGCAAGAGTCTGATATTTTGAGAAAATTTTAAAGTAAAAAGCCAAAATGAAAATGGTGGTTTGAATGAGATTGATTGACTTTTATTCTTCTCACAAAAAATATCAAGGTATTATTAAGTTGATTAAAGTTTGATTAAGAAAATATTTTTAAAAATGCATGAACCTAAGTGTGATACGGTGGGAGAACTGACTTGGGTTTTGCGTTTGTATTCGCAAATGTTGCGGTTAGCAAGAGTCGCCACCGACTTTTTATTTTATCCTAAGGAAAGGTTAAAAAGCACAGCAAAAACCTTTTGAGATGTTTTCTTGGGGTTCGGGGAGTAGATTATAGAAAGGGAAGGTATTAGCACCCTTTCTATCCATGGTTATCCATGGGCTCTTAGTTACTTGCTTAGATCACTTGCCTTTTGTTTTCAATTGTTTTAAATGGTGCTTGAGTGTGTGGGCTTGAAAATGTTTTGAAAAGAGGCCAATGTGGTGGCAACCTTTGTAATGATCCATGTGGGGATGTATACAAAGATGTATGTCTTTTGAAAAAGTTTTCATTTGTTTTTGAAAGTTGTTTTGAAAGTGTAGTGATGCGTGATTTTGAAATTAGGCAAGTGTTTTGTTTTGCAAGTTTGATTCAAGTAACTAAGAGGTTATCTACTCCTAAATTTCTCAAAAGATTATTGCTATGTTTTAACCCTTTTAACAAGTTTGTTCCACCATTGTATTTGGTGGACAATCTTGTGTTAGGATGTGAAAGGGACAGGCGCGGGTCATCGTTTAGACCATAATTGCAACAATGTTGAATGTCTTTGGGCAATTTTCTTTAAGGGACTTTGATCGTTTGTTTTTTTGTTTGTTTTGAAAAGTTTTATCGAGGGACTATGATCATTTGATTTTGTTTTATTTTGCCCAAAGAGACCTAACATGCAATATGGCCCAATTTTGAAAGGAAACAAGTGGATGTAACCCTAGGGGTGTTAGTGTGCAAGTGTGTTTTATTGCATACAAGAGTTTTTCTTTGAATTAGGTTTTTCTATTTCATTGATTTTATCTTGTCATACACGTCCTAATTACTAGCAATAAGAAGCGGAAATGTAAAATCCTACGCTATTACAATGATTAGGGGAGGGGGATACACATTTGTACATGGGGGGTTCAACGAGAAAAATAGACAAAAAAGAAAATAGCGGAAAACAAGATATATAGAGAGAGAGAGGGAGCCCGCGCGCTGTTGGGAGGCCATCAGAAGTTCTGACCCAGATCCGCTGTCAGATGATCAACCTGTTGGTGAAACTGGATGAGTCAGAACTTCTGACTCTAGAACCTGCAAAACAGAACCTTGTTAGTGGGGAAATCAGAAGTTCTGATTTCCCTGCGCTGCAAGACAGAAGTTTGTTAGTAGAGAAACCAGAAGTTCTGATTCTGCTGAAAAGGCAATAACTCTCAGAGGTTCTGATGTCATTGACAGCAAAACAGGCTTCAGATGTGCTAACGTCAAAGTCAACATTTGGCTTTTCCCTGTACTAATCAGAACATCTGCAAATCTGTTATTACTCCACAAAACAGGAAACATATTTGGAACAGATCCAGCAAAATAGCAAAAATGTTTCAGAAGTCAGAATCACCAAGGTCATAGGCAAGTCCTATACTGGCTCAGAACGTTCTGAGGTATGAGAGTCCTCAGAACATAAACAGCAATAACATGAATATTTACATTATGTTACTTGAATATGCACAGCTGATGATGCTTAACAGTGTGGTTAGGGTCAGCAGGTGCTTACCTGACTGTTTGGAAAGTTGTGGATGAAAGTTAGCTTTTGGTTCTGGTGGTGTTCTGGACAGATTTGGAAAAGGGGAAGTAAAGGTGTATACGTGTATAGGGTCAGAAGTTTGGAAAGAGCGTTTTTGGTTTACAGAAAAGAGCTGGATGTTTGATGAAGTTTGAAGGTGAGCAACTTAAAGTTATGAAACAAAACTGGAGATTTTGGCAGAGTTTCAGAATGCTACGTTGCTAGGAGTTTCGTTTCTCTCTTAGCAAATTTCTGTTTCTTTTTTTGAACCCCTTTGGCAGTGGTGAAGACTCTCTATTTATAGGCAAAGTTCTTGTGGATGCCTTGAACATTTAAGGCGCCAACAGAGTTTGAATTTGTTCTTTGACAGAAATTCCTGGGAAGTTGTGATAACAGCTATCTTTCAGCCTAGGTTGCAGCAGCAGGCGTAGATTGGGGAGAAGTGACCTCTGAAGTGGGCGGTGGCGTGAAGACCCATGCCAGAATCTGTGCAAAAGCATTTTCCAAGCCACACGTGAATGCTCAGGAGTGGTTGGAAGCATTAATGGGCATTAAATGGTGACAAGACCTGTCAATACCAACATTCTGGTAATGGAAACCAGCGTTGAATCAGCAGCGTAAACCATGCTCTGGCCTTGGCTACCTGTTGTCTTAGCAAGCTCTGGAGATTCTCCTGGTTTTCTGGTACGTTCCTTGGATTTGCTTCTGGACAATCTGGACTTAGAGATTCTGTATCAATGTGACACCTATCCTTATGACCTTTCATCTTCTGATTTCAACCTATTCTGAAGGAGTCTTCATACTTTCCTGTTTCTCTTGCATTCCTTTAGCAAATTCTGACTGAGCTTGTATAACTGCTGAAGGGGCATGTTCTGTCTGAGGCTTACATTCTGAACCACGTTTACAACTTCTGATTGAACTGATGTAGCTGCTGAAGAGCCAACTTCTGACCATGCTGAGCCAAGCTTGCAACTTCTGACCGTCTTCGTCTGGGATGGGTCCAGAAGTTCTGAAGCGCTGATTTTTTTTCTAGAAACACTTATTTTAGAGAAACATTCTAAGTGTTTAGAAATTGATTGATTTTTTCTCAAGATAAAAGTGTTGTTTCTGGAGTTCGTGAGATCATCTTGCTCTTGTAAGTGACTTGCTTGGGCAAAGGATAACTCAGGACTTGGATTTGTTTCAGGGGACTTTGAAAAATTTAAGATGGTTTCCTGAAGAAAAGGAGGGCAAATTTTGGGGTACAACAGTTGCCCCTGTTCAATCTTCTTGAACCTGAAGAGTTAGATTGGCGAGTTTGCCTTTCGCGACTCGAAGGTAAAAGGAGATTGGACACCAGAGTGCTCGAAAATTTGCACTCGCTTAGTAGAGTATCAGCAATGTGATGGCGGGAATGGGCTTATAGATGCCATTTGGAGAGGTGATGGATAGGGAGATGGGCTTACAGATGCCATCTGGGGATGTGACAGAACCTTGTCGGGAATGGGCTTATAGATGCCATTTGGAAGTGTCGATCGCATAAGAGATTCCTTAGCGAGAAACTTGTATATTTTGAGAAAGACGGATGTTTTCCTGGCTTGTTACAGGTGTTTGATCTTCAATCTCCTTATGCAGATGTGCCCTGGCTAGATACAGGTGTCGAGTCTACAATTGGTTGTTCACAGATGTGCCCTGGCTGGATACAGGAATCGAATCTGGGAACTCTTCAGACGTGCCCTGGCTAGATACAGGAATCGAGTCTGGAAACGTGGTCAACAGATATGCCCTGGCTGGATACAGGAATCGAATCTGGAGATGTTGTAGTTGATAGATGTGCCCTGGCTGGATACAGGAATCGAATCTTCGAACTTTTCAGACGTGCCCTGGCTAGATACAGGAATCAAGTCTGGAAACGTGGTCAACAGATATGCCCTGGCTGGATACAGGAATCGAATCTGGAGATGTTGTAGTTGATAGATGTGCCCTGGCTGGATACAGGAATCAAATCTTCGAACTTTTCAGACGTGCCCTGGCTAGATACAGGAATCGAGTCTGGAAACGTGGTCAACAGATATGCCCTGGCTGGATACAGGAATCGAATCTGGAGATGTGACAGTTGAAGGTAGTTGTTTTTGGGATTGTCTTTTTCCTGAAAAGGCAAAAACGTAAGTTGTATGCAATGTCATGATGTATGATATGCATGGTGTTATGATGCTCAGCCATGAGATGGTGTTGTATGCGCTTCATCATGTATGTAAGCAAGATGTATGAAAATGTGAAATGTTTATGAGTGTAATTTCATCTTAGGAAAATAAATCCTTGACGAACGGCCGGGAAGTTGCTCTGTGGAAGAGATAATTGGCCGAAGTTTGATGCGAGGCCTGTTGAGGACTCTTGATGATGGATTCCGCTGGGGATAATGATGATAGACTCCACTGAGGATTGAAGGAACTTTGCCGAGGGCGGTCTTCCGTGTTTTTTAGCTGAGGATAACCCAGTTATAAGTCCTTGTGAGGAAATAACTCTAAATAAAACTCGGGAGAGACGTCCGTGCTCCGCAGGGGATAAGCTTCCAGAATCTACTGGGGATGAGCTTTAAGACCTGCCGGGGAATGTTGTGTCCTTTCAGGATCAACGGGGAACCAACTCTGCTTGGAGAAAGTATTGCTGAACCTGATTTACTCTGTGGGGAATTTGAGATGATCTGGCTATATTCGTCAGTTGAACCCACCTTGGTACCTTGGAGGACAAAACAACCAGACTGCATTAGACAACCTCACATCGCCCCTGTCTCTGATGTCACCCGTAATCAATTTCTCGTTTCATATGCAAATATTTATGAATCAGCAATTTAATGTCAAATGCATATATCAAAAATGAACATTGGACGTTCTTCGCAAGACAAAACAGAAAAAGGAAAACAATGGTAATTTGTATGGACAAGTGAATTTGTATTGATTTAAATTTTGCCTGCGAATAGGCGTATTTGTACAAGAGGCTGACATCCTAGTAAGAGGATGCCGCCAAATAACATAGAGTTTACAATTTGAAAAAGGAAACAAAACAGCTATGTGAACAATCCCACTGGGTTCCAACTCTGCTATCGCCTTTATGTCCACGAATGTCTCATCGCTTTGCTGCCTAGTTGAAGATGAAGCTGATTGGTCGATGCCGAAATCTGAGCCAGATAGTTGATGCTGAATTCCGGATGCGAAATGATCTAATGAGACATAGTGTTACGCTTTTATCCCTAACTTTTGCCTGGACCGCCCTTTCGGGTTTTCAGTCCACCGGGATACCCATTTTTGCCCAAGCCGCCCTTTCAGGTTTTCGACTTGCCGGGTGTACAGATTTTTATTCATTTCATCCCTTATTTTTGCCCGAACCCTTTTGGTTCGCCGGGAAGCCCTTATTTTTGCCTAGGTATGTCAACCTAGCGGGTCTTTTATTCATGCGTAGTATTTTTTCACTATGTCTGCATTGGCGGGGTGAGGAAGGTCGTCACCATCCATGGTGGTTAGGATCATGGCTCCTCCTGAGAACACACGTTTAACCACAAATGGCCCTTCGTAAGTAGGGATCCATTTGCCCCGGGGATCACTTTGAGGAAGGATGATGCGTTTGATTACCAGGTCCCCAACTTGATACTCTTGCGGTCTGACTTTCTTGTTAAATGCCCTGATCATCCGTTTCTGATACGTTTGACCATGACAGATAGCAGTGAGCCTCTTTTCGTCAATCAGATTTAATTGATCAAGTCGAGTCTGGATCCAATCATCTTCATTCAAGTCTGCGTCCTTCATTATCCGGAGAGAGGGTATCTGGACTTCAATTGGCAAGACTGCCTCCATGCCATAGACCAAGGAGAAGGGAGTTGCCCCGGTTGACGTCCTTGCTGAGGTGCGGTACCCGTGAAGAGCGAAAGGTAACATCTCGTGCCAATCTTTATAGGTCACTGTCATTTTCTGCACAATTTTCTTGATATTTTTATTGGCTGCCTCTACAGCCCCATTCATCTTCGGCCGGTAGGGAGAAGAATTGTGGTGCTGTATCTTGAATTGTTCACAGAGTTCAGTGATCATTTTGTTATTGAGATTGGTACCATTATCCGTAATGATTCTTTCCGGGACTCCGTACCGACAGATCAGATTATGCCGGATGAAACGTGCCACGACGCTCTTGGTTACCGTGGCATAGGACGCTGCCTCAACCCATTTCGTGAAGTAATCGATTGCCACCAAGATGAAGCGATGCCCATTGGATGCCGTTGGTCGGATCTCACCGATCATATCGATGCCCCACATTGCAAAAGGCCAAGGCGCCGTCAGGACATTCAAAGGAACCGGAGGTATATGCACCTTGTCAGCATAGATCTGGCATTTATGACAAGTCCGGGAGTGTTGGTAACAATCGGCTTCCATTGTGGACCAGAAATATCCCGCCCGAAGGATTTTCTTAGCCATGGTGTGTCCACTGGAATGTGTTCCAAATGTACCTTCATGCAGTTCTATCATGATTTTCTCTGCTTCTGCCTTATCCACACAACGTAACAGAGTTGAATCATGATTCCGTTTATAGAGAATGTCGTTGCTGAGGAAGAATTTTGCAGCGAACCTACTCATGAACTTCTTATCATTGACAGATGCACCTTCAGGGTATTCCTGAGCTTCCAAGTACCTCTTCACCTCATGGTACCAGGGTTTCTCAATCACCTTCTCAGCCTCCAGCTCGCAGCAGTATGCCGGTTCATCCAACTTCCAGATTATGATTCGGGGAGCCTCATTGTCCCATTTGACTTTGAACATTGAAGTCATCGTAGCTAGGGCGTCCGCTAGCTGATTCTCCTCTCTAGGGAAGTGTTCGAAAGTTATCTCTTCAAAGTGGGGAAGCAAGGTCGACACATACTCCTTGTAAGGAATAAGATTCGGGTGTTTCGTATCCCACTCGCCTTTGATCTGATTGATCACGAGAGCAGAATCTCCGAAGACACTTAGGAATTTGATCCTTAAGTCGATTGCAGCTTGTAAACCCATGATACATGCCTCATATTCCGCCATATTGTTGGTGCAGCTGAAACATAATCGGGCGGTGAGGGGAGTATGAGTTCCTTTGGGAGATATGATTACAGCGCCGACGCCGTTACCCAAAGCATTGGAGGCTCCATCAAAATGCATAGACCATCGGGATCCTTCCTCAGGTCCTTCATCCGGTCCAGGTACTTCACAGTCAGTTACCACCATGATGTCTTCGTCCGGAAAATCAAAGTTCAATGATTGGTAATCGTCCACAGGTTGGTGCGCCAAATGATCTGCCAGTACACTTCCCTTAATTGCTTTCTGAGTTGTATACTGGATGTCATATTCTGTCAAGATCATTTGCCATCTCGCTATTCTTCCAGACAGAGCGGGCTTTTCAAATATGTACTTGATGGGATCCATCTTTGAAATCAATAAAGTAGTGTGAGTCAGCATATACTGTCTCAGCCGGCGAGCAGCCCATACAAGAGCGCAACAAGTTTTCTCAAGCAGTGAGTAACGAGACTCACAGTCGGTAAACTTTTTGCTCAAGTAATAAATAGCGTGCTCTTTTCGGCCAGACTCGTCATGCTGCCCCAACACACACCCCATTGAATTGTCAAGTACTGTCAAGTATAGTATCAGAGGTCTTCCTTCCACCGGTGGCATAAGAATGGGTGGCTCTTGGAGATATTCTTTTATCCTTTCGAAGGCAGCCTGACATTCATCGTTCCAGCGTACTACTTGATCTTTCTTCAGCAATTTGAAGATTGGCTCACAAGTAGCAGTTAGATGTGAGATGAATCGGGCAATGTAATTTAGTCGTCCCAGGAAGCCTCTGACTTCTTTCTCTATTTTTGGAGTCGGCATCTCTTGTATGGCTTTTACCTTGGCAGGGTCCACTTGAATACCTTTATCACTTACAATGAAACCTAGCAATTTTCCGGACCTTACCCCAAAGGTGCATTTGTTGGGATTCAACCTCAGCTTGTATAACTTGAGTCGGTCAAACAACTTCCTCAGATGGTCAAGGTGCTCCTCCTCAGTTTGAGACCTTGCAATCATGTCATCAACGTATACCTCAATCTCATGATGGATCATATCATGAAATAAAGCAACCATGGTACGTTGATAGGTTGCCCCAGCATTTTTCAATCCGAATGGCATGACCTTATAACAGAAGGTCCCCCACTGAGTCACAAATGTAGTCTTCTCCATATCTTCTGGAGCCATCTTGATCTGATTATACCCTGAAAAGCCATCCATGAAGGAGAACACCTTGTGTTGAGCGGTATTGTCAACAAGGACATCAATGTGAGGTAGGGGGAAGTCATCCTTGGGGCTGGCCCTGTTCAGATCCCTGTAATCGACGCACATTCTGACTTTACCGTCCTTCTTCGGCACTGGCACTACATTGGCAACCCACCGAGGGTAAGAAGTCACTGCAAGGAACCCGGCATCAAACTGCTTCATAACCTCGGCCTTGATCTTTTCAGACATCTCTGGACGCATCCGTCAGACTTTTTGCTTTACCGGAGGGCAATCTTCCTTGGTTGGCAGGTGGTGAACTACAATGTCGGCATCCAAACCAGGCATATCTTCGTAGGACCAAGCAAAAATCTCCATGTAATCCTGTAGCATTTGGATCAATCGTTGCTTCACGCTGAGTTCTAGATTGGCACCAATCTTGACCTCTTTCCTATCTGTCTCAGTTCCCAAGTTAATTGTCTCCACCGGCTCTTCATGTGGCTGAATAGCTCTCTCTTCCTGGAGTAGCAGTCTTGCGAGTTCACCAGGCACTTCGCAATCATCTTCACCTTCGTCTTCGGCCAAGTTGATCGGACTTTCGAAGTCATAACCGACGGTAGCAGAGCTGTTACCAGTGAGATCCAGAGTGGATTGAAACCTGTATAAGTGAGTGTGTGTAAATATAGCTGTTTTGCAATATATATAACACAGAAAGGAAAAGAGCACAAGATTTGAAATGCAACAAACGTCCAATGTTTTGATTGATGATATATGAAAATGTCATACAAAAAAGCCCTCACAAATGGAGCTACGATGCCCCGGGTAGGACACCGAGCCAACAAAGTTTTAACATATTGTTTGTTACAAATTGGAAATCAAAAGAAATTAATTACTGCGTGACAAATGTGATAGGGGTAAAATCCTTTGCCGTCCAGTTGCTTGGTTCGTCGCTGGCAGTCGGGTAGATCCAACTGTCAAACTCTGCTTCCTCTACATCCTCCTCGATAGCATTCACCCTTGAGCTGGAGATAAACACCGGAGCCTTTCTGATCTTCTCTTTGCGTACAGCCCTCTGAGCCTCTGCAGTAAAGCCCAGCCCAAACTTGTCATTCTTCTGAGTGAAGTCAGGAAGCTGACCCCAGTTTGCACAATTGCCTTTCTGAACCACAGCCCGAGCATCCCTTAGGGAAGCCATCTTCAAGGAAACATTCTCTTCAACTGTTGTCTCTGCAGCTGCTGAAATTGGATGTACCTCCTCGAAATGCTGAAAGGGGGTTTCAATAAACTCCCCGTCCATCTCAATGTACCTGAAGGAATTCAAATGGCTCACCATATACTCCTCTTCTCCTTGCACAGTGACGATCTTCCCCCTGACGGGATACTTCAGCTTCTGGTGCAAGGTAGAGGTCACTGCCCCAGCTTTATGGATCCAAGGTCGACCCAGTAGACAAGAGTACGATGGACGTATATCCATCACATAAAAGGTAGAGTCAAACACTTGAGAGCCCACACGAATAGGGATGTTAACCTCTCCATGAACCATCCTTTTAGAACCGTCAAAGGCCCGGACGATGATATTGCTGGGCTTCAGTTCCAGGCCTTCATAATCCAGATGATCTAAAGCCTTTTTCGGTAGGACATTCAAGGAAGAACCAGTATCCACCAATACATGCGCCAGAGTAGTGCCCCTGCATTCGATAGAGACATGCAGGGCATCATTGTGGTCTCTTCCCTTCGCAGTCAGGTCAGCATCTGAAAAACCCAAGCCATTGTCTGCTGTCAGATTTGCTATGCAATCAGTGAACTGGACTGCAGACGTCTCCTGCGGCACATGGGCCGTCTTGAGAAATGAGATCAAGGCCTTAGCATGGGCCTCGGAGCATAGCAATAAGGAGAGCAGGGAGATCTTGGAGGGCGTATGCCCCAGCTGCTCGACAACATTGAAATCACTCTTCTTTATTATTTTCAGAATCTCCTCCATTTCTTGTCGGGAGGCCTCATCATTTATGGGTATTGGTGCCTCCATCCGGGCAGGCTCTTCTTCAATCCCTTTGCCCCGAGCATTTGATGACTCGGCAGCAGCGGACACAACTTGATCAGCAACAGGAACAGGTAAACTTGTAGATTTTATAAGGAGGGGTTTTCGAATAGCGGGCGGCGCAATATCAGGCGAGAAGAGCCTGCCACTGCGAGTGACCTTGGCTGGACCAGTGATATCGCAGATACTGGCGCCAGTGTCGAATTCTTGTTTGATTCCATTGACATATACGTCTGCCCCATAATGCTAGGGGACAGCTTTATCAGACACGTAGGGGATGGGCCCCGGCACAGTAATAATCACAGGTGCAACAGTCATGATTTGAACAGGCTTCTTCGGGGGAGCCTTGACTGGATTTTTGAAGATGGTAACCACCGAAATTTCTTTTATCGGAACCAACTGAACAGCAGACTTTTTGAATAGAATTTCCTTGCTATCCATTAGGCCTTGGATGCCTAACCTCAGCAAGGGACAATCAGATAGGGAAACAGCACAGAACAGGCAACCTTCACCGCAACCCGGAAATAAACCGGCCCGCAATAGGTTCTTCTTAACAGTCTTCAGAGGGGTAACAACTTCATCTACCGAAACAGCGTACATTTCTTCCTCAACGACATTTACTCTATGCTGGGGCATAGGAGCAGTTACAACATTTGGTCTCTCCGGCGCTTCAAACTGAATTTCCTTTGCGTCGATCAGATCTTGCACTTTGTTTCTCAAGGCCCAGCAATCATCAGTAGTGTGCCCGGGACTATCAGAATGATAAGCACACCGGGCATTTGGGTTATACTTAGGAGACGCAGTGTTGACGACCTTAGGAGCTTCTTTGAGGGTCACCAGGTTGGTGGATAACAGTTGGGGTAAAATTTGAGATAAGGTCATACTCAGTCGGGTATACTGCCTCTTGGGCCTTTCGTTTCTTTGTTGATTGTACTGCTGAGGAGCAGCAACAGGCTTTGAAATGACCAAGGCATTGATGGCTTGGCGACTTTCGGGCTTGACTTGTCTTCTAGGACCATAGACGGCACTTGCTTCTTTCTTGAAAGGTCTCTTCTCAGTACTTGTGGAGGCAGCTTTTTGTATCTTTCCTGACCTGATGCCAGCTTCAATTCTTTCTCCTGTCAGAATCAAATCCGTAAACCCAGCGGAGGAGTTACCAACCAAATGATTGAAAAATGGACCAGACAACGTCCCTAGAAACATATCAACCAGCTCTCGATCAGTTAACGGAGGCTGCACCCTGCCAGCCAAATCTCTCCATTTTTTAGCGTACTCTTTGAACCCTTCACCCGTTCCTAGAGACATACCCTGAAGTTGGGTACGCGTAGGAGCGAGATCAGAATTGTACTGGTATTGTCTGTAGAATGCGGTTGCCAAATCTTCCCAGTGTCGGATGCTAGCTCCATCTAATTGGTAGAACCATTCAAGCTGTGACCCCGAGAGACTATCTTGGAAGAAGTGAATCCAGAGGTTCTTATCTGCCGTGTAAGGTTGGATTTTCCTTACATACGACCTCAGATGCAGCTTTGGGCAGGAGACCCCATCATACTTGGCGAAGGCAGGCGCCTTAAACTTGTGTGGAATTACTACCCCGGAAGATAACCCCAAATCTCCGAAATCCAGTCCCGGCACATTCTGAATTTCCATGGCGTTTAAGCGGTCCTCCAATTGCTTGTATCTGTCAGCAGCAGGTGGGTATTGTTCATCGTTATAGTCCGTCTCGTTGTCGGAGACTGCGGGACTAGGAGCTCCTCCCCCTTGGGGACTGTTTTTCTCAGCAGAAGAAGTGGTTGGATCAGCTTCATTATGGAGTGTGTTCCCAAATCTGCGTCCGGTGTTGAACAATGCAGTCCTCTTTTTCTTCTTCTTCTTTAGGATTAGAGTCTTCAACTCTTGCTGACCTTGGGCTAGGCTTAGGACCATCTCTTGAAACTGTGCACTTTGGGCCTGAAGGGCCTTGATTGCTTGCTCACTGGAGGAGTCTGGATTCATGATGACTGTTCAAAATAAACAGCGAAGGAGATTAAGCAACCTGTGAAATAGGGTACCTGCTATGCATATGGTGCAATGGAATGCGTATGTTTTATGTTTTCAAAGACAAACAAGATTCAACTTTGTAGACAAAAAGGGAAACACACTTCATTAGATTAAAATTTTCAATTGTTCAACAATTTGCCCTTAGGCATTACAGGAATGAAAAATACTGGAAAGGAAATAAACTACAAAAGGAAACAATCAAAGCTCATCAATGCTCCCATGGCCTCCTCTTTTCAGTGCTGATGTAGTTGTTCAGGACCCGTTCTTCCTCCAATTGCTTAGTCAACCTCTGGATCTTCCGTTCCTGCTCGTTGAACTTCTCCCGATAGAAATCCCGTTCTTCCTTTAGCTGCGCCCAAGATCTCTTCATGGTGTCAAAATCAGTAGGTATCTGAGGAGGGAGGACAGTTGGAAGAACCCCATCTTCATCAGGAGATTCCAGAATGAGAGGTCTAACAGCTTCGTAGGGCATACCCAACTTCTGAGCACGGATGCGGACCCATTTGCAATAGGGCTCCATTGGTAGAGAAGTCTTTGGTCCCAACTCATGTGGGTCAGCTTTGTGAATTCTGTCCCAAGCTTTAATGAATCCCTGGCGTAGTTTGTCACTGTCTGCCTGAAACTCAAAATGGAAGTGAGGAACCAGCATTTCATGAGGCCCATCTCCTCTGGCTCTTCCAAACTGACGGAGAGCTAAACACGGATTGTAAGAGATTCCTCCTTGGATACCAATCAACGGGACATTAGGGTATTCTCCGCAACGGTCAATAACAACTACCTCATCCAAACCTCTGAGAGTCCAAGTGATGTCATTATCAGTGAGAGACATTAACCTCTGGGCCCAACCTTTTCCTTCTTCATTCTTCAGCACGAACTTAGGAAGGTGCGAAATAAACCACCTTACTAGCAAAGGAGCACAGCACCACGGAGTCCCTCGTTTTCGAGCAGTACGAGCATAGAGTTGTTGTAGAATATCACCCAAAAGAGTGGGTATCGGATTCCGAGACATGAAGATCCTTATGACATGGATACTGATAAAGGTGTCAGGGTTGGGAAACAGCACCAGACCATAGATCAAAAGAGCTAGAATATCCTCATATGCCTTGAAGTCCAAGTCATTCCAGAAATCATTAGCCTTGCCAACCAGAAATTTGACCAAAAGGCCCTTGATCCCATTTCTAGTTTCCCAGTTGGACAAAACCTCTTCCTTGGTCAAGGGGAGAATTGCAGCAATCTCCTCAGGCCTAGGAGTCTTTTCCAAACCAGTGAATGGAGTTTGTTCCAAGACAGGAATCCCAAGCAAATAAGAAAATTCTTCCAGGGTAGGAACCAGCTGGAAGTCTTGAAAGGTGAAACAGTGATACAGAGGGTCATAAAACTGGGTCAGAACACTTATCAGTTGTTGGTCCCATTTTGCAGTGATCAAGCCAAGGAGAGAGCCATGTCTGTTGATGAAAGAAGAAGTGTTTGGAATCTTTCCAACCAAATCCTTGAGCAAAGTTGGTGGTTGAACAAAGTTGAGCCGGACAATATTCCTACGCACGGGCATCATGGTGTCCTACAAAACAGAGCAAAGATGAAACTTTTTTGTCTTTGAAATGGGTTAGTCCTTTATACAGGATGCATGCAATGGTATGATGGCATGATGCTATGATGAAACACACCACAAGTATTCACATAGGCAAATAAGGCACACAAGTCACACAAGACACCCTTAGGTTTCAGGCCAGCATGAGTTTCAGGTATTACCCTCTTTTGGTTTTGTTGGTTAAAACCTGTCCTATCAAAAGTAACCGGGTTCTAGAGGATCTCAAATCATTGGCTACCCTCAATCGGTCATAACTCCAGCATCGCAATCTTTTCTCGCGGCCAGAACCATCTCGAGAGTTTAGCCTCAATGAGTGTAGCATACTGCTACTGTCCTAATAGCCAAGTTGGTCAATTTAGGGTTCTAAGGTTGGTTGGTGTTAAATGACCCCTTAGAAGACCTATATTCTCCCCGTTGCAACACAAGGGATATAGGTACAGACTAAGATGCCACACCAACGTAGCCACTGCTTCACCCATGTCGGTCTACGCCGGACAGGTCCCTCACAGATTATGCTACCTAAAAAGGGTATATCCCAGATCCGGTTTAGGATCTATGAACTCCGATGCAAAGCCCACAAATATAAAAGCAAACAAAGCAAGCAATTGAAAACAAAGGTGATCTAAGCCCTAAGGTTACTCCACTTTTAAAGTTCTCCCCAGCAGAGTCGCCAGTTCTGTGATACGGTGGGAGAACTGACTTGGGTTTTGCGTTTGTATTCGCAAATGTTGCGGTTAGCAAGAGTCGCCACCGACTTTTTATTTTATCCTAAGGAAAGGTTAAAAAGCACAGCAAAAACCTTTTGAGATGTTTTCTTGTGGTTCGGGGAGTAGATTATAGAAAGGGAAGGTATTAGCACCCTTTCTATCCATGGTTATCCATGGGCTCTTAGTTACTTGCTTAGATCACTTGCCTTTTGTTTTCAATTGTTTTAAATGGTGCTTGAGTGTGTGGGCTTGAAAATGTTTTGAAAAGAGGCCAATGTGGTGGCAACCTTTGTAATGATCCATGTGGGGATGTATACAAAGATGTATGTCTTTTGAAAAAGTTTTCATTTGTTTTTGAAAGTTGTTTTGAAAGTGTAGTGATGTGTGATTTTGAAATTAGGCAAGTGTTTTGTTTTGCAAGTTTGATTCAAGTAACTAAGAGGTTATCTACTCCTAAATTTCTCAAAAGATTATTGCTATGTTTTAACCCTTTTAACAAGTTTGTTCCACCATCGTATTTGGTGGACAATCTTGTGTTAGGATGTGAAAGGGACAGGCGCGGGTCATCGTTTAGACCATAATTGCAACAATGTTGAATGTCTTTGGGCAATTTTCTTTAAGGGACTTTGATCGTTTGTTTTTTTGTTTGTTTTGAAAAGTTTTATCGAGGGACTATGATCATTTGATTTTGTTTTATTTTGCCCAAAGAGACCTAACATGCAATATGGCCCAATTTTGAAAGGCAACAAGTGGATGTAACCCTAGGGGTGTTAGTGTGCAAGTGTGTTTTATTGCATACAAGAGTTTTTCTTTGAATTAGGTTTTTCTATTTCATTGATTTTATCTTGTCATACACGTCCTAATTACTAGCAATAAGAAGCGGAAATGTAAAATCCTACGCTATTACAATGATTAGGGGAGGGGGATACACATTTGTACATGGGGGGTTCAACGAGAAAAATAGACAAAAAAGAAAATAGCGGAAAACAAGATATATAGAGAGAGAGAGAGGGAGCCCGCGCGCTGTTGGGAGGCCATCAGAAGTTCTGACCCAGATCCGCTGTCAGATGATCAACCTGTTGGTGAAACTGGATGAGTCAGAACTTCTGACTCTAGAACCTGCAAAACAGAACCTTGTTAGTGGGGAAATCAGAAGTTCTGATTTCCCTGCGCTGCAAGACAGAAGTTTGTTAGTAGAGAAACCAGAAGTTCTGATTCTGCTGAAAAGGCAATAACTCTCAGAGGTTCTGATGTCATTGACAGCAAAACAGGCTTCAGATGTGCTAACGTCAAAGTCAGCATTTGGCTTTTCCCTGTACTAATCAGAACATCTGCAAATCTGTTATTACTCCACAAAACAGGAAACATATTTGGAATAGATCCAGCAAAATAGCAAAAATGTTTCAGAAGTCAGAATCACCAAGGTCATAGGCAAGTCCTATACTGGCTCAGAACGTTCTGAGGTATGAGAGTCCTCAGAACATAAACAGCAATAACATGAATATTTACATTATGTTACTTGAATATGCACAGCTGATGATGCTTAACAGTATGGTTAGGGTCAGCAGGTGCTTACTTGACTGTTTGGAAAGTTGTGGATGAAAGTTAGCTTTTGGTTCTGGTGGTGTTCTGGACAGATTTGGAAAAGGGGAAGTAAAGGTGTATACGTGTATAGGGTCAGAAGTTTGGAAAGAGCGTTTTTGGTTTACAAAAAAGAGCTGGATGTTTGATGAAGTTTGAAGGTGAGCAACTTAAAGTTATGAAACAAAACTGGAGATTTTGGCAGAGTTTCAGAATGCTACGTTGCTAGGAGTTTCGTTTCTCTCTTAGCAAATTTTTGTTTCTTTTTTTGAACCCCTTTGGCAGTGGTGAAGACTCTCTATTTATAGGCAAAGTTCTTGTGGATGCCTTGAACATTTAAGGCGCCAACAGAGTTTGAATTTGTTCTTTGACAGAAATTCCTGGGAAGTTGTGATAACAGCTATCTTTCAGCCTAGGTTACAGCAGCAGGCGTAGATTGGGGAGAAGTGACCTCTGAAGTGGGCGGTGGCGTGAAGACCCATGCCAGAATCTGTGAAAAAGCATTTTCCAAGCCACACGTGAATGCTCAGGAGTGGTTGGAAGCATTAATGGGCATTAAATGGTGACAAGACCTGTCAATACCAACATTCTGGTAATGGAAACCAGCGTTGAATCAGCAGCGTAAACCATGCTCTGGCCTTGGCTACCTGTTGTCTTAGCAAGCTCTGGAGATTCTCCTGGTTTTCTGGTACGTTCCTTGGATTTGCTTCTGGACAATCTGGACTTAGAGATTCTGTATCAATGTGACACCTATCCTTCTGACCTTTCATCTTCTGATTTCAACCTATTCTGAAGGAGTCTTCATACTTTCCTGTTTCTCTTGCATTCCTTTAGCAAATTCTGACTGAGCTTGTATAACTGCTGAAGGGGCATGTTCTGTCTGAGGCTTACATTCTGAACCACGTTTACAACTTCTGATTGAACTGATGTAGCTGCTGAAGAGCCAACTTCTGACCATGCTGAGCCAAGCTTGCAACTTCTGACCGTCTTCGTCTGGGATGGGTCCAGAAGTTCTGAAGCGCTGATTTTTTTTCTAGAAACACTTATTTTAGAGAAACATTCTAAGTGTTTAGAAATTGATTGATTTTTTCTCAAGATAAAAGTGTTGTTTCTGGAGTTCGTGAGATCATCTTGCTCTTGTAAGTGACTTGCTTGGGCAAAGGATAACTCAGGACTTGGATTTGTTTCAGGGGACTTTGAAAAATTTAAGATGGTTTCCTGAAGAAAAGGAGGGCAAATTTTGGGGTACAACACTAAGTCCAAGTTTATTGTGAAAATGGTTCAAGTTTAGAAAACAAGAATAACTTTGAAAAGGAGGGAGAATATTTTTGAAATTAAAGAAGATGGGAGGAGATGAAGGGACTATCCTAAGGCATAAGGTAAAAGCTAGGGAAAAGAACCATCTAACCAATAAGAAGCCAACACTTAACACAATGAGTCAATGTAGAATCCCCATCCTTTAGATTGAAACCAAACAAGCAAAGATATTAAACCTCTTCAGAAAACCAAGCTTCAGATGAATTAGGTCTTCACAAAAATTGGGTAGAGTAACGACTATACAGAGGAATTCTCTATCACAGACAAAGTATATAATCAGAATAACCTGCACACAAAGAAAATCAACCCAATGTCTTAGGGTAAACCCAAAGAACTCCATAAAAAATAACAACAGATGTCACAAGGTCTCAAGGGTATCAAGGCTTCTAATTCTAAGTCCACAGAGTCTATAACTCCATAATGCCAAGGATAGTAACCAAATAGTACAAGTAACTTTAAATTTTTTTATTGTTCAAGTTGGTTATTGAGTATCTTCAAAAAGAAAATGAAAGCTCAAGTGAGCAAAATAAAAATGACATAAAGATAAATGCTAAAGTGATCAAAGATGAAAATAACATGAAATAAAGATGCTGAAATAAATGGTGTGTAAAAGTAAAGATGTAAAGTAAAAGTATAAAATAAAAGTCAATTGTTAATGAGTTAGAAATTAGAGGTTAGTTGAATGACCATCTTGAAAGTTGCATTTTAAAACTCATTAGAAGATTGATAAAATCAAAGCTTCTGAACAACAAGTTTCATATGCTTTTTGTCAAGTATATCATTCATTTTAAGTTCTCGAGACAACAACTAATAATTAACGATGTTTAAATGATTCACTTAGACCAAAATTTATGAAGATTCATTAGAGGATTGATAAGACTAAAGTCTCATAACAATGAACCTCAAGGTTATTAAATCAAAGGTTTCAAATTAAATATACTTAGGCTTACAAATATGGGTTTGGGCTACGAATGATCATTTCTCGAATCGGGACAAAATTTAGCGTTATGTTAAGCAATCGTAAGTGGACTTATATAGAAGTCACACCTATTTTGAGACCGGTCAGTAGCAATCTATGTACCATATGTTTAGAGAAATGATATATAGATCATTCTCCAACAACATGTAGTACAAGTGAGAAGGGGATAAGATGAAGAGGGAGAAGATAAGAATTGAATTTCACATTTGAATCAAAGAAATTAATCAAGCTATCATTAAAACCATTCATACTTTTTGGTGGAGTTAAACTCAACACCCAAGATCCAATGATGTTAATGAAGCTCATGATTAAAATCCCATAGTTCAAGATCAAACAAAATATATATAAAAATGATATTGCATTTAATAAACAAGATATAATGAGAAAAAATATTTTTAAATTGTTTTTAAAAAGAAATAAAAGGCAAAATAGCAAATTATATTCAAAACATCAAAGAAAAATTAAAATAGACCATAGAAAAGTCAGAAGTGATCTCAAATAATTTACAATTCTTTATAGTAATTTTTTAAAACAGAAAAGTATTTTTTTAATTATTTAAAATCATTCAAGTAAGTGAAAAAAAGATCAAAAATAGTAAAAGTCAAAATAAAATTCTAGAAAAAATCTCAAAAAGTCAGAAATAAAGAAAATGATCTTGATAATTTTTTTTAGAATTTAAAAATACCAAAAATTATTTTTAAACAATTAAAAACAAGTCAAAACAAATAAAAAATCATAAAAAAATATCAAATATGAAAATAAAATCATGAAAAATTAAAAATCAAAAAGAGAATATTTCAAAATATTTTTGTGAATTTTTTTCATAATTTTTGGGTCAAAAATGATTTTTCAATGATTTTTTGAAGTTTAAAACAATTAAATATAAAAAATCAGAAAATAAAAATAAAGTCAAAAAAATATGGACCATTGGATGAGAGTCAAAACATGTCAGTTAACAGATCCAAAGGATCAGGCACGTTGTGCATATCATGGTCAGCTTTGGAAATTACACTGGATCATCTTTTAATAATTAAAAACAACTAAAAATCAGGCGCGTTGGATGAAGTTTGACTAATAGAAGTAATCAGATCCAAGGGCTCTCAAAACGTGCGCATGATAAAGTAAACACATTGGATAGGATTAAAAAAATTACATGTCACACATCATTGGTTGAAGCATGACACGTAGGTCGTCTTCAACCTCCGACGCCATAGATTGGAGTTCCACAAACTATAAAATTAGCCAACCAAACTGGTACCATTAGATTCGTCACTTCAAGACGATTCTAATGGTACCCTCGCGCCAAATTTATTTACACTGAGCAAGGCTTGATTTAAGAAAAATAAAAAATAATAGCGAGCACGAAGTTCTGGAATATCTCACTCAAATCTCAATGAAATCACTAATTGTAATAAGCATGAGAATCAGAAGGATGAGGAGAGTAGATTAGTCTTTTATTTGGATTGATTTGACTAAAAAATCTACCTGAACGAAGTAGTAGAAAGTTGCTATGAAACTGGACTTTTGTAGCTCAAAATAGGTCACGATTCTTGAAGGTAAGAGTATGGTTAGCTTCAGAGAAGTTCAATGGAGCTAACTGAATGGAGTTTTTAATGTATTGAATTTAGAATTAAAGAAATTAGAAATTCAAATTCAGAGTTCGTGTGGGATCTGAACAGAGGTCAATTGGCTATTAAAAGCTTGTGGACTTGCTTAACATCAAAACTCATCCAAAACATGCATTTCATGATTCTAAATGCTTTTGGAAAGTTGATAAACATGATTATAAGTAAAAACGCGTGAAAACTTTGTGTTTAGAAGGCAATATATGGATTTCAAATTCAGACTTGGAAGGAAAATTCAATTTCAAGTAGCTGACTTTGAACTCATGGTGTGCATGATTTAGGGAACCTTAGGACCCGATTCTTAATGCATTGGAAAGATAAGGTAACATTCTTTATAATATGCTAAGAAAGGGATCATATGATTGCTTTAGCTATAAGTTGTGCTTGGTCAAAATCAGAACAAAAGTGTTGACTTTTATACTTAGAATTTTTTTAATGTTTTTCTTCAAAAAAGACCCAAAATGTTTTGACTCCAAACAAGGTCTTATTCCAAAATTTTGCTTCGATCAATGATGCTAGATTGAAGTGGTCTAGTTAAAGAGTATTATGAAACTTGTATCACTTAAAAATTCCAAATATTGGACAAGTTATGATCCTTTGAATTTGATGAAAATCCATAAGGCGACCTATAATCTTTTGAGCTTTTAAGGCATATTCTAACCATTTTCAAGTTTTGAACATAAAAGAAGAGTTAAAGTTCACATTCTTAAGATCATAGTGGAAAAAGAATGGGCTCAAGGAGATAAAATTGATCAAGTTATGACTTTTTGAAGTCACAAAAGGGAATTTGATGGCCTAACTAGAGGACTTGTAATCTTTCTCGATCATTAGTGATCTTTCACACAAAATTTGATTGAAAATATTGAAGTGATTTGTTGATAACCCTTTAAGGAGAAGCATGTATTTGTAATCACTCAAAAATCTCAAAAGATAGACAAGATATATCCCTTAGAAGTCCAAAACCCTAACTCCTAGAGCATCAAAATGACTTGGGAACCCCTTTCATTTTTGACAATCTTTCTTGTACAAATAATTTTGCTATGTGAAGAGATGTTGTTTTGGTTGATAATAAGAACCTATAGTAGCAATAACCACTTCCAAAAGTTAGGAACTGAGGGAGTTATGTACTTGTGATCAAAGAATCAATAATTTGTCCAATTAGGTCAAACTTCTTTAATTAAATCTTGCATCTTTTGACTTCCTTTGGTGATTGAAGCATAATGAATCATAGTAGACCTTGTCATGACATTTATTTAAAGTAATATCAATGATGAATCTTAAATTTCAATTAAGCTTTATTGAAGAAGGCATGGAAATAAACTCATAAACCTATGAATCAACCTGATGAAGTGTGTTGTGCCCTCACCTATAGTATCATCATTTATAGCAAACATTCATTGTATTTGTTAATTAGAAGTTAATCAACACAAGAAAAATATGACCATAATATGAAAATCAAAGTGCTTGGTGATCCCTCATGAGCAAACCTAGAGATATAGAGGAGAACCAAACCCAAGTGTAATCTTGATATGATTGAGTTGATATGAGATGATAGAGGAATCTTAGGGGAAAAAATTGGTGTATAACAGCTGCCCTTATTTAAGTGTCTTCTATCTGGAGATATGAAGATTAAAATCTTTGTGTCGACGCGATTGAAGATACTTAAATATCAAACAAGCCATATTTTTTGCCACAAGATGCCATGTAATGCTTATGATTGTGCATGGAAACAAACAAATCCACTGGTGACACAGGACACCACTGGGGAAGCAGAAAATAAAATAAAGGATCAAAAGAAAGTCCGACCAGGAAAATAAATCATTGGTGAACAGAAGACTCAACTCTATTGGGGTAAAGCCGAAGGAGGATGTTGTACCCCAAAATTTGCCCTCCCATATTTCTCAAAACATTTCAAGAAAAATTCACAAGTCCAACCCGACGCGTCATATTCAGGTATTCTTTCGCCAAGATATCTCTAATAACGTATTCTCAAATTCAGGTTCGGCTCAAGAGTCAATTCTTTAAAGAAGGTATCCAACACTACTACGGAAAAGGGCTTTTAAAGCGCTTATTTTGGCCTTTAAAAGCGCTTAAAAGCGCTTTAATAGCTGGCGCTGGCGTAGGTAACAAAAGCGCTTCTAAAAGCGCTCTGGTAGACCCCCCCTTTAAGAGCGCTTTCCTGGAAAAAGCGCTCTGGTAGGACCCCCTATAAGAGCGCTTTCCTGGAAAAAGCGCTCTGGTAGACCCCCCTTTAAGAGCGCTTTTCCCAGAAAGCGCTGCCAAAGACCAGTAAAAAAGCATAAAAAATTAAAAAAAAACGCAGCATACAAAAGCGCTTTTGTAAAAGCGCTCTGGTAGGCCCCCCTATGAGAGCGCTTTTTATGGAAAAAGCGCTCTGATAGGCCCCCCTATAAGAGCGCTTTTCCAAAAGCGCTTTTGTATGCTGCGTTTTTTTTTAATTTTTTATGCTTTTTTACTGGTCTTTGGCAGCGCTTTTACTAAGAAGCGCTTTAGTAGGTGGACCTTTAAGAGCGCTTTTTAAAAGCGCTGTCGTTTCTAAATGAGGTATTTTTATGTACAGCCTATAATTTAATCCTCCCAGTCGACCTGTAATGTTTTCGACCTGTAATATTTTCGACCTGTAATATATTTTTGACCTGTAATATATTTTCGACGCTATTATTTCAGCCATCAGTAAGACAATATATATACTAATATAATACCATTATAATATCCAAAATTATATATATACATCATTACATCAATAATATTATAGTTCAAATCGACACAAATCCTACATGAAAAATTGCTTAATATAATATTGACACAAATCTTCTTTAATTTCTTCCAACTTAAGCTTCGGGTACCCAGCAACACGGAATTCGTCAAGGTACTACAAAACAAAAACATAATATAAATGATATATTTAGTTAAATGTAATAAATTATATGAAATTATCTTAAGTTATAAATTCATACCGTGAGCGGAATCTCTAATTGATTCGCCTGAAGGATTTCTTTCATGAACCTCAAAACAAAGTATCCGCAATCATAACTGTTTCGCTGTTGCGGACACTACATAATAAAACAAATAAGATTCTATAGTTGTCTTGTTTTACCAAGTAGCATAAATATTATAAGCAAAATTGTGAAAAGTAATGTACCTGCACTTGGATCCAAGTGATGTTGTTTGATTTAGTCCGGGATACCTGTGCGTCCCGTTGACTACGGAACACTTGTATTGATCTAATTATTAAATATATAAAAGCATATGTTTAGATCAATCCCACAAATAAGAAAATATATAAATATACACGAATATATATTTAGAACGATCCCACTTACAAATCAACGATTTCCTTCATAGCCGGATAATTGGTCCATTCACCATTTACCGAATTCAGATAATACACGACTTCTCTTATCGGGTTGATAGCAAGCAGCAACCAGTGTGCTCTATAAATTAAAACAATAGGTTATATGAAAATTTTGCTATACACAAAAGAAACAGAGATTAGATGAACCAAGAATGAGAAACTAACCCTACTGGTCGGGTATTATACGCCCAAAGATGCAGACTTTCTGTATTGCCGGTGGACATGAATCTATCTACTAAGCGCTGTCTAACTGATTCCGGTTCCGAAGCAATTGTCATTCCGCTGCAATGGGCGGAAGACACGAAACGGAATCTGTTAGACAATGCAGTCCCGCGCAACACTCTGTCATACAACAACCTTAAATAAAAACATAATAAACATTAGATTATTTTCATTGAAATGTGTAAATAAATTATATTGTGGGACTAATTAAATAATATATCGGATGAGTGAATATTACCGGATGTATGAGTGCATATTACTGACGCCTAGTTGATCATGCCTAAAAATCTCTTCCAAGTCATCAAATGTAATATGTGACGGGAATTCAATACCGAAGACACTTTCATCCATGTTGATTTCACGTAAACCACCATCCTTCAAATCGGACATATCAACCATTGTTGCGAGTGTCGAACGGTATCGAGGCACAAAAGCACCGCCTTTTTTTGCCGCTTGCTTCGGAGGACCAGTGGGTGGTAAGCTACGAACCTGCTGCGTCACTTGTTGTGACTCCCGAGCGGATGCCTAAAAATCATATAAGTTAGGTAAAATATAAAATCATGCAGATTTAGATTCAGACTATATATTAACACTTTAAATGTACCTCTTTTAGTGATGCAACAGACTCCTCCTCCTGTAAAATCCCTTTACCCTTAATTGCGGGTTTTATAGGAGCAGTCTAAAATTAAAATGTAAAAAATAATTAATAAATGGTTTAGAATTGACATTCGAAAACTAAATGATTCATAATCGTTTTCAGTATACCTCATCACTAATGGTAATGAGCTCCGAGGGCCATGCAACAAATGATCCTATTGCATCTCGCAGCAATGTCGTCTCTGAGACCATGTCAGGTACCGGTAGAATCGCATCACGATCTAATACAACATCCACCGATACTTTCAGGTGTCCATCCGGGAGGGGTCTGTGGTGAAGTAAATCTCCCGAAGTGTTGTGCACTTTTCCCTTGCCAACTAGTCGATAATTCGGTGACGATAAGTATAGTTGGCAAGATGAAATGCCCTAAACAAATAGAAAATATAAAGTCATTATCATTAATAAAATAGAACAGTTTGTAAGGAAAAAAACTTATAATTACCTCGGGAAATTTCTTTTGATAGTTGATACTAGCCTTATCACTAGTTTCTCTCACCGATGAAGTGTTGCATTTTTCTCTCATATACATATCTTTATCTCTTTGCAATTCAGAGACCTGTGCTTGCAATTCCTGCAACTTTTGCAACACTTCTTCATTGGTAAGATTTGATCTTCTCCTAGAACTCTTATAAAAAGAGGTTGGAGTCACACCATGACCCTTACCCCTCACCCGACCGGGATACTCGGGAGCATCTAGTACTCTACTAAGTACGCTCTCCTCACCGGTGGATGCCGATTGCGACAAGGTCTCCTGTAATTCATTTACATTTAAATAATTATTAGTGGAGATAAAAAATCATTTATATATTAAAAAACATTTGATTTAATTAAAGACACAGTATTATACTTACACATTCAGTATAAACTCTCTGAACATCGGGATCGACAGCTTGATTCTTGCCCACACGAGCTTCCTTCCACAACACATGTACAGGAAGTGAAGCTTCCTCACTTTTAGTCTCCTCTAACTATGCATTGACACAAACGATAAAATCGTCAATTAAAACATGCACATGTAGACAATTAATTAAAACGCATTTCTATTTACTTACAATTTTATCCTCTAAGCGTGCATATCCCAAACGCCCTTTCTTGTATGGATACGCGGGTTTGGATGCTCTCTTACTATTCGTGGCACTCTTTTTCTGAAAAGCTTCATCTATTTGCTTTAAAAACTCAGCCCAATCTGCTTCATCAATGAAGGTCGCATACTTTGTTGGCCGTCCCGGTGCCTCTTCAAGAAATTTTCCATCTTTATCCTTAAGATAGGTGTTTGTCAAAAAACTTTTCCACCCTCTATATCTTTTGCCGGCCAAACTAAGTATGTAGCTTTTACGTTCATCTGGTATCTCAAAAGTCCTCTGCAAAAAAACGTACGCATAGTGTGTTAGTATAAGTAATTTAAACAATTTATCGTCAAGATAATAACAACAATTAACCATATATCATATATACCTGAAGCTCTTCCCAAATCGCTTGTTTTTTCTCCTCCAATTCTAAATTTTTCGTTTTCGATTTCCAGGTAGCTACGGAGACCGGAATATGCATACGGACAAGTGTACCAATATAACTTGTCAACTTTGCAGAATTAGGACCAATTGGTTGTTTATCAGAATTCCATTCCAATCGGTATACTAATCCTTGGTCTCTATGTCGAATGATTCCCTTCATAATAGTGATGCCTCGTGCAACCTCTTTTGCTTCAGTATCAGGTGGAGCATTTGTATCCGAAGCAACTCTTTCTTGTGAGTTTTCTTGTGAGTTTTCAGGTGGGTTTTCAGGTGGAGCATCTCTATCTGGAGCCATTGAACCTGTATCAAACAAACTAAAGCACATTAGTACACTATTAACACTAACTTTATATGAGAAACATTTCAAAAAATTACAACATAGAAGTTATTATAAGAAGAAAAAAAATCAATCCATTATTAATTGTTCAACGTGAAGATATTAATAAAATAAAAGCATGTGATACAATCAATATTACTTTTTCATGATATTTCTTTTAGGCAAAGATGAGGGGATGCATACTCTATCAATATTAAAAGCATGTTCATGATATTTCTTTTAGGCAAAGATGAGGGGATTCATACTCTAACAAAGTGACACAAAACCTTACACAATTCTAACCTCAAAACTCAACCCCTTTTACTAAAAATAATAAAGTATTTAACAACAAAAGAAACTAAACCCATAGATAATAAATAAGCAGTCCAGTAATATTTTTCTTGCTTTGAAGAGATACCTAAAACATAAAAAAAATGTTAGAAAAAACATCTTAATATTAAAATAAAAACAAAACACTGTTGGAGGATATACTAAAAACAAAAATGAAAACTTTAAAACAAAATAAAAAGATAATACCTTTAATTCGAATTACCCCTTAACTCTTGAACAACTAGATAATATGTAGATGGTATATGAACCAGTAACCAATAAAAACCATTAGTGAAGATATTAAGGAAAATGAAGGAGACAAAAATGACAAAAATAATATTAGATGATACTCATATTAAGATTGAAATAGAGAGAACATGTATATATTTGAACATGTACACCATTAAACTAACATTACAGTACCATCATCAATATCGACCTCATAGCGACATATAACAACAACAATCAAGTTTCATCATTGCAACAAGTCATCATAGCATACAAAATATATACTAATCCAATTCCAAGAAACATTGACACAGAAATAATGCTTCAAATTTTGAACCTGTATCAAACAAACTAAAACATTGACACTATTAACACTAACTTTATCACTAACGTCTCTTTCTTTTCTTGGTAGGATTGTGTACTACGCGTCTCTTAACAATGCGGACGGTTGGATTGATCCAAATACCCTCATTATGATCATTTCTAATACAAGATTCATTCTCATTTTGATCGTTTCTTGTACAAGATTCAATGCCAACACCAATATCACCTTGATCTTCAATTTTTTCATCAACTATTTTGTTAGATAAAAGCACTATAGACCATTTCGTACTTGTCGGATCATTGACATAGAACACTTGTTTAGCTTGAGAGGCTAGAATGAAAGGCTCATCTTTGTACCCTACCCTATTGAGATCCACTTGCAAAAATCCTGACTTATCCATTCGTACGCCACTATTATTTTCAACCCACTTGCAACCAAATACAGGAATCTGAAACTTCGCGTAATCAAACACCAAAATGCGCTCGATAACCCCAAAATATGACAAATTTGCAAATTTCGGATTTAAGTCATTCGCACTTGATATGTGCATAGCTTCAGCTACCAAGGTAACACCACTATTTTGCATAGTACTTTTATCATCCTGTTCTTTGGTATAAAATGTGTGTCCATTAATTGCGTATGCGCTATAAGAAAGCACAATTACAGATGGACCATAGGCTAAACATCTCAACCTTTCTGTTACTGAAGCAGGATCTGAACGATACTTTGAATAAATATGATCTCTAAACCACGGTATGAAACTTCGATTGTGCTCTCGTACTATCCAGTTCTCATTTCTATTTGGATTTAAATCTCGGAGAACAACTTTGTGCATTTCAACAAACGGCTCAACCTCAATCTCATTGTGCAGAACATACAAGTGCACTTGATCCCGTTCGACCATTGATACTGTCACAACTTTATTTCCAATTAGCCTTTTTCCTTCTTTTTTTTCGACAATATGAGATTTGGGGAGTCCAATTGATTGAACGTTTGACAGATATTCAGTACAAAACTCAACCGCTTCTTCAGCAACGTATCGCTCGGCAATACAACCCTCTGGTCGACTTCTGTTTTTCACGTACCCTTTTAATATTTTCATATAACGTTCAGCAGGGTACATCCATCTCATATAAGCTGGTCCGCACAGTTGTGTCTCTTTCACAAGATGAACGACTAGATGAACCATTATGTCAAAAAACGAGGGAGGAAAATACATTTCAAGATCACATAAAGTAACAACTATCTCATTTTGCAATGTTGGTAAGATCGCGGGATCGACCACCTTACTGCAAATAGACCTGAAGAAGAAACACAGCTTAGTTATTGCGCTTCTTACTTTTTCTGGCAGAATAGAACGTATACCTATTGGTAAAAAATGTTCCATTATAACATGGCAATCATGCGTCTTCAAACTCTTTAACTTGAGGTCTTTCATGGACACAAGTCTTCTAATATCTGAAGAGTAGCCTTCTGGAACTTTTACTTCACTGAGGAACTTACACAATGTTTTCTTCTCCTTTCTAGATAGAGTGTAAACAGCAGGTGGCAGATATGTTCGTCTTCCTTTCGTCACGGGCCCCAATTCAGTTCTCATCCCCATGTTTACCATGTCATTCCTTATGTTAACGCCATCCTTAGACTTTCCTTGTATATTGAGTAGCGTACCTATAACGCTGTCAAATACATTTTTTTCAATATGCATAACATCCAGGAAATGTCTTACGTACAACGACTTCCAATATGGAATTTCAAAGAAAATTGACTTCTTCTTCCACCCACCCTTGACAATTGAATGTGCAAAAGGCTTGCCAAACTGAGTGCTCACATCTTTCACCTTTTCAAAAATTTGATCACCTGACAAAAAAGACGGGGCTGTACGATGTTCGGCCTCTCCATTGAATGCTTTTCTCCACCCACGGTAGTGATGATTAGAATTTAAGAATCTACGATGGCCGAGAAAGACATTCTTCTGACAAAGCGCCAATCGTGTCGTATCGGTTTCATCTTCACAAACAGGACACGCCTTTTGACCCTTGTTGCTGTACCCGGATAGATTTCCGTATGCTGGAAAATCATTAATTGTTCCAAACAACATCGCCCTCAAGTTGAAACTTTCTTTCCTATACCCATCGTAAACCTCCACACCTCTCTCCCACAAAAACTTTAAATCTTCGATTAAGGGTGCCAAGTATACGTCTATGTCATTCCCTGGTTGTTTAGGCCCAGAAATTAGCATAGATAACATCATGTACTTACGCTTCATACATAGCCACGGAGGTAAGTTATAAATCATAAGAATCACAGGCCATGTGCTATGCGAGATACTTTGAATACCATGCGGGTTCATTCCATCAGTAGACAATGACAACCGAAGGTTTCTTGCTTCTTTTCCAAATTCAGGATATTCAGTATCAACTTTACTCCATTGTGGTGAGTCTGCCGGATGTCACAACTTTCCATCAATAATTCTTTCATCTGCATGCCAAGTCAAGTGTCTTGAATCGGTCTCACTACGATACATGCGTCTAAATCTCGGAATTATAGGAAAATACCATAAGACTTTAGCAGGAGACAACTTTTTCTTATATCGAGGGGCACCACATTTAGGACACTCATTCAACGCTGCATACTCGTTTCGAAACAAAACGCAATCGTTTGGACATGCATGTATCTTATCATAGCTCATTCCAATAGAAGACAACATCTTTTTGGCTTCATACGTTCGATTGGGAAGAACATTATCCTCTGGTAGCATATCTTTCATAAGGGCTAATAACTCTGTGAAACTTTTATCCGACCATCCATTGTCCGCCTTTAAGTTGTACAACTTTAACACCGCAGACAATCTTGTGAATTTTGAACAACCAACATACAACGGTTTCTCTGCATCGCTTACCAACCTCTCAAACATTTTGGGACAATCCGCAAGATCTTCTTCAAGCGCTTCTGCAATCTCTTCGACTCGATCACAATCGTATGTGTCTGTGCAATCGTCGTTTGAAGCATACTTCCTATTACAACTCGACTCAGCATTCCCGGTACTTTTCTCACCATGCATTGTCCAACATGTATAACTTCTATCAATTCCAAACCGTAGTAAATGAGATCCCAACTGATTCCCGTCAACCTTACCCCCGGCATAACAGCAACCCAAGCAAGGACACGGCATTCGAAGCGGGTCTTTGGAGTGCGCAACCGCAAACTCAACAAATTCCCATACCCCTTTCTCGTACTCTTTCGACAATCGGTTTGAATTCATCCATGTCTTATCCATGTCTTAATTAAGCTAAACAAAAACGGTCAAACTTTCACTCTTCACAAGTAACCCCTATGGCGAATTCAATTCACAAAGTTAGTAAGTACCTCACTTAACGATAGATAAATATATGAAATTAAAATTGTAAGAAATCTCTTTTAAATAAAAAGATGTTTTAAGTTTCAACTTAATTTTTGATAGTCTTGTTTAAAATTTTTATTGTATGTATAGTAGATGTGTCAACAAATATCAAAATACAATGACTAAAATTTATGATTACAGTTATATCAATATCAATTATACACATTTTATCCCTTAATCCATATTTTCACTTCACTATACAAACTCAGCATTTAATTTCAGCAGATTCACACTCTTAACTATACAAACTCAGCATCTAAGCTTACTACTACTAAGCCATATGCTGGATGTTAAACAATATCTAAAGAGCAATATTAGAGACATTGATTGATCTATCTATTTCAAGCATATTGAAAAGAAATTCAAAAAAAGATATATAATATAATGATATTCACCAAAAAAGCTACACTGTAAGGCATAATAATTTTAAACCACTGTTGCAAGACATTATGATATAGACCTCTAGTTATATTTATTAGGATTAGTTCAGTTCATTAAGATTTATTATTTTATTTATTTTTAGTTAGTATTTTTTGAATTTTTAAATTTGAATGTCCTATTTTTAAGAAAAGATTTAAGTTAAAACATAAGCTACCTATTAACTAGTAATTTTAGGAGAAACCAATCACAAACTCCGCCACTGCCGCCTGCATAGGTCTTAAGAACATATTTTCAGTTGGTTACAATACTTCCTTCCTACCACTTCATCAACAAAGGTCATGGCTACGGAATATCCTGAGCATGTTCAGGATATTCCGTAGCCATGACCTTTGTTGATGAAGTGGTAGGAAGGAAGTATTGTAACCAACTGAAAATATGTTCTTAAGACCTATGCAGGCGGCAGTGGCGGAGTTTGTGATTGGTTTCTCCTAAAATTACTAGTTAATAGGTAGCTTATGTTTTAACCTAAATCTTTTCTTAAAAATAGGACATTCAAATTTAAAAATTCAAAAAATACTAACTAAAAATAAATAAAATAATAAATCTTAATGAACTGAACTAATCCTAATAAATATAACTAGAGGTCTATATCATATGTGTAAGAGAAAATTATATATTTTTCATATTTTCATTGAAAAATAAAATCACAAATCTTACTGATGAATAGTTACCAGGTATACTGAGTTTTACATTGATTGATAAATAAGTCATAGCCTTACTTATACAGTTGTTTACACAAAATTGGACCCTACCCACTTTTAACTTTAACAATATTATTTTGGATATCCAAATTTCATGGAACATTTACAATAGAAAACTTTAAACTTATTGCAAGATCATAACTGTTAAGCTTATTAGATTGGCTCCAAAAATAGTCTTAGAGAATCGGAGAGGATTCATATGAGACATAGTACAAGAAATCTTTTGAAAGAAACATGGCTATGAAAATTGATATAAAAAAAAAGCATTTGTATTCACCAAAAAAGCTACACTGTAAGGCATAATAATAAAATAATGAAAATCACCTTAGACGAAGATGTGAGTAGATTCAATTCAAATAGCAAAACAGCAAAAAGCAGCAGCAAAGATGGAAGACGATTGAGAAGCAATACCAAAACTTTATTCTCAAAACCACGCAAGCTCTAACCCTCCACCCAGGGCAAGACCATCAATAGCAGCAACTGAAGGTTTCCTTCCCCCTGAAAGATGAAATGAAATTCAAAATCAAAATAGAATACATCGACAAATGAGTTGCAAAGAAAACTTCAAAAGAAACCGTACCTTCTATAGTGTCAGTAAGAAGGTCTACTGATATCAAACCAGGACTTGTCTTCTCTGTATATGGCAATGAAGAATTAGAAAATGAGTGCAAATACATTTACTAAAACAGAAAACCTTAAAAAAAATATAAGAAAAATTCCGCAAGCAATACCATTAGGTGAAGCCTCTAGCTTCTTGAGAATCACTGGCTCAGCTCTCACACAGTCTAAAAAGACAAAGCAAACATCATAAAAAAACATAACCTCATGGATTTTCATAAATGGAAGAAGTATCATGCTTCTCAAACTGCAAATCAAATATATAAAACACCCAAAATAAATCAGAATCACATAACATCAATTTTAGGAAATTCTTTTTCCCTAAAACGCGCACAGATCTTTCTTCTTATAGACACACCAATACATCATCATTTTTATCACGATTAACTTTTTTTCAAGTCTTGTCTCTTTTCAAAGTCGAAATTGAGTATTTCTCAATACATCCGGTAACATGAACTTGAGTAATTCTCAATACACCCCGTTGTCAATTGCAGATAGCATATATTTAAAATTCACAATAGTGCTGTAGCACCACTATAGTTGCTATTTGGCAACAGCATTTTCTACTAAACAACTTATGGCAGAACATTGGGGTTAGACCAAATTCTTCTACGGTGTAACGCCGTTATAGTTACACTTACACATAATACAAAAGTCTAATATTCATAGCTCAATTTTCATTTCAAAGATAAAATAAGTTTTAGTGCATGTTTGGATTTGTGATGAGTTTGGCAGAATCACGTCATGCTACTCTGATCTTGGCAAAATTACATTTCAAAGCATCAACAAAATTACAATGCCACCATGATTTCCTCAAATTCATTCGTCTTTGAGAGCATGCAAGGAAGACTATCGCACATGAGGGCATGCAAGGAAGACTATCGCACATGACCCTAAATTTGTCAGGGTTAAATTACAACTAAATACGGGCACATAAAATATCTATCCGATTAAATCGTGATTAAATAAGACCTCTATTTGTCTTGCCATAGTGAAACTCTGGCTAACCTACACACAGGGCTTCTAAAAACTAGATAGGGCTTTGATTCCAAACATATACTAGTAACAAATCGATCACCCAAAATAATTTCCGGATCCAATTTTTCTTATGCAGCATTTTCACAAACAGTGTGTCTACATAGTGCTATGTTATCAAAAAAAAACAATCAACTAAGAAAAGAAAAATACCAGGGCACCAGCTGAGAGAGGTAGAAGGATCATTATCAGCCAAGAACAGAACGAGGTTTGCTCTGTTTTTAGGAGCCTCTGATCGGAATTTCTCAAAGACAGAATCAAAGTTCGATACCTGCTAATCCCTCCGGTCTTTGAAGTAAAAGCAATACCACGCAAGCAAAGAGTTGAAGACAAGATGCAAGCAAAGATGGAAGACGATGAACGCGTTTCTGAGAATGCAAGATTTTGTGCGTTTTCAGCAGAAATTAGGGATTTGGAAGAAGAACGCGTTTAGGGATTTGGAAGAAGAATGCAAGATTTTGTTTTAAAATTTTTTAATTGTAAAGAGGGTATGACAGCGCTTTTGAAAAGCGCTTTCGTAACTAAGGCTATACCAGCGCTTTTGAGGATAAAAGCGCTCTTGTACCCCACCCCCTATATCAGCGCTTTTGAAAGCGCTTTCATAAGCCCCCTATAAGAGCGCTTTCAGAAAGCGCTTTCATACCCCCCCACTATAAGAGCGCTTTTCAAAAGCGCCTTCGTACCCCAGCCTCTAAGAGCGCTTTCTGAAAGCGCTTTTGTAACCCCCCCTTTAAGAGCGCTTTTTTAGCGTGTTTTTTTATTTTGTTTTTAGCGCAACCTATACCAGCGCTTTTACAAAAAGCGCTTTAGTAGGGGTGCTGCTAAAAGACAAATTTGGTGTAGTGCAAATGTGTGAGTTTTCTCGAAGAAATATGGTGAAAAAATATGCTGAAAGTGCAGTTTTTACGCGCTAAAAAATTCATAACTTGAAGATCGTGGCTCGTTTTGAACCCGTTCCGGTGGCCAAAATTCCTTCTTGACATTATCTACATTTTCATCTCTCACGGCTGGAAGCCAATTTCGATCAGAAGGTCTTCAAAAATGTGGATTTATCAAGTATTTTCATACAGAAAATTTGTGACAAAAGTTTATTTGCGTCATGTTCAGAAAATCATAACTTGGTCGATTTTCATTGTATCGAGCTGGTTTCGGCGCCAAAATTTCACAAATTGAGTTGGCTACATTTTCACAGGAGGTATCAAGTTCGAACGGTGTTCAAAAGGCCTTCATTTGTTGCTCAGAGTGTGTGACACGCCGAAAATCCTGAATGCTGAATATTATTTCATCTGGGCCGAAACTTCGAAAATTCATAACTCGGTCAATTTTTATCGGATTGGACTCATATTTTTACACAAGGTCACTGACTCATAGATCTACAAATTTGCTTCAAAAGTCAAGACCAGATTATGCACCGATCAATACCAGTTTTTTATTGAAGAACGTGTCAGAGTCGACACTGGAGCCCAAAATAAGTTTGTCTGAGCTGAAACTTCAAAAATTCATAACTAATTCACCGTTTATCCGATTGAGCCGATTTTCGGACAGGAGTTAGTTATCGATGTCGGCTACATTTTGTTTTCACATTTCAACTTCAAAAATTGCACTTAAGTCCCTGCGATTTAGCCTGGAAAGTGACGAACTCAAGTGAACATTGGAGGCCCAATTGCACATTCAAAGCCCATTTTCTTTACCCTAATTTCCATTATATAATCATCTTCTTTTCACACAAACCAGAGAGGAGAAAAAGAGAGAAAAAACCTTGCCACAACACTGTTAAAATATCAAATTCTTTCAAGAACCATAAAACCTTGAAATCCTTATTACAAATCCCTCTCTCACTACAAACAAGCCATCACAGTTACAAACCAACACCTCATTACTTCTTCAAGGCTGACTTGATCTCCATGATCCAAAGGGCATAAAAGCATTCAGGTCACTAATTTTCTAGTAAGGGTAAGATTGATTTGATCTCCATGATCAAAAGGGTATAATCATTCATACATGCCATATTGTGCCTAAACATTAAATTTCTTCATATATTGGCTTTATTTGCATTTTATGATTTTATTTAATGTGTTCATGAGATTCAACACTGCAGATTTAGACAGGATCCTATGCAGGTTCATTAAGGAACGTTGAGGCCAAATGGCCAAAAGCCAAAAGGCCAAAAGCCAAAAGCCAAATGGCCAAAAGCCAAAAGTCAAATGGCCAAAAGAACAACTTATGCATGACACCAATACATGGCGAGACAGACATCCTGAGAAGATTAAGGAACGTTGAGGCCAGAACACAAATGGCCAACGGCCAGAACACAAATGGCCAACAGCCAGAACACAAATGGCCATGAAACCCAATCCAATGGCCAAAGAATGCAGACCACGGTACTCAGGAGTCAATGAACACGCACGTGATGCCAGAAAGTCAAACAAGGCTTTTTGTCTAATGGGCCAAATTGCTTCCAAAAAACCTCCCTTTGGGTCTGAATACCCCCATGGTTTGCATTGTTTTTGATTTCTATTTGATTTTCTTTTAATTCTTTTAATGTTTTAATTATTTCTTTTAATTCCATCAAATAATTTTCATAATAAAAATAAAATACAGAAAAATCAAAAAAAAAGTTTATTGTTATTAATATTAATTTCACCATTATTTTTGTAAATAAACTTTAATAATTAATTTAGTTAATTTAGGTTTCAATTTCAACATTTTTTCTTAATAAACTAAAATAGGTAGAATTAGGGTTTTGATATTTTTTTTCACCTTTTATTTTTATAAATAACCTTCTCTCATTATTATTGTTATTAATTATCATTTATTTTTTGTAAATAAACATGTACATTAAATATTTAGTAAATTAGGTTAAACTTTAATATTTTTTCATTAATAATTAAAAACAACTTAGAATTAGGGTTTCTCTTCAATTTTAATTTCTTTATTTCATAAATACAAAAAACCTAAAAAACATTTCTTTTTTTAATAAAATAATTAATCAACTTTTAATTCAATTTAATTTCAAAAGGGTCCAACGCCCTCGAACGTGCAACTTTAATTCATTCGCGCATTTATTCTTATTTTTTCTTTGTGAATATTATGTAACTGCTCAAGCCGTGTAATAGTAATTAGGAATTTATTTATTTTCCGCATTTTTTTATTAAAACGGGTCTTTGTTAATTTGGCGATGTATAGACCCGTGCCTTGTAATAGCGTAGGATTTTACTTTCCTCATTTAAATTTCCGCACTTTTAAATTATAATTGCATGAAAGAATGTATGGCCTAAATTAAAAACAAGCGTAGATCACCATGATACATGTACAAGATAAAACATAACATGAAAATAACACACAAATTCACACACCACTCTTAGGGTACGCCTCACTGTTGCCTTGCCCTCGAAACGTGGTCGTCGAGTATAGGACGTTTTAGTAAGTCCTTATGTCCATGACATGATCCAGTTGCTTCAAAACGGTTGCCTCGGAATTAAAAAGGATCAATGGCATAAGGGTAGCTTCTAAGGTGTCCTACTGTTGCTCTGGTGACCACACTGTCCCTACAAACGAATTGACCCGAACACCTCCAACGGTGGTGCTACCTATCTCTCAATGGTGGGATGGCACTACCTTAAGGACATTTACACAGCCTAATTCCTTAGGGTAGGTAGATGACTCATGGATACTTGCTCTCTCTAAAAAACAAAACAAAAACCTTTTCACACCGACACTTTCAAAAAGCTTTCAAAACAATTTTTCAAACACTCTTGAGGACTGATACAAGAGTCGATCTGAAATCTTTAAACGAAACTTTTTCAAACCCACTCACACTTTTAAAAGCAAACATTTTGAAAACATAAAGAGCAAGTATCTAAGAGCCCATGGATAACCATGGATAGAAAGGGTGCTAACACCTTCCCTTTCTATAAATCTACCTCCCGAACCGAGAAACTATCTCATAAGGAATTTTGCTGTGCTTTTGTCCTGTCCATGTTGGAGAAAATAAAAGACGGTGGCGAATCTTGCTTCCGCGACATTTCACGAACCAGCGTTAAACAGTCAGTTCCAGATCCACCGATCACAGAGGAGATAAAGCATCATCAATTCAAATATTAAGGAAAAATTAATGGATGACAAAGATAGACAAATAAGTGCGAACTACCCATTCACATAGAAGATAGCAAAAAAGTAACATCGACTCACATGGAATAGAAATGGTAAGATAATACTATTAAAAACCAATATTATGGTAGGTAACAAATGATTGGCATTAATACCTATGACTGAAAACAAATGAACTTCTTTAGAGCAAAGTGAATCTCAACGACGAACTATCTCCCATAATGACGAGACTACCATCCATCAGTGTAACAAATATCAACAATGAATTATCTCCCATAATGACGAGACTACCATTCATAGGAGTAAAAATCTCAACAACAAACCATCTCCCGTATTGACGAGACTACCATCCATCAGAGTATAAATCTTAACAATGAACTATCTCCCATAATGACGAGACTACCATCCATCAGAGTATAAATCTCAACAACAAACTATCTCCCATAATGACGAGACTACCATCCATCGGAGTACAAATATCAACAACGAACTATCTCCTACAATGACGAGGCTACCATTCATCGGAGTAATAAATCTCAACAATGAATTATCTCCCATAATGACGAGACTACCATCCATTGGAGTATAAATCTCAACAATGAACTATCTCCCATAACGACGAGACTACCACCCATCAGAGTACAAATCTCAATAAAAAACTATCTCCCATAATGACGAGACTACCATCCATCAGAGTAACAAATCTCAACAATGAACTATATCCCATAATGACGAGACTACCATCCATTGGAGTACAAATCTCAATAAGGAACTATCTCCCATAATGGCGAGACTACCATCCATCAGAGTACAAATCTCAACAACGAACTATCTACCATAATGACGAGACTACCATCCATTGGAGTATAAATCTCAACAACAAACTATCTCCCATAATGACGAGACTACCATCCATCGGAGTATAAATCTCTACAATGAACTATCTCCCATAATTACGAGACTACCATCCATCGAAGTACAAATCTCAACAACAAACTATCTCCCATAATGACGAGACTACCATTCATTGGAGTAACAAAAGGAATCTTCTTTGATAACTAACAAACTTACTGGGAAAGTATAGATTGCTCAAATAAAGAGACCACCACTTGTTGTTATGAGAAGGAAATGCAATAATGTTGTTGGGAAATGAATCTTGGCTTCTCTTGGGAAATGTCAGTATACTCCTGCCGAGGATATAAAGTCTTCTCGTGCAAAATAAATGTACATTATCAAACCAGGGCTCAAAGCCTGCAGAAAACATAATAATAACATCGCCAAGGACCACAAATTCAAACCAGAAATAAACCGGAGTGAATCAATCAACCAAGACAACACCTAATGAGAAATAAACTCAAAAGGGGATTACATTACATCCGGATAATGAGCTGAGAAGGAAGGCTAAAGTCAAATTCTTCCACGAGGGATAAATCAGTGGGGAAATTGAAAGAATATACACTTTCTGTTGAAGGTTGACACTCTATTAGAGAGAGGGTAACGTAACTCTGCAAAATAGGATAATATGTCAACAAAATATCAATGAATGCAAATGATCAATGAATTTTAATTCAACTATGCACAATGTATGTATGAATGTATAAATGTTATCATGTATATGCTGACAAAACAAACATACAATATCAGGGATGACCAAATGAAACCAACTTGGGTAAAGTCAACACTCGACTAAATCACATCCAGGATGAAAATTTCAAAAGAGAGTAAGCACCAACTGAGAAAACAAATTCCTACTTCATGGCTTAACTCCACTGGGAAGAAACATGATTCGAAAATAATCAAAGCATAATAATAAATCAGTATAGATACAGGGATATAGCATCCTCCTCTATGCTTCACCGGGGAATATCACATAAACTTCAATAGGGAAAACAATGTCTCAACGCATAAACTTCCACTGGAGATATAATACTGACTTCACTAGGGAAGATGAAAACCACATCATCGAGACATCAACTGAGGATCTCGTGCTGACTTCATCGAGGAGTTCAACACCATATCATCTAGTGGAGCCCAAAATACATTCTTCAATACCAAGAGTGATGATTACACAAACTCCTCTAGGGAGAAATTATGAAACCACAATGGGATAACAACTTTCAGGGAGAAGCATAATCTTGACTTTACTTGGGGATCTAAGAAGTTTAAACAAATACCAAGAAGTCAAAATATGGGGATTTTAAATCAAACTCAGCATTTGGCAAGAGAAAACCCAAAAAGTCGACAGCCGTTCCAACACTTCTTAGAAAAGATATTGTCCCTGTCTAGTTGTCTGGGAAACAAACAACAATAATAATGCCATCACTGCAAAGAGCGATGCTTTGCAAATGATTCTTCCTCAACACATAAAGGGAGAAGGGACTTCCTTCATATGAGCTAAGACCTTACTGGGGAATCTGGGATAGAGGTTTCAGACCATGCAAACTCGAAACCAAAATAATCAACCTGGAGAAAAAAATCTGACCCAAGATTTGATTGGGGAAAATTGGATTACAAACCCAACATCGTGCCGTACATCAATTGGTACGAACTCTAACTATTTGAGAAACACAAGAAGATCATGCGCATATCAGCAAGATTGACCTAGGAGAAATTTCCTGGGGAATATATTTTTTCAAAATTTCAGAGTTCGTCCATCATTGGAATCACTAGTTTTATTTTACTTGATTCACAAAATCTGAAGTAAAAGGTAATTTGTAAATTATTTTCAAAAACCTTTTTATTGTTAAATCTCTTTGTTTTGAAAATTACTATCAATAATAAATGGAAGCTTTGCAAACATAATAACATAAGAACTACAAGGAATTAGATAAAAGCTCAAAATTTATTAATAGAATGGTAGTCTACGAATGGCGATACTCCATGGATGATTACAAAGTTTGGAAAATGGTAATATATTAGGAAAGATACATTGAAATACAATGACCACTATTCTCCCTAACAACTTTGAATTCCTGAGTAGCGATTTCTGTTGAAGTATGGTGAGGATCCGAGAAGATTGTTGCTTCAATGATCAAGTCTTGTCTGACACAGTTACTTGCCAAGAAATCCCTAACTTTTGCCTAGGTTGCCCTTGTGGGGTTTCAACCTAGCGGGAAAACTTATTCTATTTGTGTCTCTTATTTTTGCCTAGACTTCCCTTTCGGGATTTTAGCCTACCGAGACGCTCTTTTTTGCCTAAGCCTCCCTTTCGGGTTTTCGACTTAGTGAGCTGTTCTTTTATTTCTTTAGGAGAGTTATTTCTTGACTGCATCGGCATTCATAGGACGTGGGAACTCCTCGTCATCCATAGTTTCAAGAATCAGTGCACCACCAGAGAAGGCTTTCTTAACAACATATGGGCCTTCAAAATTGGGAGTCCAATTTCCCCTAGAATCAGTGTTAAAATACATGATTTTTCTGAACACGAGGTCCCCTTCTCTGAATTCACGAGGCTCGACCTTCTTATCAAAAGCTTTCTTCATTCTCTTCTGGTATAACTGACCATGACACAAGGCCGTCATTCTCTTTTCTTCAATCAAATTCAATTGGTCAAACCTGTTCTGGACCCATTCAGCCTCTAACAATTTAGTTTCCATTATCATACGTAAAGAGGGAATCTTAACTTCAACGGAGAGCACTGCTTCTATACCATACACAAGAGAGAACGGAGTTTCACCTGTCAAAGTGAGGACGAATGTACAATATCGATGCAAAGCAAAAGGGAGTATCTCATGCCAATATTTATAGGTAACAACCATTTTCTGGATGATCTTCTTGATGTTTTTATTAGCAGCTTCAACAACCGCATTCATCTTTGGCCTGTAAGGAGATGAATTGTGATGGAAAATATTGAATTCTTCACAAAGTTCTGTCATCATCTTGTTATTCAGATTCAATCCATTATCAATGATAATCCTGCTTGGCACACTGTATCGACATATAAGATTGTTCTAGATAAAGTGTACCACCACCTGCTTAGTGACATTAGCATAGAAAGCTGCTTCCACCAATTTGGTGAAGTAGTCTATTGCCACCAAGATGAAACAATGTCCATTCGGTGCCTTGGGTTTAATCATTCCAATCATGTCAATACCCCAAATAGAGAAAAGCCACGGGGAAGAAATAACATTGAGAAGTGTCAGAGGCACATGAATTTTGTCTGCATAAATCTGGCACTTATGGCATTTCTTTGCAAATTTATAACTGTCAGATTCCATTTTCAGCCAATAGTAACCTGCCCTAAGCATCTTCTTTGCCATTGAATGTCCATTGGCATGGGTACCAAAGGAACCTTTATGGATCTCATGCATCAACATGTCTGCTTCGTGTCTATTCACGCATCTGAGCAAAACCATGTCATAATTTCTTTTGTATAACACATCTTCATTGAGGAAAAATCTACATGCCAACCTTCTCAATGTCTTTCTATCTTTGTTCGACGTACCAACCAGGTATTCATGAGTTTGGAGAAAATGCTTGATATCGTGATACCAAGGTTTTTCGTTTGACATTCCCTCTGTTGCAAACACATGAGCAGGCCTATCCAGATGTTGAACTGTGATACAAGGCACATCGTTCCAAATATTTACTTGATACATAGAAGCCAAAGTGGCTAAAGAATTTTCCATCTGATTCTCATCTCTGGGAATATGATGGAATTCAATTTTATTAAAGAAGGGTAATAATCTTCTAGCATAGTCTTTGTAGGGAATAAAACTAACATGACGAGTATCCAATTCTCCTTTAATCTGGTTTATTATCAAAGCTGAATCGCCATATACATCTAGAATTTTGATTCTGAGATCTATAGTGTGATACGGTGGGAGAACTGACTTGGGATTTTGCGTTTGTGTTTGCAAATGTTCCGATTTAGCAAGAGTCGCCACCGACTTTTTATTTTATCCTAAGGAAAGGTCAAAAAGCACAGGAAAGACCTTTGAGATTGTTTTTGGGTTCGGGGAGTAGATTATAGAAAGGGAAGGTATTAGCACCCTTTCTATCCATGGTTATCCATGGGCTCTTAGTTACTTGTTTAGATCACTTTCTTTGCTTTTCAATTGTTTGAAATGGTGCTTTGTGTGTGGTTTTGAAAGATGTTTTGAAAAGAGGCCATCGTTGTGGCAACCTTTGTAATGATTCTTGTTTGAATGTATACAAAGGTGTTTTTGTCTTTTGAAAAGTTTCCAATGTTTAAAAGTAGGGTTTTGAAATTGTGTTGTGAAGTGTGTTTGAAAATAGCAAGGATGTTTTTGAAAGCTTTTGATCAAGTAACTAAGAGCTATCTACCCTATTTTACTCAAAGATATTTCTCATGTTTTTAACCCTTTTAACAGTGTTGCTTCACCATTGTATTTGGTGAACAACCTTGTGTTAGGATGTTAAACAGGACAGGCGCGGGTCATCGTATAGACCATGATAGCAATTGTGTCAAGTATTTTTGGCAATTGTCTTGAGGGACTTGATCATTTTGTTTAGGCAACCCAGATAGCGTCATCGAGGGACTATGATCTTTGTTTTGTTTTGGTTTTTCCAAAGTACTTAACATGCATACCAAGGCCCATTTTTGAAGGCAACAAGTGGATTGTAACCCTAGGAGTGCAAGTGTGCATTGTGTTTGTTTTTTTCATGCATTTTGTCTTTGATTAGGTCAAACTATTTGTTGGTTTTGATTTTGCATACAAACCCTAATTCTCTAATCATGGTATAATTGAAAGCATTAAGTGCGTAAAAATAAATCTAAGCTATTACAATTTTGATATAGGGAGGGGGGGTACAATTTTGAATAGGGGATTATTTTGCAAGAAATTAAAACCCTAAATTATTACAACCAAATTGAATTTACAATGCATAATATTTAAATGGACAATATTTAAATAAACATAATAAATAAATATTAAATAAAAAAATATATTATGCAAATTTTTTTTTTATGTATGTAAAGTATTTTTGAATGTAAAGAAAAAGTGTAAAGAAATTAAAAAAAAAAAGAATTGATTTTATTTAATTAAGGGGTAAACCCTAATTTTTCTTAAGAAAATGATATTATATATTATTTATATACAAAAACATATTAATATGTACAAAAAATAAAAATATATTAAAAAAAGTGTTTTTTAGTATAAAATAATAATAAAAATAAAAATGCAATATTTTTGTGTTTTTTGTTCTAATTATTTATATATATATATATATATATATATATATATATATATATATATATATATATATATATATATATATATATATATATATATATATATATATATATATATATATATATATATATATATATATATATATATATATATATATATATATATATATATATATATATATATATATATATATATATATATATATATATATATATATATTAAATATATTAAGTGTGTATAAAAATAAAATAAACTATTTACAAAAATGTATATATTTCAAGAAAATATTTTCAAATGTGAATAAAAATAAGAAATGAAAATAAAAATATTTTTTTAAACATTATTTTCAAGTTTTAATAAACAATATAAAATATTTAAACATTTTAATGTTAGAAATAATTAAAATAAATACCAAATAAATGTAAAAATTAATGAAAATATTTTTTAGGCATTTTTTATGTTTGGAAATAAAATAATAAAGTCAGAAATGAAATTAAAATGCAAAAATAATAAAAATACAAAGAAATGGGCCAGGGGGTGCAAAAAGTAAGCTGGGAGGTGTTGGAAGCAAGAAGGCCAGGCCCAGCCCTGACTTCATCTTCAACCTCCAGAAATTTGAAAACACGCGCGCGCCTGTACACACTTGGGATATCCTGTATTTGTGATCTTTTGCCAAAACTCAAAACATGAAACTTGTAGAGCATCAAACCACGATTCTAACCATATAAAAAACTTGATTTAACTCTCAAAGACCAGAGAGAATTTCTCTGGCCCTAATTTCTAACCTAGTTTATTCAGAAAGTTCATGGATGAAATTCTCTTAGCACGTTTAATATAAATGAAAACTGAGCATATGTATGGTTTCAAGGCAATGAGTACTACATCTTTCATTCACAAACCTAAGGCTAAATGTTCCTAAATAGGGAGATAGAAGTTCATGAAAAACCTGTTTCAGTTGGACACGAGTTGGACAATGCAGCAACTTTCAGTGAGGCCTGAGGTTCTTTTGAGCTTGCTTGTTGTTCCCTGAATCTTTCCCAATGCTTAGTTTGTTTTGGAATGGCCTGAATCTTCCTACAGAACTCAACCTGCAAAGCTTCCAAACAAAAATGGTGAACACTGTAAATGGAGTTACAGTTGGCAATGGAGGTTTGGGATAGCTTGAGTGAGTTGAATGGAAGGTATTGGAACTGATTGCAAGCAAAACGCACGAGTGGAATGTGATTTGGCTTGTGATTTGCAGGTCCTGCCCTGTTTTGCAAGAAAATGTGGTTTTTGAGTACAAGGGTGTTTTAGAGGTGAAAGGCTCATGTTTTTGGCTTACAAGGATGTGAGAAAAATTGTTTGAAACCTTGGCTTGAGTTGATATTATCAGATGTGTGTGTTATGGACTTTTGGTACAATGCCTTGGTTTTGAAGCAAAATGTGAGAGTTGACAATGCAAGGTTGTACTGGCTTGTACCCTAGCTGCACAAAGTAGTTGAGCTTTCCCTAACATTAGGGACCCTTGTTTGCAGAAAAAGGCTTGGTGTATGGCTCAAGAAATGAAACTTGACATAAAGCATGCTTTATGTAAATGGAAGTGTGATCTTTATGCCCAAAATGGAAATGTTCATTGTATAATGCTCCCTTGATCAGAACAATGCCTCTAACCAATGTATTTGCATTCAATTTTTGAGTGTAAATTGGTTTAGAGGCCTGTAATCAAGTACAAAGCTATCTTGGTCAGATTTTGCAAGTGGTATGAACATGTATTGGCCATGGTTTAAAAGTGAGTTTTTGCCAACTTCAAGCATTCGATTCTCCCTAACCACAAACGTGTTTGAGGAGTTCTTTGATAATTTAGAAAGCTTGAAACATGTACTATAATCCATATTTGAAATGCAACTTGATACTCCAAGTGGAACTATGTGAAAAATGTCCAAGAAGAGAGGTCAAAATCCTGCCTAAACTAGGGCAAAATTTCTCTAAGTTAAAAGTTTTAGGAACCCTTGTTCCAAAAATCATAACTTGAGATCCAAGCTTCGTTTGAGAAAATTTTGTGATTCAAAGTTTTAGAATTTGTGATGTACTACAACTTTCATGTTGTATGTTTTGTTTGAATACATTTGCATCTTGGTGAAAATGTGGGGCAAAGTTAGGAAAAATAAAGAAAATTTCATAACTTAGAAAATTTCTAAGTTATGAAAATTTTCAATTTCAAACCCTAATTTGCAATTTTGGGTTTCTTGATGAAAAAGTTTCATAATTTGACACATCTTGATGAAAAATGACCCTTGGCACTTGATTTTGACCAAAAAGTTAAAGTTTAACTTTTCAGTATTCAGTCAAATTTTGATCAGTTGACTGAAAAATTCATTTGTCAATCCAATGCAATTGAGATCTTTTGAACTTGTTGAATAAGTCAAGATGATGTCATTGAGCCCTTGAGTCCATAGTAGAGCTTTATTTTCCATTGGCTAGGTCAAACAGTAAAAAATTGCCTTTGTATAGTCAAAACCCTAAAAATAACCATTTTGCCCTTTTGGTGATCTGATCAAATTTCTTGTGGAATTATGATCCAAACTTGATCAAATGGTTCATATGAGTTCATAATGTTGATGTGGGTCAAAATTCATGAGGTTTGACTACCGATTGGCCACATTTGACTTTTTCCCCAATACAAATGATTTCTAGGTCAACTATCCAATTCATTGGGCAAAAATTTGATTCAAGGCTTGAAACTTGGTATGGACAAACTTGTGAGTCCAACATGAAGTATGAAAGTCAATTTGAGCATTGTAGGTCAAAATATCCTTGTGCAAACTCAAACCCTAATTTAGGTCAACGGTGCAAGAAGGTGTTTTGAGCAGAGCAAACCCTAACTTGGTCTTGAATTCCAGGAGTCTTGTGATGAGAAATGTTGATAAGATGAGAGGGAAAATTTTTGGGTACAACGGTTGCCCCTGTTCAATCTTCTTGAACCTGAAGATTTAGATTGGAAAGCTTGCCTTTCGTGACTCGAAGGTAAAAGAGGATTGGACACTAGAGTGCCCGTAAATTTGCACTCGTCAAAATATTGTTGAGGGAATGGGCTTAAAGATGCCATTTGGAGATGGTAGAATCTTGCTGGAGATGGGCTTAAAGATGCCATCCAAGAATGTTTGTTGAACTGCAATATTGTAGGTCAGAAGAATGAGCATCAAAATGGTATCCGTGTCTGGAATGCATCTGAATTGTATCTGGAGACTGAGTCTGTATGAGCACAAGAATGGTGTCCGTGTCTGGAGCGTATCCGAGCTGTAACTGTGTTTGATATTTGAATGAATATCAGAATTACTGCCGTGTCTGGAGTGTATCTGTATTTTGAATGGGTAACAAAGAAACATCTGTGTATGGAGCAACTGTGTGCTGGGGATAAATTCCGAATGAGCGACAGAATGGCAACCGTGTCTGGAGCGTATCTGGAGTGTATCTGAAGTTGAGATCTGTATGAGTAGCAGAATGAATTCCGTGTCTGGAGTGTATCTGAGACTGTAACTGGGATCTGAATAAGTGACAGAATGACTTCCGTGGCGACTGCACTGGGGAGAATCAAACCTCTGGTGTAAGGGCCAGAATGGCATCCGTGTTTGGAGCATATCTGAACTTGAAGTTAATAATTGAATCTGAATGAGAAATAGAATGGCCGCCGTGTCTGGGGCGTATCTAGTCTGTATCGGATTGCTGAAGTCTGAACGAGTAGTAGAATGACCGCCGCGTCTGGGGTGTATCCGTACTGTATTTTGACTTGAAATTCTGAATGAGTAACAGAATGACCGCCGTGTCTGGGGTGTATCCGTACCGTATCTGAATAACTATTAACGATAGCCTTTTAATCTTATCCTGAAAAGGGTAAAATGTTAGCTAAAACACAAAGTTATGTTGCATGATATGTATGATGCAATGAAATGTGTTTCATCAATGTTTATGATATATGAATGTAATGGATGGGCATGTAAGCTGAGTAGCTGTCTCCTGAGGAAAATAAATCCTTGATAACTGGAGATAATGAAATCTTTGACTGCTGCCAGGGAAAGTAAATCCTTGACCGATGCTGAGGATTCAAAAATCTTTGATTACGGAAGATGAGAAATCCTTGCCGACTGCTTGGGGATTAAAGATCTTTGATTGTTGAGAATGAGAAATCCTGGGACCACTGCTGGGGATTGAAAATCCTTGGTGACTGGTGGGGATTAACAAGAGCTTTGACAACTTCTGCAGGGAATGAGAATCCTTCATGACTTTCCTGGGAAATAAGGAAAACTCTGAAAATCTCTACTGGGGAGTTAAAACCTGGGAGGATTCTGCTGGAGAAATGAGACCGAGAATCTTCGATCTGCTGGGAGATAACTCTGTGGGGAGAATGTTTACTCGGCCGGTGAAATCAGGAGCTTTGGGTTTTATGCCAAACTACTGGGGAATCATCCTAGTCGGGGATAAGACAAGAAGTTAACTGTTATCAACTTGGTTCTCAGACTTTTAAGATAACCTACTGGGGAAACAGGTTTAGAATATTCTGGCTCCGCTGGGGAAGAAGGTTTAGAACATTCTGGCTCCACTGTGGGTAGGTATTTCAGGGTTTTCGGGCTCCACTGGGGATCTTGAAATTTAACTCCGCTGGGGGAAATATAATCCAAATTCTTAGCTTTGTTGAGGATCTGAATGATGTATTGTAGGGGATTTCTTATGAAATAGCACAAGGATATCTTCCTACACCTTCAACCTATCAGTAATTATCCTTTCTCAATTTCGTTTTATTTTGTAAGCAGTGATCATATTCAAATGCATATGCCTATTTAACAAAACATTGGATGTTTTCAAATAAAACATAAGTGTAAAAAGAAAGGAAAGGCAAGCAAATTTCTGCACTTTGAAGTATCTTTGTATTAACTTTTGTAAGTATCTTTGTACAAAGGAGACAAACATCCTAGTAAGAGAATGTTGTCGTAAAAATTGAGAAATTTTTTTATACAAAAGAAACATGGCTATGTGTAATAATTCCATGGGGTTCCCATTCTGTTACAGTCTTCACAACTCTGAGTATCTTGTCCATTTGCTGCTTCGTCCGTCGATGATTGGATTGATCAGAAGCCTGGAGCTTGTTGGTGAAGAGATTGTTCTTAAAGTGATTCGACGAGACATAATCATACGCTTTAATTCCCTAACTTTTGCCTGGACCGCCCTTTCGGGGTTTCGATCCACCGGGAAACCCTTTTTTTCCCAAGTCGCCCTTTCGGGTTTTCAACTTGCCGGGTGTACAGATTTTTTTTGTTTATCCCTAATTTTTGCCTGAACCGCCCTTTCGGGTTTTCGATTCACTGGGATGCCCTTTTTTTCCCAAGTCGCCCTTTCGGGTTTTCAACTTGTCGGGTCGTTTATGTGTAGTATCTTTTGACTATGTCTGTGTTCGCAGGGTGCGGCAGGTCGTCGCCGTCCATGGTGGCCAGAATCATTGCCCCACCAAAAAAAAAGCTCTTGATCACAAATGTTCCTTCATAAGTAGGAGTCCACTTGCCCCTGGGATCACTTTGCAGCAAGATGATCCACTTGATTACAAGATCTCCAACTTGATGTAATTGACGCCTGACTTTCTTGTTGAAATCCTTGATCATCCGTTTTTGGTACGTCTGACCATGACAAACAACAGTAAGTCGTTTCTCGTCGGTCAAGTTAAGTTGATCAAGTCGAGTCTGAATCCAATCGTCTTCACTCAAATCGGCATCCTTCATAATCCTCAAGGAAGGAATATGAACTTCCATAGGTAGAACAACTTCCATGCCATATACCAAAGAAAAGGGAGTTGCCCCTGTTGAAGTACGTGCCGTGGTACGATATCCATGCAGAGCAAACGGTAACATCTCATGCCAGTCCTTGTAGGTGACTGTCATCTTTTGAATGATCTTCTTGATATTTTTGTTTGCGGCTTCAACAACACCGTTCATCTTCGGCTGATAGGGAGATGAATTGTGATGATAAATCTTGAACTGCTCGTAAAGAGCGGTGATCATAGTGTTATTCAGATTTGTACCATTGTCTGTGATGATCCTGTTGGGGACACCATACCGACATATAAGGTTCTGCTTGATGAAGAGGGCAACCACATTCTTTGTAACTGAGGCGTAAGAAGATGCTTCGACCCAGTTGGTGAAGTAATCAATAGCGACCAAGATGAAGAGATGTCCATTGGATGCCGTAGGCTTGATCTCTTCAATCATGTCAATACCCCACATGGCGAATGGCCAAGGAGCTGTTAGAACGTTGAGAGGAACATGGGGAATATGTACCTTGTCAGCATAGACTTGGCATTTGTGGCAAGTACGAGAATGTTGATGACAATCAGCTTCCATGGTAGACCAGTAGTAGCCTGCCCTTAGAATCTTCTTAGCCATCGTATGTCCGCTCAAGTGGGTGCCAAATGTGCCACTATGTATATCAGTCATGATTAACTCTGCTTCAACCTTGTCCACACAACAAAGTAGAACACAATCATGACTACGCTTATAAAGGATGCCATTGCTTAGGAAGAACTTGGCAGCAAATCTCCTTAAGAACTTTTTGTCATTGACCGAAGCTCCTTCAGGATATTCTCTAGTCTGGAGATACCTTTGGATTTCATGAAACCAGGGTTGTTCCACTACTTCTTCGGTATTAATCTCATGACAGTGCGCAGGTTCGTCCATTCGCTCGATTATGATTTGGGGAGCCTCGTTATCCCAGTTGAGTTTAAACATGGAAGACATTGTAGCCAGAGCATCCGCTAGCTGATTTTCTTCTCGCGGGAAATGTTTGAAAGTAATCTGCTCAAAATGAGGCAACAATGTCAAGACATGTTCTTTGTATGGGATAAGATTAGGATGTTTAGTGTCCCACTCTCCTTTGACTTGACTGATAACCAAAGTCGAGTCCCCAAATACGACTAAAGATTTGATTCCCAAGTCTATAGCGGCCTTGAGACCAAAGATGCAAGCTTCATATTCAGTCATGTTGTTGGTACAACTGAAGCAAAGTCGGGCAGTGAAGGGTGTATGGCAACCTTCCGGAGAAATGAGTACCGCACCGATACCGTTGCCAAGTGCATTTGAAGCACCATCAAAGTACAGGGTCCATCGGGATCCTTGTTCAGGTCCGTCATACGGTCCATTACCTTCAATGTTGTCCAATGTCATGATGTCCTCGTCAGGGAAGTCAAATCTCATAGATTGGTAATCTTCGACAGCTTGATGAGCTAGATGCTCAGCCAGTACACTCCCTTTTATAACTTTTTGGGTAGTATACTGGATATCGTACTCAGTCAGGATCATTTGCCATCTAGAGATTCTTCCAGATAAAGCAGGCTTCTCGAAGATATACTTAATCAGATCCATCTTGGAAATCAGCAAAGTGGTATGAGTCAACATATACTGCCTTAGCCGGCGAGCAGCCCATACCAAAGCGCCACAAGTTTTCTCGACCAGTGAGTAGCGAGTCTCACAGTCGGTAAAATTTTTGCTAAGGTAATAAATGGCATGCTCTTTTAGGCCAGACTCGTCATGTTGGCCCAGTACGCACCCCATTGAGTTATCTAAAACAGTCAGATACATGATTAACGGCCTTCCTTCGACGGGTGGCATAAAAATAGTAGGTTCCAGTAGATACTCCTTGATCTTATCAAAAGTAGCTTGACAATCGTTGTTCCATTCAACTACCTGATCTTTCTTCAACAGTTTGAAAATTGGCTCACAGGTAGATGTTAGGTGAGAGATGAACCTTGCGATATAGTTTAAGCGTCCCAAGAAACCTCTAACCTCCTTTTCAGTGCGGGGGGTAGGCATTTCTTGTATAGCTTTTACTTTAGCAGGATCCACCTCAATGCCTTTGTTGCTGACGATAAATCCCAAAAGTTTACCAGACCTAACTCCAAAAGTGCACTTACTCGGGTTCAGTCTGAGCTTATACTCTTTCAACCTGACAAACAACTTTTGCAGATGATCAAGGTGTTCCTCTTCTGTCTGTGATTGAGCTATCATGTCGTCTACGTAAACCTCAATCTCATGATGTATCATGTCATGAAACAAAGCTACCATAGCACGTTGATAGGTTGCCCCGACATTCTTCAGTCCGAATGGCATCACTTTGTAGCAGAAGGTACCCCATTGCGTGACAAAAGTAGTCTTCTCCATGTCCTCGGGGGCCATTTTGATCTGGTTGTATCCCGAGAATCCATCCATGAAGGAAAATAACTTGTGTTGAGCTGTGTTGTCAACCAAGGTGTCGATGTGTGGCAGTGGAAAATCGTCTTTAGGGCTATCCCTATTTAAATCCCGATAGTCCACACACATTCTGACTTTGTCGTCCTTCTTAGGCACGGGCACAATGTTAGCAACCCATTGTGGATAGGAAGTAACAGCCAGAAATCTAGTGTTGAATTTCTTCATTACCTCAGCTTTGATCTTCTCAGACATGTCGGGCCTCATTCGGTGGACCTTTTGTTTGATCGCTGGATAGTCTTCTCTCGTAGGGAGACGGTGAACCACAATATCTGTGTCTAATCCCGACATGTCTTCATAGGACCAGGCAAAGATCTCAACATATTCGTTCAACAAATGCACTAAGCGGTCTTTAACACTTGGTTCCAGGTTGGCACCCACTTTTACCTCTTTCTTGTCTTCCTCTGTTCCCAAGTTGATGGTCTCTAGCAACTCTTCATGGGGCAGAATAACCCTCTCTTCTTGTTGCAAAAGTCTGGCTAACTCTCCCGGCACTTCAAAGTCTTCGTCAACTTCGTACTCAACATGATTGATCAAATCCTCAGAGTTACCGAAGGCTAAAGTAGAATAGTCACCCATGGAATCCGGAGTGGATGGGTACCTGCATTTGTGAGTGTGGGTGTGTGTAAGGGATAACCATCCTTAAACAAAACAAAATGCAAAAGGAAAGAAAATGAACACAACAGTTTATAGATGAAAACATCCAATGATTCATTAAAACATGGCATATGATAATGAAGAAAATCAAACCCTTACAAATGGACCTATATGCCCCGGGCAAGGCATAAGGTGAAAATAGTGTACGAATTGTTTAGTTATTATAGACCAAAATAGGAAATTGTTCAAAGATAAATTACTGGTTGATGAAGGTGATGGGAATAAAATCCTTGGCTTCCCAGTTGCTTAATCCCCCTTCGACGGTTGGAAAGATCCAATCTTCAAAGTTGTCTTCTTCATCATCATCTTCTAAGGCATTAATTCCATGGTGAGTGATTTTTACGGGTTGTCCTCCAACCTTGGAGCGACGCATAACTTTCTGGCCAGCAGCAGTAAAACCTAGTCCGAACTTGTCCGTTTTATGGGGAAAATCAGGAAGTTGCCCCCATGCTGTACTCCTTCCTTCTCTGATTACAGCCTCTACGTCCTTAAGAGATGCCATCCTAGACACAGGCTTGGGAACGATAGGCACATCAACCATTGTCTTCGCAATTGCGACCTCAGGCGAAACTTCCTCAAAATGTTGGAAAGGTGTTTCTATGAATTCTCCATCCAACTCCACATAGCGGAAGGAGTTGAAGTGACTTATCATGTACTCTTCCTCGCCGTGCACCGTTATAATCTTACCCTGAACAGGATACTTTAGCATTTGGTGTAAAGAGGAGGTAACTGCCCCAGCATAGTGGATCCACGACCTTCCTAATAAGCACGAATATGAGGGACGAATGTCCATCACGTAAAAGGTAGAGTTGAAGATCTCAGTGCCCACTTTGATGGGAATGTCCACCTCTCCATGGACCATCCTTTTTGAATCGTCGAAGGCTCTAACAACGATGTTACCGGGTTTGAGGGTCAATCCTTCGCAGTCCAATCTATCCAATGCCTTTTTCGGTAGCACATTCAAGGATGATCCGGTATCAACTAGGGCATGGGCAAGGGTGGTTCCCCTGCATTCAACTGAGACATGCAGCGCGTCGTTGTGCTTCCTTCCCTTGGGGGTCAAATCAGTATCAGAAAACCCAAGGCCATTATCAGCAGTAAGACTGGCCACGCACTCTTGAAACTGGTCAGCCGAAGTTTCTTGAGGCACATGTGCCGTCTTTAAAAATTTGATTAAGGCCTTAGCATGGGCCTCAGAGCAGAGTAGGAGAGCCAACATGGAGATTTTGGAAGGGGTCTGCCCTAGCTGTTCCACGATGTCGTAGTCTCTCCTCTTGATTATCTTTAAGATTTCTTCCATCTCTTTCTGGGTGGTTTCGGGGATTACTGCAGTCTGAGCCTTCATCCTGACAGGCGCTTCTAGTATCCCCTTACCCTTATCGGTAGTAGCATCAGAGGGTCTAACTTCAGGTACATCAATTTCTTCAATTATCGGGCATTGCACAGATGGCTTAACAGGCACATAAGCTTTCGAGGGTCCAAAGTCTGCTCGAGGGGGAGCAATCTCCGGAGAAAAAATCCGCCCGCTGCGAGTTATCTTGCTTGTTCCCGTAATGTTCCCTATATTAGGGGTTTCATCATCAGAGTTCTCTTGGACTGATTCAATCTGTTTGATACCACGATAGAAGATTTCTCCTCCGTAGTTCCATGGTATCGTCTTGTTAGATTGATACGGGACATGCCCCGGCATGGTGATTTTTAACGGCACAAACTTAGGATCAGGCGTAATCTTGACAGGCCTTTTGCAAGCCTTGGGAAGATTGTTGGAGATGGTTATTATTGCAATGTCATTGGTTGAAGTAGCAAAAGTAGCAGGAGTAACATGAGTGAAGTTACCAACAAGAGTCTTTTGGAAGAGTACCTCTTGGGTATCCATCAGGCGTTGGATACCTGATTTCAACAATGGGTAGTCAGCTCGTATGTTTAAACAAAAGTAACAGTCTTTTCCACAGCCTGGGAATATCCTGGCTTTCATCAAATTCACTTTAATCACTGGTAACAGAGTCAAAAGGTCAGCAACATTGGTAACATGAATGTCTTCCATAATGGCATGAACATTATGACCGTGCTTGGGCATCGGGGCAGAAATCACATTTGGCTTTTCAGGCGCATCAAATTCTACCTCCTTGGCGTCAATCAGGTCTTAGATTTTGTTCTTAAGAGCCTAACAGTTGTTGGTATCATGCCCTACACTGTCAAAGTGGTAAGCACACTTTGCATTGGAGTGGTAATATGGAGAATAGGTATTAGGGTTCTTTGGCGCTTCCTTCAAATTGGTAAGATTCAGCTTTAGCAAATGAGGGAGTACTTGAGCTGGTGTCATGTTGATTCGGGTGAACTACCGTTGTGGCATTTCTACCCGTTGCTGATTAGATCTTGGCTGTTTGCTGCGAGGTTGATCATTTGAAGAGTTTTGAATCATCACTGCCCCTACTGTTGTTCGACGCTCGGTTCTTCCTTGACTTTTCTGAGAATAAACGGCAGAAGCTTCCTTCTTAGTTGGGAAGGTTTTCTTAATAGCAGTGGACGCGGAGACATCTTTTTGAATCTTTACACTTTTAATGCCGACCTCGACCCTTTCGCCGGTCAGAATTAATTCGGTAAATCCCGCAGAGGAACTCCCGATTAGATGATTGAAGAAAGGGCCAGACAGGGTCCCTAAAAACATGTCAACCAACTCTCTATCCGACAATGGTGGCTGCACCCTTCCAGCCAGATCACGCCACTTCTTGGCATACTCTTTAAATCCCTCATTAGAATCCATTCCCATACTTTGTAACTGAGTACGAGTGGGTGCCAAATCAGCATTGTATTGGTATTGACGGTAGAAAGCAGCAGCTAAGTCTTCCTAGTTATGAACCTCCGATCTCTCCAGTTGATAGAACCAATCCAATTATGTGCCTGACAAACTGTCTTGAAAAAAGTGTACCCAGAGGTCTTTATCAGATGAGTGGGGTTGGATCTTCCTGACGTAGGATCTCAGGTGCATCTTTGGGCAGGACAAACCATCATACTTAGCAAATGTTGGTACTTTGAACTTGGGAGGAATGACGATCCCAGCGACCAACCCTAGTTCTTCAAAATCTAAACCTGGTACCCTTTGCAACTCCATGGCTGCCAACCGATCCTCAAGATTTTTAAACTTAATATCCATCGGGGGATATTGCTGTTCGGAGTAATCTTCGTCTTCTTCCTCTTCTTCTTCTTCTTCAACTTCAACTTCAGATTCAGAAGGCATCGCAGTTCCTTTTCCTTTACCAGCCCCTTCATCCGACGTTGAGGGGAACTCAAAAACTTTTCTAGCATTGCTTTCAAACCTTCTTCCCATGATGACTACCCCAAGTCTTTTCTTCTTTTTCTCTTTATCTTTCTCCAACAGTGCTTTAAGGTCCTCTTGACCCTTTGCTAAGGTCATGAGGAGTTGCTGGAATTGAGAATTCTGTGCTTGCAGATCCTTAACCGTTTGCTCCAAATCCATCTTGCTGAAATAAATAGCAGAAAGATAAGGAAACCTGGTGTGAAGACCTGTTTATGCATATGATGAATGGTATGTTATTCATGTAATGCATTCAAGGATTCAGAAATTCAAATTTGTTGCAAACAAAAAGAACACACGTCATATTAAGAAGAAAATTGTTAGTACATAAATGCCCCATGGGAAAAATATTACAAAATTCTTAATGTAAAAAGACATTGCGCATCCTCTTTGGTGCAATGTAAGTGTTGAGAGTTTTCTCCTCATAAAGTCGGCGAGTAAGCTCCAAAACCTTCTTCTCACTGGCATAGAAGCTGGCCTCAAAAGTATTCCGTTCTTCTTTGAGTTGGATCCAACTCTTTTGTAATTATTCCAATGATGTTGGCATGTCAGGATGTAGGAGGGTGTATGGAACCTCTCCTTCCATAACAGGATCTTTGATCACGGGGAGAATGTGAGGGTATGGCATCATAAGATTCTGGGCGCAGGTTCGTACCCACTTGAGATAAGGCTCAAGGGGGATGGAATTCTTGTGCCCCAGTGTCTTACTATCCACCTTGTTGGGCATCCTTCAAGCTCTAATGAATCTTTGTCGAAGTCCTTGAGCGTCATTGTCAAAGTCAAAAACCAAGTCAGGGATCAGCATATCATGAGGACCATCTCTCCGGGCATATCCAAACTGCCTTAGAGCTAAACAGGGGTTGTAGGTGATGCCTCACCTAATGCCAAGTAGTGGGACATTAGGGAATTCCCCGCAACGATCAATGATGATAACATTTTCTCTGGACCGAGAACACCAATGAACATCAGAATGAGTGAGGGTCATCAACCGTTGTGACCACCTTAAACCCTACTCATTCTCCAAAACTAATTGGGGAAGGGGAGAAATAAACCACCTTGCTAGAAGAGGAGTACAGCACATGAGAACACGTCTTTTCCTCATTGTTCGTGTGTGAAATGAGTGTAGGATGTCCCTAAGCAATGTAGGTACAAGATTCCGAGATATGAAAATTTTGACAGCATTCACATCTATAAGCTGATCAGGGTTTCAGAACAAGACTAACCCATAGATGAGAAGTGCTACAATCTCTTCAAAGGCTTGTAGATCTAGAGAGTTCCAGTAGTCTTGTGCCTTCTCAAACAGAAAATTTGCCAAGAAACCCTTGACACCACTTCTGGTTTCCCAATGACCCTTGATGTCATATGGTTGCAAGTGTAATGCTTGAGCTACATCTTCAGGCTTTGGTTCTTTTTCCGTACCGTTGTAGGGTAGTTGATGAAGAATAGGAATCCTCAGGAGTTGAGAAAATTCCTCCAAAGTAGATACTAGTTGGTAATCAGGGAATGTGAAACAGTGGTGTAGGGGGTCAAAGAAATGGAAGAGAACTTTCACCATGTCTTCTTCAATGTTGGAGTTGACCAAGTTGAGAAGTCTACCATGTCTTTCACTGAAGAGAGAATTCTCTGGAATCCTGGAAGTAAGCTCCTTGAGTTGAGGAGGGATTCTCACAAGGTTGACTTGAATTGTTTTCTTGTGAAGAGATTCCATGACCTACAAAACAAGAACAAAGATGAAGATCCAAACCCTTGAAATGGTTAGTGGATGCATATGATGCTTTATGATGTTCATGATGTATGCACAAACACATGTACAAGCAAGTCACACAAAAACCATAGTTTCAGGCTTGTATGAGGTTTCATAGGTAAGTACCCTCTTGAGTTTAGTTGGCTCAACCTGTCCTACAAATAGTAACCGGGTTCTAAGGAGCTCAATATCACTGGATTATTTTCTATGTTCATTGTTTTAGTTTTGCCACTTAACTGGCGACCAAAATATTCCAAGAAAACAACCCTCAATGAGTGTAGTATCGAGTATCTACCAACTTCGGACTGCACCAAAGCCGGTCATCTCAGTACCCCTAATAAAAGGCCAAGATGGTCAAGTAAGGTTCTAAGAGTTCATTAGTTCTTCATGACATCACTCATCGGCCCCTTATTCTCTTTGATTGACTCAAAGGCTACCGGTACTCACAAATATGTCACACTAATATAGCTATTGCTTCAACCATGTCGGTATACCCCGCACAGTTTCCACAACGTATTGCTATTTACCTATGAATGTTCCCCAAATGTAAAGCAATCAAAGAAATCAAGATAAGCATGCAAAAGGTGATCTAAACCCTAAGGTTACTCCACTTTTAAAGTTTTCCCCAGCAGAGTCGCCAGTTCTGTGATACGGTGGCAGAACTGACTTGGGATTTTTCATTTGTGTTCGCAAATGTTTCGGTTTAGCAAGAGTCGCCACCGACTTTTTATTTTATCCTAAGGAAAGGTCAAAAAGCACAGGAAAGACCTTTGAGATTGTTTTTGGGTTCGGGGAGTAGATTATAGAAAGGGAAGGTATTAACACCCTTTCTATCCATGGTTATCCATGGGCTCTTAGTTACTTGTTTAGATCACTTGCTTTGATTTTCAATTATTTGAAATGGTGCTTTGTGTATGGTTTTGAAAGATATTTTGAAAAGAGGCCATCATTGTGGCAACCTTTGTAATGATTCTTGTTTGAATGTATACAAAGGTGTTTTTGTCTTTTGAAAAGTTTCCAATGTTTAAAAGTAGGGTTTTCAAATTGTGTTGTGAAGTGTGTTTGAAAATAGCAAGGATGTTTTTGCAAGCTTTTGATCAAGTAACTAAGAGCTATCTACCCTATTTTACTCAAAGATCTTTGTCATGTTTTTAACCCTTTTAACAGTGTTGATTCACCATTGTATTTGGTGAACAACCTTGTGTTAGGATGTTAAACGGGACAGGCGCGGGTCATTGTATAGACCATGATAGCAATTGTGTCAAGTATTTTTGGCAATTTTCTTGAGGGACTTGATCATTTTGTTTAGGCAACCCAGATAGCGTCATCGAGGGACTATGATCTTTGTTTTGTTTTGGTTTTGCCAAAGTACTTAACATGCATACCAAAGCCCATTTTTGAAGGCAACAAGTGGATTGCAACCCTAGGGGTGCAAGTGTGCATTGTGTTTGTTTTTTTTCATGCGTTTTTGTCTTTGATTAGGTCAAACTATTTGTTGGTTTTGATTTTGCATACAAACCCTAATTCTCTAATCATAGTATAATTGAAAGGATTAAGTGCGTAAAAATAAATCTAAGCTATTACAACTTTGATATAGGGAGGGGGGTACAATTTTGAATAGGGGATTATTTTGCAAGAAATTAAAACCCTAAATTATTACAACCAAATTGAATTTACAATGCATAATATTTAAATGGACAATATTTAAATCAACATAATAAATAAATATTAAATAAAAAAATGTATTATGCAAAAAAAAGTTTTTTATGTATGTAAAGTATTTTTGAATGTAAAGAAAAAGTGTAAAGAAATAAAATAAAAAAAGAATTGATTTTATTTAATTAAGGGGTAAACCCTAATTTTTCTTAAGAAAATGATATTATATATTATTTATATACAAAAACATATTAATATGTACAAAAAATAAAAATATATTAAAAAAAGTGTTTTTTAGTATAAAATAATAATAAAAATAAAAATGCAATATTTTTGTGTTTTTTGTTCTAATTATTTAGTAAAATATAGTATATATATATATATATATATATATATATATATATATATATATATATATATATATATATATATATATATATATATATATATATATATATATATATATATATATATATATATATATATATATATATATATATATATATATATATATATATATATATATTAAATATATTAAGTGTGTATAAAAATAAAATAAACTATTTACAAAAATGTATATATTTCAAGAAAATATTTTCAAATGTGAATAAAAATAAGAAATGAAAATAAAAGTATTTTTTTTTACATTATTTTCAAGTTTTAATAAACAATATAAAATATTTAAACATTTTAATGTTAGAAATAATTAAAATAAATACCAAATAAATGTAAAAATTTATGAAAATATTTTTTAGGCATTTTTTATGTTTGGAAATAAAATAATAAAGTCAGAAATGAAATTAAAATGCAAAAATAATAAAAATACAAAGAAAGGGCTCAGGGGGTGCAAAAAGTAAGCTGGGAGGTGTTGGAAGCAAGAAGGCCAGGCCCAACCCATACTTCATCTTCAACCTCCAGAAATTTGAAAACACGCGTGCGCCTGTACAAACTTGGGATATCCTGTATTTGTGATCTTTTGCCAAAACTCAAAACATGAAACTTGTAGAGCATCAAACCACGATTCTAACCATATAAAAAACTTGATTTAACTCTCAAAAACCAGAGAGAATTTCTATGGCCCTAATTTCTAACCTAGTTTTTTCAGAAAGTTCATGGATGAAATTCTCTTAGCACGTTTAATATAAATGAAAACTGAGCATATGTATGGTTTCAGGGCAATGAGTACTACATCTTTCATTCACAAACCTAAGGCTAAATGTTCCTAAATAGGGAGATAGAAGTTCATGAAAAACCTGTTTCAGTTGGACACGAGTTGGATAATGCAGCAACTTTCAGTGAGGCCTGAGGTTTTTTTGAGCTTGCTTGATGTTCCCTGAATCTTTCCCAATGCTTAGTTTGTTTTGGAATGGCCTGAATCTTCCTACAGAACTCAACCTGCAAAGCTTCCAAACAAAAATGGTGAGCACTGTAAATGGAGTTACAGTTGGCAATGGAGGTTTGGGATAGCTTGAGTGAGTTGAATGGAAGGTATTGGAACTGATTGCAAGCAAAACACACAAGTGGAATGTGATTTGGCTTGTGATTTGCAGGTCCTGCCCTGTTTTGCAAGAAAATGTGGTTTTTGAGTACAAGGGTGTTTTAGAGGTGAAAGGCTCGTGTTTATGGCTTACAAAGATGTGAGAAAACTTGTTTGAAACCTTAGCTTGAGTTTATATTATCAGATGTGTGTGTTATGGACTTTTGGTACAATGCCTTGGTTTTGAAGCAAAATGTGAGAGTTGACAATGCAAGGTTGTACTGGCTTGTAACCTAGCTGCACAAAGTGGTTGAGCTTTGCCTGACATTAGGGAGCCTTGTTTGCAGCAAAAGGCTTGGTGTATGGCTCAAGAAATGAAACTTGACATAAATCATGCTTTATGTAAATGGAAGTGTGATCTTTATGCCCAAAATGGAAATGTTCATTGTATAATGCTCCCTTGATCAAAACAATGCCTCTAACCAATGTATTTGCATTCAATTTTTGAGTGTAAATTGGTTTAGAGGCATGTAATCAAGTACAAAGCTATCTTGGTCAGATTTTGCAAGTGGTATGAACATGTATTGGCCATGGTTTTAAAGTGAGTTTTTGCCAACTTCAAGCATTTGATTCTCTCTAACCACAAAGGTGTTTGAGGAGTTCATGGACAATTTGGAAAGCTTGCAACATGTACTATAATCCATATTTGAAATGAAACTTGAGAATCCAAGTGGAACTATGTGAAAAATGGCCAAGAAGAGGGGTCAAAATCCTGCCTAAACTAGGGCAAAATTTCTCTAAGTTAAAAGTTTTAGGAACCCTTGTTCCAAAAATCATAACTTGAGATCCAAGCTTCTTTTGAGAAAACTTTGTGAGTCAAAGTTGTACACTTTGTGATGTACTACAACTTTCATGTTGTAAGTTTTGTTTGAATCCATTTGCATCTTGGTGAAAATGTGGGGCAAAGTTAGGAAAAATTAAGAAAATTTCATAACTTAGAAAATTTCGAAGTTATGAAAATTTTCAATTTCAAACCCTAATTTGCAATTTTTGGTTTCTTGATGAAAAAGTTTCATAATTTGACACATCTTGATGAAAAATGACCCTTGGCACTTGATTTTGACCAAAAAGTCAAAGTTTGACTTTTCAGTGTTCAGTCAAATTTTGATAAGTTGACTGAAAAATTCATCTGTCAATCCAATGCAATTGAGATCTTTTGAACTTGTTGAATAAGTCAAGATGATGTCATTGAGCCCTTGAGTCCATGGTTGAGCTTGATTTGCCATTGGCTAGGTCAAACAGTCAAAAATTGCCTTTGTACAGTCAGAACCCTAAAAATGACCATTTTGCCCTTTTGGTGATCTGATCAAATTTCTTGTGGAATTGTGATCCAAACTTGATCAAATGGTTCATATGAGTTCATAATGTTGATGTGGGTCAAAATTCATGAGGTTTGACTACCAATTGGCCACAATTGACTTTTTCCCCAATATAGCTGATTTCTAGGTCAACTATCCAATTGACTGGGCCAAAATTTGATTCAAGGTTTAAAACTTGGTATGGACAAACTTGTGAGTCCAACATGAAGTATGAAAGTCAATTTGGGCATTATAGGTCAAAATATCCTTGTGCAAACTCAAACCCTAATTTAGGTCAACAGTGCAAGAAGGTGTTTTGAGCAGAGCAAACCCTAGCTTGGTCTTGAATTCCAGGAGACTTGTGATGAGAAATGTTGATAAGATGAGAGGGAAAATTTTGGGGTACAACATATAGCCTCTTCGAGACCCATGATACAAGCTTTATATTCTTCCATATTATTGGTACAATCAAATTCCAATCTTGTAGTAAAAGGGATATGTGACCCATGAGGAGTGATAATCATGACACCAACTCCTTTCCCATAAGAATTTACAGCTCCATTAAACACCATACCCCACTGGGATTCAGGATCAGGACCTTCCCCAGGCAAAGTTTCATCAAAACATTTTAATTTCAAAAACACCACGTCCTCATCAGGGAAATCATATTTAACATACTGATAATCATCAACTGGTTGGTGAGCAAGATAGTATACCAACACACTATTTTTTATAGCCTTATGAGTACGGTATTCACTATCATATTCAGACAACAACATCTTCCAACGGTAAATTCTTCTAGTAAGAGCAGGCTTTTCAAAAATATACTTAATTGGATCCATTTTGGAAATCAACCAAGTAGTATGATTCAACATATATTTCCGCAACCGCTTTTCCGCCCAGGCCAAAGCACAACATGTTTTTTCCAGCATAGAATACCGTAACTCACAGTCAATAAACTTCTTGCTGAGATGATAAATGGCATATTCTTTTCTTCCCATTTCATCTTGTTGTCCCAAAATACAGCCCATAGAATTATCTATCACATTCATATACATAATCAATGGTCTTCCTTCAATAGGAGGGAGCAAGATAGGAGGTTCAAGAAAATACTCTTTAATGCTTTCAAATTCCCTTTGGAAATCATTTGTCCATACATAATCTTGATCTTTCTTTAACAACTTGAAGGTCGGTTCACACGTTACAGTCATATGGGAAATAAATCTGGAAATGTAATTTAATCGTCCAAGGAAGCCTCTAACTTGCTTTTCAGTTCTTGGTGCAGGCATTTCTTGAATTGCCTTAACTTCATCGAGATCAACTTCAATTCCTTTCTGGCTGATAAGGAAACCTAACAATTTTTCTGATCGAACACCAAAGGTGCATTTATTTGGATTCAAGCGGAGACAATACTTCCTCAAATGTTGAAACAATTTCAACAAATCTTATATATGCCCTTCTTTAGTCTGAGATTTGGAGATCATATCATCAACATATACCTCAATTTCCTTGTGCATCAGATCATGGAATAAGGTTGTCATAGCCCTCTGGTACGTTGCACCAGCGTTCTTCAACCTGAAGGGCATCACTCTGTAACAGAATGTTCCTCAGGGTGTGATAAACATTGTTTTTTCCATGTCCTCATGAGCCGTTTTGATTTGATTGTATCTGGAAAATCCATTCATGAACGAGAATACTTTGAATTTTGCTGTACCGTCGACCAACATATCAATATGTGGCAATGGATAGTCACCTTTTGGACTAGATTTGTTTAAATCTCTATAATCGACGCACATGCGAACTTTTTCGTATTTCTTTGGTATTGAAACAATATTAGCAATCCACTGAGGGTACACTGATGTCACAAGAAAACCAGCATTAATCTGCTTTAAAACTTCTTCTTTAATTTTCACTTCCATATCAGGGTGAGTTCTTCATAATTTCTATTTGATCGGTGGGTATTCTGGCTTTAGCGGCAAATGATGTTCCATAATATCAGTATCCAACCCATGCATGTCTTGATAAGACCAAGCAAATATATCCACATACTCTTTCAACAATTCAATGAACGTATGCTTCACATCGGGATGAAGCAATGCTCCAATCTTGACTTCTTTTGGACCTTCCTATGTACCTAAATTGATCGTCTCCAATGGATCTTTATACGGCTGAATGGTACTTTCCTCACGCTCAAGAAGCCGTGAAACATCTTCTGGGATTTCATCATATTCTTCTTCTTCGGCCATATACACAGGATATTCAAAGTTGGGAGAGGGTGCAAGGTCATTGTACTCAATGAGTTTTTTAATTAATCTGCACATATGATTTATGATTGACTTTAGAAACTGACACATATAGAAAGTGATTATGCAAATTTATTTACAGTTATTATTTACTTTGAAAGGATTTTTCTGATGACCATTTTCCAAGAAAAAACATAAAATAAAGACACAATTTAGGAATCAAAAACAACTTTTATTAATGATTTTGAAGATCAAAACAACAGATATGCCCATACAATATCAATACTTTCACCTTGGGCAGAGTGAAAGATTTTTTAAAATACTAACAAAAAACAAATTACTTTGAAATGTGAATGCAAGAAGGAAGATCAATAGTGATCCAGTTCTGGACTTTGACTCCATGCGTCACGTAGTTCGACATCTCTCGCTCAGAATAACGTTGATCCTTGGAGTAGTTGGATGAAGATAAACTCCACTATGAAAGATGTCTTGATATTTTCCTAAAGCAGACTTCGGCTTCACGATTTCATTCTTCATGGAGAAACCCAGACCAGTGCCATTCCTGTTCACAGGAGGATCAATGACCTGCCCCCACACCTTGCAAGGGCCTTTCTGCACCACCTGCTGCGCATCCTTAAACGAGGCTATAAAATTCTCATTCTTCCTTACATTATCAATGGATAAATCTTGGAACTGAGTTCCAACAACAACATAATCAGCTTCCACAATACTAAAGGAAGACAAATGGGATATCAATAAAGCTTGATCTCCATTCACGATGACCACCTTTCCTTCACGAACAAATTTCACCTTCTGGTGCAAGGTTGAAGTAACAACTCCTGCATCATGGATCCAAGGTCGTCCCAATAAACACCTGTAGGTGGAAACAATATCCATAACCCAGAAAGTAATCTGAAATAAGTGCAGACATCTGCGAATAGGAAAATCTACTTCTCTAATGACGGACTTCCTCGAACTGTCAAAAGCTTTCACTATTATGCCACTTGGCCACATGGGAGTTTCCTGGAACTTAAGCTTCATGAGTGTACTCCTTGGTATGACATTCAAAGCAGATCCATTGTCAATCAACACATTGGACAAAGAGTCATTCTTACAATTCATAGAGATATGGAGAGCCATGTTATGGTTCTTTCCTTCATTGGGCAATTCGTCATCACAGAAACTCAGGTTATTATAAGATGTAATATTCCCCACAATATTGCTGAACTGGTCTAGAGACATATCACTTTCCACAAAAGCTTGATCCAAAACTCTCATCAAAATTCCTGATGGGAAGAAGAGTTCATTAGTAAGGATATAATGGATATCTAAGATGGAGTTTACAACAATTGATCTACAATCTTGTAGTCACTCATATTGATAATCTTCAACAAATTATCCACATCCTTTTCCACAGTAGCACCACTAGATTCCCCCACCACTTTCTTAGGTTCAGTACTTTCAACAACCCTTTTATCAGAATTAACATTCCCTCAAATGACAGGGGAGAAAACCCACTGCGAGTCACTCGACTAACTTTAGCAATATTCTTGATATCAAACAAAGGTTGGATAGTAATTTCCACACCATCTTCCAAGATAGTCGCATTGTATTTATATGGCACGACTTTGTCTGATTTATATGAGATAGGACTAGGCAGGCAAATAACCACTAGAGCAACAACTGGCTTTCTATGGTACTCAATCTCTATAGGGGCGGGAACACCAAAACACGGCAAAATAACATTAACCCCTTCTTCAGAATATTTAGGCATCACATAATCATTGTTAGAGAACATATCTTCATTAGAAGAAAAGAACTCATATGCAGAAACATATTCATCATTTGACATGGTCTCGACTGAGCAATCTTAAATCACATTAACTCTATTATAATCATCTCTATTGCCTGATACTTTGATAGTACCATTATCTAACAACAATTGAACACCCATTATTACGATAGAACAACCACGAGAATCCCTACAGCAGATCTGACAAGAACCATAATGGTGTTCTTCTTGGCCATCCATGTGACAAAATGTAGCGTGCAACTGTACCAAATCATAAATCATATGATTCACATCAAAAATCCAGAATTCACCGAGGCACCCATAGAACATATTCATATCTTCTTCGTACTCAACCCTTAACCTGCTTATATGAATGAGACCTTCGTCCATCATCTCTTGAATACCAACTTTTATTTTATCACATCCCTAGATATCTATACTGCAAATACTACAACCAACATGGTCGTACGTATAATAGATGAACTCACAGAGATCAACATGCATCTTCACCAAATCTCCTCTAACCAGGTTGATATCAAAAATTTGGAATTCCCCAGGACAACCATCAACCATATTTACAACATTTGCACCTCCGCGTTTAGGAAAAGGATTATCTTTCACGTTAGGGCCAACATCTTTAAAGGATAGAAGGCCATATATCACCATCTTTTGTACTTCAAATTTTAAGGGATAACAGTTTTCGATGTTTTGCCATGGGGATCCTTGATGGAAAGCACAAGTATGATCTGCCTTATAATACCAGGGTAAAGGTGAAGGTATAGCAGGGGAGGCTTGGTCTGAACCAACTTCTTCTGAATCAAAGCCGGGAATAACTCTGCATATCTCATTGAAATAGAGTCAAAAGCTACTCTCTTCAGACCTTGCCCTTGATTTCCCTGAGGAGGTGGTCTCTGATAGGCAATAGTAGTTGGATCTATGTTGACAACTGAAGTTACAGAAGTAACCTGTTGTTGGTAACGATGGTGTCTTCTAGGTGGTCTAATCATTCTTTCCTCAATGACAAAATTCGTTTCACTTTATTTCTTTCGAGAAAACCTGTATGATGAATTCTTTGTCCCCTCATCTTTCGTCAAGCGTCCTTCCCTGACAGCTTCTTCTAGACGAACACCCATGCTCACCATCTCACTGAAATCACTCAGTGCACTTGTGACCATCCATTCATAATAAAATGATCCAAGGGTTTTCAGGAAGACCTTGGTCATTTCTTGTTCTCCCATCATGGGTACCACCTGGGAAGTTATCTCGCGCTAATGCTGCACATATTCTTTGAATGACTCCTTATCTTTCTGAGCCATTTATCTTAATTGGTCAAAGTCAGGCGCCATGAACATATTGTACTTATACTATTTGTTGAAGGCTTCCCCTAGATCATTAAAGGTTCATATATTTCTACTGTCCAAACTCATATACCACTTCAAAGCGGCACCGGTTAAACTATCCTGGAAGAAATGAATAAGTAGATGCCGATCATCAGTATGGGTAGATATTTTTCTGATATACATCACTAGGTGGTCACGAGGACAAGAATTTCCATTGTACCTCTCAAATCTGACACTTTAAACTTCGGTAGCACTGTTACATTAGGAACTAAGTAGAGTTCACTGACGTTCTGTCTGAATAATTCTTTTCCTCGAAGAGCCTTCATTTCCTTCTGCATCTTATTGAATTGGTCCTGAAATTCATCCAATCGGTCATAGAAACCCACACTTTCACTCGGTTGAGGAACGGGATGATAAACTTCATCATTAACAAATGGCATAGCATTCACCGTAGGAGGTGCAATATAATAAATCTCATTTCTAGCCACATGAGTAACATGCACCACAGGAGGGGCAGGAATAGCAACAACTTGAGAAACTGAAGCAACTTGAGCATCAAGATTGTAACCTTCTGGCATGAAATTCTCAATCATTCCCTACTGGTAACCCTGGGGCATGCGATTTTGAGCAGCAGTAACTGGAGTAACGGAAATGGGAACTGACGGAGCTTCAAAAGCAACCGTTGTGTGTTGTGGCTGAGCAAACAGAGGAACATGTAGTGTCTGATTCTGAGCAGCCACCAATGATTCCATCAAAGCAGTCAGATTAACGATACCGGTTTTCAAAGCAGTAACTTCTTCGTGCAACTCACGTTTCTCTTGTTCAAGATTCTCCATTTTCCTTCTAGAATTAACCCGAGTATTATATCAGTGAGACAACTTACTGAACGAAGTAGAGAAACAGAGTAAGACACCCGGGTATGAACAAAAATGAAAAAATATGTTCAAAATAATGCATGATATGCAATGCATATGATTTATTTATCATTATTAATATTTCAAGGAACTCAAAGAATTCCAGACATTTTGCCAATATTAAAGTACTAACACATTTTGAAATACTGAAACTTTCATTATAATAACTTCAGAATGGATTACATCTTTTAGTACAAGTTTCAATAATCCTAAGTACAAGAGAATAAATATAGAATCTAAAATCCTAAGGAGGAAAATATGAGGAAGATCTCTCCACACACTAACTCTTTCTCATGAGTGTTGTAATCTGAGCCTTACTGCTTATTCTCTTCTGCATACCTGTTGATGACCTCTTTCCAATCACCAGAGTCAGGAAGCGAACAACTAAGTCCTGACTGAGCTCAGAGTAAAATAAATCCTCTTGCTTATACATCATCTCCACAGCACGACTCTCAAGAATCTCTATCAAGTCATCCTTCTCTTTTAATTTTGCTTGGTAGGTTATCTCTAAGGTCTGACACTTGTTCTTCCAGGCTTCCTTCTCCTGCTGCATCCTAACCTAGGCAAGCTGAAGTTCTTCCGTATTATTTAAGATGAGAGGAGTAGTCTTCACAAAAATATCAAGTATAGGTTCTTCACGAGAATATGGCATCTTCAACTGAATTGCCCTTGCTTGTACCCAACGAAGGTGAGGCTCCAAAGAAACAACTCCTCTTGGTCCCAAGTATTTTCTACTCTTCCTGTGAATATGGAGCCAAGCCTTTGCAATTTCTTCCTTAGCTTCCTTATGATCCTCTACTTCTTTGAGAAATAACCCACTTAGATGAATACCATTTGGCTTGTCTCTCATTAGATATCCAAGTTGACGACGTGTAAGAATGAGATTGTAGCTAATTCCTCCCTTTGTACCAAGAAGAGGTACATTGGGGAAACTACCATAACTATTGACAATCTCCACATCATAATAAGCCTGATGATACCAAACAATGTCGGAATGAGTGAGAGCCATAATCTTTGGAGCCCAACGAGGTTCCTTTTTGTTATCCCAGAAAGCATCAGACTGGTGTAAGGGAGAAATAAAGCACTAATATAACAAAGGCAAGCAAAAACTGATCACCCCCTCCCCCCCATGATAAAAATACTGAAAGTAAATGGAATAATAAGTATCTCCTAATAACGTAGGAATTAGATTCCAATTCAAAAAGATCTTGATGGCGTTGACATCCACAAATTTGTCGACATTAGGAAATAAGAACAATCTATAGGCAAGAAGAGCAAAGATAGCCTCAAAGGCAACCGTACTCTTCATCTTAGCAAAGTAGCGAGCTTTCTCTAATAAAAACCGAGTGGGTAGTCCTATGATTCTTCCTTTGGTAGCCATGTTAGCCTCAATCTCAGACTTCCCGAAATGAACCATGGCAGCAATCTCACGAGACTTGGGCTCTCCCTCTAAATCAGTGAAAGGAACATGACCGATAACAGGTAAACTCAGTAGATAAGAATACTCCTCCAATGTAGGCATCAACTGATAATCAGGGAAAGTAAAACACTGATAAAACGAATCATAGAACTGAACTAAAGTAGAAAGAATACCCTTTTTCATCCTGAGCTTCATAAGAGACACGATGGATCCATATTTCTTCCAAAAATCCGTAGAGCTCTCGATCTCAGGAATCAAACTCATCAACTCATCTATCTTAGGATCCTTGAAACTGTACTTAGAGTCTTTCTTTTTCCAGAATCCATGGCCAAACAATACCTGGGTATTCGCAAAAAGTAAACTTTAAGTCCCTTGAAACAATTGTTTTAAAGGATGCTCATTGGTGCATGAATGCATGATGCAATAATCACACACAAGATCACAAACATGGGGGTTCATAGGTTCAACGTCATGAGCATGGAGTCAAAGGTACTACCCACAAGGTATGGACTAATAGTTTATCACCTGTCGAACAAGGTTTAAAAAGGTTCCCAAAGTCTACATCCTTCCTTCGGATATTACCAACGTTCCGATTAACTCGGTAATTAGTAACATTCTCAGGAAAAACTCATCTGAGTGTAGTATAGTGTGACAACCACTTTCGAATTACCCCGTCATAGTTTCCGAACTACACCTAAAAGGCCAAGATTGGTTAAGGGTTCTACGGTCCTTAGTTTCAGCATGCTCCCAGGTCTAAAGTAGCATGTCTTCTCGATTACTCGTTAAACGATAATACAGTCAAAGGGACCTCCACTGAGTGAGAGATCTCATGTCTCATTTTTTAGGATTAATACCTCAAAGTTAACATGACTATACCGCCCGTCTTATATTAAATTTTCCCAAGTCTGGGTAGAGGACTTATAAAAAATCACCAAGCACCCTGAAAACCAGGAAAATTCAGACAAATATATATACAACATATAATATACAATAAATTATAACACATACACAAATAAGCAAAGATAGGCTCAACCCACTTAGAGATGGAGCAATATTTGGTCGATCTGTACCTAGTGAAGTTACCATTTTTCTGTAGTGGTAGAAATGTTGAGACTAAGCCATTAGATTGACTTAACTTGTACATATCAAATAAAAATCGCCACCGCGCTTTATTGTTTCCACAGGAATGAGAAAAGAGAGAATAACCTAAAAAAGAGAGGGAGAGAATCTAGGTACGGGGGTTGTTTATGCAAATAGAAGGTATTAGCACCCTAAACATCTACTCTACTCCACATGAACCTCTTTGAAAATTTGTGTATTTTGGATGTAAGATTTGTGTACAAAAATAGATGGTGGAGATGAGAAAACAAGTATTTTTTACAAATTTTGCACCCGCAGCGGTTGCGAACCTTTAGTGCCTATATACCACCCTCCGTGAAATAGGGGATCAAGGTACTCGTAGTTCACCTTTAAAATTTTTAAAAACACAAGCGTGTTGGTTATTTTTAAGATATAAGACATCATTGTCATATCCGGGTGGAAAACATACTTACTACCCATGATTATGAGAAAGGAGAATTTGCATCATCTCAAAGTCGAGGATATAGCTTGGATTTTAAAAATCAACAAAGCTTCACTCAACACCAAAGTGGAAACTATCTCACTTCACTACATATCATAGAAGTATAGTAGCTTGCATCACTACAAGGATTGGAAAGAGTCTGATGTTTTAAGAAAAGTTTAAAGTAAAATGAAAAAATGGCAAAAGTGGTGTGAATGAGATTGATTGACTTTTAGTCTTCTCACAAAAAATATCAAGGTATTATGAAGTTGATTAAAGTTTGATTAAGAAAATATTTTTAAAAACGCATGGACCTAAGTCCAAGTTTATTGTGAAAAGTTTAGGAAACAAGAATAGTTTTGAAAAGGAGGGAGAAGATTTTTGAAATTAAAGAAGATGGGAGGAGATGAAGGGACTATTCTAAGGCATAAGGCAAATGCTAGGGAAAAGAACCGTCTAACAAATAAGAAGCCAACACTTGACACAATGAGTCAATGTAGAATCCACATGCTTTGGATTGAAACCAAACAAAGATATTAAACCTCTTAAGAAAACAAAGCTTCAGATGTATTAGGTCTTCACAAAAATTAGGCAGAGTAACGGCTGTATATAGAGGAATTCCCAATCACAGACAAAGCATATAACCAGAATAACCCGCACAAAAAAATAAACACAATGTCTTGGGGTAAACCCCAAGAACTCCAGACAAAATAACAACAGAAGTCACAAGGTCTAAAGGGTATCAAGGCTTCTAATCCTAAATCCACAGGGTTTATAACTCCATAATGCCAAGAATAGTAACCAAATAGTCCAAGTAAATTTAAAGTTTTTTATTGTTCAAGTTGGTTATTGAGTATATTCAAAAATAAAATTAAAGCTCATGTGAGAAAAATAAAAATTGCATAAAGATAAATGCTCAAGTGAGCAAAGATGAAAATAGCATGAAATAAAGATGCTAAAATAAATGGTGCGTAAAAGTAAAGACGTAAAGTGAAAGCATAAAATAAGAGTCAATTGTTAATGAGTTAGAAATTAGAGGTTAGTTGAATGACCATCTTGAAACTTGCATTTGAAAACTCATTAGAAAATTGATAAAATGAAAGCCTCTCAACAACAAGTTTCATTTGCTTTTTGTCAAATATATCATTCATTTAAAATTCTCAAGGCAACAACAAATGATCAATGATGTTTAAATGATTCACTTAGACCAAATTTTATGAAAGTCCATTAGAGGATTGATAAGACCAAAGCCTCCTAACAATGAACCTCAAGGTTATTTAATCAAAGGTTTCAAATTAAACATACTTGGGCTTGAAAACATGGGTTTGGACCACAAATGATCATTTCTCGAATCAGAACAAAGTTTAGCACTATGTTAAGCAATCGTAAGAGGACTTATATAGAAGTCACACCTATTTTGAGGCCGGTCAATAATAATCTATGTACCATATGTTTAGAGAAATGGTATATAGATCATTCTCTAACAACATGTAGTACAAGTGAGAAGGGGATAAGATGAAAAGGGAGGGGATAAGAATTTAATTCCACATTTGAATCAGAGAAATTATATAAGTTATCATTAAAATCATTCATCCATTTTGGTGGAGTTAAACTCAACACCCAAGATCCAATGATGTTAATGAAGCTCATGATTAAAATCCCATAGTTCAAGATCAAACCGAATATATATAAAAATAATATTGCATTTAATAAACAAGATAGAATGAGAAAAATTATTTTTAAAAAGAAATAAAAAGCAAAATAGAAAACTATATTCAAAACATCAAAGAAAGATTAAAAGAGACCATAGAAAAGCCATAAGTGATCTTAAATATTTTAACAAAATTTTTTAGCAATTTTTTTAAAACAGTAAAGTTTTTTTTAATTATTTAAAATCATTCAAGTAAGTGAAAAAAAGATCAAAAATAGTAAAAGTCAAAATAAAATTCTAGAAAAATCTCAGAAAGTAAAAAATAAAGAAAATGATCTTGATAAATTTTTTTAGAATTTAAAAATACCAAAAAGTATTTTTAAATAATTAAAAACAAGTCAAAACAAAGAAAAAAAATCATAAAAATATTAAATTTGAAAATAAAATCATGAACAAAATAAAAATTAGAAATCGAATATTTCAAAATATTTTTGTGAATTTTTTTCATAATTTTTGGGTCAGAAATGAATTTTCTATGATTTTTTGAAGTTTAAAACAATTAAATATATAAAATCATAAAATGAATATAAATTCAAAAAAGTGTGGACCATTGGATGAGAGTCAAAACGCGCCAGTAAACAGATCCAAAGGATCAGGCACGCTATGCATATCATGGCCAATTTTAAAAATTACACCGGATCATCTTTTAATAATTAAAAACATTTAAAAATCTGGCGCGTTAGATGAAGTCTGACTAATGAAAGTAATTAGGTCCAAGGGCTCTCAAAACGCACATTTGGTAAAGCAAACACACTGGATAGGATTCAAAAAAATTACATGTCACACCATCATTGGTTGAAGCACGACACATAGGTCATCTTCAACCTCCGGATGCCCTAAATTGGAGTTCCACAAATTGTAAAATTAGCCAACCAAATCGGTACCATTAGATTCGTCTCTTCAAGATGATTCTAATGGTACCATTGCACCAAATATATATAAACTTAGCAAGGCTTGATTTGAGAAAAATCAGAAATAATAGCGAGCACGAAATTCTGGAATATCTCACTCAAATCTCAATGAAATCACAAATTGTAAGAAGCATGAGAATCAGAAGGATGAGGAGAGTAGATTAGTCTTTTATTTGGATTGGTTTGACTAAGAAATTTACTTGAATGAAGTAGCATAAAGTTGCTCTAAAAATGGACTTCTGTAGCTCAAAATAGGTCACGATTCTTGAAGGTAAGAGTATGGTTAGCTTCAGGGAAGTTCAATGGATCTAACTGAATGGATTTTTTTAGTATTTTGAGGTGAGAATGAAAGAAATCAGAAATTCAAATTTAGAGTTCGTGTGAGATTTGAACAGGGGTCAATTGACTATCAAAAAATTGTAGAAATATGTTGAATGTGCATCTTATTCATAGGAGAGGACGAGGCAATGCTTAAGCGTGTGAATGGGAGAGTAATTGAGTGAATTCGTGTGAATTTGAAACATGAGTAATGTGTGACTTTCTTAGCATCAAAACCTGCATTTCATGATGCCAAATGCTTTTGGAAAGTTTATAAACATGAGTAGAAGTAAAAACGCGTGAAAACTTTATGTTTAGAAGGCAAAATATGGATTTCAAATTCTGACTTGGAAGGAAAATTCAATTTCAAGTAGATGACTTTGATCTCATGGTGTGCATGTTTTAGGGAACCTTAGGACCTGATTCATGATGCATTGGAAAGATGTGGTAACATTCTTTATAGTGATCCAAGAAAGGGATCATTTGGATGCTTGATCTAAAAGTTGTGCTTGGTCAAAATCAGAAAAAAGTGATGACTTTTATACTTAGAAAAAATTCTATGTTTTTCTTCAAAAATGACCCTAAATGTTTTGACTCCAAACAAGGTCTTATTCCAAAAAAATTATTTGATCAATGATGCTAGCTTGAAGTGGAGTCCTTAAATAGTGTTGTGAAACTTGTATCACTCAAAAATTCAAAATATTGGACAAGTTATGATCCTTTGAATTTGATGAAAATTCATAAGGTGACCTATAATCTTTTGAGCTTTTAAGGCATGTTCTAACCATTTTCAAGTTTTGAACATAAAATAAGAGTTAAATTTCACACTCTTAAGATCATTGTGGAAATAGAATGGGCTCAAGGAGATAAAAAATGATCAAGTTATGACTTTTTGAAGTCACAAAAGGGAATTTGATGGCCTAACTAGAGGACTTGTAATATTTCTCAATTATTAGTGATCTTTCACACAAAATTTGCTTCAAAATTTTGAAGTGTTTTGTTGATAACCCTTTAAGGAGAAGCATGTCTTTGGAATCACTAAAAAATCTCAAAATATGGACAAGATATAGCCCTTAGAAGTCCAAAACCCTAACTCCTAGAGCATCAAAATGACTTGGGAACCCCTTTCAATTTTGATAATCTTTCTTGTACAAATACTTTTGCTATGTGAAGATATGTTGTTGTGGATGATAATAAGAACCTATAGTAGCAATAACAACTTCCAAATGTTGGGAATTGAGGGAGTTATGTACTTGTGATTAAAGAATCAAGAATTTGTCCATTTAGGTTAAACTTCTTTAATTAAATCTTGCATCTTTTGACTTCCTTTGGTGATCTAAGCATGATAAATCATAGTAGACCTTGTCATGACATTTCTTTAAGGTACTCTAAATTATGAAGCTTAAATTTCAATGAAGCTTAATTGAAGAAGGCATGCAAATAAACTCATGAACCTATGAATCAACCTGATGAAGTGTGTTGTGCCCTCACCTATAGTATCATCATTTAGAGCAAACATTAATTGTATTTTTTAGTTAAAATTAAATCAACACAAGACAAATATTACCATAATATGCAAATCAAAGTGCTTGGTGATCCCTCATGAGCAAACCTAGAGATAGGGAGGAGGACCAAACCCAAGTGTGATCTTGATATGATTGAGTTGATATGAGATGATAGAGGAGTCTTAGGGAAAAATTGGGGTATAACACTAGGGATCCGACGTCTAAGGTCCTTTGACTCCTTGACCCTGTGGTATCGCATGCTGATTGGTCCTTGTGTTTCTTCATTTTCTACATCATCTTTATATTTCTTTTTTTTTTATTATAAAAAAATTAGATAATAATAATAATATTTGTTTGAAATAATATGGTGGGTTGTAACGGGCCTAGCGCCTTTTGATGTTCACACCCCCATCTTTTCTGGCCCAACGTGCATTTTAACTGTTTTTAGTTATTTTTTCTATTTTCAGTTTCTCACCCCTCCCCTTAATTGTTTTATTTCATTTCCTTTTCAATTTTAGTTTCGTTTTCAATCTTATTTTCACCATAAAATTAATTAAAAAGATTACTTAGGTCTTTCCATGTCTTAATTAATTTTCCATATTTTTTGTTTTTATTTTCCATTTAGTTATATATTTTATTTTTAATTAATTGTGCAAGGTGTGTTAGATGAATTGTCTTGTGTTTGAACCTTATGTTTGATGACTTTTGAACTTATTCTTGAGCCAATATTTTGGACACTTTTAGACACATGTATGCTTAAGGTCTGAATTTTTTTATTTGAGGTCCTTTGGTGTTCAATTTATGCATGTTTGATGAACTTTTGAGAGCTTCTAATGTATGTTGATGTGTTGAGATGACTGTTGATGTTTGATGTTTGATGTTTGGTTTGAGGTGATTGCTTGACCACATTTTAGGCACATTAAGACACTTAGTTGGTGAATAAATTTATGTTATTGTTGTGCCATTTCAATTCATTTTTAGGCCTCCTAAGAGGTATATTAGAAGGATATGATGTATGCCTAATTGTTTAGATAATTGCTTGCATTGTTGTTTGATTAAAGGAATGCACTTGTGAAACCAATTATGGTTTATTTCTCACTTGTTCTTAAGCTTATTACCATGAGGTAGAGCCATATTGTATATGCTTACTTGATCATCCAAAGTATTTTCATAAATGATACATGTTGATGATGTTTGCCTATCTTGTGGGTTAAGTTTTGAACAATGTTTTGAGTGATTAATTCTGGATACTTGGGATTTTAACATGATGTGAATGATATGTTCTTGCTTTTGACTTGTTTTGTCTTAATACCTCACTTCCTTGTTTCACTTGATCCTTTGGTTAGCATGATGTTGGTGATTCATCTAGTTGTTGTATTAGGGTTTAATTGTTGGTTTCTTAACCTATTCTTGTGCATGTTGCTTGATGTTTGTGAATCATGATGAATGATGAATACTTAGTGTAATACAGTGGGAGAACTGTCTTGGTTTTGCATTTTATCGCAAATGTGCGGATAGCTAGAGTTGCCACCGACTTTTCTTTTATCCAATAAAGAAAGGGTGAAAAGAACAGAAAAGACCTTCGAGAATTTTCTGAGTCCGGGGGTAGGTTATGAAAAGGGAAGGTGTTAGCACCCGTTTCATCCATAGTTATCTACGGCCTCTTAATCGCTAGCTCACTTTGTTTGAAAATGCTTTTTTGTGTAAGTGTTTGAAAATATTTTGAAAAAAATGCCAATAATAAGGAAACTTTATATTGATTCTTGTATCAGTTAAGAATGCGTACAAAGTGTCTGTTTTTAAAAATATTTCAGGAAAAGTGTTTGCGAAAAAGATGTTTTGAAATATTAGTGAGCAAGCGACTAAGAACTATCTACCTACTCAAAGTCTTTCGTGTTATTTTCCTCCTCCTTAGATAGTGCTATCCTACCATTAGTTAGTAGGAAGCCCTATCGTTGGACGTGAAGGGACATGTGTGGGTCATTGTACAATGATAAAGGCAACTCGTAGGGGCACTTTAGCAATATATCGTAAGGGACTAAGATCGTTTATCGAAGGCAGCATCGTAAGGGTCATCGAGGGACTACGATCTTTTGTATCAGAGGGATGCCAAAGTGTCCCCACGTTTGAGGGACATGGCTGTTTTTATTCGAAGGCAACAAGTGGGATTAGTCTAGAGGTGAGTGTGTAAAAAGTGATTTCATTCATATATTTATCTTGATTAGGATTTTCTAGCGATTGGTTTTAGATCTTGTCATACATGCCCTAATTACTAGCAGTTATAAGGAAAACAGTAAATTGCGGAAAGTAAAGGTCCTACGCTATTACAAAGCTTCAGGGAAGGGGGTAAAAAACCATAAAATTAGGGAGAAAAAGTAAATAAAAGCCCTAATTAAACTATTACATACCGTAGCAGTTACATAATCGGGAAAAATAATGCGACAATAATAAAGTGCGCGAAGATTGTAAATAAAGGGAAAAATTGAAAATCATTTAGTGATCGTTTGATGATTAATCTAAAAAAAACTAATTGATTTTGTTGTACCCCAAAATTTACCCACTTACATTTCATTATTACATACACGCATATCATTGATTCTATGGTTATGGGATCAAAGTATATTTAGCAAGCTTCGTCATGTTACAAGTGACGTTTATTTTGCCAATGGATGTTCTCAGAGTATTTTCATGTTGAAGATCGGTTCGCCATTTCACAACGATTCAGGGTACAAAGGTTCACAAGTCCAAACCGACGCGTCATATTTAGGTATTCTTTCACCAAGATATTCCTGATAACATATTCTCAAATTTAGGTTCGGCTCAAGAGCCAATTCTTTAAAGAAGGTCTTCGAATGTGCGAGTTTTTTCGAAGAAATATGGTCAAAAAGTGTGCTGAAAGTGCAGTTTTTACACACTAAAAAATTCATAACTTGAATATTGTGGCTCGTTTTTAACCCGTTCCGGTGGTCAAAATTCTGTCTTGACGTCATCTACGTTTTCATCTCTCACAGCTGGAAGCCAATTTTGATCAGAAGGTCTTTAAAAATGCGTATTTATCAAGTATTTTCGTACAGAAAATTTGTGACATAAGTTTATTTACGTCATGTTCAGAAAATCATAACTTGGTCGATTTTCATCGTATCGAGCTGGTTCCGGTGCCAAAATTTCACAAATTGAGTTGACTACGTTTTCACAGGATGTATCAAGTTCGAACGGTATCTAAAAGACCTTCGTTTATTCCCTAGAGTGCGCGTGATGCACCAAAGATCCTGAATACTGAATATTATTTCATCTGGGTCAAAACTTCAAAATTTCATAACTCGGTCAATTTTTATCAGATCGGGCCCATCTGTTTACACAAGGTCATTAAATCAGAGATCTATAACTTTGCTTCCAAGGTCGAGATCGGGTTCTGCTCCGATCAATAACAGTTTTTTATTGAAGAACGTGTCAGAGTTGACATCGGAGCCCAAAATAAGTTTGTGTGAGGCGAAACTTCAAAAAGTCATAACTAATTCACCGTTTATTCGATTGAGCCCATTTTTGGACAGGAGTTAGTTCTCGATGTCGGCTACATTTTGTTTTCACATTTCAATTTAAAAATTACACTTAAGTCCCTTCGATTTAGCCTGGAACGTGTCAGACTCAAGTGAATAAAAATCTGCACTATTGCTTGTGGTTATTGGAGGCCCAATTGCATATTCAAAACCCATATCTTTCCTCTAATTTCCATTATATAATCTCATTCTTTTCACACAAACTAGACGTAAAAAAAAAAAACCTTTGCCACAACCCTGTCAAAATATCAAATTCTTTCAAGAACCCTAAAAATCTTGAAATCCTTGTTTCAAACCCCCACCTCACTACAAACAAGTCATCCTTGTTACATATCCCCATGTCACTACTTCTCCAGTAAGGGTAAGGCAGGTTTGATTTTCATGATCAAAAGGATGTAGAAGCATTCATATATGCCATATCGGTTTTAACATTATAAAATTTCATATATTTGTTTTCTTTGTATTTCATGATATAGTAATTTATTTAATGTGTTCATGAGATTCAACGCTGCAGATTTAGACATGGTCCCATGCAGGGTTATTACAAAACGCTGAGGACGGATCATAACAACAACCAACGACACCATGACGCAGTGGTAAAGGGGGTGATCAGTGAGGTTAAGGGCGTGAGTTCAACACTCACCCCTATTGGTTTTGATTTTCTTCCATTTTATTTATTATTTTACCTATTTTCATTCTTTCTGTTTAAAACTTTTTTCATAAAACCTACATTTTTCACAAACCTTTGATTTTTCATAATAAGCTCGAATAATTAATTTTAAGTTTTAAATTAATTTTTGGTTCAACACCCATCCCTGACATTTGCATTATTTGTATTTTCTAATCCTATTTTCCATTGATGTTTCTTCCTCTATCTATTTTTTGGCAAACTTAATCCTTTTTTGTTAATCATTAAACATAAGCTTTTTTTTTTTAAAAACTTTTTTTTAATTAAAATTAGTTAGGTTTTAGGTTTTTTTAATTAACATTTTTTTTCAAAATTAACCTTTTTTTATAATTAAAATTAATTAGGTTTTAGGTTTTTTTAATTTACTTTTTTTTCTTCAAAATTAACCTTTTTTTATTAATTAAAATTAATTAAGATTTAGGTATTTTAATTAACTTTTTTTTTCAAAATTAACATTTATTATTAATTAAAACTAATTAGGATTTAGGTATTTTATATAACTTGTTTCAAAAATTAACATTTTTTATTAATTAAAATTAGTTAGATTTTTTAGGTTTATTTAATTAATTATCATAAATTATTTTTTTCATAAAAAATCACCAAAACATTTTCTTTGCTATTTTCATCTTATTTTTATTTTCCTAGATAAAGTGTATAGTTTCCCGCTTTTTTTTTATCATTATCATGTAATTGCTTACGGGATGTAACTGTTTTAGGATTTCTTTTTCGCATTCTTCACTATTATGTAATTGCCTCAAAGCTTTGTAATAGTCTAGATTTACATTTCCGCCTTTATCTTCAGCTACTATATTTTATGCAATGCTTAGATTAATAGGATTGTATGGAAAGATAAAAATGAACGATAGAAAACCCTAATTGCAAGATAAATAACCGAACTGAATCATTTGTACACTCGCACCTCTAGGGTGACCTCACTTGTTGCCTTCAGAAAAACAATGGTCATGTCCCTCGAACATAGGGATGCCCTTAGCAAAGACCCTCGGTTAAAGTCATCATAAAGATCATAGTCCCTCAATGTCCCTCGAGTTGCCTATGAGAAATGATCTTGTCCCTCGATGTTGCCTACAAATATATGATGACAGTCCCTTCGAAATGCTAAGGTATCTCTACAGGTTGCTTTCAATAACCATAAACGTCCCTTTCGATAGTCCCTCAACATCCGACGATAGGGCTACCTACTCACTAATAGTAGGATAGCACTGTCTAAAGGGTAGGAGGAAAAGAACACCCTATTTTTCGAGTAGGTAGATAACTCTTAAGTACTTGCTCAAATCTTTTTTTACCCTTACACACTTTCAAACTTCTTTTCAAAAATGCTTTATCATACTCTTGAGGACTGATACAAGAGTTACCATAAAGCAAACAAAAATCTTTCAAAATACACAAACACAAACAATTTTAAAAAATGAGCAAATACCTAAGAGCCCGTGGAAAACCATGGATGGAAAGGGTGCTAACACCTTCCCTTTCCATAATCTACCCCCCTTACTCAGAAAATCTCGAAAAAGGTCCTTTTATGTTATTTCACTCTTTCCTTTGTTGGATAAAAGAAAAGTCGGTGGCAACTCTTGCTTACCGTAACATCTGCGAACAAAAAATGCAAACCAGTATAACAGTTGGTTCTGCCACCGTATCACAGAACTGGCGACTCTGCTGGGGACGATAATAAAAGTGAGGTTTACCTTAGGGTCTAGTTCATTTATAATCTGTTTTCTTTGTCTGTTTTGATTGCTTTACTTTTAAGGGTATCTGTTTGGGTACTATAGATCCTACACCCGGATCCGGGGAAACCTTTTAGGTAAGTAGCAATAGATCGTGGAAACTGTGCGAGGTATACCGACACAGTTGAAGTGATGGCTATGTTGATGCGACACTTTGGTTGGTACCGGTAGCCCTTGAGTTAATCAAGGAGAATATGGGGCCGCCGCATGGTGTCATGAAGCGTCAACTGACCTTAGAACCTTTAAATGAACAACTTGGCCATTAGAACGTAGTGAGATGACTGTCTTTGGCGTATTCCCAATGTCGGAAGATACTCGATACTACACTCATTGAGGCTTGACTCCTGAGTTTTGTTTGGTTGCGAGTCAGTCGCCTATCGAACGAAGCTTGTGGGAAAGGTCGGTGATATTGAGATCCCTTAGAACCCGATTACTATTTATAGGACAGGTTGAACCAACCCAACTTTAAGAGGGTATGATCTTAAAACCCATGTAAGCCTTAAACCTAAGGTTTTGGTGTGATTGGCTTGTGCTTTCCATATATGTGATTTCTTAGCATAATCATGACATCATAACATGGCATATCATACTAACAATTTCAAGGATCTCAAGGGTTTGTGATGCAGGTTATGGTAAATCAGACGTCTAGCAAGGGGAAAAAGGGATTTATTTTCCTCTAGCCAATACCGTCAAAAGATCAAAACTCAATAACTTGAGTCAGGGGCTATGACCCACTCGATATGGTGAGCTTGATTCTCGTAGAAGGACATTCAACAATATGAAGTTCTTCAATCAAAGCTGCAGTCAACTCCTAACATTTTATTGTGTTTACCCTTCGAGATCCTTGAAAACATTTACACATCATGCATGTCATTGCATAACAAGTAGTCTCCAGTACAGGTTTCTCATGTTCTCGCTGTTTATTTCAGCAATGGCTCTCAAACAGGACATCAGAGATCTCCAAACTCAAGAGGCTCAGTTCATGGAAATGTTCCTAAACCTATCCAAGGGGCAGGAAGAGTTGAAAGCACTCCTCGCTGTGAACCTGGCCAAGAAAAATCCTGAAAGACAATAAGGACGAACGGTTGGAACAACTGCAAGTTGAGGTTGAAGCAATGATAACCCAGATGATGGGGCAGATGGCTCTTATCCAAGGCCTAGCCCGGGGACAAGAAGAGCTGAGAGCCATTATCAACAAACTTCATCAAGACGGATGCAACCGTGTAAAGCAAACAATCGAGGTTGGGGACCAAGTCATTGAGCAACCTCCAAGAAGACAAGAGGTTGGTTTGGTGAAGAGTGGACCTTTCCAAATTTCTACTATATCACGGGTCTAACAACAACCTTGCCAAAAACAACGGGTTAATCAGAGTAAGCCGGATGCACCCAAGAGGCAGTTTACCAAACTCAACATGCCACTGTCTCAAGCTTTACAACACATGTTGAAGATGAATCTAGTTGTGTTGATAGGGCCTCATCTGAATCCCAAGACTTCTTCCCCTAACTATAATCCTGATGCAATATGTGCATATCACTCAGACCGTCCGGGGCATGATAATAACGATTGTTGGATGTCGAAATATAAAATTCAAAACTTGATTGATGAAGGAGTGCTGGAGTTTACACAAGACGGTCAAGCTCAGTTCTTCTGCCATCCCTCCAAGGCACGCCATCTGAAGTAACAAGATCAGACGAAGAAGCTTTTGTTCATTAGAATTTTCAATTTGTAATTTTCTTTTGATTGTTCGAACATTTATTCATGTCAAACTTTGTTAGTTTATCAATGTATTGCATATGTCTGTTTTGAATCAATTCATCCGTATTCACTATATTTAAACTGCTTTCCTTTTTGTGATATTCAACTCTCGATCAAAAGCTCCGAGCCTTTAGAGGGAGGATGACGAAAATGATACCACAATCTCTACAGTATGCTTTTGAACAGACCCCTCTAGCGATGTACAAGCATTGTTTCAAATCCTAAATAGTGAAGTTATAAGGAAGATAATCCCTAGTCAACCCCTTTGAGCCAAAGAAGTATGAGTTTTTATTTTCACACAAATTAAAACCCTTAATCATAACCTGGGGCATGGTAGTTTTCTCAGTTAGTTCAGAAGCGCATTCAATCGTAAGCTCATCCTTCATACACGACAAATAGTGTAGAAGATACCTTCCAAAAGATGGCGATGGTTCCGCATAATCATCAAAGCAGACAGTCATTATTTTTCAAAAGAAAAACCCGCTAAGTCAAAACCTATGAAGGAGACTTAAGAAAAAAAACTGGGGCATCCCGCTGACTAATCACAAAAGAAACAGTTCAGGCAAAAGTAGGGATAATGAAAACCAAAAAAGAGGTTACTACAAATCCTCGACAAAAATAAGATTACAAAAATGACTGCCTCTTCAAAATAAACTTTTAGTATCTCCGAACCATCACCGGAACATCAAGGACAAGATGCCAGACTCAATTGGGATCTAAATGCATAATTAACTAAGCATAAGACTGAAGAAAGTCACGAAGAGCAGGTTGGGTACAAATAAAATTTGAGCCTTTATCCTTTGTTTCTTGAACCGTGAACCAGGCAACATTATAACCCTTAATAGTCCTAACTGAAGCATAGGTTAGTTCGGAAGCATACTGTTACAAAAGGTATCCTGACTCCTGTAGGACTTGCTATAAATCCTGAGTTGATATCACTCTCTTGCAAAATTTGTTTTACTAAAAAATGAATATTCAAAAACTTCAAGGCAAGCATAAACCTTGTATTATTTGAATATCGTTGTTTGCATATAGTTATCTGTTCGACAACAGAGAAATTCACATGACGAATATCTAATGAATAAAAACTTTCTCAATGAAAAGGTTCACCTCAAGTGGAAAAACACTTCCGACCAAGGGGCACGGCATGATCATTGTCCATCATCCGGGGCAGTCAAGTCAAGATTCAAGGAATCTCTTAAAAATTCCAAATAGGCAGGGGCAGATCTCCATCTGAATCACTTGGGGCATTAGACATGAATTCCAACAACGAATCACGTACAATTAAGAAAAATCAATGTTCCCCAGCGGATTTCTTCTAAAAACAATTAAACAGGAATTCCCAATGGAAACATTCTAAATAAACCAAGTCCTCTTCTAGAAACAGTTCAGATACGATCCAGAGACGAATGTCATTTTGACACTCATTCAACACATGTTTCAAATACAGTTCAGATACGATCCAAAGAAGGATGTCATTCTGACACTCATTCAACACATGTTTCAAATACAGTTCAGATACGATCCAGAGAAGGATGTCATTCTGACACTCATTCAACACATGTTTCAAATACAGTTCAGATATGATCCAAAGACGGATGTCATTCTGACACTCATTCAACACATGTTTCAAATACAGTTCAGATACGATCCATAGACAGATGTCATTATGACACTCATTCAACACATGTTTCAAATACAGTTTAGATACAATCCAGAGACAGATGTCATTCTGACACTCATTAAACACATGTTTCAAATACAGTTCAAATACGATCCAAAGACGGATGTCATTCTGACACTCATTCAACACATGTTTCAATTGTAGTTCAGATACGATTCCAGAGATAGATGTCATTCTGACACTCATTCAACATATGTTTCAAGTACAGTTCAGATACGATCCAGAGACGGACGTCATTCTGACACTCATTCAATACATGTTTCAAATACAGTTCAGATACGATCCATAGACGAATGTCATTTTGACACTCATTCAACACATGTTTCAAATACAGTTCAGATATGATCCAAAGACGGATGTCATTCTGACACTCATTCAACACATGTTTCAAGTACAATTCAGATATGATCCAGAGACAGATGTCATTCTGACACTCATTCAACACATGTTTCAAGTATAGTTCAGATACGATCCAAAGACGAATATCATTCTGACACTCATTCAATACATGTTCAAGTATAATCACGACATCGATCCATCCATAAAATCTCCGCATGTACTTTCTCCAACAGGTACAGGGGCAGAAACATCCTGATGCAAAGTCATCGCTGTATCCTTAGCATACGTCCTAGTGAAGTCTATGTTCTCCACTGGGGATAATCTTTCATTGTTGGTGATAGATGAACTCTTCTTGGGGAGAATTAACACCAATGTTTTTAGATACCTTTTATTCTGCGGGGAGTGTATGTATTTTTAGTCATATTCTCAAGTTGGCTCTGTCCCTGTACCTAATGGGTAGAGCAACTATCCGATTTGGGCACTTCTATTTGCCCCTGTTCCTGAAATTACCAGTAATCGTCTTTTGTTTCGTATGTAAATATTTATGAGCAACAATTATTTTCAAATTCATATATCAAAAATGAATCATTGGACGTTCTTGCAAAACAAAACAGAAGAAGAAAAACAATTTTGAAATTATTGTAAAATGAATTGTATTGATTTTGAAGTTGGCCTGTAATAGGCGTTTTTGTACAAGAGGCTGACGTCCTAGTAAGAGAATGCCGCCGAAAGATAGAAATTATATAATTTGTGAAAAACAAAGAAAAACAGCTATGTGAACAATCCCACTGGGTTCCAACTCTGCTATTGCCTTTATATCTTCGAGCGTCTCATCACTTTGCTACTTGGTTGAAGGTATATCAGATTGATCGACACCGTCCGAGCTTGATAGTCGATACTGAAGTCTGGTTGCAAGATGATCCAATGAGACATAGTGTTATGCTTTAATCCCTAATTTTTGCCTAGACCGCCCTTTCGGGTTTTCGGTCCACCGGGATACCCCTTTTTGCCCAAGCTGCCTTTTCAGGTTTTCGACTTGCTGGGTGTACAGTTTTTTTTCCTTTTAATCCCTTACTTTTGCCTGAACCCTTTTGGTTCGCCGGGAAGCCCTTATTTTTTCCTAGGCCAGTCAACCTAGCGGGTCTTTGATTATGCGTAGTATTCTTTCACTATGTCTGTATTGATGGGGTGAGGAAGGTCGTCACCATCCATTGTGGTTAGAATCATAGCTCCTCCCGAGAAAATGTTCTTAACCACAAATGGCCCTTCGTAAGTGGGGGTCCATTTTCCCATGGGATCACCTTGCAGCAGTATGATGCGTTTGATCACCAGATCCCCGACTTGATACTCTTGTCGTCTGACTTTCTTGTTAAATGCCTTGATCATCCGCTTTTGATATGTTTGACCATGACAAATAGCAGTAAGTCTCTTTTCGTCGATTAGATTCAGCTTATCTAGCCGGGTCTAGATCCAATCGTATTCGTTTAAACCTGCATCCTTCATAATCCGAAGAGAGGGTATATGGACTTCAATGGGTAGGACTGCCTCCATGCCATACACCAAAGAGTAGGGTGGTGCCCCTGTCAAAGTCCGTGCTGAAGTACCGTGCCCATGAAGAGCGAATGGTAATATCTCATGCCAGTCTTTGTAGGTCACTGTTATTTTCTGAACAATCTTCTTGATATTATTATTAGCCGCATCAACAACCCCATTCATCTTCGGCTGGTAAGGAGAAGAGTTATGATGCTGTATCTTAAACTGTTTGAAGAGCTCGGTGATCATTGTATTATTGAGATTTGTACCATTTTCCGTAATGATCCTTTCTGGTACACCATATCGACAAATCAGATTGTGTCGGATAAACTGCACCACGACGTTCTTGGTTACTGTAGCAAAGGAAGCTGCCTCAACCCACTTCGTAAAGTAATCAATTGCTACCAGGATGAAATGATGCCCATTAGACGCAGTAGGTCCGATCTCGCCGATCATATCGATGCCCCACATTACAAAAGGCCAAGGAGCTGTCAAGACGTTTAGGGGAACCGGAGGTACATGCACCTTATCAGCATAGATTTGGCACTTATTTTGACCTCTTTCCTGTCTTCCTCTGTACCCAAATTCACTGATTCCACTGGCTCTTCATGAGGCTGTATGGCCCTCTCTTCCTGTAGTAACAGCCTAGCAAGTTCCCCAGGCACTTCACAATCATCCTCACATTCGTCCTTGGCTTGGTTGATCGGATTTTCGAAGTCATAACTGGCAGTAGCAGAGTCGTTATCAATGGGATCCAGAGTGGATGTGGATCTACATTATGATATATGAGTGTGTGTAAGACAATAGCTGTTTTGATAAAGTGATAGATAGAAAGGAAAAACAAGGAGCGCAAAATTTGTAATGCAAGAAAACATCCAATGCTTTATTGATGATATATGAAAATGACAAATAATAAGCCCTCACAAACAAAGCCAAAGTGCCTTGGGCAAGGCACCGGGCCGTAAAGTTTCGAATGGTTTGTTACAAATCTCAAAACAAAAGTCTGTTACTGTGTAATAAAAGAAACGGGTACGAAGTCCTTCGTCGTCCAATCATCATCTCCAATTGCATTCACTCCCTGATCATGCTTGGGCATGGGTGCGATTATGATGTTGGGTTTCTCCAGAGCATCAAACTCAATCTATTTAGCTTCGATCAAATCTTTTACCTTATTCTTCAAGGCCCAACAGTTGTTTGTATCATGATCCAGGCTATCGGAGTGATAGGCACAGCGGGCGTTCGGGTTATATAGCGGAGATGTGGTGCTAGGATTTTTTGGGGCTTCCCTCAGAGTTACCAGGTTGGTCTTCAACAATTATGGTAGAGTTTGAGACAAGGTCATATTGAGCCGAGTGTATTGTCTCTGCGGTCTCTCCATTCTTTGCTGATTGTTGCGTTGTGGGGAAACGGTGGGTCTTGATATCACTACCCCATTTACTGCTTGGCGGCGTTCAGGTCTGCTTTGGCTCTTCGAGCTGTAGACCGCACTAGCTTCTTTCTTACCGGTGAAAGGCTTCTTTTCTGCACTTGATGAAGTACCTTTCTGTATCTTACCACTTCGGATGCCAACTTCTACTCTCTCCCCAGTCAAAATCAATTCAGTAAACCCAGATGACGAACTGCCAATCAGATGATTGAAAAATGGACCAGACAACGTCCCTAAAAACATGTCAACCAACTCCCCGTCAGACAAAGGGGGTTGGACTCTTCCAGCCAAATCTCTCCACTTCTGAGCATAGTCCTTAAAACCTTCGCTTGCACCCATAGACATACCCTGAAGCTGAGTACGAGTGGGAGAAAGGTCAGAGTTATATTGATATTGCTTGTAAAAAGCAGCAGCAAGGTCCTCCTAGTTTCGGACATTAGCTCCTCCAAATTGATAAAACCATTCAAGCTGATTCCCTGACAGACTATCTTGAAAGAAATGTACCCACAAATTTCTATCAGTAGTGTAGGGTTGGATTTTTCGGACATACGAGCGGAGGTGGAGCTTTGGACAGGATACTCCATCGTACTTGGCGAAAACCGGAGCTTTAAACTTATGAGGAATCACCACCCCGGATGCTAGTCCCAGATCTCTGAAGTCCAAACCAGGGATCTTCTGAATCTCCATAGTGCTCAGACGGTCTTCGAGTTGTTTGTACCTATCCTCGGCAGGAGGATATTGCTCATCATCAAAATCAATGTCATTATCAGAGACCACAGGACTGGGACCCTTTTCTTCTTCTTGGTTCTCTTCTCCTTTGGATGAAAGAGATAGATCAACTTCCTGTCGTAACCTATTCCCAAATCTGATACCCATATTCAGAAGAACCACCTTCTTCTTCTTCTTCTTCTTCTTCTTCTTCTTCTTCTCCTTCAGGATGAGAGTCTTCAAATCTTCTTGCCCTTTAACCAAGTTCAAGAACATCTCTTGGAATTGGGCGTTCTATGCCTGAAGAGCTTTGATGGCTTGATCGGTAGGTATTTCAGAAGACATTTCGTGCTGAGATAAACAGCGAAGAAGATGAGAAACCTGTAATGATGTGCATGATAATGGGATGCATATGTAATGCTTTCAAAGAATTTGGGAGATTTAAATTTGTAAACCAAGAAATAAACAAACTTTATTAGATTAAACTTGTAAAAATGTTTAACAATGCCTTTTAGGCGTTTACAAAGAAGTAAATGAAAAACAAATCTAAACTAGAAAAAGCAAAAATCAGAAATCCCATGGACACTTCCCCTTCGTGCTGACGTAGTCATTGATTATTCTTTCATTCTCAAGTTGCCTCGTGAGCTTCAAGATCTTCCTCTCTTGCTCATGGTACTTCTCCTGGTAGGTATCCCTCTCCTCCTTCAGCTAAATCCAGGATCTCTTCAATGCCCCAAGATCAGTGGGCATGTAAGGATAAAGGACTGTATAAGGAATGCCCTCTTCATTGGTGGGCTCCACAAACTGGAAACACAGCTTCATAAGACATCCCAAGCTTCTGAGCATGAGCTCGAACCCACCGAAGATACGGCTGCATAGGGAGAGAAGTCTTTGGTCCTAGCTCTTGAGGGTCAGACCTGTTCACCATGCCCCAGGCTCGTATAAACCTTCGACGATGCTCATCAACGTCTCCCGTGTAGTCAAATGCAATATCTGTAAGAAGTAGCTCATGAGGACTGTCTCATCGAGCACGACCAAACTGTCGTAAAGCCAAGCAAGGACTGTAGGTTATTCGCCCTCTTATTCCAAGCAACAAGACATTAAGGTATCCACCACATCGATCAATGGTAGCAATGCTTTCCATAGCCTTAGAACTCCAAAGAATGTCTGTATGGGCAAGGGAAATTATTCTGTAAGACCACCCTAAACCTTCCTCATTCTTCAACACAGACTTGGGGAGGTGCGAAATAAACCACCTCGCCAGCAAAGGCATGCAACACATGAGGGTCCCTCTTCTACGCACAATACGAGTATAGAGGGCATGCAAGATATCACCCAGAAGAGTAGGTACAGGATTGCGAGACAGGAAGATCTTAACTGCATTCACATCTATGAAGGAATCTGGATTCGAAAAGAGAACCAAATCGTAGATAAGGAGAGCCAAGATGTCTTCAAAAGCCTGAAAGTCCAAATTATCCCAGAACAGTTGAGCTTGATCTATTAGGAACTTGGCTAAGAAACCTTCAACCCTACTTCGTGTCTCCCAGTTGGATATTACATCAGTCCGTGTCAGATGCAAAGCCGAAGCAATGTCTTCTGGTCTAGGAGTCTCTTCCAAACCTGTAAAGGGAATCTGCTCAAGGATGGATATACCCAGTAAGTGAGAAAACTCTTCCAAAGTGAGAACTAGCTGATAATCCGGGAAAGTGAAGCAATGATGCACCAGATCGAAGAACTAGAAAAGCACACTCATCATCTGCTCATCAAACTTTGAGGTAACCAAGCTAAGAATCTGACCATGTCTTCTAATGAATGAAGAAGTATCAGAAACCTTTGAGACTAACTCTTTGATTTGAGCAGGTATTTGCATAAAGCTAACTCGGATGGTGTTTCTGCTCATGGAAGCCATAATCTGCAAAACAGAACAAAGATAAATCCCCTCGGTCTTTGAAATGGTTAGTGTAATGAAGTATGCATGCTATGTTATGATGCATGATGTAATGGTAAAACAAACAGCAGGTATAGTAGATAACAGACATGGTAAAGGAAAACAAGTCACACAAAAGCCCTTAAGTTTAAGGCTTGCATGGGGTCTAGGTATTACCCTCTTGAAGTTCAGTTGGTTTTAACCTGTCATAATAGTAGTTACCGGGTTCTAAAGGTTCTCAATATGACTGACCATCCTCCATCGGTCATGGTTTCATCTCATGCAAATTTTTCTTGCGGCCGGAACTATCTCGAGAGTATGGTCTCAGTGAGTGTAGTATCGAGTATCAACCAGTTCTCAGCTTTACACCGAGGCCGGCTATCTCACTACTTCCTATGGCCAAGTTGGTCAATTATAGGTTCTAAGGTCAGTTGATGCTTAACGACACACGTAGCAGCCCCGTATTCTCCTCGTTTCTCCATAAGGAATACCGGTACCAACCAATGTGCCACATCAACGTAGCTACTGCTTCAACCGTATCGGTCTACGCCGTACAGTTCCCTCACAGTTTATTGCTACTTACCTAAAAAGTGTCCCCCAGATCCGGGTTAGGATCTATAGTAACTCCCAATATAGAACCCTCAAAAGTAAAGCAATCAAATCAAACAAGAGAAGCAATATGATGAACTAATCCTAAGGTATACCCCATTTATTAATCCCCAGCAGAGTCGCTAGTTCTGTGATACAGTGGCAGAACCAGACTGTTTTAGGAAAATACTGGTTTGCGTTTTGTGTTTGTGTTTGCAAAATGTCGCGGTAAGCAAGAGTCGCCATCGACTTTTATTTTATCCAACAGGAAAGGAAAAAAGCACAAAAAAAATTCCTTTTTCGAGATATTCTGAGTACGGGGGGTAGATTATAGAAAGGGAAGGTATTAGCACCCTTTCTATCCGTGGTTTTCCACGGGCTCTTAGGTACTTGCTCATCCTTTAAAAATTGCTTCCGTGTTTGTGTGTTTTGAAAAGTTTTTGTTTTACTTCGATTTAACCCTTGCTTCTGTCTTCAAGAGTGTTACGAAGTTGTTTTGAAAACTTTGTTTCAAAAAAGTGTAAGTGTGGAAAAGTTTGGTTTTGAGCAAGTACCTACTAGCATCTACCTACTCGAAAAAAGAATGTTTCTGTTCTTGTTTCCTTTAGACAACGCTATCCTACTATTAGTGAGTAGGTAGCACCATCGTTGGAGTTGTAAGGGTCAATTCGAAAGGGACGTGCGATTACTAAAGCAATGTTAGGACGTCTTAGTAATAACCCTAATGTCTTAAGATCATATTCGAGGCAACATTTCCTAGGCGACCTTTCCGAGGCAACATTTCCGAACGGGACTTTTGATCTTTGTTTAGACAAGAGAGCGACCACTAAAACACCCTATACTTAATGATCGTTTACTGAAGGCAACCGAAGTGAGAGTATACCCTAGGAGTGCGCATGTGCGAGTGATTTGATTTCAAGTTATTATCTTTGCACATTTAGGGTTTACTAACCATTTTAAAATTAACATACATTCTTGTCATGCAATCCTATTATCATACATCTAACAGTTAATATTAGCAAAAATTAAAATGCAGAAAATAAAACTACGCTATTACAAGGCTTCGGGGAGGGGGATTAATTACATAGCCAAAAACCTGTAAAAACGATAAATAAACAAAAAGTCCTAATTAAACTATTATATCCCATGAGCAGTTACATCAATATTGTAGAAATAAAGAAATGTGCGCGATGAATCGAGGACAAGAGAAAATTAGGGTTTTGACCCCGTCTAACCTAATTAAAAGAAAAATTATTTTTTGATGTTTTTGATTATTTTAAGAAAAATAAGATTTTAATGAATAAATACAAACCTAATTACTAATTAATTAAAATTAAGAAAAATAATTAATTTTGACCTATTTTTGTATTTTTGGTTATTTTAAGAAAAGAAAATAAAGATTAAATCAAATAAAACCTAATTTTCTAATTTGTTTTAATTTATTTACAAAAAGATTAAAATTTCCCTAAAATTAAATTAAACTAATTAAGTTAATTTTTGATAAAAAATAAAACCTAAATCTAATTTGGGGAGAATTGATTTTTATGAGTTTTTTATAAAAAGAATTAAGTTTTATGTTAGAAAAATATTTGATCAAAATAATTAAATAAAAGAAAATATAAAAAGAAAAGAAAGAAAGAGAGAATTGGGCCTGATATGCTAGCAATTGAGGGGTGTCCATAGCAATTCTGGGCCCAACAAGCCTTTGTCCAAGGTTGACCTTCATGATCCAATGTTGCACGTTTGACCAAGCCTATGGTAGACTCTCACATGCCAAGCGTTAGATTTGGTTTGTTGGACATCTGGCTGGCAAATCATTAAGGACTTATGGTGGACATCCTAGAAGCCTGCGCATGGAAACATGTATAGAAAAATAATATTGAAAACCAAGGGGACCTGAGGATCGAACCCAGGCCCTTTGGTGATTTCCTCTCACCTCTTGACCAACTGATCCAGCGCATTTAGTTGTATATGGAATAATAACCAAATATTATATTGGAAATAAGCAAAGTGATACATTAAAACGCGCAAAATTTTGAACAGATGAATCAATGCCTGCCACGTCTCCTTTCTTCTTCCTCTCTCCATTGGTAAAAGTCCAGGACTTTTACCTACAGACAAAAGTCTGTAGCTATAGCCCTGCGTGTTTTCAAAATCTCATACACGCACCATAAATGAAAACTAATGCTACAGATCAATTTGTCTTGACCTTGTGAGCATCATGGAATCCTTCTTTTGGGCCAATTTTACCTGCAATCAAAACCCCTAAAAACGAAACCTAAACCCTAACAATGGTGGATCTCAGTATGGCTTCCAAAAATGCAATTAAATGGTACTGTTAGCTTGCAAACATGATAAGGATTAAAAATATGTCATTGAAACATGATAAAGATGCAAGAATAAAGAGATACGATTTTGAAAATAATGACAAACCGTGGGGGTTGTGAAGGCGGATTCTGGGCACGAAAACACTAGCTATTGATTGGTATAGACTCCTTGAACACCCAGGAAGCGAATGGGATAACTTGGAAGGCTTGAGATAGCCTGGAGCTATGAAATCAGATTGCCACTTTTTCTTGATTTTTTGAAAGTTGTTCTTCACTCTACACGCCTCTAACCCTTGTGCATTTGGTCTGAATTTGTTTTATATATGTCCTTGAGTGAATTAGGTTTACAAGTTTGCATCCAATCTTTGATATTATGAAGATTTGATCCTTGATTCACACTTGTATCCAATCTTTCCAAAACAAGAAAAATTCAATCTTTTTGTGTACAAACATGCCTTGCACGATTTGATTTCATTGCTAGCTGTATAAGAGACCTGAAATATGCATAAAATCTCAAGGTTTAAATGACTTTGATATTTCCATGATTTTATTTTGATTTAATTTGATTTAATTGAAATAAAAATCAAAATAAATGGCAAAAATAAAATAAAGGCAAGTGGGAAGGATCATGGGTCGTGGACCATGTTACAAACTCAATGCAAACACAAAAAGTTGGGCTCATTTGACAAAAATTGCAATTTGAGGCACTTCTGACTTTTGGCAATTTTGCAAAAAAGGTCAACTTCACCAATGTATAACTCCTTCAATTTTGACTCTATGAGGGTGTTCTTGGACTTTTTAGAAAGCTCAAGATGTCCTCTAAGAAACCCTTTTGGTCTCATCTCAATTTAGTATTCCATGTTCATGTATGAAGCTTTGACAAAAAAGTGTTTTTGTTGACTTTCCAAAGTGACCTATAATGTCCAAATTCATAACTTCTTGTGAGTGCATATTTTGAACTTGGGAGATGAACATGAATTGTAGGACATTGCATCCTCTTCAAAATGAGATTTGGACGGGTCATTCTTGATAAAGTATGAGAAAGTTATGCTTGGTCAAAGTTGAGTTGACTTTTCCTACAAAACCCTAATTTAGCAACTTTTGGGTTTTAATGACATGTGAGAAATCATTGAGGAATCATGATCAACCCTTGATAAAATGATGAATAATACTTCAAAATGATGATGTTGACCAAAAATCTTGAAGTTTGACTGTATGTAGGACATAATTGACTTTTGCCCTAACACAATCGATTTTCAGGCCTTTGAGCAATTGACTGAGCAAACTTTCTCTGTAGGGCTTGAAACTTGACATGGATGATCTTGAGGACATATTAGGACAATGGTGAGAATTTTGGATCCCTTGGACTCAAGTATCTTGATGCAACATGAAACCCTAATTTGAGGTAGACTGCCTTAGGAGAGAGTTTGTCCGGTCAACCCTTGGACTTCCTTAAGCAATTTGAGGATCTCACTTGAAATGTATTGAGAAATATGAGAGGGAAAATTTTGGGGTACAACAGTATACATTAAGCTGTTATCTGGTCGTATCCAGGCTTCAGTGGTTTAAAGAAATTAAGCTGTTATCTGGTCGGGTCCAAGCTTCAACTTGAATCTGAGATGTACCGTTATCTGGTCATATCCAGGCTTCGGTGATTTGAAGAAATTAACTATTATCTGGTCGGGTCCAGGCTTTAACTTGAATCTGAGGTGTACCATTATCTGGTCGTATCCAGGCTTCGGTGATTTGAAGAAATTAAGCTATTATCTGTCGGGTCCAACCTTCAACTTGAATCTGAGGTGTACCGTTATCTGGTCGTATCCAGACTTCATAGTAACTGACATAGTAAACTGCTATCTGGTCGGAGTCCAGGATTCAACTTGAATATGAGGTATAGTACTATCCGGTCGAGTCCAGGCTTCATAGTAACTAACATAGTAAATTGCTATCTGGTTGAATTCCAGGCGTCATAGTGCTTTATACTGTTATCTGGTTGAAATCCAGGCTTCACAGTGTCTTTGAAGAAGTGAAGTGCTATCTGGTCGGATTCCAGGCTTCGCAGCACCTTATACCATTATCTGGTCGAAATCCAGGCTTCACAGTATTTTTGAAGAAGTGAACTACTATCTGGTCAGATCCAGGCTTCACAACACCTTATATTATTATCCGGTCGAAATCCAGGCTTCACAATGTTTTTGAAGAAGTGAACTACTATCTGGTCGGATTCCAGGCTTCGCAGCACCTTATACTATTATCTGGTCGAAATCCAGGCTTCACAGTGTCTTAAATTGTTGATTGACTATTATCCGATCAGTTTCCGGGCTTCATAACTTCCTTAAATGGAATAGAAATCTTAGTATTAATTTGACTGGAACAGAGAAAGGTCTCGAATTGTCTTCAATTGGGAAAGAATCAGAATAAATCTTGGTGTGATTTATCTGAACCAGAGAAAAATGTCTACGGGAAAGAATTAGGATAAACCGTTGAGAGATTTAAACTGAATCAATAGAGGTCTTGGGATGAGTATCAGCATAATATCCATACATGAATTGTATCTGACTTGCATCTGAAAGATGTACTGAATGAGCGTCAGAATGACATCCGAATATGGATCATATCTGGACTATATTTGAAGGGTATGTTGAATGAGTGACAGAATAACATCCGAATCTGGATCATTTCTGGACTGTATTTGAATGAGTGACAAAATGACATTCGAATCTGGATCATATCTGGACTGTATTTGAAAGGTATGTTGAATGAGTGACAAAATGACATTCGAATCTAGATCGTATCTGGACTGTATTTGAATGAGTGACAAAATGACATCCGAATCTGGATCGTATCTGGACTGTATTTGAAAGGTATGTTGAATGAGTGACAAAATGACATCCGAATTTGGATAGTATCTAGACTGTATTTGAATGAGTGACAAAATGACATTTGAATCTGGATCGTATCTGGACTGTATTTGAATGAGTGACAGAATGACATCCGAATCTGGATCGTATCTGGACTGTATTTAGAAGAGAATTTGGAGTAAGTATCAGAATGTCAGCCATATCTAGATCGCATCTGAACCGTTTCTCGAAGAGAATCTGGAATAAGTATCAGAATGTCAGCCGTATCTGGATCGCATCTGAATTGTTTCTAAAAGAGTGTATGAGAAGGAGCCTGTGTAAGATTGCTTCAGCTTGTCGTGTAGATAATTGTCCTGGCTTGTTACAGGTATTAATTTCTGATCTTTTGAAGATTGTTGACAATAGCCATCTGTTGATTAACCTTTTCCTGAAAAAGGTAAAACGTTAACTGTATGCAATGTCATGATGCATGAAATGCATGGTGCAATGATGTTCTCAAAATAAATGAGATTGTGTCGTATGCACTTGTCATGTATGTAATATAATGCATGAAAGGTGAAATGTTATTTGAATCTATTCTTGTCTTGGAAAATAAATCCTTGACAAATGCTAGGGAGTCATTAAATCCCGGCCTGTTGTTGAAGAGTAGGTGTGTCTTCAAGCTTTTCTTAAAATGTTTCCACCAGGGATTCCTATTTTGTTGTTTGAGGAGAATTCCGCTAGGGAGTATTGAAAACTCTTTGGAGAGTGTTGATTCCTGCTTGGGGAAAAGAGTTCAGGAGTCTCAGTTGCCCGTTGCTCTACTGGGGAGTCGAAGTTAAACTGATGTCTGTCCGGTCCAGGTTTCACAGTAACTTGCTGGAGATTGTAGAGTAGTATACTGGGTAAGAGGAGTTGTGGTCCTTTGATTTGTAGTAGTCGGAGAGGTGAACTCAAACTGGGGAATCCTGCTGTTTGTTGGGGAAATAAACCCTGTTGCCAGTATATTGGAGAGGCAACGACTTCACTAGGGAAGATCCCCGAGGATTCTTAAGTCGACTCAGCTGGTGAGAAGTTTTCAGAGATTAAAATTCTGGCTGGGAGTCATCCTATGAGAAGGATTTTGGGGATATTTGTCACTGCCCCTAGTAGCAAGTGTTTGTGGCACTGCTAGGAAATGTTTGACCGTACGTAATCCTTTGCTGGGATTCGCATTCAATGCCCCAAGTGATGGAGATGGAGACCTGCCCCTGATTACTTCTTGAGAGATTTCATGGAATCTTGACTGGACTACCCCAGGTGTGCTGGATAGTGACATGTCACGCCCCCTTGTTTATAGGAGATTTGTCATTGGAAGTGTCATTCTACTTAAAGTGATTTTGTTCACTAAGAGAGCTTTCGTTCATCGGATATTCGTTGTGTGAATTTCTCCGCTATCAAACAAATAGCCATATGCAAACAACAATATTCAAATAATGCAAAGTTTATGCTTGTCTTGAATTTTGAAAATGCATTTTAGCAAGTAAAGAAATTTTGTAAGAAAAATTCAACTCAGGATTTAGAGTAAAGCCTTACAGGAGTTAGGATACCTTTTGTAACAGTATGCTTTCGAACTAACCCATGCTTCAATTAGGACTTTTGAAGGGTTGTAACGTGGCTTGGTTCACGGTTTAAGAAACAAAGGGTAAAGGCTCAAAGTGTATTTGTACCCGCTCGTTCTTCGTGATGTTCTTCAGTCCTAAACTCAGTTAATTGTACGTTTGAATTCCAAATGAGTCTGGAATGACGTTTTGGTGATGGCTCAACAAGCTAAGTTTGTCGGAAGGCAATCATTTTTGCAACATTTTTTCATGTTGTTGAGGATTTGTAGTGACCTCTTTTTTTGATTTGTTATCCCTGATTTTGCCTGACTGTTCTTGTTTTGAGATCACAGTCAGTGAGATACCCCAGTTTTTCTTAAGTCTCCTTTGTAGATTTTGACTTAGTGGGTTTTTCTTTGAGAGATAATGACTGCCTATGTGATAGGGAACCATCATTGTCTTTTGATTCCGGAGGAATGCTTTTGATGTCATTAGTTTTATTACGAGATGAAAGTTTGCGACTGAACGCGCATTTGAATTAACTGAGAGACTACCCTGCCCCAGGTTTTGATTAAAGGTTTCAATTTGTGTAAAAAGGAAAACTTCTACTTCTTTGGCTCGAAGGGGATGACTAGGGAATATCTTCCTTATAACTCCATTGTTTAGGATTTGAAAGAACGCCTCTACATTGTCAGCAAGGTCTGTCCAAAGCATACTATATGAGTTTATGGCATTGTTTTCGTCATCCTCCCTCTAATGGCTTGTAACTTTTAGCAAGAGTTGAATATCATAAAAAGAGTAAAAAGCATATAGTGAAAATGAAAGGATAAATTTAAGACAAACATATGCAATGCATTAATGAAACAAAGTTTGACATTAATAGGTAATTGTTTAAACAACAAAAGAGATTACAATTGAAAATTCAAATGAACATAAGCCTCTTTGTCTAAACTTGTCACTTTAGGCGGTGAGCCTTTGAGGGACGACAGAAGAATTCCAGTTGACCATCTGGTGTGAATTCTAGCGTTCCTTCATCAATCAGGTCTTGAATTTTATTTCTCAATGTCCAACAACTATTGGTGTCATGTCCAGGACTGTTGGAGTGGTATGCACATCTTGCATTTGGATTGTACCTTGGAGAGGCTGTGTTGGGATTTTGAGGAGGGTCCTTTAACGTAACCATCTTGGCCTCCAACATGTGTTGCAGTGCTTGAGCCAATGACATGTTGACTTCAGTGAAGCGTATTTCAGATGTATTATGCTTACGCCGATTACCCTGTTGTTGTTGGTGAGGTTGTTGTTGGACCCGTGAGGTAGTAGCAATTTGGAAAGGTCTAACCTCTTGTCTTCTCGGAGGTTGATCAATGACTTGGTCCCCAACCTCGACTATTTGTTTCATACGGTTGCATCCATCTTGATGGAGCTCATTGACAATGGTCCTCAGCTCTTCTTGCCCCCGGGCTAGGCTTTGGATAAGAGCCATCTGCCCCATCATTTAGATTCTCATTGCTTCCATTTCAACCTGCAGCTGTTTAACCTGGTCATCCTTGTTGTTATCAGGACATTTCTTGGTCAAATTCCCAGCGAGGAGTGATTTCAATTCATCCTGCCCCTTGGATAGGTTAAGGAACATTTCCATGAATTGAGCCTCTTGAGTTTGAAGATCTCGGTTGTCTTGTTGGAGAGCCATTGCTGAAATAAACAGCGAGAACATGAGAGACCTGTACTGGAGACTACCTGTTATGCAATGACATGTATGATATGCAAATATTTTCAAGGATCTCGCAGGGTAAATGTTAGTAGTCAATTACAACTTTGATTGGAGAACTTCGTATCGGTAGATGTCCTTCCACGAGAATTAAGCTCACCATGTCAAGTGGATTGTAGCCATTGACTCAAGTTTGTTGTACTTGCTCTTTGACGGTGTTTGGTTAGAGGAAAATAAATCCTCTCGCCCCTTGCTAGATGTCTGGTTCAACGTGACCCTACATGATAGACCCTTGAGATCCTTGAAATGGTTATTTAAAATGCTATGGTATGATGTCATGATGTTATATACAAGTATGTAAGGTAAGCAAGTACAAATAATCATATTCACACAAAGCAGACAAGTCCTTAGGTTTAGGCTTGCATGGGGTTCGTAGGTAAGTACCCTCTTGAAGTTTAGTTGGCTCAACCTGTCTTAGTAATAGTAACAGGTTCTAAGGAGTCTCATATCACTGACTTTTCTTTTAGGCATTATTCTAGATCAAGCACCAAAGTATTGCGGCCAGAATATCCCAAAAGTCCAATCTCAATGAGTGTAGCATCGAGTATCAACCAATCTTCGGTCGGAACTAAAGCCGGCCATCTCACTACTTTCTAGTGGCTTAGGATGAGTCAATTAAGAGGTTCTAAATGTCAGTTAGCGCTTAATGACGCTAAGGAAGCCTAATGTTATCCTTGAATGACTCAAGGAACATTAATACAAGCCAAAGTGTCACGCTAACGTAGCTATCACTTCGTCCATATCGGTCTACACCGTACAACTTCCATGATATATTGCTACTTACCTAAAAAGGTGCCCCAAATCCGGGTGTAGAATCTTTAATAGTAACCCAAACAAGGACCCAAAATGTAAAGCAAGCAAGTCAAACAAGGAAAACAAGTAAATGTGATCTAGCCCTAAGATAACCCCACTTTTAAGTTACATTCCCCAGCAGAGTTGCCAGTTCTGTAACACGGTGAGATAACTGACTTGGGTGTTTTGCGTTTTATCGCAATTGTTGCAGATAGCAAGAGTCACCACCGAATTTTCTTTTATCCAATAAGGAAAGGCTGAAAAGAACAGGAAAGACCTTTAGAGATGTTTTATGAGTTTGTGGGGTAGATTATGAAAAGGGAAGGTATTAACACCCTTTTCATCCGTAGTTACCTATGGGATCTTAGTTGCTTGCTAGATCACTTGCTTTTGTTTGAATGTGCTTGTGGTGTGGGTTTTGAAAGTATTTTGAAAAATGTCTTTGTAATGGTTCTCGTTCCTATAAGAACGCGTACAAAGTGTTGTTTGGAAAATAAGTTTAAAGAGGTGTTTGTGTAGTGTGTTTTTGAAAGTGATTTTGAAAAGATGTCTTTGTAATGACTCTCGTTTCTATAAGATCGCGTACAAAGTGTTTCCTTTTGAAAATGTTTCAAAATGAGAGTGTTGGTGTATAAAATGTTTTTGTTGTGAGCAAGTAAGCAACTAGGAGCAAATCTACCTACTCAAAAGGTCTTAGATGTTCTTTTCCTCCTCCTTTAGATGTTTCTATCTCACCATTGTTTTGGTAAGAAGCCCCATCGTGTGATGTGAAGGGACGGGCATGGGACGTTCATATAGTCAAAAAAGGAAACCTATGGGACATTTTAGCAATGTCGTTTTAGTAACTAGATCATTTACCGAAGGCAACATCGAGGGTCATCGAGGGACTACGATCTTTTATCGAGGGTCTTTTCTAAAATGCCCATGTTCGAGGGACATGACTATTTTTCCGATAGGCAACAAGTGGGGTTACCTTAGGGGTGCATGTGTGAATAGTGTGTTTGATTGCATGCATTGTCTTTGATTTTTTGGGTTGTCTATTTGTTGTTTTTATCTTGCCATACATCATATTTACTAGCATTTGTACAAAAGCAATAAAATGCAGAAAGATAAAATCCTACACTATTACAACCATATTGAAAGGCATAAAAATATGAAGGCAAAAATAAGATAAAAGTAAGAAAAATGAGTGTCTTTTGATTGGTGGGAGACAACCTTCGATTTGCATCCTGTTTTCCTTCTTCGATTGGGGGCTGGCATCAGTAAGGTCAGGTCTTTTGAATGGGCCTTGGCAGTAGCAAGGTCCTGTCTTTCGATTGGGCATTCTAAGGCTGGGAAGTCAGCATGTGGTATCCTTCGACTGGGCCTGGAAGCAGCATGTTGTGCCTTTCGATTAGGGGCTGGCACCAGTGAGGTCCTGTCCTTAGATTGGCCTATGAAATCAATGTGGAAGCCAAAGGTTCTGCCTTTCGATTCTTCCTGGAAACCAACGTATGGTGAAGCCCAAGGTTCTACCTTTCTGCCTTCTTCGATTGGGCCAGTGAAATCAGGGTGAGCGTGCCTATGGCTGGGGCTGCAGGTCAGTGTGTTTGAAGCAAGTGTGTGTGTATACTGAACATGTCTGTATCGAAGCATGTGTGCATATTTTATATTCCAACATTTTTAATGGACTGTATGGATTAGCTTTAACATGCACTTGGAAAAAACATGCAATCGAAAGTATGAAATAATAAAAAAGGAGTAAATATTATCTACATGTTATGTTTGAAACGAAAAGCTTAAGGTTAAGGGGACTTACCTTGAAGCTGGTGTGTGGGCTTCGAGCCTGAACTGCTGGCGTTGGCAGGAGGGGATTCGAAGAGTTGTCACAAAGGGGGGTTTACCTTTGGTTCGAAGAGTTGTCACAGGAGGTTGTTTTTTGAGTTTGAACAAAACAACTTCTTAGGTGTGGGGTGTTCTTCAGAATCGAAGGAGACTGAAGTGTGGTTTTGGGTTTTTGATTTCTCAAGTATTGATGAACTTGAGAATTTTGTGTTGGTGTTTGAGAACAATTTGGAGATTCTTTTCGTCTAGTCCAAAAGTCCTCCTTAGCTTTGCAAAAGTTCCTCTATTTATAGAGAAAAGAAAGGACATGTTGTAGTAGCCATCTTGCAAAACAATGATAAAATAATAGGTAACATGAGAGGTACAAGTGGGAGGCTTGTTGGTAGTTGGGATTTGACTTGTGCCTCCTGCTTTTCGTTCAGACGAAATTCAGGTGGAAAGCTGTTTTTGTGATAAAAGTGCTTTCTATGAAAAGAAAGAGATAGTAGCCTTTTACCAAGAGTAGTATTATCCAAAAGAGAAAGTTCAAAACCTTTGTATAAACCTCTGATTATAGAGATTTAAAAACAAAGTAAGCCTGACAAGTGAGATTTGGTCTTGAGATTCGTTCAGACTTGCTCCAAACGAAGACTGGTTCGAATGACTCAGCTTGGATTCGAAAGAAGCTGATTCGAAGGGAATCAAAGCTTCAATCGAAGCTTCGTATGTAGGTTGCTTCTGTCTAATCAAAGGTTTGCTTTCTAGGAGTCACATGTGGCCAAACGAAAGGTGCATGCTAGAGTCAAATGCCTTGTGTCTGTTTAGCATGAGGGAAGTTCCTTCTGAATCGAAGGGTGTTCCTTCAAGGGAAACAAGAACTTTAGTCAAATCTTGCATGAAGACACCTCTTGGCCCAAATGAAGCTTGTATGAAGCAAAGTCTGCAAGGGGCCCTTGGTGCAAGTGAATTCGAAGGATGCATAGAGATGGTTATTTTGTTCCATCGAAGCTTTCCCCAAACGAAACAACATGCAGGCAGCAGGCAGCAGGCAGTATGTGCCCAATCGAAGTAGCTTGCAGGCAGCATGTGCCCAATCGAAATAGCTTGTAGGCAGCATGCAACATGTGCCCAATCGAAGCAGCTTACAGGCAGCATGTGCCCAATCGAAGTAGCTTGTAGGCAGCATGCAACAGACATCATGTGTCCAATCGAAGTAGCTTGCAGGCAGCATGCAGCAGGCAACATGTGCCCAATCGAAGCTGGCTTGTAGACAGCTGATTTTGAGCAATCGAAGGAGGCTGAGAGGCAGTAAACTTGGGCAATCGAAAGAGGCTGAGAGGCAATAAACTTGGGCAATCGAAAGAGGATGAGAGGCAATCGAAGGGTTCCAAATCAAAGGAAGCTTAAATTTCTCCAAATATGTCAAAATGTTATTTTTATCTGTTCTCTCCCTTTTTGACAGTTTCCTTTTAATTTTGATACTGGAAACTCCCAAAGCACTTGTGCAAACCTGAACCCTGAGAATCCTTGTGAGAAAAACCTTGAGAATTGAGAGGGAAAATTTTGGGGTACAACAGAACGGTATCCAAAAGGCTTTCGTTTTTTGCCCAGAGTGCACGTGATGTGCCAAAAATCCTGAATGTTGAATATTATTTCATCTGGATCAAAACTTAGAAAATTCATAACTCAGTCAATTTTTATCAGATCGGGTCCATCTTTTCATACAAGGTCACTGACTCAGAGATCAACAACTTTGCTTCCAAGGTCGAGACAGGGTTCTGCTCCGATCAATACCAGCTTTTTATTGAAGAACGTATCAGAGTTGACACTGGAGCCCAAAATAAGTTTGTCTGAGGCGAAACTTTAAAAATTCATAACTAATTCACCATTTATCTGATTGAGCCCATTTTTGGACAAAATTTAGTTCTCGATGTCGGCTACATTTTGTTTTCACATTTCAACTTCAAAAATTGCACTTAAATCTCTGCGATTTAGCCTGGAACGTGTCAGACTCATGTGAATAAAAATCTACACTATTGCTTGTGGTTATTGGAGGCCTAATTGCACATTCAAAGCCTATATCTTTACTCTAATTTCAATTATATAATCTCATTCTTTTCACACAAACATGACGACGAAAAAAAACCTTTGCCACAACCCTGTCAAAATATCAAATTCTTTCAAGAACCCTAAAATTCTTGAAATCCTTGTTACAAACCCCCATCTCACTACAAACAAGCCATCCTTGTTACAAACCCCCATCTCACTACTTCTCCAGTAAGGGTAAGGTTAGTTTGATCTCCATGATCAAAAGGATGTAGAAGCATTCATACATGCCATATCGGTTTTAACATTACAAGATTTCATATATTTGCTTTCTTTGTATTTCATGATATAGTAATTTATTTAATGTGTTCATGAGATTCAACGCTGCAGATTTAGACACGGTCCCATGCAGGGCTATTACAAAATGCTGAGGCCGAATCATAACAACAACCAACAACACCATGACGCAGTGGTAAAAGGGGTGATCAGTGAGGTTAAGAGCATGAGTTCAACACTCACCCCTATTGGTTTTGGTTTTCTTTCGTTTTATTTATCCTTTTACCTATTTTCATTCTTTCCGTTTAAAACCTTTTTCATAAAACCCAACATTTTTCACAAACCTTTTATTTTTCATAATAAACTCGAATAATTAATTTTAGGTTTTTTTTTAAAATTTAATTTTAGGTTTTAAATTAATTTTCGGTTCAACACCCACCCCTGACATTTGCATTATTTATATTTTCTAATCATATTTTCCATTGATGTTTCTTCCTCTATCTATTTTTTGGCAAACTTTATCCTTTTTTGTTAATCATTAAACATAAGCTTTTTTTTAAAACCTTTTTTTAATTAAAATTAATTAGGTTTTAGGTTTTTTTAATTAACTTTTTTTTCAAAATTAACCTTTTATAATTAAAATTAATTAGGTTTTAGGTTTTTTTAATTATTTTTTTTTCAAAATTAACTTTTTTTATTAATTAAAATTAATTAGGATTTAGATATTTTAATTAACTTTTTTTTCTTCAAAATTAACATTTATTATTAATTAAAACTAATTAGGATTTAGGTATTTTAATTAACTTTTTTCAAAATTAACATTTTTTATTAATTAAAATTAATTAGGTTTTTAGGTTTATTTTATTAATTATCATAAATCATTTTTTTCATAAAAAATCACCAAAACATTTTCTTTGCTATTTTCATCTTATTTTTATTTTCCTAGATAAAGTGTATAGGGTGCGTTCAACTGTAATAGTGTAGCTTTATTTTTCCCGCTTTTTTTATCATTATCATGTAATTGCTTTCGGGATGTAATAGTTTTAGGATTTCTTTTCCGCACTCTTCACTATTATGTAACTGCCACAAAGCTTTGTAATAGCCTAGGTTTACATTTCCGCCTTTATCTTCAGCTACTATATTTTATGCAATGCTTAGATTAATAGGATTGTATTGAAAGATAAAAATGAACGATAGAAAACCCTAATTGCAAGATAAATAACCGAACTGAATCATTTGCACACTCGCACCTCTAGGGTGACCTCACTTGTTACCTTCGGAAAAACAATGGTCACGTCCCTCGAACGTAGGGACACCCTTAGCAAAGACCCTCAGTTAAAGTCATCATAAATATCATAGTCCCTCAATGTCCCTCGAGTTGCCTACAAGAAATGATCTTGTCCCTCGATGTTGTCTACGAATATATGATGACAGTCTCTTCGAAATGCTAAGGTATCTCTACATGTTGCCTTCAATGACCATAAAATTCCCTTTCGATAGTCCCTCAACATCCGACGATAGGGCTACCTACTCACTAATAGTAGGATAACACTGTCCAAAGGGTAGGGGGAAAAGAACACCCTTTTTTCGAGTAGGTAGATAACTCTTAAGTACTTGCTCAAATCTTTTTTTACACTTACACACTTTCAAACTTCTTTTCAAAAATGATTTATCACACTCTTGAGGACTGATACAAGAGTTACCATAAAGCAAACAAAAATCTTTCAAAAGACACAGACACAAACAATTTTAAAAAATGAGCAAGTACCTAAGAGCCCGTGGAAAACCACGGATGGAAAGGGTGCTAACACATTCCCTTTCCATAATCTACCCCCCTTACTCAGGAAATCTCTAAAAAGTTCTTTTTCTGTTTTTTTCCACCCTTTCCTTTGTTGGATAAAAGAAAAGTCGGTAGCGAGACTCTTGCTTAGCGCAACATTTGCGACCAAAAAATGCAAACCAGTATAACAGTCAGTTCTGCCACCGTATCACAGATTTAAATTTAGAAAAAGAATTAGTTGATTAAAAAGAATCGATTAATTAGGAAAACCCTAAAATCTAGGTTGATTTTTATTCAATTGAGAAAACCTAAAAAATCAAATTAGGGTTAATCAAATAAAACCTAAAATTAAATTAAAACCTAGAATTAATTAAAACCTAAAATTAGTTAAAACCTAGAATTGATTAAAACCTAAAATTAATTAAAACCTATGTTATACCCCAATTTTTGCCCCAAAGATTCCTCTATCATCTCATATCAACTCAATCATATCAAGATCACACTTGGGTTTGGTTCTCCGCCCTATCTCTAGGTTTGCTCATGAGGGATCACCAAACACTTTGATTTTCATGTTGTGGTCATATTTGTCCTGTGTTGATTAAATTTTAACTAACAAATACAATCAATATTTGCTCTAAATGATGATACTATAGGTGAGGGCACAACACACTTCATCAGGTTGATTCATAGGCTCATGAGTTTATTTCCATGCCTTCTTCAACAAAGCTTCATTGAAATTTAAGCATCATCATTAAGATTACTTTAAGTAAATGTCATAAAAAGGTCTACTATGATTCATCATGCTTCAATCACCAAAGGAAGTCAAAAGATGCAAGATTTAATTAAAGAAGTTTGACCTAATTGGACAAATTCTTGATTCTTTGATCACAAGTACATAACTCCCGCCATTACCAACATTTGGAAGTTTTTATTGCTACTATAGGTTCTTATTATCATCCGCAACAACATATTTTCACATAGGAAAGGTATTTGTACAAGAAAGATTGTCAAAATTGAAAGGGGATTCCCAAGTCATTTTGATGCTCTAGGAGTTAGGGTTTTGGACTTCTAAGGGCTATATCTTGTCCATCTTTTGAGATTTTTTAGTGATTCCAAAGACATGCTTCTCCTTAAAGGTTTATCAACAAATCACCTCAAAAGTTTCAAGAAAATTTTGTGTGAAAGATCAATAATGATTGAGAAATATTACAAGTCCTCTAGTTAGGCCATCAAATTCCCTTTTGTGACTTAAAAACGTCATAACTTGATCAATTTTTATCTCCTTCAGCCTATTATTTTTCCACTATGATCTTAAGTGTGTGATATTTAACTCTTATTTTATGTGCAAAACTTGAAAATGGTTAGAAGATGCCTTAAAAGCTCAAAAGATTATAGGCCACCTTATGGATTTTCATCAAATTCAAAGGATCATAACTTGTCCAATATTTGGAATTTTTAAGTGGTACAAGTTTCACAATACTCTTTAAGGAGTCTAATTCAAGCTAGAATCATTGATCAAAGCAAAATTTGGGAATAAGACCTTGTTTAGAGTCAAAACATTTTGGGTCATTTTTGAAAAAAAACTTAGAATTTTTTCTAAGTCTAAAAGTCAGCACTTTTTTCTTCTTCTGATTTTGACCAAGCATAACTTCTAGCTCAAGCATCCAAATGATCCCTTTCTTGGCACATTATAAAGAATGTTACCTCATCTTTCCAATGCATCAATAATCAGGTCCTAAGGTTCCCTAAATCATGCACACCATGAGTTCAAAGTCAGCTACTTGAAATTGAATTTTCCTTCCAAGTCAAAATTTGAAATCAATATTTTGCCTTCTAAACACTAAGTTTTCACGCGTTTTTAATTCTAATCATGTTTAGAAATTATCCAAAAGCATTTATAATCATGAAACACAGGTTTTGGCCGAGTTTTGATGCTAAGCAAGTCACACATTTCTCATGTTTCAAATTCACACGAATTCACTCAATTACTCTCCCATTCGCACGCTTAAGCATTGCCCCATCCTCTCCTATAAATAAGATGCACATTCCACCTATTTCCACAAGATTTTAATATCCAATTGACCCCTGTTAAGATCCCACATGAACTCTGAATTTGAATTTCTGATTTCTTTCATTCTCACCTCAAAACACTAAAAACTCCATTCAGTTAGCTCCATTGAACTTCTATGAAGCTAACCATACTCTTAACTTCAAGAATCATGACCTATTTTGAGCTACAGAAGTCCAGTTTCAGAGCAACATTCTTCTACTCTGTTCAGGTAGATTTCTTAGTTAAATCAATCCAAATAAAAGAATAATCTACTCTCCTCATCCTTCTGATTCTCATGCTTCTTACAATTTGTGATTTCATTGAGATTTAAGTGAGATATTCCAGAACTTCATGCTTGTTATTATTTCTGCTTTTTCTCAAATCAAGCCTTGCTCAATTTATATAAATTTGGTGCGAGGATACCATTAGAATCATCTTGAAGAGACGAATCTAATGGTACCAATTTGGTTGGCTAATTTTACAATTTGTGGAACTCCAATCTAGGGCATCCGGAGGTTGAAGACGACCTATGTATCGTGCTTCAACCAATGATGGTGTGACATGTAATTTTTTTGAATCCTATCCAGTGTGTTTGCTTTATCATGCGTGCGTTTTAAGAGCCCTTGGATCTGATTACTTCCATTAGTCAAACTCCATCCAACGCGCCAAATTTTTAGTTGTTTTTAATTATTAAAAGATGATTCAGTGTGATTTTCAAAGCTGGCCATGATATGCACAGTGTGCCTGATCATTTGGATCTGTTTACTGGCGCGTTTTGATTCTTATCCAATGGTCCACGTTTTTTGACATTATTTTCATTTTCTGGTTTTTTTATATTTAATTGTTTTAAACTTAAAAAAATCATAGAAAATTCATTTCTGACCCAAAAATTATGAAAAAAATTCACAAAAATATTTTGAAATATTCTCTTTCTAATTTATATTTTTTTCATGATTTTATTTTCATATTTGATATTTTTTACGCTTTTTTTTCTTTGTTTTGACTTGTTTTTAATTGTTTAAAAATACTTTTTGGTATTTTTAAATTCTAAAAAAATTTATCAAGATCATTTTCTTTATTTCTGACTTTCTGAGATTTTTTCTAGAATTTTATTTTGACTTTTACTATTTTTGATCTTTTTTCACTTACTTGAGTAATTTTAAATAATTTAAAAAATACTTTTCTGTTATAAAAAATTGCTAAAAAATTTTGTAAAAATATTTGAGATCACTTATGACTTTTCTATGGTCTCTTTTAATTTTTCTTTGATGTTTTGAATATAGTTTTCTATTTTGCCTTTTATTTATTTTTAAAAACAATTTAAAAATAATTTTTCTCATTTTATCTTGTTTATTAAATGCAATATTATTTTTATATATATTCTGTTTGATCTTGAACTATGGGATTTTAATCATGAGCTTCATTAATATCATTGGATCTTGGGTGTTGAGTTTAACTCCACCAAAATAGATGAATGATTTTAATAATAGCTTGATTAATTTCTTTGATTCAAATGTGGAATTCAATTCTTATCCCCTCCCTCTGCATCTTATCCCCTTCTCACTTGTACTACATGTTATTGGAGAATGATCTATATATCATTTCTCTAAACATATGATACATAGATTACTATTGACCGACCTCAAAATAAGTGTGACTTCTATATAAGTTCACTTACGATTGCTTAACATAACACTAAATTTTGTCCCGATTCAAGAAATGATCATTTATGGCCCAAACCCATGTTTGCAAGCCCAAACATGTTTAATTTGAAACCTTTGATTCAATAACCTTGAGGTTCATTGTTATAAGGCTTTGGTCTTATCAATCCTCTAATGAATCTTCATAAATTTTGGTCTAAGCGAATCATTTAAACATCGTTGATCATTTATTGTTGCCTCGAGAATTTAAAATGAATGACATACTTGACAAAAAGTAAATGAAACTTGTTATTGAGAAGCTTTGATTTTATCAATATTCTAATGAGTTTTCAAATTCAAGTTTTAAGATGGTCATTCAACTAACCTCTAATTTCTAACTCATTAACAATTGACTTTTATTTTATGCTTTTACTTTACGTCTTTACTTTTATGCACCATTTATTTTAGCATCTTTATTTCATGCTATTTTCATCTTTTCTCACTTGAGCATTTATCTTTATGTAATTTTATTTTTCTCACTTGAGATTTCATTTTCTTTTTGAAGATACTCAATAACCAACTTGAACAATAAAAAACTTTAAAGTTACTTGGACTATTCGGTTACTATCCTTGACCTTATGGAGTTATAGACCCTGTGGACTTAGGATTATAAGCCTTGATACCCTTGAGACCTTGTGATTACTGTTGTTATTTTGTCTGGAGTTCTTGGGGTTCACCCCAAGACGTTGGGTTGATTTTCTTTGTGTACGGGTTATTATGATTATATGCTTTGTCTGTGATTGGGAATTCCTCTATATACAGTTGTTACTCTGCCCAATTTTTGTGAAGACCTAATACATCTGAAGCTTGGTTTTCTTAAGAGGTTTAATATATTTTCTTGTTTGGTTTCAATCAAAAGGATGGGGATTCTATATTGACTCATTGTGTCAAGTGTTAGCTTCTTGTTGGTTAGACAGTTATTTTCACTAGCTTTTACCTTACGTCTTAGGATAGTCCCTTCATCTCCTCCCATCTTCTTTAATTTCAAAAATCTTCTGCCTCCTTTTCCAAACTAATATTGCATTCTAAGTTTGAACCGTTTTCACAATAAACTTGGACTTAGGTCCATGAATTTTCAAAAATATTTTCTTAATTAAACTTTAATCAACTTAATAATCCCTTGATATTTTTTGTGAGAAGACTAAAAGTCAATCAATCTCATTCAAACCACTTTTTCCATTTTGGATTTTTACCTTAAAATTTTCTCAAAAGGTCAGACTCTTTCCAATCCTTGTAATGATGCGAGCTACTATACTTCTATGATATATAGTGATGTGAGATATTTTCCACTTGGGTGTTGAGCGAAGCTTTATTAATTTTTAAAATCCAAGCTATATCCTCCACTTTAAGATGATGCAAATTCTCCTTTCTCATAATCATGGGTAGTAAGTATGTTTTCCACCCGGATATGACGATGATGTCTTATCTCTTAAAAATAACCAACACGCTTGTGTTTTTAAAAATTTTAAAGTTGAACTACGAGTACCCTGATCCCCTATTGCACGGAAGATGGTACATAGGCACTAAAGGTTCGCAACCGCGGCGGGTGCAAAAATTGTAAAAAGTACTTCTTTTCTCATCTCCACCATCTATTTTTGTACATAACTCTTACAACCAAAATACACAAATTTTCAAAGAGGTTCCTGTGGAGCATCGTAGATGTTTAGGGTGCTAATACATTCCCTTTGCATAACCAACCCCCATACCTAGATTCTCTCCATCTCTTTTTTGGGTTATTCTCTCTTTTCCCATTCCTCTGGAAACAATAAAGCGCGTTGGTGATTTTTATTTGATATGTACGAGTTAAGTCAATACAATGGCTTAGTTTCAACATTTCTACCGCTACAGAAAAATGGCGACTTCACTGGGGACAGATCGACCAAATGATGGTCCATCTCTAAGTGGGTTGAGCCTATCTTTGCTTATTTGTGTATGTGTTATTATTTGTTGTATATTATATATTATATATATGCTTGTTTGGATTTTCCTGGTTTTCAGGGTGCTTGGTGATTTCTCATAAGTCCTCTACGCGGACTTGGGAAAACTTAAGATAGGACGGGAGGTATAGTCATATTAACTTTGAGGGAGTAATCCCAAAAAAGGAGACATAAGATCCCCCACTCAGTGGAGGCCCCTTTGAATATAATATTATTTACCGAGTAATCGGGAAGATGTGCTGCTTTCGACCTGGGAGCCTGCTGAAACTGAGGATTGTAGAACCCTTAACTAATATTGGCCTTTTAGGTGTAGTGCATAAACTATGACGGAGTAATTCGGAAGTGGTTGTCATGCGATACTACACTCAGACGAGTTTTTCTTGAGAATATTACTAATTACCGAGTTAATCAGGATGTTGGTAATATTCGAAGGAAGGATGTAGACTCTGGGAACCTTGTAGAACCTTGTTCGGAAGGTGATAAAATATTAGTCCATACCTTGTTCCGTGTGTGTTAACAGCGTATGAAAATCAGAAGTTCTAAGTGTTGAAACAGTGAGTGAACATCAGAAGTTCAGTGTGCATTAGCAGTGAGTGAATATCAGAAGTTCTATATTTCAACTCTTAATCAGCACATTAGTAATTCATTCAGTTCTTTTTAAACAACAAATTAGAAGGATAACATCACAACAATTTATAGAAGTTATAATCCTAAATCTGAGTCTAGCCCTAATCAAGAAGTTCTGATCCACAGTTTTTCTACTTAAGCAATGATATGTACAACATTAATACTATGATATTTACATGTTAATGATGTCCAGAATGAAAAACAAGCAAAGTCAGAAAGACTTACCTTGAACCTGGAGCGTGCTTGGAGCTTTGAGTGGCTGCCTTTGGATATTCTGAGTCAACAAGGGTGACAGAACAGTGGTTGTATTCTTTGATTCAAAGGGGGGAACAAAATGTTTTGTTTTGGATTTGCGAAGGTTTTCCCTGTTTCCTCTTCTCTCTTTTGGACTCTTGAGATTTTAGCAGGGGTTCAGCATTTTTCTTTTTCAAATTCCACACCTTTCTCTCAAATTTTTCCGACCTCTTTTCAATGGCGAAAGGTGTTCTATTTATAGGCAAAGATTTTGTAGTTTGGAGGGGTCAAGTGGCACCAACATCATATGCTAGATGCTGACTTACTCTTGAAGTAAGCTTAAACAAGTGTGGTTCAATGCATCAAGTAGGATGGTTAACAGCGCCTAGCTGGATTGGTCAGCATGAATTAAGGAAAAGTAGAAACAACACATGGGCCTAGCATACTTTTGCACAACACTTTGTCTTCCCAGGACGGTAGGGGTACACGTGGGGGAAATCCTATGGATAACAACTCACAAGTGGTTGTGAGCATTAAATGATGATGAGATTTATCAAATAAGAAATCCTGCCACGTGAAACTCTACATCCTTGCTTAACTCTGGATTAGAAGTTCTGCTTTAGCGTAGCATCTAACCTTCTGATCCTCTTATCTTCTGACTCCAGCATGTTCTCAAGGAACTTTCAGACTTTCTAGAAAGCTTGCAGCACGCTTCTTAATCTTCTTTGAATTACCCTGGCAAACTCTGACTGAAGTTTTTGTGAATGGCTTTCCCAGAAGTTCTGACCAAACTCTGTCTTGAGAATATCCAAAATTTGCTGAGTGCTTTAATGATAATCTGGTCAGAAGTTCTGAAATTGTCATAATCCTTAAACACTTAGAAAAATTTCTAAGTACTTTAGAATTTGACTTTTCCAAAGTAAAAATTTGACTTTTAAATTTCCTGATGAAATAGACTTCATATTCCAATATGTCTTGATGAAATTTGATTTTTAAGATTTGATTTTGATCTAAAAGTCAAAGTTAGACTTCTCAGTATGCAAATGACCATTTTGCCCTTGTGAATGACTTGCTTGGAAAAATTGATAGTTCAAGGCCTGGAAACTTGATAGAAGCAAACCTGGGATCCAGGGTGATCCCTTGTGAAATGAGAGGGAAAATTTTGGGGTACAACAGCTGCCCCTGTTCAAACTTCTTGAACTTGAAGAGTTAGATTGGCAGATCTGCCATTCGTAACTTGAAGGTGAAAGATGACTTGAACACTAAAGTGCCCAGAAATTTGCACTCAAAGATGGATGGTGTGATCGGTGGAAATAGAACTGACTGTTTTTTAAGCTGGTTCGCGAAATGTCGCGGTAAGCAAGAGTCGCCACCGTCTTTTATTTTCTCCAACATGGACAGGACAAAAGCACAGCAAAATTCCTTATGAGAACGTTTCTCGGTTCGGGAGGTAGATTTATAGAAAGGGAAGGTGTTAGAACCCTTTCTATCCATGGTTATCCATGGGCTCTTAGGTACTTGCTCTTATGTTTTCAAAAATGTTTGCTTTTCAAAATGTGAGTGGGTTTGAAAAAAGTTTCATTGAAAGATTTCTGAGTGACTCTTGTATCTGTCCTCAAGAGTGTTTGAAAAATTTGTTTTGAAAGCTTTTGAAAGTGTCAGTGCGAAAAGATTTTTGTTTTTGTTTTCGAAGAGAGCAAGTACCCATGAGTCATCTACCTACCCTAAGGAATTAGGCTGTGTAAAAGTCCTTAAGGTAGTGCCATCCCACCATTGAGAGGTAGGTAGCACCACCGTTGGAGGTGTTCGGGTCAATTCGATTGTAGGGACAGTGTGGTCACCGAAGCAATAGTAGGATACCTTAGAAGTAACCCTAATGTCCTAGATCCTTTTTAATCTGAGGCAACCGTTTCGAGGCAACTGGATCTTGGACATAAGAGCGACCGCTAAAACGTCCTATACTTGACGACCACGTTTCGAAGGCAACGAGTGAGGCGTACCCTAGAAGTGGTGTGTGCGTTTTTGTGTTGTTTTCATGTTAACATTTATCTTGGATCATGGCATTGTGAGCTACGAGTCGTTTTTAATTACCATACATTCTTTCATGCAATTTTAGCAGTTAAGAGTGCGGAAAAGGAAATACAGAAAGGTAAAAGCTACGCTATTACAAGGCGCGGGTCTATACATCGCCAAAATACAAAGACCCGTTTTTGATAAAGATGCGGAAAGTAAAAAAACAATAAACCTAATTACTATTACATCCTTGAACAGTTACATAATAATCAAATAAGAAAATAGTGCGCGAATAAATTAAACTGGACGTCCGAGGGTTTTGACCCTTTTGAGCAATTAAGAGTTTTTGTCCTTTGCTTGAAGTTAAATTAAAACCTAATTATTTAATTAATTATTTACAAGAAAGATGTTTTTTATGTTTTTTTGTATTTATGAAAATAAAGAAAATTAAAATTAAAAGGAAACCCTAGATCTAAGTTTATTTTACTTATTGATGAAAAAGGTCAAAATTAGGCTAATTAACTAAATTATTTAATTTGCATGTTATTTACAAAAATAATAATAATAATCAATAATGATAAAAATAATTAAAAGTCAAAACCTAATTCTATACAATTTTATTTATTAAGAAAAAGGATTAAAATTTAAAACCTAAATTAAACTAAGTTAATTGTTAGTTATTTATTTACAAAAATATGTTAGTGATGAAATTAATAAATAATTAAAAAACATTTTTGAGTTTTTGATTTTTATTAGGAAAAATTATTTGTGGTGAATTAATTATAATTAAAACAATTAAAAGTATTAAAGAGAAAAGAAAAGAAAATTTAAATATGCAAACCAAAGGGGTGTCTGGCCCAAAGGGGAGGCTTTTGAAGCAATTCAGGCCCATTAGACAAAGCAAGCCTCGTTGACTTTATGGTTGTGTGCATGCTGGTTGACTGGAGTGCATCATGGACTTCATTCTGTGGCCACTGGATTGGGCATCGTAGCCACTTGGCAAGCTAGCGCGTGAAGGTGCATGATGGACCATTGAATCGTTGCTGCATTGGAATGGGTTAAGAAAAATATGAATAATTATGTGGGGGACCTGGGAATCGAACCCAGGTCCCAGTACCTCTTGCCATTATGCCTTTGCCAATTGAGCTATCCAACGCGTTTGTTATATGAATGGACCATAATTATTATATAAGAAGAATAATGGCCAGGCTGGAAATACAAAAAAGCGCGCGCCATGTTTGAATCCTCCAGTCACTCCTTGCCACCTATTGTCTTCCTCGTTTGCCCTGTAAAAAGAAAACAAGATAGCGGGGGTTTTAAACCCCCACAAAGCAAAAGTCCCAAGAATAACGATTAGGGCTATGGATCATATAAAAAAAGCGCGAGGGTCTCAATGAATTCGTCTTGTTGCAACGAATTTGTCTATATTGGTCTTGAGGTCCAATTTTACAGCATATGAAAACCCCCAATATGGAAACTCTGAAACCCTAGCGTTTGTTCATGGTAGATTTTGATACAGGATGCTATAACTCAATTAATCCACACCAAAAGCTTCAGGAAGATGTCAGCAACATAAATCAATAATCAAAACATAGCAATGATGCATAGAAATTAGATTTCGATTATGGAAATATTTATTAAAACCGTGACTCTGTTCTACCGTTTCCTTGGGTATGAGAGCTTGTTCTTGATAGTAATAGCTTCCTGGAGACTCAGGCAATATGTTTGAATCACTTTTAGGCCTTGAATCCACCTGCAAATAGGATTTCAGTTTCACAATTTTCTTGGGTTTTTGCAAATTGGCTATGGAGTTTTTAGCAGCTTTCACGTGTGTCCAGCTTTAGGGTTTCACTCAGCATATGTATGTGAATGAATTTAGGTTAGAATAAGGCCCATGAATCCATTGCATTATGACTTGAATATGTGATTGCCAATCATATCTTTTTTTCAATCTTTTCTTTCATGAAACTTTGCCAATCATGGATATTTTGCCTTGTTGATTGAGAAACGAGTTGCCAGCTTGCCCTAGCCTTATTTCCTTCACAAAAAGATTTAAAAAGCACATCTTTTGAATTTTCTTATAATTAAAACCAATTAAATGAATTAATATTAATATAAATTCAATTAATTAATTAAAAATAATAAAATAAATTATTTTGAGTTCAATGGGTCATGCATAGGCTTCGGGTAAAGATTCAAGAAGGAATTTGAGGCCCATTAGCAAAAATGAAGTGTTTTAGGCAAAGTTGACTTTTGAAAGTTCCCAAAAATTTCCCAACTTCTCCAATGCATATCTTGCTCAATTTTGAAGCTATTAAAATGTTCTTTGACATTTTGGAAAGGTCTTGAAGTCCTCTAACCAATGCCTTTTGTCCCATGTCATTTTGATTTGCCAATCTCAAGGTATGGTCTTTGACTTAAAGTGCCTTTTTGTTGACTTTTGAAAATGACCTATAATGTTGAAATTGATAACTTTTTGTGAGAGAATTTCTTGGACTTGGAGTGTGAATATGAGTTGTAGGAAATGTCATTCCCTTCAAAATGAGCTTTGGATAAGATTTTTCTGATAAACCATGAAAAAGTTATGCCTTGGTCAATTTGCAGTTGACTTTTCAGCTGTCCAAAAATAGAAACTTTTGTATCTTGAGACTTTTTGAGCCATGCTTGTGGAATCATGATCAAGAATTGATCAAATGATGATTGTGGCTTCAAAATAATATGTTGACAAATTTTTTTGACTTTTGGCTGTCAAATGACCATTTTACCCCTGCAGTTGACTATGAAGCAATTAGGGCTTTTGATTGTGCAACTTGATGCTGTGAGTCTTGAAACTTGACATATGGATGCTTAACAATGTATATAGGCATATGGGACTTGATTGGACCCTTGGGAACCTCAATTTCTTTTCAAGAACCAAAACCCTAATTTTGACTATGTTAGGAGGCAATTGGACTGTGCAACCCTTGAGAGATTTTGAAGCTTGATCTTGCCAAATCTTGAAGAATATGGGAGGGAAAATTTTGGGGTACAACATATGGTGAATGGGCTTATAGATGCCATTTTGAGGAATGTTGGTAAACGTTGGAAGAAGTATCAACACAAATCTTCTTGTCGATTTATACTAAAACTTGATGTTCTACCTGTGAGAAAAGGGTTAGTAAAATGCAGATGCTTGCATGATGTTCACTGGATGTGGTATCATGCCAAATGCGTATGGTATGTACATGCTATGATGTATGAATGTGAAGTGTATGTTTTTGTCCGGGAAAATAAATCCCTGACTACTGCCGAGGAAATTCTGGGAGATTGAATCCCTGATTTCCTGTTGGAGATGAAGAATATGCATATCTTCAAATTTTGTTGAAAGGATGATTTTGTTGGAGAAGATCGCTCCAATGTCAGCTATTATCTGGTTAGATCCAGGCTTCACATTTTCTAAGGATGAAGTAGTCGTCTGCTATCTGGTCGGGTCCAGGCTTCACAACCACTTACTAGAGGATGAGACGAATTAACTGTTATCTGGTCGGATCCCAGGCTTTACAGAAAATTCCTTGAAATTGAATAGTTATCTGGTCGGATCCAGGCTTCACAATAACTTGCTGGGGATATGGAAGTTAACTGTTATCTGGTCGGATCCAGGCTTCACAGTAACTTGGAATGGCAACTACTATCTGGTCGGATCCAGGCTTCATGGTTTTTGGAAAGCTGTACTATTATCTGGTTAAGTCCAGACTTCATAGTGTCTTTCTGGGGATCATAATTAATTGTTATCTGGTCGGGCTCCAGGTTTTACAATAAACTGTTTAAAAACTATTATCTGGTCGGTTCTAGGCTTCGTAGATTTTTGAGGACGATGCGGTCGATTGTTATCTGGTCGGGTCCAAGTTTCACAATAAACTGTTTGAAAACTGTTATCTGGTCGGGTCCAGGCTTCACAGATTTCTGAGGTTGATGCGGTCGATTGTTATCTGGTCGGGTCCAGGTTTCATAATAAACTACTTGAAAACTGTTATCTGGTCGGGTCCAGGCTTTGCAGATTTCTGAGGTTTATAAGGTCAATTGTTATCTGGTCGGGTCCAGGTTTCACAATAAACTACTTGAAAACTGTTATCTGGTCGGGTCCAGGCTTTGCATATTTATGAGGTTGATAAGGCCAATTGTTATCTGGTCAGGTCCAGGTTTCACAATAAACTGCTTGAAAACTGTTATCTGGTCGGGTCCAGGCTTTGCAGATTTCTGAGGTTGATACGGTCAATTGTTATCTGGTCGGGTCCAGGTTTCATAATAAACTGCTTGGGATTTTAGTTGTTATCTGGTCAGTTTCCAGGTTTCACAATGAATCTCTGAGGGTGATTGCTATCTGGTCAGATCCAGGCTTCACAATGACTTTTTTTTTGAAAGGATGGAAATGAAAACTGATATCTGGTTGGGTCCAGGTTTCTCAGCCATTTGTTGGGGATATGGAGGCAACTCTACTGGGGAAAAGAGGTTAAACATTGGTCGGATTGAGTTCAGGTTCTTCTATATGTTTGAAGAGCTAGGCTACTATCTGGTCGGGTCCAGGTTTCATAGCATCTTTAAGATCAACTGTTATCCGGTCGGGTCCAGGCTTCAGTAATAACTTAAAAATTGTGCTAAAATCTGGTCGGATCCAGGTTTCATAGCATCTTAGATTTGAGATCAACTATTATCTGGTCGGGTCCAGGTTTCAGTAATTAGAGAAGTCAAACTGTTATCTGGTCGGGTCCAGATTTAAGTAACTTTAAAATTGTGCTAATATCTGGTCAGATTCAGGCTTCAAAGCATCTCTTGGAAATAGTAAAGGCTTAGCTGATGGCTTTACTGGAGATTAGGGGTTGTGGCCCTGAGATTTACAATACTCTGAAATGGAAATTCAAACTGGAGAGTATAGACTCAGTCGGGTAAGACAGACTCAGCTTGGGGAGGATACAACCAACTGGGGATGATGGGCTCAATTGGGGATGATGGGCTCAGTTGGGGATGATGGGCTCAGCTGGGGATGATGGGCTCAACTGGGGATGATGGGATCAACTGAGGATAATGGGTTCAGCTAGGCAATTTGTGGTGTCTTGATTGTTGTATGTTGAGGCTTTTGAACTCGATTGGGGAAATAACTCTGTTGGGGAATAAACCCTGTTGGGGAGGTGAATTTCCTTTAGGAAAGAATTACCTAGGCTTTAATCTTGTCAAAATTGACTTAGCTGGGGAGAAAGCGGCCAAGAGGTTGAGACTTTAGTCAGGGATTTTCCTATGCAAAGAGACTTTATGGGCCGCTCCGTTGGGGAAAGGTTTGTTGCTGCCATCCTTGTGGGGATAATGATGATGAGATAACTCTGTGGGGCTATTTCATATATATTAAAGAGATGCTTAATGCTGTTGTGTGCTGATGCTCTGTTGTTGATGTTGCTGCTTAGCAGGACACATGTGCCAAATAGTTTTAATTATGTTCATATGCATATATTCATTCAATTTTAGTCATTGGACAAATTTACATTCAAAACGAAAACAGAAAATTTTGCACTTCAAAGTGTATTTATATTGATATTTTGCCCATGAATAGGCGTTTTTTTGTACAGAGAGACGGAGATCCTAGTAAGAGGAAATAGTCAAAAGGAAAACAAAATTGAGAATGAAAAACAAATAGCCATGTGAAATGATCTCATTGCCTTCCAGCTCTACTATTGCCCCAATGTCTTCGAACGTCCCTTGCCGTTGATCGAAGTTGATTGGATTGATCCAGGACCCATTGAATTTGGACCTTGGTGATAGAATTGATTGTGTTGATTCCACGGGACATAGTCGTACGCTTTTAATCCTTAATTTTTTCCTGAACCTCCCTTTTGGGTTTTCGGTCCACTAGGATACTGTGATACGGTGGGAGAACTGACTTGAGGTTTTGCGTTTGTTTTCGCAAATGTTTCGGTTGAGCAAGAGTCGCCACTGACTTTTTATTTTATCCTAAGGAAGGGTTAAAAAGCACAGCAAAAACCTTTGAGATGTTTTCTTGGGTTCGGGGGGTAGATTATAGAAAGGGAAGGTATTAGCACCCTTTCTATCCATGGTTATCCATGGGCTCTTAGTTACTTGCTTAGATCACTTGCCTTGTGTTTTCAATTGTTTGAAATGGTGCTTTGTGTGTGGGTTTTGAAAATGTTTTGAAAAGAGGCCAATGTTGTGGCAACCTTTGTAATGATCCATGTTTGAATGTATACAAAGGTGTACTTATCTTTTGAAAAGTTTTCAATGTTTTTGAAAGTTGTTTTGAAAGTGTGTTGTGATGTATGTTTTGAAAAATAGGCAAGTGTGTTTTTGCAAGTTTGATCAAGTAACTAAGAGTTGTCTACCCCTAAATTTACTCAAAGGTTTTTCCTATGTTTTAACCCTTTTAACAATTTTGTTCCACCATTGTATTTGGTGGACAATCTTGTGTTAGGATGTTAACGGGACGGGCGCGGGTCATCGTTTAGACCATGAATGCAATAACGCCAAGTGTCTTTGGCAATTTTTCCTTTAAGGGACTTGATCATTTTTAGGCAACTTTCGAAAGCGTCATCGAGGGACTATGATCATTTTGAATTGTTTTGTTTTGCCAAAGAAACTCAACATGCAACATGGCCCATTATTGAAGGCAACAAGTGGAGTAACCCTAGGGGTGCAAGTGTGATTGATGTTGTCCATTTTCATGCTTTTTGTCTTTTGTTTAGTCAAGCTATTTATTATTTGATTTTTGCATACAAACCCTAAGTCTATCATGGCATATTTAGAAAGCTTTAAAATGCAGAATTAAAAGTCCTAAATTATTACACAATAATCATGGGGATGGGGGTACAAATGTCCAAATGGGGATGAGACTTAATAGGAGAGTAGTATCCAAATATTTACAACCAAATCGAATCGACCGCAAATGTAAAATGTATCAAATGTACAAGAATAAACAAATGTGCATGTGTCAATGTATTTGTGCAAGTGTATATGATTTATTTACAAGTGAAATAAAAAAAAGAGAGGTTAATTTTGGATATTTTCATGTTTAGGGCAAAGCCCTAATTTTGTAAATAAATAAGTATTTATTATTCATTATATACAATATTTATTAATTATATACAAAAAAATAAATAAAAAGGAAGTATATTGTAAAAAAAGTGACTTTTGAGGTTAAATATTAATAAAAGAAAAAAAAGTATTATTTTTGTATTTTTATCCTAAATATGATAAATATATAAATATTTATATTATGTATTAAATATATTAAATATATACAAAAAATAAAAATATTTATTATTTACAAAAAAAAGTATGTTTTTTAGAAAATGTTTTCAAAAGATAAAATAAAATCAGAAAATAAAATGTATTTGTATTATTTTTAGTATTTTAAATAAAAGTATATATATATATATATATTTATTTACATACACATATCAAATAAAACAAATAAATGCCTAATAAATACAAAAAAAAAAAGGTGAAAAATATTTTTAATGTTTTTTTATATTTTAACAAAAAATAACAAGTTAGAATCAAAAAGAAAAAGTCAAAAATGATAAAAATAATACACAATGGGCCAAGGGGGTGTATGTGTGAAAAAATGGTGCAAACAGAAAAAATAAGCCAGGCCCAGCCCAAAGGACTTTGTCTTCAACCTCCAGCCATTTTCAAACAAAAACGCGCGCCTTCTTGTTCATCACCCTAACTTCTGATTCTTTGATCTTTTGACAAATCTTAAAACATAAAACTTGTAGAGCTTGAAGCCACGATTCTAAACATATAAAGAAGTTGATCTAACTCTCAGAAATGAGAGAGAATTTCTTCTCCCCCAATTCCTGACCTAGCTTTTTTCAGATATTCAGTTTCAAAATTCTCTCAGTACACACAACATAAATGAAAAGTAATGACATGGGTAGCTTCAGGGCCATGAGTAGAGCATGTTTCATTCATAAACCTAAGCCTAACTCTTCCTAGATTGAGAGATAGAAGTCCAAACTTTTACCTGTTCAACTTGAATCGTGTACAGCAATGGAGGTATCTTCAATGGAATTTGAGGACTTGTATAGCTTGCTTGAAGTTCAGGGATGCTTCTCCAACCTCTAGCTTGCTCTGAAACTAGCTGAATCGAGCTATGGAAGTTCACCTGCAAAGTTGAAAACTGAAAATGGAAAATGATGTTAGGGATGTTACAGTTTGTGTTCAATGCTTGGGATAGCTTCAGTGGGTGATATGGAACATGTTTGAACTCCCTTTGGCCAAAGTGCACGAGTGGAAAGGTTTATAGAAGTCCAGTTGCAGAAGGGACTCTGTTTTTTGCAGTAGGATGGTGTTTCTGGGAATGAGAAGGTATTGAAGGTGGTTTGGTCGTACTTTAGGTCTGGTTTGATGTTTGGAAAGTGTTCAAGAAGTTTGTTTAGGCTTGTGTTGACAGGAGATGGAAGTTGGTATGTGTTTGCAAGATTTCTTCTATGTGAAGCAAGGAAATGTGTTCTTGGATATAAACCAGTACAATGCCCCAATCTATGCTGCACCTCTTGTTATTGAAACTTGTAACTTGTAGATTTGATTTTGGCTTCAGAGATATGGCCCCATGCCTCTTGGATTTGGAACTTGACATAAAGTGTAACTTTATCAAAATGGCTAAAATGCTTTTTCTAATTATGGATTAATCTAACATGTATTGCCCAAATGAATGAAATAAAATCTTGGCACAATGGTTTAGCATTGAATTATTGAGTAAGAAAGGGATTAGAGGCCTGTAACCTAACTTGTGCATGCTGAGTTTGAAAATGCAAAGTGTTATGAACATGCATTTGGTCAAGAACAAAAGTGACTTTTGCCCAACTTTGCCAATTCGATTCTCCCTAACCACAAGGGTGTTTGAGAAGTTCTTGGATAATTTGGAAATCTTGGAATGTGTACTACAATCCATCTTTGTAATTCAAGTTGAAATTCCAAGTGGAAGTATGTGAAAAGTGGCCATGAAGTTGGGCAAAAATCTTGCCTAAAATAGGTCAAAAAATTTCTAAGTTAAGAATGTTTTGCACCCCTATTCCAAAAATCATAACTTGAGCTACAAGCTTCTTTTAAGGAAACTTTGTGAATAAAAGTTGTAGATTTTGCAATGGACTATAACTTTCATGTTTTGAGTTTTGTTTGAATCCAAATATATCTTGATGAAAAAAAGGGACAAAGTTAGGAAAAAATTAGGAATTTTCATAAGTTAGAAAATTTCTAAGTTATGAAAATTCTTCATTTCAAACCCTAATTTGTAATTTTTGGTTTCTTGATGAACAAGTTTCACAATTTGACATGTTTTGATGAAAAATGAATCTTGGCATTTGATTTTGACCAAAAAGTCAAAGTTTGACTTTTCAGTATACAGTCAAATTTGATCAGTTGATTGGAAAATTCATCTGTCAATCTTGTGCATTTGGGATCTTTTGAACTTGTTGAATATGTCAAGACCATGTCATTGAGTCCTTGAGTCCATATGTGAGCTTGGTTTGCCATTGGCTAGGTCAAACAGTCAAAAATTGCCTTTGTGCAGTCAAAACCCTAAAAATGACCATTTTGCCCTTTTGGTGATCTGATCAAATTTCTTGTGGAATTGTGATCCAAACTTGATCAAATGGTTCATATGAGTTCATAATGTTGATGTGGGTCAATTTTCATGAGGTTTGACTGTCAATTGACCACATTTGACTTTTTCCCCAATACAGCTGATTTCTAGGTTAACTGTCCAATTGACTGGGCAAAGATTGGAATCAAGGCTTGAAACTTGGTAAGGATAAACTTGTGAGTCCAACATGAAGCATGAAACTTATCTTGGGCATTTTAGGTCATAACATCTTTGTGCAAACTCAAGCCCTAATTTGGGTCAACAGTGCAAGGAGGAGTCTTGAGCAGAGCAAACCCTAACTTGATCTTGAGCTCCAAGGGTCTTGTGGTGAGAAAAAAAATTGATGAAATGGGAGGGAAAATTTTGGGGTACAACAGATACCCTTTTTTGCCCAAGTTGCCCTTTCGGATTTTCAACTTGCCGGGTGTACAACCTTTTGTATATATCCCTAATTTTTGCCCAAACCTTTTGGTTTGCCGGGATGCCCCTTTTTTTGCTTAGGTGTGTCAACCTAACGGGTCTCTTATGCGTAGTATTTTTTAACTATGTCCGTGTTTATAGGATGCGGGAAATCCTCACCTACCATGGTAGTTAACATCATGGCACCGCCAGAGAAAACTCTCTTGACAACAAATGACCCTTCATAGGTGGGAGTCCATTTTCCTCTAGGGTCACCTTGTGGTAAAATGATGTGTTTTATCACCAAGTCACCAACTTGATATACTCGGGGCTTGATCTTTTTGTTAAAAGCCTTGATCATCTGTTTTTGGTACGTCTGACCATGGCAGATAACAACTAATCGCTTTTTGTCAATCAAGTTCAGCTGATCCAATCTCGTTTGAATCCACTCGTCTTCGTCTAAGCCTGCCTCAATCATAATCCTCAGCGAGGGAATCTGAACTTCCACTGGAAGAACAGATTCCATGCCATAGACTAAAGAAAGGGAGTTACCCCAGTTGATGTTCTAGCTGAAGTACGGTAGCCATGTAGAGAAAACGATAACATCTCATGCCAATCTTTATAGGTTACTACCATCTTCTGCACAATCTTCTTGATATTTTTGTTGGCCGCTTCGACCACACCATTCATTTTTGGTCTATATGGAGAAGAATTGTGATGCTTGATCTTAAACTGAGTGCAAAGCTCAGTAATCATAGCATTATTAAGGTTAGTCCCATTGTCGGTGATGATCCTTTCGGGGATACCATAACGGAAGATGAGATTGTGTCTGATGAATCTGGCTACCACATTCTTGGTGACTGAGGAAAATGAGGCGGCTTCGACCCATTTGGTGAAACAGTCGATAGCTACCAGAATGAAGCGATGTCCGTTGGAAGCTGTGGGCTTGATTTCTCCAATCATGTCAATGCCCCACATTGTAAATGGCCACGGAGCGGTAATGAAATTCAGAGGGATAGGAGGCACATGGACCTTGTCAGCGTAGATTTGGCATTTGTGACAAGTTCTCGAATGTTGATGGCAATCAATCTCCATTGTTGACCAATAATAACCTGCTCTTAAGATTTTCTTAGCCCTCGTATGTCCACTTGAGTGAGTACCAAAGAGACCATCGTGCATGTCTTCCATGATTTTCTCCGCCTCCTTTTTGTCCACACATCGGAGTAGAGCCGAATCATGGTTGGGTTTGTACAATATCCCGTTACTTAGGAAGAATTTGGATGCAAATCTTCACAAGAACTTTTTGTCATTGATAGATGCCCCCTCTAGATACTCTTGTGCTTCAAGGTATCTCATCACCTCATGGTACCATGGCTTTTTCGCATCGGTGTTAAGTTCACTACAATGTGCAGGTTCATCGAATCTTTCAATTGTAATCATAGGGGCTTCGTTGTCCCATCTGACTTTGAACATTGAAGACATGGTTGCCAAAGCGTCAACCAACTGGTTTTCTTCCCTAGGGAGGTGCTCAAAAGTGATCTCTTCGAAGTGAGGAATCAGGGATATCACAAGTTCCTTGTAAGGGATAAGATTAGGGTGTTTAGTGTCCCAATATCCTTTTACTTGGTTGATTAATAAGGCGGAATCCCCGAACACATCCAAATGTTTGATCCTTAGATCAATAGCAGCTTTCAGACCTAAGATGCATGCTTCATGCTCGGCCATATTGTTTGTGCAATCGAAACATAGTTTGGTAGTGAAAGGAGTGTGGCAACCTTCAGGAGAGATGATCACAGCACCAATTCCGTTACCTAAAGCGTTGGAAGCCCCATCGAATACCATAGTCCATTGGGATACTTGTTCAGGTCCGTCATACGGTCCAGATTTCGCACAGTCAGTTACCAGCATGATTTTCTCATCAGGGAAGTCGAAATTCATTGATTGATAATCATCCACGGCTTGATGGGCCAAATGATCTGCTAGTACACTTCCTTTGATGTATTTTTGAGTTGTGTATAGGATGTCTTACTCGGTTAAGATCATTTGTCATCTGGCTATCCGTCCGGAAAGGGCAGGTTTCTCGAAGATGTATTTGATTGGGTCCATTTTAGAAATCAACAGAGTGGTATGAGTCAACATATACTGTCTCAGCTGGCGAGCAGCCCATGCCAAAGCGTAGCAAGTTTTCTCGAGCAGTGAATATCTGGTTTCACAGTCGGTAAAATTATTGCTCAGGTAATAAATAACATTCTCTTTTCGGCCAGACTCGTCATGTTGGCCCAAAACATACTCCATAGAATTCTCTAGTACTGTCAAGTACATGATCAAGGGTCTTCCTTCAACTGGAGGCATGAGGATAAGAGGTTCTTGTAGGTATTCTTTGATTTTGTCAAAGGCAATCTGGCATTCATCGTTCCACCTGACTACCTGATCTTTCTTCAAGAGTTTGAAGAGTGGCTCACAAGTAGCAGTTAAGTGTGATATGAAACAGGCAATGTAATTGAGATGACCCAAGAATCCTCTGACTTCTTTTTCAGAATGGGGGACTGAAATTTCTTGGATGGCCTTTTACCTTGGCAGGATCAACTTCAATGCCTTTATCGCTGACCATAAAACCTAGAAGCTTTCTAGAGCGTACTCCGAATGTTCACTTGTTAGGGTTTAACCTCAGCTTGTACTTCTTCAGTCTTTCGAATAGTTTGTGCAGGTGATCGAGATGTTCTTCTTCGGTTTGTGATCTGGAAATCATATCATCCACATATACCTCTATCTCATGATGAATCATGTCATGAAATAAAGCAACCATAGCCCTTTGATAAGTTGCCCCTGCATTCTTTAATCCGAAGGGCATGATCTTGTAGCAGAAGGTGCCCCATTGCGTAACGAAAGTAGTCTTTTCCATATCTTCGGGAGCCATCCTTATTTGGTTATAGCCTGAGAAGCCATCCATGAATGAGAAGACCTTATGTTGGGCAGTATTATCGACTAAGACGTCAATGTGTGGTAGATGGAAGTCATCCTTGGGGCTTGCCCTATTCAGATCCCTATAGTCTACGCACATGCGAACTTTCCCGTATTTCTTTGGCACTGGCACTATATTGGCCACCCATTAAGGATGGGACGTTACAACTAGGAACTTTGCATCAAACTGTTTCATTACTTCGGCTTTGATCTTTTCAGACATATCAGGCCTCATGCGATGAACCTTTTGTTTATCAGGAGGGCAGTCTTCTTTAGTTGGCAGACGATGAACCACGATGTCGGTATCCAACCCAGGCATATCTTCATAAGACAAAGAAAATACTGCCACATAATTGCGTAACATCTGAACCAATCTGTTCTTAACACTGCTTTCCAAATTAGCGTCGATCCTGATTTCCTTCCTATCTGACTCAGTACCCAAGTTGATAACCTCTACTGACTCTACATGTGGTTGAATAACTTTTTCCTCTTGTAATAGAAGTCTGGCTAGTTCTCCTGGTATATCACAATCTTCCTCGCCTTCGTCTTCGGTTTGGCATATAGGATATTCAAAGTCATAGTCGGCAATAGTAGAGCTATTGGCAATAAGATCCAGAATGGATGATGATCTGCAAATGTGTGTGTGTGTGTGTGCGCATGTAAAATACATGGCTATTGGAAAATGTAATAAAGGAAATGAAAGAAAATGAACATAAAATTTGAATGCAAAGAGGTCCAATGGTTTATATTAAATGATCATATGATAGATGAAACATGAGCAAAACCCTTAATAAATGGACCAAAGTGCCCCGGGCATGGCACATGGCTTAAAAGTCGTTGTTTGGAAATAATATTACAGACATAGAGTTCTTGAATTGACATAAAAAGTAAACAGTAATTACTCCTCAATGAAAGAAACATGAGTGAAATCCTTTGCATACCAATTGTTGAGCTTCCCTTTGGTTGTTGGGTAGATCCAATCTTCAAAAGCACACTCATCATCAGAGTCTTCTACAGCGTTCACTTCATGATTTTTGAAGTGGAGAGGCGGCTTTCCAGCACGAGCCCTTCTAACTTATTTTTGAGCTTGGGAGGTGAAACCTAACCCAAACTTGTCTGCCTTGAACGAGATATCGAGGAGTTGACCCCACATCACATTGTTTCCTTCTTCTACCACAGCACGGGCATCCTTAAGAGAAACCATCTTGGGGATGACTTTATCAGCTCTTGGAGTGTCGGAGGAGATTTTGGTGGCGGCCACGACTTCAAACGTCTGGCAAGGAGTTTCTATGAATTCTCCATCTATTTCTACATACTTGAAATAATTGAGATGGTTTACCATAAATTCTTCCTCGCTGCAAACAGTGACAACCTTCCCTTGAACTAGATATTTTAACTTCTGGTGGAAAGTAGAAGTGACCGCACCCGCCCCATGGATCCATGGGCGCCCAAGCAAGCAAGAATATGCAAGCCGTATGTCCATTATATAGAATGTGGAGTTGAAAATATGTGAACCAACCTTAATTGGGAGATCCACCTCTCCATGAACCATCCTTTTCGACACATCAAATTCCCTCATGACAATATCACTTGGCTTCAAAACCAAACCTTCACAGTTTAGCCGATCTAAAGTGCCTTTAGGTAACACATTTAGAGTTGAGCCTGTGTCAACCAAAACATGTGCCAGAGTGGTCCCCTTACATTCAACAGAAACATGCAAGGCTTTATTGTGATTCTTTCCCATGGGAGTTAAATCTGCGTCGGAGAACCCCAAACCATTGTCAGCTGTCAGACTTGCTACGCAGTTCTCAAATTGGTCGGCTGTGGTTTCTTGAGGCACATGAGCCTTTTTCAAAAACTTAATCAAAGCTTGTGCATGGGCGTCGGAACATAGAAATAAGGACAACATTGATATTTTAGAAGGGGTTTGCCCCAACTGCTCTACTATTTTGAAGTCGCTTTTCTTGATGATCTTCAGAATCTCCTCCATATCTTGAGCGGATGGTTCTTCCATAACAAACTTTTTAGCAGGTGCCTCTTCTCTAGCAGGCTCACCTTCTTTCCTTTCCCTTTAGTACTGGCACCATAATTGTCATTGGTTATGCGGACTGGAACCATGGTAGTGGTTGGTGGTGAGATAACAGGGGAAAAGACCCTTCCTGTTCTTGTGACTTTACTAGAACCAGTAATATTAGTAACACCAACTTCATTATCATCAATCCAAGAATCTTGTTTTACCCCATGGTAATAAACCTCGGCACCGTAATTCCATGGTACCGCTTTATCAGAGATGTATGGAACAGGTCCGACAACAGTGATTATGAGAGGAGTAATGATTGGTTCGTTCGAAATCCTGATAGTACCTTTGGATGAGATCCTAAGAGGTTTGTTTGAAATTGTTATGATGGCCAAATCTTCAGCTTTGTCGATTGAATTTTTGATAGTGGGAATCTTTTCGAATATAATCTCGCGACTATTTATCAGGCGTTGCACACCTTTCTTCAGTAGCTCGCATCCATTTTCTCGTTGATCACAACAGGCACAATTTTTGGAACATCCGGGAAACACACCATCTTTTAGCAAATTAGCTTTCACAATGGTCAAGGGAGTTATTAAATTTTTGACAGAGGCGATAAAAGTGACATCATCAATGGCATTAACCCCTTTGCCATGTTTCGACATTGACGCGGTTATCACGTTTGGAGTAGCGGGTGGATCAAACTCAATTGTCTTGTTATCTATCAAATCTTGAATTTTGTTCTTCAAGGCCCAACACTGATCGGTCTCATGGTCACGGCTGTTGGAGTGGTATGCGCATTTCGCATTCGGTTTGTAATTAGGTGAGGAAACATCAGGGTTGGATGGTGGATTGCGCAGAGTCACCAAATTGGCCTTTAGCAGATGTTGTAAGGCTTGTGATAATGACATGCTTATTCTTATAAATTGTTGCCGGGGAACTTCAGGTCTCTGATTATTGGAGGGTTGCCTTTGAGTAGGTTGAGGGTTGGAAATTAACACAGAGTTTACAGATGAATGATGGTCCTTCTTGGTATGGGCTCTTGCCCTATACACAACATTTGTTTCCTTTTTTCCAGTGAAGGGCCTTCTGACGGAGTTGGATGTGGAACCAGATGGCATAGGAATTTTGCCGCTTCTAATACCGCTTTAAATCCTTTCACCAGTTAAAATCAACTTGGCGAATTCGGACGAAGAACTTCCAATTAATAGGTTGAAGAATGGACCATTTAACTTACCCATAAACATATCAACTAGCTCTCTTTCGGTCAAAGGTGGTTGGACCCTACTGGCAAGTTCCCTTCACTTTTGGGCATATACTTTAAATCCTTCATTACTTCCCATGGTCATATTCTGAAGCTGAACTCTCGTTGGTGCCAAGTCGGTGTTGTATTGATACTGGTGATAGAAGGCAGTGGCCAAATCCTCCCACGTATGGACGCGGGAACCTTCTAATTGATAAAACCACTCTAGCTGAGTTCCAACTAGACTCTCTTAGAAAAAGTGAATCCACAGTTTTCTGTCAGCAGTGTGTGGTTGTATTTTGGGCACATAAGCTCTTAGATGTAGTTTGGGACAGGAGACCCCATCATACTTGGCGAAGACTGGTGCCTTGAACTTATAAGGAATGACGACCCCAGGAACTAGGCCCAAATCACTAAAATCCAAGCCAGACACAACTTGTATTTCAACTACCTTTAGCCTATCCTCCAATTCTTTGTACTTTTCCTCACCTGCAGGTGGGTATTGTTCATCAAAGTGATCCTCATCTTCAGAAGCTTGATCATTCACACCCTTAGCATGGGTGCTTCTTGCCTCTTCCGCTTGGTTCTCATCCTCCTCAGGTGAGTCATTGACTACTTGCATTTGGCGAATCGGTTATTTGAATCTCTTCCCCATGTTGTTGAGGGCCTTATTTTTCTTCTTTTTGGTTGTCAATGCTGTCATTAGCTCTTGCTGCCCTTTGGCCAAGGTCATCAAGGTGGCTTGGAACTGAATGTTCTGAGCTTGCAAGTCCTTCACTGTTTGTTCGAGATCCATTCTTACTGAAATAAACAGTAGAAGGATGAGGAAACCTGTTGTGAAAAGCTTGCTTATGATATGATGCATGAATATGTATATGCAAATGATTTCAAGGATTTAAAGAATTTAAATTTGTATAGACAAAGAGTGAACAAATATTAAATTGCATTAAAGAGTTCTGATTTGAATACAAACACGCCTCTTGGGCTTACAACAACATAAATAAGCATAAAGTAAACTCCTAAGACAGAAAAGTTGTGCGTATCCTCTTTGGTGCAATGTAGGTGTTTAAACTCCTTTCTTCATGAAGCTCCATTGTAAGCTCTAATATCTTCTTCTCGCCCTCATAGAAATTAGCTTCAAAGGTGTTTCTCTCTCCTCTTAACTGAATCCAAGCATTTTGCAAATCTTCAAGAGAAGTAGGCATATCAGGATAGAGGATAGTATGTGGAACGTCTCCCTCAACTATTGGCTCCATGATAACAGGTAAGAAGGATTCATAAGGCATCTTAAGACTTTGAGTGCAAGCCCACACCCATTCAAGATAAGGTTCCAAAGGAATGGAATTCTTATGCCCCAACGTCTTGCTATCAATTTTTCTAACCATACCCCAAGCTCGTATAAATCTTTGACGGTAACCTTGGGTATCGCTTCGTAGTCAAACGCAATTCATTGGATGAGTACCTCATGAGGGCCATCTCTCCTAGTGTATCCAAATTGTCACAAAGATAAAAAGGGTTATAAGTAATGCCTCCCCTAATGCCAAGTAGAGGGACATTAGGGAATTCCCCACAACGATCAATGATGGTAATGTCTTCTAAAGAGCGATAATACCAACGGATATCAGCATGTGAAAGTGACATCAATCTTTTAGACCACCTCATACCTTTTTCATTCTTCACCACAGATCGAGGTAGGTGTGAAATAAACCACCTAGCCAAAAGGGGAGTGCAACACATCAAAGTCCCTCTTTTCTTCAAAGTGCGAGAGTGAAGAGAATGCAAGATGTCTCCAAGCAATGTAGGCACCAGATTACGAGATATGAAAACTTTGATCGCATTTATATCTATAAGTTGGTCAGGATTGGGAAATAGTACCAACCCATAGACGAGAAGAGCCAAAATTTCCTCAAAGGCTTGTAGATTTAAAGTATTCCAACACTCTTGAGCCTTCTCCAACAAAAACTTTGCTAGGAACCCTTTGACACCACTCCTTGTTACCCAATTTGCTACTATGTCAGATGGTTGCAAATGTAGAGCTCGAGCAATTTCCTCAGGTTTAGGGTCTCTCTCAATACCGTTGAAAGGTAACAGATCAAGAATAGGGACCCCCATGAGTTGAGAAAATTCTTCCAAAGTGGGCACAAGTTGGTAATCGAGAAAAGTGAAGCAATGATGCAAAGGGTCGAAGAATTGGACAATCACCTTTACCATATCTTCTTCAATACTTGAGGTAACCAAACTAAGGAGTCGGACATGTCTTTTGGTTAATGGAGAATCTTCAGGGACCCTTGATACTAAATCCTTGAGTTGTGGAGGTATCCTCACGAGACTGACTTGGATAGTGTTCCTACGAGCGGAAGCCATGTCCTACAAAACAGAACAAAGATAAATCCAAAAATCCTTGAAATGGTTAGTGAGTATGAGTATGATGTTTATGATGTTATGTACAAGTATATATATATATATATATATATATATATATATATATATATATATATATATATATATATATATATATATATATATATATATATATATATATATATATATATATATATATATATACAAAGCAAACAAGTCCTTAGGTTTAGGCTTGCATGGAGTCTCATAGATAAGTACCCTCTTGAAGTTTAGTTGGCTCAACCTGTCCTAGTTAATAGTAACCGGGTTCTAAGGGATCTCAATATCACCGATCTTTCCCACAAACTTCGTTTCAATTGACAACTGACTTTCCACCAAACAAAGCTCAGGAGTCAAATCTAAATGAGTGTAGTATCGAGTATCGACCAACTTCAGACTGCATCAACGTCGGTCATCTCACTACGTCCTAATGGCCAAGTTGGTCAAGTAAGATTCTAAGGTCAGTTGATGCTTCACGACACCACGCGGAGGTCCCGTATTCTCCTTGATTGACTCAAGGGTTACCGGTACCAGCCAAAGTGCCACATCAACGTAGCTACTGCTTCAACCGTGTCGGTATACCCCACACATTTCCCTCATAGTTTATTGCTACTTACCTAAAAGGTGTCCCCAAATCCGGGTGTAGGATTTAAAACAAACCCAAACAAGGAACCAAAATGTAAAGCAAACAAATAAAAAAAGTGTAAGCAAGTAAATGTGATCTAACCCTAAGGTAACCCCACTTTTAAGAATCTCCCCAGTAAAGTCACCAATTCTGTGATACAGTGGGAGAACTGACTTGGGTGTTTGCGCTTGTGTTCGCAAATGTTGCGGTTTAGCAAGAGTCGCCACCGACGTTTCTTTTATCCAAAAGGAAAGGTGAAAAAGCACAAGAAAGACCTTTAGAGATGTTTTTGAGTTCGGGGGGTAGATTATGAAAAGGGAAGGTATTAGCACCCTTTTCATCCATGGTTTTCCATGGGCTCTTAGTTGCTTGCTAGATCACTTGCTTTTGTTTGAAATTGTGCTTTGTGGGTTTTGAAAGTATTTTGAAAAGGTGCCATCGTTTAGGCAAACTTTTATAATGATCCTCGTTTGTAAGAATGCATACAAAAGTGTTGAGCTTTTGAAAATATTTCACGTTTGGAAAGTGTTTTGAAAGTGTATGTGATTTTTTTGAAAATAGCAAGGATGTTTGTTTTGAAATTGAGCAAGCAACTAAAAGTAATCTACCTACTCAAAAGGTCTTAGGTGTTCTTTTTCCTCCTCCTGTAGACGTTGCTATCTTACCATTGTTTTGATAAGAAGCCCCATCGTTGGATGTGAAGGGACGGGCGTCGGGTCATCGTATGACCATGATAGCAATGTTATGAGATGACTTAGCATTTTTCTTTAGGGACTAAGATCATTTCGAAAGGCAACTTTGATAGCATCATCAAGGGACTATGATCTTGTATTTCGATTGGTTTTGCTAAGACACCCCACATGCATAACATGACCATTTTTTTAGGCAACTAGTGGAGTTAGCCTTAAGGGTGCACGTGTGAATAATGTGTTTGATTTGCATGCATTTATCTTTTATTAGGGTTATCTACTTGTTGATTTTATCTCTTGCCATACACACCCTAATTACTAGCATTTACATTCGAAAGCGATAAATTGCATAAATGTAAAGTCCTATGCTATTACAATATTTAGGGGATGGGGGTACATATTTATGAATGGGGATAGCAAGGAATTTAAGTCCTAAGTTACTATTACAACCATATTGAAATGTACAATATAAGAAAGAAATATACTTGTTTAGAATTTTTTTTGTCTTAATGAAAAAAAGAAGTAAATAAATAAAAGAAAAATATTTTTATGTTTTTTATGTTAATATTAAAAATGATAAAAAGGAAAATAAATGCAAGATAAAAACAGCGTGCTGCTGCAAGAAGAACAACTAGGATCAGAAGTTCTGAAGCCAAGAGCGCTGTGACTTAGCAGGAGACGTCAGTGGAATCAGAAGTTCTGGATTGGTAAACTCTGAGGTCCTGCAAGAAATGTTAGAGGGAAAACACAGAAGTTCTGGGTGGTATTCAGACAGTGGGCCACAAGTCAGAAGTTTTGTATTACACTAAAACAGTGAGTAAACGTCAGCAGTTCAGTGCGTTATCAGCATGTAAAAATCAAAAACTCTGAGTGTTTGAAAACAATAAGTGGAAACATCATAAGTTCAGTGTATTTGACATGTAAGGAGAACTCAGAAGTTCTGTGCTGTGTTAGAACAGTGAGTGAATCATAGAAGTTCTGTGTGTGTTAACAGCGTATGAAAATTGGAAGTTCTAAGTGTTGAAACAGTGAGTGAACATCAGAAGTTCAGTGTGCATTAGTAGTGAGTGAATATCAGAAGTTCTATATTTCAACTCTTAATTAACACATTAGTAATTCATTCAGTTCTTATTAAACAACAAATCAGAAGGATAACAACACAACACTTTATAGAAGTTCTAATCCTAAATCTGAGTCTAGCCCTATTCAAGAAGTTCTGATCCATAGTTTTTCTACTTAAGCAATGATATGTACAACATTAATACTATGATATTTACATGTTAATGATGTCCAAAATGAAAAACAAGAAAAGTCAGAAAGACTTACCTTGAACCTGGAACGTGCTTGGAGCTTTGAGTGGCTGCCTTTGGATATTCTGAGTCAGCAAGGGTGACTGAACAATGGTTGTATTCTTTGATTCAAAGGGGGGGGGGGGACAAAAGGTTTTGTTTTGGATTTGCGAAGGTTGTCCCTGTTTCCTCTTCTCTCTTTTGGACTCTTGGGATTTTAGCAGAGGTTCAGCGTTTTTCTTTTTCAAATTCCACACCTTTCTCTCAAATTTTTCCGACCTCTTTTCAATGGCCAAAGGTGTTCTATTTATAGGAAAAGGTTTTATAGTTTGGAGGGGTCAAGTGGCACCAACATCATATGTTGGATGCCGACTTACTCTTGAAGTAAGCTTAAACAAGTGTGGTTCAATGCATCAAGTAGGATGGTTAACAACGCCTAAGCTGGATTGGTCAGCCTGAATTAAGGAAAAGTAGAAACAGCACATGGGCCTAGCATACTTTTGCACAACATTTTGTCTTCCCAAGACGGTAGGGGTACACGTGGGGGAAATCTTTTGGATAACAACTCACAAGTGGTTGTGAGCATTAAATGATGATGAGATTTATCAAATCAGAAATCCTGCCACGTGAAACTCTGCATCCTTGCTTGACTCTAGACTAGAAGTTATGCTTCAGTGTAGCATCTAACCTTTTGATCCTCTTATCTTTTGACTCCAGCATGTTCTGAAGGAACTTCCAGACTTTCTAGAAAGCTTGCAGCATGCTTCTTAACCTTCTTTGAATTACCCTGGCAAACTCTGACTGAAGTTTTTGTGAATGGCTTGCCCAGAAGTTCTGACCAAACTCTGTCTTGAGAATATCCAGAATTTGCTGAGTGCTTTAGTGATAATCTGGTCAGAAGTTCTGAAATTGTCATAATCCTTAAACACTTAGAAAAATTTCTAAGTACTTTAGAATTTGGCTTTTCCAAAGTAAAAATTTGACTTTTAAATTTCCTGATGAAACAAACTTCATATTCTAATATGTCTTGATGAAATATGATTTTTGAGATTTGATTTTGATCTAAAAGTCAAAGTTAGACTCTCAGTGTGCAAATGACCATTTTTCCCTTGTAAATGACTTGCTTAGAAAAATTGATAGTTCAAGGCCTGGAAACTTGATAGAAGCAAACCTGGGATCCAGGGTGATCCCTTGTGAAATGAGAGGGAAAATTTTGGGGTATAACAGGTATCATCAGGCTTATTATGATGTGGAGATTGTCGATAGTTGTGGTAGTTTTCCAAATGCACCTCTTCTTGGTACAAAGGGAGGAGTTAAGTACAATCTCATTCTTGCGCATCGTCAACTTGGATATCCGATGAGAGATAAGCCAAATGGTATTCATCTGAGTGGGTTATTTCTCAAAGAAGGAGAGGATCATAAGGAAGCTAAGGAAGAAATTGCAAAGGCTTGGCTCCATACTCACAGGAAGAGTAGAAAAGACTTGGGACCAAGAGGAGCTGTTTCTTTGGAGCCTCACCTTCGTTGGGTACAAGCAAGGGAAATTCAATTGAAGATGCCGTATTATTATGAAGAACCTATACCTGATATGTTTGTGAAGACTACTCCTCCCCTCTTAGATGATATGAAAGAACTTTAGCTTGCCTTGGTTAGGATGCAACATCAGAAGGAGCCTAGAAGAACAAGTGTTAGACTTTAGAGATAACCTACCAAGCCTAATTAGAATAGAAGGATGACTTGATCGAGATTCTTTAGATTCGTACTGTGGAGATGAAGGAGAAGAAAGAGGATTTATTTTCCTCTAGACCTCAGTCAGGACCTAGTTGTTCGCTTCCTGACTCTGGTGATTGGAAAGAGGTCACTGACAGGTATGCAGAGGAGAACAAGCAGTTGAAGGCTCATATTGCAAGACTCATGGGAAAGCGTTAGTGTGTGAAGAGATCTTCCTCAACTTTTCCTCCTTAGAATTTTAGATTCTATCTTTATTCTCTTGTACTTAGGATTATTGAAACTTGTACTAAAAAATGTAATCCATTATGAAGTTATTATAATGAAATTTTCAGTATTTCAAAATGTGTTAGTACTTTAGTATTGGCAAAATGTCTGTAATTCTTTGAGTTCCTTGAAATATTAATAATGATAAATAAATCATATGAATTGTATATATTGCATCATTTTTCACATATTTTTTCATTTCTGTTCATACCCAGGTGTCTTACTCTGTTTCTCTACTTCATTCAGCAAGTTGTCTAATCGGTATAATACTCGAGCTAATTCCAGGAGGAAAATGAAGAATCTTGAACAAGAGAATCGCGAGCTGTACGAAGAGGTTACTTATTTGAAGGACGGTATGGATAATCTAAATGCTTTGATGGAACCATTGGTGTCTGCTCAGAATCAGTCACCATTTGTTCCTCCGTCTGCTCAGCCACAACACACAACACTGGTTTCTGAAGCTCCGTCAGTTCCCATTTCTGTTACTCCAGTTACTCCTGCTCAAAACCACATGCCCCAGGGTTACCCATGGGGAATACTTGAAAATTTCATGCCAGAAGGTTACAATCTTGATGCTCAAGTTGCTCCAGTTGCTCAAGTTGCTGTTATTCCTGCCCCTCTATGGTGCATGTTACCCCTGTGGCTAGAAATGAGATTCGTTATACTTCACCTCTTACGGTGAATGCTATGCCATTTTTTAATGATGATGTTTATCCTCCCGTTCCTCCATCGAGTGAAAGTGTGGGTTTCTATTACCGATTGGACGACTTTTAGGACCAATTTAATGGGATGCATAAGGAAATGAAGGCTCTTCGAGGAAAATAATTATTCGGACATAATGTCAGTGAACTCTGCTTAGTTCCTAACGTAAAAGTGCCATCAAAGTTTAAAATCTGTATATTTTGGCTATAAAATGTGTATTAACACCCTAAACATCTACGATACTTCACATGAACCTCTTTGTAAAATCTGTATATTTTGGCTATAAAATGTTGTATGTAAAATAAATGGTGGAGGTGAGAAAGAAATATTTTTTTATGATTTTTGCACCCGCCACGGTTGCGAACCTTTAGTGCCTATGTACCACCTTTCATGCAATAGGGGATCAGAGTACACGTAGTTCACCTTTAAAAATTTTAAAACACAAGTGTGTTGGTTAATTTTATGAGATAAGAAATCATCGTCATTGTCCGTATGGAAAACATACTTACTACCCACAATCATGAGAAAGGAGAATTTTCATCATCTCAAAGTGGAGGATATGGCTTGGATTTTAAAATCAACAATGCCTCACTCAACACCCAAGTGGAAAATATGTCACTTCACTATATATTGTAGAAGTATAGTTGTTTGCATCACTACAAGGATTGACAAGAGTCCAATCTTTTGAGAAAAGTTTTTAAAGTAAAAAGCCAAAGTGGCAAAATAGTTTGAAATGAGATTGACTGACTTTTAGTCTTCTTACAAAAAATGTCAAGGTATTATTAAATTGATTGAACTTTATTTATGAAAATGTTTTGAAAATGCATGGACATGAGTCCAAGTTTATTATGAAAATGGTTCAAGTTTAAAAAACAAGAAGAGTTTTCAAAAGGAGAGAAGATTTTTGAAATTAAAGAAGATGGGAGGAGATGAAGGGATTATCCTAAAGCATAATGTAAAATATAGGGATAAGAACCATCTAACCGATAAGAAGCCAATACTTGACATTATGAGTCAAGATATAATTCTCATTCTTTGGATTGAAACCAAGCAAGCAAAGATACTAGACCTCTTGAAAGAACCAAACTTCAAGTGTATTAAGTCTTTACAAAAATTGGGCAAAGTAATGGCTGTATACGGGTGAATTCCATATTACAAACAGTATGTAATCACAATAACTTGCACACAAAACAAACAAACAACCCAATATCTTGAGGTAAACCTCAAAAACTCCAGACAAAATATCAATTAAGGTCACAAGGTCTCCAACATAGGCCAAGGTTTCTAATCCTAAGTCCAAGAAGTCCAATACTCCATAATTCCAAGGATAGTAACCAAATAGTCCAAGTATCATTAAAGTTTTTTATGGTTCATGTTGATTATTAAGTATCTTAAAAAAGAAAAGAAAAGCTCAAGTGAGCAAAAATAAAAATGACAAGAATATAAAGGGGCTCAAGTGAGCAAAGAAGAAAAATAGCATGAAATGTAATGCTAAAGTAAATGGTGCATAAAATAAAAGAGCATAAAATAAAAAATACAAAATAAAGTCAATTATTATAAATTAGTGGTTAGTTGGATGACTATCTTGAAACTTGCATTTGGAACTCATTAGAGGATTGGTAGAACCAAAGCCTCCACACAACAAGTTGCATTTGCTTTTTGTCAAGTATATCATCCATTTGGAATTCTCACAAGTATCATTTAATGATCAACGATGTTTAAGTGATCCGCGTTGACCAAAGGTGTTGTAGATCCATTAGAGGATTGGTAGAACCAAAACCTCCACACAATGAATCTACAAGTTATTGGATCAAAGAGATCAAATTAACATACTTGGGCTTGCAATCATAAGTTTGGGCCACAAATGATCATTTATTCGAATCGGGACAAAATTTAGCGCTATGTTAAGCAATCGTAAGTGGACTTATATAGAAGTCGCACCTATTTTGAGGCCAGTCAATAGCAATCTATGCACCATTTTTTTGAGACATGATATAGAGATCATGCTCCAACAACACTTAGTGCAATAAAAAGGGGATGAGATGAAGAGGATTAGGGTAAAAAGAATATACAAACCACATTTGAATTAAATTTTAATCAAACTATTATTAAAATCATTCATCCATTTTTTGTGGAGTTAAATTCAACACCATGTATCCAATGATGTTAATAAAGTTCATGATCCAAAACCTAATCCAAGATTAGCCAGAAAATAATCACAAAATAATATCACATTTAATATATATACATTAAAAGGGTAAAAAAACAAAATTTAAAAATAGAAAATAATGAGAAAATATATCAACTATGTTCAAATTAATCAAGAAGTAAAAAATAAGGCCATAGAAAAATCAGAAATGGATCCAAATATTTTTATAAAAATTTTGGTAATTTTTAAAAGTCAAAAACTATTTTTAAACTATTTAAAATTTCTAAAACAAACATAAAATAGATCAAAAATAGTAAAACTCAACATAAAATTCCATAAAATTTTCATAAAGTCAAAAATATGCAAAATAATATTTATGAATTTTTCAGAATTAAAAAATGTCAGAAAATATTTTTTAAGTAATTAAAAGAAAGCAAATAATACAAAAAATATAAAAAATACCAAATGTTAAAATAAAAATGTGAAAAAATAGTCATGAGATCAGAAATAACTCAGTATTTTTGTGAATTTTTTCATAATTTTTGGATAAAAAATAAAAGAGTTATGAATTTTTGAAAATTTAATCAATAAAAATATAAGATCAGAAAATAAAATAAAACCAAAAAGATGTGGACCATCAGATCATAGTCAAAACGCGTTAGTAAGCTAATCCAATGGACCAGACGCGTTGTGCTTGATATGGACCTTAGTGAAACACACATGTGATCATAAAAAGGGCAACCAATGAAATTAAAACGTTTGGCACACTATCATTGGCTGAGACGAGGCATGTCATCGTCTTCAACCTCCAGACACCCGACAATGGGGATTTTGTGAGATCCTTCAAATGGAAAAATTAGGATCTCAGGCTAGCATCATTGAACTCGTCTCTTCAAGACGATTCTAACACAACCATCGCGCCAAATTTATATAAGGTATGGAGAGAGATATGAATCAAAAACCCAGAAAATGGCGAGCACCTTCAATTTGAGATTTCTCTCACAATTCTCAATGGGTTTAAAAATTGTAAGCAACATTAGAATCAGAAGAAGGAGTAGAATAGATTAGTGCTTGATTTGGATCTAAATGGTGGAGAATTCTACCTTTTCGAAGTTCAAGTAAGAAGCTCTAAAACTGGACTTCTATAGCTTGAATTATGGCTCATTTTGATTGGTTTAAGTGCTGGAGAGTTTGTATGATGCTCAAGGATGATGAATGCGCAAAGAATTTTAGAAAAGGAAGCTTAAATTTCAGAAACTGAATTAAAAAAAAGTGGGTTCATGTGAGGTTTTGGCAGGGTGTTCTTGGCTCTCTAAGCTTGGGAAAATGGATGGGGGATGACCCTCTATTTATAAGGAAGTGAATGGGAATTAAAATTTGAAGAAACAAGTAAGTTTGGAGGGAAATTGAGTAAGGGTCGAGCACGAGTGAAGTGTGACTTCATTTCCATCAAAACTCAGCCAAACCTTGCGTTTTGGGGTGCTAATCACTTTTGGCAAGTTTGCTAATAAAGTTTAGATCAAAAACACGCACAAATCTTGTGTTTAGAAGTCACATTATGGATTTCAAAATTCTGACTTTGTGAAAAATTCAGTTTCAAGTTACCAAATTCAAATCCATGGCATTTCCAACTCAGGGGGTCCTAGGGCATAATTCTTGATGCTTTGGAAAGATGAGGTTACAAGCTTTGCATTGGAAAAATAATGGAATCAAATGGATGCTTGAGCTGAAATTTACATGGAGTCAAAGTTGAAGAAAAAGAGTTGACTTTCCATACTTAGAAATATTTCAAATTCTTCTTCAAAAATGACCTATAATCTTTTGTATCCAAACATGGCCTTCCACTTAGAATTTGCTCTTGACCTAAAAAGATGGAATGAAGTAGATTTCTTGAATGACATTTTGAAATTTGAACCACTCAAAATATCCAAAAAATGAGCAAGTTATGAATTGTTGAATTTGGCCAAAAATCATGAAATGACCTATAATCTTTTGCATATTTAAGGCAACTTCCATCCATTTTCTCACTTTGCACATAAAAGAAGGAATAAAGTACACATCTTTAATATCATCATGGAAAAAGAATGGACTCAAGGAGATAAAAATTGACCAAGTTATGACCATTTGAAGTCACATATGGAAAATTGTGGATTCATCTGGATGACTTGTAATCTTTCTTCTTCACCAAGTTCCTTCCACATGAAAACTTATTGGAACTTTTGAAATGATTTATTGGTAACTATTTGAATAGAAATATGTATTTGGAATCACTCAAAAATACCAAAAGATGAGCAAGATATGCTCCTATGAAGTTCAAAACCCTAGCCTCTAGATCAAGAGAATGCTTTGAGGAACTTTGACAAGTTTGAACAAACTTCTTGTGCCAATTTTCTTTATTTTTTAATAGAAGTTGTTGAGGATGATGATGAGTACTCATAGCCACTAAAACCACTTCCATATCTTGAAATTTGAGAGAAATGTGCTCTTTTGACCAATAAGAACAAGACCTTGTCCAATCATGACAAATTCTTCCCTCAACCCCTTGTACTTTTGAATCAATGTTGATAACTTTGAAATATGTTGAACCAAAATAAGCCTTGTCATGCCATTTCTTCCAAAACAACTTCAATGGTGAGGTTTGAACTCCTCAAACTATGTTGACTAGGGCATGGAAATAAACTCATGAACCCATGGAGCAACTTGCTAAACCTCATTGCCTTTACCTACATTATTAACAAGTAAGACAAACCAACATTGCATTTTAATAAAATCAAAGCAAAATATTCATGATCATAAAAGAAAACAAGTCAAGGTGCTTGGTAACTCCTCAGAAGAGCAAAGCTAAAGATAGAGAGAATAACCAAAAGCCCTAATGTGATCTTGTTGTGATTGAATCAACATGGTATGATGAAGGGATCTTAGGGGGGAAAATTGGGGTACAACAGATGCCCTTATTTAAGTTTCTTCTATCCGGAGATACGAAGGTTGAAAATCTTCGTGTCGACGTGATCAAAGATACTTAAATATAAAACAAACCCTATTTATGGCCTTAAGATGCCATGCAAATGCTTATGCATATGAATGCATATGAATAGTACCAAAGAGACGCAAAGTATCACAGGGGATGCAACAAAAATAAAGAAACAAAGGAGCAACCCCGCCAGGAAAATAAATCACTGGTGGACCAAAAGAACTGAATCAGAGAGGAAGATAACAAGCATCGACGTTCATTGCCGATGGTCTACCAACTTCACTTAAGGTAGAAAGAGAAAATATATCATATCACCGCTGTTCACTGACGATGAACTATCAACGTTCACTGAAGATAGAAAAAAGATAATAAATACCGACGTTCACTGCTGATGGTCTACCAACGTTCACTGAAGGTAGAAAGAGAAAATATATCATATCACCGCCGTTCACTGACAATGAACTATCAACGTTCACTGAAGATAGAAAAAAGATAATAAACACCGACGTTCATTGTCGATGGTCTACCAACGTTCACTGAAGGTAGAAATAGAAAATATATCATATCACCATCGTTCACTGACGATGAACTATCAACATTCACTGAAGATAGAAAAAAAGATAATAAACATCGACGTTCACTACCGATGGTCTACCAACGTTCACTGATGGTAGAAAGAGAAAATATATCATATCACCGTCGTTCGCTGACGATGAACTATCAATGTTCACTGAAGATAGAAAAAAGATAATAAACACCGACGTTCACTGCCGATGGTCTACCAACGTTCACTGAAGGTAGAAAGAGAAAATATATCATATCACCGTCGTTCACTGACGATGAACTATCAATGTTCACTGAATATAGCAAAAAGATAATAAACACCGACGTTCACTGACAATGGTCTACCAATGTTCACTGAAGGTAGAAAGAGAAAATATATCAAGTTTTCCCAAAATTCTGGTGTTTCACCTAGAACGGGTCTCAACTTCTTCTTTAACCAAGGAAATCTGCCTGGAAAGGATCAAACATAAACTGTCTCAAATAATGAGACTTTTTACTTGTTGTCATGGTTGCAAAAAGAAATGACTTTCTGGGAATAGAAATATGACTTCCCGGGGAAAGGCCATGATATTCCTGCTGAGGAGATAAAGTCTTCTCGTGCAAAATAAATGCACAAACTAAAACTCAAAGTTTTCAGAAATCCAAAGTAAATAATATTGTCATGCAACCACAGATCCAAATCAGAAATAAACTGGAGCGAGACAGCCAACGAAGATACATCCTTTGAGAAATAAACTCAAGAGGGAAAACTGAATCCATCTAAGCAAGGAGCGTTGTAGGAAGGCCAAAGCAAAATGTCAATGAATAATGATTCATCAATTTTAGCCATGTATGATGTATGTATGAATGTATGAGTGCTATCGTGCGTATGCTGGTAAAACAGATACACAATAGGTAGGAACAAACAAACAAAACCGCCTCAGGTACTAACAACTCTTGGCTAAACTTCAACCAGAAAGATCATTCCAAGAAAGGTAAAGGCCAACTGCGGAAAGCAAACCTATTGCCTGCCTTTAACTTTGCTAAGGAGAAACATAATTCCGAGGTAGACAAATCAAATAGATACAGGGATAGAACATCCTTCTTACGGCTTTATCGGAGAAACCAACTCTTTTTTCAAAAAGCAACATGCCTACTGGAGATTGCAAGACCAGCCTCAAATAAAGTAGACTGATGCCGAAACAATCAAACCTCACTGGGGAATTCAAGCCTACCTCCCTGGAGAAAGATGCGGATTAAAACTTTACATCATGAAAACTTACTCCAACAAAAGATGCCCTGGGATAGCCTTCCCGGGGAATCAAGAAGTCAACATTAATGCCAATACTGCAGAAAGAGCGACATTTCAGCACACCAAGGGAATAAAAGCTTTCATCACATGAGGGAAGACTTCGCTGGGGAATTTGGGACAGAAGCTTCTGACCATGAAAACCTAAAATCAAACATGAACCAAGACCTGACTGGAGACAATGGGATCACAAACCCAATACTGCACCTTACACCGATTGGTATTGTCTTTAACTATCTGAGAAACATACAAAGATCACACATACCAGCAAAATGACCTGAGAGAACCTTCATGAAGGAAGTAAATCTTCTCAAAACAACCAGAGTTTGTTCATTCCCGGGATCACCATTTTTTGTTGTCATTGTGTCATCACAAATCTCAAAGTAAATTGAATTGTAAAGATCTCTTTTTTTTTTTTAAAATTCAATTTTTCTTTTTAATCTTTTTGCTTTGAAAGTTATCATCAATAATAAATGGAGTCTTTGCAAGCTAAATAAAATAAGAACACAAAGAATTGGGTAAAAGCTCGAATTTCATTAATAGAATGGCAGTCTGCGAATGTCGAGACTCTATGGATGATTACAAAGTTTGGGAAATGGTAATACATAATGGAAAAGATACATTGATATACAATGGCCACTATTCCCCCTAACAACTTTTGAAATCCTGAGCAACAGCTTTTGTTGAAGTATGGTGAGTGTTGTACCCCAAAATTTGCCCTCTAATCCTTCAGGAATTCATCCTGAACTCTCAGGTTTTCTCTTAAACAAAGCCAAGCCCTTCATTATCGTTCCTTTCCAAGCAAACAATTTACAAGAGCAAAATGGTCATTTGCAAGCTCTAAAGGCAAAGCTTTTACCTTGGAAAAATTAAATTCTAAACATTGGGAATTTTTCTATAAAAAAGGGGTGTTTAAGAAGAAAATGGCACTTCAGAGCTTCTGAACCAACCTTCAGGAAGAAACGGTCAGAAGTTGCCAACTTGGCTCAGCACATAGCATTCAGTTAGAGCATGGCTTTTTCAGCAGCTACACAAAAGTTCAGTCAGAGTTTGCTAGAGAAAGCAACCAAGCCTGAAACTCCTTCAGAATGTACTGGGATCAGAAGGTAATGGGATCAGCAGATTGGGTAAAGTACTTAAGCAGGATCACTAAGTCCAGAGACTTTAAAGGCAGATCAAAGGAGCATACTGGAAAACTCTCAGAACTTGCTGAGACAGCAGGAGGCCAAGGTCAGAGCTTGGTTTACGTTGTTTTTGGTGAAGCAGAATTGTTGGCTCAGGTTTTAGGTAATGATGCAAAATCTCCTATTACAAGATTTTTGATGTTGATAAATCTCATCACCATTTAATGCTCATTAATGCTCACAACCACTCCTGAACATTCATCCAAGGGGTCTCTCCACATGTGGCTTGGTAAACACCTTTGTGTAGGTTTAGACATGGGTCTATGCGCCACTTTTTGCCTATAGAGGTGACTTCTCCTCAATCCTTGCCTACTGTTCCAGCCTAGGCTGAAAAGCTGTCCATCATCACAACTTTTCATAAACTTCCTTCAAAAACAAGTTAACCTCTACTGCATAATATTGGTGCCCTTTAACGTTCAAAAATCCACAAAGCCTTGCCTATAAATAGGACACCATTGTCCATCACAAAAAAAAAGAGAAAAGAGGAGACACCATCCAGAAAAAAATTGCTAGAGGAGAAACAAAAAACTCTAGTAAAAAAAAAACCTTGTGAATCTCTGTCCAAAAGTCCCTGGTATTTTCACAAACTTTGAGCTTCCTGCCTCCAAACTTCATTAATACCCAGTTTGATTTGTGACCAAAGAACACCCATACAGTTTCTGACCATACATACACATACTTTTTTTTTCATCCACCCATTCTAAAAAAGAACTTATCCAGAACACCATCAGAGCTAAAGCTAGCTCCCACTCACAGACTTTTTTTCAACAACCATCAGAGTTTATTATGAAAATGGTTCAAGTTTAAAAAGCAAGAAGAGTTTTCAAAAGGAGAGAAGATTTTTGAAATTAAAGAAGATGGGAGGAGATGAAGGGATTATCCTAAAGCATAATGTAAAATATAGGGATAAGAACCATCTAACCGATAAGAAGCCAATACTTGACATTATGAGTCAAGATAGAATTGTCATTCTTTGGATTGAAACCAAGCAAGCAAAGATACTAGACCTCTTGAGAGAACCAAACTTCAGGTGTATTAAGTCTTTACAAAAATTGGGCAGAGTAATGGTGTATACGGGTGAATTCCAGATTACAAACAAAGTATGTAATCACAATAACCTGCACACAAAATAAACAAACAACCCAATATCTTGAGGTAAACCTCAAAAACTCCAGACAAAATATCAATTAAGGTCACAAGGTCTCCAACATAGGCCAAGGTTTCTAATCCTAAGTCCAAGAAGTCCAATACTCCATAATTCCAAGGATAGTAACCAAATAGTCCAAGTATCATTAAAGTTTTTTATGGTTCATGTTGATTATTAAGTATCTTAAAAAAGAAAAGAAAAGCTCAAGTGAGCAAAAATAAAAATGACAAGAATATAAAGGGGCTCAAGTGAGCAAAGAAGAAAAATAGCATGAAATGTAATGCTAAAGTAAATGGTGCATAAAATAAAAGAGCATAAAATAAAAAATACAAAATAAAGTCAATTATTATAAATTAGTGGTTAGTTGGATGACCATCTTGAAACTTGCATTTGGAACTCATTAGAGGATTGGTAGAACCAAAGCCTCCACACAACAAGTTACATTTGCTTTTTGTCAAGTATATAATCCATTTTGGAATCCTCAAAAGTACCATTTAATAATCAACGATGTTTAAGTGATCTTCGTTGACCAAAAGTGATGTAGATCCATTAGAGGATTGGTAGAACCAAAGCCTCCATACAATGAATCTCAAGGTTATTGATCAAAGAGATCAAATTAACATACTTGGGCTTGCAAACATAGGTTTGGGCCACGAATGATCATTTATTCGAATCGGGACAAAATTTAGCGCTATGTTAAGCAATCGTAAGTGGACTTATATAGAAGTCGCACCTATCTTGAGGTCGGCCAATAGTAATCTATGCACCATTTGTTTTGAGATATGATATAAAGATCATGCTCCAATAAGGGATGAGATGAAGAAGGGTGGGAAAGAATATATAAACCACATTTGGGTCAAAATTTAATCAAACTATTATTAAAATCATTCATCCATTTTTATGGAGTTAGACTCAACACCATAGATCCAATGATGTTAACAAAGTTCATGATCAAAAATTCAACCCAAGATCAGCCAAAAAATAATCACAAAATAATATTACATTTAATATATATTTGTTGAAAAGGGTTTAAAAATGAAAATAAAGGAAAAAAATATCACTATATTCAAATTGATTCATAAAAAAGAAATAAGATCGTAGAAAAATCAGAAATAGGCTCAAATATTTTTATAAAATTTTTGGTAATTTTTTAAAGTCAGAAACTATTTTTAAACTAATTAAAATTGCTCAAACAAATAGAAAATAGATCAAAAAATAGTAAACATCAATATAAAATTCCATAAAATTTTCAAAAAGTCAGAAATATGTAAAATGATATTTATGAGTTTTTTTAGAATTAAAAAATGTCAGAAAGTATTTTTAAAGTAATTAAAAGAAAGAAAATAATGCAAAAAATATAAAAAATATCAAATCTCAAAATAAAAATGTGAAAAAATAGTCATAAGATCAGAAATAATTCAAAGTATTTTTGTGAATTTTTTCATAATTTTTGGATAAAAATAAAAGAGTTATGAATTTTTGAAAATTAAATCAATTAAAATATAAAATTAGAAAATAAAATAAAACCAAAAAGATATGGGCATTCAGATCATAGTCAAAACGCGTTAGTAAGATGATCCAATGGACTAAACGCGTTGTGCTTGATATGGACATTAGTGAGATACACATAGGATCAGAAAAAAGGCAACCAATGAAATTAAAACGTTTGGCACGCTATCATTGGCTGAGACGAGACATGTCATCATCTTCAACCTCCAGACGCCCTGCAATGGAGATTTTGTGAGATCCTTCAAATGGAAAAATTAGGATCCCAGACTAGTATCATTGGATTTGTCTCTTCAAGACGATCCTAACATCACCATTGCGCCAAATTTATATAAGGTATGCAAAGAGATATGAATCCAAAACCCAGAAAATAACGAGCACCTTCAATTTGAGATTTCTCTCTCAATTCTCAATAGATTTAAAAATTGTAAGAAGCATAAGAATCAGGAGAAGGAGAGCTTCACAATGATATCAAACTTTGGAAGAATTGATGGAGAAATCTACCTATTGAAGTTCAGTTGCAGAGCTCTGTAAATGGACTTGGTCAGATTAATTTCGAAGGTTTCAAGGCTCAATTCTTCTTATGTTAGCTTCAGGGAAGATCAAGGAAGGTGAATTGATAGAAAAAATGGATTGAAAAAGCTTGAACAATAATTTCAAAGTTGCAGAAAAGTGAGTTATGAAGCGAGTTCGGCAGGGTGATTTTGGCTGTTCAAGCTTGAGAAAACGAATGGGATAGCTCATGTATTTATAGGAGAAGCAAATGGGATCAAAAGGAAGGATGAATGATACAATTTGGAGGGAATTCGTATGGGTCTGCATCATGAAGAAAGTGTGACTTCTCTTTTGTCAAAACTCATCTAAAACACGCGTTTTAATGCACTAATCCACTTGGGAAAGTTGGCTAATAATGTTTAGACCCAAAATGTGTGCTAATTTGAGGGTTAGAAGTTGTAACATGAAATTCAAATTCTGACTTGCAATGAAACTTCAATTCCAAGTTACCACTTTCAAAACAATGGCATTCTCAGCTCAAGGGGTCTTAGGGTATGGTTCTTGATGCTTTAGAAAGATGAGATTACAAGCTTTGCAGTGGGAAAAGAATGGAATCAAATGGATGTTTGAGCTGAAAGTTGCAATGAGTCAAAGTTGGGAAAACAGGTTGACTTTCCATACTTAGAAATATTTCAAGTTTTTCTTTAAAAGTGACCTATAATGTTTTGCATTTAAACGTGGCCTTCCTCTTGGAATTCGCTCTTGACCAAAAAAGATGGCATGAAATATACCTCTTGAATGACATTTTGAAACATGAACCATTCAAAATCTCAAAAAATTGAGAGAGTTATGAATTGTTGAAGTTGGCAAAAAAATCATGAAATGACCTATAATCTTTTGTATCCTTAAGGCATCTTCCATCCATTTTATCACTTTGCACATAAAAGAAGGAATAAAGTTAACATCCTCAAGATCATTTTGGAAAAAGAGTGGGATCAAGGCGATAAACATTTACCAAGTTATGATCATTTGAAGTTACATATGGGAAGTTGGGGGTTCATTTGGAGGACTTGTAATCTTTCTTCATCATCAAGTTTCTTCCACATGGAAACTCCTTGAAAATTTTGAAGTGATTTGTTAATAACGCTTTGAAGAGAAGGATGTTTTTGGAATCACTCAAAAATACAAAAAGATGAGCAAGATATACTTCTTTGAAGTTCAAAACCCTAGCTCCTAGATCAAGAAAAATGCTTTGAGGAACTTTGACAATTTTAAAGAACCTTCTTGTACCAACACTTTTGCTTTGTAGATAAAAGTTGTTGAGGATTATAATGAGAACTCATAGAAACTAAAACCACTTCCATATCTTGATAATTGAGAGAAATATGCACTCGTGACCAATGGGAACAAGGCCTTGTCCAACCATGACAACTTCTTCAATCAACCCCTTGTACTTTTGAATCAATCTTGATAACTTTGAAATGTGGTGAAACAAAATAAACCTTGCCATGCCATTTCTTCCAAAACAAATTCAATGGTGAGGTTTGAATTTCTCAAGCTTTATTGACTAGGGCATGGAAATAAACTCATGAACCCATGGATCAACTTGCTAAGCCACATTCGCTTTACCTACATTATTAACAAGTAAGACAAACCAACATTGTATTTTATTAACTAAAAGGAAAGTCAAAACAAAACATGTATGATCACAAAAGAAAAACAAGTCAAGGTACTTGGTGATTCATCAAAGAGAAAAGCTAAAGATAGGGAGGAGAACCAAAAGCCCTAATGTGATCTTGTTGCGATTGAATCAATATGGTATGATGAAGGGATCTTAGGGGCAAAAATTGGGGTACAACAGTTGCCCTTATTTAAGTTTCTTCTATCCGGAGATACAAAGGTTAAAAATCTTCATGTAGACGTGATCGAAGATACTTAAATATAAAAAAAACCCTATTTTTGGCCCTAAGATGCCATGCAATGCTTATGAGTATGAATGCATATGAAAAACTTCAAAGGGACGCAAAACTCCACCGGGGATGTAGAAAAGGAAATAAGGATCAAAAGAGAAACCCGACCATGAAAATAAATCACTGGTGAATCAAAAAGACCCGACTCTATTGGTGTAACACCCAAAGAAGAGATAAGGTAGTATCAACTCAGCTAAAGAGGAGGTAGTACAGGACAAAAGTGATTGACAACCAAATGTAAACTACCAAAATAAATAATCGGAGGTAGAAGATCAAAAAGATAATGACTCATAGAGGATGGTAAAAGATCAAAGGATACACCAACTTTTACTGAAGGCGAAACTACCAACGTTCACTTAAGGTAGAAAGAGAAAAGAATAACAACACCAACATTCATTGATGGTGAGATACCAATGTTCACTGAAGGTAGAGAGATAAACAATATCATAGCACCGACGTTCACTGACGGTGAACTACCAACCTTCACTAAAGGTAGCAAAAAGATAACAATCACCAACATTCACTGATGGTGAACTACCAACTTTCACTAAAAGTAGAGAGAAAAGAAATATCATAACACCGATGTTCACTGACAGTGAACTACCAACGTTCATTGAAGGTAGAAAAAAGATAACAATCACCAACGTTCACTGATGGTGAACTACCAACTTTCACTAAAGGTAGAGAGAAAAGAAATATCATAGCACTGACGTTCACTGACGGTGAACTACCAACGTTCACTGAAGGTAGAAAAAAGATAACAATCACCAACGTTCACTGATGGTGAACTACCAACTTTCACTGAAGGTAGAGAGAAAAGAAATATCATAGCACCGACGTTCACTGACGGTGAACTACCAACATTCACTAAAGGTAGCAAAAAGATAACAATCACCAACGTTCACTGATGGTGAACTACCAACTTTCATTGAAGTTAGAGAGAAAAGAAATATCATAGCACCGACGTTCACTGACGGTGAACTACCAACATTCATTGAAGGTAGCAAAAAGATAACAATCACCAACGTTCACCGATGGTGAACTACCAACTTTCACTGAAGGTAGAGAGAAAAGAAATATCATAGTACCAACGTTCACTGACAGTGAACTACCAACATTCACTGAAGGTAGCAAAAAGATAACAATCACCAACATTCACTGATGGTGAACTACCAACTTTCACTGAAGGTAGAGAGAAAAGAAATATCATAGAACCGACGTTCACTGACGGTGAACTACCAACGTTCATTGAGGGTAGCAAAAAGATAACAATCACCAACATTCACTGATGGTGAACTACCAACTTTAACTGAAGGTAGAGAGAAAAGGAATATCGTAGCATCAACATTCACTGACGGTGAACTAGCAACGTTCATTGAGGGTAGAAAAAAGATAACAATCACCAACGTTCACTGATGGTGAACTACCAACTTTCACTGAAGGTAGAGAGAAAAGAAAAATCATAGCACCGACGCTCACTAACAGTGAATTACCAACATTCACTGAAGGTAGAAAAAAGATAACAATCACCAATGTTCACGGATGGTGAACTACCAATTTTCACTGAAGGTAGAGAGAAAAGAAATATCATAGCATCGACGTTCACTAACGGTGAACTACCAACGTTCACTGAAGGTAGCAAAAAGATAACAATCACCAACGTTCACTGGTGGTGAACTACCAACTTTCACTAAAGGTAGAGAGAAAAGAAATATCATAACAATGACGTTCACTGACGGTGAACTACCAACGTTCACTGAAGGTAGCAAAAAGATAACAAGTTTCCCCAAAATTCTGGCCTTTCACCTAGAACGGGTCTCAACTTCTTCTTTAACCAAGGCATTCCATCTGGAAAGGGTAATATATAAGCTGTCTCAAATAAAGAGACTACCACTTGTAAATATTTCATAACAAACTATCTCTACGATATTGAAAGACTTGCCATCCATTGGAGTAATTTGACAACAAACTAAAAACTATCCACTCTTAGAGAAGATAGCAAAAAAGTAACATCGACTTTTACGGGGAAGTACAAGTTGCTCAAATAAAGAGACCTGCTACTTGCTGTTATAGGAAGGATTGTAAAAAAGACTTTTTGGGGAAAGCAATATGGCTTCCCGGGGAAGGAAATATGACTTCCTGGGGAATGAAATATGACTTCCTGGGGAAATAAATATGACTTCCTGGGGAAAGAAATACAGCTTCCTGGGGGAAATGCCAACATATTCCTGTTGAGGAGATAAAAGTTTTCTCGTGCCAAAATAAATGCACATTCTCAAACCAATGCTCGAAGCTTGTAGAAATCCAAAGTAATAATATTGTCGGGAACCAAAGATTCAAACCAGAAATAAACCGGAATGAATCAGTCAACCAAAATACATCCTTTGAGAAATAAACTCAAGAGGGAGACCCAGTCTATCCAGACAAAGAGCTATACAGCAAGGCTAAAGCAAAAATCTTCCACGAGGAATAACTCAGTGGGGGTAATTGAAAGAATATACACTTTTTGCTTAAGGCTGACACTCTATTGGAGAGAGGACAACACAACTCTGCAAAACAGGGTAATATGTCAACAAAATATTAACGAATGTGAATGAGCGATGATTTGATAAATTTAATTATACATGATGTATGTATGAATGTATGAGTGTTATCATGTATATGCTGACAAAGCAGACATATAACACTGGGAGTAACCAGGAAAAACCAATTTGGGCACAATCAACACTCAGCTAAATCACATCCAAGATGAACATTCCATAAGAAACTAAGCACCAAACAAGAAAACAAAATCCTATTTCGCGGCTTAACTTCACTAGGAAGGAACATAATCCAGAAGTAAACAAAACATAGCGGCCAAACAGTACAGATACAGGGATATAACATCCTTCTCTAGGCTTCACTGGGGAATAGCACTCAGACTTCAATGGGGAAACAAATGTTTCACGGTCCGTACTCCTACTGGGGATTGCAATACTGATTTTAAATAAGGCAGATGGAAACCATATCGGAAAAACATCAACTGATGATTTTGAGCTGACTTCATTGGGGAAATATCATACAGACTTCACTAGGGGAGATAGAGCCTCATCATCGAGACATCAATTTGGGACCTCGTGCTGACTTTATTGGGGAAGCCAACACCGCATCGACCAAGATACATTCTTTAATATTGAGAATAAGTATTACACCAACTTCTCTGGAGGGAAAGTATGAAACCTTATGGGGATAACAACTTATGGAGTTAAGAAGTCAAACATAACAACAAGAAATCAATCTTATGGGGATTTTAAATCAAACCCAACACTTGGTGGGTGAAAACCCAAAAAATTGACAAATGCCTCAACACTTCTTAAATAAAACATTGCCCTTGCCTGATTATCGGGAAATCAAACAAAATGCAAGTACTACAGAAAGGGAGATGCTTCATAAATGAGTCAAATCTCAGCATGCACGGGGAGAAAAGACATTTATCAAATGAGTGAAGCCTTCATTGGGGAATCTCAGATTGATTCTTCATATCATGTAAACTTATTCCAATGAAAGATGCCCTGGGATAGCCGTCCTGGGGAATCAAGAAGTCAACATTATAGAAAGAGGTCAAACTCATGGGGATTTTAAATCAAACCCAACACTGGGCAGGTGAAAACCCAAAAGCTGACAACTGTCTCAACACTTCTTAGAAAATATACTTCCCTGGTCTAGTTGCCTGGGAAATAAATACCAACAATAATGTCAATGCTGTAGAAAGAGCGACATTTTGTAAATAGTTCCATCTCAGCACACCAAGGGAGCAAGACCTTTCGTCATATGAGGGAAGACTTTGTTTGCGAATCTGGGATAGAGGCTTCAGACCATGCAAACCCTAAATCAAAAAATGAACCAACACTTGACTGGGGACAATGGGATCACAAACCCAATACTGCACCTCACACCAATTGGTATCATGTCTAACCATCTGATAAACACAAGAAAATCATACATATACCAACAAAAATGACCTGAGAGAGACTTCCTAGGGAAAACAAAACTTCTCAAAATTACTGGAGTTCGTCCATTCCTGGGATCACCAATTTTGTTTTCCCCTTGAATCACAAAATCTAAAGTAAAAGTAAGTTGTAAATTCTTTTTGAAAAATAATTTTTTTATTTAATCTGTTTGCTTTAAAATTATTATCAATAATAAATGGAGTCTTTGTAAGCTGAATAAAAATAAGAAATACAAAGAATTGGGTAAAAGCTCAAATTTTATTGATAGAATGGTAGTCTGTGAATGGCGAGACTCCACATATGATTACAAAGTTTGGAAAATGGTAATATATAATGGAAAAGATACATTGAGATACAATACCACTATTCCCTCTAACAACTTTGAAATCCTGAGCAGCAGCTTCTGTTGAAGCATGGTGAGGATCCAAGAAGATTGTTGCTTCAATGATCAAGTCTTGTCTAATGTAGTTACTTTCCAAGAAAGTCCCTAACTTTTTCCTAAGCTTCCCTTGCGGGTTTTCAACTTAGCAGGAAATTTTATTCTGTTTATGTCTCTAATTTTTGCCTAGACCTCCCTTTCGAGTTTTCGGCCTACTGAGACGCTCCTTTTTGCCTAAGCCGCCCTTTCGGGTTTTCAACTTAGCGAGTTGTTCTTTTATTTCTTTAGGCGAAGTATTTCTTGACTGCATCAACATTCATGGGATGTGGGAACTCCTCGCCATCCATAGTTTCAAGAATTAATGCACCGCCAGAGAAGGGTTTCTTGACAACATATGGGCCTTCAAAATTGGGAGTCTACTTGCCCCTAGAATCAGCGTTAAAAGACATGATCTTCCTGAGCACGAGGTCGCCTTCTCTGAATTCACGAGGTTTGACCTTCTTATCAAAAGTTTTCTTCATTCTCTTTTGATATAACTACCCATGACACAAAGCCGTCATTCTCTTCTCTTTGATCAAATTCAATTGGTCAAACCTGTTCTGGACCTATTCAGCCTCTAACAACTTGGTTTCCATTATCACACGCAAAGAGGAATATCAACCTCGATTGGGAGCACTGCTTCCATTCCATAAACAAGGGAGAATAGGGTTGCTCTTGTTGAAGTGCGGACAGATGTCTAATACCCATGTAAAGCAAAAGGGAGCATTCCATGCCAATCTTTATAAGTAACAACCATCTTCTGGATGATCTTCTTGATATTCTTATTAGCAGCTTCAACAACCCCATTCATCTTCGGCATGTACGAAGATAAATTGTGATGGACAATCTTGAATTCTTCACAAAGTTCTGTCATTATCTTATTGTTCAGATTCGAACCATTGTCGGTGATAATTCTGCTCGGCACACCATACCGACATATGAGATTATTCTTAATGAAGCGCACTACCACCTTCTTAGTAACATTAGCATATGAAGCAGCTTCCACCCATTTGGTGAAGTAATCAATTGCTACTAAGATAAAATGGTGTCCATTTGAAGCTTTGGGTTCTATCATTCCAATCATATCAATACCCCACATAGAGAAAGGCCACGGGGAAGAAATAACATTGAGAAGTGTCAGAGGCACGTGAATCTTGTCCGCATAAATCTGACATTTATGGCACTTCTTTACAAATCTGTAACAGTCAGATTCCATTGTCAGCCAATAGTAACCTGCCCTTAGCATCTTTTTAGCCATCGAATGTACATTGGCATGAGTGCCAAATGAACCTTCATGAATCTCATGCATCAACATGTCTGCTTCGTGTATATCCATGCATCTGAGCAAGACCATGTCATAATTTCTCTTGTACGACACATTTTCACTGAGGAAGAAACTTCCAACCAATCTTCTCAATGTCTTTCTATATTTATTCAAAGCACCAATCAGGTATTCCTGAGTCTGGAGAAAATGCTTGATATCATGATACCAAGGTTTCTCATCTTCTACCTCTTCTGTTGTAAACACATGAGTGGTCCTATCCAGTCGCCGAACTATAATTTGAGGTATATCATTCCAAGTATTCACTTGATACATAGAAGCCAGAGTTGCCAGAGCATCCGCCATTTGATTTTCGTCTCTGGGGATGTGATGGAATTCAACTTTATTAAAGAAGGGTAACAATATTTTAGCATAATCTTTGTAAGGGATTAAGCTAGGGTGACGAGTATCCACTCTCCTTTGATCTGATTTATTACCAAAGCTTAATTGCCATACACATCTAGAATTTTAATTCTGAGATCAATAGCTTCCTCGAGACCCATGATGCAAGCCTCATATTCTGCCATATTATTAGTATAATCAAATTTCAACCTTGCAGTAAAAGGAATGTGTGATCCATGTGAAGTAACAATCACAACACCAATTCCTTTACCATAAGCATTCACAATTCCATCAAATATTATACTCCAGCGAGATTCAGGATCGGGACCTTCCTCAGGCAATAGTTCATCACAATATTTCACTTTCAGAAACATCACATCCTCATAGGGGAAACCATACATCACAGACTGATAATCATCAACTAGTTGATGAGCAGGATAGTCTTCCAACATGCTGCTTTTAATAGCTTTTTGAGTGCGGTATTCGATGTCATATTCAGATAACAACATCTGCCATCGGGAAATTCTCCCAGTAAGATCAGGCTTTTCAAAAATGTACTTGATTGGATCCATTTTGGAGATCAACCAAGTAGTGTGATTCAACATATAGTTCCGTAAACGTTTTGCCTCCTAGGCCAGAGCACAATATGTCTTTTCCAGCATGGAATACCGCGACTCACAATCAGTAAATTTTTTACTGAGATAATAAATGGCATACTCTTTCTTCCTTGTTTCATCTTGTTGTCCCATAATACAGCCCATGAAATTATCTAACACTGTCAGATACATAATCAATGGTCTTCCTTCAACAGGAGGGAGCAAGATAGGAGGTTCAAGCAAATATTCTTTAATACTTTCAAATTCCCTTTGGCAGTCATCTGTCCACACACAACCTTGATCTTTCTTTAGCAACTTAAAGATCGGTTCATACGTTGCAGTCATATGGGAAATGAATCTGGAAATATAATTCAAGCGCCCGAGGAAACCTCTGACTTACTTTTCAGTTCTCGGCGCTGACATTTCTTGAATTTATTTCACTTTATCAGGATCAACTTCAATCCCTCTCTGGCTAACAATGAAACCCAACAAATTCCCTGATCAAACACCGAAGGTACATTTATTTGGATTCAAGCGGAGACGATACTTCCTCAAACGCTGAAACAACTTCAATAAATCTTCTACATGCCCTTCTTCAGTCTGGGACTTAGCAATCATATCATCAACATACACCTCAATTTCCTTGTGCATCAGATCATGGAATAGGGTTGTCATAGCCCTCTGGTACGTTGCACCAGCGTTCTTAAACCTAAAGGGCATCACTCTGTAACAGAATGTTCCCCAGGGTGTGATAAACGTTGTTTTTTCCATTTCCTCAGGAGCCATCCTTATTTGATTATATCTGGAAAATCTGTCCATGAATGAGAAAACTTTGAATTTTGATGTGCTATCCAGTAACATATGAATGTGTGGCAATGGAAAATCATCTTTTGGACTAGCTTTATTTAGATCTCTGTAATCTACGCACATGCAAACTCTTTCGTCTTTCTTCGGTATTGGGTCAATATTGGCAATCCACTGAGGGTACACTGATGTCACAAGAAAACCGACATTAATCTGCTTTAGAACTTCTTCTTTGATCTTCACTGCCATATCTGAGTGAGTTCTTCGTAACTTCTGTTTGATTGGCGGGCACTCTGGCTTCAGCGGCAAACGATGCTCTACAATATCTGTATCTAGACCAGGCATATCTTGGTAAGACCAAGAAAAAATATCCATATACTCTTTCAACATCTCAATCAACCTTCTCTTCACATCAGGATGTAATAATGCTCTAATCTTGACTTCCTTCGGATCTTCTTCTGAACCCAAATTGATTACTTCCAAAGGCTCTTTATATGGCTGAATGGAATTCTCCTCACGCCCAAGCAACCGTGAAACCTCTTCCAGAATCTCATCATAGTCTTCTTCTTCGGCCCCATACATAGGACATTCAAAGTTGGGAGAGGGTGTAGGGTCATTGTATTCAACATGTTTTTTAATTAATCTGCACATATGATTTATGATTGCTTTTAGAAACTGACACATATAACAAGTGATCATGCAAATTGAATTTCAGTTATTATTTATTTTGAAAGGTTTTTTTTATTACCATTTTTCAAGAAAAAACAAAAAAATAAATACACAATTTTGGAAACAAAGACAACTTTTATTATTGATTTTAAAAATCAAAGCAACCAGATAAGCCCATACAATATCAATACTTTCATATTAGGCAGAGTGAAAGCTTTTCAAAAAGATTAACAAAAACAAATTACTTTGAAACATGTATGCAAGAGGGAACATCAATGGTGATCCAGTTCTAAACCCTAACTCCGTGCGTCACATAATTTAGTATTTCTGGCTCTGCTTCATCTTCCACAATGGCATTAATCCCGAAAACAGTTGGATGAAGATAACCCCCGCTACGAAAGATGTCTTGATACTTGCCTGCACCAGATATCAACTTCATGCTCTTACCTTTATCATTCTTCATAGAGAATCCCAAGCCAACTCTATTCTTATTTACAGGTGGATCAACAATTTGTCCTCATACTTCACTATGGCCATTACGCACAACCTGCTGAGCATCCTTAAATGAAGCCATATAATTCTCATTTCCTCTTATATTATCAATGGATAAAGCTTGGAACTGGGTTCCAACAGCAGCTTCATCCGCCTCCACAGGGCTGAAAGAGGAAAATTGAGATATCAATAATGCCTGTTCTCCATTTATAATTACCACTTTTCCTTCACGCACAAACTTTAACTTCTGGTATAAAGTCGAAGTGACAACCCCTGCCTCATGTATCCACGGTTGTCCCAACAAACAGCTGTAAGCGGGTATAATATCCATGACCTAGAAAGTAATTTGAAACAAATGTGGGCCTATACAAATAGGCAAGTCCACTTCACCAATAATAGATTTCCTTGATCCATCAAACGCTATCACAATAATGCCACTTGGGCGCATGGGCGTTCCTTGATATTTCAACTTCATAAGTGTGCTCCTTGGTATAACGTTCAATGAGGATCCATTATCAATCAACACATTGGATAATGAATCATTCTTGCATTTCATAGAGATGTGGAGGGCCAGATTGTGATTCCTTCCTTCATCGGGCAATTCATCGTCGCAGAAAATCAGGTTATTACATGATGCAATATTCCCTACCATACTGTTGAATTAGTCTACAGGCATATCACTTTCCACGAAAGCTTGGTCCCATATCCTCACCAAAGATTCTCTGTGAGCAGAGGAGTTCATCAATAAATCCAAGATAAATATTTTTGAAGGAGTTTGCAGTAGCTGATATACAATTCAGTAGCCGCTCATCTTGATTATCTTCAAAATATCATCTACCTCCTTTTCTAGAGTAGCTCCACTAGATTCACCCACTGCCTTCTTGGGTTCAACATTTTCAACAATTTTTTTTCCAGTATTAACATCTCCACGAATAACTGGTGCAAATACACGACCGTTGCAGGTCACTCTGCTAGTCTCAGTAATATTTCCAACATTATGCATTGGCTGGATGGGAACTTCCAAACCATCCTATAAAATCATAACATTATATTTGTAGGGTACAACCTTGTCTGACTTGTAGGGGACATGATCTGGAAAACTAATCACCAATGAAGTAATAGCCGGGTTGCCATGATATTTAACTTCAAAAGGGGCGGGTGCACCAAAACAAGGAACAATAACATGTACTCCCTCTTCAACATATTCAGTCATTACAGAGTCATCTCTGGAAAACATATCTTCATCTGAGGAGAAGAACTCATTCGTAGAGGCATACTCATCATCTGACTCTTCTTCAGCCAAACACACCTCAATATCATTGACCTCATGGTAATCATCCCTTTGGCATGTAACCTTGATAGTTACATTATCAATAACACATGAATACCTTTCCTCACAATTGAACATCCTCGGGAGTCCCGACAACAAATTTGGCAAGATCCATACCGATGTTCTACCTGACCAGCCATGTGGCAGAAAGTAGCATGCAATTGTACAAGATCCTCATTCATATGTTCCACATCAAAGATTATGAACTCTCCAAGACATCCAGAAATCATGTTTACTTCCTCTTCATACTCTTCCCTAGGCCTGATTATATGGATGAGGCCCTCATCCATCATCTCCTGCAAATCAGCCTTTATCTTGTCACAACCCTGTATGTTCGTACTGCAAATAGCACAACCGGCATGGTCACACGTATAATAGATAAATTTACATAGGTCTGCATGCATTTTTACCAAATCTCCTCTAACAAATTTAATATCAAAAACCCGGAAGTCGCCTGGACAACCGCCTATTTTATACTTAACACTAAAGAACATCTGGACAAGTTTGACTCTAAAGCACATAAATGTATTATGTTAGGATAATCTGAACGCTCAAGAGGCTACAAAGTATACAATATATAAACACAGATTTTAGAAGAGTCAATCATTGTTAGATTTGATGACAAGCTTGGCCCTCAAAAGTCAAAGCAGAATGAATCTCTTGCAGATATAGAATTTGAATTCACATGTATTAAAGGTAATTCATCATAAGTTCCCAACAAAGACGCTCCAACAACATCAGAAGGAAATGTCACAAGCACTACAACAACTTCTGAAGAACCTCTCCAGAAAAGACTATCCATAAGCAGCCTAGCTCACCCTAAAGACAAAACTCTGGGAAAGAAGGAAGATCCAATCAGAACAAGATCAACATTCAGAAATTCTGAAGAATCCCTCATGGGATTGGTATCTCTAATTGAGCCAACCTCCATTGATGAAGCTCTTCTAGACAACGAATGGATTCTGGCTATGCAGGAGGAGTTAAATCAATTCACCAGAAATGACGTATGGGATCTGGTTCCCAAACCAAAAGGATTCAACGTCATTGGAACAAAGTGGGTGCTTAGAAACAAACTGAATGAACAAGCATAAGTCATTAGAAACAAGGCATGACTGGTTGCACAAGGTTATAGTCAGCAAGAATGGATAAACTATACAGAAACCTTTGCTCCAGTCTCCAGGTTAGAATCTATCAGACTCTTAATCTCTTTTGCTGTGAATAATGGCATCACTCTGTATCAGATGTATGTCAAAATCGCATTCTTAAAAGGTTACATTGATGAAGAGGTTTTTATGCACCAACCCCCTGGGTTTGAAAATTCCAAACATCCAGAATATGTTTTCAAACTAAAGAAATCACTTTATGGTCTGAAACAAGCTCCCAGAGCTTGGTATGAAAGACTAAGTAACTTTCTGCTAGAAAAGGAATTCACTAGAGGGAAAGTGGACACAACCTTATTCTGTAAGACATTTAAGAATGACATTTTAGTTTGTCAAATTTATATAGATGATATAATATTTGGATCTACTAAACCTTCTATGGGAAGAGAATTTGCTAAGTCTATGCAGGCAGAGTTTGAAATGAGCTTGATTGGAGAACTCAAATTCTTTCTGGGCATTCAGATCAATCAAACTCCAGAAGGAACCTACATTCACCAGAGCAAATACATCAAAGAACTTCTGAAGAAATTTGACCTATCATAGTGTAAGCCATCAAAGACTCCAATGCGTCCCACATGCATTCTGGAAAAGGAAGAGGTAAGTAAAAAGGTAGAATCGAAGATCTACCGAGGTATGATTGGTTCTCTCTTATATCTTACAGCTTCAAGGCCTGACATTTTATACAGTGTTTTCTTATGTTCCAGATTCCAATCAGAACCTAGAGAATCTCACTTAACAATTGTTAAGTGAATTTTCAAGTATCTGAAAGGTACTACTAACCTGGGTTTGTTTTATAGAAAAACTAGTGAATATAATTTAGTAGGGTATTGTGATGCTGACTTCGCTGGAGACAGAGTAGAACGAAAAAGTACTTCTAGAAGCTGCCATTTTCTGGGAGAAAATCTGATCTCATGGACCAGTAAGAGGCCTTCCAAAATTTCTTTGTCAATAGCTGAAGCTGAATACATAGCAGCTACTGGATGCAGCACACAAATGCTCTGGATGAAAAGTCAGCTTGAAGACTTCAACATATTTGAGAGTAACATTCCTATATTCTGTGATAATACTTATGCAATATGTTTATCTAGAAATCCAATTTTGCATTCTAGGGCTAAGCATATAGAAATAAAACATCACTTTATTAGGGACTATATTCAGAAAGGAATCCTTTCTTTAAAATTTATTGACACAGACCATCAATGGGCTGATGTTTTTACAAAAACACTTTCTGAAGATAGGTTTAATTTCATTCTGAAACATCTCAGCATGAAATTATGTCCAGAATAAGAGTTTTATTTATATATTCATTAACCCTCAGAACTTTATATTTTCTTTGTGAACATCTGATCAACATGTCTTCAGAAGTTAGGAGTACCGTTGCATAAAAATCTATCTAAGAAGATTTGAACGTTTCATTTCAAAGATAGAGGCGTGCAGTTCACACTATCAACATCTCTCATCTTCTCACAAACTACCTTCTAAGGCTGAACATGCGTTCAAATTCTGAAGGGTCTAAGGCTCTGATTGGATGCATTGAGACACGTGGCATTGGTAACTGTTTCTTGTCTCCATGCAAACGCATATTTTCAGGTTTCATAATTGCAGTGTAATCATTAATTTGTTTTCTCTTTCTTACTGATTATGTTTTCAAATTGATTATAAATACACAATCACTATCACATTCACTTATTCTCGCTTATATTACTCTCTCTAGTTTTCATTTTGCAAAAACCCTTTTTCTCATAAATCTCAAACAAACAGTGTGAACAATGGCATCTTCCTCAAGCGTCAAAAATCTTCAAAGTGCTCCTGGTTCTTCATCAACAACAGAACAATACAAAGAACCAATAAGAACATTTCTCACTCCAGTTGACTCTCTTGAAGTTCTCTGTGAGCTTATCATCGATTTTGAAAGCTTGAAGGAGAATGGGTTCGATCTTTCTGAAGATCTAACTGCTCAAGGCTGGAACATGTATTTCGATCGTCTTCTAGGTCCAGTATTCCTCATTCTGGTAAAGGAATTCTGGATTCATGCAACTTCCTCTAATCATCAACTTACGTCTTACGTAATGGGGGAAGAAGATTGTAATTACTGAAGATTTGATTGGAAAGCTGATTGGGTACAATGGCGACGAAGTTAAGTGCAGCAACATGGCTGAGAAATGTTCTGACCTAAAATCCATATCAAGAGTTATCTTTACTTATGGACAACCATCCAGCAAGATTAGGGATTTGAAGGATTACTACAGAATCTGGGCTAAGATCATTCTGGGATGTATAAACCACAGGAAGCCAACAAGCTCTCATGAATACATCAATATTGATCAATAGTTTCTGCTTTATTTCATTTCAAAGAAAACAAGAATAAATCTTCCTCACTTTCTTTTCAATCACCTGAGGATAAGCATGAATGAAACAAGAGAAGAGGAAAGGACCAAGAGGGATTGGATACCTCTGGGCAGGTTCATTTCTGATATTCTGACTGAGAATAGATTGATAGAGCATCTGACAGAAGCTCAACAGATTAGCACACTAGAGGCATGTGCTGGAAAACCCCTTAATGCCAAGAATCTGAAAAAGATGAAGATTATTGACAACATTAAGAAGGAGCCAATAATTGCTACTCATGAAGTCATCACATCAAGGAGAATCCCTCTGGAAGATTTTCCTTTATTTTTTGAGATTGATGCTTCACCAAAAACTGTGGTCAGATACTTAGAAGCTTGCAAGAAGGATGGAACTGCTTCAGAACTTAATATTCGTGATCTGCATCAGCAAGCTCCAGATGTTGTGTTAAAGAAGTCCATAAAGAGAAAATCAGCAGAAGAAGGATCTTCTCAGAGGACTCCCAAAGCTGCTAAAAAGAAAGGTAACACTTCCTTTATTTCTGTTGTAGAATCTGTAGTTTTTCCAACATCTGAAACACTCCCCTCTCAAACAACAGAAGATCCCTCACATCAAACTTTTGAATACTTTAATATAGAGTTTGATACTTATGTAACCCTTGGAAACTTCCTAAACTAACCTCACTCTCCCAATCCAAATCTAGAACATAATCAGCCAGAACTTGATAGAGTTCTTTCTGATATTGATCTATTTGATCAAGATTTTCAAACTCCTATCCCAGAAAATACAAACCTTCACACTCCCCAAACAGAAAATCCAAACTTTGAAACCCCTCAACCAGAAAATCCAAACGCTACCACAAACCAACCAGAAGATTCTTTCACAGACTCTGATACCACCACCCCTATTCTTGGAATAACAGAAACTCTCATGGTTCATCAACCTCTCTCCATTCTAGACATTCCATAAATACCATCACCTTATCATTATATTCCACCAAACACACCTCGTTCACCAATCATCATTTCTGACTCACCTACTCCCTCTCCTATTAACTGTCCATATGATCACCTCAGAACAATCATTGACTTAGAAGCGCTGGACCACCTAGCTTCAACCTCTCAGCAAATTTCCATTCCCAAACCTAAACCAACAATAACCAAAACAGATGTTGGTAAGATATTATTGATTTTTGAAACAGAATTAATGGAATGGGTTAACTCCTTGAAGCAAGCAAGTCTAGAAAATTCTAATCCTACTGCTTCTGATTCTCATTGGAATCGGTTTAGAAGATGGTTCAACTCAGAATCCCAGAGGATGAAAGAATTAAGTTATGAACTGGTTCAACAGAACTTCAGTGATCAGCTGAAAGCTTTCAAAGATCAAGTTCTGAGTCACTGGGAAAAGAAATTGATTCTTCTGTTAGACAATTCTCCCTGGAAAGAGAACCAACCTTCAGAAGTTATTGAACCATGCTATGATAGTCTTCCTCTGGCTATTATTCAAGAAAAGGAAAAAGAAACTGAAGAAGCAACTGAATCAGAAAAGGCTGCAGAGTGTTCTAAAAGACTTGCTTCTTCTGAGGATACACCAGCTCCATCTTTGGTCATGCAAACTCTGGAAGAGTTAAAGAAGGAGAATGTTATAATCAAAGAAAGATTGGATAAGCAAGAATACACAAGCAAAGAAATCAAGGAAATGCTGAGAAAGCAAGAGGAATCAAGTACTCAGATTAAGAGCTTGTTGGAAGCGTTGTTCACATGACTTCCCCTCCTCAATCTTAGATTTTTTTAACTTGTTTTCTGCATTCATTATCTTGTTTCATCTGGATCTGCAAATGTTATTGAAATTTGTTTTAATATAAATCACCTTTTTGACTATGAATATTAGTGATTATATTGCTTTTTGATTCCTGACAAAAAGGGGGAGAACGTAAGATATTTTCAATAATAGTATATTGGGATAAGGTCTCAAACATTCAGAATATCTTAACTTCTCGTTTTTTCTGAAAGCATAACAGGAACAAATCTCTGATAAATACAGAAGGAGATGCATCAAAAGCTCTGATCAGAATGAATTTCAGGGAAGTAATTCATATCTATCTAAGTACTCAAGTCAGGGGGAGACTCTCTACTGCTTTATGTTCTGTCTATTTTTATTGAAAAATCCTAGTTTTTGTCATCATCAAAAAGGGGGAGATTGTTAGAACATAGTTTGATTCTACAACCCTCATAAGAGTTTTGATGATAACAAACACAAAGAACAAATATGCAATCTAAAATTATGTTCTATTTTGTACAGAAGTTCTGACGGAAGTGGATCAAAAGTTAAGCTACAAGGTTGTTCCTGCTGTGAATGCATACTGATATAAGAATGTTCTGATGAATGAAGATCATAATTTGCACTAAAGAGAAAGACATCTTAACTCTGAATGGAAGTCTAACGCTGCAAACAGGACCTTACGATTCTGACCTTCCAAGTTCTGAAGCAAAGCAACTAGTAGATTCCTTATATTCTGAAGCGTTACTATTCCATCAAAGTTGTATCAATTGTAACAGCTACAAACAAACAAGGATCTTCATATTAAGGAAAGTGCATTAACTTCCAATTATCAAGTTTCCATTTGCACAAGATTGTTGTGCCTATTTAAACAAGCAACAAGGTTAAATCGTTTACAATTTACATCACTGCTATTTCACAATCTCTCAATGCTGCAACTCAATATTCAAATTATTCTCTAAATTGTGTAATACATCACAAGTTTATGATACCGTTTTTGTAACGAAAAACATCCTGTACACAGATTAATTTTTACTTTTGTTAGTGAAATTCCTTGAGATAAACCGGGTTGTGGTTGTACTCAAGAAGACTTTGGCAGTTGTCAAAGTAGTTTTGTAATCAGTTTGATTAGTGAATTAAGACCTCGTTGGAGAGAGGCGAAATCACCTTGGTGGGTGGACTGGAGTAGTTTAAGATCAAACGAACCAGGATAAAAATCATCTTGTCATTTGTATTTATTTTAAGATTACAATTCAACCCCCCCTTCTTGTGTTTTTCACTTCTTCAATACCGAGGCATGCACGTGTGGTCGGGCCTGGATGAGTTCGTCTTGTTGATGGTGCTCACCGCTTTCTTAGTGTTTTAATTCTAATATTGTTTTAGCTTTTCATCATTCCATGGTAGAGCAAGTTATTCCTCTTGTAGATTTTCTAGGTAGTATGTCCTGGTCCCTGTTTTTTCATAGAAGCGATAGGGACCTTTCTAGTTCGCTGTGAGCTTACCTTCGCAAAATTCTTTGTGATTTCTCTTTAAGACAAGGCTGCCAACCTCGAACTCTCATCGTATAACTTTGGTGTCGCAGCGCATGGTTATTTTTTGTTTAAGAGAGACCTCTCGTAGGGCCGCTTTTGTTCGGATATCTTTGAACAGATCTAGTTCTTCCCATAGGGCGACGTCGTTCATCTCCTCATCTAGGGGAGCTTCGGTTTTCCTGGAGGGTTCTTCGATCTCTATGGGGATGACGAACTTTGTTCCATAAGCTAGTCGAAAAGGAGTCTCCCTGGTGGATGAGTTTGATGTTGTTTGGTAGCCCCAGAGTATGTTGTGCAGCTCCTCGACCCATCTTTTCTTGATTTCGTCTAACCTTCATCTGAGATCCCTGAGTATCACCCTATTCATGGACTCGTTCTGGCCGTTTGTCTGAGGATGATCGATAAAGGCAAAGTGTTAGGTCGTATCCAATTTGGTGATGAATTCCTGAAAGGCTTGGTCTGTAAACTGGGTTCTATTGTCGGTGACGATTGCTTGCAAGACGCCGAACCGAGCAAGGATGTTTCTTTTGTAGAAGCACAAGACGTTTTGGGCGGTAATTTTTTCCAATGCTCACGCTTCTATTCATTTGGTGAAGTAGTCAACGACCACTATCAAGTATTTGTTTTTATTTGTACCTACCATAAATGGTCTGAGGAGATCTAATCCCCATCAAGCGAATGGCCAGGGGGAAGAGAGGGAACTGAGCTCGTCCGGGGGAGCTAAGTCCATGTCCCTGTGTCGTTGGCACTTGTTGCATCTCTTTACGTGTTATTTTTCATCGTGCTGCATGGTGGACCAGTGTAAGTGTTTGTTGGCAGCAATTTTGGTAAAATAATGACTTTATAATATTTTGCTAAATGTCTTAACATTTGAAGAAAAACTGTTTTGAATGATGTCAAAAAAGATGTCTTGACATCTGCCTCCTAAACTGAACTCAGCCCAATATTTGTTTAAGTTTTCTGTTTCCTGATTTCATGCGCACCATAATTCAGGATTTGTGACTCATAGGCTGCGAAAAATATGGAGGACTATTTTTCTATTTGAATTATCTTTATGGATTATATCTTGGTCTGTTTTCATGGAAATATTCAAAATATTTGAATATTTGTTTTTCAGCCCAAGACCACTGCTACGCATATATAAGGACCCGCTTCCTTATTCAGACTACTGCAACTTTTGAAGAAGAATACTTTCTTTCTGTTTTAGAAGTCTAAGTATTTTAATTGTCAAGCACTCTAGTAATGATTTAATACTTGCGTTGTTATTTGGATGGTTAATTATGTATCATTCATAAGCTTTTAAGCATTGAATGATTGAAGTTTTTAAACTTATTATTTATGTTAGTTCTTCACTGTAAGTGATTGAAGGGATTTGAGGATGGCTTCATACCTAGGTGAATCTTAGGTAGAAGTATAGAACGGGTGGTGATTAAGTGATTAGATCGTAAACTGGTTATTTACTGAGGATCCATGAATTGATATTATTTATTGGACTTGTCCCTGGCTTGGTAGCCCCCAGAGTAGGTGTTGTTGTACACTGAACTGGGTTAACAATCCCTTGTGTTTTTACTGCATTTATTATTGTTTCACTTTACTTTGTTCCTCAGATATTTTTGTCGTGACATCTCATTCGACATCACATATTTGATACCAGAATTTCAATTGGTATCAGAGCAGGCATCCTGATCTTTATCTGGGCGAGATCCAGGGAAGATACTTTCTGGTACTATGGAAAAGGAAGGAGGATTTATGAACAGACCACCCATTATGGATGAAAGTAATTATGACTACTGGAAACCACGTATGGTTTCCTTTTTAAAGTATTTGTACAGCAGGGCTTGGAAAGCTATTTTAAAAGGATGGAAACACCCTGTCAAATTGGGAGAAAATGGAGAACCTACTTCCGAGTTAAAACCAGAAGAAGATTGGTCTAAAGAAGAAGATGAAATTGCTCTTGGAAATTCTAAAGCCTTGAATGATATATTCAATGGAATTGACAAGAACATTTTCAGATTAGTGAACACATGTGAAGTAGCTAAGGATGCATGGGGAATTCTTCAATATACTCAAGAAGGGACATCTAAAGTTAATATGTCAAGACTATAGTTTCTCACCACAAAATTTTAGAATTTGAGAATGAAGGATGATGAAAGTATTAATGACTTCCATATGAATATTCTTGAAATTGCTAATGCATCTAGTGCTTTAGGAGAGAAAATACCTGAAGATAAATTGTTGAGAAAGATGCTCAGGTCTCTTCCCAAGAGATTTGATATGAAAGTGACTTCTATAGAAGAAGCTCAAGAAATTGACAAGATGAAAGTGGATGAACTTGTTGGATCCCTTCTAACATTTGAATTAAGCCTCAATGAAAGATCTGAAAAGAAGAACAAAAGCATAGCCTTTGTATCAAATACTGAAGATGAAGAGGAAGATTATGATCTAGATACAGATGGAGGAATATCAAATGCCTTAGTTATGCTTGGAAGATTGTTTAACAAAGTGATAAAAAGAATGGATAGGAACCAAAGATCAAATGTCAAGAACATCTCATCTAAAATCCATAAGTCAAATGAGTCTGGAAGAAAAAGGGCTGAAGAAAAATACACTCAAGGGAATGGAGTACAATGTCATGAATGTGAAGGCTTTGGTAACATTAGAGCTGAATGTCCTACATATCTTAAGAAACAAAAGAAGAATATGTCTGTCACTTGGTCTGAAGAGGACTCTGAGAGTGATCTTGAAGAATCGACCAAGTATGTTAAAGAATTGACAGGGAAATATGTATTTGATGAAGAGTCTAGTGATGGGGAACAAACCTTTAATGAGTTAGTTGCTTCATACAAAGAATTGTGTCTCAGAAGTGCATAAGTGTGCCTTGAAAGAGAGAAACAGAAAGTTCTCATAATTCAACTGAAGGCAGAAAGAGAAGAGCATTTAAAAACTATTTCTAAACTGGAAAGTGAAGTGACCTCCTTGAATTCAAACCTTGATAGAATGGTCAAATCTCTCAAAATGTTGAATAATGGGTCTAATACTTTAGATGAAATTCTTCAAGCAGGAAGAGTGACAGGAGACAAGAGTGGTCTAGGGTTTAATGAGAAAAAGGAACCAAATTCTAAAGAACATTCAGTAGATTCTACTCATGCTAAGTCTAAACCAAGGATGTCGAATCAAATGTCTAAACATAATGGCAAGAAAGGACATCATGGCAAGAAAAAGTTTAATCACACTGTGATACAGTGGCAGAACCGACTGTTAATACTGGTTTTGCGTTTGTATTCACAAATGTCGCGGTAAGCAAGAGTTGCCACCGACTTTTCTTTTATCCAACAAAGGAAAGGGTGAAAAGAACAGAAAAAGACATTTTTTGAGATTTTCTGAGTAAGGGGGATAAATTATGGAAAGGAAAGCTGTTAGCACCCTTTCCATCCGTGGTTTTCCACGGGCTCTTAGGTACTTGCTCATTTTTGAAAACTGCTTGCGTGTTTGAAATGTTTTGTTTGAAAATGCCTTAGTGCGACGATTCGCTTAATGATAACCCTTGTATCAGTCCTCAAGAGTGTGATAAAGCGTTTTGAAAACTTTGTTTGAAAAAGTGTTTGAAAGTATGGTGTGTAAAAAGAATTCTTTGAGCAAGTACCTAACAATTATCTACCTACTCGAAAAAAGTTTGTTCTTTTCCTCCTATCCTTTAGACAGTTCTATCCTACTATTAGTGAGTAGGTAGCCCTAGTCGTTGGATGTTTGAGGGACTATCAAAAGGGAAGTACGGTCACTAAAGGCAACTGGGCAAAAACTCTTAGTAACTGTCCTAAAGTCCTAAGATCACTTTTAACCGAGGTAACAGTCGAGAGGGTCATTGAGGGACTAGTGATCTCTTAGACTCAGGATCGACCACTAAGAATTCTCATGTTTCGAGAATTGTGACTGTATTCGAAGGCAACCAAAGTGGGAGATACCCTAGGGGTGAGCATGTGCAAGTGTGCTTGATTCTGTTCATTTATCTTGCACATTTAGGGTTATCTATGTTCAATTAATCATTATCTTTCATGCAACCCTATTAACCATTCATCTAAGCAGTTTATTGTGTGAGAAAATAAATGGTAGAAAAATAAAGTTCCTAACTATTACAAGGCCTTGGGGAAATTACATAATTAATGACTGAAAAGTAAAGTGCGGAAATTATAAACCCTAATTAAACTATTACAAACTGGGCACAGTTACATCAATAAAAAAAAAGGTAATCGAACGGCAAAATAATAACGTGCGAGAGTTAAAACTGGACAAAAGTTCAAAACCCTAAAAAATCTAATTGGCTCATTGAAAATATTTTTGGGATTTTTTATGAAAAAGATTTGACATTTAACCTAATTTTCTAATTAATTTTAATTAATGAAAATAAATTGAAACTAATTAAATTAATTAATTAGAGAAATTATTAATAATAAAAAAAATTAATTCTGAATAAAACTAATATTTTTGATGTTTTTGAAGAAAAAAGATTTTGCACTTAAACCTAGGTTCTAATTGATTTTATTTTAAAGAAACAAACCAAAATAATTACATTAAATTAATTTACAAAATTAATTTTTTATAAAAAAAACTAAATCCCATTTTTTGTGATTTTACTGATTTTTATGATTAAATAAAAAAAATGATTTTTTTGAAATTAATTAAAAAAACAAAGAATTTAAATAAATAATAATAAAAGGAGAAAAAAGAATGGGCCTAAAGTGAAGCATTTTGGGGGGGGGGGGGTGCAATGTTGAATTTGCAAGGCCCAAATCATAAGCCCATAGCCAACGTGTGGATCTGGTGGTGCTGCCTCATGGAGGTCCATGGTGGGGACTGCCTGTTGGGAGCGTTGGATCTGGCGCCATGCAGATCTGATGGTGATGATGATGAGGCTTATGGTATGCATATTGAGCAGAAACACATGGGATATGGAAATAAATGTTAGGAACAATAAGATGCAAGAGGCAGGGGTCGAATCCCTGACTTCCCACACGCGTGCGCCTTAAGTCCCTCCAGCCTTGCCATCTGAGCTAACTTCACATTCGTTAGATAAAACAAACGTAATATAATATATGTAATAAATGGCCAGTATATAAGAAAAACGCGCGTAATTCAAATGGTTCAATCCTGAGATGCCACGTCATCATCTTCTTCAGTGGCTGTCGCTTTAGCCCAGAAGACTTTTACCTACAAACATGGCCGTCACTAAAGGACCTGCATATTTCCAAAATTCACCACAGGCAATATAAATTTAATGTAAATACATAGATCAACTGGGTTTGATCCCGTGAATACAATGGTGTGCTTCTTTTGGCATAATTTGGTATGTAATGGAAAATCCCAAAATGGATCTTGAAACCCTAACAATGGCAGTTGGTCAAACACGCAACAAAACAAATAATTAATCATTCAAACATGCTCTAAATGATCATATAAACATGAATGCATACTCAAAATTCATTTATAATACATATATTGGCAAAATCGAATTCAAGAACATGTGTGCAAACTGTGAGGTCGTATGGGATGATTCTAGACGTCTTGATGCGTGAAAATGATCCAGTTAGCTTCCAAATGTGCCCAAGAATCGATTGTAACCTTCAAAATGCTTTGAATCTCCCTGTAAATCAAAATTCGATTGCCACTTTTTGTCCAAAAAAATAGAGCTTCTAATGTGTATTATATGCGGCCAACCCCCCTTTTTCTGATCTGGGAATGTTATGAGTATATAATGGACTGAATTAGGTCAATAAAACTGGATGCAATCTTAAAGAATTATGGAAAAAGAATTTGATTTGCTATGGATATTTTTAGTTTCTAAAATAGGCCAAACCATGCTCTTTTTGTTCCAATCATCCCTTGCACGAAATATTTGATTTTCCAGCTGATTCTAGACTCATCATGTGGTCATAAAAACAAATCTTGGACTTTATTTTATTATTTCACTATTTTATTTGATTTATTTTGATTTTAATGAATAAAAAATCAAAACAAATAATAAAAATAATGAAATAATGTATGAGTGACCTCATGGGTCGTGGGCCATGTTAGGAACAAGTTTCAAACATGAAAACATGGGCCCATTTAGAAAAAAATCCAAGTTTGGTCATTATTTGCTTCATGCACATTTCTAAAAATTGGTCAACTTTAGCAATGCATATCTCTCTCATTTTTAACCCTAAGAGGGTGTTCTGTGACTTTTTAGAGAGCTTAGGATGTCCTCTAAACAACCTTTTTGGTTTCATCTCAATTGGATCTTCCATGTTCATTTAAGGAGCTTTGACCCAAAAGGTGTTTTTGTTGACTTTTTGAAAGGACCTATAATGTATCAACTTGTATCTTTTGATTGAGGCATTTCTTGGACTTCAGGGCTGAAGAGGAGTTATAGGGAATTGGATTATTTTCAAAATGAGCCTTGTTTGTAAAATTTATAATAAAGTATGAGAAACTTATGCTTGGTCAAAGTTTGGTTGACTTTTCCTATAGAAACCCTAATTTGCCATTTTTGACTTTTGATGAGTTAGAAGCCTTTCTTGAGGAATCATGATCAACCCTTGATCAAATGATGGATAATACTTAAAAATATTGATTTTGACCAAAAATCTTGAAGTTTGACTGTGTTTGGGCCATAGTTGACTTTTGACCTAGTACAGTTGATTTCCAGACATTTGAGCAGTTGACTAAGCAAACTTATTGCTCAAGGCATGAAATTTGGCATGGATGATCTTGAGGACATATTAGGACAATGGAGAGCATTTGGGATCCTTTTGACTCATACATCTTGCTTAAAATTGAAACCCTAGTTGAGGTTTGTTGCCTTAGGAAGAGAATTTGTCTGGTCAATTATTGGTCATCCTTGAGCAATTCATGACCTCTAGAGGCATGTCTTGAGTGAAAATGGGAGGGAAAATTTTGGGGTACAACAACTGCCCCTGTTCAATCTTCTTAAACCTGAGGATGTAGATTGGTTGGTCTACCTTTCATGATCTGAAGGTGGAAGATGATTGAACACTAGAGTGCCCAGAAATTTGCACTCGTCTGAGACGATACTTGACTGTGTAGGTAATATCAGGAATGGGCTTCCAGATGCCATTTGGAGAAGGTGACGGGAGATTGTCAGAGATGGGCTTAAATATGCCATCCAGAGCAATGTGACTGAGAGTTTTCTGAGATGGGCTTAAAGATGCCATCCGACATAATGTTGATTTCATGAGATATTCCTTTGTAGGAACTCCTATTCTTGTTGTTGAGGAGGACCCTGCTGAAGAATGTTGGTCTCTGTTTTGGGGAATAGAGTTTAGGAGCTTCATTTGTCCATTAATCTATTGAGGAATCATCTCTTGATTGAAGAGGCGGAAGTGAGCTGCTATCTGGTCGCGATCCAGGCTTCACAGTAACTTGCTGAGGATAATAAGGCAGGCCGTTATCTGGTCGTATTCCAGGCTTCACAACAACTTACCGGGGAAATGAGATTAAACTGTTATCCGGTGTACTCCAGGCTTTGCAGTTTCTTAAACTGTTATCTGGTCGGAATCCAGGCTTTAGTGACATGGGCTGTTATCTGGTCGTGTCCAGGCTTCACAGTTTCTTTAGCTGGAATAGAAATCAGAAAAAATCTTAGTGTCGATTTAACTGAACCAAAGAAAGGTCTTGATTTGTCTTCCACTAGAATAGAGATCAAGAAAATCTTAGTATTGATTTAGTTGAACCAGAGGAAGGTCTTGAATTAACTTTGACTGGAATAGAAATCAGAAAAATCTTAGTATCGATTTAACTGAACCAGACAAAAGTTTTGGAATATCTTCAACTGGAATAGAAATTAGAGAGATCCTAGTGTCGATCTGACTGAACCAGAGAAGGTCTTTGGTTAACTTTGACTGGGACTGGAATGGAAATCATAAGAATCTTAGTATCGATTCAACTGACCCAGACAAAAGTCTTGGAGTATCTTCAACTGGAATAGAAATTAGAGAGATCTTAGTGTCGATCTAACTGAACCAGAGAAGGTCTTTTGATAAAATATTTTTGAGGAAGATGCTGAAATAGCCCTTCGTCATACATAGCCTTTGAGAAGACTTCTAGGTCACGTAAGTAGTCAAAGGTATTTGTTGACTTGATCTTTCCTGAAAAGGTGAAGAGTTAGTCGTATGCAATGTCGTGATGTATGAAATGTATTGTGTAATGATGTTCTCAAAATAAATGAGAATGTGCTGTATGCGATGTGTATACGCATGTGTTGTACCCCAAAATTTTCCCTCTCATTTTATCAACATTTCTCATCACAAGGCTCTTGGAACTCAAGATCAAGCTAGGGTTTGCTCTGCTCAAGACACCTCCCTGCACTGTTGACCTAAATCAGGGTTTGAGTTTGCACAGGGATATTTTGACTTACAATGCCCAAAGTGAATTTCATACTTCATGTTGGACTCATAAGTTTGTCCATACCAAGTTTCAAGCCTTGAATCAAATTTTTTTTGCCCAGTCAAGTGGACAGTTGACCTAGAAATCAGCTGTATTGGGGAAAAAGTCAACTGTGGTCAATTTACAATCAAACCTCATGAATGTTGACCCACATCAACATTATGAACTCATATGAACCATTTGATCAAGTTTGGACCACAATTCCACAAGAAATTTGATCAGATCACCAAAAGGGCAAAATGGTCATTTTTAGGGTTTTGACTGTACAAAGGCAATTTTTGACTGTTTGACCTAGCCAATGGAAAATCAAGTTCAACCATGGACTCAAGGACTCAATGGAATCATCTTGACATATTCAATAAGTTCAAAAGATCTCAAATGCATTGGATTGACAGATGAATTTTTCAATCAACTGATCAAAATTTGACTGTACACTGAAAAGTCAAACTTTGACTTTTTGGTCAAAATCAAGTGCCAAGGGTCAATTTTCATCAAGGTGTGTCAAATTATGAAACTTGTTCATCAAGAAATCCAAAATTGCAAATTAGGGTTTGAAATTGAAAAATTTCATAACTTAGAAATTTTCTAAGTTATGAAATTTTCTTAATTTTTCCTAACTTTTCCCTACATTTTCACCATGATGAAAATGGATTCAAACAAAACTTACAACATGAAAGTTGTATTCCTCCACAAAGTATACAACTTTTATTCACAAATTTTTCTCAAAAGAAGCTTGGATCTCAAGTTATGATTTTTGGAACAAGGGTCCCTAAAACTTTTAACTTAGAGAAATTTTGCCCTAGTTTAGGCAGGATTTTGACCCATCTTCTTGGAAATTTTTCACATAGTTACACTTGGAAAATCAAGTTGCATTTCAAAGATAGATTATAGTAAATGTTGCAAGCTTTCCAAATTGTCAAAGAACTCCTCAAACACATTTGTGGTTAGGGAGAATTGAATGCTTGAAGTTGGCAAAAACTTACTTTGTAACCATGGCCAATACATGTTCATACAAGTTGCAAAATCTGTCCAAACTAGCTTTGTACTTGATTACAGGTCTCTAAAACCATTTACACTCAAAAATTGAATGCAAATACATTGGACATTGGTCTTATTCTGATCAACAAAGCTTGGCACAATGAATAAATCCATTTTGGGCATAAAGGTAACCCTTCCATTTACATAAAGCATGCTTTATGTCAAATTTCATTTCTTGAGCCATACACCAAGCCCTTTGCTGCAAACAAGACTCCCTAATGTCAGGCAAAGTTCAACAACTTTGTGCAGCTAGGTTACAAGCCAATACAGCCATAGCATTGGCAACTCTCACTTTTTACTTCAAAACCAAGTAATTATGCAAAAGGTCAACAACTTGAGCATCTGATATACTCAACTCTAGCCAACATTCCAAACAAGTTTTGTGCATTGCCTTGAGCCAGAAACATGATTTGTTGAACCCTCAAGCCTTCCAAAACACCAAATCACTTTCTTCTTGCAAAATAGGGTACTCCCTGCAGATTCACATCCATCACACAAACCACTCATGCGTTTGGCCTCAAACTTGTTCCAATACCTTCCATTCAACTCACTCAAGCTATCCCAAACCACCATTTCCAACTGTAACTCCATTTACAGTGTTCACCATTTCTGTTTCGAAGCTTTGCAGGTTGAGTTCTATAGAGAGATTCAGACCATTTCAAAACAAACTAAGCGTTGGGAAAGGTCCAGGGAACATCAAGCAAGCTCAAAAGAACCTCAGACCTCACTAAAAGTTGTTGCATTTCCATACTCGAGCTTGACTGAAACATGTATTTCTCAAACTTCTATCTCTCTCTATTTAGGGACATTTAGCCTTAGGTTTGTGAATGAAAGATGTAGTACTCATTGCCATGAAGCTGTACATATGCTCAGTTTTCATTTATATTAAGCGTGCTAAGAGAATTTCATCCATGAACATGCTGAAAAAACTAGGTCAGATTTTAGGGCCAGAGAAATTCTCTCTGGTCTTTGAGAGTTAGATTAAGTTTTTTATATGGTTAGAATGGTGGTTTGATGCTCTACAAGTTTCATGTTTTAAGTTTTGGCAAAAGATCATAAATACAAGAGTTAGCATTTGAACAGGGCAAGCGCGCGTGTTTCAGTCACAAGGACAGGGACGAAGCTGGACTTTGGGATGGGCTGGCTTGTTCTTGCTTTTGACACCCCCCTCTTTCCTTTTTGCACCCCCTGGCCCATTTTCTTTATATTTTGTTATTTTTGTATTTTAATTTCATTTCTGACTTTGTTTATTTATTTCCAAATATGAAAAATGCTTAAAAATATTTTTACATTTTTTTACATTTATTTGGCATTTTATTCTATTATTTCTAACATTAAAACATTATTAATACTTTTTTTATTATTTGTTTAAATTTAAAAACAATGTAAATAATACTTTTACTTTTATTTCTTATTTTTATTCATACTGAAAATAGTTTCTTGAATATATTTTATTTTTGTAAATATTTTATTTTATTTTATACATACTTAATATATTTAATATATATATATATATATATATATATATATATATATATATATATATATATATATATATATATATATATATATATATATATATATATATATATATATATATATATATATATATATATATATATATATATATATATATATATATATATATATATATATATATATATATATATATATATATATATATATATATATATATATATATATATATATATATATATATATATATATATATATATATATATATATATATATATATATATATATATATATATATATATATATATATATATATATATATATATATATATATATATATATATATATATATTTATTTATTTTATTAAAAAACATAAGATAAAAATACAAAAATATTACATTTTTATTTTTATTATTATTTATACTAAAAAAAACACTTTTTCTAAATATATTTAATTTTTGTACATATTAATATATTTTTGTATATAAATATATATAATATTTATCTTCTTAAAAGAAATTAGGGTTTACCCTAAAATAAATAAAATTAATCCTTTTTTATTTATTTATTTCTTTATATTTCTTTACATTGAAAATATTTTTACATACATAAAAACTTCTTTTTTGCATAATACATTTTATTCTATATTTATTTTGTTTATTTAAATATTGTACATTTAAATATTCATACATTGTAATTCAATTTGGTTGTAATAACTTAGGGTTTATATTTCTTGTCAATTACCCCCTATTCAAAACTTGTACCCCTATCCCCATAATCATGTTGTAATAGCTTAGAATTTAAATTCTCGCACTCTTATGCTTTCAATTATGCCATGATTAGAGAATTAGGGTTTGTATGCAAAATCAAATTAACAAATAGTTTGACCTAATCAAAGACAAAAATGCATGAAAAAACAAACACAATGCACACTTGCACCCCTAGGGTTACAATCCACTTGTTACCTTCAAAAATGGCCCATGGTATGCATGTTAAGTACTTTGGCAAAACAAAAACAAAACAAAAAGATCATAGTCCCTCGATGACGCTATCTTGGTTGCCTAAACAAAAATGATCAAGTCCCTCAAGAAAATTGCCAAAAATACTTGACACAATTGCTATCATGGTCTATACGATGACCCGCGCCTGTCCCGTTTAACATCCTAACACAAGATTGTTCACCAAATACAATGGTGAAACAACACTGTTAAAAGGGTTAAAAACATAAGAAAGATCTTTGAGTAAAATAGGGTAGACAACTCTTAGTTACTTGATCAAAAGCTTGCAAAAACATCCTTGCTATTTTCAAACACACTTCACAACAACAATTTCAAAATCCAACTTTCAAACATTGAAACCTTTCAAAAGACAAAAACACCTTTGTATACATTCAAACGAGAATCATTACAAAGGTTGCCACAGCGATGGCCTCTTTTCAAAACATCTTCCAAAACCACACACAAAGCACCATTTCAAACAATTGGAAAAGCAAAGCAAGTGATTTAAAACAAGTAACTAAGAGCCCATGGAAAACCATGGATTAAAAGGGTGCTAGCACCTTCCCTTTTCATAATCTACCCCCCGAACCCAAGAAAACATCTCAAAGGTCTTTCCTGTGCTTTTTGACCTTTCCTTTGGATAAAATAAAAAGTCGGTGGCGACTCTTGCTAAACCGAACAATTGCAAACACAAACGCCAAACCTCAAGTCAGTTCTCCCACCGTATCACATAACTGGCGACTCTGCTGGGGATCATTAATAAAAGTGGGGTTACCTTAGGGTTTAGATCACCTTTGCATGCTTATCTTGTTTGCCTTGATTGCTTTACATGTTGGGTTCCTTGCTTGGGTTTGTTTTAAATCCTATACCCAGATTTGGGGACACCTTTTAGGTAAGTAGCAATAAACTGTGAGGGAACTGTGCGGGGTATACCGACATGGTTGAAGCAGTGGCTACGTTAGTGCAACATATTTGTGGGTACCGGTAGCCTTTGAGTCAATCAAAGAGAATACGGGGCCGTTGAGTGATGTCATGAAGCACTAACGAACTCTTAGAACCTTACTTGACCATCTTGGCCTTATTAGGGGTAGTGAGATGACCAACTTTGGTGCAGTCCGAAGTTGGTAGATACTCGATACTACACTCATTGAGGATTGTTTTCTTGGAATATTTTGGTCGCCGGTTAAGTGGCTAAACCAAAACAATGAACACAGAAAATAATCCAGTTATATTGAGCTCCTTAGAACCCGGTTACTATTTCTAGGACAGGTTGAGCTAACTAACTTCAAGAGGGTACTTACCTATAAACCCCATGCAAGCCTAAACCTAAGGACTTGTCTGCTTTGTGTGAATATGATTACCTGTATATACACTTGCTTACTTTTGCATACATGTACATAACATCATAACATCATACCATAGCATTTTCAATAACCATTTCAAGGATCTCGAGGGTCTTTGATGCAGGGTCACGTTGAACCAGACGTCTACCAAAGGGCAAGAGGTTTCATTTTCCTCTAAACAAATGCCGTCAAAGATCAAGTGCAACAACTTGAATCAAGGGCTATGACCCACTTGACATGGTGAGCTTGATTCTCGTGAAAAAACATCCACCAATGCAAAGTTCTCCAATCAAAGATGTTGATCAAAGTTCAACCTCTAACATTTTCTTGTGTTTACCCTGCGAGATCCTTGAAAACATGCATCCACATATCATGCATTGTATCATGACAGGTTTTCCCTTTCAGGTTTCCTTATTCTCCTACTGTTTATTTCAGTAGAGATGGCTCTAGAGAGGACTGTCGAAGATATCCAGGCTCAAAACGCTCAACTTCAAGAAATGTTCTTGAACCTGTCCCAGGGGCAAGAAGAAGTGAAAGCCTTCCTCACAAGGGGCATGGTCCCAGGGAATCCAGGCGGCATCAAGAATGATCAGTTGGAAGGGCTACAGATTGATTTGGCAACAATGAAAATCCAAATGACGGGACAACTAGTGGGCCAGATGGCTCTCATTCAAAACCTGGCTCAAGGACAAGAGGAGCTAAGGGTTCTCATTAACAAACTGCTTCAAGATGGATGCAACCCATTAGGGAAAACAACTAGGGTTAAAGATCAAGTCATCATTCAACTTCCTTTGGGACAAGAAGACAAGGGAAAGGCTCCTCAGCTTGCTTCAGGGTCACAAGCCCAACAACAACCTCGTCAGCGTCAACGGGGTAATCGGCGTAAGCAAAATACATCTAGAAGAAATTTCATTGAGACTGACATACCATTATCTCTAATACTGGAATGCTTGTTGGAGGTTAATCTGACAGCTTTAAAGGATCCTCTTCAGAATCCCAATACCTCTTCTCCTAGATATCACCCCGACGCATTTTGTGTATACCACTCCTATAGTCCTGGACATGACACCGACGACTGTTGGGCTTTGAAAAATAAGATCCAAGATTTGATTGACAGAGGAGTGTTGAAATTCATGCCGGATGGCGAGATGAAAATCTTCCGCTGAGGGTTCTCCACCTGAAATGACAAAGTTCGAACTAAGAGACTTTTGTCTCATTTGAATTTTCAAGTTGTAATTTCTTTTGTTATTCAAACAATTATCTGTTGATGTCAAACTCTGTTTCATTAATGCATTGCATATGTTTGTCTTGAATTCATCCATTCATTTTCACTATTCTTGAATTATGCTTTCTACTTTCTTTATGACATTTAACTCTTTCTAAAAGTTACAAGTCTTTAGAGGGAGGATGACGAAAACAATGCCATAATCTCATACGGTATGCTTTTGAACAGACCTTGCTGACGATGTATAGGCGTTTCTTTCAAATCCTAAACACTGGAGTTATAAGGAAGATAATCTCTAGTCAACCCCTTCGAGCCAAAGAAGTAGAAGTGTTCTGTTTTAAACACAAATTGAAACCTTTAATCAAACCTGGGGCAGGGTAGTCTCTCAGTTAATTCAAAAGATGCGCATTGAAGTTGCAAACTTTCAGTTCGTAATACAACGAATGACATCAAAAACATTCCTTTGGAACCAAAAGACAGTGATGGTTCCTTATCTCATAGGAAGTCATTATCTCTCAAAAGAGAAAAGCCCACTGAGCCAAAACCTACAAAGGAGGCTTAAGAAAGCTGGGGCATCCCGCTGACTGTAATCTCAAAAATAAGAACAGTCAGGCAAAAATTAGGGATAATGAATCAAAAGAACGAGGTCATTACAAATCCTCAACAACATGAAAAATGTTGCAAAAAAAATGATGACTGCCTTCCCAAAAAATTTAACTTGTGTGGACCATCACCAAAACGTCGTTCCAAACTCGAATAGAGTTCGACGCACAATTAACTGAGTTTAGGATTGAAGAACATCATGAAGAGCGGGTGGGTACAAATATACTTTGGGCCTTTATCCTTTGTTTCTTAAACCGTGAACCAAGCCACGTTACAACCCTTCAAAAGTCCTAATTGAAGCATGTGTTAGTTCGAAAGCATACTGTTACAAAAGGTATCCTGACTCCTGTAAGGCTTTGCTCTAAATCTTGTGTTGAATTTGTCTTATAAAAAGTTTTCTGCTAAAAAACGCATTTTTTTTCAAAACTTCGAGACAAGCATGAACTTTGCATTATTTGAATATCGTTGTCTGCACATGTTTATTTGTTTGACAACGAAGAAATTCATACAGTGAATGTTCGGATGAACGAAATCTCTCTCAGTGAATAAAATCACTTCAAGTAGGATGACACTCCCGTTGCAAAAAATCTCCCATCAACAAAAGAGGACTTGATATGGTATTGTCCAGTAAACCTGGGGCAGTCCAGTCAAGATTTCAAAAAATCTTTCAAAGCCCAGTGAAATTGGGGAAGTCCAGTCAAGATTTCAAGAAATCTCTCAATTGCAGAGTAACCTGGGGCAAGTCTCCAACTCCATCACTTGGGGCATTAAACGTCAATCTCATCAAAGGGGTTACACACAGTCCAAATTTCCTGGCAATACCACAAACATTTGATACTAGGGGCAATGACGAATCTCTCCAAAGTCCTTCTAAAAAGGAATTCAAGCGTCCTCAAGAAGTTCATCACCTCTCTAGCAGAGCAACAGTCATGGGTTTATTTCCCCAACACTTGTCAAGGATTTATTCTCCAAAACGAAATTACATTTCAACAACATTCATAACATACGCAGTTTGATCGATAGATAAAGATTCCTTCATCACCTGTTGGAAGTAACAGTCGTCAAAGATTCCTTCATCACCTGTTGGAAGTTACGGTCGTCGAAGATTCCTTCATCACCTGTTGGAAATTACGGTCGTCGAAGATTCCTTCATCAACTGTTGGAGTTACGGTCGTCAAAGATTCCTCCATCATCCGTTCGAGTCAAAGTTAATCCAAGACCCTCTCTGTTTTGGTCAAATCGACACTAAGATCTCCCTGATTCTTATGCCAGTGGAAGATATTCCGAGTTTATGATATTTCAGATAAATCTCTCAGCGATTTATCCTGATTTTTCTTCACTATAAGAGATGAAGAATCCAACTCTTTTCTCCTTCACCAGCTCGGGATTTATTTTCCCCAGCGAAAGGTCGTCTTGAGAAACATTACACATCAGGACATCATGCAACGCAATCTCATTTATTTTGAGAACATCATTGTTTGATATATGCCACTAACCTTTACCCTTCAGGAAAGGTACAATCAAATTCAAAAAACAAAACTATTCTTCAGTCGAAATACGGACAAGTTCCTAAGTCTCGACAAAAGCTTTTACTTCAGTTGAATTACAGACGAGTTCCTAAATCTCAGCAGAAACAACCCGCCAGCAGAATAATGGACAAATGAAGCTCCTAAAACTCTGTTTCTCTCAAGAATGAAGATTCTCATCCTTGAAACCTCAGAAGATTGGTATACTCCCAAACTCCTGATACCATTAACAGAATGAAAATTCTCATCCTTGAAACCTCAAAAGATTGGTATACTCCCAAACTCCTGATACCATTAACAGAATGAAAATTCTCATCCTTAAAACCTCAGAAGATTGGTATACTCCCAAGCTCCTGATACCATTAACAGAATGAAAATTCTCATCCTTAAAACCTCAGAAGATTGGTATACTCCCAAGCTCCTGATACCGTTAACAGAATGAAAATTCTCATCCTTAAAAAAAACTCAGAAGATTGGTATACACCCAACCTTCTGACCCAAACTCCTGAATGAAGATTCTCATTCTTGCTTCCCCAGTAGATTGGCATACTCCCAACCTTCTGACCCAAACACCTGAATTTCTGATATTCCCGACAGAATGAAGATTCTCATTCTCAAAGTGGCATATAACCTGATATTCCTGACGGAATGGAGATCATCATTCTCAAAGTGGTATATAACCTAAATTCCCGATATTCCCGACAGAATGAAGATTCTCATTCTCAAAGTGGTATATAACCTGAATTCCTGATATTCCTGACAGAATGAAGATTCTCATTCTCAAAGTGGCGTACAACCTAAACCTGAACTTCTTCCAAACATGAATAAGCTTTTTCCAGAATCCTGAGTTTTACTCTCCAACAGGATATCCACTCCACAACAGTATGGCTATTCCCCACAGAGTTCTTACTCCCCAACAAAATCAAGATTCTCATCCTTGATTCTCCAGAGTTTTCTTTACTCTCAGCATGAGTTTGTCATAATTTTTAATCCCCTACAGATCGAAGATTCTCGTTCTCGGCTCCTCAGTACAAATTCCCCTAGCAGAATGAAGGTTCTCATTCTCAATTCTCCACAAAGTTTTCAGATATTCCCCAGTGGAGTTCTCCTCAAACGACAAAACAGGAATTCCCAGTAGATTGGCATACAACCCAAACTCCTGACTTTCCCCAGCAGTAAAACTTCTCCCCGCAGAGGTTGTCAAAAAGCTTGAAGACACACATACTCTTCAACAGTGGTCCCAGGACTTCTCATTCTCAACAATCAAAGATTTTTGAGTCCTCAGCATCGGTCAGGATTCACTTTCCCCGACAGCAGTCAAGGATTTCATTGTCTCCGGCTATCAAGGGTTTATTTCCCTCAGCAAGACAGCTACTCAGCTTACATGCACATCTATTACATTCATATATCATAAACATTGATGAAACACAGTTCATTGCATCATACATATCATGCAACATAACTTTGTGTTTTAGCTAACATTTTACCCGTTTTCAGGATATGATTAAAAGGCTATCGTTAACATTTATTCAGATACAATATAGATACACCCCAGACACGGCGATCATTCTATTACTCATTCAAAATTTCAAGTCAAAATACAGTACAGATACACCCCAGACACGACAGTCATTCTACTACTCATTCAGACTTCAGCAATCTGATACAGACTAGATACGCTCCAGACGCAGCGGCCATTATATCTCTCATTCAGATTCAACTATCAACTTCAAGTTCGGATACGCTCCAAACACGGATGCCATTCTGGCCCTTACATCAGAAGTTTGATTCTCCCCAGTGCAGTCGCCACGAAAGTCATTCTGTCACTTATTCAGATCCCCGTTACAGTTTCAGATACACTCCAGACACGGAAGTCATTCTGCTACTCATACAGATCTCAACTTCAGATACAGTTCAGATACACTCCAGACACGGAAGTCATTCTGCTACTCATACAGATCTCAACTTCAGATACAATCCAGATACGCTTCAGACACGGTTGCCATTCTGCCACTCATTCAGAACTTATCCATACACAGATGTTTCTCTATTACACATTCAGAATACAGATACACTCCAAACACGGTAGTCATTCTGATATTCATTCAAAAAATCAAATACAGCTATAGCTCGGATACGCTCTAGACACAGACGCCATTCCCTTGCTCATACAAACCCAATCTCTAGATACAACTCAGATACGTTCCAAATATGGATACCATTCTGATGTTCATTCTACTGATTTTCAACAAACAAATCTTAGATGGCATATTTAATCCCATCTCCAGCATGATTCTACCAGCTCCAAATGGCATCTTTAAGCCCATTCCCTCAACATTTTTGACGAGTGCAAATTTACGGGCACTCTAGTGCCCAATCCTCTTTTACCTTCGAGTCACGAAAGGTAAACTTGCCAATCTAACTCTTCAGGTTCAAGAAGATTGAACAGGGGCAACTATTGTACCCCAAAATTTTCCCTCTCATTTTATCAACATTTCTCATCACAAGGCTCTTGGAACTCAAGATCAAGCTAGGGTTTGCTCTGCTCAAGACACCTCCTTGAATTGTTGACCTAAATTAGGGTTTGAGTTTGCACAGGGATATTTTGACTTACAATGCCCAAAGTGACTTTCATACTTCATGTTGGACTCATAAGTTTGTCCATACCAAGTTTCAAGCCTTGAATAATATTTTTGCCCAGTAAAGTGGACAGTTGACCTAGAAATCAGCTGTATTGGGGAAAAAGTCAATTGTGGCCAATTTACAGTCAAACCTCATGAATTTTGACCCACATCAACATTATGAACTCATATGAACCACTTGATCAAGTTTGGACCATAATTCCACAAGAAATTTGATCAGATCACCAAAAGGGGAAAATGGTCATTTTTAGAGTTTTGACTGTACAAAGGCAATTTTTGACTGTTTGACCTAGCCAATGGCAAATCAAGTTCAACCATGGACTCAAGGACTAAATGCCATCATCTTGACATATTCAATTAGTTCAAAAGATCTCAAATGCATTGGATTGACAAATGAATTTTTCAGTCAACTGATCAAAATTTGACTGTACACTGAAAAGTCAAACTTTGACTTTTTGGTCAAAATCAAGTGCCAAGGGTAATTTTTCATCAAGGTGTGTCAAATTATGAAACTTGTTCATCAAGAAATCCAAAATTGCAAATTAGGGTTTGAAATTGAAAATTTTCATAACTTAGAAATTTTCTAAGTTATGAAATTTTCTTAATTTTTCCTAACTTTGCCCCACATTTTCACCATGATGCAAATGGATTCAAACAAAACTTACAACATGAAAGTTGTATTCCTCCACAAAGTCTACAACTTTGATTCACAAAGTTTTCTCAAAAGAAGCTTGGATATCAAGTTATGATTTTTGGAACAAGGGTCCCTAAAACTTTTAACTTAGAGAAATTTTGCCCTAGTTTAGGCAGGATTTTGACCCATCTTCTTTGCCATTTTTCACATAGTTCCACTTGGAATATCAAGTTTCATTTCAAATATGGATTATAGTACATGTTGCAAGATTTCCAAATTGTCCAAGAACTCCTCAAACACATTTGTGGTTAGGGAGAATCGAATACTTGAAGTTGGAAAAAACTCACTTTGTAACCATGGCCAATACATGTTCATACAAGTTGCAAAATCTGTCCAAACTAGCTTTGTACTTGATTACAGGTCTCTAAACCAATTTACACTCAAAAATTGAATGCAAATACATTGGACATTGCTCTTATTCTGATCAACAAAGCTTGGCACAATGAATAAATCCATTTTGGGCATAAAGGTAGCACTTCCATTTACATAAAGTATGCTTTATGTCAAATTTCATTTCTTGAGCCATACACCAAGCCCTTTGCTGCAAACAAGGCTCCCTAATGTCAAGCAAAGTTTAACAACTTTGTTCAGCTAGGTTACAAGCCAGTACAACCATAGCATTGTCAACACTCACTTTTTACTTCAAAACCAAGTAATTGTGCAAAAGGTCAACAACTTGAGCATCTGATATATTCAACTCTAGCCAACATTACAAACAAGTTTTGTGCATTGCCTTGAGCCAGAAACACGATTTGTTGAACCCTCAAGCTTTCCAAAACACCAAATCACTTTCTTCTTGCAAAACAGGGCACTCCCTGCAGATTCACATCCATCACACAAACCACTCGTGCATTTGGCCTCAAACTTGTTCCAATACCTTCCATTCAACTCACTCAAGCTATCCCAAACCTCCATTGCCAACTGTAACTACATTTATAGTGTTCACCATTTCTGTTTCGAAGCTTTGCAGGTTGAGTTCTATAGAGAGATTCAGACCATTTCAAAACAAACTAAGCGTTGAGAAAGGTCCAGGGAACATCAAGCAAGCTCAAAAGAACCTCAGACCTCACTGAAAGTTGCTGCATTTCCATACTCGAGCTTGAGTGAAACAGGTATTTCTCAAACTTCTATCTCTCTATTTAGGAACATTTAGCCTTAGGTTTGTGAATGAAAGATGTAGTACTCATTGCCATGAAGTTGTACACATGCTCAGTTTTCATTTCTATTAAGCGTGCTAAGAGAATTTCATCCATGAACATGCTAAAAAAACTAGGTCAGATTTTAGGGCCAGAGAAATTCTCTCTGGTCTTTGAGAGTTAGATTAAGTTTTTTATATGGTTAGAATCGTGGTTTGATGCTCTACAAGTTTCATGTTTTGAGTGTTGGAAAAAGATCACAAATACATGAGTTAGCATTTGAACAGGGCAAACGTGCGTGTTTCAGTCACAAGGACAGGGACGAAGCTGGACTTTGGGCTGGGCTGGCTTGTTCTTGCTTTTGACACCCCCCTCTTTCCTTTTTGCACCCTGTGACCCATTTTCTTTATATTTTGTTATTTTTGTATTTTAATTTCATTTCTGACTTTGTTTATTTATTTCCAAATATGAAAAATGCTTAAAATTTTTTTTACATTTATTTGGCATTTTATTCTATTATTTCTAACATTAAAACATTATTAATACTTTTTATTATTATTTGTTTAAATTTAAAAACAATGTTAATAATACTTTTACTTTTATTTCTTATTTTTATTCATACTGCAAATATTTTCTTGAATATATTTTATTCTTGAATATATTTTATTTTTGTAAATATTTTAATATATATATATATATATATATATATATATATATATATATATATATATATATATATATATACTTTTATTTTATTAAAAAACATAAGATAAAAATACAAAAATTAATATATTAATATATTTATCTTCTTAAAAGAAATATATATAATATTTATCTTCTTAAAAGAAATTAGGGTTTACCCTAAAATAAATAAAATTAATCCTTTTTTATTTATTTCTTCCTTTATATTTCTTTACATACATAAAAACTTCTTTTTTGCATAATACATTTTATTCTATATTTATTTTGTTTATTTAAATATTGTACATTTAAATATTCATACATTGTAATTCAATTTGGTTGTAATAACTTAGGGTTTATATTTCTTGTCAATTACCCCCTATTCAAAACTTGTACCCCCATCCCCATAATCATGTTGTAATAGTTTAGAATTTAAATTCTCGCACTCTTACGCTTTCAATTATGTCATGATTATAGAATTAGGGTTTATATGCAAAATCAAATTAACAAATAGTTTGACCTAATCAAAGACAAAAATGCATGAAAAAACAAACACAATGCACACTTGCACCCCTAGGGTTACAATCCACTTGTTGCCTTCAAAAATGGGCCATGGTATGCATGTTAAGTACTTTGGCAAAACAAAAAAAAACAAAAAGATCATAGTCCCTCGATGACGCTATCTTGGTTGCCTAAACAAAAATGATCAAGTCCCTCAAGAAAATTGCCAAAAATACTTGACACAATTGTTATCATGGTCTATACGATGACTCGCGCCTGTCCCATTTAACATCCTAACACAAGGTTGTTCACCAAATACAATGGTGAAACAACACTATTAAAAGGGTTAAAAACATAAGAAAGATCTTTGAGTAAAATAGGGTAGACAACTCTTAGTTACTTGATCAAAAGCTTGCAAAAACATCCTTGTTATTTTCAAACACACTTCACAACACAATTTCAAAATCCAACTTTCAAACATTGAAACCTTTCAAAAGACAAAAACACCTTTGTATACATTCAAACGAGAATCATTACAAAGGTTGCCACAACGATGGCCTCTTTTCAAAACATCTTCCAAAACCACACACAAAGCACCATTTCAAACAATTGGAAAAGCAAAGCAAGTGATCTAAAACAAGTAACTAAGAGCCCATGGAAAACCATGGATTAAAAGGGTGCTAGTAACTTCCCTTTTCATAATCTACCCCCCGAACCCAAGAAAACATCTCAAAGGTCTTTCCTGTGATTTTTGACCTTTCCTTTGGATAAAATAAAAAGTCGGTGGCGACTCTTGCTAAACCGAACAATTGCAAACACAAACACAAAACCTCAAGTCAGTTGTCCCACCGTATCACAGCATGCCATGATGTATGAATATGGAATGCTATTGCGATGTTTGTTAGTCTGGCAAAGTAAATCCTAGACTGATGCTGAAGAGTATTGGGAGGCTTAATCCTTCATTTCCACTGGGGATGATGAATGGATATGATTCACTGGGGATTTCCTCTTTCTGTCTGAGGATATTCTGCCGAGGATTGACTCCGCTTGAGAATAAACTCTGTGGAGAGAGATGTTTTATTGGAAGATTCTGCCATTGTAGAGAAATAGACACTGTTGGGGAATGATTTTCCGTAGCTAGAGAAATAAACTCTACTTGGGAGGAGGTTTTATAACTGTTGGATCATACAACTCGGCTGGGGAATACAGATTTCAGTTCTCTGAAGGAACTTTGCTAGAGAAGATAATTCCTGCTTGGAGAAGGAGAGATCGAAACTTTGGTTGTTTCTACTTTATGAGGAATATAGACGTCACAGGGTCATATGTAATGGTGACTTCGTCTCAAAATTGTCTCTGCCCTTGTACCTACTGGGAGGAGTAACTTGTCGAGACTGAAATGGTTTTTTAGACTTTGCCCCGTTCCTTAAAGTCATGAGCAACTATCTTTCTGTTTCTTATGAAAGTATTTGTAAATGGAAATCATATTCAAATGCATATGTCAAGAATAAGTCATTGGACGTTTTTTGCAAAATAAAATAGGAAAAAGAAAAACAAACAGTTTTGTACTTCCAAAGAAATGATTTATATTGATTTCTGGAATTTTCCTATGACAGGCATTTTGTACAAAGAGGCTGACGTTCTAGTAGGAGAACGCCGCCGTGAGAGTGAAAACTATACAAGATAGTGTACAAAGAGAAAACAACTATGTGTAATAATCCCATTGAGTTTCAATTCTGCTATTTCCCTTATGCCTTCGAGCGTCTCATCACTTTTCTACTTGTCCGAAGCTGACTGGATTGATTGGTACCATTTGAGCTTGATAGTTGATACTGAAGTCTGATCGTAAGGTGATCCAATAGGACATAGTGATACGCTTCAAATCCCTAATTTTTCCTGGACCTCCCCTTTGGGTTTTCAGTCCACCAGAATACCCCTTTTGCCTAAGTCGCCTTTTCAGGTTTTCGACTTGTCGGGTGTACAGATTTTTTTATTTTCATCCCTAATTTTTTCCCGAACCCTTTTGGTTTTCCGGGATGCCCTTATTTTTTCCTAGGCCAGTCAACCTAGCGGGTCTTTATTCATGCGTAGTATCTTTTCACTATGTCCGCATTAACAGGGTGAGGAAGGTCGTTACCATCCATGGTGGTCAGAATCATGGCTCCACCAGAAAATATGCTTTTGATAACAAATGGCCTTTCGTACGCGGGAGTCCATTTGCCCCTGGGATCACCTTGCGGCAGTATGATGCGCTTGATCACTAGATCACCGACTTGATATACTTGGAGTTTGACCTTTTTGTTGAAAGCCTTGATCATCCGTTTTTGATACATTTGACCATGACAGACAGCAGTAAGCCTTTTCTCATCAATCAGATTCAGTTGATCAAGTCGAGTCTGGATCCAATCGTCTTCATTCAAACCCACATCCTTCATGATTCTCAGAGAAGGGATCTGGACCTCAATGGGCAGGACGGCCTCCATACCATATACCAGAGAGTAGGGTGTTGCCCTTGTCGACGTTCGTGCTGAGGTGCGGTAACCATGAAGAGCAAATGGTAACATCTCATGCCAGTCTTTGTATGTCACCGTCATATTCTGTACAATTTTCTTAATGTTCTTGTTAGCAGCCTCCACAATGCTATTCATCTTTGGCCGGTAAGGGGAAGAATTATGATAATGGATCTTGAATTGTTTACAAAGTTCGGTGATCATCATATTGTTGATATTTGTACCATTGTCAGTGATGATTCTCTCTGGTACACCGTACCGACAAATTAGGTTATGCTTGATAAATCACGCCACAATATTCTTGGTAATAGTAGCAAAAGAGGCAGCTTCAACCCACTTCGTGAAATAATCAATGGCCATCAGGATGAAGTGATGCCCATTGGAAGCGGTAGGTCTAATCTCTTCGATCATGTCAATGCCCCACATTGCAAAGGGCCAAGGATCCATCAAGACGTTCAAAGGAACCGAAGGTACATGCACCTTATCAGCATAGATCTGGCATTTGTGACAAGTTCGGGAATGCTGATAGCAGTCCGCTTCCATAGTGGACCAATAGTATCCTGCCCGTAGGATCTTTTTAGCCATGGTATGTCCACTAGAATGGGTTCCAAAGGCACCTTCGTGTAAATCTTCCAGAATCCTCTCTGCTCCGCTCTTGTCTACGCACCAAAGTAAAGTAGAGTCATGGTTACGCTTATAGAGGATTCCATTACTGAGGAAGAACTTTGCGGCGAACCTTCTCAGAAACTTCTTATCATTGACAGATGCCCCCTCGGGATATTCATGAGCCTCGAGATACCTTTTCACTTCATGAAACCAAGGTTTGTCTGATACTTCTTCAATGTCAATCTCGTAGCAGTATGCTGGTTCATCAACCTCTCAATGGTAATTCGGGGAGCCTCATTGTCCCACTTGACCTTGAACATAAATGACATGGTAGCTAGCATGTCTGCTAACTGATTATCTTCTCGTGGAAAATGTTCAAAGGTGACCTCTTCAAAGCGTGGAAGCAATCTCAGCATGTGCTCTTTGTGCGGGATGAGATTCGGGTGCTTCGTATCCCACTCTCCTTTGATCTGACTTATTACCAACGTTGAATTCCCGAAAATGCTCAAGAACTTGATCCTCAGGTCAATTTCATCTTTGAGACCCATGATGCATGCTTCATACTCCGCCATATTGTTGGTACAGTTGAAACATAATCTGGAGGTGAAAAGAGTATGACAACCTTCAAGAGATATAGTTACAGCACCAATGCCATTTCTAAATGCGTTCGAGGCTCCGTCAAAAACCATAATCCATCGGGATCCTTCTTCAGGTCCTTCATCCGGTCCAGGTTCTTCATAATCAGTCACTAGCATAATATTCTCATCTGAGAACTCAAAATTCATGGACTGGTAGTCATCCACAGCTTGATGAGCCAAATGACCAGCTAGTACACTTCCATTGATTGCTTTCTGGGTCGTGTATTGGTTATCATATTCGGTCAAGATCATTTTCCATCTTGCTATTCTTCTGGAAAGAGCGGGCTTCTCGAAGATGTACTTGATCTGATCCATCTTAGATATCAACAAAGTAGTGTGGGTCAACATATACTATCTCAGTCAGTGAGAAGCCCACGCCGAAGTGCAACAAGTTTTCTCGAGTAGTGTGTATCTTGTTTCACAGTCAGTAAACTTTTGGCTAAGGTAGTATATTGCATAATCTTTTCGACCAGACTCGTCATGCTGCTCCAGCACACACCCTATTGAATTATCTAACACTGTTAAGTACATTATCAAAGGTCTTCCTTCAATCAGAGGCATCATATTTGGTGGTTCTTGAAGGTATTCCTTGATTCTTTCAAAGGCAGTCTGGCATTCATCATTCCATTTTACCGCTTGATCTTTCTTCAGGAGTTTGAAGGTTGGCTCACAAGTAGCAGTTAGATGGGAAATGAACCTGACAATGTAATTTAGTCGTCCCAGAAAGCCTCTGACCTCCTTCTCAGTGCGAGGAGCCGGTATCTCTTGTATAGCCTTTACCTTTGCAGGGTCCACCTGAATACTCTTGTCACTAACAATGAAACCTAGCAGTTTACTAGACCTTACCCTGAAGGTGCACTTGTTTGGATTCAACCTCAGTTTGTACGTCTTCAACCTATCAAACATCTTTTATAAATGATCAAGGTTCTCTTCCTCAATTTGAGACCTGGCTATCATGTCATCCACATATACCTCTATCTCATGGTGAATCATGTCATGAAACAAAGCTACCATGGCTCGCTGATAGGTTTCCCCAGCGTTCTCTAATCCAAACGGCATCACTTTGTAGCACAAAGTGCCCCATTGCGTAACGAAGGTTGTCTTCTCGATATCTTCGGGTGCCATCTTTATCTGATTGTAACCAGAGAAACCATCCATGAAAGAAAAGATCTTGTGTTTCACGGTGTTGTGAACCAGAACGTCAATGTGGGGGAGCGGAAAGTCATCTTTGGGGCTTTCCCTGCTCAAATCTATATAGTCCACACACATACGTACCTTGTCGTCTTTTTTAGGCACCGGAACTACGTTGGCAACCCATTGGGGATAAGAGGTGACAGCTAGGATCACATCGTTGAACTGCTTCATAACCTCTGCATTGATCTTCTCTGACATTTCAGGGCGCATGCGACGGACCTTCTGCTTTACCGGAGGACAATCTTCTTTAGTTAGCAGATGGTGAACCACAATATCCGTATCCAGTCCTGACATGTCTTCATATGACAAGGCAAAGATCTCGACATAATCATGAAACATCTGTATCAACCGCTGTTTGACATTAAGCCCCAGATTTACGCCGATCTTGACTTATTTTTTGTCTTCCTCTGTGCCCAAGTTTATTGTCTCAACTGGCTCTTCATGAGGCTGTATAGCCCTCTCTTCCTGCTGTAACAACCTAGCAAGTTCTCCAGGTACCTCATAATCTTCCTCACCTTCGTCCTCGGCTTGGTTGATCGAATTTTTGAAGTCATAACTGGAAATAGCATAATTGTTATCAATGGGATCCATAGTGGATATGGATCTGCAGTCAATACATGAGTGTGTGTAATAACATAGTTATATAGACAAATTAAGAGTAGAAAAGAAAAACAGAGAGCGCAAAATTTGTATGCATAAACGTCCAATGCTTTATTAATGCCATATGAAAATAGAACATGATAACCCTCACAAATAAACCGATGTACCCTGGGTAAGACACATGACCATAAAGTTATATTGTTTATTACATATCCAAAAAACAAGAAAGACAATTACTTTTGAACAAAAGTAATCGGTACAAAGTCTTTTTCTGTCTAGTTACTGGGTCCACCGTTTGTAGTAGGGAATATTCAGCTGTCCATGTCATTGTCACTGTCTCTATCTTCTAAAGTGTTGACCCCACGATTGCTGATGCGTAGGGGAGGTCTTCCAGCACGAGCACATCAAACAGCCCTTTGAGCCCCTGAAGAGAAACCCAAACCAAATTTATTAATCTTGTATGGAATATTAGGGAGCTGACCCTAGATGGTAGACCCATCTTCTTCGATAACCGCTTTTGCATCCTTGAGAGAAGCCATCTTCAAAGGAGTTCTGGTGATCTTTGGCATATTGGTGACAGTTTCAGATGCAGCCAGAGTCTGAGGTACCTCTTCAAAATTCCGGCACAGAGTCTCGATGAACTCACCATCCATTTCCACATATTTGAAGGAATTCAGGTGACTGACCGTGTATTCATCTTCCCCGTGTATAGTGACAATTCTTCCTTTAACCGGATATTTCATCATCTGATATAGAGTGGATGTAATGGCTCCTGCCCCATGAATCTAAGGGCGACCCAATAAACAAGAATAAGATGGTCTGATATCGATCACGTAGAAGGTACAATCAAAAGTTTGAGAATAAACCTTGATAGGGACGTCCACCTCTCTGTGCACCATTCTCTTTGAATCGTTAAAAGCCCTCACGACAATATTGCTGGGCTTCAAGGTCAAACCTTCACAGTCTAGTCTATCCAGAGCGTTCTTAGGCAACACATTTAATGATGAATCAATATCTACTTGGACATGGGCCAAAGTAGTGCCCTTGCATTCGACAGAGACACGCAACGCATCATTGTGTTTCCTCCCTCTAGGAGTCAGATCAGCATCAGAAAAGCCCAAACCATTATCAGCCGTCAAACTAGACACACAATCTTCAAATTGGTCAGCAGAGGTTTCTTGTGGCACATGGGCAGTTTTAAGAAATTTCACTAGAGCCTTCGCATGAGCTTCGGAGCATAACAATAAGGCTAGCATATAAATCTTTGAAGGGGTCTGCCCCAACTGTTCGACCACATTGTAGTCGCTTTTCTTGGTAATTTTCAGAATTTCTTCCATTTCTTTCTTGGAAGCCCCTGGGATAGATACCGAATGCGCCTTCATCTAGACAAGCTCAATCATTATGCCTTTGCCCTGAGTCTCGATCGACTCGGTGATAGGGGTACCAGCAGGGATAATCACAGGAATTGTAGTAGTAGTAGGAGCAGGAACAAAAGTAGGAATAATCACAGGACCAGTAACAACTTTCGGAGGAGAAATCTCAGGGGAGAACACTCTTCCACTTCTGGTTATTTTGTTGGTTCCCACAATGTTGCCAATGTCGGGGTCAGCCTTCTCGGAAACCTGGTCTTCATCAGCCAGCCAATCTTGCTTGACAAAGTGGTAGTAGACGTCACCCCCATAGTTCCAAGGAAAAGTTTTGTTTGAGGAGTATGGGATTGGACCTGGCATAGTAATTATCAGCGGAGTGACCTTCGGAACAGATGTAATCCTGACGGGTCTTTTGGTGGAGACCCTAGGAGGATTGGCGAAAATGGTTATCATCTAAACATCTTTGTAAGAAATGGTTGGAATGGGATTCTTCTCAAACAAAATCTCTCTATCATCCATCAGGCGCTGAACACCTGCCTTTAACAAATGACAACTAGTCGATAGAGATAAACAGAGGTGGCGACCTTCACCACAACCCAAAAATAAACCGGCCTTCAGTAAGTTCCACTTAACGGTCATAAGAGGAGTAACAAGCTCTTCAACAATAGTAACAAACACATCATCTTCAATAGCGTTAATACCACGGCCGTGCATGGGAATAGGAGCGGTGATAACATTTGGAATCTCAGGGGAGTCAAACTCAATTTCCTTCGCATCTAGAAGGTCTTGTACCTTGTTTTTCAAAGCCCTACAGTCATTTTTATCATGACCTGGACTTTCCAAATGATAAGCACAACATGCATTTGGATTATAGCGGGGAGAGGCAGTGTTGGGATTCTTTGGAGCTTCCCGCAAGGTTACCAGATTAGATTTCAACAAATGAGGCAAAACTTGGGATAAAGTCATATTTATCCGGGTGAACTGTCTTACCGGCCTTTCTGTTCTTTGCTGATTATTCCTTTGTTGAGTGGGTGCAGGCTTAAGGATCATGAAAGCCCCTACCGTTGGACGGTGTTCAGTTCTGTCCTGATTCCTTTGATTGTACACAGAACTAACCTCTTTCTTCCCAGCAAATGGCTTCCTTACTGCACTAGAGGATGCATCCTTTTGGATCTTACCACTCTTAATTCCAACTTCCACTCTTTCCCCTGTCAAGATTAATTGAGTAAAGTCGGTCGAGGAACTTCCAATCAGGTGATTAAAGAATGGACCAGATAGGGTACCCAGAAACATATCCACTAGCTCCCTATCAGACAAGGGAGGATGGACTCTTCCTGCTAGGTCCCTCCACTTCTGAGCATATTATTTAAAGCCCTCGCTCGAACCCATAACCAAACTTTGGAGTTGAGTACGGGTGGGAGCAAGGTCTTTTTTGTACTGATAATGCTTATAGAAAGCAGCTGTCAGGTCTTCCCAATTATGGATGTTGGTCCTTTCCAGCTGGTAGAACCAATCTAACTGAGTTCCAGATAGACTATCCTAAAAGAAGTGGACCCATAAGTCCCTATCAGCAGTGTGAGGCTATATCTTCCACACATAATATCGGAGGTGCATTTTGGGACATGAAGCCCCATCGTACTTGGCAAACACTGGTGTTGTACCCCAATTTCCCCCCTAAGATCCCTTCATCATACCATGTTGATTCAATCACAACAAGATCACATTAGGGCTTTTGGTTCTTCTCCCTATCTTTAGCTTTGCTCTTTTGAGGAGTTACCAAGCACCTTGACTTGTTTTATTTTGTGATCATGAATATTTTGCTTTGATTTTCTTAAAATGAAATGTTGGTTTGTCTTACTTGTTAATAGTGTAGGTAAAGGCAATGAGGTTTATCAAGTTGCTCTATGGGTTCATGAGTTTATTTCCATGCCCTAGTCAACATAGTTTGAGGAGTTCAAACCTCACCGTTGAAGTTGTTTTGGAAGAAATGGCATGACAAGGCTTATTTTGGTTCAACATATTTCAAAGTTATCAAAATTGATTCAAAAGTACAAGGGGTTGAGGGAAGAAGTTGTCATGATTGGACAAGGTCTTGTTCTTATTAGTCACAAGAGCACATTTCTCTCAAATTTCAAGATATGGAAGTGGTTTTAGTGGCTATGAGTCCTCATCATCATCCTCAATAAATTCTATTGACAAAGAAAGAATATTGGCACAAGAAGTTTGTTTAAACTTGTCAAAGTTCCTCAAAGCATTCTCTTGATCTAGAGGCTAGGGTTTTGAACTTCATAGGAGCATATCTTGCTCATCTTTTGGTATTTTTGAGTGATTCCAAATAAATATTTCTCTTCAAAGAGTTACCAACAAATCACTTCAAAAGTTCCAATTAGTTTTCATGTGGAAGGAACTTGGTGAAGAAGAAAGATTACAAGTCTTCCAGATGAATCCACAATTTTCCATATGTGACTTCAAATGGTCTTAACTTGGTCAATTTTTATCTCCTTGAGTCCATTATTTTTCCATGATGATCTTAAAGATGTGTACTTTGCCTTCTTTTATGTGCAAAGTGAGAAAATGGATGGAATTTTCCTTAAATATGAAAAATATTATAGGTCATTTAATGATTTTTGGACAAATTCAACAAGTCATAACTTGCTCATTTTTTTGGAGATTTTGAGTGGTTCAAATTTCAAAATGTCATTCAAGAAATCTACTTCATTCCATCTTTTTTGGTCAAGAGCAAATTCTAAGTGGAAGGCCATGTTTGGATACAAAAGATTATAGGTCATTTTTGAAGAAGAATTTGAAATATTTCTAAGCACGGAAAGTCAACTCTTTTTCTTCAACTTTGACTCCATGTAACTTTCAGCTCAAGCATCCATTTGATTCCATTATTTTTCCAATGAAAAGCTTGTAACCTCATCTTTCCAGCATCAAGAATTATGCCCTAGGACCCCCTGAGTTGGAAATGCCATGGATATGAATTTGGTAACCAGAAACTGAATTTTTCACCAAGTCAGAATTTTACAATCCATAATGTGACTTTTAAACACAAGATTTGTGCGTGTTTTTGATCTAAACTTGATTAGCAAACTTGCCAGAAGTGATTAGCACCCCAAAACGCAAGGTTTGGATGAGTTTTGATGGAAATGAAGTCACACTTCACTCGTGCTCGACCCTTACTCAATTTCCCTCCAAACTTCCTTGTTTCTTCAAATTTTCATTCCCATTCACTTCCCTATAAATAGAGGGTCATCCCCCATCCATTTTTCCAAGCTTAGAGAGCCAAGAACACCCTGCCAAAACCTCACACGAATCCACTTTTTTTTTAATTCAGTTTCTGAAATTTAAGCTTCCTTTTCCAAAATTCTTTGTACATTCATCATCCTTGAGCATCATACAAACTCTCCAGCACTTAAGCCAATCAAAACGAGCCATAATTCAAGCTACATAAGTCCAGTTTCAGAGCTTCTTACTTGAACTTAGAAAACGTAGAATTCTCCACCATTTGGATCCAAATCAAGCACTAATCTATTCTACTCCTTCTTCTGATTCTAATGCTGCTTACAATTTTTAAATCCATTGAGAATTGAGAGAGAAATCTCAAATTGAAGGTGCTCGCTATTTTCTGGGTTTTTGATTCATATCTCTCTCCATACCTTATATAAATTTGACGCGATGGTTATGTTAGAATCATCTTGAAGAGACGAGTTCAATGATGCTAGCCTGATATCCTAACTTTTCCATTTAAAGGATCTCACAAAATCCCCATTGCAGGGTGTCTGGAGGTTAAAGACGATGACATGTCTCGTCTCAGCTAATGATAGCGTGCCAAACGTTTTAATTTCATTGGTTTCCCTTTTTCTGATCACATGTGTGTTTCACTAAGGTCCATATCAAGCACAACACGTCTGGTCCATTGGATTAGCTTACTAACGCGTTTTGACTATGATCTGATGGTCCACATCTTTTTGGTTTTATTTTATTTTTTGATTTTATATTTTTATTGATTAAATTTTCAAAAATTCATAACTCTTTTATTTTTTATACAAAAATTATGAAAAAATTCACAAAAATACTTTGAGTCATTTCTGATCTCATAACCATTTTTTTACATTTTTATTTTAACATTTGGTATTTTTTAAATTTTTTGTATTATTTTCTTTCTTTTAATTACTTAAAAAATACTTTCTGACATTTTTTAATTCTGAAAAAATTCATAAATATTATTTTGCATATTTTTGACTATATGAAAATTTTATGGAATTTTATGTTGAGTTTTACTATTTTTAATCTATTTTATGTTTGTTTTAGCAATTTTAAATAGTTTAAAAATAGTTTCTGACTTTTAAAAATTACAAAAAAATTTATAAAAATATTTGGATCCATTTATGATTTTTCTATGGCCTTATTTTTTACTTCTTGATTAATTTGAACATAGTTGATATATTTTCTCATTATTTTATATTTTTAAATTTTGTTTTTTTACCCTTTTAATGTATATATTAAATGTGATATTATTTTGTGATTATTTTCTGGATAATCTTGGGTTAGGTTTTGGATCATGAACTTTATTAACATCATTGGATACATAGTGTTGAGTTTAACTCTACAAAAAATGGATGAATGATTTTAATAATAGTTTGATTAAAATTTAATTCAAATGTGGTTTGTATATTCTTTTTACCCTAATCCTCTTCATCTCATCCCCTTCTTATTGCACTAAGTGTTTTTGGAGCATGATATCTATATCATGTCTCAAAATAAATGATGCATAGATTGCTATTGACTGGCCTCAAAATAGGTGCGACTTCTATATAAGTCCACTTACGATTTCTTAACATAGCGCTAAATTTTGTCCCGATTCGAATAAATGATCATTTGTGGCCCAAAATTATGATTGCAAGCCCAAGTATGTTAATTTTATCTCTTTGATCCAATAACTTTGTGATTCATTGTGTGGAGGCTTTGGTTCTACCAATCCTCTAATGGATCTACAACACCTTTGGTCAACGCGGATCACTTAAACATTGTTGATCATTAAATGGTACTTGTGAGAATTCCAAATGGATGATATACTTGACAAAAAGCAAATGCAACTTGTTATGTGGAGGATTTGGTTCTACCAATCCTCTAATGAGTTCCAAATGCAAGTTTCAAGATAGTCATCCAACTAACCACTAATTATTGACTTGTTTTATCTTATGCTTTTATTCTTTTTTATGCTTTATGTACTTTTTTTTAGCATTTACATTTCATGCCATTTTCATCTTTGCTCATTTGAGCATTTATTTTCTTGACATTTTTACTTTGCTCACTTGAGCTTTTCTTTTCTTTTCTCAAGATACTTAATAATCAACATAAACCCTAAAAAACTTTTAATGGCACTTGGACTATTTGGTTACTATCCTTGGCATGATGGAGCATGGAACTTTTTCTTGGACTTAGGATTAGAAACCTTGGCCTATCTTGGAGATTTTGTGATCTTATCTGATTATTTTTGTCTGGAGTTCTTGAGGTTTACCTCAAGACATTGGGTTGCTTGTTTGCTTTTGTGTGCAGGTTTTTGTGATTACATTCTCTGTTTGTAATCTGGAATTCACCCATATACAACCGTTACTCTGCCCAATTTTTGTGAAGACTTAATACACTTGAAGTTTGGTTCTCTCAAGAGGTCTAGTATCTTTGCTTGCTTGGTTTCAATCCAAAGAATGGGAATTCTATCTTGACTCATAATGTCAAGTGTTTTCCTCTTGTTGGTTAGATGATTCTTCTCCTTAGCTTTTACCTTATGCTTTAGGATAATCTCTTCTTCTCCTCCCATCTTATTTAATTTCAAAAATCTTCTCCCTCCTTTTGAAAACTCTTCTTGTTTCTAAACTTGAACCACTTTCATAATAAACTTGGACCTAGGTCCATGCATTTTCAAAATCTTTTCATAAATAAACTTCAATCAACTTAACAATACCTTGACATTTTTTTTTATGAGAAGACTAAAAGTCAATAAATCTCATTTCAAACCATTTTGCCACTTGGGTTTTTTTATCTTTAAACTCTTTTCTCAAAATATTAGACTCTTGTCAATCCTTGTAGTGATGCAAACAACTATACTTCTACAGTATATAGTGAAGTGAGATATTTTCCACTTGGGTGTTGAGTGAGGCATTGTTGATTTTAAAATCCAAGCCATATCCTTCACTTTGGGATGATGCAAATTCTCCTTTCTCATGATTGTGGGTAGTAAGTATGTTTTCCATACGGACAATGACGATGATGTCTTATCTCATAAAATTAACCAACACACTTGTGTTTCAAATTTTTAAAAGAGGAACTACGTGTAGCCCGATCCCCTATTGCACGAAAGGTGGTACATAGGCACTAAAGGTTCACAACCGCGGCGGGTAAAAAAATCATAAAAAATATTTCTCTTCTCACCTCCACCATCCATTTTCTATACAACACATTTTTATAGCCAAAATATACAGATTTTTCAAGGAGGTTCCTACGGAGTACCGTAGATGTTTAGGGTGCTAATACCTTTCCTTTGCATAACCAACCCCCTTAACTTGAATCTTTCCCCCTCTTTTTAGGTTATTCACTCTTTTCCCATTCTTTTGGAAACAATAAAGCGCGGTGGCTATTTTTATTTTTGATTTGTATAAAGTCTAGTCAATCCAATGGCTTAGTCTTGAATATTTCTACCGCTACAGAAAAATGGCGACTTCACTGGGGAAAGATTGACCTCTTGCTGGTCCATCCCTAAGTGGGTTAAGCCTATCTTTGTTTATATCTGTATATGTGCTATTGTTGTTTATGTGTTATATTTTGTATATATGTTTGTTTGGATTTTCCTGGTTTTCAGGGTGCTTGGTGATTACTCATGAGTCCTATACCTGGACTTGGGCAAACATTAAGATAAGACGGGCGGTATAGTCATGTTAACTTTGAGGGAGTAATCCCAAAAAAGGAGGCATGCGATCCCCCACTTGGTGGAGGCCCCTTTGATTGTAGTGTCGTTTACCGAGTAATCGAGAAGACATACTGCTTTCGACCTGGGAGCCTGCTGAAATTGAGGACCGTAGAATACCAAACCCATCTTGGCCTTTTAGGTGTAGTGCAGAAGCTATGAAGGAGTAATTCGGAAGTAGTTGTCACGCGATACTACGCTCGGATGAGTCTTTCTTGAGAATATTACTAATTACCGAGTTAATCGGAAAGTTGGTAATATCCGAAGGAAGGGTGTAGATTCTGGGAACCTCTAGAACCTTGTTCGGAAGGTGATAACTCTTAGACCAACACCTTATGGGTAGTACCTTCGACCTCATGCTCGTGACGTTGAACCTATAAACCCTATATATGTGATCTTGTGTGTGATTGTTGCATCATGCATCCATGCACTCATAAGCATCTTTTGAAGAAAACAATATTTTAAGGGATTTAAAGGTTGACTATTTGTGAATATCTCAGATACTTTTAACCATGGATTCTGGAAAGAGAAAGACCGGGAAATACAGTTTCAAGGATCCCAAGATAGATGTGTTGATCAGTCTAATTCCAGAGATCGAGTGTTCTACATACTTTCAGAAGAAGTATGGATCCATTATTCCTCTCATGAAGCTGAAGATGAAGGAGGGTATTCTCTCGACCTTGGTCCAGTTCTATGATTCGATGTATCACTGCTTTAATTTTCCCGATTATCAGTTGATGCCTACACTGGAGGAGTATTCTTATCTACTGGATTTACCTGTTACCGATCGTGTTCCTTTTACTGGTTTGGAGGGTGAGCCAAAACCACATGAGATTGCTGCTTTTATTCATCTCGGAAAGTCTAAGGTGGAAGCCCATATGACTACTAAAGGAGGAATTAGAGGATTACCAGCCCAGTTCTTATTGGAGAAAGCTCGTTACTTTTCCAGAATGAAGAGTACGGTCGCTTTTGAGGCCATCTTTGCTTTACTTGCTTACGAATTGTTCTTATTTCCTAATGTGGACAAGTTTGTCGACATTAACACTATCAAGATTTTCAAGATTGGAAACCCAGTTCCTACACTGTTGGGTGATGCGTATTACTATGTTCATCTTCGGAGTTCTTATCATGGGGGAATGATTATCTGTTGCACGCCTTTGTTCTACCGGTGGTTCATCTCTCATATGCCTCAGTCTGATGCTTTTTGGGATGTCAAGAAGGAACCTCGTTGGGCTCCTAAGATCATGGCACTTACTCACTTGGATATTGATTGGTATCATCGAGCATACCAGGATGTAGAGATTATTGACAGTTGTGGTAGTTTCCCCAATGTGTCGCTTCTTGGTACAAAGGGGGGAATTAACTATAACCCTGTTCTTGCATGATGTTAGCTTGTTTATCCGATGAGGGATAAACCAAATAGTATTCATTTGAGTAGTTTCTTTCTGAAGGAAGGAGAAGACCATAGGGAAGCTAGGGAGCAGATTGTGAAGGCCTGGCGTAACATTCATAAGAAGAGTAGGAAGGATTTGGGACCTAGGGGTGTTGTTTCTTTGGAGCCATATCTTCAGTGGGTCCGATCAAGAGCCATTCAGTTGAAGATGCCGTATACTCGGGAGACACCCATGCCTGACCTATTTGTGAAGACCACTCCTCCCTTATTAGATGATCTAGAAGAGCTGAAACTCGCTTTGGTTAGGATGCAACAGGAAAGGGATGCTTGGTAGAACAAGTTCCACACTTTAGAGAGTTCCTACAGAGCAGACCTGAAGGAGAAAGATGATTTGATCGAGATCCTTGAGAGTCGAGCGGTAGAGTCTATGGAGAGGCAAGGGGGTTTATTTTCCCTTAAGCCTTAAACAGGTGCTGGTTACTCACTTCTTGATCCAGATGATTGGAAAGAGATTGCCATCAGACATGTGGAAGAAAACCAGAGGTTGAGGGCTCAAATTGTCAGGCTCACAGGGAAGCGCCAGCGTACAGATTGATCTCCATCAGTTCTTTTTCTCAGGATTTTAGATTGTATTTTCATCTTGTACTTGGGTTCATCGAAACTTGTAATCCATTTTGAAGTTATTATAATGAAAATTTTCAGTATTTCAAAAGCTTTATTACTTTGATGTTTGCGATATGTCTATAAATCTTAAATCCCTTAAAATATTAAATAGTGAAGTAAAAATAATCATGTGCATTACATGTCATGCATCATATTGCACATATTTCTTGCATTTGTTATTATGATCGGTGGAAATAGAACTGACTGTTTTTGAAATGCTGGTTCGCGAAATGTCACGATAAGCAAGAGTCGCCACCGTCTTTTATTTTCTCCAACAAGGAAAGGACAAAAGCACAACAAAATTCCTTTTCGAGATGTTTCTCGGTTCGGGAGGTAGATTATAGAAAGGGAAGATGTTAGCACCCTTTCTATCCGTGGTTATCCACGGGCTCTTAGGTACTTGCTCACTATGTTTTCAAAAATGTTTACTTTTCTTGTGTATGTGGGTTTTGAAAAAAAGTTTCGTTTTGAAAACTTCTAGGTAACTCTTGTATCAGTCCTCAAGAGTGTATGAAGTATTTGTTTGAAAACTTTTGTTTGAAAGTGTAAGTGCGAAAAGTTGTTTCTTTGTTTTGAAAGAGCAAGTACCCAGGAGAAATCTACCTACTCTAAGGAATTAAGCTGTATAAATGTCCTTTAGACAGTGCTATCCCACTATTGAGAAGTAGGTAGCACCGTCGTTGGAGTTATTCGGGTCAATTCGATTATAGGGACATGTGTGGTCACCAAAGCAATAGTAGGACGCCTTAGCGGTAACCCTAATGTCCTAGATCCTTTTTATCCGAGGCAACCGTTTCGAGGCAACTGGATCTTTAGACAGGAGGGCGACCTCTAAAACACCCTATACTCAATGACCACGTCGAGGCAACCAAGTGAGGCGTACCCTAGGAGTGGCATGTGCGAGTGTGTCAGGTTTCATGTTAATTGTCTTTGCACATGTATTATGGTGAGCTACGAGTTGGTTTTATTTTTCAGGCAAGTCTTGTCATGCATAATTAACAGTTAATAGTTGTGCGGAAAGTAAATTGCGGAAAGTAAATCTACGCTATTACAAGGCATCGGGTATTTACATCGCCAAAAACATAACCCTTGAAAATAAATGCAAGAAATAAAAGAAAGCGATAAAAGCCCTAATTATCTATTACATTCTCAGAGCAGTTACATAAATATAATCAAAAATAAGAATAATGCGCGAATAGAAATTGAATCGGGGACGTCCGTAGGGTTGTGACCCTTTTTGAGAAAAGAATGGAATTTGGTCCTTTTTTGCAATTAATTAAACCTAATTCTAATTAATTAAATAATTACAAGAAAAAAGTATTTTTGTGTTTTTTTTATGTTTTAATGAAAATAAAATAAAAGGAATTAAAATTGTCAAAAGAAAAACCCTAATTCTATGTTAATTTTATTTATTATGAAAAAGATTAAAGTTAACCTAATTAAAAACAACTAAATTAGTTAATTACATTTATTTACAAAATAATTATTAATAGTGAAAATAATAAATAATAAAATAATAAGAAAATATTGTTTTCTGAGTTAATTATAAAAATAATTATTTGTTAGTTAAATAATAATAATAGTAATTAATAATAATAATTAGTAAAAGAAAATAATTAAAAGAAAATTATGAATGAACCAGGGGGTGTTGGGCCCATTAGGAGGTGAGTTTGGAAATTGGAAGCCCAATGTGATCTCCAGCCTGTTTGACTTTGGGAATTGGCTAGGCGTTTGTTGACTGAGGATCATGATAGTCTTTCAACATGAGCCCTGGGATTTGCATTGGAGGCCACCTGGCGCCTGATTGTTTGAGGGATATGGTGGAATACTTTTGAATGCCTGCACATGATTATGTTATGAAAAATAGAAACAAATGTGGGGTGGACCTGGGAATCGAACCCAGGTCCCAATGGTTGCCAGCCACCTCATTATCCACTGAGCCATGCGCCTGTATTTGTTAGTATAATGAACAACGAAATTAATATATAAAAACAACAATTATGCTGGAAACAAATAAAAGCGCGCGTTTTTGTTTGAATGGACCAGTGGTATATTAACACGTCTTCATCTTCCTCACTGAATATCTGCAAAACAAATCAAATAGCGGGGGTTTTTAACCCCCACAATATGGAACGAGGAATAATAGCGATTAGCTCCCTAGGCCATATAAATATTTCGCGACATGTCCTTTGAATTCGTATGGTTCTCACGAGTTCAGTCATGGGTCTTAGGGGTCCAAATTTTGCCTGGATAGTGAAGCCCTAATTCAAGAACTGAGGAACCCTAAAATTCGTTCATGGCAAATTCTGATTCTATGCGTTTTAATGCAATTAACCTATGCCAAAAGCTTCTTGTGGATTCAAGCAACACAAAACATACAAGAAATCATGTTAATGATGCATAAATCATGAGGTTCGATTATGGAAAAAATAAGCAAACCGTGAGTTTGTTCTTGACAGTTTCTGTAGCTTTAAGGCTTGTTTTTTATTGCTACACGCTTCTGGGAATCCCTGCAATAGATTAGAATCAATAGAAAGCTTTGAATCATGTTAGAATGTGGAAATCAGTTTTCACTTTTTCTTGGATTTTTTTGAATATGATTATGGCTTTCTTGCAGAGTTTTCCCGTTTCAGGCATTAGGGTTGGCTTCTGTATATATAATAGAAGGGAATTAGGTTAAATCTTTGACCAAAAATCCATGGAATTATGGTTTCAATATTTGATTGAAAATCAAATAATTTTCAATCTTTTTGATTGGCAAAACTTGCTAAATTTGGAGATTCTTGTCTCCTTGATTTATACACGAATTTGCCAGCTCTTGTAGGTCATATTTGCTCCACCAAAAGATTGAGAAATCATATCTTTGAATTTCCTACATTTTAAATTAATTAAATGAATTAAAAATCAATTAAAAATCCAATTAATTAATAAAAATAAGAAAATAATTCAATTTAATCTCAATGGGTCGTGCATAAGCCTTGGGTAAAGATTCAAGAATAAATTTGAGGCCCATTAGCAAAAACAATGTGTTTTGAGCAAAGTTGACTTTTGCAAATTCACAAAAATTTCCCAACTTCTCCAATGCATATCTTGCTCAATTTTGATCATATGAACATGTTCTTGGACATTTTGGAAAGGTATTGAAGTCCTCTAACCAATTCCTTTGGTCCCATGTTATTTGTATTTACCAATCTCAAGTTATGGTCTTTGACTTAAAGTGCATTTTTGTTGACTTTTGAAATTGACCTATAATGTAGAAATTGGTAACTTTTTGTGAGAGCATTTATTGGACTTGGAATGTGAAGATGACTTGTAGGAAATGTCATTCCCACTCAAAATGAGCATTGGATGGGATTTTTCTGATGAACCATGAAAAAGTTATGCCTTGGTCAAGATACAGTTGACTTTTCTACTGTCCAAAAATAGTAACTTTTGCATCTTGATGATTTTTGAGCCATCCTTGTGGAATCATGATCAAGACTTGATCAAATGATGATTGTGGACTCAAAATAATATGTTGACCAAAAATTCTGACTTTTGACTGTAAAATGACCATTTTACCCCTGCAGTTGATTGTGAAGCAAATAGAGCTTTTGACTGTGCAAACTGGCATTGTGAGCCTTGAAACTTGACATGTAGGTGCTTGAGGATGTATATGGGCTTATGAGACTTCATTGATCCATTGAAAAGCTCAAATTCCTTGGAAGAACCAAAACCCTAATTTTGACTGGCTTAGGAGGCATTTGGACTGTGCAATCTTTGAGAAATCTTGAACCATTTGAAGATGATTCTTGATAAATCTTGAAGAATATGGGAGGGAAAATTTTGGGGTACAACAGTTGCCCCTGTTCAATCTTCTTAGGCCTGAGGATGTAGATTGGCTTGCGTGCCTTTCGTGATCCGAAGGTGGAAGATGATTGAACACTAAAGTGCCCAGAAATTTGCACTCGCATAGTGGAGTATCAGCAATGTGATGTCGGGAATGGGCTTACAGATGCCATTTGGAGAGATGATGGATGGGAGGATGGGCTTATAGATGCCATCTGAAGATGTCGATCGCGTAAGAGATTCCTTAGCGAGAACTTGCGTACCTGAGAAAGAAAGATAATTTCCTGGCCTGTTACAGGTGTTGATCTTCAAACTCTTCATGTAGATAACTTTCCTGGCTAGATACAGGTATAGATCTACAATCAATCGCTCACAGATATGCCCTGGCTAGATACAGGTATCGAATCTGGAACTTCAAAAGGTTGATCGAGATAGCTTTCCTGGCTGGATACAGGCGTAGACCTCTAATCATTCGCTCACAGATATGCCCTGGCTAGATACAGGTATCGAATCTGGAACTTTAAAAAGTTGATGGGTTGTCTCTACTGACCGGTTATCTCAGAAAAATCTTTAGGGATCGATTTAACTGAACCAGGGGAGGTTTTGCCGTCTTTGACGAGTTGTCTCTTTTAACGGGTTTTCTTCATGGACGGGTTGTCTTTATTGACGGGTTGTCTTTATTGACAGATTATTTTCATTGACAGGTTGTCTTCAAGGACGGGTTGTCTTCAACGACGGGTTGTCTTTAATGACGGATTGTCTTTATTGACAGGTTGTCTTTATTGACGGATTGTCTTCAATGACGGGTTGTCTTCAACGACGGGTTATCTATAATGACGGATTGTCTTTATTGACAGGTTGTCTTTATTGATGAATTGTCTTTAATGACGGGTTGTCTTTAACGACGGGTTGTCTTCAACGACGGGTTGTCTTTATTGACAGGTTGTCTTCAAAGACGGGTTGTCTTCAACGACGGGTTGTCTTCAATGACGGGTTGTCTTCAACGATGGGTTGTCTTTAATGACGGGTTGTCTTCAATGACGTGTTGTCTTCACTGACAGGTTGTCTTCAATGACAGGTTGTCTTCAATGACGGGTTGTCTTCAACGACGGGTTGTCTTCAATGACGGGATGTCTTCAATGACGGGTTGTCTTCAATGACGGGTTGTCTTTATTGACAGGTTGTCTTCAATGACGGGATGTTTTCAATGGCAGGTTGTCTTCAACGACGGACTGTCTTCAATGATGGGTTGTCTTTAATGACGAGTTGTCTTCAATGACGGGTTGTCTTCAATGACGGGTTGTCTTTACTGACGAGTTATCTTTATTGATGGATTGTCTTTATTGACGAGTTTGCATCAGCAAAATCTTTAGGAATTGATTTAACTGGATTTGTCTTCTTTGACTGGATTTGTCTTCTTTGACTGGATTTAGAGTTTAACTGCATCTTTCCTAAAAGGTAAAGGTCAGTCATATGCAATGCATGATATGGATCAAGCAATGATGTTCTCAACATAAATGAGATTGTATGATATGATGCGTATATGCACGTATCATGATGTATGAAAATGTGATGTTTATGAATGTATCTTCGTCTGGGAAGATAAATCCTTGACGAATGCCGGGAAGTTCGTTGAATCCTGGGCTGGTGTTGAAGAGTAGAGTTCTTCGTTTCCGCTGGGGATGATGATTGCAAGAATAAACCAGTAGGAGAAGATGACTCCGTTGGGGAATAAACTTGTGAAGAGATTACTCTGCGGGGAATTACTTTGTGGGGAGGAGATGCTTTGCTGAGATTTTAATGATAAAATCCGCTGGGGATTCTGTTGATAAGCTCTGTTGGGGATTTTAATGATGAACTCCGCTGGGGATAGAAAGAACTTCGCTGGGGATGATCTTTCAGTTGCAACTCGCTGAGGATAACCCAGTTAGACTCTTGTGAGGATAACCTTCGAATATGGCTAGGGAGAGATGTTTGTACTCTGCAGGGGACAAGCTTCCAGAATCTACTAGGAAGATGGTTCAACTCTCTTGGGGAAACTTTTGAGGACACTGGGGAATGGCTCCACTAGGGTGTCTGTATTCCGCCGGGGAACAATCTTATATTAAGACTGCCGGGGATGCTTGTTGAGGGATATCTGTATACTCTGCTGGAGAATATTGAGATTTTCTGGGGATACCCAACTTTTCCAGGACTGATGGTAGACTAACTCTGCTCGGGGGAGAGTATTGCTGACTTGCTAGAGATACTGTGCCTTTTCGGGGCTGATGGAAGGCCAACTCTGCTTGGGGAGAGTATTGCTGAAACCTGTCTTACTCTGCGGGGAGTGAAGGTATCTTGGTCATATTCTTCAGCCGAACTTACCTTGGTACCTGGAGAACAGAGTAGTTTGTACAGTTCAGACAATTCTATTGCCCCAGCTTCTGCGGGAGAAGAAGGCCTTTGAGGAGCTTGATAACTGTCGATTGACAAATCTTCTTCTGGTAGGCAAGTGACGAGATGCTGGGACATAGTCGTACGCTTTGATCCCTAACTTTTTCCTGGACCGCCTTTTCGGGTTTTCAGTCCACCGGGATACCCTTTTTTGCCCAAGCCGCCTTTTCAGGTTTTCGACTTGTCGGGTGTACAGATTTTCCATTTTCATCCCTTATTTTTTGCCCGAACCCTTTTGGTTCGCCGGGAAGCCCTTATTTTTGCCTAGGTGTGTCAACCTAGCGGGTCTTTGATTATGCGTAGTATTTTTTTCGACTATGTCCATGTTCTCAGAGTGCAGGGAGTTGTCACTGTCAGTAGTGTGGTGTCGCCATACTACCAGAAGATGTTTGATTATACCAGATTTGTCGCTGGAATTCATGTCCAATGCCCCGAGTGACTCAGGCGGAGATCTGCCCCTGGTTATTTGTCCTTTGAGAGATTCTCTGAATCTTGACTGGACTGCCCCAGATGACGGACCATGATCATGTCTGCCCCTTGGTTGGAAGTGTTCTTGTTCATTAGATATTCTTCGTGCGAACTTCTATGTTGTTTGAACAAATAGTCATATGCAAACAATGTTATTTTAAGAATGCAAAGCTTATGTCTGTCTTGAAGTTTTTTGAAAATGCAGTTTCAATAAAACAAATGAATTTTTGTAGAATGTGATGTCAACTCAGGATTTTACAGCAAGCCTTAAGGAGTCAGGATACCTTTTGTAACAGTATGCTTTCGAACTAACCCATGCTTCAGCTAGGACTTTTAAGGGTTATAACGTGGCCTGGTTCATGGTTTAAGAAACAAAGGATAAAGGCTCAAATTTTATTTGTACCCACCCGTTCTTCGTGATGTTCTTCGATCCTAAACTCAACTAATCGTGCATTAGATCTTGTTTGAATCTTTGCTCTGATATTCCGGTGATGGTTCGGATACTGACAATTTATTTGAACAGGCAGTCAGTTCTTTTTTGTTGAGGGTTGGTAGGACCTCTTTTCTTTTTGATTTCATTATCCCTGTTTTTTGCCTGAACTGTTTCTTTTGTGATTACAGTCAGCGGGATGCCCCAGTTTTATAAGTCTCCTTCATAGGTTTTGACTTATTGGGCTTTTATTTTGAAAGATAACGACTGCCTGTCCTTATGATTATTCTTAACCATCACTGTCTTTCGTCTCGGAAGGACTCCTTTGATGTCATTCATTGTGCACTTGGATCAACTGAGAGAACTACCCTGCCCCAGGTTATAATTAAGGGTTTCAATTTTTGCGAAAAGAAAAACTCCAACTTCTTTGGCTCAAAGGGGTTGACGAGGGATTATCTTCCTTATAACTCCACTGTTTAGGATTTGAAACAATGCCTGTACCTCATCAACGGGGTCTGTTCAAAAGCATACTATAAAGATCGTGGTATCGTTTTCGTCGTCCTCCCTCAAAAGGTTTAGAATTTTTAATCAAGAGTTGAAAATCACAAAAAACGAAAGCAGTTCGAATATAGTGAATACGAATATATTGATTCAGAACAGACATATGCGATGCATTGATGAAATAAAAGAGTTTGCTATGACAATAGTTGTTTGAATAAGCAAAGAAAAATAAAACTTAAAAACTCAAATGAACAAAAGCCTTCAATGATTTGGCATCTCAGATGGAGAATCCTCAGCGGAAGATTTTCATCTCGCCATCCGGCATGAACTCCAGCACCCTTCCGTCGATCAAGTATTGGATCTTGTTCTTCAGAGTCCAACAGTCGTCAGTGTCATGTCCCAGACTATTAGAGTGGTATGCGCACCTTTCATAGGGATGATAGGTAGGAGCAGAGGTGTTGGGATTCCGGGGAGGATCCTTTAATGTAAGCAGGTTGACTTCCAACAGGCGTTTCAGTATCAAAGATGATGGTATCTCAGTCTCAGAGAAATGTCTTCCAGGTGCATTTCGCTGGCGCTGATTACCCCATTGATGCTGGCGAGGTTGTTGCTGGGCTTGTGACCCTGAAACAAGTAAAAGAGCTTTTCCCTTGCCTTCTTGCCCCAAAGGTGGTTGAATGATGGCTTGGTCTTCAACCCTAGTCTTTTGCCTCACTTGGTTATTTTGAAGCAGCTTGTTGACGAGGACCCTGAGCTAAGTCCTGAATGAGGGTCATCTATCCCAGCATCTGGGTTCTCATTGCATCCACCTCAGCTTGCAGACGTTTTAGCCGTTCGTCCTTATCGTCTTCAGGACTGTTCCTGACCAAAGTCCCCATGAGGAGTGTTCTCAACTCTTCCTGCCCCTTGGATAGGCTTAGGAAGATTTCCCTGAACTGAGTCTCTTGAGTACGGATATCCTGGTTGTCTGGTTGGAAAGCCATTGCTGAAATAAACAGCGAAGAAGATAAGTAACCTGTACTGGGAGACCTGTTATGCAATGATATGTATGATATATGTATGCAATGTTTTCAAGGATCTCGCGGGGTAAACAGAGAAACTTGTTAGAATTTGAATCCGGTAGCTTGATTTAAGGAACTTCATGTTGTTGAGAGTCATTCTTCAAGAGTCAAAGCTCACCATATCGAGTGAGTCATAGCCCCTGACTCAAGTTATCATGGCTAGAGGAAAATAAATCCCCTTTTCCCCTTGCTAGACAGTTGGTTCATCATGACCTGCATCACAAACCCTTGAGATCCTTGAAATGGGTTAGTCCTTATGCAGGATGTATGCAATGGTATGATGGTATGATGTTATGCTATGCGTGGAGTGATGTAAGTAAACCCTGTTATAAGCCCAGATTAAGGACTGTAAACAAAACCTGCAAGGAACTCATGTTGTTAGATAACAAGAATGTGCAAGTAGTTCAGATTTGAAGGCACACAAGTCACACAAAAGAGCCCTTAGATTTCAGGCTGGCATGAAGTTTGGGTACTACCCTCTTGAAGTTGGTTGGCTCAAAACCTGTCCTATGAATAGTAACCAGGTTCTAAGGAGCTCAATATCATTGGATTGTTTTCTATGTTCATTGTTTTGATTTAGCCACTTGACTAGCGACCAAAATATTCCAAGAAAACAACCCTCAATGAGTGTAGTATCGAGTATCTACCAACTTCGGACTGCACCAAAGTCGGTCATCTCACTACCCCTAAAGAGGCCAGGATGGTCAAGTAAGGTTCCTAAGGTCAGTTGATGCTTCACGACATCATGCGGCGGCCCCGTACTCTCCTTGACTTGACTCAAGGGTTACCGGTACTCACCAAAGTGCCACATCAACGTAGCAACTGCTTCAACCGTGTCGGTATACCCCGCACAGTTCCCTCACAGTTTGTTGCTACTTCTAAAAGGTATCCCCCAGATCCGGGTTAGGATCTATGAAACTCCGATGCAAGCCCATAATATTTAAAACAATCAAAGCAAGCAATCGAAAACATAAAATGATCTAATCCTAAGGTACACCTCACTTTTATAATTATCCCTAGCAGAGTCGCCAGTTCTGTGATCGGTGGAAATAAAACTGACTGTTTTTGAAATGCTGGTTCGCGAAATGTCGCGATAAGCAAGAGTCGCCACCGTCTTTTATTTTCTCCAACAAGGAAAGGACAAAAGCATAACAAAATTCCTTTTCGAGATGTTTCTCGGTTCAGGAGGTAGATTATAGAAAGGGAAGGTGTTAGCACCCTTTATATCCGTGGTTATCCACGGGCTCTTAGGTACTTGCTCACTATGTTTTCAAAAATATTTACTTTTCTTGTGTATGTGGGTTTTGAAAAAAAAGTTTCGTTTTGAAAACTTCTAGGTAACTCTTGTATCAGTCCTCAAGAGTGTATGAAGTATTTGTTTGAAAACTTTTGTTTGAAAGTGTAAGTGCGAAAAGTTGTTTCTTTGTTTTGAAAGAGCAAGTACCCAGGAGAAATCTACCTACTCTAAGGAATTAAGCTGTGTAAATGTCCTTTAGACAGTGCTATCCCACTATTGAGAAGTAGGTAGCACCGCCGTTGGAGTTATTCGGGTCAATTCGATTATAGGGACATGTGTGGTCACCAAAGCAATAGTAGGACGCCTTAGCGGTAACTCTAATGTCCTAGATCCTTTTTATCCGAGGCAACTGTTTCGAGGCAACTGGATCTTTAGACAGGAGGGCGACCTCTAAAACACCCTATACTCAATGACCACGTCAAGGCAACCAAGTGAGGCGTACCCTAGGAGTGGCATGTGCGAGTGTGTCAGGTTTCATGTTAATTGTCTTTGCACATGTATTATGGTGAGCTACGAGTTGGTTTTATTTTTCAGGCAAGTCTTGTCATGCATAATTAACAGTTAATAGTTGTGCGGAAAGTAAATTGCGGAAAGTAAATCTACGCTATTACAAGGCGTCGGGTATTTACATCGCCAAAAACATAACCCTTGAAAATAAATGCGAGAAATAAAAGAAAGCGATAAAAGCCCTAATTATCTATTACATTCTCGGAGCAGTTACATAAATATAATCAAAAATAAGAATAATGCGCGAATAGAAATTGAATCGGGGACGTCCGTAGGGTTGTGACCCTTTTTGAGAAAAGAATGGAATTTGGTCCTTTTTTGCAATTAATTAAACCTAATTCTAATTAATTAAATAATTACAAGAAAAAAGTATTTTTGTGTTTTTTATGTTTTAATGAAAATAAAATAAAAGGAATTAAAATTGTCAAAAGAAAAACCCTAATTCTATGTTAATTTTATTTATTATGAAAAAGATTAAAGTTAACCTAATTAAAAACAACTAAATTAGTTAATTACATTTATTTACAAAATAATAATTAATAGTGAAAATAATAAATAATAAAATAATAAGAAAATATTGTTTTCTGAGTTAATTATAAAAATAATTATTTGTTAGTTAAATAATAATAATAGTAATTAATAATAATAATTAGTAAAAGAAAATAATTAAAAGAAAATTATGAATGAACCAGGGGGTGTTGGGCCCATTAGGAGGTGAGTTTGGAAATTGGAAGCCCAATGTGATCTCCAGCCTGTTTGACTTTGGGAATTGGCTAGGCGTTTGTTGACTGAGGATCATGATAGTCTTTCAACATGAGCCCTGGGATTTGCATTGGAGGCCACCTGGCGCCTGATTGTTTGAGGGATATGGTGGAATACTTTTGAATGCCTGCACATGATTATATTATGAAAAATAGAAACAAATGTGGGGTGGACCTGGGAATCGAACCCAGGTCCCAATGGTTGCCAGCCACCTCATTATCCACTGAGCCATGCGCCTGTATTTGTTAGTATAATGAACAACGAAATTAATATATAAAAACAACAATTATGCTAGAAACAAATAAAAGCGCGCGTTTTTGTTTGAATGGACCAGTGGTATATTAACACGTCTTCATCTTCCTCACTGAATACCTGCAAAACAAATCAAATAGCGGGGGTTTTTAACCCCCACAATAGGGAACGAGGAATAATAGCGATTAGCTCCCTAGGCCATATAAATATTTCGCGACATGTCCTTTGAATTCGTATTGTTCTCACGAGTTCAGCCATGGGTCTTAGAGGTCCCAATTTTTCCTGGATAGTGAAGCCCTAATTCAAGAACTGAGTAACCCTAAAATTCGTTCATGGCAAATTCTGATTCTATGCGTTTTAATGCAATTAACCTATGCCAAAAGCTTCCTGTGGATTCAAGCAACACAAAACATACAAGAAATCATGTTAATGATGCACAAATCATGAGGTTCGATTATGGAAAAAATAAGCAAACCATGAGTTTGTTCTTGACAGTTTCTGTAACTTTAAGGCTTGTTTTTTATTGCTACACGCTTATGGGAATCCCTGCAATAGATTAGAATCAATAGAAAGCTTTGAATCACGTTAGAATGTGGAAATCAGTTTTCACTTTTTCTTGGATTTTTTTGAATATGATTATGGCTTTCTTGCAGAGTTTTCCCGTTTCAGGCATTAGGGTTGGCTTCTGTATATATAATAGAAGGGAATTAGGTTAAATCTTTGACCAAAAATCCATGGAATTATGGTTTCAATATTTGATTGAAAATCAAATAATTTTCAATCTTTTTGATTGGAAAAACTTGCTAAATTTGGAGATTCTTGTCTCCTTGACTGATACATGAATATGCCAGCTCTTGTAGGTCATATTTGCTCCACCAAAAGATTGAGAAATCATATCTTTGAATTTCCTACATTTTAAATTAATTAAATGAATTAAAAATCAATTAAAAATCCAATTAATTAATAAAAATAAGAAAATAATTCAATTTAATCTCAATGGGTCGTGCATAAGCCTTGGGTAAAGATTCAAGAAGAAATTTGAGGCCCATTAGCAAAAACAAAGTGTTTTGAGCAAAGTTGACTTTTGCAAATTCACAAAAATTTCCCAACTTCTCCAATGCATATCTTGCTCAATTTTGATCATATGAACATGTTCTTGGACATTTTGGAAAGGTCTTGAAGTCCTCTAACCAATGCCTTTGGTCCCATGTCATTTGGATTTACCAATCTCAAGTTATGGTCTTTGACTTAAAGTGCATTTTTGTTGACTTTTGAAATTGACCTATAATGTAGAAGTGGTAACTTTTTGTGAGAGCATTTCTTGGACTTGGAATGTGAAGATGAGTTGTAGGAAATGTCATACCATTCAAAATGAGCATTGGATGGGATTTTTCTGATGAACCATGAAAAATTTATGCCTTGGTCAAGATACAATTGACTTTTCTACTGTCCAAAAATAGTAACTTTTGCATCTTGATGATTTTTGAGCCATCCTTGTGGAATCATGATCAAGACTTGATCAAATGATGATTGTGGACTCAAAATAATATGTTTACCAAAAATTCTGACTTTTGACTGTAAAATGACCATTTTACCCCTGCAGTTGATTGTGAAGCAAATGGAGCTTTTGACTGTGCAAACTGGCATTGTGAGCCTTGAAACTTGACATGTAGGTGCTTGAGGATGTATATGGGTTAATGAGACTTGATTGAGCCATTGAAAACCTCAAATTCCTTGGAAGAACCAAAACTCTAATTTTGACTGGCTTAGGAGGCATTTGGACTGTGCAATCTTTGAGAAATCTTGAACCATTTGAAGATGATTCTTGATAAATCTTGAAGAATATGGGAGGGAAAATTTTGGGGTACAATAATTATGCATACCCATGTGTCTTACCAAACTTCTTTACTTCATTCAGCAAGCTGACTCATCACTACAACACTCGGGCTAATTTCAAAAAGAAGATGGACAACTTAGAACAGGAGAATCGCGAGCTGCGCGAAGAAGTTTCTACTTTGAAGGCCGGCTTGGCCAATGTGACTACTCTGATGGAAGCTCCGGTGGCTTCTCATAATTAGCCACCGAGTGTTCAGCCTCAACCAAGAAGGGTAAATACTGAAGTTCCGACTGTTCCTGTATCTTTTACTCCGGTTGTTGTTCAAAACCGTATGCCTCAAGGTTATCGATGGGGAATTCCAGAGAATTTTTCACCTGAAGGTTTCAATCTTGGCCCTCAAGATGCTCCAGTGGTTCAGACTGTTGTTACTCCGGCACCTCCTGTGGTGCATACTGTTCCTGTTGCACCTCCTTCGGTGAATTTGGTTCCGTTTGTTAATGAAGATGTGTGTCGTCCTTTCCCTCCGCTGAGTGAAGACTTGGGTCTTTATGACAGAATGGATGATTTTCAAGAGCAGTTTGATAGAATGCAAAGAGAGATGAAGGCTCTTAGGGGAAAAGAGCTATTTGGGCAGAATGTGAATGAGCTATGTTTGGTCCCGAATGTTAAGATACCTGATAAGTTCAAGGTCCCAAAATTTGAGAAGTATAAGGGCAACACTTGTCATCACGCTCACCTGGTGATGTACATAAGGAGAATGTCTACCCACATCGATGATCAGCGTCTGCTGATTCACTTTTTTCAGGATAGTTTGACCGACGCAACACTGAAATGGTATATGAGCTTGGACAATGCCAACATCCATACTTTTAATGATTTGGTAGAAGCATTCATCAAACAATACAAGTACAATGTGGACATGGCGTCCGACCGTGACCAACTTAGGGCCATGGTTCAGAAAGACAGGGAATCGTTCAAAGAGTATGCATAGAGATGGCGCGAAGTAGCTGCCCAAGTGATTCCTCCCATGGAAGAGAAAGAAATGACTAAGATTTTTCTGAAGACGCTGGGTGTTTTCTACTACGAAAGGATGGTAGCAAGTTCCCCAAGTGATTTTACAGAGATGGTAGGAATGGGTGTCCGCCTAGAAGAGGCTGTAAGAGAAGGCCGTTTGATGAAGAGTGAAGGATCCGGGGGCGTGAAGAAGCCATCTTATGGGTTTACCAATAAGAAAGAAGGGGATACAAATGCTGTTATACAAGAGAGGAGGGTAAATGCTCCTAGAAGGAATTATCAGCGTCACCAGTAAGTCGCCTCGATTACTCCTGTTATGAATTCCGCTCCAACTACCGTCGCTTATCAAAGACCATCCCAGCAAGGGAACCAAGGGAATAATCAGAGAAGGGAGAACTATGACCCTATTCCCATGAGCTATGCAGAGCTACTACCGGCATTGATTCAGAAGAAGTTGGTTCAAACCCGACCACCTCCTGTCGTACCATCACCATTGCCTTGGTATTACAAGGCAGACCAAATGTGTGCTTTTCATTAGGGAGCACCAGGAAATAGTGTTGAGAATTGTTATCCTTTAAGTATTGAAGTGCAAAGGTTGGTGAAGTCTGGAATTCTATCTTTCAAGGACATGGGACCTAAAGTGAAAAATAATCCTCTACCCAAGCACGGGGGAGTAAATGTTGTAAATATGGTGGCCGGTTGTCCAGGCGACTTCCAAATTTTTGACATTAATCTGGTTAGAGGAGATTTGGTGAAAATGAACGCAGACCTTTGTGAATTCAGCTACTATACGCATGACCACGCCGGTTGTGTTGTTTGCAATACATACAGGGTTGCGAGAAGATAAAGGCTGACTTACAGGAGATGATGGATGGGGGTTTAATCCATATAATCAGGCCTAGGGAAGAGCATGAAGAGGAAGTGAATATGGTTTCTGGATGTCCTGGTGAATTTAGAATTTTTGATGTGGAGTATTTGAATGAGGATCTCGTGCAGTTGCATGCTACCTTCTGCCGTACTGCAGGTTAGGTGGAACACCAATATGGGTCTTGCATAGTTTGCTGTCGAGACCCCCGAGGATGTTCAATCATGAAGAAGGGTGTTCAGTTGCTGTTATACAATGGAACTATCAAGATCACATGTTAGAGGGATGATTATCATGAGATTGATATGGTTGAAGTTTGTTTAATGGAAGAAGAGTCAGAGGAAGAGTATGCTTTCGCGGATGAGTATTTCTCTTCAGACGAAGATTTGTTTCCCAGAAATGACTTTTTGATGTCTGATTGTGTTGAAGAAGGGGTAAACGTCACTGTGCCTTATTTTGGTGGACCCGCTCATCTTGAAGTAGAGTACCATAGTAAACTAGTTATTACCCCATTGGTAATTAGTCTGTCAGGTCCTATTCCCTACAAATCAGATAAGGCTATGCCTTACAAATACAGCGCTACAATCTTAGAAGATGGGGTGGAATTTCCCATCCAGCCAATGCCTGATGTTGGAAATATAGCTGAAAATAGCAGGGTGACCCGTAGCAGTCGTGTGTTTGCGCCGGTTGTTCGGAGAGATGTTGCTGCTGGAAAAAAAATTGTTGAGAATGATGAGCCTAAGAAGGCTACAGGAGAGACTAGTGGAGCTATAAAGAAAGAAGTGGATGATATTTTGAAGATAATTAAGATGAGCGACTACAGAATTGTAGATCAGCTACTGTAGACTCCTTCAAAGATATCTATCATAGCTTTATTGATGAACTCCTCCGCTCATAGAGAATCATTGATGAGAGTACTAGACCAAGCTTTTGTGGAGAGTGACATGCCATTAGATCAATTCAGCAGCGTAATTGGAAACATTACGTCCTATAATAACTTGAGTTTCTGCGATGATGAGTTACCAGATGAAGGGAGGAATCACAACCTGGCCCTCCACATATCTATGAACTGCAAGAATGATTCGTTGTCTAATGTGCTAATTGATAATGGATCTGCGTTGAATGTTATACTGATGAGTACTCTCGTGAAGTTAAAGTATCAAGGAGCACCTATACGCCCGAGTGGCACCATTGTGAAGGCATTTGATAGGTCGAGGAAATCTGTCATTGGTGAAGTGGACTTACCCATCCATATAGGACCACATTTGTTCCTGATAACCTTCCAGGTCATGGACATTATTCTCGCATATAGTTGTTTGCTAGGACGACCATGGATACACGAAGCAGGGTATGTCACTTCAACTCTGCATCAGAAGCTAAAGTTTGTGCGTGAAGGGAAGGTAGTGATCATAAATGGGGGACATGCGTTGTTGATATCCCATTTATCCTCTTTCAGTATTGTAGAAGCGGATGAGACTGCTGTTGGAACCTAGTTCCAAGCCCTATCTATTGATAACATAAGAAGAAACGAGAATTCCGTGGTTTCGCTGAAGGACACGCAGTAGGTTGTACGCAATGGTCATAATACAGTTTGGGGGCGACTTGTGGATCCACCCGTGAACAAAGATAGAACTGGTTTGGGTTTCGTTTCGAAGAATGGAAAAGGCAAAAGTTTAAAGTCAAAGTCTACTGTGAACAATTATCAAGATGTTTTCCGCAGTGGAGGCTACCTCCATCCAATTGGTTCTGGAATTAATGTTGTCGAAGAGGATGAAGTAGAGCGGGAAGTACCGAATCATGTGACACATGGAGTCAGAGTTCAGAACTGGGTCACCATTGATGTTCCTTCTTGCATACATGTTTCAAAGTAATTTGTTTTGTTAATATGTTTCTTTCTTTTGAAAAGCTTTTACTCTTCCCAAGATGGAAGTATTAATGTTGTAGGGCTTATCTGTTTGCTATGACTTTTAAGATCATTAATAAAAGGTGTCTTTGCTTCCAAAATTATGTCTTTATTTTCTGCTTTTTCTTGGAAAATGGTAATCAGAAAAAGCCTTTCAAAATAAATAATAACTGAAGATTAATTTGAATGATCACTTATTATATGTGTCAGTTTCTAAAAGCAATCATAAATCATATGTGTAGATTAATTAAAAAACCCGTTGAATAAAATGACCCTGCACCCTCTCCCAACTTTGAATGTCCTGTGTTTGGGGCTGAAGAAGAAGATTATGATGAGATCCCAGAAGAGGTCTCACGGTTGCTAGAGCATGAGGAAAATACCATTCAGCCATATAAGGAGCCTTTGGAAGTGGTCAATTTGGGTTCAGAAGAGGAACCGGAGGAAGTCAAGATTGGAGCATTGTTACATCCAGATGTAAAGAGCGGGTTGATTGAGTTGCTGAAAGAGTATGTGGATATTTTTTCCTGGTCTTATCAAGATATGCCTGGTCTAGATACAGATATTAACGAGCATCGTTTACCGTTGAAGCCAGAGTGTCCGCAGTTAAACAAAAGTTGAGAAGAACCCACCCAGATATGGCAGTAAAGATTAAAGAGGAGGTCCTAAAGCAGATTAATGCTGATTTTCTTGTGACGTCAGTGTATCCTCAATGGATTGCCAATATTGTCCCAGTACCTAAAAAAGACGGAAAAGTACGCATGTGCATAGATTACAGAGATCTAAATAAAGCTAGTCCAAAAGATGATTTTCCATTGCCTCACATCAACATGTTAGTGGACAGTACAACAAAATTCAAAGTATTCTCGTTCATGGACGAATTTTCCGGGTATAATCAAATAAGAATGGCTCCAGAGGACATGGAAAAAACAACGTTTATCACACCCTGGGGAACATTCTGTTATAGAGTGATGCCCTTCGGGTTGAAGAACGTTGGTGCAATGTACCAGAGGCCTATGACAACCCTATTCCATGATCTGATGCACAAAGAAATTGAAGTATATGTTGATGATATGATTGCCAAATCCCAGACTGAAGAAGGGCATATAGAAGATTTGTTGAAGTTGTTTCAGCGTTTGAGGAAGTATCGTCTCTGCTTGAATCCAAATAAATGCACCTTCGGTGTTTGATTGGGGAAATTGTTGGGTTTCATTGTTAGCCAGAAAGGAATTGAAGTTGACCCTGATAAAGTCAGAGCAATTCAAGAAATGCCAGCACCAAAAACTGAAAAGCAAGTTAGAGGTTTCCTCGGGCGTTTGAATTATATTTCCAGATTTATTTCCCATATGACTGCAACATGTGAACCGATCTTTAAGTTGATAAAGAAAGATAAAATTTGTGGATGGACGGATGACTGCCACAGGGCATTTGAGAGTATTACAGAATATCTGCTTGAACCTCCTATCTTGCTCCCTCCCGTAGAAGGAAGACTGTTGATTATGTATCTGACAGTGTTAGATAAATCCATGGGCTGTATTCTGGGACAATAGGATGAAACAGGGAAGAAGGAGTTCGCCATTTACTACCTCAGCAAAAATTTCACTGATTGTGAGTTGCGGTATTCCATGCTAGAAAAGACATGTTGTGCTTTGGCTTGGGCGGCAAAGTGTTTGCAGCAGTATATGTTGAATCATACCACTTGGTTGATCTCCAAAATGGATCCAATCAAGTATAATTTTGAAAAGCCTGCTCTTACTGGGAGAATTTCCCGCTGGAAGATGTTGTTATCTGAATATGATATCAAGTACCGCACTCAAAAGTCTATTAAAAGTAGTATGTTGGAAGATTACCTTGCTCACCAACCAGTGGAAGATCATCAGTCTACAAAATATGAATTCCCCGATGAGGATGTGATGTTTCTGAAAGTGAAAGATTGAGATGAACCATTTCCCGAGGAAGGCCCTGACCCTGAATCTCGTTGGAGTATGGTATTTGATGGAGCTGTGAATGCTTATGGTAAAGGAATTGGTGTTGTGTTTGTCACTCCTCATGGATCGCACATTCCTTTTTCTGCAAGGTTAACATTTGATTGCACTAATAATATGGCAGAATATGAGGCTTGCATCATGGGTCTTGAGGAAGCTATTGATCTCAGAATCAAAATTCTAGATGTGTATGGTTATTCAACTTTGGTAATAAATCAGATCAAAGGAGAATGGGACACTCGTCACCCTTGCTTGATCCCTTACAAAGATTATGCTAGAAGATTATTACCCTTCTTCAATAAAGTTGAATTCCATCACATCCCTAGAGATGAAAATCAAATGGGGGATGCTCTGGAAACTCTGGCTTCCATGTATCAAGTGAATACTTGGAATGATATACCCCGAATTACAGTTCGACGACTGGATAGGACCGCTCATGTGTTTACGACAGAGGAGGTAGCAGATGAAAAACCTTGGTACTATGATATCAAGCATTTTCTTCAGACTCAGGAATACTCGATTAACGCATCGAGGAAAGATAGAAAGACACTGAGAAGATTGGTAGGAAGTTTCTTCCTCATTGAAAATGTGTTATACAAGAGAAATTATGACATGGTCTTGCTCAGATGCGTGGATAGACACGAAGCAGACATGTTGATGCATGAGATTCATGAAGGTTCATTTGGCACTCATGCTAATGGACATTCGATGACTAAAAAGATGTTAAGGGCAGGTTATTATTGGTTGACGATGGAATCTGACTGTTACAAGTTTGCAAAGAATTTCCATAAATGCCAGGTTTATGCAGATAAGGTCCATGTGCCTCCGACACTTCTCAATCTGATTTCCTCCCCATGGCCTTTCTCTATGTGGGGTATAGACATGATCGGGATGATAGAACCCAAAGCTTTGAATGGGCACCGTTTTATCTTGGTAGCAATTGATTACTTCACCAAATGGGTAGAGGCTGCTTCATATGCCGATGTCACTAAACAGGTGGTTGTGCGTTTCATAAAAAATAGATTGAATTTTAACAACAAGATGATGACAGAGTTGTGTGAAGAATTCAAGATTGTCCATCACAACTCATCTCCATACAAGCCAAAGATGAATGGGGCTGTCGAAGCTGCTAATAAGAATATCAAGAGAATTATCCAAAAAATGGTTGTTACTTACAAGGATTGGCATGAAATGCTCCCCTTTGCTCTGCATGGATATCGAACATTTGTTCGCACTTCAACAGGAGCAACCCCATTCTCCCTGGTGTATAGAATGGAAGCTGTACTCCATGTTGAGGTAGAGATTCCCTCATTACGTGTGATAATGGAAACCAAATTGATAGAGGCTGAATGGGTCCAGAACAGGTTTGGCCAATTGAATTTGATTGAGGAAAAGAGAATGACAACTTTATGTCATGGGCAGTTATATCAGAGAAGAATGAAGAAAGCATTTGATAAAAAGGTCAAACCTCGTGAATTCAGAGAAGGAGACCTCGTGCTCAGGAAGATCATGTCTTTCAACACTAATTCTAGGGGCAAGTGGACTCCCAATTTTGAAGGCCCGTATGTTGTCAAGAAAGCCTTCTCTGGTGGTGCATTAATTCTTGAAACTATGGATGGAGAGGAGTTCCCACGTCCCATAAATGCTGACGCGGTCAAGAAATACTTCGCCTAAAGAAATAAAAGAACAGCTCGCTAAGTTGAAAACCTGAAAGGGCGACTTAGGAAAAAATGAGCGTCTCGGTAGGACGAAAACCCGAAAGGGCGGTCTAGGCAAAAATTAGAGACATAAACAGAATAAATCTCCCGCTAAGTAGAAAACCCGCAAGGGCAGCTTAGGCAAAAGTTAGGGATTTTTCTTGGCAAGTAACTACGTCAGACAAGACTTGATCGTTGAAGCAGCAATCTTCTCGGGTCCTCACTGTGATGTGGTGGGAGAACTGACTTGGAGGTTTTGCGTTTGTGTTTGCAAATGTTTCGGTTTAGCAAGAGTCGCCACCGACTTTTATTTTATCCTAAGGAAAGGTCAAAAAAGCACAGGAAAGACCTTTGAGATGTTTTCTTGGGTTCGGGGAGTAGATTATGAAAAGGGAAGGTGCTAGCACTCTTTTCATCCATGGTTTTCCATGGGCTCTTAGTTTTAGATCACTTGCGTTTTCTTTTCAATTTGTTTGAAATGGTGCTTTGTGTGTGGTGTTTGAAAATGCTTTTGAAAAGAGGCCATCACTGTGGAAACCTTTGTAACGATTCTTGTTTGAATGTATACAAAGGTGTGTTGTCTTTGAAAATATGTTTCAATGTTTTGAAAGTCTATTTTGAGAAACGTTTTTGAATTGTGTTGTGAAGTATGTTTGAAAATAGCAAGGATGTTTTGCAAGTTTTGATCAAGTAACTAAGAGTTGTCTACCCTATTTTACTAAAAGATTTTTCTTATGTTTTTAACCCTTTTGACAGTGTTGTTTTACCATTGAGTTTGGTAAACAACCTTGTATTAGGATGTTAAACGGGACAAGCGCGGGTCATCGTATTGACCATGATAGCAATTGTGCTAAGTATCTTTAACAATTTTCCGAGGGACTTGATCATTTTGTATAGGCAACCAAGATAGCGTCATCGAGGGACTGTGATCTTTTGGTTTGTTTTTTGTTTTGCCAAGATACCTATCATGCATACCATGGCCCTTTGTTTAGGCAACCAAGTGGAGATACTTTAAGGGGTGTTTATGTGCAAGTGTGTTTTATTGCATGCAAGATTTTATCTTGAATTAGGATTTTCTATTTCATGGATTTTATCTTGCCATACACATCCTAATTACTAGCATTTACATTTGAAAGCAATAAAATGTGAAAATGTAAAATCCTACGCTATTACAGCATTTAGGGGATGGGGATACACATTTGTACAAGTGGTGTGGTTCAATGAGAAAAATAGATAAGAAAAGAAAATAACAAGGGGAAGAAAAAGAAAGAGAGAGAGGGCTAGCGCGCTGCTGAGAGGAAGTCAGAAGTTCTGACCCAGGCCTGCTGCAAGATTATCAACCTGTTAGTGAAATTGTATGAGTCAGAACTTCTGACTCTGGCACCTGCAAAACAGAAACCTGTTAGTGGGAAGGTCAGAAGTTGTGACCCCCATGCGCTGCAAGACAAAAGTTTGTTAGTGGGGAAACCAGAAGTTCTGACCCTGCTGGAAATACAATAATTTTCAGAAGTTCTGATATTATTGACAGCAAAACAGGCTTCAGATGTGCTAACGTCAAAGTCAGAACTTGGCTTCTCCCCGTGCTAGCCAAAACATCTGCAGTTTTATTATTTTTCCACAAAATAGAAAACATGCTTGGGACAACCTCAGCAAATGTCAAAGTGTTTCAGGAGACAGAACCAACAAGGTCACGGGCAGGTTCTACACTGATTTACTTCCTACTTAAGCATTCAGAGGTATGAAAATCCTCAGAACGCATACAACAACAACATGATATTTACATTATGTTTTATTGAGTCTGCAAAGCTGATGATGCTTAGCAGCATGATGAAAGTCAGCAGGTGCTTACCTAGTTATTGAAAAAGTCTGTGAGTGGGAGCTAGCTTTAGCTCTGATGGTGTTCTGGATAAGTTCTTTTTTAGAATGGGTGGATGAAAAAAAAAGTATGTGTATGTATGGTCAGAAACTGTATGGGTGTTCTTTGGTCACAAAGAAAACTGGGTATTAATGAAGTTTGGAGGAAGGAAGCTCAAAGTTTGTGAAAATACCATGGACTTTTAGACAGAGATTCACAAGGTTTTTTTTACTAGAGTTTTCTGTTTCTCCTCTAGAAATTTTTTTCTGGATGGTGTCTCCTCTTTTCTCTTTTTTTTTGTCATGGACAATGGTGTCCTATTTATAGGCAAGGCTTTATGGATTTTTGAACGTTAAAGGGCGCCAATATTATGCAGTAGAGGTTAACTTGTTTTTGAAGGAAGTTCATGAAAAGTTGTGATGATGGACAGCTTTTCAGCCTAGGCTGGAACAGTAGGCAAGGATTGAGGAGAAATGACCTCTATAGGCGAAAAGTGGCGCATAGACCCATGCCTAAACCTGCACAAAGGTGTTTACCAAGCCACAAGTGGAGAGACCCCTTGGAATAATGTTCAGGAGTGGTTGCGAGCATTAATGAGCATTAAATGGTGATGAGATTTATCAACATCAAAAATCTTGTAATAGGAGATTTTGCATCATTACCTGAAACCTGAGCCAACAATTCTGCTTCACCAAAAACAACGTAAACCAAGCTCTGACCTTGGCCTCCTGCTGTCTCAGCAAGTTCAGAGAGTTTTCCAGTATGCTCCTTTGATCTGTCTTTAAAGTCTCTGGACTTAGTGATCCTGCTTCAGTACTTTACCCAATCTGTTGATCCCATTACCTTCTGATCTCAGTATGTTCTGAAGGAGTTTCAGGCTTGGTTGCTTTCTCTAGCAAGCTCTGACTGAATTTTTGCGTAGCTGCTGAAAAAGCCATGCTCTGACTGAATGCTATGTGCTGAGCCAAGTTGGCAACTTCTGACCGTTTCTTCCTGAAGGTTGGTTCAGAAGCTCTGAAGTGCCATTTTCTTCTTAAACACCCATTTTTTAGAGAAAAATTCCCAATGTTTAGAATTTAATTTTTCCAAGGTAAAAGCTTTGCCTTTAGAGCTTGCAAATGACCATTTTGCTCTTGTAAATTGTTTGCTTGGAAAGGAACGATAATGAAGGGCTTGGCTTTGTTTAAGTGAAAACCTGAGAGTTCAGGATGAATTCCTGAAGGATTAGAGGGCAAATTTTGGGGTACAACAGTTTCCCCTGTTCAATCTTCTTGGACCTGAATAGTTAGATTGGCGAATCTGCCTTTCGTGACTCGAAGGTAAAAGAGGATTGGAAACTAGAGTGCCCGTAAATTTGCACTCGTCAAAATGTAGCTGAGGGAATGGGCTTAAAGATGCCATTTGGAGATGGTAGAATCTTGCTGGAGATGGGCTTAGAGATGCCATCCAAAACTTATTTGTTGAATATTAGTAGAATGAACATCACAATGGTATCCGTATTTGGAACGTATCTGAGCTGTATCTGGAGATTGGGTTCGTATGAGCAAGGGAATGGCGTCCGTGTCTAGAGCGTATCCGAGCTGTAACTGTATTTGATTCTTGAATGAATATCAGGATGACTGCCGTGTCTGGAGTGTATTTGTATTCTGAATGGGTAACAGAGAAACATCTGTGTAGGGAGCATCTACGTGCTGGAGATAAATTCCAAATGAGTGACAGAATGGCGACCGTGTCTGGCGCGTATCTGGATTGTATCTGAAGTTGAGATCTGTATGAGTAGCAGAATGACTTTCTTGTCTGGAGTGTATCTGTACTGTAAGTGGGATCTGGACAAGTGACAGAATGACTTCCGTGCCTGGAGTGTATCTGAACTTGAGTTTGATAGCTGAATCTGAATGAGAAATAGAATGTCTCCCGTGTCCGGAGCGTATCTAGTCTGTATCTGATTGCTGAAGTCTGAATGAGTAATAGAATGACCGCCACGTCGGGGGTGTATCCATACTGTATCTTGACTTGAAATTCTGAATGAGTAATAGAATGACCGCCGTGTCTGAGGGTGTATCCATACTGTATCTGAAATCTCTGAATAGTTGTTAACGGTAGCTTTTTAATCTTATCCTGAAAAAGGGTAAAATGTTAGCTAAAACACAAAGTTATGTTGCATGATATGTATGATGCAATAAAATGTGTTTCATCAATGTTTATGATATATGAATGTAATGGATGTGCATGTAAGCTGATTAGCTGTCTTGCTGAGGAAAATAAATCCTTGATAATTGGAGATAAAGAAATCTTTGTCTGCTGACGGAGAAAGTAAATTCCTGACCGATGCTGAGGATTCAAAAATCTTTGATTGTCGAAGATGAGAAATCCTTGCTGACTGCTTGGGGATTAAAGATCTTTGATTGTTGAGAATGAGAAATCCTGGGACCACTGCTGGGGATTGAAAATCCTTGGTGACTGGTGGGGATTAACAAGAGCTTTGACAACTTCTGCGGGGAATGAGAATCCTTCATGACTTTCCTAGGAAATAAGGAAAAATCCGATGACCTCTACTGGGGAATTAAAACCTGGGAGGCTTCAAATGGAGAAACAGGAACTAGAATCTTCATTCTGTTGGGAAATAACTCTGGGGAGAGTTTTTACTCTGCTTGGGAAATCAGGAGCTTGGGTTGTATGTCAATCTATTGGGGAATTGTCCTAGTTTGGGATAAGACAAAGAGTTAACTGTTATCTGATTGATTCTCAGACTTTTAAGATAACCTGTTGGGGAAGTTGGGGAAAGCTGAATGGTTCCCGCTAGGGATTGATAGTTGGAAATTTGACTCTGTTGGGGAAGAAGGTCTAGAGTATTCTAGTTCCGCTGGGGATATGTATTTCAGGGTTTTCGGGCTCCACTGGGGAAGAAAGTTTAGAATACTCTGGCTCCGCTGGGGATCTTGAAATTTAACTCCGCTAGGGATATATACTCCAAGGTTTTAGCTTTATTGAGGATCTGAATGACATACCGTAGGGGATTTCTTCTGGAATAGCCTAAAGATGTTTTCCCCTACTTTTGACCTATTAGTAATTATCCTTTCTTAATTCGTTTTATTTGTAAGCAGTGATTATATTCAAATGCATATGCCTATTTAACAAACCATTGGACGTTTTCAAATAAAACATAAGTGTAAAAAGAAAAGAAAGGCAAGCAAATTTCTGCACCTTGAAGTATCTTTGTATTAACTTTTGTAAGTATCTTTGTACAAAGGAGACAGACATCCTAGTAAGAGAATGTTGTCGAAAATTTGAGAAAAAATTTATACAAAAGAAAGATGGCTATGTGTAACAATTCCATGGGGTTCCCATTCTGCTATAGCCTTCACAACTCTGAGTATCTTGTCCATTCGTTGCTTCATCCGCTGATGATGGGATAGATCAGAAGCTTGGAGCTTGTTGGTGAAGATATTGTCCTTAAAGTGATTTGACGAGACATAGTCATACGCTTTAATTCCCTAACTTTTGCCTGGACCTCCCTTTCGGGTTTTCGATCCACCGGGAAACCCTTTTTTGCCCAAGTCGCCCTTTCGGGTTTTCAACTTGCCGGGTGTACAAATTTTTTTATTTATCCCTAATTTTTTCCTGAACCGCCCTTTCGGGTTTTCAATTCACCGGGATGCCCATTTTTGCCCAAGTCGCCCTTTCGGGTTTTTAACTTGTCGGGTCGTTTATGTGTAGTATCTTTTGAATATGTCTGCGTTTGCAGGGTGCGGAAAGTCGTCGCCGTCCATGGTGGTCAGAATCATTGCCCCACCAGAAAAGATGTTCTTGATCACAAATGGTCCTTAGTAAGTAGGAGTCCACTTGCCCCTGGGATCACTTTGCGGCAAGATGATCCGCTTGATTACAAGATCTCCGACTTGATATACCTGACGCCTGACTTTCTTGTTGAAAGCCTTGATCATCCGTTTTTGATACGTCTGACCATGACAAACAGCAGTAAGTCGCTTCTCGTCGATCAAGTTAAGTTGATCAAGCCGAGTCTGAATCCAATTGTCTTCACTCAAACCAATATCCTTCATGATCCTCAAGGAAGGAATCTGAACTTCCATAGGTAAAACAGCTTCCATGCCATATACCAAAGAAAAGGGGGTTGCCCCTGTTGAAGTACGCGCTGTGGTACGATATCCATGCAGAGAAAACGGTAACATCTCATGCCAGTCCTTGTAGGTGACTGTCATCTTTTGAATGATCTTCTTGATATTTTTTTTCGCAGCTTCAACAACACCGTTCATCTTTATCCAATAGGGAGATGAATTGTGATGATAAATCTTAAACTGCTCGCACAGAGCGGTGATCATAGTGTTAATCAGATTTGTACCGTTGTCTGTGATTATCCTGTCGGGGATACCATACCGGCATATGAGATTCTGCTTGATGAAGCGGGCAACCACATTCTTTGTAACGGAGGCGAAGGAAGCTGCTTCGACCCACTTAGTAAAGTAATCAATAGCCACTAGGATGAAGCAATGTCCATTGGACGCTGTGGGCTTGATCTCTCCAATCATGTCGATTCCCCACATTGCGAATGGCCAAGGAGCTGTCAGAACATTGAGAGGAACATGAGGAATATGTACTTTGTCTGTGTAGACTTGACATTTGTGGCAAGTACGAGAATGTTGATGAAAATCAGCTTCCATGGTAGACCAGTAGTAGCCTGCCCTTAGAATCTTTTTAGCCATTGTATGTCCGCTCAAGTGGGTGCCAAATGTGCCATATGTATTTCGGTCATGATCAACTCTGCTTCAACCTTATCCATATAACGAAGTAGAACACAATCATGGCTGCGCTTATAAAGGGTACCATTGCTCAGAAAGAACTTGGCAGCAAATCTCCTTAAGAAATTTTTGTCATTGACGGAAGCTCCTTCAGGGTATTCTCTAGTCTGGAGATACCTTTTGATTTCACGAAATCAGGGTTGTTCCACTACTTCTTCGGTATTAATCTCATGATAGTGCACAGGTTCGTCCATTCGCTCGATGGTGATTTCGGGAGCCTCATTATCCCAGTTGAGTTTAAACATGGAAGACATTGTAGCTAGAGCATCTGCTAGCTGATTTTCTTCTCGCGGGAAGTGCTCAAAGGTAATCTGCTCAAAATGAGGCAACAATGTCAAGACATGTTCTTTGTATGGGATAAGATTAGGATGTGTAGTGTCTCACTCTCCTTTGATTTGACTGATAACCAAAGCCGAGTCCCCAAATACGACCAAAGATTTGATTCCCAAGTCTATAGCAGCCTTAAGACCAAAGATGCAAGCTTCATATTCAACCATGTTGTTGGTACAGCTGAAGCAAAGTCGGGCAGTGAAGGGTGTATGGCAACCTTCTGGGGAGATAAGTACCGTGCTGATACTGTTGCCAGGTGCGTTTTAAGCACCATCAAAGTACAGGGTCCATCGGGATCCTTGTTCGGGTCCGTCATGCGGTCCGTTACCTTCAATGTTGTCCAATGTCATAATGTCCTCGTCAGGGAAGTCGAATCTCATAGATTGGTAATCTTCGACGGCTTGATGAGCTAGATGGTCAGCTAATACACTCCCCTTTATAGCTTTTTGGGTTGTGTACTGGATATCATACTCAGTTAGGATCATTTTCCATCTAGCGATTCTTCTAGATAAAGCAGGCTTCTCGAAGATATACTTAATCAGATCCATCTTGGAAATCAGCAAAGTGGTATGAGTCAACATATACTGCCTTAGCCGACGAGCAGCCCATACCAAAGCGCAACAAGTTTTCTCGAGCAGTGAGTAGCGAGTCTCACATTCGGTAAACTTTTTGCTAAGGTAATAAATGGCATGCTCTTTTCGACCAGACTCGTCATGTTGGCCCAGTACGCACCCCATTGAGTTATCCAAAACAGTTAGATACATGATTAACGACCTTCCTTCGATGGGTGGCATCAAGATAGGAGGTCCCAACAAATACTCCTTAATTTTATCAAAAGCAACTTGACAATCATTGTTCCATTCAACCACCTGATCTTTCTTCAACAGCTTGAAGATTGGGTAACAGGTAGATGTTAGGTGAGAGATGAACCTCGCAATATAGTTTAAACATCCCAAGAAACCTCTAACCTCCTTTTCAGTGCGAGGGGCAGGCATTTCTGGTATAGCTTTGACTTTAGCAGGATCAACCTCAATGTCTTTGTTGCTGACGATAAATCCCAAAATTTTACCAGACCTGACTCCAAAAGTGCACTTGCTTGGGTTCAGTCTGAGCTTATACTCCTTCAACCTGACAAACAGCTTTTGCAGATGATCAAGGTGTTCTTCTTCTGTCTGTGAACGGGCTATCATGTCGTCTACGTAAACTTCAATCTCATGATGTATCATGTTATGAAACAAAGCTACCATGGCGCGTTGATAGGTTTCCCCGGAATTCTTCAGTCCGAATGGCATCACTTTGTAGCAGAAGGTACCCCATTGCGTAACAAAAGTAGTCTTCTCCATGTCTTTGGGGGCCATTTTGATCTGGTTATATCCCGAGAATCCATCCATGAAGGAAAATACCTTGTGTTGAGCTGTGTTGTCAACCAAGATGTCGATGTGTGGTAGTGGAAAATCGTCTTTAGGGCTAGCCCTGTTTAAGTCCCGATAATCCACACACATTCTGACTTTGCCGTCTTTCTTAGGCACGGGCACGATGTTAGCAACCCATTATGGATAGGAAGTAACAGCCAGAAAGCCATCATTGAATTTCTTCATCACCTCAGCTTTGATCTTTTCAGACATGCCGGGCCTCATTCGGCGGACCTTTTGTTTGACCGGTGGACAGTCTTCTCTTGTAGGGAGACGGTGAACCACGATATCTGTATCTAGTCCCAGCATGTCTTCATAGGACCAGGAAAAGATCTCAACATATTCATTTAACAATTGCACTAAGCGCTCTTTGACACTTGGTTCCAGGTTGGCACCCACCTTAACCTCTTTCTTGTCTTCCTCTGTTCCCAAGTCCATGGTCTCTAGCAACTCTTCATGGGGCAGAATAGCCCTCTCTTCTTGTTGTAAAAGTCTGGCTAACTCTCTAGGCACTTCACAGTCTTCATCACCTTCGTACTCGGCATGATTGACCAAATCTTCAGAGTCACCGAAGGCTAAAGTAGAATAGTCACCCATGGAATCCGGAGTGGATGGGTACCTGCATTTTGTGAGTGTGTGTGTGTGTAAGGGATAGCCATCCTTAAACAGAACAAAATGTAAAAGGAAAGAAAATGAACACAACAGTTTATAGATGAAAACGTCCAATGATTCATTAAACATGGCATATGATAATGAAGAAATCAAGCCCTTACTAATGGACCTATATGCCTCGGGTAAGGCATAAGGTGAAAATAGTATGTACGAATTGTTTAATTATTACAGACCAAAATAGGAAATTGTTCAAAGATAAATTACTGGTTGATGAAAGTGATGGGAACGAAATCTTTCGCTTCCCAGTTTCTTAATCCTCCTTCGACGGTTGGAAAGATCCAATCTTCAAAGTTGTCTTCTTTATCATCATCTTCTAAGGCGTTAATTCCATGGTGAGTGATTTTTACGGGTGGTCCTCCAGCCCAGGAGCGACGCACAGCTTTCTGTCCAGCAGCAGTAAAACCTAATCCAAACTTGTCCGTCTTGTGAGAAAAATCAGGAAGCTTCCCCCACACTGTACTCCGTCCTTCTTTGATTACAGCCTCTACATCTTTGAGGGAAAACATCCGAGACACAGGTTTGGAAATGATAGGCACATCAGTCATTGTCTTTGCAACTGCGGCCTCAGGAGAAACTTCTTCAAAATGTTGGAAAGGCGTTTCTATGAACTCGCCATCCAACTCCACATAGCGGAAGGAGTTGAGGTGACTTATCATGTACTCTTCCTCACCGTGAACCGTTATTATCTTTCCCTGAACTGGATACCTTAGCATTTGGTGCAAAGAGGAGGTAACTGCCCCAACATAGTGGATCCATGGCCTTCCCAACAAGCATGAATATGAAGGACGGATGTCCATCACATAAAAGGTAGAGTTGAAGGTCTCGGTACCCACTTTGATTGGAATGTCCACTTCTCCATGAACCATCCTCTTAGAACCGTCGAAGGCTCTAACAATGATGTTGCTGGGTTTTAAGGTCAAACCTTCACAGTCCAATCGGTCCAACGCCTTCTTCGGTAGAACATTTAAAGATGAACCGGTGTCGACCAGAACATGGGCAAGTGTAGTCCCTCTTCACTCTACCGAGACGTGCAGTACATCGTTGTGCTTCCTTCCCTTATGAGTCAAATTAGCGTCAGAAAAACCAAGACCATTATCAGCAGTAAGGCTAGCCACACATTCTTGAAACTGGTCAACAGAAGTTTCTTGAGGCACGTGTGCTATCTTTAGAAATTTGATTAAGGCCTTAGCATGAGCCTCAGAGCAGAGTAGGAGACCAACATGGAAATTTTGGAAGGGGTTTTCCCTAGCTGCTCCATGACATCGTAGTCGCTCCTCTTGATTATCTTTAAGATTTCTTCCATCTCTTTCTGGGTGGTCTCGGGGATTACCACAGTCTGAGCCTTCGTCCTGACAGGCGCTTCTAGTATCCCTTTACCTTTGGTAGTAGCATCAGAGGGTCTAACTTCAGGTACATCAATTTCTTCAATTATCGGGCTTTGCACAGATGGCTTGACAGGCTCAGAAACTTTCAAGGGTCCGAAGGCTGCTCGTGGAGGAGCAATCTCCAGAGAGAAGATCCTTCCGCTGCGAGTTATCTTGCTCGTTCCCGCAATATTACCTATATCAGGGGTTTCATCATCGAAATTCTCTTGGACTGATTCAATCTGTTTGACACCATGGTAGAAGATTTCTCCTCCATAGTTCCATGGTATCGTCTTGTTAGATTTATACGGGACAGGCCCCGACATGGTGATTTTCAATGGCACAAACTTAGGATCAGGCGTAATCTTGACAGGCCTTTTGCAGGTCTTGGGAAGATTGTCGAAGATGGTTATTATTGCAATGTCATTGGTTGAAGCAACAAAGGTAGCAGGAGTATCATGGGTGATGGTATCAACAGGAGTCTTTTGAAAGAGGATCTCTTGGGTATCCATCAGGCGTTGGATGCCTGATTTCAACAGTGGGCAGTCAGCTTGTAAGTTTGAACAAAAGTAGCAGTCTTTTCCACAGCATGGGAATATCCCGGCTCTCATCAAATTCACTTTAATCACTGGTAACGGAGTCAAAAGGTCAGCAACATTGGTAACATGAAGGTCTTCCATAACGGCATGTACATTATGACCGTGCTTGGGCATTGGAGCGGATATTACGTTGGGTTTTTCAGGAGCATCAAACTCTACTTCCTTGGCATCTATCAGGTCCTGGATCTTGTTTTTGAGAGCCCAACAGTTGTTGGTATCATGCCCTACACTGTCAGAGTGGTACGCATATTTTTCATTGGAGTGATAATAAGGAGAAGAGGTATTAGGGTTTTTCGGCGCTTCTTTCAAGTTGGTAAGGTTCATCTTTAATAGATGAGGGAGTACTTGAGCCGGTGTCATGTTAATTAGGGTGAACTGCCGTTATGGCCTTTCTACCCTTTGCTGATTAGATCTTGGCTGATTGCTGCGAGGTTGATCGGTTGAAGAGTTTTGGATCATCACAGCCCCCACCGTTGGTCGACACTCGATTCTTCCTTGCCTTTTCTGAGAATAAATAGCATAAGCTTCCTTCTTAGCTGGGAAGGTCTTCTTAATAGCAGTGGACACAGAGGCATCTTGCTGAATCTTACCACTTTTAATTCCAGCCTCGACCCTTTCACCGGTCAGAATTAATTCAGTGAATCCTGCAGAGGAACTCCCGATTAAATGATTGAAGAAAGGGCCAGACAGGGTCCCTAAAAACATGTCAACCAGCTCTCTATCCAACAATGGTGGCTGCACCCTTCCAGCCAAATCCCGCCACTTCATGGCATACTCTTTAAATCCCTCATTAAAAGCCATACCCATACTCTATAGTTGAGTACAAGTAGGTGCTAAATCAGCGTTGTATTGGTATTGTCGGTAGAAAGAAGCAGCTAAATCTTCCCAGTTATGAACCTCATACCTCTCAAGTTGATAGAACCAGTCCAATTGTGTGCCTGACAAACTATCTTGGAAAAAATGGACCCAAAGATCTTTATCAGAAGAGTGGGGTTGGATCTTTCTGACGTAGGATCTCAGATGCATCTTTGGACAGGACAAACCATCATACTTAGCAAATGTAGGAACTTTTAACTTGGGAGGAATTACGATCCCAGCGACCAACCCTAGTTCTTCGAAATCTAAACCAGGTACCCTTTGCAACTCCATGGCTGCCAACCGATCCTCAAGATTTTTATACTTATCATCCGCTGGGGGATATTGCTGTTCAGAGTAATCTTCATCCTCTTCTTCTTCTTCTTCTTCTTCTTCAACTTCAGATTCATAAGGCATCGCAGTTCCTTTTCCTTTACCAGCCCCTTCATCAGACGTCGAGGGGAACTCGAGAACTTTTCTAGCATGGTTTTCAAACCTTCTTCCCATAGTGGCCACACCGGGCCTTTTCTTCTTTTTCTCTTTATCTTTCTCCAACAATGCTTTAAGGTCCTCTTGACCCTTTGCTAAGGTCATGAGGAGTTGCTGGAATTGAGAGTTCTATGCTTGCAGATCCTTAACCGTCTGCTCCAAATCCATCTTGCTGAACTAAACAACAGAAAGATAAGGAAACCTGGTGTGAAGACCTATTTATGCATATGATGAATGATATGTTATTCATGTAATGCATTCAAGGATTCAGAAATTCAAATTTGTTGCAAACAAAAAGAACACACGTCATATTAAGAAGAAATTTGTTAGTACATAAATGCCCCATGGGCAAAATACTACAAAATTCTTAATGTAAAAAGACATTGCGCATCCTCTTTTGCGCGATGTAAGTGTTGAGAGTTTCCTCTTCATGGGGTCGGCGGGTAAGCTCAAAAACCTTCTTCTCACTTGTATAGAAGCTGGCTTCAAAAGTATTTTGTTCTTCCTTGAGTTGGATCCAACTCTTTTGTAATTCTTCCAATGATGTTGGCATGTATGGATGTAGGAGGGTGTATGGAACCTCTCCTTCCATAACAGGCTCTTTGATCACGGGGAGAATGTGGGGGTATGGCATCATAAGATTCTGGGCGCGAGTTCGTACCCACTTGAGATAAGGCTCAAGGGGGATGGAATTCTTGTGCCCTAGTGTCTTACTATCCCCTTTGTTGGGCATCCTCCAAGCTCTGATAAACCTTTGTCGAAGTCCTTACGCATCGTTGTCAAAGTCAAAAATCAAGTTAGGAATCAGCATGTCATGAGGGCCATCCCTTCTAGAATATCCAAACTGTCTTAGGGCTAAACAGGGGTTGTAGGTAATGCCTCCCCTAACGCCAAGTAGTGGGACATTAGGGAATTCCCCACAACGATCAATGATGATGACATTTTCTCTGGACCGAGAACACCAATGAACATCAGAATGTGTGAGGGTCATCAACCGTTGTGACCACCTTAAACCCTGTTCATTCTTCAAAACTTCTTGGGGAAGGTGAGAAATAAACCACCTTGCTATAAGAGGAGTACATCACATGAGAACACCTATTTTCCTCATTGTTCGTGTGTAAAATAAGTGTAGGATGTCCCCAAGCAATGTAGGCACAGGATTCCGAGATATGAAAATCTTGACAGCATTCACATCTATAAGTTGATCAGGGTTTGGGAACAAGACCAACCCATAGATGAGAAGTGCTAAAATCTCCTCAAAAGCTTGTAGATCTAGAGAATTCCAGCAGTCTTATGCCTTCTCAAACAAAAACTTTGCCAAGAAACCCTTGATACCACTTCTGGCTTCCCAATGACCTTTGATATCAGATGGTTGCAAGTGTAAGGCTTGAGCAACATCTTCGGGCTTTGGTTCTCTTTTCGTACCGTTGTAGGGTAGTTGATGGAGAATAGGAATCCTCAGGAGTTGAGAAAATTCCTCCAAAGTAGGTACTAGTTGGTAATCAGGGAATGTGAAATAGTGGTGTAGGGGGTTAAAGAACTGGAAGAGAACTTTCACCATGTCTTCTTCAATGTTGGAGTTGACCAAGTTGAGAAGTCTACCATGTCTTTCACTGAAGGGAGAATTCTCTGGAATCTTGGAAGTAAGCTCCTTGAGTTGAGGAGGGATTCTCACAAGGTTGACTTGAATTGTTTTCCTGGGAAGAGATTCCATGACCTACAAAACATGAACAAAGATGAAGATCCAAACCCTTGAAATGGTTAGTGGATGCATATGATGCTTTATGATGTTCATGATGTATGTACAAGCACATGTACAATCAAGTCACTCAAGATCCTAGTTTCAGGCTTGCATGAGGTTTCATAGGTAAGTACCCTCTTGAAGTTAGTTGGCTCAACCTGTCCTATAAATAGTAACCAGGTTCTAAGGAGCTCAATATCACTGGATTATTTTTTGTGTTCATTGTTTTGGTTTAGCCACTTAACTGGCGACCAAAATATTCCAAGAAAACAACCCTCAATGAGTGTAGTATCGAGTATCTACCAACTTCGGGCTGCACCAAAACCGATCATCTCACTACCCCTATAAAAGGCCAAGATGGTCAAGTAAGGTTCTAAGAGTTCATTAGTGCTTCATGACATCACTCAGCGGCCCCGTATTCTCTTTGATTGACTCAAATCCTACCGGTACTCACAAATATGTTGCACTAATATAGCTATTGCTTCAACCATGTCGGTATACCCCGCACAGTTTCCACAATGTATTGCTATTTACCTATGAATGTTCCCCAAATCCGGGTAGAGGATTTCAAGCCCAAACAAGAGAACCAAATGTAAAGCAATCAAAGCAATCAAGATATGCAAAAGAGATCTAAACCCTAAGGTTACTCCACTTTTAAAGTTTCTTCCCCAGCAGAGTCGCCAGTTCTGTGATACGGTGGGAGAACTAACTTGAAGGTTTTGCGTTTGTGTTCGCAAATGTTTCGGTTTAGCAAGAGTCACCACCGACTTTTTATTTTATCCTAAGGAAAGGTCAAAAAATCACAGGAAAGACCTTTGAGATGTTTTCTTGAGTTCAGGGAGTAGATTATGAAAGGGAAGGTTCTAGCACCCTTTTCATCCATGGTTTTCCATGGGCTCTTAGTTTTAGATCACTTGCGTTTGCTTTTTAATTTGTTTGAAATGGTGCTTTGTGTGTGGTTTTTGAAAATGCTTTTGAAAAGAGGCCATCGCTGTGGAAACCTTTGTAATGATTCTTGTTTGAATGTATACAAAGGTGTGTTGTCTTTGAAAAGATGTTTCAATGTTTTGAAAGTCTGTTTTGAGAAACGTTTTTGAATTGTGTTGTGAAGTGTGTTTGAAAATAGCAAGGATGTTTTGCAAGTTTTGATCAAGTAACTAAGAGTTGTCTACCCTATTTTACTCAAAGATTTTTATTATGTTTTTAACCCTTTTGACAGTGTTGTTTTACCATTGAGTTTGGTAAACAACCTTGTATTAGGATGTTAAATGGGACAGGCGTGGGTCATCGTATTGACCATGATAGCAATTGTGCTAAGTATCTTTAGCAATTTTCTGAGGGACTTGATCATTTTGTATAGGCAACCAAGATAGCGTCATCGAGGGACTATGATCTTTTTTTTTTTTGCCAAGATACCTAGCATGCATACCATGACCCTTTGTTTAGGCAACCAAGTGGAGATACCTTAAGGGGTGTTTATGTGCAAGTGTGTTTTATTGCATGCAAGATTTTATCTTGAATTAGGATTTTCTATTTCATTGATTTTATCTTGCCATACACATCCTAATTACTAGCATTTACATTTGAAAGCAATAAAATGCGAAAATGTAAAATCCTACGCTATTACAGCATTTAGGGGATGGGGATACACATTTGTACAAGGGGTGTGGTTCAACGAGAAAAATAGATAAGAAAAGAAAATAACAAGGGGAAGAAAATGAGAAAGAGAGAGAGGGCTAGCGCGCTGCTGAGAGGAAGTCAGAAGTTCTGACCCAGGCCTGCTGCAAGATTATCAACCTGTTAGTGAAACTGTATGAGTCAGAACTTCTGACTTTGGCACCTGCAAAACAGAAACCTGTTAGTGGGAAGGTCAGAAGTTCTGACCCCCATGCGCTGCAAGACAAAAGTTTGTTAGTGGGGAAACCAGAAGTTCTGACCCTGCTGGAAATACAATAATTTTCAGAAGTTCTGATATTATTGACAGCAAAACAGGCTTCAGATGTGCTAACGTCAAAGTCAGAACTTGGCCTCTCCCCGTGCTAGCCAGAACATTTGCAGTTTTATTATTTTTCCACAAAACAGAAAACATGCTTGGGACAACCTCAGCAAATGTCAAAGTGTTTCAGGAGACAGAACCAACAAGGTCACGGGCAGGTTCTACACTTATTCACTTCCTACTTAAGCATTCAGAGGTATGAAAATCCTCAGAACGCATACAGCAGCAACATGATATTTACATTATGTTTTATTGAGTCTGCAAAGCTGATGATGCTTAGCAGCGTGATGAAAGTCAGCATGTGCTTACCTGGTTGTTGAAAAAGTCTGTGAGTGGGAGCTAGCTTTAGCTCTGATGGTGTTCTGGATAAGTTCTTTTTTAGAATGGGTGGATGAAAAAAAGGTATGTGTATGTATGGTCAGAAACTGTATGGGTGTTCTTTGGTCACAAAGAAAACTGGGTATTAATGAAGTTTGGAGGCAGGAAGCTCAAAGTTTGTGAAAATACCAGGGACTTTTGGACAGAGATTCACAAGGTTTTTTTTACTAGAGTTTTCTGTTTCTCCTCTAGCAATTTTTTTCTGGATGGTGTCTCCTCTTTTCTCTTTTTTTTTTTGATGGACAATGGTGTCCTATTTATAGGCAAGGCTTTGTGGATATTTGAACGTTAAAGGGCGCCAATATTATGCAGTAGAGGTTAACTTGTTTTTGAAGGAAGTTTATGAAAAGTTGTGATGATGGACAGCTTTTCAGCCTAGGCTGGAACAGTAGGCAAGGATTGAGGAGAAGTGACCTCTATAGGCGAAAAGTGGCGCATAGACCCATGCCTAAACCTACACAAAGGTGTTTACCTAGCCACATGTGGAGAGACCCCTTGGATGAATGTTTAGGAGTGGTTGTGAGCATTAATGAGCATTAAATGGTGATGAGATTTATCAACATCAAAAATCTTGTAATAGGAGATTTTGCATCATTACCTAAAACCTGAGCCAACAGTTCTGCTTCACCAAAAACAACGTAAACCAAGCTCTGACCTTGGTCTCCTGCTGTCTCAGCAAGTTTTAAGAGTTTTCTAGTATGCTCCTTTGATCTTCCTTTAAAGTCTCTGGACTTAGTGATCCTGCTTAAGTACTTTACCCAATCTGCTGATCCCATTACCTTCTGATCCCAGTACATTCTGAAGGAGTTTCAGGCTTGGTTGCTTTCTCTAGCAAACTCTGACTGAACTTTTGTGTAGCTGCTGAAAAAGCCATGCTCTGACTGAATGCTATGTGCTGAGCCAAGTTGGCAACTTCTGACCGTTTCTGCCTGAAGGTTGGTTCAGAAGCTCTGAAGTGCCATTTTCTTCTTAAACACCCCTTTTTTAGAGAAAAATTCCCAATGTTTAGAATTTAATTTTTCCAAGGTAAAATCTTTGCCTTTAGAGCTTGCAAATGACCATTTTGCTCTTGTAAATTGTTTGCTTGGAAAGGAACGATAATGAAGGGCTTGGCTTTGTTTAAGAGAAAACCTGAGAGTTCAGGATGAATTCCTGAAGGATTAGAGGGCAAATTTTGGGGTACAACACTCACCATACTTCAACAAAAGCTGCTGCTCAGGATTTCAAAAGTTGTTAGGGGGAATATTGGTCATTGTATCTCAATGTATCTTTTCCATTATGTATTACCATTTCCCAAACTTTGTAATCATCCATAGAGTCTCGCCATTCGCAGACTGCCATTCTATTAATGAAATTCGAGCTTTTACCCAATTCTTTGTGTTCTTATTTTATTTAGCTTGCAAAGACTCCATTTATTATTGATGATAACTTTCAAAGCAAAAAGATTAAAAAGAAAAATTGACTTTTAAAAAAAAAAGAGATCTTTACAATTCAATTTACTTTGAGATTTGTGATGACACAATGACAACAAAAAATGGTGATCCCAGGAATGAACAAACTCTGGTTGTTTTGAGAAGATTTACTTCCTTCATGAAGGTTCTCTCAGGTCATTTTGCTGGTATGTGTGATCTTTGTATGTTTCTCAGATAGTTAAAGACGATACCAATCGGTGTAAGGTGCAGTATTGGGTTTGTGATCCCATTGTCTCCAGTCAGGTCTTGGTTCATGTTTTATTTTAGGTTTGCATGGTCAGAAGCTTCTGTCCCAAATTCCCCAGCGAAGTCTTCCCTCATGTGATGAAAGGTTTTATTCCCTTGGTGTGCTGGAATGTCGCTCTTTCTGCAGTATTGGCATTAATGTTGACTTCTTGATTCCCCGGGAAGGCTATCCCAGGGCATCTTTTGTTGGAGTAAGTTTTCATGATGTAAAGTTTTAATCCGCATCTTTCTCCAGGGAGGTAGGCTTGAATTCCCCAGTGAGGTTTGATTGTTTCGGCATCAGTCTACTTTATTTGAGGCTGGTCTTGCAATCTCCAGTAGGCATGTTGCTTTTTGAAAAAAGAGTTGGTTTCTCCGATAAAGCCGTAAGAAGGATGTTCTATCCCTGTATCTATTTGATTTGTCTACCTCCGAATTATGTTTCTCCTTAGCAAAGTTAAAGGCAGGCAATAGGTTTGCTTTCCGCAGTTGGCCTTTACCTTTCTTGGAATGATCTTTCTGGTTGAAGTTTAGCCAAGAGTTGTTAGTACCTGAGGCGGTTTTGTTTGTTTGTTCCTACCTATTGTGTATCTGTTTTACCAGCATACGCACGATAGCACTCATACATTCATACATACATCATACATGGCTAAAATTGATGAATCATTATTCATTGACATTTTGCTTTGGCCTTCCTACAACGCTCCTTACTTAGATGGATTCAGTTTTCCCTCTTGAGTTTATTTCTCAAAGGATGTATCTTCGTTGGCTGTCTCGCTCCAGTTTATTTCTGATTTGGATATGTGGTTGCATGACAATATTATTTACTTTGGATTTCTGAAAACTTTGAGTTTTAGTTTGTGCATTTATTTTGCACGAGAAGACTTTATCTCCTCAGCAGGAATATCATGGCCTTTCCCCGGGAAGTCATATTTCTATTCCCAGAAAGTCATTTCTTTTTGCAATCATGACAACAAGTAAAAAGTCTCTTTATTTGAGACAATTTATGTTTGATCCTTTCCAGGCAGATTTCCTTGGTTAAAGAAGAAGTTGAGACCCGTTCTAGGTGAAACACCAGAATTTTGGGAAAACTTGATATATTTTATCTTTCTACCTTCAGTGAACATTGGTAGACCATTGGCAGTGAACGTTGGTGTTTATTATCTTTTTGCTATATTCAGTGAACATTGATAGTTCATCGTCAGTGAACGACGGTGATATGATATATTTTCTCTTTCTACCTTCAGTGAACGTTGGTAGACCATCGGCAGTGAACGTCAATGTTTATTATCTTTTTGCTATCTTCAGTGAACGTTGATAGTTCATCGTCAGTGAACGATGGTGATATGATATATTTTCTCTTTCTACCATCAGTGAACGTTGGTAGACCATCGGTAGTGAACGTCGATGTTTATTATCTTTTTTCTATCTTCAGTGAACGTTGATAGTTCATCGTCAGTGAACGACGGTGATATGATATATTTTCTATTTCTACCTTCAGTGAACGTTGGTAGACCATCGACAATGAACGTCGATGTTTATTATCTTTTTTCTATCTTCAGTGAACGTTGATAGTTCATCGTCAATGAACGGTGGTGATATGATATATTTTCTATTTCTACCTTCAGTGAACGTTGGTAGACCATCAGCAGTGAACGTCGGTATTTATTATCTTTTTTCTATCTTCAGTGAACGTCGATAGTTCATCGTCAGTGAACAGCGGTGATATGATATATTTTCTCTTTCTACCTTAAGTGAAGTTGGTAGACCATCGGCAATGAACGTCGATGCTTGTTATCTTCCTCTCTGATTTAGTTCTTTTGGTCCACCAGTGATTTATTTTCCTGGCGGGATTGCTCCTTTGTTTCTTTATTTTTGTTGCATCCCCTGTGATACTTTGCGTCTCTTTGGTACTATTCATATGCATAAGCATTTGCATGGCATCTTAAGGACATAAATAGGTTTTTTTTTTATATTTAAGTATCTTTGATCATGTCGACACGAAGATTTTCAACCTTCGTATCTCCGGATAGAAGAAACTTAAATAAGGGCATCTGTTGTACCCCAATTTTCCCCCCTAAGATCCCTTCATCATACCATGTTGATTCAATCACAACAAGATCACATTAGGGCTTTTGGTTATTCTCCCTATCTTTAGATTTGCTCTTCTGAGGAGTTACCAAGCACCTTGACTTGTTTTCTTTTATGATCATGAATATTTTGCTTTGATTTTATTAAAATGCAATGTTGGTTTGTCTTACTTGTTAATAATGTAGGTAAAGGCAATGAGGTTTAGCAAGTTGCTCCATGGGTTCATGAGTTTATTTCCATGCCCTAGTCAACATAGTTTGAGGAGTTCAAACCTCACCATTGAAGTTGTTTTAGAAGAAATGGCATGAAAAGTCTTATTTTGGTTCAACATATTTCAAAGTTATCAACATTGATTCAAAAGTACAAGGGGTTGAGGGAAGAATTTGTCATGATTGGACAAGGTCTTGTTCTTATTGGTCACAAGAGCACATTTCTCTCAAATTTCAAGATATGGAAGTGGTTTTAGTGGCTATGAGTACTCATCATCATCCTCAACAACTTCTATTAAAAAATAAAGAAAATTGGCACAAGAAGTTTGTTCAAACTTGTCAAAGTTCCTCAAAGCATTCTCTTGATCTAGAGGCTAGGGTTTTGAACTTCATAGGAGCATATCTTGCTCATGTTTTGGTATTTTTGAGTGATTCCAAAGACATATTTCTATTCAAATAGTTACCAATAAATCATTTCAAAGTTCCAAGAAGTTTTCATGTGGAAGGAACTTGGTGAAGAAGAAAGATTACAAGTCATCCAGATGAATCCACAATTTCCATATGTGACTTCAAATGGTCATAACTTGGTCAATTTTTATCTCCTTGAGTCCATTCTTTTTCCATGATGATCTTAAATATGTGTACTTTATTCCTACTTTTATGTGCAAAGTGAGAATATGGATGGAAGTTGCCTTAAATATGCAAAAGATTATAGGTCATTTCATGATTTTTAGCCAAATTCAACAAGTCATAACTTGCTCATTTTTTGGATATTTTGAGTGGTTCAAATTCCAAAATGTCATTCAATAAATCTACTTCATTCCATCTTTTTTGGTCAAGAGCAAATTCTAAGTGGAAGGCCATGTTTAGATACAAAAGATTATAGGTCATTTTTGAAGAAGAATTTGAAATATTTCTAAGTATGGAAAGTCAACTCTTTTTCTTCAACTTTGACTCCATGTAAATTTCAGCTCAAGCATCCATTTGATTCCATTCTTTTTCCAATGCAAAGCTTGTAACCTCATCTTTCTAAAGCATCAAGAATTATGCCCTAGGATCCCCCTGAGTTGGAAATGCCATGGATTTGAATTTGGTAACTTGAAACTGAATTTTTCACAAAGTCAGAATTTTGAAATCCATAATGTGACTTCTAAACACAAGATTTGTGCGTGTTTTTGATCTAAACTTTATTAGCAAACTTTCCAAAAGTGATTAGCACCCCAAAACGCAAGGTTTGGCTGAGTTTTGATGGAAATGAAGTCACACTTCACTCGTGCTCGACCCTTACTCAATTTCCCTCCAAACTTACTTATTTCTTCAAATTTTAATTCCCATTCACTTCCCTATAAATAGAGGGTCACCCCCATCCATTTCCCAAGCTTAGAGAGCCAAGAACACCCTGCCAAAACCTCACATGAACCTACTTTTTTTTAATTCAGTTTCTGAAATTTAAGCTTCCTTTTCTAAAATTCTTTGCGCATTCATCATCCTTGAGCATCATACAAACTCTCCAGCACTTAAACCAATCAAAACAAGCCATAATTCAAGATATAGAAGTCTAGTTTTAGAGCTTCTTACTTGAACTTCGAAAAGGTAGAAATCTCCACCATTTGGATCCAAATCAAGCACTAATCTATTCTACTCCTTCTTCTGATTCTAATGCTGCTTACAATTTTTAAATCCATTGAGAATTGTGAGAGAAATCTCAAATTGAAGGTGCTCGCTATTTTCTGGGTTTTTGATTCATATCTCTCTCCATACCTTATATAAATTTGGCACGATGGTTGTGTTAGAATCGTCTTGAAGAGACAAGTTCAATGATGCTAGCCTGAGATCCTAATTTTTCCATTTGAAGGATCTCACAAAATCCCCATTGTCGGGTGTCTGGAGGTTGAAGACGGTGACATGTCTCGTCTCAACCAATGATAGCGTGCCAAATGTTTTAATTTCATTGGTTGCCCTTTTTCTGATCACATGTGTGTTTCACAAAGGTCCATATCAAGCACAGTGCGTATGGTCCATTGGATTAGCTTACTAACGCGTTTTGACTATGATCTGATGGTCCACATCTTTTTGGTTTTATTTTATTTTCTGATCTTATATTTTTATTGATTAAATTTTCAAAAATTCATAACTCTTTTATTTTTTATCCAAAAATTATGAAAAAATTCACAAAAATACTTTGAGTTATTTATGATCTCATGACTATTTTTTCACATTTTTATTTTAACATTTGGTATTTTTTATATTTTTTGTATTATTTGCTTTCATTTAATTACTTAAAAAATACTTTCTGACATTTTTTAATTCTGAAAAATTCATAAATATTATTTTGCATATTTTTGACTTTATGAAAATTTTATGGAATTTTATGTTGAGTTTTACTATTTTTGATCTATTTTATGTTTGTTTTAGAAATTTTAAATAGTTTAAAAATAGTTTTTGACTTTTAAAAATTACCAAAATTTTTATAAAAATATTTGGATCGGTGACCGGTGGAAATAGAACTGACTGTTTAAAGCTGGATCGCGTATGTCGCGGTAAGCAAAAGTCGCCACCGTCTTTTATTTTCTCCAACATGGACAGGACAAAAGCCCAACAAAATTCCTTATGAGAACGTTTCTCAGTTCGGGAGGTAGATTTATAGAAATGGAAGGTGTTAACACCCTTTCTATCCGTGGTTATCCACGGGCTCTTAGGTACTTGCTCTTATGTTTTCAAAATTGTTTGCTTTTCTTGTGTTTGTGGGTTTTGAAAAAGTTTCGTTTGAAAAATTTCTAAGTAACTCTTGTATCTGTCCTCAAGAGTGTGTGAAAAATTTGTTTGAAAACTTTTAGAAAGTGTAGGTGTGAAAAGTATTTTTGTTTGTTTTGAAAAGAGCAAGTACTTAAGAGAAATCTACCTACTCTAAGGAATTAGGCTGTGTAAGAGTCCTTTAGATAGTGCTATCCCACCATTGAGAGGTAGGTAGCACCATCGTTGGAGGTGTTCGGGTCAATTCGATTATCGGGACAGTGTGGTCACCGAAGCAATAGTTAGGATACCTTAGAAGTGACCCTAATATCCTAGATCCTTTATATCCGAGGCAACCGTTTCAAGGCAACTGTTTCGAGGCTACTGGATCTTTAGACTAAGGGTGACCCCTAAGACGTCCTATATCTGATGACCACGTTTCGAGGCAACGAGTGAAGCGTACCCTAGGAGTGGCATGTGTTTTGTGTGTTGTGTTTCAGTTAATGTTTTTGTACATGTTATTTGTGAGCTACGGATTAATTTTATTTACATACATTCTTTCATGCATTTAACAGTTAGGGGTGCGGAAAGATAAATTCTACGCTATTACAAGGCGCGGGTCTATACATCGCCAAAAATACAAAGACCCGTTTTGGTAAATAAGTACGAGAAATTAAATAAAGCGGTAAACCTATTTACTATTACATTCTTGGAAGCAATTACATAATAATCAAAATAAAATGCGCGCGAATAAAAATTAATCGGGAACGTTCTAAGGGTTTTGACCCTTTTAAGAAAAGAAATTGAATTTTTGTCTTTTTTTGTAATTAATGAAACTAAAATTAATAACTAATTAATTAATTAATTAAGAAAATATTTTTTGTGTTTTTATGTTTTAATGAAATAAAATATAAAAAGGAATTAAAAATGTCAAAAGAAAAGCCTAAGTCTAAATAATTTTATTTATTGTAAAAAAGGTATTAAAGTTAACTAATTAAACTAATTTAATTTAATTTACATTTATTTACAAAATAAGTTAAATAATAAAAATGCTTTTTTGTTTTTTTTTTTTTGAATTTTATGGGAAAAATTAGTTATGTTAATTTAATGATAATAATAATGATAATAATTAAAAAAAGAAATTATAAGGAAAAGAGAATAAAAAAAGTAACAAAACCATGGGGGTGATGACCCATGTCTCCTGATCACGTTGATGCTTATGGTCCGTCCCAATTTCACCTGTAGAAAAAATACAGCGCTATTGATCGCACTAAATCGCACTATTTTTCTGACTCAAATATCACATGTTTTCCTTAGTTTTTATTGTCATTTTCTCGTATTATGTTCCTTTTTCCTTTGTTTTCAGGATTCTTGTCATTTCAGAGCCTTCTGTGAAGAAACGAGCCAAAACGCCAAGAAATGAGGGTTTTTCAAGATATTTTGCACTTATGGCGTTCAGCACCGCGCTGGCTACAGGAAACGCGATGACGTGGCCCACTTTCACCCAGAGATCAACTGCCACGTTCCCATGATGTGGCGGTTCCAGGCACCGTGCCCGCGGCCACCCTCACCACGCCCGCGGCCTTCACAAAAAGGTTCCCGCTCAAAAGAAGTTAAGGGGCATGCTGGTCCTTACGCACCTCAAAGTTCCTCTATAAATAGCTTTCGATTCTCATTCTTTAGTTTCATCCAAGCTTAGTACAATCTTAAGCCATATACTATCAATTTCTGTAAAGTAATAATCTCTTCACATCGGGGAGTTATTGCGGTGTAGATTGAGTTGTAATCGAGTCTTGGAGCACTTTGGTTGAAGTTCATCATACCGGCCTTACTTTTCCGTAGATTTGTATCAGATTCAAGTCTCCGACCGGAGCAAGGTTCTAATTTATTGCATTTCTTTATTTAATTGCTCTTATCATAGTCTACACGTTTTATAGACTTTAAATGCTCTTACCATAGTCTACACGTTTTATAGACTTTAATTGCTCTTATCATAGTCTACACGTTTTATAGACTTTAAATGCTCTTACCATAGTCTACACGTTTTATAGACTTTAAATGCTCTTACCATAGTCTACACGTTTTATAGACTCGCACTTATTATGTCTGGCTAAACTATAAAGGTTAGGATGTAATGATTGTCATCGTGGTTGTGTTCCAATTATCATGCTAGTGAAAATACTCTGGGGATGTTTTGCTTCTAACTTAAGTCAATTGTGTTTTAATGTTTATTGGGTAAGATCGAAAGCCGTCCAAACTAATGATACGACTTGATTATTATTTAACCAAACAAAAAGAGCGACAGCCGTTGATTGGTTAAATAGGAATCATTGACCTTTTTAGAAAACGATTTTGAAACTATTTTCGGACGCGTTTGTAGGTTTAAAATCTGACTCTTGGTCAAAAGCCAAAAGTCTCTTTAAGTTAATCTTTCCGAGTAAGATCACTTTTCTGTTAAGTCAAAACTATCAATTTCTTAAAAATAAGTTTACCTCTTTAACGCGGAAGGCACCCTTTATATGTGACAATAAAGGAATTTAATTTAAAGAGTAAACTCGGTTCTTAGTAGTCAAAAGCTACAAGTTCCCGTTAAACTGATTCTTTGCTATCAATAGAAAATACTGCCCCATAAGTAGGTTCATCTACGCATGACCGGACCAATATCTGATTACATGATTTACATTCCAACCTGTCTTTTAAACTGTTATTTCCCTCGCATATTTACTTTGTGCACTGCACTCACATCAATATCCTTATTCGCCTTAGATAAGCACCTTAGCAATAGAGTTGATAGATTGACAATTGGTCTCTGTGGTTCGATAATCTTATATATTACTTCGATAGGCTGTACACTTGCAGTACTACATTTAGGCTATACGTTACAGATTAAACCCATCAAGTTTTTGGCGCCGTTGCCGGGGACCAACTTCGTCAAATTTCGTACCCTATTGTTATTCCGTTTAGACTAAGGCTATTCTAGCCGGTAGATGCGTAGAAATCGTAGCACCGGCAACCTAATAGATCCTTTAGTAGAACCTGAACGTTACGCTCGTGCCCGTCTTTTTATTCGCAAGATAAGAAGAGCTATGGCAGAAGATCGTAACCAAAGACCGCTCAAGGAATTCGCCCAACCATCTAACGAGGAACCTAGTTCTAGTATAGTAAACCCTGCTATAACTACCAACAACTTTGAACTAAAACCCTCGTTACTACAATTAGTACAACAAAACCAATTCGCTGGTCTCGCTACCGAGAACCCGAATCAACATTTAAAGGTATTTATCCAGTTAGCTGAAACCCTTAAGGCAAATGGAGCCACGCCCGAAGCTATCCGATTAAGACTATTTCCTTTTTCCCTTAGAGGTAAAGCTCACGACTGGTTAGACGCCCTTCCAACTAACTCAATAACAACTTGGGAAGACCTTAGGAGAGCTTTTCTTGCGAGGTATTTTCCACCAAGCAAGACCGCTGTTCTTAGGAACCTGATCACTTGTTTCACCCAAAACCAAGGCGAATCACTTTTTGATGCCTGGGAGAGATATAAAGAACTTTTAAGAGCCTGTCCGCACCATGGCCTAGAGCAATGGTTAATCATACATACCTTCTATAATGGACTCCATTACAACACAAAGATGTCCATAGACGCTGCCGCTGGCGGAGCGTTGATGAACAAACCTTACCCTGACGCTTGTGCCCTAATAGAGGACATGGCCCAAAACCACGCCCAATGGGGATTAGAACGAGCGACAGTAGAGAAAAAGGAGAGCCATGGAGGAAAGCATGAGGTAATTTGCATGGACATGATCAATGCCAAGATGGACGCCCTAGCCTTGAGAGTCGAGAACATGTCTCAAAACCCAACCACAGTAGCAGCAATCCAATCGGAGTGCGAACTCTGTGGAACTCAAGGACATCAAACCGTTGACTGTAACCTTTTGAACGAATCAAGCTCAGACCAAGTTAACTATACTCAAGGGAACCCTTTCTCGAATACCTACAATCCTGGATGGAGGAACCACCCGAATTTCTCTTACAAAAACAACAACCCTATCCAAAATCCCGGACCTTCGAGAGCTCAAGGATTCCAAACGCAAAAACAAAACCAACCTATGCAAATAGTACCCCCAAGACCAAACCTTAAAGAAACCATAGACACCTTTATTCAAGCTCAAACCCAGTAAAATAAGGAGTTTATGAACCAACACATTCACACGAACGAACTAGTTACCCAATTAGCAACCAAGTTTGACCAGATAATAACCCACACCAAAATGCTTGAGACTCAGATTTCCCAAGTAGCCCAAAACACCTCTGTACAAGTTGCACCTGGAGGACAATTCCCTGGACAAACTCAACCAAATCCAAAAGGCCAAGCAAATTCTATCACACTAAGAAGTGGAACCGCTTATGAAGGACCTAGAAATCCTGACTTAAGCACATCAGAAAAACCTATGGAAGATGCTACGCCCAAAGACCAGGTGGAGGAACCAGAGAAACCAGGAAAGCAATCAAAACCAGAAGTAGAGAAAAACACTCAACAACCTTATAAACCACCTATTCCATTCCCACAGAGGCTGAAAAACACCAAAGTAGAAAACCAGTACCAAAAGTTTATTAAGGTAATAGAGAAACTCCATGTTGAGATTCCTTTTACTGAAGCTATAACCCATATACCATCATATGCTAAGTTTCTGAAAGATATTTTGACCAATAAACGACGACTCGATGATCCCAAGCCTTTAGAATGTCATTTTATATCCGAAAATAAACTCGGCAAGAAAGATAAAGACCCTGGAAGTTTTTCTATCCCTTGCATCCTAGGTAACCATATGATAGACAAAGCATTTTTAGACCTAGGAGCAAGTGTAAGTATGATGCCTCTGGCCGTCTGTAAAAGGTTAAAATTAGGAGAACTTCAACCTACTAAGATGTCCTTACAACTAGCTGATAGATCTGTCAAATATCCCATGGGTATTTTAGAAGACATACCTGTCAAGATTGGTCAGTTGTACATTCCGACCGACTTCGTCGTAATGGATATCAAAGAAGATGAAGACATCCCAATCCTCTTAGGAAGACCCTTCCTATCGACCGCCGGAGCTATAATAGATGTTAAGAAAGGGAAACTGACTTTCGAGGTAGGAGATGAAAAGATTGAGTTCATTTTATCAAAATTTCTAATGGCACCAGTGATAGGAGATGCGTGCTATGCCATCGACATCATTGATGAATGTGTAAATGAGCTCGAACAAAACGAATTCTTAACCAAATTACCATCAACCCCTATTTTAGAGGATGACGGATTTGAGAGTATCGAACCGTACATTGACGACAACCTTTTCGAATGCTTAGCTCTTACCCATGACCTTATGCCACGTACTGAGAAAACCACTATAGAACTTAAGGAACTACCCAAGAATCTAAGATATGAGTTTTTGGATGAGGAGATGAATAGACCTGTTATAATTAGCGCCACTCTAAACCAAATAGAAACAAATCAACTATTAGATACCTTGCGAAAATATCCCTCAGCTTTAGGGTATAAAGTTTCAGATTTAAGAGGTATAAGCCCATCCGTATGCATGCATCGGATTATGCTAGAAAAAGATTCGAAACCCTCAAGAGAACATCAAAGAAGAATAAACCCTATCATGAGTGATGTAGTCAAGAAAGAAGTTCTTAAGTTATTAGAGGCTGGTATCATATACCAAATTTCGGACAGTGAATGGGTAAGCCCAGTCCATGTGGTACCCAAGAAAGGAGGTATCACTGTTCTAAAAAATGAGAAAGGTGAGCATGTGGCAAAACGAACAGAAGGAGGATGGCGAATGTGTATAGATTACAGAAGGTTGAATAAGGCAACAAGAAAAGACCATTTCCCTCTCCCATTTATAGATCAGATGCTTGAACGTCTAGCAAGACACTCATGTTTCTGCTATCTTGATGGATATTCGGGATTTTTCCAAATCCCTATTCACCCAGAGGACCAAGAAAAAACCACATTTACCTGCCCCTATGGAACATTCGCTTATAGACGAATGCCCTTTGGACTCTGTAATGCACCTGCCACTTTCCAACATTGTATGATGTCAATTTTCGCAGACTACCTAGATGGAATTATGGAAGTATTTATGGACGATTTTTCAGTATGTGGGTTTGATTTCAAAAACTGCCTCTCGAACTTGGAGAAAATCTTAAAAAGATGTGTGGAAGTAAACCTTGTGTTGAATTGGGAAAAGTGCCACTTTATGGTAAGTGAAGGGATAGTCTTGGGACACATTATTTCTGAAAGAGGTATAGAAGTCGATAAGGCCAAGATAGAAGTTATAGAACACTTAAACCCGCCTAAGACCGTTAGGGAAATAAGAAGTTTCCTAGGACATGCCGGGTTCTACCGACGTTTCATCAAGAATTTTTCCGCAATAACTAAACCCTTAACTAACTTATTGATGAAGGATGTCGAGTTTGAATTCGACCAAAAATGTCTTGAGGCCTTTGAAGTTTTAAAGCAAGCTCTTATTTCAGCACCTATCATAAGACCACCTGATTGGACACAACCCTTTGAAATCATGTGCGATGCTAGTGATTTCGCTGTAGGGGCTGTACTAGGGCAAAGAAAAGACAAAAAACTGCATGCAATTTACTACGCTAGTAGAACACTAGACGCCGCCCAGCTAAATTATACAACCACAGAAAAAGAATTGCTAGCCGTAGTTTTTGCTATTGATAAATTTCGATCTTATTTGGTGGGAGCAAAAATAATAGTATACACAGATCATGCAGCAATCCGGTACTTGTTAAGTAAGAAAGATGCTAAGCCTAGATTGCTCAGATGGGTACTTTTACTCCAAGAATTTGACTTGGATATTAAGGATAAAAAAGGAGCTGAAAACTTAGTAGCTGATCATCTCTCCAGGTTAGAACACCTTAAGCCTGAACTTATACCTATAGACGATCACTCTACTTATGAAAGATTAATAGCTGGGATAAACTCAACTGAAGAAGAGACCTATGAGGAAATCTCAACCATGAACAACATACCATGGTACGCAGATATTGTAAATTATCTAGCCGCTGATATCATACCCCCCGACTTAAGCTACCAACAGAAGAAGAAGTTTTTTAGAGATGTTAAACACTTCTTTTGGGATGAACCCCTCCTATTCAAAAGAGGAATAGATAATATATTCCGACGATGTGTGCCGGAGGAAGAAGTAGGCAATGTCATTAAACATTGTCATGCTTCACCTTATGGTGGACATGCAAGCACGTCTAAAACATGCGCAAAAATATTTCAAGCAGGTTTTTATTGGCCTACTGTATGGCGCGATGTCCACACTTACATTACAAAATGTGACCGATGCCAACGCACTGGGAACATCTCAAGACGTGATGAAATGCCTTTAAGAAACATCCAAGAAGTGGAAATATTTGATGTTTGGGGTATTGATTTCATGGGACCTTTTCCTTCCTCAATGGGTAACAAGTATATCCTAGTAGCTGTCGATTATGTCTCAAAATGGATCGAAGCTGTTGCATCACCCACAAACGATACCAAGGTAGTTATCAAACTGTTTAAGAATATTATTTTTCCTAGGTTTGGAACCCCGAGGTTAGTCATAAGTGATGGAGGATCGCATTTTATATCTAAGATATTTGACAAGCTTCTAAGCAAATACGGAGTAAAACATAGAGTAGCATCACCATATCACCCGCAAACCAGTGGCCAAGTAGAGGTATCGAATAGGGAGATTAAGCAGATCCTAGAAAAAACCGTATCATTATCCAGAAAAGACTGGTCTGGAAAACTTAAAGACGCCTTATGGGCTTATAGAACGACTTATAAAACCCCTATTGGAACAACTCCTTATCAATTGGTTTATGGAAAGTCCTGTCATTTACCCTTCGAATTAGAACATAAAGCCTATTGGGCCATTAAATCCTTGAATCTAGATTACCTGAAAGCCGGAGAAAAACGTATCCTGGACATTCACAAGCTAGAAGAGCTTCGCTTGAATTCCTATGAGAATGCCATCATATATAAGGAAAGAACCAAAATGTGGCATGATAAAAAAATCATCAAGAAAGATTTCAACATTGGTGATCCTGTTCTCCTATTTAACTCAAGGTTACGACTTTTTCCTGGTAAGCTTCGTTCAAGATGGACAGGTCCATTTGAAGTGTCAAAAGTTCTAAAATCTGAAGCAGTGGAAATCAAAAACAATTCATGTGCTCCATTTGTGGTAAATGGACAAAGACTGAAGCTCTACAAAGGAGGCGATTTGCCTGTTGACTACTCTAGTCATATTCTTATAGACCCACCAATACCCACATAAAGTAAGATCTAATCGTCAAGCTAAACGACGTTAAACAAGCGCTGCATGGGAGGCAACCCATGGTTTATTTTTCATTTTATTTTATTTTAGTAATTTATATATTTTATCTGGACTAATTTCTTGTGTTTATATTTTCAGGATGCATTACCCCGATGGTATGGTTGTGATTTTCAGAGATGAAGCACAAAAGGCCCGATTTGCTACCTTATCTGCTAGACCTATGGTACCCACTAGGTACCCCGATCAGAGCTGCATGGAGGCACTCGGGATTGAGCCAAGTATTCGGTATCTATGCAACCAACTTAGCTGGGATTCTTATGCCGATGATGTCCACAAAACCTACAGGAACCTTACTCTGGAGTTTCTTAGCTCTATGGACTATAATCCACGAGTAGGTGAAGGAGATGAGCAAGGACGCCTGAGTTTCAGATTGTTTGGCACCGAGTATACCCTGACCACCAAAGAATTTGGGGATTTGCTTGGTTTCCAAACTGGACCGACCGCTATAACTGAGTTCCCATTGAGTTGCTACATGGACAGAGACATTGATAAATTTTGGCAAGACATTACTGATAGAGCCAGTCTTGACCCCTCTACCCAGCTGTCCCGGAAGATCCATAACCCGGCCTTCCGATACTTCGAGATGATCCTATGCCACACTTTCTTTGGGAGGAGTTACTGTGACCACTTGGTCACCGCTGAGGAGATGCTTTTCTTATACTGTGCTAGTCAGTCCAGACCTATAGCTAGTGGAGGTTTTCTGATAGAGAGCCTCGAGCAGACTGCTCGATCCGCTGTAGGGCTCATTCATTCCGGAGGGAATGTGACACAGATAGCTTCTGCTTTGGGTTTAGACAGTATGATAGCACAGCTGACCCCATACTGTGGATATACTTTTCTGGATTTAGACTTTTGCATGGATCGTGGATTCATGAGGAGGGCCTCTTTCCACCCATATCGGTACAGATTGCTTATCAATGACCAGACAGTTTACACCTTCACCATGCCAGACCCTCAGATGACTTGTGTTTCCAACTCTGCTAACTGGAACTATTCTGTAGAAGGTTGGGGTGAGATATCAGAGTACACTCCAGAATACACTCCTGCTTCTGAAGATCTCACTCCAGAATACACTCCTGCTTCCGAAGATCCCACTCAGGACTACACTCCTGCTTCCGAGGACTCCGCTCCGGATCACACATCCCGACCCGAGGTTACACACACTACTGTTCTTACTAATAACCTCAGCTTGCAGGAACCTGATATTCGCACTCTATTGACTGCTATGCGCACTGAGATAACCACTCTCCGCAATGAGGTGGCTGACCTTCATTTGCAGTTGGAAGTGAATGATGTTACCTTTGCTGGTGAGTTAGATGAATTAGCTCACGAGGTGGCAGAGATTCGATGCCAGCTGACTGAGCTGCGTGGCCCAGGCACTCCTGTAGAGCATCCTACCGGTTGGCAATAGATCTTTATTGTTCACAAGATATCTAGTTTCAGTATTATTAGTATTATGTTGATTTCCTTTTCAGACTCATTTTTATTTTTGCATTATCTGTTTCCTGAGTTGTTAATATTTATTTTGATGACCCAATGTCCGTACCTATATCTATATATATATATATATGCATATGTTTTATTTATTTACTAATGTTTTTGTTTTTCTAGGTCACCATAGTTTTAATATAAAAATAAAATAAATAAACATGTGTATATGTATTCACGTACATATATGCACATTTATAAGAAAAATAGGTACACCTCCAGAAATTGAAGATAATGGCGAGGAAGAAAAAGCCCAATGGAAAGAAAGCCAGGCCAGCCCAACTGACCTCGACCTCACCGCGCCCGCGGTAGGCTCTGCCGCGCCCGCGGTGACGCAACGGTCACCTAACGGCTAGTAGCTCGTTTTTCCCCCCATTTTACCACTTTTTTCATTCCCAATCCCATTTTCTTCCATTTTTAACCCACTTTATTACCCATACCAACCCACTACAGAGGAACCACCCCATTTTTCACCTCCACACACGGCACCTTCTACCTCTAACCCACATGCAGGTACAGCTCCTAGCTTCCATGTCACTGAGGACATGTGGCGTGAGCATATGGCCCGAGAGGCCCAGAGGGACACCCTCCTTGCTACCTTGAAGCAACAGGCGGCCGACAACATGGCCTTCATGCAAGCGTCCCAAGAACAAAATGCTAGCTCTCTGCGCACTATTATGGAAAGTCAGCTGGCTTTTCAGAGAGAACAGCACCTATACCAGACCACATACGCTCGTCACTTCCAATTGATGGAGGCAACCCAAGGCACCCTCATTGGTCGGACCCAAGAGCTACAAGCGGCAAATGCCACCTTGTCAGAGAGACTGGAGCAGCTTGTTTTGGACCGAGATAGCCGCCGTCGCAGCCGTAGCCGCTGTTCCGGTCGTACCAACAAGGATGGTGAAGGTCCTAGTGGCCCCCACTAGTGTTTTCAGGTACCTCCTCCTACCTTATTTTGGGACATTGAGGACAATGTCTGATTTAAGTGTGGGAGGGGCATTTATCGCTTTTATTTCCCATTTTTTCTGTTTTTATTTCCCTTCCGCATTTTTCCTTTTTTTTCATAGTTAATAAAATGCATGTGATAGGCGAGTCTTTCCGCGTAGTGTACCCTTTCATTTTCCCCACCTTTTAGCTCTACAAAATTTTTATTTTTCAAAGATTTATGGTTGTTTTTAAGGATTTGGGCTATGAGACAGGTCCTAGATAGGGTCTGTTTCTCGGACACTCACTTTTTGAAAAATTCGTTATTATTTTTTACACCATAAGCCTTTTTGAATATTTAGATTAGATCCTTTCTCCCCAATATGCTATGATTTCGAATAAAACTGTACAAATAGGTCTTCAAGTAGTTTATCTTAGCAGTCAGCTCCGGCCTAAGCATGCTCTAAGTGTGGGATCGATGAATATAAGTGGATGATCTCTATTTTTGCCTTAAAAGCTACAAAATAAAGTATGAATACGACTACGAGTTGGGTGATCCTCACAAAGATTACTTAACTCAAGAAAGTTGTAAGCACTAACAAAAACAAAGAAAAAAAAATATATAAGGCATATCTGTTGTAGTTGGTTCAGAGGTATCTGGTGCTGAACTTGGTAGGGCGGACTACGGTCCGATCCCCCGCAACTGCAAATGGGTAAAATAAAAAGGGATTAAACCAAATCTTGTACCAGAATCCCATCACTTGAGATCAGAGTCACTAACCGGTCACTACACCATGAGTATGTACGGATAACGGGCTTAATGTGATTGCGCCTGAATGAAAAAGGACCTCGTACAAAAAGAAGTCTTAGCATAGTAAGGATATTTGGATCAATCTGTATACTTATGAGGTTTATGTCCGCATTTCTGCGAGTAGTGTAATTACGATACCCTTGATTCAGATAGTTAGTGCCTGACAACACACCCTTACTCGGACTTAGAAGCCCTCTTTGCCCAAAACCTGTATACACCATAAATTTCTTTCATCCACTTTTAAGAGTTGTTGCTTGAGGACAAGCAAAGGTCTAAGCGTGGGAGGATTTGATCGCACTAAATCGCACTATGTTTCTGACTCAAATATCACATGTTTTCCTTAGTTTTTATTGTCATTTTCTCGTATTATGTTCCTTTTTCCTTTGTTTTCAGGATTCTTGTCATTTCAGAGCCTTCTGTGAAGAAACGAGCCAAAACGCCAAGAAATTAGGGTTTTTCAAGATATTTTGCACTTATGGCGTTCAGCACCGCGCTGGCTACAGGAAACGCGATGACGTGGCCCACTTTCACCCAGAGATCAACTGCCACGTTCCCATGATGTGGCGGTTCCAGGCACCGCGCCCGCGGCCACCCTCACCGCGCCCGCGGCCTTCACAAAAAGGTTCCCGCTCAAAAGAAGTTAAGGGGCATGCTGGTCCTTACGCACCTCAAAGTTCCTCTATAAATAGCTTTCGATTCTCATTCTTTAGTTTCATCCAAGCTTAGTACAATCTTAAGCCATATACTATCAGTTTCTGTAAAGTAATAATCTCTTCACATCGGGGAGTTATTGCAGTGTAGATTGAGTTGTAATCGAGTCTTGGAGCACTTTGGTTGAAGTTCATCATACCGGCCTTACTTTTCCGTAGATTTGTAACAGATTCAAGTCTCCGACCGGAGCAAGGTTCTAATTTATTGCATTTCTTTATTTAATTGCTCTTATCATAGTCTACACGTTTTATAGACTTTAAATGCTCTTACCATAGTCTACACGTTTTATAGACTTTAATTGCTCTTATCATAGTCTACACGTTTTATAGACTTTAAATGCTCTTACCATAGTCTACACGTTTTATAGACTTTAAATGCTCTTACCATAGTCTACACGTTTTATAGACTCGCACTTATTATGTCTGGCTAAACTATAAAGGTTAGGATGTAATGATTGTCATCGTGGTTGTGTTCCAATTATCATGCTAGTGAAAATACTCTGGGGATGTTTTGCTTCTAACTTAAGTCAATTGTGTTTTAATGTTTATTGGGTAAGATCGAAAGCCGTCCAAACTAATGATACGACTTGATTATTATTTAACCAAACAAAAAGAGCGACAACCGTTGATTGGTTAAATAGGAATCATTGACCTTTTTAGAAAACGATTTTGAAACTATTTTCGGACGCGTTTGTAGGTTTAAAATCTGACTCTTGGTCAAAAGCCAAAAGTCTCTTTAAGTTAATCTTTCCGAGTAAGATCACTTTTCTGTTAAGTCAAAACTATCAATTTCTTAAAAATAAGTTTACCTCTTTAACGCGGAAGGCACCCTTTATATGTGACAATAAAGGAATTTAATTTAAAGAGTAAACTCGGTTCTTAGTAGTCAAAAGCTACAAGTTCCCGTTAAACTGATTCTTTGCTATCAATAGAAAATACTGCCCCATAAGTAGGTTCATCTACGCATGACAGGACCAATATCTGATTACATGATTTACATTCCAACCTGTCTTTTAAACTGTTATTTCCCTCGCATATTTACTTTGTGCACTGCACTCACATCAATATCCTTATTCGCCTTAGATAAGCACCTTAACAATAGAGTTGATAGATTGACAATTGGTCTCTGTGGTTCGATAATCTTATATATTACTTCGATAGGCTGTACACTTGCAGTACTACATTTAGGCTATACGTTACAGATTAACCCCATCAGCTATTCAGTGGACCTTAGGACGCGTTTGTGGTTGCTTTGGCTTCAGTGAGTGGCAAGGAAGAAAGCTACGTGCTTGCTTTGATCTGAAAACGCTTGCAACTATGTTTTTGGTCTCTCACTTTTTTGGACAATTTTCAGTTTTTGCCCTGGCCGTTTCAGGGATGCCTTTTTTCGTTTTTGAATGAGGCTTGCAAGGCTTGTATATATAGTAATGAGTGAGAATCAGTCACTATTATGAGCTCTTAACCATTGCAATTAAACTTTGGATTTCTCCATAACCACCATTAAAGCAATTTGCCAATTTTGTTCAAATTTGAATTTTATGCTTAAAATGGACCTTACACGAATTTGGTAGGTGCATTATGCTTCATCAAGGTCATTCAAACCACAAGATATCATTGAATTAATTTTTTTGATTTTTATTTGAATTTTATGGATTTAAAATGAATTAAATCAATAAAATTAAATAAAAAATAGAAAAATTAATGTTTAATCTTGAAATTAATCATGGGACACGTGGGTGGCATGACAAGGCTGAACCAAGTGGAAAAAAGTGGGCCCTTTTGTCAAAAATTGAAGTTTCAAGGATAGCTGACTTTGGCCATTTCACAAACATTTCCCAACTTCTCCAATGCATATCTTGCTCAATTTTGATCATATGAACATGTTCTTGGACATTTTGGAAAGGTCTTGAAGTCCTCTAACCAATGCCTTTGGTCCCATGTCATTTTGATTTACCAATCTCAAGTTATGGTCTTTGACTTAAAGTGCCTTTTTGTTGACTTTTGAAAATGACCTATAATGTTGAAATTGATAACTTTTTGTGAGAGCATTTCTTGGACTTGGAATGTGAAGATGAGTTGTAGGAAATGTCCTCCCCTTCAAGATGATCATTGGATGGGATTTTTCTGATGAACCATGAAAAATTTATTCCTTGGTCAAGTTACAATTGACTTTTCAGTTGTCCAAAAATGGAAACTTTTGCATCTTGATGATTTTTGAGCCATTCTTAAGGAATTATGATCAAGACTTGATCAAATGGTGATTGTGGCTTCAAAATAAGATGTTGACCAAAAATTTTGACTTTTGACTGCCAAATGACCATTTTGCCCCTACAGTTGATTGTGAGGCAATTAGGGTTTTTAACTGTGCAACTTGACCTTGTGAGCCTTGAAACTTGACATGTAGGTGCTTGACAATGTGTATGAGCATGTGGGACTTGATTGAGCCCTTGAAAACCTCAACTTCCTTGCAATAACCAAAACCCTAATTTGACTGGCTTAGGAGAGTGGTTGATTGTGTAGCCCTTGAATAAACTTTGAACCATTTGAGGTGATGCTTGGCAAAACTTTGAAGATTATGGGAGGGCAAATTTTGGGGTACAACAGTTGCCCCTGTTCAATCTTCTTAGACCTGAGGATGTAGATTGGCTTGCGTGCCTTTCGTGATCCGAAGGTGGAAGATGATTGAACACTAGAGTGCCCAGAAATTTGCACTCACATAGTAGAGTATCAGCAGTGTGATAGCGGGAATGGACTTACAGATGCCATTTGGAGAGATGGTGGATAGGAGGATGGGCTTAAAGATGCCATCTAGAAGTGTGACAGAACCTCGTCGGGAATGGGCTTATAGATGCCATTTGGAAGTGTAACAGAACCTTGTCGGGAATGGTCTTATAGATGCCATTTGGAAGTGTAATGGATAGCTGCGTCCGAATAAGAAATAGAATGGCCTCCGTGTCTGGAGCATATCTAGTCTGTGTCTAATTGCTGACGTCTGAATAAATAGTAGAATGACCACCGCGTCTGGGGTATATTCATACTGTGTTTGAATAAGTGACAGAATGTCATCTGAATCTGGATTGTATCTGGACTGTCTTTTGAATGAATCTGGACTAAACAATAGAATAGCATCCGGGCTGGAGCATCTTTAAGTTGTCTTTGAAAAGAACTCTGAATAAGCAAAAGAATAACGTCTATATCTGGAGCATTTCCCAGCTATATCTGAAAGGAAACTCTTGAATAAGCAAAAGAGCAACATCCATATTTGGAGCATTTCCAAGCTATCTCTGAAAGGCAATCTGGAAGAAGTATCAGAACGTCGCCATTCCTGGGTTGCATCTGAACTATCTCTAGAAGGAAATCTGAATAAGCAAAAGAACAGCATCCATATCTGGAGCATTTCCAAGCTATCTCTGAAAGGAAATCTGGAAGAAGTATCAGAACGTCGCCATGCCTGGGTCACATCTGAACTATCTCTAGAAGGAGTCTTGAATAAGCAAGAGAACAGCATCCATATCTGGAGCATTTCCAAGCTATCTCTGAAAGGAAATCTGGGAGAAGTATCATAACGTCGCCATGCCTGGGTCACATCAGAACTATCTCTAGAAGGAGTCTTGAATAAGCAAAAGAACAACATCCATATCTGGAGCATTTCCAAGCTATCTCTGAAAGGAAATCTGGAAGAAGTATCAGAACGTCGCCATGCTTGGGTCACATCTGAACTATATCTAGAAGGAGTCTTGAATAAGCAAGAGAACAACATCCATATCTGGAGCATTTCCAAGCTATATCTGAAAGGAAATCTGGAAGAAGTATCAGAACATCGCCATGCCTGGGTCACATCTGAACTATCTCTAGAAGGAGTCTTGAATAAGCAAGAGAACAACATCCATATCTGGAGCATTTCCAAGCTATCTCTGAAAGGAAATCTGGAAGAAGTATCAGAACGTCGCCATGCTTGGGTCACATCTGAACTATCTCTAGAAGGAGTCTTGAATAAGCAAGAGAACAACATCCATATCTGGAGCATTTCCAAGCTATCTCTGAAAGGAAATCTGGGAGAAGTATCAGAACGTCGCCATTCCTGGGTCACATCTGAACTATCTCTAGAATGAGTCTTGAATAAGCAAAAGAACAGCATCCATATCTGGAGCATTTCCAAGCTATCTCTGAAAGGAAATCTGGAAGAAGTATCAGAAAGTCGCCATGCCTGGGTCACATCTGAACTATCTCTAGAAGGAGTCTTGAATAAGCAAGAGAACAGCATCCATATCTGGAGCATTTCCAAGCTATCTCTGAAATGAAATCTGGAAGAAGTATCAGAACGTCGCCATGCCTGGGTCACATCTTAACTATCTCTAGAAGGAGTCTTGAATAAGCAAGAGAACAGCATCCATATCTGGAGCATTTCCAAGCTATCTCTGAAAGGAAATCTGGAAGAAGTATCAGAACGTCGCCATGCCTGGGTCACATCTGAACTATCTCTAGAAGGAGTCTTGAATAAGCAAAAGAACAGCATCCATATCTGGAGCATTTCCAAGCTATCTCTGAAAGGAAATCTGGAAGAAGTATCAGAACGTCGCCATGCCTGGGTCACATCTGAACTATCTCTAGAAGGAGTCTTGAATAAGCAAAAGAACAACATCCATATCTGGATCATTTCCAAGCTATCTCTGAAAGGAAATCTAGAAGAAGTATCAGAACGTCGCCATGCCTGGGTCACATCTGAACTATCTCTAGAAGGAGTCTTGAATAAGCAAGAGAACAACATCCATATCTGGAGCATTTCCAAGCTATCTCTGAAAGGAAATCTGGAAGAAGTATCAGAACGTCGCCATGCCTGGGTCACATCTGAACTATCTCTAAAAGGAGTCTTGAATAAGAAAGAGAATAACATCCATATCTGGAGCATTTCCAAGCTATCTCTGAAAGGAAATCTGGAAGAAGTATCAGAACGTCGCAATGCCTGGATCACATCTGAACTATCTCTAGAAGGAGTTTTGAATAAGCAAGAGAACAACATCCATATCTGGAGCATTTCCAAGCTATCTCTGAAAGGAAATCTGGAAGAAGTATCAGAACGTCGCCATGCCTGGGTCACATCTGAACTATCTCTAGAAGGAGTCTTGAATAAGCAAGAGAACAACATCCATATCTGGAGCATTTCCAAGCTATCTCTGAAAGGAAATCTGGAAGAAGTATCAGAACATCGCCATGCCTGGGTGACATCTGAACTATCTCTAGAAGGAGTCTTGAATAAGCAAAAGAACATCATCCATATCTGGAGCATTTCCAAGCTATCTCTGAAAGGAAATCTCTTTGATGTAGATATGTCCTATCTAGATACAGGTATCGAATCCACAATCAATCGCTCACAGATATGCCCTGGCTAGATACAGGTGTCGAATCTGGAACTGCGACAGTTGATGGTAATCATCTTTGGATTGACCTTTTTCCTGAAAAGGCAAAACGTTAGATGTATGCAGTGTCATGATGCATGAACTGCATGATGTTAAGAGGTTCTCAAAAATAAATGAGATTGTGTGATATGATGCGTATGTGCATGCATTGTGGTGTAAGCAGGATGTATGAAATGTGATATGTTTATGAATGTATTTTCGTCTAGGAAAATAAATCCTTGACGAATGTCGGGAAGATAACTCCCGGGCTGATGTTGAAGAGTAGCGTTCTTCGTTTCCGCTGGGGATGATGGTTGCAAGAATAAACCGGTAGGAGAAGATGACTCCGTTGGGGAATAAGCTTGTTGAAGAGATTACTCTACGGGGAATACTCTGTGGGAAGAGAGATACTTCATTGAGATTTGATGATAACTCCGCTGGGGATACCATTGTTGAGCTCTGTTGGAAGATTTGATGAACTCCGCTGGGGATAGGAAGACTTCGCCGGGGACGATCTTTCCGTGGTTATTAGCTGAGGATAACCCAGTTATAAGCTTTGGTGGAGCATAACCTTTGAATAAAGTCCGGGAGACGTGTTCGTACTCTGCAGGGGTAAGCTTCCAGAATCTACTGGGGATAAGCTTCCAAATGGGGAGATGGTTCAACTCTCCTGGGGAGACTTTTGAGACTGTACTGGGGAAGTGGCTCCACTGGGATGTCCGTATTCCGCCGGGGAACAATCTTATATTAAGACTGCCGGGGATGCTTGTTAGGAATGTCTGTATACTCCGCTGGGGAATATTGAGATCTTCTGGGGAGACCCAGCTTCCTTAAGGCTGACAGTATGTTAACTCTGCTTAGGGAGAGCGTCGCTGACTTGCTGGAGAATACTGTGCCTTTTCAGGGTTGATGGGAGACCAACTCTGCTTGAGGAGAGTATTGTTGCATCTTGTCTTTCTCTACGGGGAGTGGAGATATCTTGGTTATGTTCTTCAGCCGAACCTACCTTGGTACCTTGGTTGACAGAGCAACTAGACTGCTTGGACAACTCATTATTGCCCCTGTTTCTGATGTGAGAAGGTGTCCTGTGAGGTGTTTGATACCTGCCGATTGACCAATCTTTTTTCTGGTAGACAAGTGACGAGATGACGGGACATAGTCGTACGCTTTGATCCCTAATTTTTGCCTGGACTGCCCTTTCGGGTTTTCAGTCCACCGGGATACCCATTTTTTCCCAAGCCGCCTTTTCAGGTTTTCGACTTGCCGGGTGTACAAAATTTTCATTTCATCCCTTATTTTTGCCCGAACCCTTTTGGTTCGCCGGGAAGCCCTTATTTTTGCCCAGGTGTGTCAACCTAGCGGGTCTTTGATTATGTGCAGTATTTTTTCGACTATGTCCGTGCTCTCAGGATGTAGGGAGGTGTCAGACTACCAGAAGACCTTTGTTTGATCGTCCAGTGCCCCAAGTGATCCAGATGGAGATTTGCCCCAAGCTGGTTGGCCTTTTAAGAGATTCTCCGAATCTTGACCTAACTGCCCCAGATGTTGGACAATGATCATGCCATGCCCCTTGATTGGAGGTGCTCTTGTTCATTAGACATTCGTCGTGCGAACTTCTATGCTGTTCAAACAAATAGTCATATGCAAACAGTGTTATATCAAGAATGCAAAGCTTATGTCTGTCTTGAAGTTTTTGAAAATGCATTTTTTCATAAAAACAAGTGAATTTTTTTTTAAACTGTGATGTCAACTCGTTACTTTACCGCAAGCCTTAAGGAGTCAAGATACCTTTCGTATCAGTATGCTTTCGAACTAACCCATGCTTCAGCTAGGACTTTTTGAGGGTTATAACGTGGCCTGGTTCACGGTTTAAGAAACAAAGGATAAAGGCTCAAATTATATTTGTACCCACCCGCTCTTCGTGATGTTCTTCAAACCTAAACTCAGTTGATCGTGTGTTAGACCTTGTTCGAGTCTTTGTCCTAATATTCCCATGATGGTTCGGATGTTGACATTTTATTTTGAATAGGCAGTCATTCCTTTTTTTGGTTGAGGGTTTGTAGGACCTCTTTCTTTTTGATTTCGTTATCCCTGTTTTTGCCTGAACTGTTTCTTTTGTGATTACAGTCAGCGAGATGCCCCAGTTTTGTAAGTCTCCTTCATAGGTTTTGACTTAATGGGCGTTTATTTTGAGAAATGATGACTGCCTATCTTTATGATTATTCGGAACCATCACTGTCTTTTGTTTTGTAAGGACTTTTTGGTGCCATTCGTTGTGCACTCGGATCAACTGAGAGAACTACCCTGCCCCAGGTTATGATTAAGGGTTTTAATTTTCGAAAAGAAAAACTCCTACTTCTTTGGCTCAGAGGGGTTGACGAGGGATTATCTTCCTTATAACTCCAGTGTTTAGGAATTGAAACAATGCCTGTACCTCATCAGCGGGGTTCGTTCAAAAGCATACTGTAAATGTCGTGATATCGTTTTCGTCATCCTCCCTCAAGAGGCTTAGAATTATTAATTGAGAGTTGACATCACAAAAAAATGAAAATAGTTTGAATATAGTGAATGCGAATATATTGATTCAAAACAGACATATGCGATGCATTGATAAAGTAATAACGTTTGCCATGACAATAATTGTTTGTATAAGCAAAGAAAATACAACTTGAACATTCGAATGAATAAAAAGTCTTCTAGTCTCAGGACTTGTCACTTCAAATGGTGAATCTCGCAGGGATAGTAGAAGAACTCGACTTGACCATCTGGGGTGAATTCCACAGCTCCTTCATCAATCAGGCTTTGGATTTTGTACCTCAACTTCCAACAGTCGTCAGTATCATGCCCCGGGCTGTTAGAATGGTATGCGCACCTGGCCCCAGGATTATAGTTGGGTGAAGAAGTCTTAGGATTAGGGTGAGGTCCTATCAATGTCACCAGATTCAACTTCAACAGGTGTTGCAAATCTTGGGACAGCGACGTGTTGAGCTGGGTGAATTGCCTCCTGGGCTTGTTTGGCTTACTCTGATCAACCTGTTTCTCTGGGCGAGGTTGTGGTTGGACCTGTGAAGTAGCAGTAATTTGGTGAGGTCTATTCTTCACCATACCAGACTCTTGTCCTCTTGGAAGCTGATCAATGACCTGGTCCCTGACTTGGACTGGTTGCTTCATGTTGTATCTGTCTTGATGAAGCTGACTGATCATGGTCCTCAACTCTTCTTGCTCCCGAGCTAAGCCTTGGATGAGAGCCATTTGCCCCAACATCTGGGTTCTCATTGTATCTACCTCAGCTTGCAGACGTTCCAGCTGTTCGTCCTTATCTTCTTTGGGACTTTTCTTGGCCAAATTCCCCATGAGGAATGTCCTCAACTCTTCCTGCCCCTTGGATAGGCTTAGGAAGATCTCCCTGAACTGAGTCTCTTGAGCATGAAGACCCTGGTTATCTTGTTGGGAAGCCATTGCTGAAATAAACAGCGGAGAAGGTAAGTGACCTGTACAAAGGGTACCTGTAATGCAATGATATGTATGATATGGATGAAATGTTTTCAAGGGTCTCGTGGGGTAAACAAGAAAATTATTAGAACTTGAATTTGGGTAGCTTGATTGAAGGAACTTCATGTTGCTGAGAGTCCTTCTTCAAGAGTCAAGGCTCACCATATCGAGTGGGTCATAGCCCCTGACTCAAGTCATTAACCTGGCTAGAGGAAAATAAATCCCCTTTGCCCTTTGCTAGATATTTGGTTCATCATGACCTGCATCACAAGCCCTTGAGATCCTTGAAATGGGTTAGTCCTTATGCAGGATGTATGCAATGGTATGATGTTATGCTGTTATGTATGGATGTAAGTAGGCCCTGTAATGAGTTCCAATTAAGGACTGTAGACAAAACCTGCAAGGAAACTCGTGTTGTTAGATAACAAGTATGCAAGTAGTTCAAGTATGAAGGCACACAAGTCACACAAGACAGCCCTTAGAGTTTAGGCCAGCATGAAGTTCAGGTACTACCCTCTTTCAGTTTCGTTGGTTAAGACCTGTCCTATCAAAAGTAACCGGGTTCTAGAGGATCCCAATATCACTGACTACCCTCAATCGGTCATAACTCCAGCATCGCAATCTTTTCTTGCGGCCAGAACAATCGCGAGAGTTTAGCCTTAATGGGTGTAGCATACTGCTACTGTTCTATGGCCAAGTTGGGTCAATTTAGGGTTCTAAGGTCGGTTGGTGCTTAATGACTCCTCAGAAGACCCACATTCTTCTCGTTGCAACACAAGGGATATCGGTACAGACCAAGGTGCCACACCAACGTAGCCACTGCTTCACCCGTGTCAGTCTACGCCGGACAGGTCCCTCACAGCTTATGCTACCTAAAAGGGTATTCCCCAGATCCGGGTTACGATCTATAAAACTCCGATGCAGCCCACAATAATAAAGCAAACAAAACATTCATTTGAAAACATAAGAGTGGTCTAATCCTAAGTTACACCTCACTTTAAAAATATCCCCAGCAGAGTCGCCAGTTCTGTGATCGGTGGATCTGGAACTGACTATTTAACGCTGGTTCCCGAAATGTCGCGGTAAGCAAGAGTCGCCACCGTCTTTTATTTTCTCCAACATGGACAGGACAAAAGCACAGCAAAATTCCTTATGAGAACGTTTCTCGGTTCGGGAGGTAGATTTATAGAAAGGGAAGGTGTTAGCACCCTTTCTATCTGTGGTTATCCACGGGCTCTTAGGTACTTGCTCTTATGTTTTCAAAATTGTTTGCTTTTCTTGTGTTTGTGGGTTTTGAAAAAGTTTCGTTTGAAAAATTTCTAAGTAACTCTTGTATCTGTCCTCAAGAGTGTGTGAAAAATTTGTTTGAAAACTTTTAGAAAGTGTAGGTGTGAAAAGTATTTTTGTTTGTTTTGAAAAGAGCAAGTACTTAAGAGAAATCTACCTACTCTAAGAAATTAGGCTGTGTAAGAGTCCTTTAGATAGTGCTATCCCACCATTGAGAGGTAGGTAGCACCATCGTTGGAGGTGTTCGGGTCAATTCGATTATCGGGACAATGTGGTCACCGAAGCAATAGTTAGGATACCTTAGAAGTGACCCTAATATCCTAGATCCTTTATATCCGAGGCAACCGTTTCAAGGCAACTGTTTCGAGGCTACTGGATCTTTAGACTAAGGGTGACCTCTAAGACGTCCTATATCTGATGACCACGTTTCGAGGCAACGAGTGAAGCGTACCCTAGGAGTGGCATGTGTTTTTTGTGTTGTGTTTCAGTTAATGTTTTTGTACATGTTATTTGTGAGCTACGGATTAATTTTATTTACATACATTCTTTCATGCATTTAACAGTTAGGGGTGCAGAAAGATAAATTCTACGCTATTACAAGGCGCGGGTCTATACATCGCCAAAAATACAAAGACCCGTTTTGGTAAATAAGTACGAGAAATTAAATAAAGCGGTAAACCTATTTACTATTACATTCTTGGAAGCAATTACATAATAATCAAAATAAAATGCGCGCGAATAAAAATTAATCGGGAACGTTCTAAGGGTTTTGACCCTTTTAAGAAAAGAAATTGAATTTTTGTCTTTTTTTGTAATTAATGAAACTAAAATTAATAACTAATTAATTAATTAATTAAGAAAATATTTTTTGTGTTTTTATGTTTTAATGAAATAAAATAAAAAAAGGAATTAAAAATGTCAAAAGAAAAGCCTAAGTCTAAATTATTTTATTTATTGTAAAAAAGGTATTAAAGTTAACTAATTAAACTAATTTAATTTAATTTACATTTATTTACAAAATAAGTTAAATAATAAAAATGCTTTTTTTTTTTTTGAATTTTATGGGAAAAATTAGTTATGTTAATTTAATGATAATAATAATGATAATAATTAAAAAAAGAAATTATAAGGAAAAGAGAATAAAAAAAGTAACAAAACCATGGGGGTGATGACCCATGTCTCCTGATCACGTTGATGCTTATGGTCCATCCCAATTTCACCTGTAGAAAAAATACAGCGTTATTCAGTGGACCTTAGGACGCGTTTGTGGTTGCTTTGGCTTCAGTGAGTGGCAAGGAAGAAAGCTACGTGCTTGCTTTGATCTGAAAACGCTTGCAACTATGTTTTTGGTCTCTCACTTTTTTGGACAATTTTCAGTTTTTGCCCTGGCCGTTTCAGGGATGCCTTTTTTCGTTTTTGAATGAGGCTTGCAAGGCTTGTATATATAGTAACGAGTGAGAATCAGTCACTATTATGAGCTCTTAACCATTGCAATTAAACTTTGGATTTCTCCATAACCACCATTAAAGCAATTTGCCAATTTTGTTCAAATTTGAATTTTATGCTTAAAATGGACCTTACACGAATTTGGTAGGTGCATTATGCTTCATCAAGGTCATTCAAACCACAAGATATCATTGAATTATTTTTTTTGATTTTTATTTGAATTTTATGGATTTAAAATGAATTAAATCAATAAAATTAAATAAAAAATAGAAAAATTAATGTTTAATCTTGAAATTAATCATGGGACACGTGGGTGGCATGACAAGGCTGAACCAAGTGGAAAAAAGTGGGCCCTTTTGTCAAAAATTGAAGTTTCAAGGATAGTTGACTTTGGCCATTTCACAAAAATTTCCCAACTTCTCCAATGCATATCTTGCTCAATTTGGATCATATGAACATGTTCTTTGACATTTTGGAAAGGTCTTGAAGTCCTCTAACCAATGACTTTGGTCCCATGTCATTTTGATTTACCAATCTCAAGTTATGGTCTTTGACTTAAAGTGCCTTTTTGTTGACTTTTGAAAATGACCTATAATGTTGAAATTGATAACTTTTTGTGAGAGCATTTCTTGGACTTGGAATGTGAAGATGAGTTGTAGGAAATGTCCTCCCCTTCAAGATGAGCATTGGATGGGATTTTTATGATGAACCATGAAAAAGTTATGCCTTGGTCAAGTTACAGTTGACTTTTCAACTGTCCAAAAATGGAAACTTTTGCATCTTGATGATTTTTGAGCCATTCTTGAGGAATTATGATCAAGACTTGATCAAATGGTGATTGTGGCTTCAAAATAAGATGTTGACCAAAATTTTTGACTTTTGACTTCCAAATGACCATTTTGCCCCTACAGTTGATTGTGAGGCAATTAGGGTTTTTGACTGTGCAACTTGACCTTGTGAGCCTTGAAACTTGACATGTAGGTGCTTGACAATGTGTATGAGCATGTGGGACTTGATTGAGCCCTTGAAAACCTCAACTTCCTTGCAAGAACCAAAACCCTAATTTGACTGGCTTAGGAGAGTGGTTTGAACCATTTGAGGTGATGCTTGGCAAAACTTTGAAGATTATGGGAGGGCAAATTTTGGGGTACAACAGGATCCATTTCTAACTTTTCTATGGCCTTATTTTTTACTTCTTGATTAATTTGAACATAGTTGATATATTTTCTCATTATTTTCTATTTTTAAATTTTGTTTTTTTACCCTTTTAATGTATATATATTAAATGTGATATTATTTTGTGATTATTTTCTGGCTAATCTTGGGTTAGGTTTTGGATCATGAACTTTATTAACATCATTGGATACATGGTGTTGAATTTAACTCCACAAAAAATGGATGAATGATTTTAATAATAGTTTGATTAAAATTTAATTCAAATGTGGTTTGTATATTCTTTTTACCTTAATCCTCTTCATCTAATCCCCTTTTTATTGCACTAAGTGTTGTTGGAGCATGATATCTATATCATGTCTAAAAAAAATTGGTGCATAGATTGCTATTGACTGGCCTCAAAATAGGTGCGACTTCTATATAAGTCCACTTACGATTGCTTAACATAGCGCTAAATTTTGTCCCGATTCGAATAAATGATCATTTGTGGCCCAAACTTATGATTGCAAGCCCAAGTATGTTAATTTGATCTCTTTGATCCAATAACTTGTAGATTCATTGTGTGGAGGTTTTGGTTCTACCAATCCTCTAATGGATCTACAACACCTTTGGTCAACGCGGATCACTTAAACATCGTTGATCATTAAATGATACTTGTGAGAATTCCAAATGGATGATATACTTGACAAAAAGCAAATGCAACTTGTTGTGTGGAGGCTTTGGTTCTACCAATCCTCTAATGAGTTCCAAATGCAAGTTTCAAGATGGTCATCCAACTAACCACTAATTATTTACTTATTTTATCTTATGTTTTTATTCTTTTTTATGCTTTATGTACTATTTATTTTTTTAGCATTTACATTTCATGCCATTTTCATCTTTTCTCATTTGAGCATTAATTTTCTTGCCATTTTTACTTTGCTCACTTGAGCTTTTCTTTTCTTTTCTCAAGAAACTTAATAATCAACATAAACCCTAAAAAACTTTTAATGGTACTTGGACTATTTGGTTATTATCCTTGGCATGATGGAGCATGGGACTTTTTCTTGGACTTAGGATTAGAAACCTTGGCCTATCTTGGAGACCTTGTGATATTATCTGATTATTTTTGTCTGGAGTTCTCGAGGTTTACCTCAAGACATTGGGTTGCTTGTTTGCTTTTGTGTGCAGGTTTTTGTGATTACATTCTCTGTTTATAATCTGGAATTCACCCATATACAGCCGTTACTCTGCCCAATTTTTGTGAAGACTTAATACACTTGAAGTTTGGTTCTCTCAAGAGGTCTAGTATCTTTTCTTGCTTGGTTTCAATCCAAAGAATGGGAATTCTATCTTGACTCATAATGTCAAGTATTTGCTTCTTGTTGGTTAGATGATTCTTCTCCTTAGCTTTTACCTTATGCTTTAGGATAGTCTCTTCTTCTCCTCCCATCTTCTTTAATTTCAAAAATCTTCTCCCTCCTTTTGAAAACTCTTCTTGTTTCTAAACTTGAACCACTTTCATAATAAACTTGGACCTAGGTCCATGCATTTTCAAAATCTTTTCATAAATAAACTGCAATCAAATTAACAATACCTTGACTTTTTTTGTGAGAAGACTAAAAGTCAATCAATCTCATTTCAAACCATTTTTCCACTTGGGTTTTTTTTATATTTAAACTCTTTTCTCAAAAGATTAGACTCTTGCCAATCCTTGTAGTGATGCAAACAACTATACTTCTACAATATGTAGTGAAGTGAGATATTTTCCACTTGGGTGTTGAGTGAGGCATTGTTGATTTTAAAATCCAAGCCATATCCTCCACTTTGGGATGATGCAAAATCTCCTTTCTCATGATTGTGGGTAGTAAGTATGTTTTCCATACAGAAAATGACGATGATGTCTTATCTCATAAAATTAACCAACACACTTGTGTTTCAAATTTTTAAAATAGGAACTACATGTACCCTGATCCCCTATTGCATGAAAGGTGGTACGTAGGCACTAAAGGTTCGCAACCGCAGCTGGTGCAAAAATCATAAAAAATATTTCTCTTCTCACCTCCACCATCCATTTTCTATACAACACGTTTTTATAGCCAAAATATACAAATTTTTCAAAGAGGTTCCTACGGAGTACCGTAGATGTTTATGGTGCTAATACCTTCCCTTTGCATAACCAACCCCCTTACCTTGAATCTTTCCCCCTCTTTTTGGGTTATTATCTCTTTTCCCATTCCTTTGGAAACAATAAAGCGCGATGGCGATTTTTGTTTTTGATTTGTATAAAGTCTAGTCAATCCAATGGCTTAGTCTTGAACATTTCTACCGCTACAACTGGCACCTTGAACTTTGGAGGAATGACAATCCCAGACACCAAACCCAGCTCTTCAAAGTCTAGCCCAGGCACTTTCTAAATCTCCATTGCACTCAGACGCTCTTCTAGCTGTTTATACTTTTCATTGGCCGGAGGATACTACTCTTCATTGTAATCAGTCTCATTATCAGATTCCCCCGGACTAGAGTCTTCCTCTCTTATCTCACCCTCTTGGTTATCTCTTTCTTTTGATGAAGATGTCAGCTCAACTACTTGCTTTAGTGGTCCTTTGAATCTCCTTCCCAGATTTACCACACCAGTTGTCCTCCTTGGCTTCTTAGTCTTGTCCTTAACAATCAGGGCTTTCAGTTCCTCTTGCCCTTTGGCTAGAGCCATGATCATTTGTTGAAACTGAGCATTTTGAGTTTGTAGATCCTTCACCGTCTGTTCTACAGCCATTTCTTTACGTGGAAATAAACAACGAAGAAGATGAGAAACCTGCTATGAAACCTGTTTATGAAATGATATGTATGATATATGTATGCAATGATTTCAAGGATTTTGGGATATTTAAATTTGCAAACCAAAATGAAACAAAGATTTTATTAGTAGAATTCAAAACACAATTTCCTTTTAGGCGTATCAATTGAAGATTCTAAAAACTAAAAAAAAACCAGGTTTCCCATGGGCGCTTCCTCTTCATGCCGAAATAGACATTAATACCTCTTTCCTCATGAAGTTTCTTCGTGAGCTCTAAAACTTTCCTCTCATGGGCATAGAAATGGTCTCTATAGGTATCCCACTCTTTCTTCAGCTGAATCTAGGATCTCTACAGTTCTTCAAGATTAGTGGGCATATCAGGATGAAGAACCGTATAGGGAATATCCCCTTCAGTAATGGGCTCCACAATCACTGGTAATATGGATATATATGGCATCATAAGGTTTTGAGCACGAGCTCGTACCCATTGGAGATACGGTTCTATAGGGATGGAAGTCTTCGGCCCCAAAGTCTTGATGTCAAATCTGTTTACCATGCCCCAAGCTCGTATGAACCTCTGGCAATACCCTTGAACATCATCCTCATAGTTAAACACAATTCCCTGGATAAGCATCTCGTGAGGACCATCCCTTCGAGCATAACCAAATTGTCGTAGAGCCAGAGAAGGATTATAGGTTATGCCTCCCCTAATCCCAAGTAGTGGGACATTAGGGAATTCCCCGCAGCGGTCAATAATAGAAATATCTCCCATAGATCAGGAATACCAGAGAATATCCACGTGATAAAGTGACATTATCCTTTATGACCAGCCCAAATCTTCTTCATTCTTCAGTATTGTTTTAGGGAGGTGAGAAATAAACCACCTCGAAAGCAATGGCACACAACACATAAGAATCCCTCTTTTCTTTTTGGTACGAGTGTGGAAGGTATGCAAGATATCTCTGAGTAAAGTGGGCACAGGGTTGCGAGAAAGGAAGACCTTGATAGCATTCACATCTATGAGTAAGTCTGGGTTAAGGAACAATACTAACCCATATATGAGAAGGGCCGAGACCCCCTCAAAATCCTGGAAGTCCAAATCTTCCAAAAATAGCTGAGCCTCCTCTATTAGGAACTTGGATATAAAACCCTTAACTCTTCTTCTTATTTCCTAGTTGGATACAACGTCGGAGCATTTCAGGTGTAAAGCTACTGCAATGATCTCTGGCTTTCGAGCTTCTTCCAAACCGGTGAAAGGCAACTGATCCAAAATAGGTATACCCAATATCTGAGAGAACTCTTCCGTGGTGGGTACCAACTGATAGTATGGAAAGGTGAAGCAATGGTACTTAGGGTAAAAGAATTTAAAGAGCACACTCATCATCTTCTCATTAAAACCTGAGGTAACCAGATTGAGGAGTCGACCATAGTTCTTGGTGAATGAAGAAGTCTCGGAAACTCTGGATACTAGCTCTTTGAGTTGAAGAGGTATTCTCATAAAGCTGATTCAGATGGTATTTCTACGAGCGGAAGCCATGATCTGCAAAACAGAACAAAGATAAATTCTCCTAATCCTTGAAATGGTTAGTGTAATGAAGAATGAATGTTTATGATGCATGATGTCATGTTTAAGCAAATTAATCACACACAAGCAATGCACACAAGACCTTAGGTTTAGGCTTGCATGGGGTTTATAGGTAAATACCCTCTTGAAGTTTAGTTGGTTTCAAACCTGTCCTAGAAATAGTAACCGGGTTCTAAGGAGTCTCAATATCACTGATCTTTATTTATCGGTATTATTTCAGTTTAGCAATCTTTTCTTGCGGCCGAAACATCCTGAAAGTTCGATCTCAATAAGTGTAGTATCGAGTATCAACTGATTCCCAGCTTTACACTGAGGCCGGCTATATCACTACTTTCTAATGACCAAGTTTGTTCAACTAAGGTTCTAAGGTTCATTAGTGCTTCACGACACCACGTGGCGGCTCCGTATTCTCCTCGATTCAACACAAGGGATACAGATACCAACCAAAGTGTCACACCAACACAACTATCACTTCAACCATATCGGTCTACGTCATACAGTCTCCATGATATATTATTGTTTACCTAAAAAGATGCCCCAAATCTGGGTATAGGATCTTTACAAGAATACTCCAACAAACCCTCAAAGATAAAGTAGTCAAATCAAACAAAGAAAGGGTGAAAAGAACAGAAAAAGACATTTTTTGAGATTTTTTGAGTAAGGGGGGTAGATTATGGAAAGGGAAGGTGTTAGCACTCTTTCCATCTGTGGTTTTCCACGGGCTCTTAGGTACTTGCTCATTTTTGAAAACCTTGTGTGTTTGAAACGTTTTGTTTGAAAATGCCTTAGTGCGGCGATTCGCTTTATGATAACCCTTGTACAGTCCTTAAGAGTGTGATAAAGAATTTTGAAAACTTTGTTTGAAAAAGTGTTTGAAAGTGTGGTGTGTAAAAAGAATTGTTTGAGCAAGTACCTAACAATTATCTACCTACTCGAAAAAAGTTTGTTCTTTTCCTCATATCCTTTAGATAGTGCTATCCTACTATTAGTGAGTAGGTAGCCCTAGTCGTTGGATGTTTGAGGGACTATTGAAAGGGACGTACGGTCACTAAAGGCAACTGGGCAAAAACTCTTAGTAATTGTCCTAAAGTCCTAAGATCACTTTTTAACCGAGGTAACAGTCGAGAGGGTCATCGAGGGACTAGTGATCTCTTAGACTTAGGGACGCCCACTAAGAATTCTTATGTTTCGAGAATTGTGACTGTATTCGAAGGCAACCAAAGTGGGAGATACCCTAGGGGTGAGCATGTGCAAGTGTGCTTGATTCTGTTCATTTATCTTGCGCATTTAGGGTTATCTTGCGCATTTAGGGTTATCTAATCTTCTAATTAACTTTAATTAATGAAAATAAATTTAAACTAATCAAATTAATTAATTGGCGAAACTATTAATAATAAAAAAATTAATTCTGAATAAAACTAATATTTTTTATATTTTTGAAGAAAAAAGATTTTGCAATTAAACCTAGGTTCTAATTGATTTTATTTTAAAGAAACAAATCAAAATAATTACATGAAATTAATTTAAAAATTTAATTTTGTATAAAAAAAACTAAATCCTTTTTTTTTGTGATTTTACTGATTTTTAAGATTAAATAAAAAATGATTTTTTTGAAATTAATAAAAAAAACAAAGAATTTAAATAAATAATAATAAAAGGAGAAAAAGAATGGGCCTGAAGTGAAGCATTTTGGGGGGTGCAAGGTTGAATTTGCAAGGCCCAGATCACAAGTGTTGTACCCCAAAATTTGCCCTCCCATTTTACTTAACATATGCTCATTAAGACGCTCAACTTGCTCAAGGATGCTCAAGAGTTGACCAGACAAACTCTCTCCTAAAGCAATGAACCTCCAACTAGGGTTTCAATTTTCATCAAGAAGGGTGAGCTCCAAAGGCCTCGTATGCTCTCCATAGTCCTAATATGTCCTAAAGACCCTCCATGTCAAATTTCAAGCCTTGCACAAGAAGTTTGCTCAGTCAACTGCTCAGATGCTTGAGAATCGACTATATTAGGTCAAAAGTCAATTGTGGCCCACATACAGTCAAACTTCAAGATTTTTGGTCAACATCAACATTTTTAAGTTATATCCATAATTTGATCAATGGTTGACCATGATTCCCCAAGGAATGCTCCTAATTCATCAAAACTCAAAAGTTGCTAAATTAGGGTTTCTCAGGAAAAGTCAACCAAACTTTGACCAAGCATAACTTTCTCATACTTTATCATAAATTTCCCATCAAAGGCTCATTTTTAAGGGAACTCAATTTCCTACAACTCATCTTCAGCCCTCAAGTTCAAAAAATGCACTCATAAAAATATATGAATTTCTACATTACAGGTCCTTTTTGAAAAGTCAACAAAAACACCTTTTGGGTCAAAGCTCCTTACATGAACATGGAAGACCCAATTGAGATGAAAACAAAAGGGTTATTTAGGGAACATCCTAAGATTTATAAAAAGTCCAAGAACACCTCTCTAGGGTTAAAATTGGAGGAGATATGCATTGTCAAAGTTGACCATTCTTGGAAAATTGCCAAAAGTTAAATGTGCTCAAAAATGCATTTTTTTTTGTCAAAAGGGCCTAGCATTTCAGGATTGTATCTTGTTAAGGACATGGTCCACGACCCAAATCAGCAGCCATATATTATTTGCCTATTTATTTATTTTATTTTGATTTTTATTTATTAAAAATCAAATTAAATCAAATAAATGACAAAAAATATAAAAGATTGATTTTTTTGATCTGATTTTGGTAAGAATCAAATCTAACTAAGCTGGCCTATCAGATCAAAACGAATCAAGGCAATTTGAGGCAAAAATAGCATGATTTGGATGGTTATGGAAAGATATCATATGGTAAACAAATCACATTCATTCTCCATGATTCCAAAAGATTCAGGTCATTTTTGTTACCCTAATTCATCACACTACATATAATGAACAAAAACAAGGTAAGAGAATAGGGTTTGTAGTCGTGAAAACAGACAAAGAAAACTCAAATTTTAGCCAAAAAGTGGTGGATCGTTTTCTCACATAGAGGGTGATTCAAGACATTACAAGGCTTCCAATTCCTTCCTGGACATCTCTTGAAGCTAGCACGATCCATTGCAAGCCTTCCCAAGCCCAAAATCACACCTGATAAACTCACGGTTTGCACATATAAGCTTGACTTTGATATTACAATTCACGCATGATTAACTACTTTTAAGCATAGCATTGTATTTGTATCATCATTTGGAATGTTTTGGTTTATTTAATTTTGTGTTTTGATGCATATCTTGATAATTTCCATGACTAGGGTTTAAGAAGCCGTTTTAGGGCTTCTCTGTACAGGTAAAATTAGGCCAAGAAAAGGATGCCATGATGCTCGTGGGATCAAGACGAATTGATCCATGTACTCACTTTTAATTTATCATGCGTTGTGTGGATTTTTTAAGCTTGCAGGGCTATGGCTATGGATTACTGTCCGTAGGTAAAAGCTTGAAACCTAAGACGACAGACAGGGAAGAAGATGATGACCTGTCACCATCCTACTGGGCCATTTGAATTACGCGTGTGTTTTTCAGCCTATCCATCTTGTCTCATATATTATGATTTAATTTCATTATTATTACAACTAAGAAACGCAATGCAGATGGCCAGGGCAAGCGCTGAATGAGTGAGAGGACCTGGGTTCGAGTCCCAGGTCCAACGTTTTTCTTATTTTCTTAACATCTCTTGCAGATTCCAGTATAACGCATGGTTAGACGTCCATTTTTCTCCCTCGGATCCAGCCCTCAGATCTTTATGGATCCAGATCCAACGCGCCTAACATTGATTCCCCACGATAGATCTTCAAGCATGCTCAGCATGGGAGCTGGCGCAGAAACTGGACTTCTCCCTTCATGGGCCTGGATAAATTCAGAAATACACCCCACTGGGTTGCTTATGCAGACCCAATCTCACTTTATTTTTATTTTCTTTTCTTATTATTTATTAATCATTCTTTTTTTTAATAACACCAAAAAATCATATTTTTCTTATTGAATCAAAAAATCATAAAAACATCAAAAATCATTTTTCATAAATTTTTTTTTATTAATTCATTAGTTTAATTAAATTAGGGTAATTTAATGCTTCTTTTTAATTATAATTCAAAATAATTAGAATTAGGGTTTAATTTTGTACATAACCTGTTTTTTTCCTTAAAAATAACACAAATATTTTCTCAAATTAGATTTTTAGGTTTTCCAATTATTTCTCACATTTAATTCGCCGCGCGCGCTTTTAGTTTTCCTTTTTTATTATTATTGTAACTGCTCCGAGTTTGTAATAGTAATTAGGGGTTTAAGTTTCCGCATTTCATTTTCAGTCAAAAATAATTATGTATCTACCCAAAGCCTTGTAATAATTAGGACTCTAACTTCTCCCATTTTAATTTCTGCAAACTATAAACTGCTTAGATGTATGTATAGGATTGTATGGAAAGACGAGTTGAAATTAAAACAGTAGAAAACCCTAATTGTGGAAAGATAATTAACTGAAAAAATACACTTGAACATGCTCACTCCTAGGGTTTACTCCACTCGGTTGTATCAGAAATAATGGCCGTGTCTCTCGAATGTAGGGATACCTTAGCAATGACCCGCGATTCAAAATTGTCATGAAGATCATAGTCCCTACTCGTCCCTCGAGTTGCCTATGAATTGATCTTATGACAATAGTCCCTTCGAAATGCTAAGGTATCCTTACTTGTTGCCTTCAGAGACCATTTCGTCCCTTCGAACGTCCCTTATAACTCCAACGACGATGCTACCTATTCCTTAATAATAGGATAGCACTGTCTAAAGGAAAATGAACAGACTTTTTTAGAGTAGGTAGATTAGTTCCTAGGTACTTGCTCAAACAAAACTTTTCACACAAACACTTTTCAAAACAACTTTGTCACACTCTTGAGGACTGATACAAGGGTTATCACGAAGTAAAACTTTTTCAAAACAAGCACACACAAGAAAATTTAAAAATGAGCAAAGTACCTAAGAGCCCATGGAAAACCACGGGTAGAAAGGGTGCTAACACCCTCCCCTTTCTATAATCTACCCCACGTACTCATAAGCTCTCGAAAAAAGGTTTTTTTTGTTCTTTTTCCTTTCCTTTGTTGGATGAAATAAAAGTCGATGGTGCCTCTTTCTTACCGCAACATTTACGAATACAAAACGTAAACCAGTATTAACAGTCAGTTCTGCCACCGTATCACAACAAACCCATAGCCAGCGTGCGGATCTGGTGGTGCTGCCTCATGGAGGTCCATGGTGGGGACTGCCTGTTGGGAGCGTTGGATCTGGTGCCATGCATATCTGATGGTGATGATGATGAGGCTTATGGTATTCATATTGAGCAACAACACATGGGATCTGGAAATAAATGTTAGGAAAAATAAGATGCAGGAGGCAGGGGTCGAACCCCTGACCTCCCACACGTGTGCGCCTTAAGTCTCACTAGCCTTTCCATCTGAGTTAACTTCACATTTGTTATACAAAACAAACGTAATATAATATATGTAATAAATGGTCAGTATATAAGAAAAATGCACACAATTCAAATGGCCCAATCCTGAGATGCCACACCATCATCTTCTTTAGTGGCTGTACTTTAGCCCAGAAGACTTTTACCTACAGACATGGTCGTCACTAAAGGACCTGCATATTTCCAAAATTCATCACAGGCAATATAAATGTAATGTAAATACATAGATCAACTGGGTTTGATCTCGTGAATACAATGGTGTTCTTATTTTGGCTTAATTTGGCCTGTAACGGAAAACCCCAAAACGGACCTTGAAACCCTAACAATGGCAGTTGGTCAAACACGTATCAAAACGAACAATTAATCATTCAAACATGTTCTAAATGATCATATAAACATGAATGCATACTCAAAATTCATTTATAATGCATATATTGGCAAAATCGAATTCAAGAACATGTGTGGAAACCGTGAGGTTGTATGGAATGATTCTGGACATCTTGATGCGTGCAAATGATCCAATTAGCTTCTAAATGTGCCCAGGAATTGATTGCAACCTTCAAAATGCTTTGAATCTCCCTGTAAATCAAAATTTGATTGCCACTTTTGTCAAAAAAATAGAGCTTCTAATGTGTATTCTATGCGGCCAACCCCCCTTTTTCTGATCTGGGAATGTTATGAGTATATAATGGAATGAATTAGGTCAATAAAACTGGATGCAATCTTGAAGAATTACGGAAAAAGGATATGATTTTCTATGGATATTTTTAGTTTCTAAAATAGGCCAAATCATGATCTTTTTGTTCCAATCATCCCTTGCACGAAATATTTGATTTTCCAGCTGATTCTAGACTCATCATGTGGTCATAAAAACAAATCTTGGACTTTATTTTATTATTTCACTGTTTTATTTGATTTATTTTGATTTTAATGAATAAAAAATCAAGACAAATAATAAAAATAATGAAATAATGTATGAGTTAGCTCAGGGGTCGTGGGACATGTTAGGAACAAGTTTCAAACATGAAAACATGGGCCCATTTGGAAAAAATCCAAGTTTGGTCATTATTTGCTTCATGCACATTTCCAAAAATTGGTCAACTTTAGCAATGCATATCTCTCTCATTTTTAACCCTAAGAGGGTGTTCTTGGACTTCTTAGAGAGATTGGGATGTCCTATAAACAACATTTTTGGTTTCATCTCAATTGGATCTTCCATGTTCATGTAAGGAGCTTTGACCCAAAAGGTGTTTTTGGTGACTTTTTGAAAGGACCTATAATGTATGAACTTGTATCTTTTGATTGAGGCATTTATTAGCCTTGAGAGATGAAGAGGAGTTGTAGGGAATTGGATTCTCTTCAAATTAGCTTTGGTTGGAAAATTTTAGATAAAGTATGAGAAAGTTATGCTTGGTCAAAGTTTGGTTGACTTTTCCTAGAAACCCTAATTTGCCATTTTTGACTTTTGATGAGTTAGGAGAATTTATTGAGGAATCATGATCAAAACTTGATCAAATGATGGATAATACTTCTAAATATTGATGTTGGCAAAAAATCTTGAAGTTTGACTGGGTTTGGGCCACAATTGACTTTTGACCTAGTACAGTTGATTTCCAGGCATTTGAGCAATTGACTAAGCAAACTTATTGCTCAAGGCATGAAATTTGGAATGGATGATCTTGAGGACATATTAGGACAATGGAGAGCATTTGGGATCCTTTGGACTCACACATCTTGCTTAAAATTAAAACCCCAGTTGAGGTTTGTTGCCTTAGGAAGAGAATTTGTCTGGTCAATTCTTGGTCATCCTTGAGCAATTGAGGACCTCTAGAGGCATGTCTTGAGTGAAAATGGGAGGAAATTTTTTGGGGAACAACACACACCAAGGAGAATCCCCATCCCTGAAGATGTCATCACTGTGGAAGGCTTGGTCATATAAGGCCCTTCTATTTCAAGTTGTATGGGTATCCTAAGACTACTCCTCCTCCCAAAACTGATAAGATTTCACAAAATAGAAAAAAGAAGAAACAGTGGATTCTCAAGTCTAATGTTTCTAGTTTCATAGCTCACACCTCCCTCAGAGTATCCACCAAAGATGACTGGTATTTTAATAGTGGCTGTTCTAGACACATGACAGGTGTCAAGAATCTATTGGTGGATGTCAAATCTCATTCCACCAGTTATGTGACTTTTGGTGATGGAGAAAAAGGTGGAATCAAAGGTGTTGGCCAACTTGATTGTTCATGAGTCCCTAAGCTTGATAATTATAAGCCAATTGTGTGATCAAGGATTTAATGTTAACTTTACCAAGGAAGAATGTCTTGTGTGCAATGAAAAGAATGTAGTTATTATGAAAGGAATCAGATCTAAAGACAAATGTTATCTATGGGTTACTCAAGAGTTGAACTTCTCCTCAACATGTGTTTTAGCCAAAGAGAATAAAGTTAAACTATGGCATCAAAAATTGGGGCATTTGCATCTGAAAGGTATGAAAAGAATTATATCTGAAAAAGCAGTGAGAGGGATTCCTAAGCTCAAGATTGAAGAAGGAATGGTATGTGGTGACTTCCATATTGGAAAGCAGACTAAGATGTTACATAAGAAGATCCAACATCTTACTACATCAAAAGTTTTAGAACTTCTTCATATGGACTTGATGAGACCTATGCAGGTTGAAAGTCTTGGTGGAAAGAAGTATGCATATGTTGCTGTAGATGACTTCTCTAGATACACATGGATAAGTTTTATTAGAGAAAATCAGAAACTTTTGAAGTGTTTAAAGATCTCTGTCAAAAACTTCAAAGGTAAAAAGATAGTCATGTCATCAGAATTAGAAGTGATCATGGAAAGGAATTTGAGAATAACAAATTTGCTGACTTTTTCTCTTCTGAAGGAATAAGCCATGAATTCTCTTCTCCCATTTTTCCTCAACAAAATTGGAATGTGGAATGCAAGAACAGAACCCTTCAAGAATCTGTCAGAGGCATGATTCATGCTAAGAAGTTACTCTACCATTTTTGGGCTGAAAATATGAATAATGCATGCTATATCCATAACAGAGTCACTCTAAGGAAAGGCACCTCAGCCATCTTGTATGAAATATGGAAGGTAAGAAAACCAACTATTAGATACTTTCATATTTTGGAAGTAAATGTTACAACTTAGATGATCGTGAACAAAGGAGGAAGATGGATCCTAAGAGTGATGAAGGAATATTCATGGGTTACTCTACAAATAGCAGAGCTTACAGAGTTTTTAACTCCTTAACCAAAGTTATGATGGAGTCAATAAATGTTATTATTGATGATAGAGGATGGAATATTGAAGAATATGTCTCTGAAGATGTTGGAAAATCTTTGTCTGATATTCCAAGAGAATCAAATGACAGAAGTATTAATTCTAATCCGCCTCAAGAAGATCCTGAGCCTAGTCATCTCAATAAAGGACCTTCAATTAGAACCCAGAGAGATCATCCTAAGGAGCTCATCATACGAGATCTAAATAAAGGAGTTACTACCAGATCAGGAGATGGGATATCAAACTCTTGCTTTGTGTCAAAAATTGAGCCTAAGAACGTCAAACAGGCCCTAACAGATGAGTTATGGATTAATGCTATGCAGGAATAGCTAGAAAAATTCAGTAGAAATGAAGTTTGGGATCTAGTTCCAAGACCCGAAGGGACAAATGTGATTGGCACTAAATGGGTGTACAAGAATAAATCTGATGAAAAAGGGGTGGTCACTAGAAACAATGCAAGGTTAGTTGCACAAGGGTACACTCAAATTAAAGGAGTTGACTTTGATGAAACCTTTGCTCCTGTCACCAGACTTGAGTCAATCAGACTTCTCTTGGGAGTTGCATGCATACTAAAATTTAAATTATTCCAAATGGATGTAAAGAGTGCCTTCTTAAATGGCTATCTGAACGAAGAAGCCTATGTGGAACAACCAAAGGGATTTGTTGATCCAAGTTTCCCTTAACATGTTTACAAACTGAAGAAATCTATGTATGGATTAAAGAAAGCTCCAAGAGCTTGGTATGATAGGTTGACAGAATTTCTTGGTGAGAATGGATACAGGAAAGGTGGCATAGACAAAACTCTTTTTGTCAAGGAAGAAGAAGGGAAGATCATGATTGCACAAATTTATGTTGATAATATTGTGTTTGGTGGGATGTCAAATGAGATGGTTCAACATTTTGTCAAGCAAATGCAGTCAGAATTTGAGATAAGCCTTGTTGGTGAATTAACCTATTTTCTTGGTCTGCAAGTTAAACAAATGGAAGATTCCATATTTTTATCTCAGTGCAAGTATGCCAAGAATATAGTAAAGAAATTTGGGATGGAAAATTCCAACCATAAAAGAACTCATGCTCCCAAGCTCCAAGAGCTTGGTATGATAGGTTGACAGAATTTCTTGGTGAGAATGGATACATGAAAGGTGGCATAGACAAAACTCTTTTTGTCAAGGAAGAAGAAGGGAAGATCATGATTGCATAAATTTATGTTGATAATATTGTGTTTGGTGGGATGTCAAATGAGATGGTTCAACATTTTGTCAAGCAAATGCAGTCAGAATTTGAGATAAGCCTTGTTGGTGAATTAACCTATTTTCTTGGTCTGCAAGTTAAACAAATGGAAGATTCCATATTTTTATCTCAGCGCAAGTATGCCAAGAATATAGTAAAGAAATTTGGGATGGAAAATTCCAACCATAAAAGAACTCATGCTCCCACACATATGAAGTTGTCTAAAGATGAAAAAGGAGTAAGTGTGGATCAAAGTCTTTACATAAGTATGATAAGCAACCTTCTATATCTCACAACTAGCAGACCTGACATTGTCTTTGTTGTAGGGGTGTGTGCAAGATATCAAGTTGATCCTAAAGTTATCCATGCCAACCATGTGAAGAGAATTCTTAAATATGTGAATGGGACAAGTGACTATGGTATGCTATAATCTCATGGATCTAGTTCTACCTTGATTGGTTATTGTGATGCTGATTGGGCAGGATGTGCTGACGATAGAAAAAGTACATCAGAAGGATGCTTATTTCTGGGAAATAATCTCATATCTTGGTTCATTAAGAAGCAAAATTGTGTGTCTCTGTCCACTATAAAGGCTGAGTATATTGTTGCCGGAAGCAGTTGTTCTCAATTGGTTTGGATGAAACAAATGTTAACAGAATACAATGTCAAACAAGATGTCATGACATTATTCTGTGACAATCTAAGTGACATAAACATATCAAAGAATCCCATTCAACACAGCAGAACCAAACATATTGATATCCATCATCACTTCATAAGAGAGCTTGTTGAAGAAAAGATTGTTGCCTTAGAACATGTATCCACTGAATTGCAACTGGATGATATCTTCACTAAGGCCTTGGATACTAATCAGTTTGAGAACTTAAGAAGGAAATTAGGGATTTTTCTATATGAACGTTTATAGAAATTAAGGGCATGTGGGAATATCATTAAAATGATATTATTTTATTTGTGTTTCCAACAAATAAAATTTCAAAAGCAATCATTACAAGACTGCCTCATAGTGTTCCCCACACGCTACAAAATTTCATCTTTTTACTTTCACAAACTCTTCATTCTCCTCTACAGAAAACGAACCATTGTCATTCTTCATCTTCTTGCTCAAAAATCTTCAAAGATGTCTGAACATCATACATCGTCTTCCTCAAAACCTGTCAACCTCCCTGAAAATCTCTCCCTTGACAGAGTACTTGATGCTACTCCTCTAACAACCATCCCACCTCTTGAGAAAAAGGTCAAGAAACCCAAATCATCACCTACAAAGAAATCCAAAGATGATAAAGGTAACTCTTCTACTACTATTGAAAATAGGATAGAAGAAGAGATTGTTAATGTTGATAGAAGCATCAGAAGGCTAGTAGACAAAGTATTAAATGAAGGCTTTGTTGTGCTTGGGATTTCTACTCCTCTTGCTCGCATGCCTCCTCCGGCTGATAAAGGAAGTAACCCAAAAAGTGATGTTGCTGAATCATCCACCTTCAAGAAAGATGTTGCTGAAAGCAAACTTGAGAAACTTGTTATCTCTGCTCTAAAGGAAGTGGAATAAGAAAATGTTGAACAAGATGTTGAAGAGAACTCTCATACTAAGGAAGATGTTGCTTCCTCCAAGGATGCAGAAGGTAAAAATGCTGAGAATGTAGTTAATGTAGATGAGCTATCTGACAATGAGCATATTACTAATGTGGTGTCTGGTATTGCAAGAAGGCTCAAATCCAGGAAAGTGAAGGATGCAAGTGTCACACCCCCTGCCAAGACAACCAAGAAGAAAATCATATATGGACCCCGAAAGCCAGGAAGTAAAGTGTTTCCTTCCTCTAGAAAAAGAAAAGTTAGACCTGATAGCTCCACTGATGATGAAGATGATGATGATGATGATGATGATGATAATGCTGTAAAAAGATCTAAAAGTAAAAAGAAAGTTGTGATTGTTGAAGAAGCTGACCCAGACTATGATGTCGAGCTATATGCCCAAGACATCTCTCCTATCAAAAAGTCTGCAAGCAAGAAGATTTTTGTTAAGGTTCTTGATGATCCCATTGACAACATTTCCTTTCATTCAGTTGGGAATGCTAAAAAGTGGAAGTATGTGTTTCAAAGAAGAATTACCCTGGAAAGAGAATTGGGAGCTGGTGCTCTGGAATGCAAAGAAATCATGGAGTTGATATCTTATGTTGGACTGATGAAAACTGTTACCAGGTTTACCAAATTCTATGAGACTCTTGTTAAGGAATTCATTGTTAGTATTCCTATTGACTGTGATGATCATGAAAGTAAGGAGTATAGAAAGGTGTATGTTAGGGGTATGTGTGTAGAATTTTCCCCTGCTATCACAAATAGATTTCTGTATAGGACTGAAGATTACTTTTGTGAGCTAGAAGTAACAAATAATCAAGTGTTCAGAGCCATCACTGCTAATCAAGTGAGTAAGTGGCCCTTGAAAAATAAACTTCCTGTTAGCAAGCTTAGTGTGGAATATGTTATTTTGCACATAATTGGAGCTACAAATTGGGTTCCTACTAATCACACTTCAACCATCACTATTGGCTTAGGAAAGTTTATTTATGTTGTTGGAAACAAGAAATTGTTTGATTATGGTACTTACATCTTTGATCAGACTATTAAGCATGCAGGAACTTGTGGCATTAAGATGCTCATTGCCTTTCCTTCCCTTATCTGTGGAATTATCCTTAATCAGCATCCTGGGATTCTAAGTGGTAATGATTTAGTGTGCAAAAGGGAGTCTGCTTTGACTATTCATTTTAAGCTTTTTTCAGGAAAACATGTCCCAGACATTGTTTTGATATCTGCACCTGCTGAAAACAAGACCTCCAACAAGAATGGCATGATCACTGAATTGAAAGAAGCCTGCAAAGAACTAGATGATGTGACCAGAGTTAGCTCAGCAAGGAAGCTAACTTTTGAGAAGATGATCAAGGAGCTGAAAAAGGACAACAACTTTGATGATAGAGTGTGCTCTGAAGAATGAGATTCTAGTGAGGAAGGAAGTTTTGACTCAGCCAAGTCTACTGGTCCTGACGACAATTAGACTATTTGATGTTTATTTATCTGAACCCTCTGGTTCTTTTCGGCACTTGCATGTTCTTGACATTTGATTTCTATGGTCTGTACCTAAATTACTGATACACGCTTGAATGCATCCTTTTATTTGGCATATTATGACTAAAAAGGGGGAGAGAAAGTGACTGACTGACCATTAACCACTGATTTAAGGGGAGCTTAATACTTGAGGGGAGCCTCATGTCTTAGAAGATGTTTTGACATATTCCTTTGCTAACAGCTAACTTCTAACCGAGTTTTTTTGTTTTTCTTGCTTTTCTTATGTTACTGCTCTGATAATGCTCTGATAATGTGCTCTGATAATGTTTTAGCCAAAATTTTCCAAAGGGGGGAGTTTGTAAGTGTTTATTGGCAACAATTTTGGTAAAAACAATGACTTGATAATGTTTTGTTAAATGTCTTAACAATTGAAGCAAAATTGTTTTGAATGATGTCAAAGAAGATGTCTTGACATCTGCCTCCTGAACTGAACTCAGCCTAATATTTGTTTAAGTTTTATGTTTCCTGATTTCCTATGCACCATAATTCAGGACTTGTGACTCATAGGCTGCGAAAAATATGGAGGAATATTTTTCTATTTGAATTATCTTTATGGATTATATCTTGGCCTGTTTTCATGGAAATATTCAAAAGATTAGAATATTTGTTTTTCAGCCCAAGCCCACAGCTGCGCATATATAAGGACTTGCTTCCTTATTCAGACTACTACAACTTTTGAAGAAGAATACTTTCTTTCTGTTTTAGAAGTCTAAGTCTTTTAATTTTCAAACACTCTAGTATTGATTTAATACTTGTGTTTTTATTTGGATTGTTAATTATGCATCATTCACAAGCTTTTAAGCATTGAATGATTGAAGTTTTTAAACTTATTATTTTTGTTGTTTCTTTACTGTAAGTGATTAAAGGGATTTGAGGAGGGCCTCATATCTAGGTTAGTCTTATGTAGAAGTATAGCACAAGTAGTTATTAAGTGATTAGATTGTAAACTGGTTGTTTACTAAGGGTCTATGAATTGATACTATTTAGTGGACTTGTCCCTGGCTTGGTAGCCCCCAGAGTAGGTGTTGTTGTACATTGAACTGGGTTAACAATCCCTTGTGTTTTTTACTGCATTTATTATTGTTTCACTTTACTTTGTTCCTCATATATTTGTATCGTGACATCTCATTCGACATCACATATCTCATACTAGAATTTCAACCAGTAAAACCCCGCTTGCAAAGCTTTCCTGGCGAGGGATCTTCCGCTCAGGTGTTGACATTTATCCCTTCATGGATTTCGAGCAGGATGCGATCTGCATCACTCTGGTCAGTGCATTTGAGGATAGGAATGGAAAACCCTCTCCTGTACAATTTTCCTTCGAACAGGACGTAGGAGCATGCTCTTTTTCTAACCACGGACGCCTCCTTTGAGTCAGTTGGTAGCTCCCCTTTTGTGAGGTAGTTGTGTACAAGTGTCATCCAGCAGTCGGTGTCTCATATGGAGAACACTTCTAAAGTCGAGGGGGGTATTTGGGTGCTCAGTCGAGGAAGAATTTCCTATATCACAAACTTATTCCCCCATTTCCTCTCTGTGCTCGCTAGTTTGGACAGGATGTCTGCTCGGGTGTTATGTTCGCGGGAAGATGTTGTCTGTCCACAAATTTAAATTTCTTCTTTATTTATTGGATCAGAGCCCAATACTCAACGAGGTGATCGTTTTTCACCTGATATTCCCCTCGGACCTGGGATGCAATGAGTTGAGAGTTAGTGAAGATCTTCACCTCCACGGCTCCCAGATTATTGGCCAGGAGTAACCTGCTAAGAATGCCTCGTATTCGGTCTATTTGTTGGAAGTTGGGAAGGATAACTCAAGGGAGACTTTGATTAGGATCCCCTCCTCGTTCTCCAAAATGATGCCTGTCCCACTTCTCGTTAAATTGGAGGCATCATTGATGAAGAATGTCCATCAGCGCGTCTCGTCCGGGGGTGCGGGCGAAGTCATTTCGGCCACAAAGTATGCCAGCGCCTAAGCTTTGAGGGCTTTCCTTCCTTCGTACTGGATGTCAAATTCAGAGGTTCTAACAACCATTTTAGCATCCTACCCTCCATATCAGTCTTACCGAGCAGTTGCTTTATTGGTTTCTTTGTACGAACAACTATGGTATGTGCCAAGAAGTAGTGTCTGAGTCTTCTCGCTACATTGATGAGGGCTAGGGTCACTTTTCGATTTGATGGTATCTTACTTCAGGACCCTGCATGGCTTTGCTCGTAAAGTAGATAGGCTTTTGCCCCTCTATGGTTTCTCGGATTAGTGCAGCACTTATTGCTTCGGAGGTTACGGTTAGATAGAGATAGAGGATCTCATCCTTTTTGGTCGAGAAAGGAAGGGCGGTTGCAACATTTCCTACTTCAGGTGGGTGAGAGCTTGCTTGCATTCTTCCTTTCATTCAAAGGCAGCTTCTTTGCAGAGAAGTTTGAAGAGGGAGCACGTGTCGGGCGGATTTCGCCATGAAGCGGGAGAGTGAAGTGAGCATGCCATTTAGGATTTGAATGGATTTTTTTGAAATGGGTGTTGGAAACTTAGAAACTGCTCGAAATTTGTCAGGGTTAGCCTTGATTCATCGTTCTGTGAGGTAGAATTCGAGGAACTTTCCTGCCTGTACGCCAAAGGTGCATTTTTCTGGGTTAAAGCGCATCTGACATTTCCTGGCCTGCTCGAATACTTTCTTTAGGTGGAGGGCGTGTTTGACATCTTCCATCGATTTGACAATCATGCTGTCCATGTAAACTTCGAGCATGTCGCCTATCTCGTTGTGGAAAACTTTGTTCATCGTGCGCTGATATGTAGCGCCCGCGTTTTTTAGTCCGAAGGGTATTACGTTGTAGTAATATTGCCTGACTCGGTCATAAATGCGGTATTTTTTTGTCTTCTTTCTCCATGGGAATCTGGTTGTATCCAGAATATGCATCCATGAAAGATAATAATTTGAAACCGGTCTAGTTGTCGACCAGTTTGTCTATATTGAGGAGGGGGTAAGCATCTTTCGGGCAAGCCCAGTTGATATCAGTATAATCAATGCATATACGCCATTTTCCATTATATTTTTCACGAGGGATACATTTGAGAGTCATGTTGTGTACTGGGCTTTAGAAATAAAATATGCCTCTAGGAGGTCTTTGACAGCCTGCTCGGCAGGCTCTGTCTTTTTGGGAGATTGCTTCCACCTACTCTGAGCAATTGCCTTAAGGGAAGGATCTATGGTCAGATGGTGACATGCAATCTCTGGGTCCAATCCGGGCATTTCAGCTACACTATAGGAGAATAGATCATCATTCTCCCTCAAGCAATCTTTAAGTTGCCTCTTCGCCAAGTCGGGGAGGTCAGCTCCGATCTTAATTCCTCTGGAAGGATCATTCCCTATGGGAATGGTTTCGAAGTCTCTGTATGAAATAGGTCGCATTGGATTTGAAGGCTCCTAGTTGTCTATAGTCGGGGATGAGTTCTCCCTTTTGACCATGGGCTTCTTCCCCTTTATCCTTTGCTCTAGCAATCTTCCTTGGAGAAGCAACTACCGAGGTTGATGGCGTCGACCCTTGGCAGTGGCTTGGGCTCCTCAGAGTTGGAGGGCGAGGCAGATCTGATGGTCATTTGGGGATGGGCATTGATGGAACTCAGGCCCTTAGCTGAAGCTTCAAAACACCTGCTTACTGCCTGGAGGTCCTCGTGGAGGGTAGCGACCAAGCCTTCAATAGTGTAGTATTTCATCTTGAGGTGCACGATGGAGGGCACTACAATCATTTCAGCTAGGGTGGGTCTCCCAAGATACATTGGTAGAGAGACAGGAAATCCACTACTAGAAATTGAGTTTTGATAGCTCTGGCGGTCACCCTGAAGGTGACAATTATTTTAATATACCCCCAGGGTTTAGTGTTGGCCTCGTTGAAGTCTTGGAGGTCCGAGCCCACGTGCGAGGTTAGGTGGGTTTCTTTTAGCTGGAGGGTGGTGAACAGCTGGGTGTACATGATGTCCATCAAGCTTCCTTGATCGACCAGGATATGCTGAACATCGAAGTTTACCATGCGAGCACATACGAGCACTAGGATGGTTGAGTCGGAAGCTTCGTCTGGAAGTTCCTCTCGGTAGAATGCGAGGGGATAAGAGTCTCCCCTGAACTTGTCGAGGGTAGCATCCATGTTGGAGTTGGCTTTGATAAGTTGATTGAACCTTCTCTTTACAGACCCCATCATGTGCTTATTGAATCCTCCGCCAAAGATGACCATCGCAGTGGAGAAAGACTCCCATAGACTATTTGAGGAGAAGTATAGGGGGACACCCACCATGTCCAGGGAGTAGAAATCTTCTGGTCGCGTGATGCTCATGGCGACGGGTATGATGCTGTTGTCGGGGGACTCTTTCCCCTCTTTGACGCTCTTGGTTTCTAGAGGCTCCTCGTGGGCACCCTCTTCCTTCTTCTTATACTTCTTAAGGTGCATGTCTTAGATCAGTATCTCAATCGCATCCTTGAGATGGATGCAATCGTCGGTGTTATGACCATACCTTTTATGGAACCTACAGTACTTGATCTTGCCAGTTCCGGGCTTGGTGGGCGTCTGACGAGGAAAGTGCACCACATCCTGTTTAAATTCTGAGTTAGCGCATTCGGTCAGAATATGCTCCCTCGAGGTGGTCATAGGGGTGTAGTCGTGAAATCGACTAGCAAGCCCCTTGTGATCTTTGGAGTCTCGGGATCTGTCTTCCCGCTTCTTCTCTCCCCCCGACGGGATGTCAAGGGCTCGTTGCTTTTCAAGGACTTGGCACTCTCTCTATGTTTCTAATCCCTAGAATTGTTGGCCATTTCTTTCTCCTTGTACTGAATGTACGCTTGAGCCTTGAGGAGGAGGGAGTCGAGCATGGCTGGAGTTCTGATGCCCACAACCTTTGCGAAGTTGCTTTGAGGACAAAGCCCTCATTCGAGAAGGTACTTCTTCGTGGCATCGGTCGTTGACACCTTCACGGCTTCTTTGTTGAAGCACTCAATATATGCTTGCAAAGACTCATCTCTGCCCTAGATAATCACTTCTAGCAACGCCTCTGATTTCAGATGTCGGTGGGAGGCGGTGAAGTGCCTCAAAAATATATCTTCCAACTATTTCTAATAAGTGATAGATTCAGCGGGCAGACTCTTGTACCAAGCCATGACACCTTTTCTTAGAGTGGTCAGGAACAACCTGCATTTGATCGCGCCTTTCACGCCTCGGTAATCAAGTTGGGCATCATTGTCTTTTATGTGGTCGTCTGGGTCATCCGTATCATCGTCGGATCCCAATGGGGGCGGCTTCTCGAGCCTGACTGGGAGTTGTGCCTCCATAATTTCTTTCGATAACGGACAGCGGGCTCGTCTTCATCGATATCTTCTGGCGATGATGGTTGGGAGTGATGGTTTCTTCCTTGACGGGCATCATTATCTCGTCGAGGGGAGGGGCTTCGCCCTTGTCTCCTCGGTTTGGGTGATAGTGACCTGCTGCGGTCGTCTTTGCGGGTGATCTTCGTCTTCTTGGAAAGTGGAGAGTCTTTGTCCTTCTTGGGAGATGCTCGGCCGTGTTTCCTGTGGAAAGAAATGTCGAGCCTTTCCTTTCTTGGAGGATGCCCACCTCAGGGAGGAGATATGCTGGATGAGTTATGTCGCCGGTGTCTCCAAGGGGGAGACCTTGACCATTTCTGCTCGAGAGCCTCCATCCTTTTGCTCTGCTGGAGGATGAGGGAGTTGGTTTGGTTAAGGGCAGTGATCAGTGCTGCTATTACTGGGTCAGTGTTATGCGCAATAGGGACCGGTTGTAGAATCTCAGGCTGGTCTTAGATAGGTTTCTTGGGAAATTGTTCCTCCAATAATAGATTGTTGTCGTGATTAGCGTCGATGGAATCCAGGGACACAGTACATCCGTCACGGGCGTCGAAGTTATCCTTGAGGTGAGGATGTCCTTGGCTTTCGTCAGTCTTACATGTCGAGGAGAGCATAATCTTTCTAGATAGTTGGTGATTATCATGGTTGTCCATGATTGATGAATGAGGAGGATCTTTAGTCTTCAGATTCTGGGGAACAGAAAACGAGGAAGATAATCCCCACATTCGGTGCCACTGATCTTACCGGTTGATCAGAACCTGCAAACTGGCCGGAGGATTATCTTTGATGGGCTGGAAAGTTGAGGAGAAAAAGGGGGGGGGGGGGGGGGGGTTGTACCTGCAAGGCACTCCGACGATAAAGTAAGTGCGGAAGCAAAGAGATACAAGCAAAATATTATGGTTTCTGAGATGACTATTGGATATTCGATATTGGTTACCTGGCCCTCACATGTGTGAAGGTTTACATAATACCCCAAATGCTTGTCCATTGGTTCCTATATTTGGGCCTAGATATGCAGGTCCGTAAAACTTGTAACTGTCAATACTAGGTCAAAACGAGCAGGTATGCTCGTAAGTAGCTGTTTGTTCCGACGAGGAGGATTACAGGCAGATGGTCGTTTTGGTAGTTCCCTGGGTGTCTGCCTGACTCATGTTGGGATGACGGGAGACAACTACAAGCTGGGTCAGGCGTGCGTGTCAAGCATAGCTGGTTGTATGCTCAGGGGCATGGTCGACCAGAATGTTGGGCCACTATTTTTAGGTCGTGCTAAGGGTAGAAGCGGATTGGGAAAATTCTAGTCATCGGGTCAGTCCATAACAAATGCTAATAAACTATTTATCTCTCTACACTTCATATTTTTACACTTTTGGTCATACATCCCTATTATCTTAACTTCAATAATTTCTAAGGTATCTAATTCCAAACAAATGCATCACAACATAATAAAAGACTCACTAAAGTGCACAAATAAATCACATCACCTAATTAATAAAATAATTCAACGAAATCATAGTGTTACACAAGGGATATGCCAAGGACTTCCAATCTGGGGAAATTACGTTGAGATTCAACCAATCTCTCCAAGGATCTGAAGAGGTTAGGGCAGATTATCTCAAGTCAATATGGAGTAGTGGCATGCCACCTTCAGATAATCATTAGGGGTAAAAGGCCTTGGGACTTTTTTGAGGATAGGCATGTCATTCCAGATTTAGATTTCCTGAAGACTCCGTTGAGTAAAGGTAACATGCTTTAAAGAGAAAATGGTCACCCTAAGGGGGAATTACTTAGGGAATCCGTTGGGCATAAGAATGTTGCTTTCGCAGTTTGATCACCCTAAAAAGGGTAGGGTTTGAAATCTCTATTGAGCAAGGGATATGCCACGGATAGCCAATCTAGGGTAAGTACGTCGAGATTCAACCAATCTCTCCAAGGATCTGAAGAGGTTAGGGCATATTATCTCAAGACAGTGTGACACAAAGGCATACTACTAAAAATCCTTGAGGCTCCATTGAGGGTAGGCAAAGCATTCCATGTTTTGATTGCCATAAGACTTTGTTGAGTAGAGGCAAGATGCTTATAAGAGAAAATTGTCACCCTAAGGGGAAAAGTACTTAAGGTCTCTGTTGATCATAGGATATGTCAAGTTCAATCAATATGAGGGAAATTTCATCAAGTTCGACAAATCTCTCCAAGAATCTATTGATCCGGGAGAATTATTTTAGAACTTTAAGATACTGGGGAAAGTCGTCTCAAGTCATCATGGTAAAGGGGCCCTCTCGATGCAACTCCTTCATAGAACATACATGGGGCATATTGGTGTGATTTGTTTTGTAGTTGTTGTACCCCAAAATTTATCCTCCCATTTCTTCAAGACATTCTCCTAGGGTTCTCAAATGCTCAAGGTCGCTCAAGAATTCATCAGACAAATTCTCCTCTTAAGCAATGGACTTACAGCTAGGGTTTCATTTTTCTCAAGGAATTTTGGGTTTATAATGCCTCAAGTGGATTTCATGGTTCCTTATATGTCTCTAAGAATGCTCATACTAAGTTTCATGCCTTGCATCACAAGTTTGCTCAGTCAATGGCTCAAATGATTGAAAATAAACTGTATTAGGCAAAAAAAGTCAATTATGGTCAACATACAGTCAAAATTCAATATTTTTGTTCAACAACAATATTTTGAAGTCATATCCATCATTTGATCAATTTTTGATCATGATTCATCAAAGAAAACTCTCAAATCATCAACAGTCAAAAGTTGTCAAATTAGGGTTTTTTAAGGAGAAGTCAACTGAACTTTTACCAAGCATAACTTTCACATAGTTCATCAAATTTTTCTCAACCAAAGATCATTTTTTAAGGAAATTAAAATTCTCTACAACTTTGTCTCTCTAAGCTCAAGTTCAAAAAATGCTTCATTTGAGAGATATGGGCTAATACATTATAGGTCATTTCAAAAGTCAACAAAAAGACACTTTTTGTCAAGTGAACTTACATCAAGAGAGTTATGACCAGTGCAAGTTGGGAAATTTTAAGCAAATGCATGAATTTCAAATTGAGCAAACTTGATTTTTTAGGCTATTGGGCTATTACTTTAAATACCAATTGTGTTTTATACTTCATATACACCTCAAGACTTGTTCATACACCCCCCTTTGGTTTATTATATTTTATTTTTGATTTTTATTCATTTAAAGGTCAAAATAAAATAAAAGAAGATAAAACTTATTATAAGAGTCCAAGCCCATAATATGTTGACCTAATTCCATGCTATATATTCTCCTCAATCAGACAAGCTAACCACGAAAACCTTGTGCTAAAAACCACTTCCAAAAAATCACAAAAATTATCAAACTAGGGCAACCTTCTAACCCTAGCTTGCAGCCATCTTCCAAGAATTCTTGCATCACCAATCCATTCCTGAAGAGGTACATAGTAGGAATGGACCCAACACAGTGATCCAAAGTCCCCAAAATCTACACACGTGCATCTCCATTTCACACTTTTTTTACAAAATTCATATTTTAGTTTTCTTCATGTTTCATTGCACACTAACTGTATCAATATGTTTCTGAGGTATGTTGGTGCATGGAAAATAGATCGCATGGCCTTCATGCTACTCAAATCGTGAGTTGCCATAACCACACTGATCCATGCAAATTTTGCTATAGCTCTTAAACTGGCGTGATTCAGCCCAAGATAACCATCTCATTGGATTCGCAGGGTTGGATTTAGGGGGATAGGGTATCTTTGAATTCCTAACTATGTATATTTTGTAGGTTTAAAGAAGATGCTCATCAGAGAAGACGACCGGAGCTAGGGCTCTAGCGCCTCTCTGGTCTAGTTCGATATGTCTACTATTTAGTTATTTGTTTGTATTTTAAACAATGGATGTATCACCACCTCAGTGGTTAAAATGCACGCGCTAAGGTATTACTCTATCAAGGCATGGGTTTGATCCCTGCCTTTTGCTATTTTTCCATAATTTTTGATTTTTTGCAGGATTGTATACATAGTGTGTTGGTTTCCCTTCTCAAACACAGGCGCGTGCCTGGCCTGGTGGTGAAAGTGTTGGTTAAAAGGGTTGAGGGCATGGGTTCAACATCCAGCCCTGGTAATTATTTTTTAAAAACCTTGTTTTCTTATCACTATTACATTTACAAACCCTAAATTCACCAAACCAAAACCTTTTTTTTCATAAACCCTAATTAGTTTTTAGGTTTTTATTTAATCAATCAAATTACATTTTTTAGGTTTTAATTTAATTAATCAAATATTTTTTTAATTAATTAAAATCAATTTAGGGTTTTTAGGTTAATCATCAAACCTTTTTTTATCAAAAATCGCCAAAACAATTTCAAATTCCTTTTTCTCTCAGTATTACAATTAGTGTAGATTTCTTTTCTCGCATTTTTTCTTATGATTATGTAATTGCTTCCCGATTTGTAATAGTAATTAGGTTTTATTTTTCGTATTTTATTACCTATGTACCTCTCCCAAATAATTGTAATAGTATAGGGTTTTATTTTTCGCACATTTACTGCTTTCCTATTTTACTATATTCTTGTTAGTAATTAGGTCGTGTATGGCAAGATAAAAATAAAATGGTAGAAAACCCTAATTTCGAAGATAATAATAACTGAACACAAATCACTTTTCATACTCACACCTCTAGGGTAACTTCCCTTGTTGCCTCGAGAAAAACAGTCATGTCCCTCGAACGTGGGGACGCTTTAGCAGAATCCTCAAAAACAAAGATCGTAGTCCCTCGATGACCCTTTCGATGTTGCCTTTGGTAAATTATCTAGTCCCTTAAATGATAATCGCTAAAGCGTCCTTACCAGTTGCCTTCGATGACTGTACGATGACCCACGCATGTCCCTTCACATCCAATGATAGGGCTTCCTACTAACTAATGGTAGGGTAACACTATCTAAAGGAAGAGGAAATTACAAGAAAGACGTTGAGTAGGTAGACTGTTGTTAATCCCTTGCTCACAAACATTTCAAAACAAAAACATCTTTCACAAATACTTTTCAAGAATATTTTCGAACAAATACTTTGTACGCATTCTCGGAGACAGATACGAGAATCATTACAAAGTTCACCTTTTCAAAATATTTGCAAAACACACATTCACAAAGAATTTTCAAAACAAAGTGAGCCAACGATTAAGAGCCCGTAGATAACTACGGATGAAAAGGGTGCTAACACCTTCCCTTTTCATAATCTACCTCTCGAACTCAAAATCTCAAAGGTCTTTCCTGTTCTTTTCACCCTTTCCTTATTGTATAAAATAAAAGTCGGTGGCGAATCTTGCTATCCTCTCATTTAGATAAAACCAAAAAGTCAGTTCTCCCTCCGTATTACAATAGGTATCATCGTCAGTTGTAATAAGTAGCATACACATAAGAGCAACAACCATCAAGGTTGTTATCAGTATTCAGTTCTTGATTTGTGTTCCTTAGCAACATGTGGGAAGTTTTCAGTTCCCCAAGTATAGTGGTCTCTCTCTAACAGAAGTTGCACATTCGAGGATTCCTTACAAGAGTTGTCATTCCCCAACAAATGTTTGTCTGTTAAGAGTTATTTCTATAATTCTTTTATCCCCGATAGAATGAAATGTCGTAGTATCTCCAACAAAAGTGGCACTTTTGAGGATTCTTTACAAGGATTCTCGTATCTCCATGAAAAACATTTCTCCCCAAGCAAAAAGTCTTTCCCCAACAGAAGCTTATTATTAAGATTTCTTGTTTAAGAATTCTCTTATCTCCAGCAGAATCTTGTTCGTCAAGAGCTTTGTGCAAGAGTTCCTTGTCCCCATCAGTATATAGGTCTCCTTATCCCCAGTGGAGAAATGATGGATTATTCCCCTAAGCATTCTGAAGATGGTTTAAGGATAGAGTTAGCTTTCTTCCCTGGAGTTCAGAATCTGGTGATTTCCCCTATAAGTCTAATGATTATTGGCATTCCCCTCAGCAAAGCCTAATTTTCAATGGTGTCTGATACGGTGGCAGAACCAGACTGTTTTAGGAAAATGCTGGTTTGCGTTTTGCGTTTGTGTTCGCAAAATGTCGCGGTAAGCAAGAGTCGCCACCGACTTTTATTTTATCCAACTGGAAAGGAAAAAACCACAGAAAAATTCCTTTTTCGAGATTTTGAGTACGGGGGGTAGATTATAGAAAGGGAAGGTATTAGCACCCTTTATATCCGTAGTTTTCTATGGGCTCTTAGGTACTTGCTCATCATTTTAAAATTGCTTCCATGTTTGTGCGTTTTGAAAAGTTTTTGTTTACTTCGTTTTAACCCTTGCTTCTGTCTTCAAGAGTGTTACGAAGTTGTTTTGAAAACTTTGTTTGAAAAGATTGTAAGTGTGAAAAAGTTTATTTTGAGAAAGTACCTACTAGCATCTACCTACTCGAAAAAAAGAATGTTTCGGTTCTTATTTCCTTTAGACAACGCTATCCCACTATTGGTGAGTAGGTAGCACCGTCGTTGGAGTTGTAAGGGTCTACTCGAAAGGGACGTAAAATCACTAAAGTAATGTTAGGATGTCTTAGTAATAACCCTAATGTCTTAAGATCATATTCGAGGCAACATTTCCGAGGCAACATTTTTGAGGCAACATTTTTGAGGCAACATTTCTGAACGGGACATTTGATCTTTGTTTAGACAAGAGGGCGACCACTAAAACACCTTATACTTAATGATCGTTTACCAAAGGCAACCGAAGTGAGAATATACCCTAGGAGTGCGCATGTGCAACTGATTTGATTCCAAGTTATTATCTTTTCACATTTAGGGTTTGCTAACCATTTTAAAATTAACATACATTATTATCATGCAATCCTATTATCATACATCTAACAGTTAATATTTGCGAAAGTTAAAAATGCGGAAAATAAGGCTACGCTATTACAAGGCTTCGGGGAGGGGAATTAATTACATAGCAAAAAACCCGTAAAACGATAAATAAAAGAAAAATTATAATTAAACTATTACATCCTGTGAGCAGTTACATTAATATTTGCCAAAAAATAATAAACGCGCGATGAATCGTAAATAAGAAAAGTTAGGGTTTTGACCCCGTCTAAACCTAATTAAAAGAAAATTAATTTTTGGTTGTTTTTGATTATTTTTGAGAAAATAAGGCTTTAAATTAAGTATGTACAAACCTAATTACTAATTAAATTAAAATAAGAAAAATATTTTATTTGACCTATTTTCGTATTTTTTGTTATTTTAAGAAAATAAAATAGAAATTAAATTAAACAAGTCCTAATTTCAAATTTGTTTTAATTTATTTACAAAAACCAATTAAAGTTACCCTAAAATTAAATTACACTAATTAAATTAATTTTTGATAAAAAATAAAACCTAAATCTAATTTGATGAAAATTGATTTTATGAGTTTTTGTTGGAGAAAAAGTGATTCTGGTGTTGATAACAATAAAAAAGGAAAAATAGGATAAATTAAACAGAAAAAAAAAGAAATAACCCAAGGGCCTGCTATCAGCAGTTCTGATCAGAGGATGATGGTCCAGAGGAAAGTGATCAGAGGATGATGATCAGAGGGTGATGATCCTAGAGGATGGTGATCCCAGAGAATGGTGAACATGATGATGGTATTGGGCCTGCTTCCGGCTGGTGGATCCAGCAAGTCATGACTAGAGGATGTTGGATCTGGTCCTGGTTGATGGGTCCAGAAGATGACCCTCAGAAAGTGAAGGTGATGGATCTGGTGAATACAAAGGGGAAAAGGCCAAAAGGTCACGCCTGGAATCAAACCCAGAATCATGAACTTCTGACTTCCTTCTTCTGACCAACTGCGTTGGGTGTTAGTTTATCAATACAATAGAAACAAACAAATGGATAAGAACTATAGGTTTTTGGCCAAAATAAATGCGCAAGAATTTAAACTGGCCAGTAAAGTTGTGACACGTCATCATCTTCTTCCCTGGATATGTCGTTTAAAACTATGAACTTTTACCTACAGACATGGCGCTGTAGCTATAACCCTGTACAATTCAGAAACTGCATACAAGCAATATAAATATAATTCAAGCCCATGAGTCAACTAGGTTTGACCCGCTGATCACAATGGTCTCCTCCATTAGGGCCAATTGTTCCTGTATAAGAAAACCCTAAAATGAACCAAGAAAACATGACAATGGTGGATTTCTGTATGGTTAGCAAAAATGCAATTAATCATTACCAATAATTTGAAAATGTTTTAATGAACAAGAATATACAAGTAATTCATGCTACATGTGCCAGAATCATGATATTGGATTTCAAAAAAATGTCAAAGTCGTGAGACACTTATAGTGAGTTTTTATGCACGAAATTTCTTGCTAGGGATTGGGATGGATTCCTTGAGTGCCCAGAAATTGAAAGGAATGCTTGGAATAGTGTAAATCATCCTCTAACCTACAATTTGATTCAACATATTTTGGTGATTTTTGCAAGTTCTTCTCAGCTTCTCACGCCTCTAACCTCTTTTTCATTTGGTCTGCAAACGTTCTATATATGTCCTTGAGTGAATTAGGTTTACAAGTTTGCTCTAAATCTTTTTCAATTATGGTCATTGATCAAGATTTGATTCTCTTGTAAATATTTCCAAAATAAGCCAAAAACCAATCTTTTTGTGTACAAATAGGCCTTGCAAGATTTGATTTCATTGCTAGCTGTATAAGGGACCTGAAATATGCACAAAATCTCAAGGTTTAAATGATTTTAATATTTTCATGATTTTATTTTGATTTAATTTGATTTAATTGAAATCAAAATCAAAATAAATGGAAAAAATAAAATAAAGGCAATAGGGAAGGATCATGGGTCGTGGACCCTGTTACAAACTCAAAACAAGCACAAGAAGTTGGGCCCATTTGGCAAAAATTGCGATTTGAGGCACTTTTGACTTTTGACAATTTTGCAAAAAAGGTCAACTTCACCAATGCATAACTTTTTCAATTTTGACTCTATGGAGGTGTTCCTGGACTTTTTAGAAAGCTTGAGATGTCCTCTAAGCAACTTTTTTGGTATCATATCGATTGATTCTTCCATGTTCATGTATGGAGTTTTGACAAAAAAGGTGTTTTTGTTGACTTTTCAAAATGACCTATAATATCCAAATTCATAACTTCTTGTGAGTGCATATTTTGATCTTGGTAGCTGAAGATGAATTGTTGGGAATTTAATCCTCTTCAAAATGAGCTTTGGATGGGTTATTTCTAATAAAGTATGAGAAAGTTATGTTTGGTCAAATTTGAGTTGACTTTTCCTGCAAAACCCTAATTTAGCAACTTTTGGGTTTTGGTGAATTGTGAGCAATCCTTGATGAATCATGATCAACCCTTGATCAAATGATGAATAATACTTCAAAATAAGGGTGTTGACCAAAAATCTTGAAGTTTGACTATATATGGGCCACAGTTTACTTTTGCCCTAGCATAGTCGATTTTCAGGCCTTTGAGCAATTAACTGAGCAAATTTTCTCTGCAAGGATTAAAACTTGACATGGATGATCTTGAGAAAATATTAGAACAATAGTGAGCATTTGGGATCCTTTGGACTCAAACATCTTGGTGCAAACTGAAACCCTAATTTGAGGTAGACTGCCTTAGGAGAGGATTTATCTGATCAACTCTTGGACTTCCTTAAGCAATTTGAGGCCCTCACTTGAAATGTATTGAGAAGTATGGGAAGGAAAATTTTGGGGTACAACAGCTGCCCATGTTCAATCTTCTTAAACCTGAGGATGTAGATTGGCTTGTCTGCCTTTCGTGATCCGAGGGTTGAAGATGATTGAACACTAGAGTGCCCAAGAAATTTGCACTCGCATGGAGTGGTATTTGCCTTGTGATGTCGGGAATGGGCTTATAGTTTCCATTTGGAGATTGATGATGGAATATGGGCTTAAATATGCCATTCGAAGGAGTGTCGATCGCATTAGAGATTCCTTAGCGAGAACCCGTATACCTGTTATTGAGGAAGATTTCGCTAGGGAATGTTGTTCTATGCCTTGAGAAAAGTTGAATTTTAGGAGCTTCAGTCGTCCATTACTCTACTAGGGAATCACCTCTTGGTCGAAGAGATGAAACTGAACTACTATCTGGTCGTGATCCAGGCTTCATAGTGATAAGATCGACTGCTATCTGGTCGTGCTCCAGGCTTTACAGTGACTTACAGGGGAGATGAGAATAAACTTGCTATCCGGTCGTAATTCAGGCTTCGCAATTTCTCAATTCTTATCTGGTCGTAATCCAGGCTTCAGAAGGAATTCAGTTGTTATCCGGTCGCATCCGGGCATTAATTTGAATTTAGGGTACACTAATATCCGGTAGACTCCGGGCTTCTTAGTAATTGTCCAGGTAAAACTGCTATTTGGTCGAAATCCAAGCTTCGCAGTGTCTTGTACCGCTATCTGGTCATAATCCAGGCTTCACGATGTTTCATACCATTATCTGATCGAATCCAGGCTTCATGGTGTCTTGTACTGCTATCTGGTCGATTCCAGGCTTCACAATACCTTACTTCTTATCTGGTCGAAATCCAGGTTTCAGAAGAAATCAAGTGGTTATCCAGTCGCATTCGGGCTTCCATTTGATTTTTAAGGCCTACTAATATCCGGTCGACTCTGGGCTTCATAGTAATTGGCCGGGTAGACTGCTATTTGGTCGAAATCCAAGCTTCGAAGTGTCCCTTACTGTTATCTGGTCGTGATCCAGGTTTAAGTATCTTTTACCGCTATCTGGTCGTAATCCAGGCTTCACGATGTATCATACCATTATTTGGTCGAATCCAGGCTTCATGGCATTCAGAGAAATCAAGATAATATACGGTCGAATTCGGGCTTCATAACTTGCATTAAAGATATACCACTATCTGGTTGACTCCAGGCTTCGTAGTATTATTAGCTGCTATCTAGTCGTAATCCAGGCTTCACAACGTCTTTTACCATTATCTGGTCTAATCCAGGCTTCATGGTGTCTTGTATTGCTATCTGGTCGTAATCCAGGCTTCACAATAACTTGTTAAGCTGCTATCTGGTCGATTTCCGGGCTTCACGGCTTGTGTTTATGATATACCACTATCTGGTCGAATCCAGGCTTCATGGTGTCTTTGTATTGCTATCTGGTCGTAATCCAGGCTTCACAATAGCTTGCTGGAGATTAAGCTATTATCCGGTCGAATTCGGGCTTCATAGCGTGTGATAAACCACTATCTGGTCGATTCCAGGCTTCGTGGTGTTTTGATAATGTTATCCGATCATTCTCTGGGCTTCACAATATGATGGATAAATCAAGATACTATCCGGCTGTACCCGGGCTTCATAGTTTGAACTTTGTGAGAATTTGATTATATCTTTTCCTGAAAGGTAAAGGGTTAGTCGTATGTAATGTCATGATGTATGAAATGTATTGGGCAATGATGTTCTCAAAATAAATGAGATTGTGTCGTCATGATGCTTATGCACATGTCATGATGTGTGGATATGTGATGTTCTCGTAATGTTTTCTAGCTGGGGGAAAATAAATCCTGGACTGCTGCTGGGGACTACAAGGAGTTGAATTCTTCGTTCTCGCTGGGGATAACGATCGAAGATGATTTGAGAATAAATTGGCGGGAGAATAACTTTGCTGGAGAATAAACTGGAGAGAGAATGACTCTGTGGGGGAATGACTCTATGGGGAAGAGGGATACTCTGTTGGAAGATCTGCTGATTTGGAGAAATAAACTCAGGTGGGGATGAATTTCTGTTGTTGGCGATAATGAATTCTATTGGAGATTGAATTTCTGCTTGTGAGAGAAATAAACTCTGCTTGGGGAAAAACTTACCGACTCACTCGCGATTGTGAACCTCAGCTGGGGAGAGTTGTGTCCTATTCAGGAAAGCTAACATCACTGTCTTTGGATACTTTTTACTCTGTGGGGAGTGTAGATGTTACTGGGACGCATGCTGAGGATATGACAATGACTTTGCATCGATACTTTTCTGCCCCTGTATCTGCTGGAGAAAGTACCTGCGGAGGCCTTGTGGATTGAGTGTTATCCCAACTTATGAGGTGCTTGGTAACTTTCGATCAAAATGATAAGTCTTCTTCTGGTAGGCAAGTGACAAGATGACGGGACATAGTCGTACGCTTTAATCCCTAACTTTTGCCTGGACTGTCTTTTCAGATTTTCAGTCCACCGGGATACCCTTTTTTGCCCAAGCCGCCTTTTCAGGTTTTCGGCTTGCCGGGTGTACATATATTTTTTGTTTTTATCTCTAATTTTTTCCCGAACCCTTTTGGTTCGCTGGGATGCCCTTATTTTTGCCTAGGCCAGTCAACCTAGCGGGTCTTTGTTCATGCGCAGTATTTTTTGACTATGTCCACGCTCTCAGGGTGTGGGGAGTTGTCACTGTCGGTAGTGTTGTGTTGCCAGACTACCAGAAGATGTTCGTTTGATCATACAAGATTCGTTACTGGAATTCATGTCTAATGCCCTAAGTGATTCAGATGGAGACCTGCCCCTGGCTATTTGGCATCTTTGCGAGATTCCTTGAATCTTGACTTGACTGCCCCAGATGATGGACAATGATCATGCCGTGCCCCTTGGTTGGAAGTGTTTTTTCCACTTGAGGTGATCCTTTTTATTGAGAAGGTTTTTATTCACTAGATATTCGTCATGCTAATTTCTCTGCTGTTGAACAAATAGTCATATGTAAACAATGTTATTTTAAGAATGCAAAGCTTATGTCTGTCTTGAAGTTTGAAAATTCATTTTTTAGTAAAACAAGTTTTTTTTGTAAAAGTGTGATGTCAACTCAGGATTTATAGCAAAACTTATAGGAGTCAGGATACCTTTTGTAACAATATGCTTTCGAACTAACCCATGCTTCAGCTAGGACTTTTAAGGGTTATAATGGGGCCTGGTTCACAGTTCAAGAAACAAAGGATAAAGGCTCAAAATTTATTTGTACCCACCCATTCTTCGTGATGTTCTTCGATCCTATACTCAATTAATTGTGCATTTATATCCCGTTTGAGTCTTAGAATATTGCCCTTGATGTTCCGGTGATGGTTCGGATACTGAAAGTTTACTTGAAAAAGGCAGTCATTTTGTAATCTTTTTTTTTGCTGAGGATTTGTAGTAACCTCTTTTTTTGGTTTTATTATCCCTGTCTTTTTTCTGAACTGTTTCTTTTTGTGATTACAGTCAGCGGGATACCCCGGTTTTTTTCTTAAGTCTCCTTCATAGGTTTTGACTTAATGGGCTTTTATTTAGAGAGATAATGACTGCCTGCCTTGATGATTATAGGGAACCATCACCGTCTTTTGTTTCGGAAGGATGTCTTTGATGCCATTCATTATGTATGAAGTAGAATATTGCGACTGAACGCACATCTGAATTAACTTAGAAACTACCCTGCCCCAGGTTATGATTAAGGGTTTTAATTTGTGTGAAAAGAAAACTCCTACTTCTTTGGCTCGAAGGGGTTGACTAGGGATTATCTTCCTTATAACTCCATTGTTTAGGATTTTAAACAACGCCTGTACATCGTCAGCGGGGTCTGTTTAAAAGCATACTGTAGAGATTTTGATATCATTTTTGTCATCCTCCCTCTAAAGGCTCAGAGCTTTTGATCGAGAGTTGAATATCATAAAAGGAAATAAGAACGCATTTTTGAAATATTGAATACAAATGAATTGATTCAAGACAAACATGTGCAATGCATTGATGAAATAACGAGGTTTGATATGAATAAATGTTCAAACAAATTAAAAGAAAATTACAAATTGAAAATTCTAATGGACGAAAAGCCCTCTTATTAGAACTTGTCACTTCAAATGGTGGGCCTTGGAGGATTGACAGAAACATTCCAGTTGACCATCTTGTGTGAATTCCAATGCTCCTTCATCAATCAGGTCTTGAATTTTGTATTTCAACCTCCAACAGTCGTCAGTATCATGCCCCGGACTGTTAGAGTGATATGCACACCTTGCACCAGGATTGTAGTTAGGCGAAGAAGTCTTGGGATTCGGATGAGGTCCTATCAATGTAACCAGATTTGTCCTTAACATGTGTTGTAAAGCTTGAGACAACGGCATGTTGAGTTTGGTAAACAACCTTTTGGGCCTATCCGGCTGACTCTGATTAACCCGTTGTTTTTGGCGAGGTTGTTATTGGACCCGTGATGTAGTAGAAATTTGGAAAGGTATGCTCTTCTTCAAACCAAACTCTTGTCTTATTGGAGGTTGATCAATGACTTTGTCCCCGACCTCGAATGTTTGCTTCATACTGTTGTATCCATCTTGATGAAGTTGGTTGATGATGGTTCTCAGCTCTTCTTGTCCCCGGGCTAGGCCTTGGATAAGAACCATCTTCCCCAACATCTGGGTTCTTATTGCATCTACCTCGGCTTGCAGTTGTTCCAGCCGTTCGTCCTTATTGTCTTCAGGACTTTTCTTGACCAAGTTCCCAATGAGGAGTGTTTTCAACTCTTCCCGCCCCTTGGATAGGTTTAGGAATATGTCCCTGAACTGAGCTTCTTGAGTTTGAAGATCTCTGTTGTCTTGTTTGAGAGCTATTGCTGAAATAAACAGCGAGAACATGAGAGACCTGTACTGGAAGACCTGTTATGCAATGATATGTATGATATATGTATGCAATGTTTTCAAGGATCTCACGGGTAAACAAGAAAATGTTAGAATTTGATTGCAGCTTGATTGAAGAAACTTCATGTCGTTAAGAGTCCTTATTCAAGAGTCAAGCTCACCATATCGAGTGGGTCATAGCCACTGACTCAAGTTATCATGTTTTGATCTCTAGACGGCATTGACTAGAGGAAAATAAATCCCCTTTGTCCCTTGCTAGACGTCTGTCTTACCATAACCTACATCACAAACCCTTGAGATCCTTGAAATGGTTAAGGAAATGTTAAGGCATGATGTTATGATGTGTATGCTATGCGTTTAAGCAAAAGTGCACGGTGATGTAAGCAAGTAAACCCGACAAGAAATCTAAGTTATTGGATAAGGACTGTAAACAAAACCTGCAAGGAACTCATGTTGTCAGATAATAAAACTGTGCAAGTAGTTCAAGCTGAAAGCACACAAGTCACACAAACAGCCTTAGGTTTAGGCTTGCAAGAGGTCAAAGGTAATACCCTCTTGAAGTTAAGTTGGTTCAACCTGTCCTAGAAAAGTAACCGGGTTCTAGAGGATCTCAATATCACTGACCATCCTCCATCGGCCATGGTTTCAGCTCACGCAATATTTTCTTGCGGCCGAAACTATCTCGAGAGTATGGTCTCAATGAGTGTAGCATCGAGTATCAACCAGTTATCAGCTTTACATCGAGGCCGACTATCTCACTACTTTCTATGGCCAAGTTGGTCGATTAAACGTTCTAAGGTCAGTTGATGCTTAACGACACACACAGCGGTCCCATATTCTCCTCGTTTCTCCACAAGGGATACCGATACCAACCAATGTGCCACATCAATGTAGCTACTGCTTCAACCGTACCGGTCTACGCTGTACAGTTCTCTCACAATTTATTTCTACTTACCTAAAAGGTGTCCCCAGATCCGGGTTAAGATCTATAGTAACTCCCAAATAAAAACCCTTAAAAGTAAAGTAACCAAAACAAACAAAAGAAGCAATTTATGATGAACTAAATCCTAAGGTATACCCCACTTATTATTCCCCAGCAGAGTCGCCAGTTCTATGACACGGTGGCAGAACCAGACTGTTTTAGGAAAATGCTGGTTTTCATTTTCCGTTTGTGTTTGCAAAATGTCGTGGTAAGCAAGAGTCGCCACCGGCTTTTATTTTATCCAACTGGAAAGGAAAAAAGCACAGAAAATTCCTTTTTCGAGATTTTGAGTACGGGGGGTAGATTATAGAAAGGGGAGGTATTAGCACCCTTTCTATCTGTAGTTTTCTACTGGCTCTTAGGTACTTTCTCATCATTTTAAAATTGCTTCCGTGTTTGTGTGTTTTGAAAAGTTTTTTTTACTTCGTTTTAACCCTTGCTTCTGTCTTCAAGAGTGTTACGAAGTTGTTTTGAAAACTTTGTTTGAAAAGAGTGTAAGTGTGAAAAAGTTTATTTTGAGCAAGTACCTACTAGCATCTACCTACTCGAAAAAAAGAATCTTTCGGTTCTTATTTCCTTTAGACAGCACTATCCCACTATTGGTGAGTAGGTAGCACCGTCGTTGGAGTTGTAAGGGTCAACTCGAAAGGGAAGTATGATCACTAAAGTAATGTTATGATGTCTTAGTAATAACCCTAATGTCTTAAGATCATATTCGAGGCAACATTTCTGAGGCAACATTTCGGAGGCAACATTTCCGAACGGGACATTTGATATTTGTTTAGACAAGAGGGCGACCACTAAAACACCCTATACTTAATGATCGTTTACCGAAGGCAACCGAAGTGAGAATATACCCTAGAAGTGCGCATGTGCGAGTGATTTGATTTCAAGTTATTATCTTTGCACATTTAGGGTTTTCTAACCATTTTAAAATTAACATACATTCTTATCATGCAATCCTATTATCATACATCTAACAGTTAATATTTGCGAAAGTTAAAAATGCGGAAAATAAGGCTACGCTTTTACAAGGCTTCGGGGAGGGGAATTAATTACATAGCCAAAAACCCATAAAACGATAAATAAAAGAAAAATCCTAATTAAACTATTACATCCTGTGAGCAGTTACATTAATATTTGGCAAAAAATAATAAACGCGCGATGAATCGTAAATAAGAAAAGTTAGGGTTTTGACCCCGTCTAAACCTAATTAAAAGAAAATTAATTTTTGGTTGTTTTTGATTATTTTTGAGAAAATAAGGCTTTAAATTAAGTATGTACAAACCTAATTACTAATTAAATTAAAATAAGAAAAATATTTTATTTGACCTATTTTCGTATTTTTTGTTATTTTAAGAAAATAAAATAGAAATTAAATTAAACAAGTCCTAATTTCTAATTTGTTTTAATTTATTTACAAAAACCAATTAAAGTTACCCTAAAATTAAATTCCACTAATTAAATTAATTTTTGATAAAAAATAAAACCTAAATCTAATTGATGAAAATTGATTTTATGAGTTTTTGTTGGAGAAAAAGTGATTCTGGTGTTGATAACAATAAAAAAGGAAAAAAGGATAAATTAAAGAAAGAAAAAATAACCCAAGGGCCTGCTATCAGCAGTTCTGATCATAGGATGATGGTCCAGAGGATGGTGATCAGAGCATGATGATCAGAGGGTGATGATCCCGGAGGATGGTGATCCCAGAGAATGGTGATCAGAGGATAATGGTACTGGGCCTGCTTCTGGCTGATGGATCTAGCAAGTCATGACCAGAGGATGCTGGATCTGGTCCTGGTTGATGGGTCCAGAAGATGACCCTCAGAAAGTGCAAGCGATGGATCTGGTGAATACAAAGGGGAAAAGGCCAAAAGGTCACGTCTGGAATCGAACCCAGAATCATGAACTTCTGACTTCCTTCTTCTGAGGAACTGCGTTGGGTGTTAGTTTATAAATACAACAGAAACAAACAAATGGATCAGAACTATAGGTTTTTGGCCAGAATAAACGCGCCAGAATTTAAACTGGCCAGTAAAGTTATGACACGCCATCGTCTTCTTCCCTGGATCTATCGTTTAAAACTCTAAACTTTTACCTACAGACATGGCGCTGTAGCTATAACCCTGTACAATTCAGAAACTACATATAAGCAATATAAATATAATTCAAGAACATGGGTCAACTAGGTTTGACCCGCTGATCACAATGGTCTCCTCCATTAGGGCCAATTGTTCCTGTATAAGAAAACCCTAAAACGAACCAAGAAAACCTGACAATAGTGGATTTCTGTATGGTTAGAAAAAATGCAATTAATCATTACCAATAGTTTGCAAATGTTTCAATGAACAAGAATATACAAGTAATTCATGCTACAAGTGCCAGAATCATGATATTGGATTTCAAAAAAATGTCAAAGTCGTGAGACACTTACAGTGAGTTTTTATGCACGAAATTGCTTGCTAGGGATTGGGATGGATTCCTTGATTCCCCAGAAAGTGAAAGGAATGCTTGGAATAGTGTAAATCATCCTCTAACCTGCAATTTGATTCAACATTTTTTGGTGATTTTTTCAAGTTCTTCTCAGCTTCTCACGCCTCTAACCTCTTTTGCATTTGGTTTGCAAACGTTCTATATATGTCCGTGAGTGAATTAGGTTTACAAGTTTTCTCTAAATCTTTTTCAATTATGGTCATTGATCAAGATTTAATTCTCTTGCAAATCTTTCCAAAATAAGCCAAAAACTAATCTTTTTGTGTACAAATAGGCCTTGAACGATTTGATTTCATTGCCAGCTGTATAAGGGACCTGAAATATGCACAAAATCTCAAGGTTTAAATGATTTTGATATTTTCATGATTTTATTTTGATTTAATTTGATTTAATTTAAATAAAAATCAAAATAAATGTCAAAAATAAAATAAATGCAAGAGGGAAGGATCATGGGTCGTGGACCCTGTTACAAACTCAAAACAAGCACAAGAAGTTGGGCCCATTTAGCAAAAATTGCGATTTGAGGCACTTTTGACTTTTGACAATTTTGCAAAAAAGGTCAACTTCACCAATGCATAACTTCTTCAATTTTGACTCTATGAAGGTGTTCTTGGACTTTTTAGAAAGCTTGAGATGTCCTATAAGAAATATTTTTGGTCTTATATCGATTGAGTCTTCCATGTTCATGTATGAAGTTTTGACAAAAAAGTGTTTTTGTTGACTTTTCAAAATGACCTATAATGTCCAAATTCATAACTTCTTGTGAGTGCATATTTTGATCTTGGGAGATGAAGATGAATTGTAGGGAATTTCATCCTATTAAAAATTAGATTTGGATGGGTCATTTCTAATAAAGTATGAGAAATTTATGATTGGTCAAAGTAGAGTTGACTTTTCCTACAAAACCCTAATTTAGCAACTTTTGGGTTTTGGTGAATTGTGAGCAATCCTTGATGAATCATGATAAACCCTTGATCAAATGATGAATAAAATTAAAAATGAGGGTGTTGACCAAAAATCTTGAAGTTTGACTGTATGTGGGCCACAATTGACTTTTGCCATAACACAGTCGATTTTCAGGCCTTTGGGCAATTAACTGAGCAAACTTTCTCTGCAAGGCTTGAAACTTGACATGGATGATCTTGAGAACATATTAGGACAATAGTGAGCATTTGGGTTCCTTTGGACTCAAACATGTTGGTGCAAACTGAAACCCTAATTTGAGGTAGACTGCCTTAGGAGAGGATTTGTCTGATCAACTCTTGGACTTCCTTGAGCATATGTAGGCCCTCACTTGAAATGTATTGAGAAGTATGGGAGGGAAATTTTTGGGGTAAAACAGTGTCTCTCTCCATAGTTTTCAATTTATTTTGTAGATCCCCTCAGAGTTTCGAATATATTTTGCAATTTCCACTAGGATTTGTAACCAGTGGTTATCAGTAACCTAATTTGTTATCCCCCACAAAGAATCAGAATATCAAGGCTTCCTCAACAGGTTCTTGTTTCTTTTGAAATTTCTGAGAGGAGTATCCTGTCATGCATCATTACATTTCATCTACCAAAATGCGTAGCATTTCCATTGTATGGAGCATTACGCCATAGAAAAAGTCAAACATGCATCAAAGCATAAGCCAATTATGGTCTTTTCTAGAAACCTAATTCATTTGACATATCTCCTCAGAAGAGTTTAAATCCCACAAATATGCTTATGGTATTCCCAATAGGTTCCCACTAAATTGTTGTGGTTGGCATCAGATAATTGTCATTCCTGAAGAATTACACCCCTCTTTGGTCAAAGGGATTATGTAGTTTTGGTGTCTTGTGCAGATAACCAAACTTGGTTGTTGCTTACTGTGATACGGTGGGAGAACTGACTTGAGGGTTTTGCGTTTTATCGCAAATGTTGCGGTTAGCAAGAGTCGCCACCAACTTTTCTTTTATCCAAATGGAAAGGTGAAAAAGCACAGGAAAGAACTTTGAGATTATTTCTTGAGTTCGGGGGGTAGATTATGAAAAGGGAAGGTATTAGCACCCTTTTCATCCATGGTTTTCCATGGGATCTTAGTTACTTGCTAGATCACTTGCTTTTGTTGTTTGAAAATGTGTTTGGTGTGGTTTTGAAAATATTTTGTAAAAGAGGCCATTCGTTTAGGCAATATTTGTAATGATTCTCGTTCGTAAGAACGTATACAAAGATGTTTGTCTTTTTTGAAAATGTTTTCAATGTTTGTAAGATGTTTTTGAAATGTGTGTTTGTTTTGAAAATAGCAATGATAGTTGTTTTGAAGATAGAGCAAGTAACTAGAAGTAATTTACCTACTCAAATGTCTTTCTTGTACATTTTCTATTCCTTTGACATTGTTATCTTACCATTAATTTGGTAAGCAACCCTATCTTTGGATGTAAACGGGGTGGGCGTGGGTCATCGTATAACCATGATTAGCAATGTTTGTAAAGTATCTTAGCATTTTGAGGGACCAAGACCATTTTTGTAAGGCAACCTTGAATAGCGTCATCGAGGGACTATGATCTTTATATTTGTTTATTTTGCTAAGATACTTCGCATGCATAACATGGCTATTTTTGTATTAAGCAACCAAGTGGAGAAACCCTAAGGATGCTTGTGTGCAAGTGTATCATTTTCATGCCTTGATTTTATCTTGTATTTAGGGTTTTCTATTTTGCTTTGTTTTGATCTTATCATACAAACCCTAATTACTAATCATGGCATGTAAAGCGGTAAATTGCGTAATGTAAATATTACTAAGTTATTACAACAATTTTATGGGAGGGGGGAATACAAATTTGAATGGGGATTTGCAAGAATGTAAACCTAAATAAATTATTACAACCAAATTGAATTTGTACAAATATTAGAATAAATAATATACAATATTTAAAGATGCAATATTATGTACATGCAAGAAAAAGATTTTTGTTTTGTTTTTTTTTGTCTTTTTTTTATATATGTGAAAAGAAATTTTAACCTAAACCTAAAAATATAAGGAAAAGAAATTAATTTTTAAAAGGAAGGTTTAACCCTAATTTCTATTTTAAAAGAAAATAAAGCTCTTATGTACTATTTTTTTATGTATTTTTTTTGTATTAAAATAATAAATAATATTGTATAAAAATATAAAGTTTTTGTATATGCAAAAATAAATATTTATAAGTATGGAATGAAAAATAAATTAAACTAAACATGTTTTAATTATATTTTACAAGTTTATTAAGAAAAATAAATAATATATATTGAAGATAAAATATATTTTTATGTGCAAAATAAAATAAAGTAAAATAAAATATGATATTATCAAATTTATATTTTGTAGGATTTTTATGCATCAAAGAAAATATTTAATATATTAAAATGAAAATAAAACAAATAAAATAAAAATATAAAAATAGTTGGACAAAGGGGGTGTCTTGAATAATCAAATGGTGAAAGTTAGAAAAAACAACTAAGCCCAACGTGGAGGCCCAAACCTACAAAAAGCCAAAACTAAAAAATGGAAGAAAAAAATGTGAAAAAACAAAAGTAGCGCCCAGGTTCGAACCCAAGACATGGGTCTCACCAGCGCGCTACTTTACCACTGGGGTGGCTATACATCCATTAATTTAAGTGAAACGAAAATAACATAACATGAACAAAGTCCTTTCCATGTACTTTATCTACTTCCTCAAGCTTGGCCAGATGTCCTGTAACTCTCTATTCTTCCATGAAAATGAAAACTCATAACATGAAAGTTGTAGTATTTGATCTCACGATTCTAACCATATAAGTTATGTAAGCTAACAATCAAAGATCAGAAAGAATTTTAAAAGCCATAAATTAAAACCTAATTTTTTCATAAACTTCAAGTTCTAAATTCTCTCAACTCAAGTCAAATAAATGCAAGATAAAGGTATGTACAGTTTCGTTGTAATGAGGACTACATTATTTATTCACAAATCGTGGCTAATGGTTTCCTGTAAAAGGAGATAGAAGTTGAGATTTTACCTTCTTTAGTTGAAATCGTGGATGGAACTGGAGTGAGTTTGATGGAGTCCTGATGCTTGTTTGAGCTTCCTTGAACCTCCTTGAATGTGTTCCAACCCTTGCCTTGCTTTGAAAGTGTCTGAAACTCCTTGGCCAAGTCAACCTGCAAGCTTTGAAAACAAAAATGGCAGATGATGGAGAAGGGGTTACAGTACAGGGATGAAGGTCTAGATTAGTTAGATATCAAGTAGGTAAGGTGTTTTGATGATCAAGACTTGAAACGCACGAGCCAAATGGGAGATTGGTATGCTTATGCAAAAACTGCAAGTCTTGACAGTTTTCTGGTGTTTTTGAGTTTGAGAGTGTTTCAGGCTTCAAGTAATCGTGTGTTGTCTTGTATTATGTTTGTATATTATTATATAATCAGTTTCATGTCAACCCTCCAACAGATGTGCCAGTTCTCACCTTTTTGCAACCTTTCTTGCTTTTGAAGTAAAGTGAAGGGACAAGGCTTACCATGCTTGTACTGGCTTTCTTAGGGTTGGTATATACTTGTACAATTTGATTTAGGCCTTCAAGACTTATATGAACAATGGAGACAAGTTCAATGCTCAAGAATTGGAAAGTGGCAAAAGTTGAGCTTTTTCAAAATGGCAAGGGTCACTTTATGCCATTTATGGAATTACAATTTGGGTAATGGCTCTAGGGCTTGGATCAAAGCTTTGTCAACTGAGTAAGCATTAAATTAAGGAGTAAGGAACAAGTTTGGGGCCTTTAAAGCATGGATTAAGCAGCATAGGTGCTGATTGGAACTTTGTTCTTCATGAAATGGCTTAGACAAAAAGTGAGAAATTTCCAACTTCATCTCTTCGATTCTCTCTACTCGAAAATGATCTTGAGGATTTATTGGACATTTTGGAAAGCTTGCAATATGATCTATAACTAATCTTTGAAATTAATTTCAAGATACCTCTTGGAACTAGGTGAAAAATTTCCATGAAGTTGGGTCCAAAACCTGCCTAAATTAGGGCAAAATTTCACTAAGTTATTTAGTTCATGAGCATGTATTCATAAATTTATATCTTGAGATCCATGAATCTTTAGGGAAAAGTGTGTGAAGCGAAGTTGTAGATTTCATGGAGGTCTACAAATTTCATGTTGGGAACTTTCTTTGAATCATTATGCATCATGGTGAAAAAATGGCCTAAAGTTGAGAAAAAATAAGAAATTTTCTATACTTAGAAAATTTTCTAAGTTAAGAAAATTTTCAAATTTAAACCCTAATCTTCAAACTTGGATTTCTTGATGAACAAGTTTCACATTTTGACATGTTTTGATGAATGGTGACCCTTGGCACTTGATTTTGACCAAAAAGTCAAAGTTTGACTTTTCAGTGTACAATTGACTTTTGATCAGTTGACTGCAAATTTCATATGTCAATCCAATGAAATTGCAATGTTTTGAACCATACTATTAGGTCAAGATGATGAAATTGAATCCTTGAAATCGTGCTTTAACTCAATTGGTCATTTGCTAAGTTAAAAATTAGAAATTGCCCTTCCTTAGTCAAAACCCTAATTTTTGACCATTTTGCCCTTTTGGTGATTTGATCAAATTTCTTGAGGAATTATGATCCGAACTTGATCAAATGTTACATATGAGTCTAAGATGTTGATATGAACAAAAAATTATGAAGTTTGACTGTAAATTGGCCATGGTTGACTTCTTTCCCAATACAGTTGATTTTTAGGTCAACTGTCCAATTGAATGACCAAAAATATAGTTTAAAACTTGAAACTTGTCCTAAGTGATCTTAGGTATCCATAATGATGTTTTAAAGTCACATGAAGCATTGATAGTCCAAAAATCCTTGTGCAATCTCAAACCCTAATTTTGGGTCATTAGTGCAAGATGATATGCCTTGAGCTGACCAAACCCTAATCCAGTCTTGAGTCAAAGGAATCTTGCGAGAAAAGTCTTGATAAATGAGAGGGTAAATTTTGGGGTACAACAGATGCCCCTGTTCAATCTTCTTGAACCTGAAGAGTTAGATTGGCGAGTTTTGCCGTTCATGACTCGAAGGTGAAAGATGATTGGACACTAGAGTGCCCATAAATTTGCACTTGACAATGTGTATTGAGGGAATGGGCTTAAAGATGCCATTTGGGGAAGTGATAGAACCTTGTTGGAGATGGGCTTGTAGATGCCATCCGAGAATGTTTGTTGAATTTTAAATTGTAAGCTGAAAGAATGAGTATCAGAATGGCATCTGTGTCTGGAGCGTATCCATACTGTATTTGAATGGGTATCAGAGTGGCATCTGTGTCTGGAGCGTATCTATGCTATATCTGAAGTCTGAATCTGAATGAGTATCAGAATGGCATCCGTATCTGGAGCGTATCCATATTGTATCAGAAGGTTGAATCTGAATGAGTAACAGAATGGCATCAGTGTCTAGAGCGTATCCATACTGTATCTGAAGGTTGAATCTGAATGAGTAACAGAATGGAATCTGTGTCTGGAGCGCATTCATACTGTATCTGAAGGTTGAATCTGAATGAGTAACAGAATGGCATCCGTGTCTGGAGCTTATCTGTACTGTATCATGATTTTATATTGTCAACGGTAGCTGTTAATCTCATCCTGAAAAGGGTAAAATGTTAGCTGAAACACAAAATTATGTTGTATGAAATGTATGGTGCAACATATGTGTTTTATCAATGTTTATAATATATGGATGTAACGTATGCGCATGTAAGCTGATTTGTTGTATTGCTTCCTGATTGAGGAAAATAAATTCCTGAGCGTTGATGAGGATATGTGGATTCTTCATGTCTTGAAGTTGAAGTACTGACGAACTCCTGTTAAGAGAAATAAATTCCGTTATGAGGGCAATGCCATGTATTGCTTGTAAGATCTGCTTGGGGGATCCCGAGAATTTTGACGATTTCTACTGAGGATTAATAATTTGAAGTTTTAGTTCCGCTGGGGATCTAGATGATGTATTGTGGGGATTGCTTATGGAATAGCCTAGAGACGTTTTCCGGCTCTTTCAACCTATCAGTAATTGTCTTTCTCATTTTGTTTATTTGTAAACAGTAATTATGTTCAAATGCATATGTTCATTAATGAATCATTGGACGTTTTTGCAAATAAAACACAAGTGTAAAGAAAAAGATAAATAGTTTTTTGTACTTTCAAAGAGATATCTTTGTATTGACTTTGAATAAGTATTTTGTACAAAGGAGACAATCATTCTAGTAAGAGAATGATGCCATAAAAAAGCAAGAAAAACTTTATACAAAGAAAGATAGCTATGTGTAATAATCCCATGGGGTTTCCATTCTGCTATAGCCTTCGTATCTCCGAATATCTTGTCTATTTGTTGCTTCGTCCAAAGATGATTGAATTGATCAGAAACTCCAAATTTGTCAGTGGAAGTCAAGAGGTTGTCCTCAAAGTGATTCGACGGGACATAGTCATATGCTTTAATTCCCTAACTTTTGCCTGGACCGCCCTTTCGAGTTTTCAGTCCACCGGGAAACCCTTTTTTGCCCAAGTCGCCCTTTCGGGTTTTCAACTTTCCGGGTGTTGTACCCCAAAATTTTCCCTCTCATTTTATCAAGACTTCTTGGACTCAAAACCAATTTAGGGTTTGCTCAGCTCAAGACATCTCCTTGCACTGATAACCTAAAATTAGGGTTTAAGTTTGCACAAGGATTTTTGGACCATCAATGCTTCATGTGACTTTCATACACCATCTTGGACCCCTAAGATTTCTCATACCAAGTTTCAAGCCTTGAATCACATTTTTGCCCAGTCAATTGGATAGATGACCTAAAAATCAGTTGTATTGAGGAAAAAGTCAACTATGGCCAATTTACAGTCAAACTTCATAATTTTTTATCCACAACAACATTTTAGACTCCTATGTACCATTTGATCAAGTTTGGATCACAACTCCTCAAGAAATTTGATCAAATCATCAAAAGGGCAAAATGGTCAAAATTAGGGTTTTGACCGAGAAAGGGAAATTTCTGATTTTTAACCTAGCCAATGGCAAATTGGGTTCAAACATGATTTCAAGGACTCAATGGAATCATCTTGACCTAATCATATAGTTCAAAATATCTCAAGTACATAGGATTGACATATGAATTTTGCAGTCAACTAATCAAAAGTCAATTGTGCACTAAAAAGTCAAACTTTGACTTTTTGGTCAAAATCAAGTGCCAAGGGTCATAATTCATCAAGATATGTCAAAATGTGAGACTTGTTGACCAAGAAACCTAAAATTTCAAATTAGGGTTTTAATTTGAAAATTTTCATAACTTCGAATTTTTCTAAGTATGGAAAATTTCTTATTTTTTCCCAACTTTCAACAACTTTTTCACCATGATGCAATTGGATTCAAAGAAAACTTCCAACATGAAAGTTGTAGTCCTCCATGAAATCTAAAACTTTATTTCACAAAGTTTTCCCAAAAGATGCTTGGATCTCAAGTTATGATTTTGTGAATAGGGATCCATAAACTAAATAATTTAGTGAAATTTTGCCCTAGTTTAGGCAGGTTTTTTACCTAACTTCATGGCAACTTTTCACCTAGTTCCAAGATGTATCTCAAGTTGTATTTCAAATATGGATTGTAGAGCATGTTTCAATCTTTCCAAAATGTCAAAGAAATCTCCAAGATCATTTGTGGTTAGGGAGAATCGAAGAAGAGAAAATGGCATTTTGTCACTTTTGTGCAAGCCATTTTTACAATGCTTCAAGTTGCAAATCAGATCCTAGCATGCTTGTACCTTGCATTACAGGTCCTAATCCCTTCTACACTCCATAATTTAATTCTAACTCAGTGGTTAAAGCCTTTGTTTTCACCTTTGGAGCATTGCACAAGAGATTAATCCATAAATGGCATAAAGGGCACATTGCCATTTTCATAAAGCAAGCCTTTTACAAATTTACAATTCTTGAGCCATGGACCTGTTCTTTTGTCACAAGCAATGTCCACATATATCAGGAAAAGCATACCAAATCCTTGCAGCCCTATAACTAGCACGTACAAGCCTTTTGCATAGTCACTTCAACTTTTCTTCAAATGCAAGCAAATTGGCAAAAGGGATCAAAACTTGCACATCTGTTAAAGGGAAGGCTTGACATCATTCTACACAACTACACAAACTTGTTGCAAGCTAATACGCGAATGAACAACATCTAAAACACTCAAAAACTCAGAAAACACATTTTTCTGCCCAAACAGGGCAGCTTCTGCAAAACTCTTGCCATTTCAATATTGGCTCGCGCGTTTCTCCCTTTAACACTTGAAACACCTTCCATACATCACATCCAAACTATCCAAGCCTTTGCACTGCAACTGTGAGCTCTATTTCAGAAATCACCATTTTCAAACTTGAAGGTTGTAGGTTGACTCGTGCAAGAGGTTTCAGCCATCCACAAGGCCAGCTAATCATTGGAAAAGCTTGAGGGAACTTCAAGGAAGCTCACACGATCCTCAGGCCTCACTCAAAGTCCCCACATTTCCATATCCAAACTCAGTTGAACAAGGTATTTTTCAAAACTCTATCTCTTTATTTAGGGATCCTCAAGCTTTGATTTGTGAAGCAAAAATGTAGTCCTTAACTTGCTGAAGCTGTACATATGCAGAGTTGTCATTTATATTAACTGAGTAGTGAGAATTTGAAGCTTGAAGTTTATGAAAAAATTAGGTTAGAAATTAGGGCTACAGAAATTCTCCATGATCCTTGAGAGTTAGATTATGTTTTTTATATCATTGGAATCGTGAGATTCCAAGCTACATTTTTTATGTTGCAAGTTTTTGTTTTTGTGCAAAGAATAGAGAGTTACAGGTTGAAGGCAAGAACGCCTGCGTTTGGGAGAGGCTGGAGGACAGGGATGAAGTCCTGGGCCTGGCGCGCCTTAGGCCTGTTTGTTCTACTTTCCACACCCCCTGGCTACTATCCACACCCCCATTTGCATATTTTTATATTTTGCATATTTTTTCATTTCTTTTATGTTTATTGACTTTAATATTTTTTTCTGAATATTAAAAAATCACAAAAATATTTTCTTAATTTTTTGCATTTTTATTTTATTTTTTATCTTATTTTTTGCATAAAATATTGATTATTTAGAATAAATAGGATCTATTTTCTTAAAATAAATAGTAAACACATTTAAAAATATCATACATTTTTATTTTTATTATTCATACACATAAAATATTATTTCCACATATATTTTAATTTTTAATATTTGTAAAAAAAAATTTCTTGTACATAAATGGATAAAATAAATAAATATAGAATATTTATTTCTTTTAATCAAAAATTAGGGTTTCACCCTTTTCAAAAATAACAATATTATTTTTCTTATTTTTAGGACTTAAATAATTTTATTTTTCATAGATAAAACAAAATACAAAACATTTTGCATAAATACATTTTATTGCATATTTAAATACTTGTTTATTTATTTAATTTGCAAATATTCAATTGGGTTGTAATAGTATTTTAGGGTTTTATTTTGTGAAAATATCCCCATTCAAAACTTGTATCCCCTCTCCCATAATAATTGTTGTAATAGCTTAGATTTATTTTACGCAATTTATCGCATTATATCCATGTTTAGTAAAACTAGGGTTTGCATTATAAGACAAAAATCAAACAAATACAAGACCTAATACAAGACAAACAAATGCATGTAAAATGACACACATTGCACACAAGCACTCCTTAAGGGTTTCACCCACTTGGTTTCCTTACAAAATGGCCATGGTATGCATGCAAAGTATCTTTGCAAAACAAAACAAAACAAAAGATCATAGTCCCTCGATGACGCTATCAAAAGGTTGCATAAACAAATGATCTTGGTCCCTCAAACAAACTAAGATACTTGGCACCATTGATATCATGGTCATACGATGACCCATGCTTGTCCCGTTTAACATCCAAAGATAGGGTTGTTTACCAAAGCAATGGTAAATCAACAATGTCAAAAGAATAAAAATGTGTAGGAAAGACATTTGAGTAGGTAGATGCTCCTAGTTACTTGATCAATTTGCAAACAATCCTTGCTATTTTCAAACAAACACACACAACTTTCAAAACATTGAAACATTTTTCAAAAGAAAAACATCTTTGTATACATTCTTACGAACGAGAATCATTACAAAGATTGCCTAAACGATGGCATCTTTTCAAAATACTTTCAAAACCACACAAAGCACCATTTCAAACAATTGCAAAAGCAAAGCAAGTGATCTAAACAAGTAACTAAGAGCCCATGGAAAACCATGGATGAAAAGGGTGCTAGCACCTTCTCTTTTCATAATCTACCCCCCGAACTCAAGAAAACATCTCAAAGGTCTTTCCTGTGCTTTTTTAACTTTCCTTTTGGATAAAATAAAAGTCGGTGGCGACTCTTGCTAAACTGAAACATTTGTGACGAAACGCAAAACCTCAAGTCAGTTCTCCCACCGTATCACAGAACTGGCGACTCTGCTGGGGATAATTACAAAAAAAGTGGGGTTACCTTAGGGTTTAGATCACCTTTATTTGCTTACCATGTTTGCCTTGTTTGCTTTACACTTCGGTTCTATTGTTTGGGTTTGAATCCTCTACCCGGATTTGGGAAACATTCATAGGTAAATAGCAATACATTGTGGAAACTGTGTGGGGTATACTGACACGGTCTAAGCAATAGCTATGTTAGTGTGACATATTTGTGGGTACCGGTAGCCTTTGAGTCAATCAAAGAGAATACGGGGCCGCTGAGTGATGTCATGAAGCACTAACGAACTTCTAGAACCTTTACTTGACCAACTTGGCCTTTTAGGATGTAGTGAGATGACCGGCTTTGGTGCAGTCCGAAGTTGGTAGATACTCGATACTACACTCATTGAGGGTTGGTTCCTTGGAATATTTCGGTCGCCAGTAAAGAGGCTGAATTCAAACAATGAACAAGGAAACAATCCAGTGATATTGAGCTCCTTAGAACCCGGTTACTATTTCTAGGACAGGTTGAGCCAACTAAACTTCAAGAGGGTACTTACCTATGAAACCCCATGCAAGACTAAACTAGGAACTTGTGTGATTTGCTTGTACATATATACTTGTGCATAACATCATGGACATCATGAAGCATCATATGCATCCACTAACCATTTCAAGGATTTTGGAAATTCATCTTTGTTCCTGTTTTGTAGGTTATGGATTCACTTCGCAGGAAAACGATCCAAGTCAACCTTGTAAGAATTCCTCCATAACTCAAGGAGCTAGCTTCAAGGATTCTTGAGAATTCTCCATTCACCGAGAGGCATGGTCGTCTTCTCAACTTAGTCACTTCCAACATAGAGGAAGACATGATGAAAGTTCTTTTCCAGTTCTTTGACCCTTTGCATCACTGCTTCACATTTCCTGACTACCAGCTTGTGCCCACTTTGGAGGAATTTTCTCAACTCTTGAGGATTCCTATTCTCAATCAACTACCGTTCAACGGTACGGAAAGAGATCCAAAGCCAGAAGAGATTGCTCAAGCCCTGCACTTGCACTCATTTGATGTCACAACACATTGGGAAACTAGAAGTGGTGTCAAAGGCTTCTTGGCAAAGTTCTTGTTTGAGAAGGCCCAAAGCTGCTGGAATTCTTTGGACTTACAAGCTTTTGAGGAGATTGTAGCTCTTCTCATCTATGGGATGGTCTTGTTCCCTAATCCTGACCAACTCATAGACGTGAGTGCTGTCAAAATCTTCATGTCTTACAACCCGATGCCTACATTGCTTGGAGATATCTTACACTCTTTTCACACTCGTACAATGAGGAAAAGAGGTGTCCTCATGTGTTTCACTCCTCTACTGGCAAGATGGTTTATTTCTCATCTTCCCCAATAAGTCTTGAAGAATGAGCAAGGCTTGAGGTGGTCACAACGATTGATGACTCTTACACATTCAAATATTCATTGGTGTTCTCGATCCAAAGAGAATGTTATCATCGTCGACCGTTGTGGGGAATTCCCTAATGTCCCTCTACTTCGCATTAGAGGAGGCATCACATACAACCCTTGCTTGGCTCTAAGACAATTTGGTTATGCCCGAAGGGATGGCCCACATGACATGCTAGTTCAAGGTTTGGTTTTTGACTTCGACAACGATAATCAAGGACTTCGACAAAGGTTTATCCGAGCTTGGAGGATGCCAAACAAGGTAGACAGTAAGACCTTGGGACACAAGAACTCCACCCCCCTTGAGCCTTACCTCAAGTGGGTACGAACCCGCGCCCAAAGTCTTATGATGCCTTACCCCTCTGTTCTCCCAGTGATTATAGAGCCTGTTATGGAAGGAGAGGTTCCATACACCCTCCTACATCCTGACATGCCAACATCACTAGAAGATCAGCAAAGGAGTTGGATACAGCTCAAGGGAGAACGCGATACTTTTGAAGCCCAATTCTACGCAAGTGAGAATAAGGTTTTAGAACTCACTCGGTTACATCATGAAGAGCAGACTCTCAACACCTATATTGCACCAAAGAGGATGCGCAACATCTTTTTATCTTAGAATTTTGTACTATTTTGCCCTAGGGGCATTGATGTAAACAAGTTCTATTTTATTAATATAACGTTTGTTCCTTTTTGTTTAACACAAATTTGAATTTTCAAATCCTTGAAAGCATTACATGAATACATATCATTCATCATATGCATAAGCAGGTCTTTGCAAGAAGTTTCCTCATCCCTCTGCTGTTTATTTCAGCAAAATGGATCTTGAACAAACGGTTAAAGACTTGCAAGCTCAGAATTCACAATTCCAACAGTTACTCCTGACTCTGGCCAAGGGGCAGGAGGAGCTCAATACTATGCTAGAAAAAGAAAAAGAGAAAAAGAAGAAGAAGCGAGCTGGGGTGGTTCTTATGGGTAGAAGGTTTGAAGGACAAGCCAGACGGACCTTGGAATTTCCATCAACCTCTGAGGAAGGAGACAGAAAAGGAAAAGAGACTGCATTACCATCTGAATCTGAAGCTGAAGAAGAGGAAGAAGAGGACTACTCCGAACAATAGTACCCTCCGGCCGATGACAAATACAAAAACTTGGAAGAGCGTCTAGCTGCTATAGAAATACAGAGAGTATCGGGACTGGACTTTGAAGAGTTAGGGTTGGTATCTGGAATAGTAATCCCTCCGAAGTTTAAGGTGCCACTATTTTCCAAATACGATGGGGTGTCTTGTCCCAAGATGCACCTCCGCTCGTATGTCAGGAAGATACAACCACATTCTCTAGACAAGGACTTGTGGGTCCACTTTTTCTAGGACAGTTTGTCGGGAACACAGCTTGATTGGTTCTACCAGTTAGAGAGGTCTGATGTGTATAATTGGGAAGATTTGGAGGCCACCTTCTATAAATAGTATCAATACAACGCCGACTTGGCACCAACCCGTACTCAACTCCAGAGTATGGCTATGGTGTCCAATGAGGGCTTCAAAGACTACGCCCAAAAGTGGAGGGATTTAGCTGGAAGGGTGCAACCACCTTTATCTGAAAGAGAGCTAGTGGACATGTTCTTAGGGACTCTGTCAGGTCCTTTCTTTAATCACCTGATTGGAATCTCCTCTGCAGGTTTCACTGAGTTGATTCTAACTGGAGAGAGGGTGGAAGCCGGTATTAGAAGCGGGAAAATTCAGAAAGACGCGTCTACCTCTGCTGCTGTAAAAAAGCCCTTCACTGGAAAGAAGGAAGTGTTTGCTGTCTATGCACAAAGAAATCAGGGAAGAACTGAACTACGACCAACAGTGGGGCCCGTTATGATTCAAAAGTCTGCATCAGACCAACCAAGAAACAATCAGCCGAGAAATGATCAGCCGAGAAATAGCCAGCAAAGGGTGGAAAGGTCTGTAAGGCAATTCACCAAGATAAACATGACTCCTGCTCAAGTCCTACCACATCTCCTGAAGTTGAATTTGGCCATGCTAAAAGAGGCCCCTAAAAATCCCAATACTGTATCTCCACACTACCATCTGAATGCCAGGTGCGCTTACCATTCAGAAAGTCCAGGGCACGACACCAACAACTGTTGGGCTCTGAAGAATAAGATTCAAGATCTGATTGATGCAAAGGAAGTTGAATTTGAAGCTCCTGAAAAGCCGAATGTTATCTCTGCTCCAATGCCTAGGCATGGACACAATGCCAATGCTGTGGAAGAAGATCTGTTTGTTTCTACTGTGGATGAACTGTTAACTCCTCTCCTAACCATCAAGTTGAATTTGTTGAAATCTGGGGTGTTCCCAGGTTGTGACCAAGATTTCCATACTTGTTTGTCCTCATCATTTGACTGCACTCTGTTGAATAAAGGTATCCAACAATTGATTGATAACCAGGAAATCTTATTTGAGAAAGCTCCTATTTCACCCATTCCAGTTCCCGAAGTTTCTATAATAACCATATACGCCAATCCTTCCAGGGTTCCTAAAGAAACCCGTTAGGATTACATCCGCTCCTATGACTACTCCATTGAAGATAACAATGCCCGGGCTAGCCCCATACAAATCAGATAAAATGGTACCATGGAACTATGGAGGAGAAATATACTACCATGGTGTCAAACAGATTGAACAGACTGCCGATGAAGAAAGCTCCAAGGAGGAAAATTTCGACATTAGTAACATTGCTGGAACAAGCAAAATTACCCGCAGTGGGAGAATTTTCTCTCCAGAGATTGCGCCTCCAAAGGCAGTCTCTGGACCCGTGGCCGTTCCGAAGATTACATATGTGCCCGTGGTTGTACCTGCAAGTGTACTCGCCAACAATGACAATGCAATTCCTATCCTTACTTCCGCTGCCGAGAATAAAGGAAAGAATGTTCAAGATGAGCCTGTCCCGACGAAGGCTCAGTCACTAGTTATTCCTGAGACATCCAAGAGGGAGATGGAAGAAATCATGAGGATCATTAAGAAAAGTGATTATGATGTTGTTGAACAACTGGGGCATACCCCTCCAAAATCTCTATGTTAGCCCTGCTGCTGTGCTCTGAGGCACATGCTAAAGCTTTGGTAAAGTTTTTGAAGACGGCTCATGTTCCGCAAGAGATGTCCGGAGATCAATTCCAAGAGTGTGTAGCCAGTCTGACATCTGACAATGGCCTGGGATTCTCTGATGCAGACTTGACCTCCAAAGGGAGAAAACATAACGATGCACTACATGTCTCAGTGGAGTGTAGGGGAACCACCCTAGCCCATGTTTTGGTTGATACTGGATCATCTCTGAATGTATTGCCGAAGAAAGCCCTGGATAGACTAGATTGTGAGGGGCTGACTTTAAAACCTAGCAATATCATTGTGAGAGCATTTAATGGCTCTAAAAGGATGGTCCATAGGGAGGTGGACATCCCGATCAAGGTGGGTACCCAGACGTTCAATTCAACATTCTACGTGATGGACATCCGTCCTTCTTACTGTTGCCTGTTGGGACATCCCTGGATTCACAATGCCGGTGCAGTCACCTAGACTTTGCATCAGATGCTGAAGTACCCTGTCCAAGGGAAAATCATAACTGTCCATGGTGAAGAGGAATACATGATTAGTCATATGAATTCTTTTTGATATGTAGAATTGGATGGCGAATTCATTGAGACCCCTTTTCAACATTTTGAAGAAGTTTCTCATGAAATAGCAGCGACTAAAGTGGTGTTCTCAACTCCAGTGATCACAAGACTTGTACCTCGGATGTCTTCTCTAAAAGATGCAAGGGCAGTAGTGGAAGAAGGCGGATCCACCATCTGGGGACAGCTTCCCAACTTTCCTTTCAAATCAGACAAATTCGGCTTGGGATTTACTTCGAAAGCTCAGAAGGCCGTGTGTCGCGCCCGTGCCGGAGGGCCACCTGTGAAGATCAGCCACCAAGGGGTTAATGCACTAGAAGACAGTGAAGAAGAGGGCAGCCTGGAAGATTGGATTTTCCCTACTGTTGGCGGAGGACTGTGCAACTGGGAAGCAAAAGACTTTGTTCCGATTACTTTCATACCATAGTAATTTATCTTTTCCATTTCTGTTGGAGCTGTAATAATTCACAAACAATTCGTACTTTTTCAACCTTGTGTCTTACCCGAGGCACATAGGTCCATTTGTAAGGGTTCTTATTTCATTTTCATATGTCATTTTAATGAATCATGGACGCTTTTCATATATAAACCTTTGTGCTCATTGTCTTTCTTTTACATTTTGTTATTTTAAGATGGCTATGCCCTTACATACACCCACACTCACAAATGCAGGTACCCTTCCACTCCGGAACCCATGGGTAACGATACTGCTATAGCCTTCAGTGACTCTGAAGATATAGTCTACCAAGCCGAATACGAAGGTGAGGAAGATTGTGAGGTTCCAGGGGAATTGGCCAGATTACTTCAACAAGAAGAAAGAGCTATTCTGCCTCACGAGGAGCTGTTGGATACAATCAACTTGGGCACTGATGAAGACAAGAAAGAAATCAGAGTGGGTGCCAACCTAGAGCCGAATGTCAAGGAGCACTTAATTCAGTTGTTGCATGATTTTGTTGAGATCTGTGCCTGGTCATACAAAGACATGCCGGGACTCTATACAGACATTGTGGTACACCGCTTACCCACAAGAGAAGATTGTCCACCAGTTAAGCAAAATGTCTGTCGCATGAGGCCTGACATGTCAGATATGATCAAAGCAGAAGTTATGAAGCAGTTCAATGCTGGATTTCTGGCTGTTACTTCCTATCCACAATGGGTTGCTAACATTGTGCTTGTGCCTAAAAAGGACGACAAAGTCAGAATGTGCGTGGATTACAAAGACTTAAACAGGGCCAGCCCTAAAGATGACTTTCCACTTCCGCACATCGACATCCTTGTTGACAACACAGCTCAGCACAAAGTATTTTCTTTCATGGACGGATTCTCAGGCTATATCCAGATCAAAATGGCACCTAAGGACATGGAGAAAACTACATTTGTTACACAGTAGGGTACGTTCTGCTACAAAGTGATGCCATTCGGATTGAAGAATGCCGGGGCAACCTATCAACGCGCCATGGTAGCTTTATTTCATGATATGATACATCATGAGATAGAGGTCTACGTAGATGACATGATAGCCCGATCACAAACTGAAGAAGAACACCTTGATCACTTGCAAAAGTTGTTTGTTAGGTTGAAGGAGTACAAGCTCAGGTTGAACCCTAACAAGTGCACATTCGGAGTCCGATCCGGTAAACTCTTTTCATTGTCAGCAACAAAGGCATCGAGGTTGATCCTGCCAAAGTCAAAGCTATACAAGAAATGCCTGCTCCTCGCACTGAGAAGGAGGTCAGAGGTTTCTTGGGACGCCTAAACTACATTGCTAGGTTCATTTCTCACCTAACATCTACTTGTGAACCAATCTTCAAGCTGTTGAAGAAAGATCAGGTAGTTAGATGGAATGATGACTGTCAAATTGCTTTCGATAAAATCAAGGAATATTTGCTAGAGCCTCATATCTTGATGCCACCCGTCGAGGAAAGACCGCTAATCATGTATCTGACCGTCCTAGAGAACTCAATGGGGTGCGTACTGGAGCAGCATGACGAGTCTGGCCGAAAAGAGCATGCCATTTATTACCTTAGCAAAAAGTTTACCGACTGTGAAACCAGATATTCACTGCTCAAGAAAACTTATTGCGCTTTGGTATGGGATGCTCTCCGGCTAAGGCAGTATATGTTGACTCATACCACTCTGCTGATATCTAAGATGGATCCGATAAAGTACATCTTTGAGAAGCCTGCTCTATCTGGAAGAATAGCTAGATGGCAGATGATCCTAATGGAATACGATATACAGTACACGACCCAAAAAGCTATAAAGGGAAGTGTGTTAGCTGATCATCTAGCCCATCAAGCTGTCAAAGATTACCAATCCATGAAGTTTGACTTCCCTGACGAAGACATCATGACATTGGACAACATTGAAGGTTTCAGACCATATGACGGACCTGAACAAGGATCCCGATGGACCCTGTACTTTGATGGGGCCTCCAACGCACTTGGTAACGGTATCGGTGCTATGCTCATATCTCCAGAAGGTTTCCATACTCCTTTCACCGCCAGACTTTGCTTCAACTGTACGAACAACATGGCAGAGTATGAAGCTTGCATCTTTGGATCAGGGCTGCCATAGACTTGGGAATCAAATCTTTGATTGTGTTTGGGGACTCAGCTTTGGTCATCAGTCAGATCAAAGGAGAGTGGGAAACTAAGCATCCAAACCTCATCCCTTACAAAGAACATGTCTTGACATTGCTACCACATTTCGAACAGATTACCTTCGAGCACTTCCCGCGAGAAGAAAATCAGCTAACAGATGCTCTAGCTACAATGTCATCCATGTTTAAACTTAATTGGGATAATGAGGCTCCCCAGATCACCATTGAACGGATGGACGAACCTGCGCACTGTCACGAGATTAATACCGAAGAAGTAGTGGACCAGCCTTGGTTTCATGAAGTCAAAAGGTATCTCGAGGATCAAGAATACCCTAAAGGAGCTACAGTCAATGACAAAAAGTTCTTAAGGAGATTCTCAGCTAAGTTCTTCCTAAGTAATGGCATCCTGTACAAACGCAATCATGATTCTATTCTGCTCCGTTGTGTGGACAAGATTGAAGCTGAAAGGATTATGGCTGAATTGCATGAAGGTACCTTTGGCACTCACTCTAGCGGGCATACGATGGCAAATAAGATTCTAAGGGCAGGCTATTACTGGTCTACCATGGAAGCTGACTGCTATCAACACTTCTGTACCTGTCATAAATGTCAAATCTATGCAGACAAGGTACACGTGCCTCCAGTTCCTCTAAATGTCTTAACAACTCCTTGGCCACTCGCTATGTGGGGAATCAACATGATTAGAGAGATCAAGCCTACAGCCTCCAATGGACACCGCTTTATTCTAGTGCCATTGATTATTTCACAAAGTGGGTCGAAGCAGCTTCCTTCACATCTGTGACTAAGAAGGTGGTTGCCCGCTTCATCAAGTAGAATCTTATTTGCCGGTACGGTATCCCCGAAAGGATCATCACTGATAATGGTACAAACCTTAACAATACTATGATCACCACTTTGTGCGAGCAGATCAAGATTCAACATCACAATTCATCTCCCTATGGGCCAAAGATGAATGGTGCAGTTGAAGTTGCGAACAAAAATATCAAAAAGATCATACAGAAAATGACAGTCACCTACAAGGACTGGCATGAGATGCTACTGTTTGCTCTTCACAGGTACCGTACCACGGCTCGCACATCAACTGGGGAAACACCTTATTCTTTAGTTTATGGCGTAGAGGCTGTTTTACCTATTGAGGTTCAGATCCCCTCTTTAAGAATCATGAAGGATTCCAGTTTGAGTGAAGACGATTGGATCCAGAGCCGACTTGATCAGTTGAACTTGATTGACAAGAAGAGACTAACTGCTGTTTGTCATGGTCAGACGTATCAAAAGCGGACGATCAAGGCTTTCAACAAGAAAGTCAGACGCCGAGAGTATAAAGTTGGAGATCTTGTTATCAAGCACATTATCTTGCCACAAAGTGATCCCAGGGGTAAATGGACTCCTACCTATGAAGTACCATTTGTAATCAAGAACATATTTTCTGGTGGGGCAATGATCTTAACCACCATGGATGGCGATGACCTGCCGCACCCTGCGAACACAGACATAGTCAAAAGATATTACGCATAAGAGACCCGCTAGGTTGACACACCTAGGCAAAACAAGGGCATCTCGGTGAATCGAAAACCCGAAAGGGAGATTCAGGCAAAAATTAGGGATAAACAAAAAAATATGTACACCCGGTAAGTTGAAAACCCGAAAGGGCGACTTGGGCAAAAAAGGGTTTCCTAGTGAATCAAAAACCCGAAAGGGCGGTTCAGGAAAAAATTAGGGAATTAAAGCTTATGACTATGTCTCGTTGGATCACTTTAAGGACAATCTCTTCACAGACAAACTCTGAGCTTCTGATCAATCCAATCATCTTCGGACGAAGCAACGAATGGACAAGATATTCGGAGATACAAAGGCTATAGCAGAATGGGAACCCCATGGGACTTTTTACACATAGCTATCTTTCTTTGTATAAATTTTTCTCAATTTATTATGACACCATCCTCTTACCAGGATGTTTGTCTCCTTTGTACAAAATACTTATTCAAAGTAAATACAAAGATACCTCTTTAAAGTACAGAAAACCATTTGTCTTTTTCTTTTTACACTTGTGTTTTATTTGCAAAAATGTCCAATGATTCATTAATGAACATATGCATTTGAACATAATTACTGTTTACAAATAAGCAGGAATGAAAAAGAACAATTACTGACAGGTTGAAAGGATAGGAAAACGTCTTTCGTCTATTCCATGAGCAATCCCTACAGTACATCATCTAGGTCCCCAGCGGAGCTAAAATTCCAAATCCTTAATCCCCATCAGAGTTAAAACTTCAAACTCCCAATCTCCAACGAAGCCAAAACTTTGAACTATAAATCCCCAGCGGAGCTGAAGCCTCATATCCCCAGTCGAGTCAAAATTTCCAACTATCAATCCCCAACGGAAACCATTCAGTTTTCTCTAAATTCCCCAGCAAGTTGTCTTGAAGTCTGAGAATCAACCAGATAACAGTTAACTTTTGTCTCTCCCCAACCTAGGATAATTCCCAAGTAGAGTGGCAGACAACCCAAACTCCTGAACTTACTCCCCAGAAGTAAGCCTTCTTCCCCACAGAGCTTTATTATTCCCCAGTAAGGTCGCCAGAATGAAGATTCTCATTCTTAATTCCCCACAGAAGTCATCAGAGTTTTCTCTATTTTCCCAGCGAAACAAGGATTCCCACTGTGTAATCCCCAGTAGATGTCAACAAAGTTCCCTGTATTTCCCCAAGCAGATTTCTCAGGCAGTGCATGGAATTACCCTCACAACAGAATTTTTGTCAATACTCCAACTCTAAGACTTGAAGGATCCCTATATCCCCAGGAAAGTCATCAAGGATTTTTAATCCTCAACAGTCGCCAAGGACTTCTCATCCTCAACAATCAAGGATTTTGAATCTCCAGCAGCGGTCAAAGATTTATTTTCCCCGACAGCAGTCAAGGATTTATTCTCCTCAGCAAAACAGCTAATCAGCTTACATGCGCATACATTACATATATTATAAACATTGATAAAACACATTTATTGCATCATACATTTCATGCAACATAACTTTGTGTTTCAGCTAACATTTTACCCTTTTCAGGATAAGATTAACATCTATCATTAACAATGTTCAAAGATTTCAGATACAGTACAGATACGCACCAGACACGGAAGCCATTCTGCCACTTATTCAGATTTCAAGTTCAGATACAGTTCAGATACACTCCAGACACGGAAGTTATTCTGTTACTCATTCAGATATGAACATCTTTCAGATACAGTACGGATACGCTCCAGACACGGAAGTCATTCTGTCACTCATTCAAGATTTAAAATGTCAAACTACAATACAGATACACTCCAGACACGGAAGTCATTCTGCTACTTATTCAGATTCCAGTCCAAATACGCTCCAGACACGGAAGCCATTCTGCCATTCATTCAGATTCAGACTTCAGATACAGTCTGGATACGCTCCAGACACGGTTGCCATTCTGTCACTTATTCTGATTTTCCCTAGCTTAGAGATGCTCCAGACACGGATTCTATTCCTTTGCTCATACAAATTCAGTCTCCAGATATAGTTCAGATACGTTCCAGACGCGGACACCATTCTGATACTCATTCTTTTGACCTACAACTTACAGTTCAACAAACATTCTTGGATGGCATCTACAAATCCCATCTCCAACAAGATTCTATCACCTTTCTAAATGGCATCTATAAGCCCATTCCCTCAACTACTTCATCAAGTGCAAATTTACGGGCACTCTAGTGTCCAATCATCTTTTACCTTCGAGTCACGAACGACAATTCTCGTCAATCTAACTCTTCAGGTTCAAGAAGATTGAACAGGGGAAGCTGTTGTACCCCAAAATTTCTCTCTTTTTATCAAGATTTTCCTCACAAGACTTCTTGGACTCAAGACCAATTTAGGGTTTGCTCAGCTCAAGACATCTCCTTGCACGGATAACCTGAAATTAGGGTTTAAGTTTGCACAAGGATTTTTGGATCATAAATGCTTCATGTGACTTTCATACACCATCTTGGACCCCTAAGATTGCTCATACCAAGTTTCAAGCCTTGAATCACATTTTTGCCCAGTCAATTGGATAAATGACCTAAAAATCAACTGTATTGGGGGAAAAGTCAACTATGGCCAATTTACAGTCAAACTTCATAATTTTTTATCCAAAACAACATTTTAGACTCCTATGTACCATTTGATCAAGTTTGGATCACAACTCCTCAAGAAATTTGATCAAATCATCAAAAGGGCAAAATGATCAAAATTAGGGTTTTGATTGAGAAAGGGCAATTTCTGATTTTTTAACCTAGCCAATGGCCAATTGGGTTCAAACATGATTTCAAGGACTCAATGGCATCATCTTGACCTAATCATATAGTTCAAAAGATCTCAAGTACATAGGATTGACAGATGAATTTTGCAGTCAACTGATCAAAAGTCAACTGTGCACTAAAAAGTCAAACTTTGACTTTTTTGTCAAAATCAAGTGCCAAGGGTCATAATTCATCAAGATATGTCAAAATGTGAGACTTGTTGACCAAGAAACCTAAAATTGCAAATTAGGGTTTTAATTTGAAATTTTTCATAACTTAGAATTTTTCTAAGTATGGAAAATTTCTTATTTTTTCCCAACTTTCCACAACTTTTTCACCATGATGCAATTGGATTCAAAGAAAACTTCTAACATGAAAGTTGTAGTCCTCCATGAAATCTACAACTTTTACCTAACTTCATGGCAACTTTTCACCTAGTTCCAAGAAGTATCTCAAGTTGCATTTCAAAGATGGATTGTAGAGCATGTTGCAAGCTTTCCAAAATGTCCAAGAACTCTCCAAGATCATCTGTGGTTAGGGAGAATCGAAGAAGAGAAAATGGCATTTTGTCACTTTGTGCAAGCCATTTTTACAATGCTTCAAGTTGCAAATCAGACCCTAGCATGCTTGTACCTTGCATTACAGGTCCTAATCCCTTCTACACTCCATAATTTAATGCTAACTCAGTGGTTAAATCCTTTGTTTTCACCTTTGGAGCATTGCACAAGAGATTAATCTATAAATGTCATAAAGGGCACATTCCCATTTTCATAAAGCAAGCCTTTTACAACTTTACAATTCTTGAGCCATGGACCTGTTCTTTTGTCACAAGCAATGTCCACAGATATCAGGCAAAGCACACCAACTCCTTGCAGCCCTAGAACTAGCAAGTACAAGCCTTTTGCATAGTCACTTCAACTTTTCTTCAAATGCAAGCAAATTGGCAAAAGGGATCAAAACTTGCACATCTGTTAAAGGGAAGGCTTGGCATCATTCTACACAACTACACAAACTTGTTGCAAGCTAATACACGAATGCACAACATCTAAAACACTCAAAAACTCAGAAAACACATTTTTATGCCCAAACAGGGCAGCTTCTACAAAACTCTTGCCATTTCAATATTGGCTCGTGTGTTTCTCCCTTTAACACTTGAAACACCTTCCATACATCACATCCAAATTATCCAAGCCTTTGCACTGCAACTGTGAGCTCTATTTCAGACATCACCATTTTCAAACTTGAAGGTTGCAGGTTGACTCGTGCAGGAGGTTTCAGCCATCCAGAAGGCCATCTAGTCATTGGAAAAGCTTGAGGGAACTTCAAGGAAGCTCACACGATCCTCATACCTCACTCAAAGTCCCCACATTTCCATATCCAAACTCAGCTGAACAAGTTATTTTTCAAAACTCCATCTCTCTATTTAGGGATCCTCAAGCTTTGATTTGTGAAGCAAAAATGTAGTCCTTAACTTGTTGAAGCTGTACATATGCATAGTTGTCATTTATATTAACTGAGTAGTGAGAATTTGAAGCTTGAAGTTCATGAAAAAATTAGGTTAGAAATTAGGGCTACAGAAATTCTCCATGATCCTTGAGAGTTAGATTATGTTTTTTATATCATTGGAATCGTGAGATTCCAAGCTACATTTTTTATGTTGCAAGTTTTTGTTTTTGTGCAAAGAATAGAGAGTTGGAGGTTGAAGGCAAGAACACGCGTGTTTGGGAGAGGCTGGAGGACAGGGATGAAGTCCTGGGCTTGGCGCGCCTTGGGCCTGTTTGTTCTACTTTCCACACCCCTTGGCTACTATCCACACACCCCTTTGCATATTTTTATATTTTGCATATTTTTTCATTTCTTTTATGTTTATTGACTTTAATATTTTTTTCTGAACATTAAAAAATCACAAAAATATTTTCTTAATTTTTTGCATTTTTATTTTATTTTTTATCTTATTTTTTGTATAAAATATTGATTATTTAGAATAAATAGGATCTATTTTCTTAAAATAAATAGTTAACACATTTAAAAATATCATACATTTTTATTTTTATTATTCATACACATAAAATATTATTTCCACATATATTTTAATTTTTAATATTTGTAAATATTTTTTTTCTCGTGTACTTAAATGGATAAAATAAATAAATATAGAATATTTATTTCTTTTAATAAAAAATTAGGGTTTCACCCTTTTCAAAAATAACAATATTATTTTTCTTATTTTTAGGACTTAAATAATTTTATTTTTTCATACATAAAACAAAATACAAAACATTTTGCATAAATATATTTTATTGCATATTTAAATACTTGTTTATTTATTTAATTTGCAAGTATTCAATTGGGTTGTAATAGTATTTTAGGGTTTTATTTTGTGCAAATATCCCCATTCAAAACTTGTATCCCCCCTCCCATAATAATTATTGTAATAACTTAGATTTATTTTACGCAATTTATCGCATTATATCCATGTTTAGTAAAACTAGGGTTTGCATGATAAGACAAAAATCAAACAAATACAAGACCTAATACAAGACAAACAAATGCATGTAAAATGACACACATTGCACACAAGCACTCCTTAGGGTTTCACCCACTTGCTTGCCTTACAAAATGGCCATGGTATGCATGCAAAGTATCTTGGCAAAACAAAACAAAACAAAAGATCATAGGTCCTCGATGACGCTATCAAAAGGTTGCCTAAACAAATGATCTTGGTCCCTCAAACAAGCTAAGATACTTGGCACCATTGCTATCATGGTCATACGATGACCTATGCCTGTCCCGTTTAACATCCAAAGATAGGGTTGTTTACCAAAGCAATGGTAAATCAACAATCTCAAAAGAATAAGAATGTGTAGGAAAGACATTTGAGTAGGTAGATGCTCCTAGTTACTTGATCAATTTGCAAATAATACTTGCTATTTTCAAACAAACACACACAACTTTCAAAACATTGAAACATTTTTCAAAAGACAAACATCTTTGTATACATTCTTACGAACGAGAATAAATAAAAAGATTTCCTAAACGATGGCCTCTTTTCAAAATACTTTCAAAACCACACAAAGCACCATTTCAAACAATTGCAAAAGCAAAGCAAGTGATCTAAACAAGTAACTAAGAGCCCATGGAAAACCATGGATGAAAAGGGTGCTAGCACCTTCCCTTTTCATAATCTACCCCCCGAACTCAAGAAAACATCTTAAAGGTCTTTCCTGTGCTTTTTTACCTTTCCTTTTGGATAAAATAAAAGTCGGTGGCGACTCTTGCTAAACCGAAACATTTGCGACGAAACGCAAAACCTCAAGTCAGTTCTCCCACCGTATCACACCGGGTGTATAAATATTTTATATTTTATCCCTAATTTTTGCCTGAACCTTTTTGGTTTGCCGGGATGCACTTGTTTTGCCTAGGTGCGTCAACCTAGCGGGTCTCTTATGCGTAGTATCTTTTGACTATGTCCGTGTTCATAGGGTGTTGCAGGTCGTCACCGACCATGGTGGTTAAGATCATTTCCCCACCGGAGAATATGTTCTTGATTACAAATGGTCCTTCATAGGTAGGAGTCCATTTGCCCCTGGGATCACTTTGTGGTAAGATAATGCGTTTGATCATTAGATCTCCAACTTGATATACCTGGCGTCTGACTTTCCTGTTGAAAGACTTGATCATTCGTTTTTGATACATATGACCATGGAAAACAGCAGTAAGTCTCTTTTCGTCAATTAAGTTTAGTTGATCAAGTCGAGACTGGATCCAATCGTCCTCATTCAAACCTGCATCCTTCATAATTCTCAAAGAGAGGATCTGAACCTCAATAGGCAAGATAGCCTCACTGCCATAAACCAAAGAATAGGGTGTTTCCCCAATTGATGTGTGAGTCGTGGTACGATACCCATGGAGAGCAAATGGTAGCATCTCATGCCAGTCCTTGTAGGTGACTGTCATTTTCTGTATGATCTTTTTAATATTTTTATTTGCAGCTTCAACGGCACCATTCATCTTTGGCCGATAGGGGGATGAATTGTGATGCTGAATCTTGAACTGCTTGCACAAGGCGGTGATCATAGTATTGTTAAGGTTGGTACCATTATCAGTGATGATCCTTTCCGGGATACAATACCGGCAAATGAGATTTTGCTTGATAAAGCGGGCAACAACATTCTTAGTGACAGAAGCAAAAGAAGCTGCTTTGACCCACTTTGTAAAGTAATCAATGGCCACTAGGATGAAAAGGTGTCCATTGGAGGCTGTTGGCTTGATCTCCCTAATCATATCAATTCCCCATATAGAAAAGGGCCAAGGAGTCGTCAAGAGATTCAGAGGAACCGGAGGTACGTGCACCTTATCAGCATAAATTTAACACTTATGACAGGTCCGAGAGTGTTGATAGCAGTCTGCTTCTATGGTAGACCAATAATAGCCTGCCCGTAGGATTTTCTTCGTCGTCGTATGCCCAGTGGAGTGGGTGCCAAAAGTACCTTCATGTAACTCAGCCATGATCTTTTCAGCCTCAATTTTATCCACACACTAGAGCAGAATGGAGTCATGATTGCGTTTGTATAGGATGCCATTACTCAGGAAGAATTTAGCAGAGAATATTCTTAGGAACTTTTTATCATTGATTGAATCTCCTTCTGGATATTCCTGATCCTCGAGATACCTATTGACTTCATGAAACCAAGGCTGGTCCACTACTTCTTCAGTATTAATCTCATAACAGTGTGTTGGCTCATCCATTCGTTCGATGGTGATCTGGGGAGCCTCGTTATCCCAATTAAGTTTAAACATGGATGACATTGTGGCTAGAGCATATGCTAGCTGATTTTCTTCTCGCGGGAAATGCTCGAAGGTAATCTGCTCAAAATGTGATAGCAATGTCAAAACATGTTCTTTGTAAGGGATAAGGTTTGGGTGCTTAGTGTCCCGTTCTCCTTTGATCTGACTGAAGACCAAAGCTGAATCTCCAAACACATCTAAAGATTTGATTCCCAAGTCTATGGCAGCCTTGAGACCAAAGATGCATGCTTCGTATTCCGCCATGTTGTTCGTACAGTTGAAACAAAGTCTGGCAGTAAAGGGAGTATGACAGCCTTCCGGAGATATGAGTACAACTCCGATACCATTACCAAGTGCATTGGATGCTCCATCAAAGAACAAGGTCCATCGGGATTGTTGTACCCCAAAATTTTCCCTCCCATATTTCTCAAGACATTGCAAGAAGAATCCCCAAGTGGCTCAAGATTGCTCAAGAGTTGGACAGTCAAATCATCTCCTAAGGCAGTCAATCCAAAATTAGGGTTTTGTGTTGCATCAAGGTCCTTACATACAAATGACCTCAAGTGCTCCCCAATTTCCTAACATGTTCTTAAGTTCATCCATGTCAAATTTCAAGCCTTGCATAGAAATTTTGGTCAGTCAATTGCTCAAGAGGCCCAAAAATCGACTGTGCTAGGGCAAAAGTCAACTGTGACCTACAAATAGTCAAACATCAAGATTTTTTGTCAACATTCTCATTTTGAAGGTTAATTCATCATTTGATCAAGGGTTGATCATGATTCATCAAGGATTGCTCAAGATTCATCAAGATTCAAAAGTTGCTAAATTAGGGTTTTGTAGGAAAAGTCAACTCAACTTTGACCAAGCATAGCTTTCTCATACTTTATGAGAAATGACTCATCCAAAGCTCATTTTTAAGAGGATGCAATTTCCTACAATACATCTTCACACCCCAAGATCAAGAAATGCCCTCACAAAAAGTTACAAATTTGGACATTATAGGTCATTTTTGAAAGTCAACAAAAACACCTTTTTTTTTCCAAAGCTCATAACTTGAGCATGGAATATCAAAATGAGATTATACCCAAAGGGTTGGTTATAGGACATCTCAGGGTTTCTAAAAAGTCCAAGAACACCTACAAAAGTTTAAAATTGAAGAAGTTATGCATTGTTGAAGTTGGGCATTTTTCCAAAATTGCCAAAAGTCAACTATCCCTAAAACTTCAAATTTTGTCAAATGGGTCCATTTTTTTCCACTTGATTTGATCTTGTCACACCACACACGTGGCCTATATTCAGTTTTATGTCCATTCATTTATTTTTCTATTTTATTTGATTTTTATTGAATTAATTCATTTTAAATCAATTTAAATCTAAATAAAATCTAAAATTTGATAACTTGATATCTTTTTGATCATTACAGGTCTTAGTTGACATCATGAACACAATCAAATTCGTGCCAAGCCATATCATGCACAAAATATTGGATTTGGAAAGAAATTGGAAGCCTTTAATGGAGGATCATATCATATCTTCAATCATCAATTCACAAGGATTCAAGGCCCAAAATTAAACCTAATTCACTATATTATACTCACACAAGGCAAAGGCACGCATGACATGACCTAGAGGCTACAGAATTCACAAAATCAAAACTTGAAAAAAGCTTGAAAAGTGTGAAACTAAAATCCATATTGGAGGCAAATTCAAGGCAAAAGCTCCACGCTATCTTCTTGCAAGACATCCACTGAAGCGATAGGAATCAAAACCAAGCCTTCTCGTCACCTAAAACACGCTGTAAGCTTCTCTGAAAGTGGCCTTGTACACGAAATCGTATTCCCATATTCCTGCATCTTTTGAGAAATTTTTTTGTACAATCATGCTTATCATTCAATTTCCAATCTTTCTGCAATATTTGATTTTGTTTTTGTAGCCTGTAACCTTGTACCCGAAACTAGGGTTTTGGTTATTTTTTTTAGGCGTTTGCTTTACAGGAAAAATTAGGGCAAACCATGGACATGGTTGTGTTCAGGGAGGAGAGACGAGCATGGTGATGGTCTCCATTTGCATTTATATGGCCTATAGTTCATTTTAGGATGAAGCCACAGATCTTGCTGCGGATAAAAATCCACAGGTAAGAAAACCAGGTTGGGCGAAGAAGACGACCACGTGCCTCCTCCCCATTGGATGATTCAAATCTTGCACGTTTTGTTTTTGTTTCCAGCATATTATTATTTTTTCTTTATGATAATTTTGTCCATTATACTAACAAAAGCAACAAAGTGGCGTAGTGGTTAGTGCGCTTGGTCAGTGACTCATGGGACCTGGGTTCGAATCCCAGGTCCCCAACATATTTGCTATATTTTGTTTTCAGATATTCCAATGCATTTCAGACCTTGCAGTGCATCATACTCCTCTAGATCCCAAGCACCAGATGGCCTCCAGGCCAAATCCAACGGTCAAGGCTGAGTGTCCATCATGGTCCCAAGTCAAAGGCGTGCATGGAATTGGAAAAGTCAAATGCATGCTGGCTTGTATTGGGCCTGGGAATTGCAAATCAAACCTCCTCTTGGGCCCAACACCCCCTTGGTTTATTTTCTTTTCATTATATTTATTTATTTGTTTTATTGTTTTAATTAATTATTTCTATTATTACTAACCAATTAAATTTTTCTCATAAAATCAAAAATACAAAATATTATTTTATTTATTAAAATTAAATTCAACTTTATTTTTTTAAATAAATACTAATTTAATTAATTTAGTGATAATTAGATTTAATTTTTAATATCTTTTGCAAAAATAGTTAAAATTAATGTATAATTAGGTTGTTATTAACTTTCAATCAATTTATTTTATTTCCTTAAATATTCAAAAATCCAAAAATATTTTCATTAATTAATTAATTTAATTGTTAATTTAGATTTAATTCCATTTAATTCGAAAATAAACCAAAAATGCTTTCTTTAAAAAAAAAGGGTCAAAATCCTAAAAAATTTCCGCATCCGATTTCTTGCACGCGATCCATTTGATTCTAATATTGTAATTGTTTCCGGTATGTAATAGCTTTTAATTAGGACATTATTTATCGCTTTCTTTTATTTTCCGCAATTTAAATTAAAGGGTTGTTTTTGGCGATGTAAATACCCGACGCCTTATAGTAGTTTAGATTTAATTTCCACAATTTAAATTCCGAAACTACTAACTGTTAGATGTTTGATAATAGGGAATGCATGACAAGATCAAATCTTTAACCTAAAATCAACGTAGCTCACCCATGACATGTACAAAGATAAAATTAACCGAAATAACACATTTGGACATGCCACTCTTAGGGTACATCTCACTTGGTTGCCTTCGAATGTGGTTATTGAGTATAGGAAGTTTTAGAGGCCGCCCTCTTGTCCATCGATCATAAGTTGCCTCGAAACGGTTGCCTCGGAAGAAATGATCTAAGACATTAGGGTTACCCCTAAGGTGTCCTAACATTGCTTTAGTGACCACATGTCCCTTAATCGAATTGACCCTTAAAACTCCAACGACGGTGCTACCTACTCCTCAATAGTGGGATAACATTGTCTAAAGGACATTTGTACAGATTAATTCCTTTTTGGAGTAGGTAGATGGTTCTTAAGTACTTGCTCTCTTAAAACAAAACAAAACTTTTCACACTTACACCTTTTCAAACAAGAACTCTTTTCAAACCCACAAACACAAAGAAAATAAAATTTTGAAAACCCAATGAGCAAGTACCTAAGAGCCCGTGGATAAACACGAATAGAAAGGGTGCTAACACCTTCCCTTTCTATAATCTACCCCCCGGACCCGAGAAATATCTCCAAAAAGGAATTTTTCTGTGCTTTTTTCCTTTTCTTGTTGGATAAAATAAAAGACGGTGGCGACTCTTGCTTACCGCGACATTTGAGAAAACAAACGCAAAACACGAACCAGCATTCCAAATATAGTTAGTTCTCTTTCCCACCGTATCACAGAACTGGCGACTCTGCTGGGGATTTTTCCATAAGTGAGGTGTACCTTAGGATTAGATCATTGTGTTTTCAATTGTATGCTTTGTATGACTTATATTTGTGGGCTTGTATCAGAGTTTCTATAGATCCTAACCCGGATCTGGGGATACCCTTTAGGTAAGTAGCAATAAACTATTAGGGAACTGTCCGGCGTAGACCGACACGGTTGAAGCAGTAGCTACGTTGGTGTGGCACTTTAGTCTGTACCGATATCCCTTGTGTTGGAACGAGGAGAATATGGGTCTTCTAAGGGGTCATTAAGCACCAACTGACCTTAGAACCTTTAAATTGACCAACTTGGCCATAGAACAGTAGCAGTATGCTACACTCATTGAGACTAAACTCTCGCGATGATTTCGGCCACAAGAAAAGGTTGCTAAACTGGAATTATGACCGATTGAGGGTAGTCAGTGATGTTGAGATCCTCTAGAACCCGATTACTATTTTTAGGACAAGTTTAAACCAACTGAACTGAAAGAGGGTAGTACCTAAGCTCCTTGCCAGCCTAAAATCTAAGGGCTCTCTGTGTGACTTGTGTGCCTTTACCATGTTTGCTATTTGTGGATACTTGTGGTGTGCTTACCATCATGACATCATGACATCATAACATTGCATACATCTTGCATAAGACTAACCTATTTCAAAGACAGGAGGGATTCATCTTTGTTTTGTTTTGTAGGTCATCATGACGCCCATGCGTAAGAATACCATCCAGATCAACTTTGTCCAGGTTCCCACCTTGCTTAAAGATTTGGTTGCCAAGATGCCTGACACTACTTCCTTCATCAGGAGGCATGGTTATCTTCTCAGTTTGGTCACCTCCAAATTGGACAAGCAGATGATGAGTATCCTAGTCCAGTTCTATGATCCTCTGTACCAATGCTTTACTTTCCAGGACTACCAGCTGGTTCCCACCCTAGAAGAGTTCTCTGAGCTGCTCGGTATCTCTGTTCTGGAGCAGACCCCGTTTACTAGTTGGGAAAAGACCCTTAGGCCCGAAGAGATTGTTGCAGCCCTTCATTTGACCAAAGAGGAGGTAATGGCTAATTGGGAGACTAGAAGTGGAGCAAAGGGATTTCTGACTAAGTTCTTGGTTGGTAAGGCTAACTATTTCTGGGATAGTCTAGACTTCAAGGCATTCGAGGATATTCTGGCTCTTCTGATCTATGGCTTGGTATTGTTTCCGAATCCTGACACTTTTGTTGATGTTAATGCGGTAAAGATCTTCATCTCTCGCAATCCTGTACCCACTCTCTTGGGTGACATTATTCATCAGCTTTATGCTCGTACTGCCCGAAAGCGGGGAACCTTAATGTGTTGTGCTCCATTATTGTCGAGGTGGTTTATTTAGAACCTTCCCAAGTCAGTGATGAAGAATAAAGAAGGCATGGGTTGGGCTTATAGGGTGATGTCTCTCTCGCATAATGACATTATTTGGACTCTCAAGGGTATGGACGAGGTGACTATTATTGATCGATGCGGGGAGTACCCCAATGTTCCCCTGATAGGAACCTATGGAGGAATTTCTTACAACCCATGCTTAGCTCTCCATCAGTTTGGGCATGCCATAAGAGAAGGACCTCATGAACTTCTAATGCCTCATATCATCTTTGATTTTCAAGGGGATAGTGACGAGCAACGTCGCAGATTCATAAGGGCTTGGGATAGAGTTCACCAATCTGATCCACATGAACTGGGTCCAAAGACTTCACTTCCGATGGAGCCATATCTCAGGTGGGTCCGTATCCGTGCCCAAAAGCTGGGTATGCCGTATGAAGTCGTCCGGCCTGTCACTCTTGAAGTTGCTATTGAAGAAGGGGTTCTTCCAACCATCCTCCATCCTTATATGCCCACTGACATTGGGGAACTGAAGAGATATTGGATGCAATTGAGAGAAGAACGGGATTCTTACCGAGAGAGGTTAAACGAGCAAGAGCAAAAGATCCAGAAGTGGACTAGACAGTTGGAGAACGAGCGGATCCTGAATGACTATGTCCGCACTGAGAAAAAGAGACCATGGGAGCATTGATGGGCCTTTGTTTATTTCTATTTCAGTTTTATTTACTTTTCAGTATTTCCATTCTTGTAACGCCTTAATGGCATCAGTTGAACAATTTGAATTCTAAAGTTTTTCTAATAAAGTGTGTTTCCTTTCTTGTTTACAAATTTGAATCTCTCGATTGTATTTGAAATCATGTCATACGCATTGCATCCCATGCACTCCATAACAGGTACCCGTTACAGGTCTCTTATCTTCTTCGCTGTTTATTTCAGCACTCACCATGTCTGCTGAACCTTCAACTGAGCAAGCCATCAAGTCCCTCCAGGCCCATAATTCCCAATTTCAAGAGTTGTTCTTGAATCTCGCTAAGGGTTAGCAAGACCTGAAGACCCTGATTTTGAAAGAGAAGAAGAAGAAGAAGAAGAGGAGGACAATCATGTTCAACACAGGGCACAGGTTTGGAAACAGGCTTCAGAATGAAGTTAATTTGACCACCTCATCTGGAGAGAAAGATAGTCAAGAGGAAAGGAGGGCTCCTAGCCCTGTGGTCTCCGACAACGAGACGGACTTCGACGAAGAGCAGTATCCTCCGGTCGAGGACAGATACAAGCAACTGGAAGACCGATTGAGTGCTATGGAAGTTCAGAAAGTGCCTGGTCTGGACTTTGGTGATCTGGGTCTATCATCTGGGGTAGTGATTCCTCACAAATTCAAGGCACCAACCTTTGCTAAGTATGACGGAGTTTCTTGTCCGAAGCTGCACCTCTGGTCATATGTGAGGAAGATTTAGCCGTACACCGCTGATAAAAACCTATGGATCCACTTCTTCCAAGACAGTCTCTCAGGGACTCAGCTTGAGTGGTTTTATCAGTTAGACGGAGCCAGTATCCGCAGTTGGGAAGATTTGGCTACTGCCTTCTACAGGCAATATCAATACAACTCCGACCTTGCTCCCACGCGTACCCAACTCCAGGGTATGTCAATGGGAATGGGTGAAGGATTCAAATATTATGCTCAAAAGTGGAGGGACCTCGCCGATAGAGTACAACCACCCTTGGCTGATCGGGAGCTTGTGGACATGTTTCTGGGGACCCTGTCTGGTCCATTTTTCAACCACTTGATTGGAAGCTCTTCATTTGGGTTCACAGAGCTTATTTTGACCGGTGAAAGGATTGAGGCTGGTAAGATACAGAAGGGTGCTTCATCAAGCACCAAGAAGAAGCCATTTAAGAAAGAGTCCAGTGTTGTCTACAGTTCGAAAAGACAGAATAGACCTGAATACCGCCAAGCTGTTAATGCGGTTGTTATTTCAAAAACTGCTGGTGCTCCTCAGTACAACAATCAACAAAAGGACGAGAGACCTAAGAGGCAATTCACTCGTCTCAGCATGACCTTATCTCAGATTCCGCCACAGTTGCTGAAGACTAATCTTGTGATTCTAAAGGAAGCCCCAAAGAATTCAAATACAACATCACCGAGGTATAACCCTAATGCCCGCTGTGCTTTTCACTCTGATAGCCCGGGGCATAATACAGATGATTGTTAGGTTTTGAATAACAAGGTATAAGACCTGATCGATGCAAAGGAGATTAAGTTCAGAGCACCAGAGAAGTCTAAACAAGATGCAGGGGTGAATGCTATCAAGGATGACGATGATGAAGAGTTTGACATTGACAACTGGATCTACCCAACTGCCAATGGTGGATTAAGCAACTGGACAACGAAGTATTTTATTCCCGTTTCTGTTATCAACCAGTAATGAAACTTTTTGTTTTGAATTTGTAACAGGCAATGTTTTAAACTTTATGGCCCGGTGTCTTACCCGGGGCACTGTGGCTTCATTTGTGAGGGCTTTTGTGTGTCATCTACATATATCATTAATAAAAGAATTGGACGTTTCTTGCATTTCAAATTTTGCGCTCCTTGTCTTTCTTTTATTATATATTGCAAAACAGCTATTTTACACACACTCACATATACAGGTCTCTATCCACTCGGGATCCTACTAGTAACGACTCTGCTACTGCCGGTTATGACTTCGAAAATCCGATCACCTTAGCCGAAGACGAAGGTGAAGATGATTACAAAGTGCCTGGTGAACTTGCAAGACTGTTACTTCAAGAAGAGAGGGCTATCCGACCGCACGAAGAGCCGATGGAATCAGTGAATCTGGGTACTGAGACAGACAAGAAGGAAGTCAGGGTTGGTGCAAATCTAGAGCTTAGTGTGAAGCAACGATTGATTCAGATGTTGCGTGACTACGTTGAGATCTTTTCCTGGTCTTACGAGGATATGCCTGGTTTGGATACCGATATTGTGGTTCATCGCCTACCTACCAAAGAAGACTGTCCTCCAGTAAAACAGAAGGTCCGCCGAATGCGCCCAGAGATGTCTGAGAAAATCAAGGCTGAAGTGATGAAACAGTTTGACGCCGGTTTTCTAGCAGTTACTTCTTACCCTCAGTGGGTGGCCAATGTGGTTCCTGTTCCGAAGAAAGATGGTAAGGTTCGAATGTGTGTTGATTATAGGGATCTGAACAGGGCAAGCCCCAAGGATGACTTCCCTCTACCTCATATCGGCGTTCTGGTTGACAACACCGCTCAGCATAAGATCTTTTCCTTCATGGATGGTTTCTCCGGTTATAATCAGATTAAAACGGCTCCCGAAGAAATGGATAAGACAACCTTTGTTACTCAGTGGGGTACCTTTTGCTACAAGGTCATGCCTTTTGGACTAAAGAATGTTGGGGCAATGTATCAGCGTGCCATGGTTGCTTTGTTTCAAGACATGATCCATCATGAGATTGAAGTATACGTCGACGATATGATTGCAAGGTCCACGACTGAGGAAGAACACCTTGACCATCTGCAGAAGCTGTTTGACAGGCTGAAGTTGTACAAGTTGAGGTTAAACCCGAACAAGTGCACCTTCAGGGTGAGATCTGGTAAACTACTGGGTTTTGTTGTAAGCGACAAAGGTATTCAATTGGACCCTGCAAAAGTGAAATCCATACAGGAGATGCCAGCTCCCAGAACAGAGAAAGAAGTCAGAGGTTTTCTGGGACGACTGAACTACATTGCCCGATTCATCTCACACCTGACTGCTACTTGTGAGCCAATCTTCAAACTGCTGAAGAAAGATCAGGTAGTACGTTGGAACGATGAATGTCAGGCCGCTTTTGAAAGAATCAAAGAGTATCTCTAAGAGACACCTATTCTGATGCCACCAGTTGAAGGGAGACCTTTGATCTTATACTTGACAGTGCTCGACAACTCAATGGGGTGCGTGCTGGGTCAGTATGATGAGTCTGGCCGAAAAGAGCATGTTATTTATTACCTTAGCAAAAAGTTTACCGACTGTGAGACCCGATACTCACTACTCGAGAAAACTTGCTGCGCTTTGGCATGGGCTGCTCGCCAGCTAAGACAGTATATGTTGACTCACACTACTCATTTGATATCAAAGATGGATCCAACCAAGTATATCTTCGGAAAGCCTGCCTTGTCCGAAAGAATAGCGAGATGGCAGATGATCTTGACTGAGTATGACATCCAATACACGACTCAAAAGGAAATTAAGGGAAGTGTGTTGGCAGACCATTTGGCACATCAGGCAGTGGATGATTACCAGTCTATGAACTTTGAATTCCCAGACGAGAATATCATGTTAGTGACTGATTGTGAGACACCTGGACCGGATGAAGGACCTGAGGAAGGATCCTGATGGTCTATGTACTTTAATGGAGCTTTGAACGCTTTGGGAAATGGAATTGGCGCTGTGATCATATCTCCTAAAGGCTCTCATACTCCGTTTACCGCTCGATTATGTTTCAACTGCACCAATAATATGGCGGAGTATGAAGCCTGCATCATGGGTCTTCGAGCAGCAATTGACCTAAGGATTAAGTTTCTGAGTGTCTTCGGAGATTCCGCTCTCGTGATCAGTCAGATCAAAGGAGAGTGGGATACGAAACACCCAAATCTTATTCCTTACAAGGAGTATGTGTTGACGTTGCTTCCCTACTTTGAGGAGATAACCTTTGAACACTTCCCTAAAGAGGAGAATCAGTTGGCGGACGCGCTGGCTACAATGTCTTCTATGTTCAAGGTCAATTAGGACAACGAGGCTCCCCGGATCATCATTGAAAGATTGGACGAACCTGCACATTGCTGTGACATTAAGGCTGAAGAGGTAGCGGATAAACCCTGGTTTCATGAGGTGAAAAGGAATCTTGAAGCTCAGGAATACCCCGAGGGTGCATCTATTAATGACAAGAAGTTTCTGAGAAGGTTCGCAGCAAAGTTCTTCATCAGCAATGGCATTCTTTACAAGCGTAATCATGATTCAACCTTACTGCGATGTGTGGATAAGAATGAAGCAGAAAGGATCATGACGGAGTTACATGAAGGTACTTTCGGGACTCATTCCAGTGGACACACCATGGCAAAGAAGATCCTACGGGCAGGATATTATTGGTCCATAATGGAAGCCGACTGTTATCAGCATTCTCGGACATGTCACAAGTGTCAGGTCTATGCTGATAAGGTGCACATACCTCCAGTTCCTCTGAACGTCTTGACAGCACCTTGGCCTTTTGCAATGTGAGGCATTTATATGATCGGGGAGATCATACCTACGGCATCCAACGGGCATCGTTTCATTCTGGTAGAAATTGATTACTTTATGAAGTGGGTTGAAGGAGCTTCCTTTGCTACTGTAACCAAGAACGTCGTGGCATGGTTCATTCGGTACAATATGATCTGTCGATATGGTGTACCAGAGAGGATCATTACGGACAATGGTACCAATCTCAACAACAAGATGATCACTGAGCTCTGCGAGCAATTCAAGATACAACATCACAACTCTTCTCCCTACCGTCCGAAGATGAATGTGGTTGTTGAAGCGACTAATAAGAACATTAAGAAGATCGTGCAGAAGATGACAATGACATACAAAGACTGGAACAAGATGTTACCATTTTCTCTTCATGGGTACCGTACCACAGCACGGACGTCAACAGGGGCAACACCCTATTCCTTGGTATATGGCATGGAGGCAATCTTGCCCATTGAAGTTCAGATACCCTCTCTTCAGATCATGAAGGATGCAGGTTAGAGCGAAGACGACTGGATTCAGACCCGGCTTGATCAACTGAATTTAATCGATGAAAAGAGACTTACTGCTATTTGTCATGGTCAGACGTACCAAAAGCGGATGATCAAGGCATTTAACAAGAAAGATAGACGACAAGAGTATCAAGTTGGGGATCTGGTAATCAAGCGCATTATTCTACCTCAAGGTGATCCCAGGGGCAAATGGACCCCTACTTATGAAGGGCCATTTGTGGTTAAGAATATTTTCTCAGGAGGAGCTATGATTCTAACCACCATGGATGGTGACGACCTTCCTCACCCCGTCAATGCAGACATAGTGAAAAGATACTACGCATAATCAAAGACCCGCTAGGTTGACAGGCTTAGGCAAAAATAATGGCTTCCCGGCGAACCAAAAGGGTTCGGGCAAAAATAAGGGATGAAAATGAAAAAATCTGTACACCCGGCAAGTCGAAAACCTGAAAAGGTGGCTTGGGAAAAAAAGGGTATCCCGGTGGACTGAAAACCCGAAAGGGCGGTCCAGGAAAAAATTAGGGATCAAAGTGTAACACTATGTCTCATCGGATCACCTCGCATCCAGACTTCGGTATCGACTATCAAGCTCGGACAACACTAATTAATCTGATTCATCTTCAACCAGTAGCAAAGCGATGAGATGCTCGAGGACATAGGGGCAATAACAGAGTTGGAACCCAATGGGATTATTCACATAGCTGTTTTGTTTTCTTTTAACAAATTGTGTAAAATTCTATTTGTTCGGCGACATTCTCTTACTAGGACGTCAGCCTCTTGTACAAAAACGCCTATTTACAGGCCAAACTTCAAAATAAATACAAATTCATTTTCAGAAATTTCAAACTGTTTTTCCTTTATCTGTTTTGTTTTGCAAAGAACGTCCAATGTCCATTTTTGATATATGCATTTGACATTAATTGCTGCTCATAAAATATTTACATGCGAAACAAAAGATGAATTACTGGTAATATCAGAAACAGGGGCATAAGAATTGTCTGAACGGTACAGTTGCTCTGTCCACCAGGTACAAAGGTAGATTCAGTTGAAGAATATGACCAAGATACCTTCACTCCTCGCAAAATAAGACAGTAATGGTAGCTCTCTCAACTGAGACTTGCAACTATGAACGAATCATCAATACTCTCCCCAAGCAGAGTTGATCTACCATCAGCCCTAAAAAGGCTTGGTATCCCCATAAGATCTTAATATTCCCCCAGCGGAGTATAAGAATATTCTCCAGCAAGTATAAGAGTATCCCCGACAGTCTTAATATTCCTCGACAGAGTATAAGAATGTTCCCCGGTAGAATACAAGATACCCCCAGTGGAGTCAATATTTCCCAGCGCAGTCTAAAAAGCTTCCCCAATGGAGTTGAATTATCAACCCCAGTAGACTTTGGTAGTTTATCCCTAGCGAAGTATAAAAATAAATCTCCCAAACCAGGTTCAAAGGATCATTCCTAACAGATTTCAGAGGATTATCCCCACAAGAGTCTAACAGGATTATCCCCAGTAAGTTGCAACTAAAAGATCATCCCCAACGAAGTTCTTTCTTTTCCCAAACAGGAACTCAATCCTCAATAGATTCAATATCACCAGCAACGGTAATCCATCCCCAACGGAGTTTATCGTTGAAATCCGCAATGGAGTTTATCAGCAGAATCCCCAGTGGAGTTTATCGTTAAAATCTTCAGTAGAAAATCTCTCCCCCATAGAGTAATTCCCCTCGGAGTAATCTCTTCATCAGTTTATTCCCCAACGGAGTTCTCTTCTCCCGTAGGTTTATTCTCCCAACCACCTTCGTTCACCATCCCCAGCGGAAATGAAGAATTCAACTCTACTCTCCAACAACTATCTGAGATTTATTTTCCCCAGCTAAAACATCACATTTCCATACATCATGATACATGCATATACGCATCATACAAATACAATCTCATTTATGATGAGAACATCATTGCTTGATCCCCATCATGCATTGCATATAACTGACCTTTACCTTTCAGGAAAGATGCAGTTAAGTTCTCAGCTATGTCAAAGGAGACAAAATCGGTTAAATCGATTCCTAAAGATTTTTATGAGGCGAAGCCAGTCAAAGGAGACAAAATCAGTTAAATTGATTCCTAAAGATTTTTCTGAGGTGAAGCCGGTCAAAGGAGACAAAATCAGTTAAATCGATTCCTAAAGATTTTTCTGAGGCGAAGCCGGTCAAAGGAGACAAAATCAGTTAAATTGATTCCTAAAGATTTTTCTGAGGCCAATTCAGTCAATGGATACAAAATCAGTTAAATCGATTCCTAAAGATTTTTCTGAGACAAATTCAGTCAATGGAGACAAAATCAGTTAAATCGATTCCTAAAGATTTTTCTGAGGCCAATTCAGTCAATGGAGACAAAACCAGTTAAATTGATTCCTAAAGATTTTTCTGATGCGAACGCACTCAAAGGATACAACCCGTCAAAAGAGACAACCCGTCAAAAGAGACAACCCGTCAAAAGAGACAACCCGTCAAAGGAGACAACTCGTCAAAAGAGACAACTCGTCAAAAGAGACAACCCGTCAAAGGAGACAACTCGTCAAAAGAGACAACCCGTCAAAAGAGACAACCCGTCAAAAGAGACAACCCGTCAAAGGAGACAACCCGTCAAAAGAGACAACCCGTCAAAAGAGACAACCCGTCAAAAGAGACAACCCATCAAAAGAGACAACCCATCAAAGGAGACAACCCGTCAAAGGAGACAACCCGTCAAAAGAGACAACCCTGTCAAAGGAGAAAAAATCAGTTAAATCGATTCCTAAAGATTTTTCTGATGCAAATACGGTCAAAGAAGACAAGAACACCTATCAACAGTCTCCAAATGGCATCTATAAGCCCATTCCCGACATCACAATGCTGATACCACTTCATGCGAGTGCAAATTTCTGGGCACTCTAGTGTTCAATCATCTTCCACCTTCGGATCACGAAAGGCCCAAAAGCCAATCTATATCCTCAGGTTTAAGAAGATTGAACAGGGGAAACTATTATACCCCAAAATTTTCCCTCCCATATTTCTCAAGACATTGCAAGAAGAATCCCCAAGTGGCTCAAGATTGCTCAAGAGTTGGACAGTCAAATAATCTCCTAAGGTAGTCAATCCAAAATTAGGGTTTTGTGTTGCATCAAGGTCCTTACATACAAATGACCTCAAGTGCTCCCCAATGTCCTAACATGTTCTCAAGTTCATCCATGTCAAATTTCAAGCCTTGCATAGAAAGTTTGGTCAGTCAATTGCTCAAGAGGCCCAAAAATCGATTGTGCTAGGGAAAAAGTCAATTGTGGCCTACAAATAGTCAAACCTCAAGATTTTTTGTCAACATTCTCATTTTGAAGGGTAATTCATCATTTTATCAAGGGTTGATCATGATTCATCAAGGATTTCTCAAGATTCATCAAGATTAAAAAGTTGCTAAATTAGGGTTTTGCAGGAAAAGTCAACTCAACTTTGACCAAGCATAGCTTTCTCATAATTTATGATAAATGACCCATATAAAGCTCATTTTTAATAGTATTCAATTTCCTACAATCCATCTTCACACCCCAAGATCAATAAATGCCCTCACAAAAAGTTGCAAATTTGGACATTATAGGTCATTTTTGAAAGTCAACAAAAACACCTTTTTTGCCAAAGCTTATAACTTGAGCATGGAATATCAAAATGATATGAGACCAAAAGGATTGATTAGAGGAAATCTCAAGGTTTTTAAAAAGTCCAAGAACACCTCCAAAAGTTTAAAATTGAAGAAGTTATGCATTGTTGACGTTGGGCATTTTTCCAAAATTGCCAAAAGTCAATTATCCCTAAAACATCAAATTTTGCCAAATGGGCCCACTTTTTTCCACTTGATTTGATCTTGTCACACCACACCCGTGTCCTATCTTCAGTTTTATGTCCATTCATTAATTTTTCTATTTTATTTGATTTTTATTGAATTAATTCATTTTAAATCAATTTAAATCTAAATAAAATCTAAAAATTGATAACTTGATATCTTTTTGATCATTACAGGTCTTAATTGACATCATGAACACAATCGAATTCGTGCCAAGCCATATCATGCACAAAATATTGGATTTGGAAAGAAATTGGAAGCCTTTAATGGAGGATCATATCATATCTTCAATCATCAATTCACAAGGATTCAAGGCCCAAAATTAAACCTAATTCACTCTATTATACTCACACAAGGCAAAGGCACGCATGACACGACCTAGAGGCTACAGAATTCACAAAACCAAAACTTGAAAAAAGCTTGAAAAGTGTGAAACTGAAATCCATATTGGAGGCAAATTCAAGGCAAAAGCTCAACGCTATCATCTTGCAAGACGTCCACTGAAGCGATAGGAATCAAAACCAAGCCTTCTCGTCACCTAAAACTCACTGTAAGCTTCTCTGAAAGTGGCCCTGTACACGAAATCGTATTCCCATATTCCTGCATCTTTTGAGCAAATGTTTTGTACAATCATGCTTATCATTCAATTTCCAATCTTTCTGCAATATTTGATTTCATTTTTGTAGCCTGTAACCTTGTACCTGAAACTAGGGTTTTGGTTCTTGTTTTTTAGGCGTTTGCTTTACAGGAAAAATTAGGGCAAACCATGGACATGGTTGTGTTCAGGGAGGAGAGACGAGCATGGTGATGGTCTCCGTTTGCATTTATATGGCCTATAGTTCATTTTAGGATGAAGCCACGGATCTTGCTGCGGATAAAAATCCGCAGGTAAGAAAACCAGGTTGGGTGAAGAAGACGACCATGTGCCTCCTCCCTATTGGATGATTCAAATCTTGCGTGTTTTGTTTTTGTTTCCAGCATATTATTTGTTTTTTCTTTATGATAATTTTTGTCCATTATACTAACAAAAGCAACAAAGTGGCGTAGTGGTTAGTGCGCTTGGTCAGTGACTCATGGGACCTGGGTTCGAATCCCAGGTCCCCAACATATTTGCTATATTTTGTTTTCAGATATTCCAATGCATTTCAGGCCTTGCAGTGCATCATACTCCTCTAGATCCCAAGCGCCAGATGGCCTCCAGGCCAAATCCAACGGTCAAGGCTGAGTGTCCATCATGGTCTCAAGTCAAAGGCGTGCATGGAATTGGAAAAGTCAAACACAGGCTGGCTTGTATTGGGCCTGGGAATTGCAAATCAAACCTCCTCTTGGGCCCAACACCCCCTTGGTTTATTTTCTTTTCATTATATTTATTTATTTGTTTTATTGTTTTAATTAATTATTTCTATTATTACTAACCAATTAAATTTTTATCATAAAATCAAAAACACAAAAAATATTATTTTATTTATTAAAATTAAATTCAACTTTATTTTTGTAAATAAATACTAATTTAATTAATTTAGTGATAATTAGATTTAATTTTTAATATCTTTTGCAAAAATAATTAAAATTAATGTATAGTTAGGTTTTTATTAACTTTCAATCAATTTATTTAATTTCCTTAAATATTCAAAAATCCAAAAATATTTTCATTAATTAATTAATTTAATTGTTAATTTAGATTTAATTCCATTTAATTCAAAAATAAACCAAAAATGCTTTCTTTAAAAAAAAGGGTCAAAACCCTAAAAAATTTCCACATCCGATTTAATTTCTTGCACGCGATCCATTTGATTCCAATTTTGTAATTGTTTCCGGTATGTAATAGATTTTAATTAGGACATTATTTATCGCTTTCTTTTATTTTCCGCAATTTAAATTAATGGGTTGTTTTTGGCGATGTAAATACCCGACGCCTTGTAATAGTTTAGATTTAATTTCCGCAATTTAAATTCCGCAATTATTAACTGTTAGATGTTTGATAATAGGGAATGCATGACAAGATCAAATCTTTAACCTAAAATCAACGTAGCTCACCCATGACATGTACAAAGATAAAATTAACCGAAATAACACACTTGCACATGCCACTCTTAGGGTACACCTCACTTGGTTGCCTTCGAATGTGGTCATTGAGTATAGGAAGTTTTAGAGGCTGCCCTCTTGTCCAACGATCATAAGTTGCCTCGAAACGGTTGCCTCGGAAGAAATGATCTAAGACATTAGGGTTACCGCTAAGGTGTCCTAACATTGCTTTAGTGACCACATGTCCCTTAATCAAATTGACCCTTAAAACTCCAATGATGGTGCTACCTACTCCTCAATAGTGGGATAACATTGTCTAAAGGACATTTGTACAGATTAATTCCTTTTTGGAGTAGGTAGATGGTTCTTAAGTACTTGCTCTCTCAAAACAAAACAAAACTTTTTGCACTTACACCTTTTCAAACAAGAACTCTTTTCAAACCCATAAACACAAAGAAAAGCAAATTTTGAAAACACAATGAGCAAGTACCTAAGACCCCGTGGATAACCACGGATAGAAAGGGTGCTAACACCTTCCCTTTCTATAATCTACCCCCCGGACCCGAGAAACATCTCGAAAAAGGAATTTTTCTGTGCTTTTTTCCTTTCCTTGTTGGATAAAATAAAAGACAGTGGCGACTCTTGCTTACCGTGACATTTTGTGAAATCAAACGCAAAACGCGAACCAGCATTCCAAAAACAGTCAGTTCTCTTTCCCACCGATTCACAAGGATCCTTGTTCAAGTCCGTCATATGATCTGATTTCTTCACAGTTGTCTAATGTCATGATGTCTTCATCCGGGAATTCAAATTTCATGGACTGATAATCTTCTACAGCTTGATGAGAAAGATGATCAGCTAGCACACTGCCCTTTATAGCTTTCTGGGTAGTGTACTGTATGTCATATTCTATTAGGATCATTTGCCATCTAGATAACCTCCCAGACAGAGCAGGCTTTTCGAAGATGTACTTTATCGGATCCATCTTAGATATCAACAAAGTAGTATGAGTCAACATATATTGTCTTAACCGGCGAACAGCCCATGCTAGAGCGCAACAAGTTTTCTCAAGCAGTGAATATCTGGTTTCACAGTCGGTAAACTTTTTGCTCAGGTAGTAAATAGCATGCTCTTTTCGGCGAGACTCGTCATGCTGCCCCAATACACACCCTATTGAGTTCTCTAAAACGGTCAGATACATGATCAGTGGTCTTCCCTCGACTGGTGACATCAAAACAAAAGGCTTTTGTAAGTACTCTTTGATCTTGTCAAAAGCAAACTGACACTCATCATTCCATCTGACTACTTGATCTTTCTTCAATAGTTTGAAAATTGGTTCACAAGTAGCTGTTAGGTGAGAAATGAATCTGGAAATATAATTCAGGCGTCCCAAGAATCCTCTGACTTCCTTCTCAGTACGAGGAGCAGGAATTTCTTGTATCGTTTTAACCTTGGCAGGGTCAACCTCGATGCCTTTGTTGCTGACAACAAAACCTAAGAGTTTACCGGACCGGACTCCGAATGTGCATTTGTTTGGATTCAACCTTAGTTTGTACTCCTTCAATCTCTCAAACAACTTTTGAAAATGGCCAAGGTGCTCCTCTTCATTTTGTGATCGAGCTATCATGTCATCTACATATACCTCTATCTCATGATGTATCATATCATGAAATAAGGCTACCATGGCGCGTTGATAGGTTGCCCCAGCATTTTTCAGTCTGAATGGGATCACTTTATAGCAGACTGTGCCCCACTATGTGACAAATGTAGTTTTCTCCATGTCCTCATGTGCCATTTTGATTTGGTTATAACCTGAGAATCCGTCCATGAAGGAAAATACTTTGTGTTGGGTCGTATTGTCAACCAGGATATCAATGTGGGGAAGTGGAAAATCATCTTTAGGGCTGGCCCTATCTAAATCTCTATAATCCACACACATTCGTACTTTGCCGTCCTTTTTAGGCACGGGAACAATGTTGGCAACCCATTAAGGATAGGAAGTGACGGCCAGGAATCCAGCATTGAATTGTTTCATGACTTCCGCTTTGATCTTCTCTAACATGTCAGGTCTCATGCGAAAGACTTTTTGTTTCACTAGTGGACAGTCTTCTCTTATGGGTAGACGATGTACCACGATGTTTGTATCAAGTCCTGGCATGTCTTCGTATGACCAGGCAAAGATCTTAACATAATCATGCAATAGCTGAATTAGACACTCCTTGACACTCGGCTCTAGATTGGCACCCACCTTGATTTCTTTTTTATCTTCCTCGGTACCCAAGTTGATTGTATCCAACGGTTCCTCATGAGGCTGAATATCTCTTTCCTCTTGTTGTAGTAGTCTGGACAATTCCCCTGGTACTTCACAATCTTCCTCACCTTCATCTTCGGCTTGGTAGATTAGATCTTTAGAGTCACTAAAGGCCATAGCAATATCGTTACCCATGGGATCCGGAATGGAGGGGCACCTATATTTTTGAGTGTGGGTGTGTGTAAGGGTATAGACATCTTTAAACAATAAAATGTAAAAGAAAGACAATGAACACAAAAGGTTTGTATGTGAAAAAACGTCCATGATTCATTGAATGTCATATGAAGATGAAATAAAAACCCTTACAAATGGACCATTGTGCCTCGGGTAAGACACAAGGTTTTTAATGTGCGAATTGTTTGTGAATATTACAAGTCCAACAGAAATGTAAAAGATAAATTATTGAGAGATGAAAGTTATTGGGACAAAGTCTTTGGCTTCCCAATTGCAAAGTCCTCCGTTGACAGTAGGAAATATCCAATCCTCCAAGCTGCCATCTTCTTCACCATCTTCCACTGTGTTGACCTCTTGGTTGCTAATCTTCAGAGGTGGCCCTCCAGCACGGGCACGGTGCACAGCCTTCTGAGATTTGAAGTAAACCCTAAGCCAAACTTGTCAGATTTATACGAAATGTCTGGAAGTTGTCCCCAGATGGTGCATCCACCCTCCTCTATTACTTCCTTAGCGTCCTTTAGATATGACATCCAAAGCGGAGGTCTTGTGATCTTGGGGATTTGGGATACCGTCTTGGTTATTGCTACCTCTTGAGAGACTTCTTCGAAATGTTTAAAAGGAGTTTCAATGAACTCGCCATCCAACTCCACATACCGGAAAGAATTTAGATGGCTAATCTTGTACTCTTCCTCTCCGTGGACAGTGATAATCTTTCCATGGACCGGGTATTTTAGCATCTGGTGTAGTGTAGAGGTGACAACACCAGCATTATGGATCCAAGTCCGTCCTAGAAGACATGAGTAAGAGGGGGGATGTCCATTACATAGAAAGTTGAGTTGAAAGTCTGAGTTCCCACCTTTATGGGGATGTCTACCTCCCCGTGGACCATCCTCTTTGAGCCATCAAATGCTCTTACGACTATGTTACTGGGTTTCAATGTCATTCCTTAGCAATCTAATCTATCGAGAGCTTTCTTCGGTAAAACATTCAAAGATGAGCCAGTGTCCACCAAGACATAGGCCAGAGTTGTTCCTCTACACTCCACAGAGACATGTAACGCCTCATTGTGCTTTCTCCCTCTTGGTGTAAAATCAGCATAAGAGAAGCCTAGGCCGTTATCAGCTGTCGAACTGGCCACACAATCTTGGAATTGGTCAGCAGATGTCTCTTGTGGCACATAGCCTGTCTTCAGAAACTTCACCAGAGCTTTCGCATGTGCCTCAGAACACAGCAACAATGCTAGCATGGAGATCTTGGAGGGAGTTTGCCCCAACTGTTCAACCACGTCATAGTAACTCTTCTTTATTATCCTCAAGATCTCTTCCATTTCCTTCTTGGAGGTTTCGGGGATAGTCAGTGGTTGATCCTTCATCCGGACAGGCTCTTCTTGAATACCTTTTCCTCGAATTTCAGTAGTAGAAGTGTTGGTAGGGATAACAGCAGGGGTTGTGTCATCTTTTCCAGTAGGAGCACTTGCAGATATGATTATTGGTATGGAGGTAACCTTTGGAACAACCACGGGTCCAGAAACTGCCTTTGGAGGGGCAATTTCTGGAGAGAAGATTCTACCACTACGGGTAATCTTGCTGGTTCCAGAAATATTGCTAATGTCAGAGTCTTCTTCTTCGGAGCTCACTTATTTGGCGGCCAACCCATCTTGTTTGATACCATGGTAGTAGATGTCTCCACCTTAATTCCATGATACTGTCTTGTCTGATTCATACGGGACCGGCCCGGGCATTGTGTTTATAAGAGGCGCAGTTTTTGAAACCGATGTAATCCTAACAGGTCTTTTAGGGACCCTGTAAGTATTGGCGGAGATGGTTATGATTGAAACGTCTTCAACAGGAACAGGTGAAACAGGAGCATTTTCAAACAAAATCTCCTGGTTGTCTATCAAGCGTTGAATGCCTGTCTTCAACAAAGAGCAAACAGTTGGTGAGGATAAGCAAATATGGAAGTCTTCATTACAACCTGGGAATATACCAACTTTCAACAAGTTTATCTTAATGATTGGGAGCGGAGTCAAGAGTTCATCCACTGTGGTAACAAACAAATCTTCTTCGATAGCATTGGTGTTGTGACCATGCCTAGGCATAGGAGCGGAAATGACGTTTGGTTTCTCGGGCGCATCAAACTCAATCTCTTTTTCATATATAAGGTCTTGAATTTTGTTTTTCAAGGCCCAACAATTGTTAGTGTCGTGACCCGGACTTTCAGAATGATATGCGCATCTGGAATTCGGGTGATAATGAGAGGACATCGTGTTGGGATTATTTGGAGCTTCTTTTAAAGTTGCTAGATTAGATTTCAGAAGATGTGGTAAAACTTGGGCTAGAGTCATATTAATTCTGGTGAATTGTCGGACTGGCCTTTCAACCCTCAGTTGATTACTCCTTGATTGATCAGATGTAGGCTTTGGGATCATAACGACCCCTATCATTGGTCGGCGTTCAGCTCTCCCTTGGTTCCTTTGTGAATAAACAGCAGATACCTCCTTCTTCCCAGTGAAGGGTTTTTTCACAGCTTCAGAGGCAGACGAATCCTTCTGAATCTTTCCACTTTTTATGCCAGCTTCCACCCTCTCTCCGGTTAGTATTAACTCAGTAAATCCAGCAGATGAACTCCCAATCAAATGGTTGAAAAAAGGGCCCGATAGAGTGCCTAAGAACATATCCACCAACTCCCTTTCAGACAGGGGGGGTTTCACTCTCCCAACTAGATCTCTCCATTTCTGCGCGTAATCTTTGAAACCCTCATTTGAAGCCATAGCCATACTCTAAAGTTGAGTACGGGTAGGCGCCAAATCTGCATTATACTGGTATTGTTTATAGAAAGCTGCAGAAAGATCTTCCCAGTTGTGGACGTCGGCCCTTTCTAATTGGTAAAACCAATCGAGTTGTGTTTCAGATAAACTATCTTGGAAAAATGGACCCACAAGTCTTTATCGGCAGAGTGAGGCTGAATCTTTCTCACGTATGATCGGAGGTGTATTTTAGGACATGATACCCCATCATGTTTTGCAAACAAAGGCACTTTGAACTTTGGTGGGATCACAATTCCCGACACTAGCCCCAATTCTTCAAAGTCTAGACCTGGTACCCTTTGTATTTCCATAACGCTTAAACGTTCTTCAAGATGTATGTACTTATCATCAGCCGGAGGGTACTGTTCCTCAGAGTAGTCTTCCTCTTCTTCCTCCTCTTCAGATTATGACGGAACTGCTGTTTCTTTTCCTTTCCCTTCCCCTTCATCAGATGTTGCTGCGAAATTCAAGGTTCTCATAGTTTTCCCTTGAAACCTTCTCCCCATGATTACAACACTAGTTGGTTTCTTCTCTTTCTTCGTTTTCTCTTTTGCGAACAGATTCTTCAGCTCTTCTTGCCCTTTGGCCAGGGTTGTGAGTAACTGTTGAAACTGCATGTTTTGAGCTTGAAGATCTTTGATTGTCTATTCGAGATCCATCTTACTGAAATAAACAGTAGAGAGATGAGGAAACATGTTGCAAAAGACCTGTTTATGTTATGATGAATGATATGTGCATATGTAATGTTTTCAAGGATTTAAAAAGTTTCAAGTTAGTTTTAAACAAAAAGAAACACACGTTATATTAATAAGATAGAATTTGAGTACATCAATGCCCCTTGGGCAAAATATACAACACTATAAGATAAAAAAGTAGTGCGCATCCTCTTTGGTTCTATGTAGGTATTTAGATTCTGCTCCTCATGAAGTAGCCTAGTGAGTTCCAAAACCTTCTTCTCACTTGCGTAGAATTGGGCTTCGAAAGTATCTCGCTCTCCTTTGAGTTGTATCCAATCCCTTTGTAGGTCTTCAAGAGATGTGGGCATGTCAGGATGTAGGATAGTGTATGTAACTTCTCCTTCCTTAACAGGCTCAATAATCACCGAGAGAATAGAAGGATAAGGCATCACAAGAATTTGAGCGCGGGTTCGTACCCACTTGAGGTAAGGCTCAATAGCGATGGAATTCTTGTGTCCCAAAGTCTTGCTATCCACCTTGTTAAGCATCCTCCATGCTCAGATGAATCTCTGGCAAAGACCTTGATCGTTGTTGTCGTAGTCGAATACCAAGCCTTGAATCAGCATATCATATGGGCCATCCCTTCAGGCATAACCAAATTGTCTTAGAGCCTGGCATGGGTTGTAGGTGATGCCTCCCCTAATGCCAAGTAGAGGGACATTAGGGAATTCCCCACAATGGTCAACAATGATAACATTCTCTTTGGATCGAGAGCACCAATGAATATCTGAATGTTTGAGCGTCATTAACCTTTGTGACCACCTTAATCCTTGCTCATTCTTTAAGACTGATTGGGGAAGATGAGAAATAAACCATCTTTCCAGGAGGAGAGTGAAACACATAAGGACACCTCTCTTCCTCATTGTACGAGTGTGAAAAGAGTGCAGGATATCCCCTAGTAATGTAGGCACCGGATTGCGTGACATGAAGATTTTGACGACACTCACATCTATGAGTTGGTCAGGATTGGGGAACAAGACCATCCCATAGATAAGAAAAGCCACAATTTCCTTAAATGCTTGCAAGTCTAAGGAATTCCAACAGCTTTGAGCCTTCTCAAACAGAAACTTTGCTAAGAAGCCTTTGACACCACTTCTAGTTTCCCAATGAGTTGTGACATCAGATGAGTGCAAGTGCAGAGCTTGAGCAATCTCTTCTGGCTTTGGATCTCTTTCCGTACCGTTGAAAGGTAGTTGATTGAGAATGGGAATCCTCAAGAGTTGAGAGAATTCTTCCAAAGTGGGCACAAGTTGATAGTCGGGAAATGTGAAGCAATGATGCAAAGGATCAAAGAACTGGAAGAGCACCTTCATCATATCCTCCTCTGTGTTAGAGGTGACCAAGTTGAGTAGACGACCATGCCTCTCGGTGAATGGAGAGTTCTCAGGGATCCTTGAAGCTAGCTCTTTGAGTTGTGGAGGAATTCTTACAAGATTGATTTGGATAGTTTTCCTGCAGAGTGAATCCATATCCTATAAAACAATAACAAAGATGAATCTCCAAAATCCTTGAAATGGTTAGTGGATGCATATGATGTTCATGATGTCCATGATGTTATGCACAAGTATGCATATACAAGCAAATCAAACAAGTTCTTAGTTTAGGCTTGCATGGGATTTTATAGGTAAGTACCCTCTTGAAGTTTAGTTGGCTCAACCTGTCCTAATAATAGTAATCGGGTTCTAAGGAGCTCAGTATCATTGGACTGTTTCCTTGGTCATTATTTCAGCTCAAGCGTCTTTAATGGCGACCGAAATATCCCAAGAAACCAACCCTCAACGAGTGTAGTATCGATTATCTACCAACTTCGGACTGCACCAAAGTCGGTCATCTCACTACATCCTAAAGGCCAAGTTGGTCAAGTAAAGGGTTCTAGAAGTTCATTAGTGCTTCATGACATCACTCAGCAGCCTCGTATTCTCTTTGATTGACTAAAAGGCTACCGGTACCCACAAATATGTCACACTAACATAGCTATTACTTAGACCATGTCGGTATACCCCATACAGTTTCCACAACATATTGCTATTTACCTATAATGTTTCCTAAATCTGGGTGGAGGATTCAAACCCAAACAAAGAACCATAATGTAAAGCAAACAAGTCAAACAATGTAAGCAAATAAATGTGATATAGCCCTAAGGTAACCCCACTTTCATTAAAATCCCCAGCAGAGTAGCCAATTCTGTGATACGGTGGGAGAACTGACTTGAGGGTTTTGTGTTTTATCGCAAATGTTGCGGTTAGCAAGAGTTGCCACCGAATTTTCTTTTATCCAAAAGGAAAGGTGAAAAAGCACAAGAAAGAACTTTGAGATTATTTCTTGAGTTCGGGGGGTAGATTATGAAAAGGGAAGGTATTATCACCCTTTTCATCCATGGTTTTCCATGGGCTCTTAGTTACTTGCTAGATCACTTTCTTTTGTTGTTTGAAAATGTGTTTGATGTGGTTTTGAAAATATTTTGTAAAAGAGGCCATTCGTTTAGGCAATCTTTGTAATGATTCTCGTTCGTAAGAATGTATACAAAGATGTTTATCTTTTTTGAAAATGTTTTCAATGTTTGTAAGATGTTTTTGAAATGTGTGTTTGTTTTGAAAATAGCAAGGATAGTTGTTTTGAAGATAGAGCAAGTAACTAGAAGTAATCTACCTACTCAAATGTCTTTCTTGTAATTTTCTATTCCTTTGACATTGTTGTCTTACCATTAATTTGGTAAGCAACCCTATCTTTGGATGTAAACGGGATGGGCGTGGGTCATCGTATAACCATGATTAGCAATGTTTGCAAAGTATCTTAGCATTTTGAGGGACCAAGACCATTTTTGTAAGGCAACCTTGAATAGCATCATCGAGGGACTATGATCTTTATATTTGTTTGTTTTGCCAAGATACTTCGCATGCGTAACATGGCTATTTTTGTATTAGGCAACCAAGTGGAGAAACCCTAAGGATTCTTGTGTGCAAGTGTATCATTTTCATGCCTTGATTTTATCTTGTATTTAGGGTTTTCTATTTTGCTTTGTTTTGATCTTATCATACAAACCCTAATTACTAATCATGGCATGTAAAGCGGTAAATTGCATAATGTAAATATTACTAAGTTATTACAACAATTTTATGGGAGGGGGGAATACAAATTTGAATGGGGATTTGAAAGAATGTAAACCTAAATAAATTATTACAACCAAATTGAATTTGTACGAATATTAGAATAAATAGTATACAATATTTAAAGATGCAATATTATGTACATGCAAGAAAAAGATTTTTGTTTTTTTTATATATGTGAAAAGAAATTTTAACCTAAACCTAAAAATATAAGGAAAAGAAATTAATTTTTAAAAGGAAGGTTTAACCCTAATTTCTATTTTAAAAGAAAACGAATCTCTTATGTACTATTTTTTTATGTATTTTTTTGTATTAAAATAATAAATAATATTGTATAAAAATATAAAGTTTTTATATATGCAAAAATAAATATTTATAAGTATGGAATGAAAAATAAATTAAACTAAACATGTTTTAATTATATTTTACAAGTTTATTAAGAAAAATAAATAATATATATTGAAGATAAAATATATTTTTATGTGCAAAATAAAATAAAGTAAAATAAAATATGATATTATCAAATTTATATTTTGTAGGATTTTTATGCATCAAAGAAAATATTTAATATATTAAAATGAAAATAAAACAAATAAAATAAAAATATAAAAATAGTTGGGCAAAGGGGGTGTCTTGAATAATCAAATGGTGAAAGTTAGAAAAAACAGCTAAGCCCAACGTGGAGGCCCAAACCTGCAAAAAACCAAAACTGAAAAATGGAAAAAAAATGTGAAAAAACAAAAGTAGCGCCTAGGTTCGAACCCAAGACATGGGTCTCACCAGCGCGCTACTTTACCACTGCAGTGGCTATACATCCATTAATTTAAGTGAAATGAAAATAACATAACATGAACAAAGTCCTTGCCCTGTACTTAATCTTCTTCCTCAAGCTTGGCCAGATGTCCTGTAATTCTCTCATTCTTCCATGAAAATGAAAACTCATAACATGAAAGTTGTAGTATTTGATCTCATGATTCTAACCATATAAGTTATGTAAGCTAACAATCAAAGATCAAAAAGAATTTTAAAAGCCCTAAATTAAAACCTATTTTTTTTTAGAAACTTCAAGTTCTAAATTCTCTCAACTCAAGTCAAATAAATGCAAGATAAAGGTATGTACAATTTCGTTGTAATGAGGACTACATTATTTATTCACAAATCGTGGCCAATGGTTGCCTGTACAAGGAGATAGAAGTTGAGATTTTACCTCCTTCAGTTGAAATCATGGATGGAACTGGAGTGAGTTTGATGGAGGCCTGATGCTTGTTTGAGCTTCCTTGAACCTCCCTGAATGTGTTCCAACCCTTGCTTTGAAAGTGTCTGAAACTCCTTGGCCAAGTCAACCTGCAAACTTTGAAAACAAAAATGGCAGATGATGGAGAAGGGGTTATAGTACAGGGATGAAGGTCTGGATTAGTTAGATATCAAGTAGGTAAGGTGTTTTGATGATCAAGACTTGAAACGCACGAGCCAAATGGGAGATGGGTATGCTTATGCAAAAACTACAAGTCTTGACAGTTTTCTGGTGTTTTTGAGTTTGAGAGTGTTTCAGGATTCAAGTAATCGTGTGTTGTCTTGTATTATGTTTGTATATTAGTATATAATCAGTTTCATGTCAACCCTCCAACAGATGTGCCAGTTTTCACCTTTTTGCAACCTTTCTTGCTTTTGAAGTAAAGTGAAGGGACAAGGCTTACCATGCTTGTACTGGATTTCTTAGGGTTGGTATATACTTGTACAATTTGCTTTAGGCCTGCAAGACTTATATGTACAATGGAGACAGGTTCAATTCTCAAGAATTGGAAAGTGGCAAAAGTTGAGCTTTTTCAAAATGGCAATGGTCACTTTATGCCATTTATGGAATTACAACTTGGGTAATGGCTCTAGGGCTTGGATCAAAGATTTTTCAACTGAGTAAGCATTAATTTAATGAGTAAGGAACAATTTTGGGACCTGTAAAGCATGGATTAGGCAGCATAGGTGCTGATTGGAACTTTGTTCTTCATGAAATGGCTTGGACAAAAAGTGAGAAATTGCCAACTTCATCTCTTCGATTCTCTCTACTCAAAAATGATCTTGAGGATTTCTTGGAAATTTTAGAAAGCTTGCAATGTTCTCTATAACTCATATTTGAAATTTATTTCAAGATACCTCTTGGAACTAGGTGAAAAACTGCCATGAAGTTGGGTCCAAAACCTACCTAAATTAGGGCAAAATTTCACTAAGTTATTTAGTTCATGAGCATATATTCATAAATTTATATCTTGAGATCCAAGAATCTTTAGGGAAAAGTGTATGAATAAAAGTTGTAGATTTCATGGAGGTCTACAACTTTCATGTTGGGAACTTTCTTTGAATCATTATGCATCATGGTGAAAAAATGGCCTAAAGTTGAGAAAAAATAAGAAATTTTCTATAAGAAAATTTTCTAAGTTAAGAAAATTTTCAAATTTAAACCCTAATCTTCAAACTTGGATTTCTTGATGAACAAGTTTCACATTTTGACATGTTTTGATGAATGGTGACCCTTGGCACTTGATTTTGACCAAAAAGTCAAAGTTTGACTTTTTAGTGTACAATTGACTGTAAATTTCATTTGTCAATCCAATGAAATTGCAATGTTTTGAACCATGCTATTAGGTCAAGATGATGAAATTGAATCCTTGAAATCGTTATTTAACTCAATTGGTCATTTGCTAAGTTAAAAATCAGAAATTGCCCTTCCTTAGTCAAAACCCTAATTTTTGACCATTTTGCCCTTTTGGTGATTTGATCAAATTTATTGGGGAATTGTGATCCAAACTTGATCAAATGTTACATATGAGTCTAAGATGTTGATATGGATAAAAAATTATAAAGTTTGACTGTAAATTGGCCATGGTTGACTTCTTTCCCAATACAGCTGATTTTTAGGTCAACTGTCCAATTGACTGACCAAAAATATAGTTCAAAACTTGAAACTTGTCCTGAGTGATCTTAGGGATCCATAATGATGTTTGAAAGTCACATGAAGCATTGATAGTCCAAGAATCCTTGTGCAATCTCAAACCCTAATTTTGGGTCATCAGTGCAAGATGATATGCCTTGAGCTGACCAAACCCTAATCCAGTCTTGAGTCAAAGGAATCTTGTGAGAAAAGTCTTCATAAATGAGAGGGAAAATTTTGGGGTACAACACTTACCTTTCGTAAGTCTCTGTTTCTTTTTGCATTGGTCATTATTAGCCTTCATACTTGCCTTTCACAAGTTCTCCCTGCCTTTTGCACGAGATCCTCCTTTGTTGCTTCTATTGCTACTTATACACTCCTTTTGCAAGTCTTCCTTACCTTTTTTGTATGGAAAATACCTTGCTCCCCTCACTTACCTTTTGTAAGTCCCCATTTTCACCTTTTACATAAGGGATGTCTCTTGCTTTTTACAAGTCTGTCTCGGCCTTTCGCACGAGAATGTTACTCGTATTTGCTCTTCGCGTCGAGAGTAGGAAAGAGTAGAGTCGCCATGTGGCCAATATTTATTATTTGTGGTTTGAATGCCTTACTTTGTGATTGTAAATTCATACAATTGCCACTCTTATGGAACTACACCCCGCTTCGGCTTGAGGGATTTAATGTCGTTCTTTTGTCTTTTGCAAATAACCAATATTTGAAAACATATAGGTTTTTACTTGCCTTTTGCAAGTCTTTCTTTCCTTTTTCAAGTTTTCCTCGCCTTTAGCATAAAAATCATCATATCTTCTTTGTTGCTTACCTTTTTTAAGTCCCATGTACCCTTTTTACGAGGAATATCGTATGTTTGCAAGTCCCTAATGCCTTTCGCATTAGTCATGTCAGCTTTCATACTTGCCTTTCGCAAGTTCTCCCTGCCTTTTTCATGGGATCATCCTTTGATGCTTCTATTATCTTGATGTTACTTGCCTTTTCCAGGTCCTCCCTACCTTTTGTATGGGAAATTCCTTATCTTGTTGCTTACCTTTTGTAAGTTCTCTCTTTCTTTAGCATGAGAGAAACACCACATCTCTTTGGCTTACCTGTTGTAAGTATTCTCTTCCTTTCGTACGAGAATTTGTCAAAAATACCTTTTGTGTGCCTTTTGCATGTCTCCTTTGTCTTTTGCATAATAAAACCATATATATCTTTCCACCTATCTTCTTATCATTTTTTTAAGAAGTGTATCACTGTCTTTTGCACGAGAAGTCATCTATCAATCTCCATCTTTCTTCTTATCCTTTTGATTCGAAGTCTCGCATCGCCTTTTTGTATGAGAATCCGCTTTTCTTCTTATCCTTTTGATTCGAAGTCTCTCATTGCCTTTTGCACGAGAATCCATTTTTCTTCTTATCCTTTTGATTCGAAGTCTCTCATCTCCTTTTGCATGAGAATCCAACTTTCTTCTTATCCTTTTCATTCGAAGTCTCTCATCACCTTTTGCTTGAGAATCCACCTTTCTTCTTATCCTTTTGATTTGAAGTCCATCGTTGACTTTTACATGAGAATCCACTTTTATTTATATCCTTTTGATACAAAGTATCTCAGCCTTTTGCATGAGAGATCACCATATCCTTTTATTTCTTCCAACCTTTTGTTGCAAAGTTCATCCTCGCCTTTTGCGTATGGAGTCATCTGTTTTCTTAACCTTTTGTTAAGAAGATTTCCATATTTCTTCCAACCTTTTATTGTGAAGTTCTTCATCGTCTTTTGTGTGTGGATTCATCTGTTGGCTTAACCTTTTGTTAAGAAAAATCTTTCCTTCCAACCTTTTATTGAGAAGTTCCTCATCACCTTTTGTATGCGGATTCAACTGTCTCCTTAACCTTTTATTAAGAAGATTTCCTTCCAACCCTTTGTTGCGAAGTTCCTCGTCACCTTTTGCGTGTGGAGTCATATATTTTCTTACCCTTTTGTTAAGAAAATCATTTTCTTCCAACCTTTTGTTGAGAAGTTCCTCGCCGCCTTTGGTGTGCGGATTCAACCATCTCCTTAACCTTTAGTTAAGAATATTTCCATCTTTCTTCCAACCTTTTGTTGCAATGTTCCTCATCGCCTTTTGCGTGTGAAGTCATTTGTTTTATTAACCTTTTGTTAAGAATATTTCCATCTTCCTTCCAAACTTCTGTTGCAATGTTCCTCATCGCCTTTTACGTATGGATTCACCTTCGGTATCTTTCTAGTTTTTGTTAAGAAGATTACTTTTCCTTCTATCTTTCTTCTTACCCTTTCGATAAGAAGTTCCTCATCTCATTTTGCATGTAGAGTCACCTTTGGTATCTTCCTAATCGTTGTTAAGAAGATTCCTTTTCCCCCTATCTTTCTTCTTATCCTTTTGATAATAAGTTCATCATTGCCTTTTGCATGTAGAGTTATCTTTAGTGTCATTCATCTTCCTAGCCGTTGTTAAAAGATTCTTGAGAAACTGTTCCGTTTACCTTTTTCTCATCCTTTCGGTAAGAAGTTTTCTCATAGACTTTTGCTCGATAGGTTTTATTCACCAGTTGATTTCTTCTTGTTTCTTCTGTGTAGTAGAGGGTAATTGGGAGCTCAGTGTTGCAAGTTTGCTCGTTCAAACATTCCTGTCATTTTGTCCTATCATTTGTAGGAATCCTATTGGGATATTATCATCATACATCCACCAATAGCCACCCAAAAGAAGAAAAAAAATAAAAAGAAAAAAATAATAACCTACCTAAAACCTCATATTTCTTTTTCCCAAAAGCACAAATTTTATGGTTCTTTTGGTATTGAATCTTCTTCCACCTTGAATGTTTGAAAGTGTTGATATTCCCACCTTCGGGTTTAAGATGATTGAATAGGGGCAGCTGTTGCACACTAAAATTTTCCCTCATTCTCCTAACCTCTAATTGGCTTATGTTTCTCACAATATCCATATACATACACTCCATTAGGTCATCTAACACTGCATACATTCATCTAACTCCAAGGATCAAAGGTCAATGGGATCAAGGCTTCCCCTTGGATTAGGGTTTTCTCATCTTTTGCAGGGTGTTATCTCAACTCAAGGCTTAAAGAGAAAAGGATCTTGGATTAGGGTTTAGGCTCTATACTTAAGGATACCTGATGGATACTCAAGGCTTGGATACATGCATCTCCTAAGGCTCTTATCCTCAACATTCTTTGGTTTCTTCAATATGGGGTGATTGTTTGTTGCTTACAATGCAAGTCACCCCTAAGGCTATCTCCAAAGGCTACAAACTCAAGCGTTAGAGGTCATCTCCTTATGCTTATTGTCTCCCCATGAATTAGGTTTTATTTCCCTAATCATGTGGACTTCAAAGAAGAGAATATATATGTGGATTTATCTCACCAATTAGGGGTGTGTTAACCAAGCAATATCACAATATCTAAGGTTTCCATGTGATGTTGATTGTCACTTGAATCTCATGGTTCTCATGCAAGAGAGGGAGATGATTTTAATTGGTTCTTCTTCACAAATTAGGACTTTGGTCACTTTCATGTTGCTTATGGTACAAGCCAAGTGAATTCCTTGGATATCATTTGAAGAGGTGGCAAGAACAAAGGATCATGGTAAGGAAAATAAAGGAAGATGTATTGAAGTTGACTTTTAGTCAACAAGGTCAACCATGGAGGGCCGACTTCATGTTGATTAAGTCATGGTAGTTCCTTGGCTTTGGTTATGGTTACATCCCATGGCTATAGTGTGACACATTTGTAAAGAAGGGAATTTAAAGAGGTAAGTTTAAAAGTTGACTTTTGTTGACCAAATCAAGTGGATCTTTTTCTTTCATAATCAGTTCTTACCATGCTTCCGAATTGTTACTTGATACATACTAGGGGAAGTCATATTCATATATTCAAAAGGAAATGGTGGAATAAAAGTGATTCAAAGTTTATTCAAGGCCGACACATTCCTTAATCCAAGTGGTGAAATACATATCTTTACAAAATAATTCATTATATCCCTCCAATTACATTACGTACATCAATGACATTGCACAGAAAAATCCATGACCAAGAGATCTATTGAATACAAAGGAAAAGAAAGATTTGAAGATTCAAAAGGAAAAATCATGATATTTCAAAGAGAAAAATAAAATATTTGGAACATCAAATTTCATTACAAGTTAACAATCAAAAGAGAAAATCCAACACTTCAAAAGTCATTGTTGATTATTTTTTCATAGCCAAGGCATATCATAAATACAAAATCAAAGAACATGGAATTTCGAGTAGAATTTGAAAGAAAAATAATGCTTTGCACATTTATAGATATCATTGAATTTTCAAAGTTACAAGAAAAAATACAAATATGGCTTTCATCCAACTCATTACAAGAATGCTCCAAGTTCAAAGTTAACTACAAAATAAAAACCTATCTTAATCTTCAAATCCAATGCCATGCTTCCATCTACATGTCTTTTCTTCCCTCCTTATCACAATACTCCATTAACCAGGCAATGCTCCAAATTCATTCTTCAAGCCTTTATCATCTTTTCAATTGTTCATGACCTGCATCATTAACAACCAACCTTGCATCAGTTTAATAAAACCAAACAGAAATACTTCACAAAAAAACAATTGAATTGGGAATATTAGAACCAAAACCAGATCAAGCATTCAATTAACCAATCCATCAGTTAACAGCCCACCATTTAACAACATAAAGTACAACCTTGTATCAACAAGTATTTAACATCAATAAACCTGATACAAAACAGATATACAAACTTCATACACATCAAACTAGCCTATGACAAAGAGAAATAGAATAAAACATTTCATTCACACCAATAACTTACCAAAATAGATCAGAAAAATGCTAACAACATTCATAACTAACATGTAACAAGCTCTCCAAATTTCCCTCTACATTCAGTTTTAAACTTCCAACTGTCACTGACAAACTAACAGAAAGTAGAAATTTTGACTCTACAAGCTTCTGAGCCCTATAACTGATTCTCATCTCACCATTGGTTTACAACAAATTATCTTCAATCTAATGGCTTGGAATCAATCTCCCATAATTGATTCCTTCATCTCAATCTATAGCACAACAACGAATCTACAACCACGTTGTAACAACATCAACGACAACACATAAGAAAAAAACACAGAAGAAGAGGAGGAGAAGGAAAAAATATTAAAAAATGCATACCTTTTTCCTCTGATTTTCTTGCCATCACGGTTGAAGATGCACCGGACGAACTCCGGTAGATAAGTCTTAAAACTCCACCATCTTTTCTCTGTGGCTTGTAGCATGAAGATCATGTTGCTCGGTTTTGTTTTCTTGTTGCATTTTTTGTTGAGTTAGAGTAGACAGACGAATTAGACTAAATAGAAATAGGGGTGAGGCTAGAAGAAGAGATGAGAGAAGCGAAGATATGATGATGACTATGTGATGTGTTTGTTCATAGCGGACAAACGGTGCTGTGATGATGAGGCAGAAGAAGAATGATGAAGGCGACGCAATGATTTTGTGTCGTAGAAGGCAGAAGAAGCTTTTGAATGAATTCTAATGGTCACAAGTTTAACATATTGATAAAATATGTCATTTTTTTTGTAGTCTCTTATTCTTCTTTTTTCTTCTTATAACTAGTAAGAAACTCGTGCTATCGCACGGGTCTCGTCTGGATTTCACATTACATCTATATAATTATAACTTATAAAGATCTATCATATATATCAAATAAAAACTAATGTAATTCAAACAACATTCTGTCTAGATTTAGAACATTAAAATATTAAACAACAAACTTAACATGGTTGTAAGTAAGAATATATTCATACATTTCATTCTAATAAAATGACATGTAAACATTTCCATGCTACCAAATTTATAGCTGAATTTCGTAAATGAAGAAATCACCCAATCACAACAAACCGCTTCATATAGCTGCATGAAAACATGTATCAAATAAGAAGTTAGTTTTTCACAAAATTTAAAAAACTAAATAAAGTATGTGGCATCATCACATATAAGTAAATATTGTATTATTATTAGATCAGAACATAAAAGTCGAAGTCGCTTACCAACTATAAAAGTGCTTGGAATACCTCCTTGTATACAACATTCGTAGTGATCAAACATGGTGCATTATCCTTGTCATGTATTAAGATTTTGAGACCACTTTTGGTCATAACTCTTGAAATTGCAACATACAATTGTCCATGACTAAAAATAGGTGTGGGTAAATACAATCCAACACGATCAAGTGACTGACCTTGGGATTTATTAATTGTCATTGCACAATAGACAATGATGGGAAATTGTATTCTAATCAACTTAAATGGCCACGGTGACTCAGAAGGTGACATAGACATTCGAGGAATATAAAAAATGTTACCTATGTTCTTCCCAGACATAATTTTGGCCTCAATGACATGATTTGCTAACCTTGTAACAATTAGTCTTGTTCCATTGCACAATATATCAGTTTGGTCCATATTTATCATTAGCATAATGGGGGTACCAACTTTCAATTTGATTCTATGATTTGGTAGCCCTGATGTTCTTAGTTTACTAAGAAACTCTGGAGTTAGAACTTCGTACGCTTCTGTATAAGTTGTATCAGTTCTATCAATAGAATCAAAACTCAGATACTCTTTCTCTTCTCCTAAAAGATGCAAAGATATGAAAATATTAATACATTGGTAAATTCATCAGAATACAACGCAAGTGTATGTATATGTAGAATAAAGACAATGATTTTTTACCTGGTATTATGTTCAAAACATAATGATTAATTTTGTCCACAACTTCAATGGTTGATGCAAGAATTATTTTTCCCTGTAAATATGCAACATCCTGGAAATGTTCCAACAAATTGGGATATGTACTTTCAACAATAGCTTTTATAGGATCATCAAAATTGGATATTAGTAGTTCTTGAGGAATTTCTATATCAACCAATCCATCATTCGGTTCAGATATCCTACCATCCCCAACATCTAAGATCCATTTTGAGAATTCTTCTAGTTCCTTGGAACTTGTATTATCTCTTCCTTGTTGAAGTCTCATATTTTTTGTTAGTGTTAGAACCTTACAATTGTCTCACACATAAGATGAGCATATGAATGCATGTTCAATATCAGAACGCCCTGCTCTTGGAACAACCAGAAGAATTTGTCTAAAATCTCCTCCAAAGACAACAACTTTCCCACCAAAGATTGTATTCGCAAGACCTATTTTTCCCATGACATCTTTAAGAGTTTTATCCAACGCCTCAAAGAAGTTCTTATGGGACATAGGTGCTTCATCCAAAAATTATAACATCGGTTTCTTCAAATAACGGTGAATGTTCGGTGTTTTTGTCTATATTGCAAGTAGAGTTGTCAAGTGTTGGGACGGGATTTTTGAACTTTGAATGAGCAGTTCTTCCACGTGGCAATAATAAAGAAGCTATGCCGCTTGAAGCAACAGTAAGAATATTTGTTTTCTGTGAACGAAGTGCACTTGATAGTGTTTTCCACATGAAAGTTTTACCGGTCCCTTCATAACCATGTAAAAAAAACACCCCTCCTCTTTGATTGTTGACAGCTTCCATTATTTGTTCAAAGATTGAACGTTGTTCATCTATCAATTACAATGTAAAGAATTATTAGTCAATTGATTAAAATAAATAATGATATATCACAAATCCATAACACAAATAGAATAATGACCTGTAAGGGCGCGAAAGAGCTTATCAAAATTTTGACGTTCAGTATCAGCATTGTAATCATGTTCGTCATAAATAAGCCAATTGCCAACGTGCCTTGTGACATATGAATCTCGATAAGGCATATATTTAAATTCATGCAGACTTCTTATATTGGATTGCATCATATTCTCAATTTCAATGAGTGTCATATTTTTCAACTCATTGTTTGTCAACTGCATATCTATAACAAATATGTAAATTAATACAATAAATGCTCAAGTAGTTTGCAATGATGTACAAATCAATTATTTTTACGTCAAATTCAAAAATGGTGAATTCATATATAATGTGTTTAATAATGACATATTATGCATCGTATTATACAGTTGAAGAATTATATATTTTATTGTCTATACAACATGAAAATGTGTTTCCATGAAATATCTATAACATGTGCTTCTAGGGAATTTTGGTACATCGGTAGTGCTAATTTGTTCTAATGGTGAAACATGAATAATAAATTTATTTTGTACACGTACAGCTTAGTACAATACAGTAGTTTAAATCAAATTAACACTGTATAGATACAATGTTTATCTCAAAATAAAAACTTATGTTGCAGTATTCATGTTAGGTACATAAAGCAATAGCACGGGCAGTAGATGGTTCATCATGATGATCATTAATTTTAGTAGAAAAACTACTGCTAATAGCAATAATAGATATGGATATTTATATTGCAATTGAAAATAATAAATAAACATAAAGTACCTCTTCTATTTGTCGCTTGTCTTTATTGATAAAGAATATCGTCAGATAACGTCGTCTAAGTTATTTCCCAAACATGTCGTGGTCTATTAATTGTACCGGTTAACAACATAGTAACAAATAACTTTCTTAACAAATGTCCAGAACCCCAATCCTTTTCCCCATCTATGGCTGCAATATATTCCTTATCATCGTTAAGAAATCCCATCTCAAAACATGCATCTCTAAAACTCTCCTGAACTATTCTGCCCACCTTTTTTATATCCTCGTAGCATGTTGGCCCCTTGACAACTGTAAGCATCATTATTAGGTAATACAACTCACCTGTACTTGGAGGAACCCAAATTAACCTTCCAATTATATGGCCTCTCTTACATGGTCTCCAACATCGATATGTCTTATCATAAACAAACTTTGTAAGAAAATTGAGTAGGTCAAACTCCTAGCCTCTTTGTATGTCTTGTTTGCTTCCATCCAATCAGTAAATATTGATTCTTTCACACTTGGTTTCTCAAGCACTTCATCTATCAGTATAGTAAACAGAATTGTCGCCCTCAAGATGAAAATACAACCTTTCAACTGCAGGAGATCTCCCATGAATAGGAAATGAAAAGATCCTCCAACACGCTTCACTTGGTGAGACATATCTGCAGTCAAGATATTGCTTGATTTCATCAACATTTTTAATAAGAGATGTACCGCCCATGTCGGTTTCAACAGCAGATGTGGTAATTCTATCATACTCCTAATTAATATACTTGAATAAGTATTTAACAGGTGTATTTTGATTACACCACTCCATATTGATGTGAGCCTGGAACTTCTTTAACAAATATGGATTATAAGGAACGACATATCTGTTATCGAGAACAATATTCTTCTTCATCACCTTATTTCCAGTTTCCCTTCTTATGTACAAAGGATAACCTTCCTGATCAACTATGGTTTGAGGTTGATATTTTTTGGAAAGAATTTAGAGCACTTCCCGTCTTTCATACATGGTGAATTTCTATTTGTTGCACCACATGGCCCATGAATCATATGTGTCTTAACCAAATGATATAATTGCATATCATCTCCTTCAGATGGTATCTCAGTCGAAATGATATTGTTTATGTCATCTGGAGTGGGATACTTGCTCAACGGATGCATGAATAGAAGAATATGTTCATGCGGTAAACCTCTTTTTTGGAACTCAATTGTGTAGATATATGAAAATGTGATATTAACATCAAAGATTAGAAAAATTTGTTTAAATAGTACCCAAAAAATTGATAACGAGATTAGTTGACATAACTTACATGCAACAACTCTACTCAAGACATGCTTTTTTGTTAGATCACACAATAACTCGTCTAACTTAATTTTAAACACCCTTGAGATGATATTCGTACGATCATGAGGTTGCAAATGAAATTTGTTGACTAACCTTTGAACTCCGAGCCAATTTGGATTTCAAGTAAATATGATAAAAAGGTCGGGAAATCCAATATGACTACAAATTTCCATGCCATCAAGATACAGTTGCTCCATGTATCTCCGACTTCCAAAATAAGTTAAAGGTAAAACCACTCTCTTACCTTTATTTGCTCCTTGAGTGCTTGATTGTTGTTCGGGACCAGTCAAATTGCAGTACTTAGAAACTCTAAGTTTTTTCTGATGCTTGCGGATATAATTCAATCTTTGTGACTCCATCATAGTAAATCCATCAACCAAAAACTGCTAAAACAACCTTCTTGACATTAAAAGTGTATGTGCTTCAATAGATCTGGTTTGAATTCTAAAAGTAAGCCACTCTCTCATGGTAAGTTTATTTTTCTTAAACTTTTTCTTTGCATTGGTTTCCTTGTGAAGAACACCAAGTCTAAAACCATCTTCCCCATATGGAAACAAAAGTGGATACTGCAACGCAAGATAACTTGGATGGAATTCACTTATTCTTTTCAGCTTTCCGCTCTGTCTCTCAAGAATAATATCCCTTTTAGAACCTGTAACATAGATTTTAATTATAAGCAAATAATATGACAACTCCAAACTTCCACCTTATTTTGTTATGCATCATATTGATAAACATGTCAAAAATAACAATTATTTTAGAACCTGTATCAATGTCACCAACGATAAGTGCAGCAACCTCGGAAACAGTCGGTTGATTGTAAATTCTTCCATCTTAAGTTCTATCAGCTATTAAATTCAGTTTGAAATCAGAAACACGACAATCATTAAGTTTATTTTCCGCCATTCGAAATGATTTAGCGTGTGTGTTAAATTGGTCAAGTATAACTTTCAAACTCTTAACAGTTTCTAGATTAATATTTGGATTGTTACTGCATTATATAAACAAACAGCTAGTATGCACTTGAATGAAGAAATATAAATGTGTTTATATAGGAGCATGACTCATTGCTAAATATAACGTAATAAGGAATTGTGAGATGTAAATAATTACCTTATTCCTTCAATTCTATGTTGAATCTCATCTTAAGTGTCATAAATATATAACTGAGCAAATTTGGGTGATTGGCCATGCAAAGGAGTTATGTTCCCAATTCTATGGCAAGCCTATTCATGTATTCGTATACTAGGTGGTCCTCTTCCATATTGGAGCCTATTGTCAAACTTCATTCCAGGAGAAGTAAAAGCAATCATTATGTTGTACAATCTGCAATACTGCTGATAATTCCGGCAATCTACATGATTGGTATCAAACAATAGATGTTGGAGTAATGGTGGTGGTGATTTCAAAAGTGGCAACACAACCTTACCGTTCCTACAACATAATTGGAACTTAGGAACTGCACCATGTTTTCGTTTGTCAGTTTTCTCATGATACCATATAAGTGCTCCACATTGTGTGCATTCAATGACAGGATCACCAATATCTGAATAACCTATATAAAGTATATTAAATTAAACACCTGCAACCTATTGATCCAAAATAAAATCATAATTAACATCAAATGCACAAGTTCAATGGTTGCCAAGTTAAATTGGTGTTATTGCAGGTTTTAATGATATATATATATATATATATATATATATATATATATATATATATATATATATATATTGTGTGTGTGTGTGTGCAGTTTAATATAATATTCTTACAATTATACATACTAGCGTTGGGACAATTCAGTAGTGTAGAATGGGGGTCACATTCAGCTTCGTCATCAATGCTTGAACTTGTGTCATAGTCTGCCTTTTCATTTATGAATTCGCATGAACTATCGCTAAAATCCTCATATGTCGAGTCTTCTTCAAATGATTCATCACTTTAAATATTAGTATTTGAATTAACTGGTGCATTACTTGTGGATGAAGAGGCACATTCATGATGAATATTTGAAAATATATTGAATAAATTGGCAGACATAGATTGAATAATTCCAATATTCAACTATTTTTTAGAAGAACATACGAATCCATTTGGCAGTGCATTTAAACCCTTGTACATTTGATTAGTATGCTAGGAATTTAAACCACTTAAAGGTTTATTTCTACTGAAACTGATGGGAGAATTAAACAACAGGTCACCGACAGTTTTGTTTACGACATTTTCACCGTGTCTGGCTGTGTGAGAAGTCTTCTTTTGCAAAATAGTTTTTCTTCGATGTCGTGCTGAGGCAGCAACATGCTATGGAGAGAAAGAATCAAACGTAACGATTGATTTGGAGCTGGTTGATGCAGATTTTGGTGTAGTGAGATTAGATATTGGTGAAAAATAAATTTTTTTATTCTCAACAACAAAATTCTTAAAAAGATTAGATGACACACGTTGATTCACAACCACATTCAGATTCTGTGGAATTGATCTATTTAAAGTCTCTTATTATTCTTTTTTTCTTCTTATAATCCAGTTAATAAATAAATATGAGAGAAATAAAATATGGATTAGTAAAAATGTTGGTAGCGTTGGTTGGAGTATGGATCAATGCTTGGGTCTAAGTCAATTACCACACTTTCCTAAGGCCCGTCACCATTTTTTTGGTACACCTCTTGGAATGGCCTTGTAATAAAAATTGACTCATGGACCCAATTTGCTGGGCCTAACGCCTCAAACTGCTTGCACCCCACGCATGCATGTTACACCATTTTTTGGAAGCCTGCTAACATTGTACAAAAATTGCTTGTGGACTTATTTTCTGGACTGGGCGTAGGTATTATTGGTTCACACCTCATACGCGCTGCTTGCACCCCATTTCTTATTTTAGTGCATTTTCCTTTTTTGATTGATTTTGTTAATTGTTTAGAATTGTTTGATTTTCTTTAGATGATAAAAATGCCAAAAATATTAGATATTATTTCTTTTATTTTGGTTGGTTATGCCATATGCCCCCCTTAGGATTTTTAATTCAATTTTAGTCTTTTGATTAAAGTAATTAGACCTTAGGATTTTAGGTAGAGTTCCATTGATCCAAACTTTAGGACCATGCTGCATGACAATATTAGGATTAGTTTCCATTAGTCCTTTTCACTTTCTTTTGCATTGCATGTTTGTAAAACTAAAACTTTTTCTTAATCAAAAGCTCAAAACATGTAACCACACTTGAACATGTTCATAAATAAAGGGGAAGTACTCTGATACCTTCGGTCTTGGAGGACCATTTGAGGTATTCTCCTAACAAAAAAACTCAACAAGTCAAACTTATTTTGCCTTAGGGCTTTCTTTTGAAAATCTTTCAAAAAGAACATGTTAATGTCTTTCTACATAATACAACCACGAGTGAGTCTCTAAAGGTCGAGCGATAGTAAAATGCGAACTTATCATCATTCATAAAAAACATACAACAAATCAAAAAAATTGAGAATAATTATGGTGCTTTGACTCCTCCAGGATACATAGGCATTGGGTTGCAAAACTTAAGCGATTACAATAATAAAAACCTTTTGTTTTTCCCAATCAATTCTCTCATGCATTCCTTTAGAAAGTAAGCTTTATACATAACACACCCTTTGATTAGAACAATGAGAGTGGATCCCATTGAGTATAATGGATGTGAGGGGTGCTAATACCTTCCCCTTATGTAATCGACTTTCATACCCTTCTCATGGTCGCAAGACCATGTTCTTTCCCTTCTTTGAGGTTTTCTTGATATTTTCCTTTCCTTCGGGATAAATAAAGGTCATTGGAGACTCTATTTGCATCATTATTTTTCGCGGTAACGACAGCTATCCCAAAGGTCCAATTCAACCTAAGGTTAACTAAGAAGTGGTTAAAACTCAAAGAAGGTGCTAATTGTCTTATTGCTCATACCTCTCTTGGAACTTCAACAAAGAGTATTGGTATTTTGACAGTGGATTTTCTAGACACATGACTGGGGTAAAGAAGTTTCTGGTGGACCTTAAGTCTCACTCTACTAACTTTGTTACTTTTGGTGATGGTGCCAAAGATGAAGTTAAAGGTGTTGAAAAAACTGGATTGTACAGGATTTACTAGTCTTAATGGTGTTCTCCTTGTTAGAAGTATGACATCTAATGTGATAAACATAAGTCAGTTGTGTAATCAAGGTCTAAAGGTAAATCTCACCAAGGGAGATAGTTGGTCACTAATGAGAAGACTAAAGTTCTAATGAGGAAGTTAGGTCTAAAGATTATTGTTATTTTTGGGTACCACAAGAAGCTACTTGCTCATTCACATGATTAATGACCAAGGAAGATATAGTTAAGATGTCACACTAGAAGTTGCAACATCAGACTGTTGTCAATGTTATAGAACTTTATCTTGTGAATCTAGTGAGGCCAATGCAAGGTGGAGTCATGATGGGTAGAGACATGTCTATGTGGTTGTTGATGATTTTTCTAAAATGACCTAGGTGATCTATAGCAAAGAAAAATCAAAGGCCTTTATCAACTCCTTCAAAGAAAACAAAGGGATGTTTATGGGTTAATGTTATACCCCAAAATTTGCCCTCTCACTTCTCAAGATATTTCCTACAAAGATCTTCAATGCCTCAAGTTTGCGCAGGTATCGACTAGGTCAAATAATTTCCTCAACACTGATACCTCAAATTAGGATTTGAGTTTGTACAAAGGCAGTAGGATTCATAATGTTTCAATTGAATTTCATAGATCATTATGGACCCTCGGGATTATTTTTGTCAAGTTTCAAGTCTTGGATCACAATGTTCCAAGAAAGTCATTCAAATTACCAAAAGGGCAAAATGGGCAAAATTAGAGTTTTGACTGAAAATGACCGAACTTTAATTTTTGACCTAATACATGGCTTATTGGTTGAAAGTATGATCTCAAGGATCCGAGCGCGTCATTTTGACCTAATTGTATATTTCAATTCATCTCTTGAGATCAGTGGATTGATAGACAAAATTCGGTCAACTGATGGGAAAGGTCAATTGTACACTAAAAAGTCAAACTTTTACTTTTTGACCAAAGTTGAGTCCCAAAAATCATATTTTATCAAGACATCCAAAATATGAAATTTGATCATCAAAAATCAAGAAAGTCAAAAATCCAACTTTTGCAAGACTTGGAAAATTTTCAAAGTTAAGTTCATTGCTTCATGAGATCTTGTCACTACAATTAAAAATAGTTCAAGATGTTACAAATAATTCAAGTTATTACAAAGTGGCATTTTTGCAAGTTTTTAAATCCTAAACTTTGTATTTCTTGGACTTTTTCCTTTTACTTAAAACCTTGCCACAATGTCTTGTCTTTGATACAATGTGCATAAATTGCTCCACAAACCAAACTTGTTTCATGCTGCAAACTATGTTGTCCAAGTTATTGCTGAACAAAAATGATATGCTACTTCTATACATTGCCAAAACACTCCAAAACCCTGCTCAGTTGTTGTCCTACAAAACCTTGTGCTATGCTGCACCACAAACCTGTCACAAAACCTGTATATGCTGCCAGTCCAAAATCTGTCCAGAAAACCAGTCCAAAACTACTATATGCAGTCTAATCCAACCTATGTCATAACAACCACAAGATTGCACCAAAATGGCAAAAGAAAATTATGGGGAAAAATATCAAAGCAGTAGGCAAAAACGGTTCAAAATAACTTATTTTGTTTCCCTCCTAAACCTCAGTCAAGGGACTACAAAAGGGGTTGTTTCATAAGACATAAGGGGGATTTTTTGCTAAGAAAAAAAGCAGAGAAGAGAAAAATAGAACTTTTGTTAAATTCTCCTCATTCATAAGACCTAGCTCATTCATAAAACCCAGTTCATCCATAAAAACTCTGTTCATCCTCAACTCTGTTTGGACTCCCAAAACAGAAAAAGGTCCCTAACCCACTATTATACAACCTTGTAAACTCTCCCATAAACCCTCTAAACACTTCGCATCCTACAGATATTGTTCAAGCACAAGAACAGTTTATGTAGTGCCCTTATTCTCAACTTCTAAACAAAAGACAATACTACACAAACTTGACTGTTTGGAGTTGGTTCAGCAACCTTCAACACAAAGGGAGGTCTAGCAGCTTCCTGGAGTTTCATTAAGGTCCACACAACATCTTGAAGGTATTCAGACTCAAAACCTAAAGTGCAGTTTCAAGGTAAGTAATGTTAACCTTGCTTTTTTTTCCATACATCATTTTTGTTTTATTTCTGAAGATAAGATGTAGCAATCACTACTCTTGAAGTTAATCATTTACTTGTTGTTCATTTTTATCATTTATATGTTGAAAACTGAATGATACATGCAAAAGAATGTTGATAGAGGCAAAAAACTGTAACATGAGTCGACACATACCCACATGGATCGACTCATTCTAAGTGAAAAAAAGCAGAGTATGAGTCGACACATGGCCTTATGCATCGACTCATACTGCTATCCAGGGGCCAAAATAGAAAGATGGAAGGTGCATGAGTCGACACAAAGTGCGTATGTGTCGACACAAGCAGGAAATGAGTCGACACATCACATTATGCGTCAACTCATACTGAGTTGATTTAGTTTGGTAGGGGCAAGGAAAGTTATGTGTCGTGCATAACAGCATGTCTCAACACATAATAGTTCAAAATGTTGTTTTTCCTTCTTTTTACACTATTTTTGCATCATATATATGCATTCTTCATTACTGTCCACTTATTCGATATGGTTGTAATAGTTAGATACCTATTTCATCCCCCATTTTAAAATTATATCCCCGTCCCCCTAATGATGTAATAGCTTAGGATTTAAATTTCCGCCATTTTACTGCTTTTCCATATAATTGCTAGTAAGATAGGGTATGTATGATAAGATAAAATCAGCAAGTAGACCACCCTAAACAAAGACTAAATGCATGCAATCAAACACACTTGCACACTAGCACCCCTAGGGTAATTCCACTCGTTGCCTCGGAAAATAGTCATGTCCCTCGAATATGGGTGTTTTAGCAAAGACCCTCGATAAAAGATCATAGTCCCTCAATAACCCTCAATGTTGCCTTCGGTAAACGATCTAGTCCCTAAACTACATTTCTAAAAATGTCCCATAGGTTTCCTTCTATGACTATACAAACGTCCCACGCCCGTCCCTTCGCATCCAATGATGGGGCTTCTTATCAAATCAATGGTAAGATAGTAACATCTAAAGGAGGAGTAAAAGAACGCTTAAGACCTTTTGAGTAGTTAGGTTGCTCCTAGTTGCTCGCTTGCTCACAACAAAAACATTTTATACACAAATACTTTCTCTTTGAAATATTTTCAAAATACAAAACACTTTGTACACGTTCTTATAGAGACGAGAACCATTAAAAAGACATTTCTTCTCAAAATACTTTCAAAACCCACATGACAAACACATTTTCAAACAAAAGCAAGTGATCTAGAAAGCAACTAAGAGCTCGTAGATAACTACGGATGAAAAGGATGTTAATACCTTCCCTTTTCATAACCTACCCCCCGAACTCAAGAAAACAATTTCAAAGGTCTTTCCTGTTCTTTTCAATCTTTCCTTATTGGATAAAAGAAAAGTCGGTGGCGACTCTTGCTATCCTCAACAATTGCGATCAAGCGCAAAACATCCAAGTCAGTCCCCCCACCGCGTTACAGAACTGGCGACTCTGCTGAGGAATACTTAAAAGTAGGGTTACCTTAAGGCTAGATCATCTTTATTTGCTTTTAATTGTTTGACTTGCTTGCTTTACATTATGATTCCTTGTTTGGGTTTGTTTTGATCCTCTACCCAGATATGGGGCACCTTTTTAGGTAAGTAGCAATAAGTTGTGGAAACTGTACGGGGTATACCGACCTGGTCTAAGCAATTGCTATGTTAGTGTGACACATTTGTTGGTACCGGTAGCCCTTGAGTAGTCAAGGAGAATATGGGGCTGTTGTTTGGTGTCATGAAGCACTAACTGACTTTAGAACCTTACTTTAACAACTTGGCCATTAGGAAGTAGTGAGGTAGCCTACTTTGGTGTAGTCTGAAGTTGGTTGATACTCGATACTACGCTCATTGAGATCATACTTTTGGGATATTTCGGTCGCTAGTAAAGAGGCTTGCGCTGAAAAAATGCCCGATGAAGAAATATCATTGATATTGAGATCCCTTAGAACCCGGTTAATTTCTAGGATAAGTTGAACCAACTAAACTTCAAGAGGGTACTTACCTATAAACCTCATACAAACCTAAACCTAAGGACTTATTTGATTTAACTTGTGCATATGCTTGTACATAACATCATGACATCATACCATAGCATTTTAGACTAACCATTTCAAGGTGTTGTACCCCAAAATTTTCCCTCCCATTTTTCTCAAAACATTTCAAGAAAGATCCTCAAGTTGCTCAAGGAAGTCCAAGGGTTAACCAGACAAGCTCTCTCCTAAGGCAGTCTACCTTAAATTAGGGTTTCATGTTGCATCAACATACTTGAGTCCAAGGGATCCCAAATTCCCACCATTGACCTAATATGTTCACAAGATCATCCATGTCAAGTTTAAAGCCTTGCAGAGGAAGTTTGCTCAGTCAATTGCTCAAAAGCCTGAAAATCGACTATGCTAGAGAAAAAGTTAACTGTGGCCCACATACAGTCAAACTTCAAGATTTTTGGTCAACATCCTCATTTTGAATTATTATTCATCATTTTATCAAGGTTTGATCATGATTCATCAAGGATTGCTCATAATTCATCAAGAACCAAAAGTTGCTAAATTAGGGTTTTGAAGGAAAAGTCAACTCAACTTTGACCAAGCATAACTTTCTCATAATTTATGAGAAATGACCCATCCAAATCTCATTTTGAATAGGATGCAATTCTATACAATCTAGATTCATCTCCCAAGTTCAAAATATGCACTCACAAGAAGTTATGAATTTGGACATTATAGGTCATTTTGAAAAGTAAAAAAAAACACCTCTTTTGTCAAAGCTTCATAAATGAACATGGAGTACCAAATTGAGATGAGACCAAAAGGGTTTCTTATAGGACATCTAAATATTTCTAAAAAGTCCAAGAACAACTTCAAAGAGTCAAAATTGAGGAAGTTATGCATTGGTGAAGTTGACCCTTTTTGCAAAATTGTCAAAAGTCAACTATGCCTAAAATTGCAAATTTTGCTAAATGGGCCTAATCTTTTGCACTTGTTTTGAGTTGGTAGCATGGTCCACGAGACTTAGCTATTTCCACTTGTCATTATCTTATTTTTATTATTTATTTTTATTTTTATTTGAAATAAATCAATTTAAATCAAAACAAATCATGGGAAAATCCAAAACATTGAAATCTTAAGATTTTGTACATGTTTCAGGTCCTATATCCAGCTAGCATAAGATTGAATTCGTGTAAAGCCTTGGTGTGCACAAAAAGATTGAATTTGGCCTATTTTTGGAAGTATCTTCAAGTGAATCAAATCCAAATCAAAAGCTATAATGGAGAAAGATTGAGATCAGGTTTTCAACCCTAATCCAATCCTTGATATATATTGAACATTTGCAGACCTAAAACAAGGCTAGAGAGAGGCGCACAAAGTGAGAACAAACTTGAAAAAAAACACAAAAAAGTGCAGACACGATTTCACACTTTCAGGCATCCTCAAGACCTTCTAGCCATCCCAATCGCTTCCTGGGATCACAAGCAAGCGAAACCAATCAAGAACAAGGAGTTTCCAGCCGTGTAACTCGTTGTTAGTCAGCCACGACAATGGCTTTTTCTTGAATTCGAATTGCATAATTGTGGCATCTATAGCATGAAATATTTGTATATTCTTGATCCTTGGAACATTTGCAAACTATCTGTAATATTCAATTGCATTTTTATGGACTGTATCAAGATTTGCCATTGTTAGGGTTCTTGGTCTCGATTTGGGATCTTTCCATACAGGTAAAATTGTGCCATGAAAGGGGAACTATCACACTCAGAAGGTCAAGACGAGTTGATTGGTGGCCTTAAATATTATTTATCTTGCTTGTGGTTGATTTTGAGAATATGCAGGTTTGTAGTGACGAATGATGTCCGTAGGTAAAAGTCTGTGACTTTTACCAATGGAGAAGGGAGGAAAATGACTAGTGTGGCACCATGGGATTGGTTCATTTGAATTCTGGCGCCTTTTTTACATTATTTCATATTATGATTATTGTGTATTATATGTACAACATAAACAGCTAGCTCAGTTGGTCGCTAGGTGGTTGGAAAATGCCTTAGGACCTGGGTTCGAATCCCAGGTCCCCCCATTTGCTTCATATTATTTTCTTTTCAGTAATCAGGCGCGTGTTTGTGTGGGATGACCACCATAGTCTACCATGATCCAGCCAGCCAAGTGTCCAATCATCCAGATCTGATGGCCATCATTTAAGGGACCATGATAAACCTAGTCAATGCAACGCATGGGAATCTGGCCAGTCAACATGGACCAACCTGTTTTGGGCCTAGACTTGGCTATCCACACCCCCCTCAGATTTCTATTTCAGGCCCAATCTCTTTAATCTTTTCTTTTTATATTTTGTTTTATTTAATTCATTTATTTTTTTTTTACTAATACAAAATTAATAATTCTTTTTATCAAAAAAAATCATAAAAATATTTTCATCCAATTAGATTTAGGATATTTATTTTTTATACAAATATTAATTTAATTAGGTTATTTAATTTTAGGTAACTTTAATTTCTTTTTGTAAATAAATTTAAAAATAATTAGAACAATTAGGGTTTTGTTTATAATTTAATTCTATTTTCTTTTTCTTAAAAATAACCAAAACATAAAATAGGTCATGAAAATTATTTTCTTTAATTTTAATTAATTTTTTGTATTTAATAAACAATCTCATTCTTTTCCTTAAATAAATAAAAATAACAAAAAATAGTTGTTTCTTTCGATTAGGTTAGACGGGGTCAAAACCCTAATTTCTTATCGTTCTTAATTTCATCGCGCACACTTTATTATCTTATTTTTCCAGACTGATGTAATTGCTCTCAAGTTGTAATAGTTTAAATTAGGACTTTTACTTTCATTTATCGCTTTTGTTTACGGGTTTGTTTTTGGCTATGTAAATACCCGAAGCCTTGTAATAGCGTAGCTTATTTTCCGCATTTTAAATTCCGCAAATATTAACTGTTAGATGTATGAATAATATGGATGCATGACAAGAATGTATGATTAACTTTAAAACAGTTAGAAAACCGTAAATGTGCAAAGATGATAAACTTGAAATTGAATCACTCGCACATGCGCACTCCTAGGGTACACTCCCACTTCGGTTGCCTTCGGTAAATGGTCATTGAGTATAAGGTATTTTAGTGGTCGCCCTTTTGCCTCAAAGATCAAAGTTGCCTCAGAATGGTTGCCTCGGAATTGTTGCCTCGAATATTGATCTTAAGACATTAGGGTTATTACTAAGATGTCCTAACATTGCTTTAGTGACTGTACGTCCCTTTCGAATTGACCCTCAAAACTCCAACGATGGTGCTACCTACTCACTAATAGTGGGATAGTGCTGTCTAAAGGAAATGAACATAGAACAATTCTTTTTTCGAGTAGGTAGATTATTTCTTAAGTACTTGCTCAATCCAAACAAACCTTTTTCACACTTACACTCCTTTTCAAACAATGTTTTCAAAAACACTTCGTAACATTCTTGAAGACAAAAGCAAGGGTTAAATCGAAGTCAAAATAAAAACTTTTCAAATCACACAAACACAGAGAAGCAATTTTGAAAATGATGAGCAAGTACCTAAGAGCCCGTAAATAACTACAGATAGAAAGGGTGTTAATACCTTCCCTTTCTATAATATACCCCCCGTACTCAGAAAATCTCAAAAAAGGAATTTTTCTGTGCTTTTTTCCTTTCCTTGTTGGATAAAATAAAAGTCGGTGGCGACTCTTGCTTACCGCGACATTTTGCAAACACAAATGCAAAATGTAAACCAGCATTCCTAAAACAGTCCCAATTCTGGCCACTGTATCACAGAACTGGAGACTCTGCTGGGGACTTAATAAGTGGGGTATAGCTTAGGATCTAGTTCATCATATTGCTTCTATTGTTTGATTTGATTACTTTATCTTTGTGGGCTTTGTATCGAAGTTACTATAGATCCTAACACGGATCTGGGGAACACCTTTTAGGTAAGTAGCATAAAACTGTGAGGGAACTGTACAGCGTAGACCGATACGGTTGAAGCAATAGTTATGTTGATGTGGCACATTAGTTGGTACCGGTATCCCTTGTGGAGGGACAAGGAGAATACGGGGCTGCTATATGGGTCGTTAAGCATCAACTGACCTTAGAACCTATAATTGACCAACTTAGCCATAGGAAGTAGTGAGATAGCCGGTCTCGGTGTAGAGCTAGGAACTGGTTGATACTCGATGCTACACTCATTGAGACCATACTCTCGAGATAGTTTCGGTCGCAAGAAAAGATTGCGTGAGCTGAAACCATGACCGATAGAGGATGGTCAGTGATATTGAGAACCTCTAGAACCCGGTTACTATTATTAGGACAGGTTGAACCAACTGAACTTTAAGAGGGTAGTACCTAGACTCCATGCAAGCCTAAAATTTAAGGGCTCTTGTGTGACTTGTTTGCCTTTACCATGTTTGTTACCTGCTATACCTGTTGTGTGTTTTATCATGACATCATGAATCATGACATAGCATGCATATTTCATTAGACTAACCATTTCAAAGACTGAGGGGATTTATCTTTGTTCTGTTTTGCAGATTATGGCTTCAGTACGCAGAAATACCATTCGAGTTAACTTCGTGCAAATCCCTGCTCAGCTAAGAGAGTTAGTTTCAAAACTTCCTGATACTTCTTCATTTATTAGAAGACATGGTCATCTCCTTAGTTTGGTAACTTCCAAGTTGGACGAGCAAATGATGAGCGTCCTTTTCCAGTTCTTTGATCTGTTACATCACTGTTTCACCTTCCCGGATTATCAGCTAGTCCCTACTTTGGAGGAGTTTTCTGATTTACTGGGTATATCTATTCTCGAGCAGACACTCTTCACAGGTTTGGAGGAGGTTCCTAGACCTGAGGATATTGCTTCAGCCTTACATCTAAAAAGGGCTGATTTAGTATCTAACTGGGAGACACATAGCAGGGTTAAAGGTTTCTTGGCTAAGTTTTTGATCGATCAAGCTCAACAATTCTGGGATAGTTTGGACTTTCAAGCATTTGAAGACATCTTGGCTCTCCTAATCTAAGGCTTGGTTCTTTTCCCAAATCCAGATTCCTTCATAGATGTGCACCCAGTTAAGATCTTCTTGTCTCGTAATCCAGTGCCTACTCTCTTGGGTGATATTTTACATGCCCTATATACCCGTACTGTGTAAAGAAGGGGGACCCTGATGTGTTGCACGCCGCTGCTGGCGAGGTGGTTTATTTCGCACCTCCCCAAGTCTGTATTGAAGAATAAGGAAGGTGTAGGTTGGGCTTACAGAACCATGTCTCTTGCACATACGGACATTCTTTGGAGTTCTAAAGACATGGAAAGGGTAGCTATCATTGATCGGTGTGGGGAATACCCTAATGTTCCGTTGCTTGGAATTAGAGGGGGGATAACCTACAGTCCTTACTTGGCTCTACGACAGTTTGGTCGCGCTCGGAGAGACAGTCCTCATGAGCTACTCCTTACAGACATTGTCTTCGACTACAAAGGGGATGTTAATGAGCATCGCCGAAGGTTTATACGATCCTGGGGAAGGGTGAACAGGTCTGACCCACATGAGCTAGGACTAAAGACTTCTCTCCCGATGCAACCTTATCTCCAGTGGGTTTGAGCCCGTGATCAAAAGCTGGGGATGCCATATGAAGTTTTTTTGCCGGTGATTGTAGAGCATACTAATGGAGAAGGTGTCCCTTATACAGTCCTCCATCCCTATATGCCTACTGATCTGGGGGCATTGAAGAGATCTTGGATCCAGTTAAAGGAATAAAGGGATACCTACCGAGAGAAGTATCATGAGCAGGAGCGGAAGATCTTGAAGCTCACGAGGCAGCTTGAGAATGAAAGGACGATCAACGATTATGTCAGAACGAAGGGAAAGCGACCATGGGATTTCTGATGTCTTTTATTTTTTCTAATTTAGATTTTCTTTTCAGTTTATTTATTTTGTAACGCCTTGAAGGCATTGTTAAACATTGTTACAAGTTTAATCTAATAAAGTTTGTTCTATTTTTGGTTTACAAATTTGAATCTCCCAAAGTCTTTGAAATCATTTCATACGCATTCCATTACCATGCACCTCATTACAGGTACCATTACAGGTTTCTTACCTTCTTCGCTGTTTATTTCAGCACGGAATGTCTTCTAAAACACCTACCGATCAAGCCATCAAAGCTCTTCAGACTCAGAATGCTCAATTCCAAGAGATATTCTTGAGTTTGGCCAAAGGACAATAGGATTTGAAGACTCTCATCCTGAAGGACAAGAAGAAGAAGAAGAAGGTGGTCCTCCTGAATATGGGTCACAGATTTGGGAACATGTTGCGACAGGAAGCTGATTTTTCTCATTCATCTGGAGGAGGAGAGAATCAAGTGGAAAGGAAGGGTCCTAGCCCAGTGGTCTATGATGATGACACTGATTTTGATGATGAACAGTACCCTCCTGCTGAGGATAGGTACAAGCAACTTGAAGACCGTCTGAATGCTATGGAGATTCAGAAGGTTCCCGGTTTGGACTTTGGAGATCTGGGACTAGCAGCGGGAGTGGTGATCCCTCACAAGTTTAAAACTCCGGTATTTGCTAAGTACGATGGAGTGTCCTGCCCAAAACTCCATCTACGCTCATACGTTAGGAAAATTCAACCCTACACTGCTGATAGGAATCTATGGATTCATTTCTTTCAGGATAGTCTGTCAATGACTCAGCTTGAATGGTTCTATCAATTGCAGGGAGCTAATGTCCACAACTGGGAGGACCTTGCTGCTGCTTTCTACAAGCAGTACTAGTATAACTCCGACCTTGCTCCCACACATACTCAACTTCAGGGTATGTCTATGGGTACAAGCGAAGGTTTTAAGGACTACGCTCAGAAGTGGATAGATCTGGATGGAAGAGTCCAACCCCCTCTGTCTAATAGGGAGTTGGTGGATATGTTTCTTGGGACTTTGTCCGGTCCATATTTCAATCATTTGATCGGTAGTTCATCGTCTGGGTTCACTGAATTGATTATGACTGGGGAGAGGGTAGAAGTTGGTATCAAAAGTGGCAAGATACCGAAAGGTGCTTCATCAAGTACAGAAAAGAAGCCTGTCAAGAAAGAATCTAGTGCATTTTACAACTCAAGGAGCCAAAGCCGACCTGAACACCGCCAAGCAGTTAATGCGGTAGTAATATCAAGACCCACTGTTGCCCCACAACACAACAATCAGCAAAGAGTAGAGAGACCGTAAAGACAGTATACTCGGCTCAGTATGACCTTATCTCAAATTTTACCACAGTTATTGAAGACTAACCTGGTAACTATGAGGGAAGCTCCAAAGAATCCCAGTACCACCTCTCCGTTGTATAATCCAAATGCCCACTGGGCCTATCACTCTGATAGCCCAGGTCATGATACCAACAACTGCTGGGCCTTGAGGAATAAAGTGAAAGATTTGATAGAATCTAAAGAGATTGAGTTTGACGCTCTGGAGAAACCCAACGTCATAACTGCACCCATGCCCAAGCATGATCAGGGAGTGAATGCAATCGAAGACGATGAAGAAGAGTCAGATTTCGACAGGTGGATTTACCCGACTACCAACGGTGGCTTGAACAATTGGACGACGAAGGACTTCGTTCCCATTTCTTTTATTACACAGTAATAGAATTTTGTTTTGAGACTTGTAACAGACAATTTAAAACTTTTACGGCCCGGTGCCTTGCCCGAGACACCGTGGCTTTGTTTGTGAGGGCTTATTATGTGTCATTTCCATATATCATTAATAAAACATTGGATGTTTTCTTGCATTACAAATTTTTGCGCTCCCTGTTTTTTCTTTTCTATCTGGCACTTTATCAAAACAACTATTTGTCTTACACACACTCACATATCATAATACAGGTCCACATCCACTCTGGATCCCACTGATAACGACTTTGCTATCGCCAGTTATGACTTAGAAAATCCGATCAACCAAGTCGAGGATGAAGGTGAGGATGATTGTGAAGTGCCTGGGGAACTTGCTAGATTGTTACTTCAGGAAGAGAGGGCCATACAGCCGCATGAAGAGCCAGTGGAATCAGTAAATTTGGGTACAGAAGAAGACAATAAAGAGGTCAAGATAGGTGCAAATCTAGAGCCTAGCGTCAAGAAACGGTTGATACAAATGTTACGCGACTATGTTGAGATCTTCGCCTGGTCTTATGAAGATATGCCTGGGTTGGATACTGACATTGTGGTACATCTCTTGCCAACCAAAGAAGACTGTCCTCCGGTAAAACAGAAGGTTCGCCATATGCGCCCAAAGATGTTTGAGAAAATCAAAGCTGAGGTCATGAAACAATTTGATGCCGGTTTTCTAGCTGTCACTTCTTACCCACAGTGGGTTGCCAATGTGGTTCTGGTGCCGAAGAAAGATGGTAAGGTACAAATGTGTGTGGACTATAGAGATCTGAACAGGGAAAGCCCTAAGGATGATTTCCCTCTGCCTCACATCGACATTCTGGTTGACAACACCGCACAACATAAGGTCTTCTCCTTTATGGATGGTTTTTCTGGTTACAATCAAATTAAGATGGCTCCCGAAGACATGGAGAAGACAACGTTTGTTACGTAGTGGGGTACCTTCTGTTACAAGGTAATGCCTTTCGGGTTGAAGAATGTTGGGGCAACGTATCAGCGCGCCATGGTCGCTTTGTTCCATGACATGATTCACCATGAGATTGAGGTTTACGTTGATGATATGATTTCAAGGTCCCAAGTTGAGGAAGAACACCTTGACCATCTTCAGAAGCTATTTGACAGGTTGAAGATGTACAAGCTGAGGTTAAACCCGAACAAGTGCACCTTCGGGGTGAGGTCTGGTAAGCTATTGGGTTTCTTTGTTAGTGATAAGGGTATTCAAGTGGATCCTGCAAAGGTGAAGGCTATACAGGAAATGCCAGCTCCCCGAACAAAAAAAGAAGTCAGAGGCTTTTGGGGACGTCTGAACTACATTGCCCGATTCATTTCACATCTGACCGCTACTTGTGAGCCAATCTTCAAGCTGCTGAAGAAAGATCAAGTGGTAAGATGGAATGATGAATGTCAAGCTGCTTTCGAAAGGATCAAAGAATATCTCCAGGAGCCACCTATTCTGATGCCTCTAGTTGAGGGAAGACCTTTGATCTTATACTTGACAGTACTGGATAATTCAATGGGGTGCGTGCTAGGGTAGCATGACGAGTCTGGCCGAAAAGAGCATGCTATTTACTACCTTAGCAAAAGGTTTATCGACTGCGAGACCCGATACTCGTTGCTTGATAAAACTTGCTGCGCTTTGGCATGGGCTGCTCGCCGGCTGAGACAGTATATGCTGACTCACACTACCCTGTTGATATCAAAGATGGACCCTATCAAGTATATCTTCAAAAAGCCTGCCTTGTCCGGAATAATAGAAAGATGGCAGATGATCCTAACTGAGTATGACATCCAATATACGACCCAAAAGGCAATCAAGGGGAGTGTATTAGATGATCATTTGGCACATCAGGCAGTGGATGATTACCATTCTATGAATTTCGAGTTTTCGGATGAGAGCATCATGTTGGTGACTGACTGTGAGAAACCTAGACCGGATGAAGGACCTGAGGAAGGATCCCGATGGTCTATGTACTTTGATGGAGCTTCAAACGCTTTGGGTAATGGAATTGGTGTCGTGATCATATCTCCTGAAGGCTGTCATACTCCATTCACCGCCCGATTATGTTTTAACTTCACCAACAATATGGCGGAGTATGAAGCGTGCATCATGGGCCTTCGAGCAGCTATTGAGCTAAGGATTAAGTTCTAAAGTGTATTTGGAGATTTTGCTCTGGTGATCAGTCATATCAAAGGCGAGTGGGATACGAAGCACCCAAATCTTATTCCTTACAAAGAGTATGTACTAACGTTGCTTCCGCACTTCGAAGAGATAACCTTTGAACACTTCCCAAGAGAGGAGAATCAGTTAGCGGACGCGCTAGGTACCATGTCTTCTATGTTCAAGGTCAGGTGGGAAAATGAAGCTCCCCAGACTACCATTGAGAGGTTGGACGAATCCTCACATTGCCGCATCATTGAGACTGAAGAAGTAACAAATAAACCCTGGTTTCATGAGGTAAAGAGGTATCTTGAGGCTCAGGAATACCCTGAGGTTGCATCTGTTAATGATAGGAAGTTTATGAGGAGGTTTGCGGCGAAGTTCTTCATCAATAATGGTATCCTTTACAAGCGTAACCACGACTCAACCTTACTGTGATGTGTAGACAAGAGCGAGGCAGAAAGGATTATGGCGGAGTTACATGAAGGTACTTTCAGAACTCATTCCAGTGGACACACCATGGCAAAGAAAATCCTTCGGGCAGGATATTATTGGTCTACTATGGAAGCCGACTATTATCAGCATTCTCGGACCTGTCATAAGTGCCAAGTCTATGCTGATAAGGTGCATGTACCTCCAGTTCCTCTGAATGTCTTGACAACTCCTTGGATGTTTGCAATGTGGGGCATCGATATGATCGGCGAGATCAGACCTACTGCATCCAACGGGCATCATTTCATCCTGGTAGCTATTGATTACTTTACAAAGTGGGTTGAAACAGCTTCCTTTGCTACAGTAAACAAGAATGTCGTGGCGCGGTTTGTTCGGAACAATTTGATCTGTCGATAAGGTGTACCAGAGAGGATAATTATGGACAATGGTACAAATCTCAACAATACAATGATCACCGAACTCTGCAAACAGTTCAAGATACAGCATCACAACTCTTCTCCTTATCGGCCGAAGATGAATGGGGCTGTTGAAGTGGCTAATAAGAACATCAAGAAGATTGTGCAGAAGATGACGGTGACATACAAAGACTGGTACGAGATGTTACCATTTTCTCTTCATGGGTACCGTACCTCAGCACGGACGTCAACAGGGGCAACACCCTACTCTTTGGTGTATGTCATGGAGGCATTCTTGCCCATTGAAGTTTAGATACCCTCTCTACGGATTATGAAGGATGCAGGTTTGAGCGAGGACGATTGGATCCAAACCCGGCTTGATCAGTTGAACTTAATCGATAAGAAGAGACTTATTGCTATTTGTCATGGTCAGATGTATCAAAAGCGAATGATCAAGGCATTTAACAAGAAAGTTAGACGACAAGAGTATCAAGTCTGGGATTTGGTGATCAAGCGCATCATATTACCTCAAGGTGATCCCAGGGGAAAATGGACCCCTACGTACGAAGGGCCATTTGTGGTTAAGAACATTTTCTCGGGAGGAGCTATGATTCTAACCACCATGGATGGTGATGACCTTCCTCACCCCGTCAATGCAGACATAGTGAAAAAATACTACGCATAATCAAAGACCCGCTAGGTTGACTAGCCTAGGCAAAAATAAGGGCTTTCCGGCGAACCAAAAGGGTTCGGGCAAAAATAAGGGATGAAAATGAAAAAAACTGTACACCCGGCAAGTCGAAAACCTAAAAAGGCGGCTTGGGCAAAAAAGGGTATCCCGGTGGACTGAAAACCCGAAAGGGAGGTCCAGGAAAAAATTAGGGATCGAAGCGTAACACTATCTCTCATTGGATCATCTTGCAACCAGACTTCAGTATCGACTATCAAGCTCGGACGACACCAATCAATTTGATCTACCTTCAACCAAGTAGCAAAGTGATGAGATGCTCGAAGATATAAAGGCAATAGCAGAGTTGGAACCCAGTGGGATTGTTCACATAGCTGTTTTTCTTTATTTTTCACAAATTGTATAAATTTTGTTTATTCTGCGGCGTTCTCTTACTAGGACATCAACCTCTTGTACAAAATCGCCTATTTACAGGCCAAACTTCAAAATCAATACGATTCATTTTCACAAAGAAATTTCAAATTGCTTTTCTTTTTCCGTTTTGTTTTGCAAGAACGTCCAATGGTTCATTTTTTATATATGCATTTGATAATAATTGCTGATCATAAATATTTTCATGCGAAACAAAAGACGATTACTCGTAATTCCAGAAATAGGGGCAAACAAGAAATGTTTGGGCCTCATAGTTGTTCTATTCACCAGGTACAGAGATAGACCCAGCTGAAGAAAATGACTAAAAATGCATACACTCCCCGCATAGTATGAAGTACCAGAATACAGTATTATCAACTCTCCCCCGCTGAGGTTCGCAATCGCGAATGAGTCGGTAAGATTCTCCCCAAGCAGAATTCATCTATCATGAGCAATGGAAGACCATCCCCAGTGGAGTTTATTTCTTCCACAAATAGAAACTGTATCCCCGATAGAGTTATCATTACCAGTAATGGTAATTCATCCACAGCCGAGGTTGTTCCTCCAAATCAACAGATCTTCTAGCAGATTATCTCTTCCCCACAGAGTCATTCTCTCACCAGTTTATTCTCCAGCAGGATTATTCTCTCAATCATCTTCGGTCGTTATCCCCAGCGAGCGAAATTCTTTATACTCTCCAGCAGCAAACCGGGATTTATTTTCCCCAGCTAGAGAAGATCATAAAAACATTGCATGTCCATACATCATGACATGCGCATACGCATCATACAGCACAATCTCATTTATTTTGAGAACATCATTGCCTGATACATATCATGCATTACATACAGCTAACCTTTACCTTTCAGGAAAGATACAATCAAATTCTCACAAAGTTCAAGCTATGAAACCCGAGTACGACCGGATAGTATCTTGATTACTCCATCATATTGTGAAGCCCGTAGAATGACCGGATAACAGTATCAGACTACCGCGAAGCCTGGATTACGACCAGATAGTGGTATCTCTTAAAAGCAAGCTATGAAGCCCGAATTCGAACGGATAATAGTTTAACCCCCAACAAGTTACTGTGAAGCCTGGATTACAACCAGATAGCAGTGTGATACACCATGAAGCCTCGATTCGATCAGATAGTGGTATATCATAAACACAAGTCATGAATCCCGGAGTCGACCGGATAGTAGCTTAACAAGTTATTGTGAAGCCTGGATTACGACCAGATAGCAATACAAGACCATGAAGCCTGGATTATGACTAGATAATGGTAGAAGACGTTGTGAAGCCTGGATTACCACCAGATAGCAACCAAGAATACTACGAAGCCTGGATTACGACCAGATAGTGGTATATCTTTAATACAAGTTATGAATCCCGGATTCGACCGGATAGTATCTTGATTTCTCTAAACACCATGAAGCCTGGATTCGACCAGATAATGGTATGAGACATCACGAAGCCTGGATTACGACCAGATAGCGGTAAGAGGCATTGAAGCCTGGATTACGACCAGATAATAGTGAGGGACACTGTGAAGCTTGGATTACGACTAAATAGCAGTTTACCCGGCCAATTACTATGAAGCCCGGATTCGACCGGATATTAGTAGGCCCAACAGTCAAAGGGAAACCCGGATGTGACCGGATAACCACTTGATTTCTTCTGAAGCCTGGATTTCGACCAGATAAGAAGTGAGGTATTGTGAAGACTGGATTCGACCAGATAGCAGTACAAGACACCATGAAGCCTGGATTCGACCAGATAATGGTATGGAACATCGTGAAGCCTAGATTACGACCAGATAACGGTACAAGACACTGTGAAGCTTAGATTTCGACCAAATAGCAGTTTACATAGACAATTACTAAGAAGCCCGTAGTCGACCAGATATTAGTGTGCCCTAAATTCAAGTTAAAGCCCGAATGTGACCAGATAACAACTGAATTCCTTCTGAAGCCTGGATGACGACCAAATAAGAATTGAGAAATTGCAAAACCTGGATTACGACCGGATAGCAAGTTTAAATCTCATCCCCTAAGTAAGTCACTATAAAACCTGGATTACGAATAGATAGCAGTCGGCCTTATCACTATGAAACCTGGATTACGACCAAATAGTAGTTCATTCTCACCTCTTCGACTAAGAGGTGATTCCTCAGTAGAATAACGGACGACCAAGCTCCTAAAATTCTATTTCTCCAAAAACAAAGAACAACATTCCCCAGCGGAATCTTCCTCAACAACAGGTATACAAGCTCTCGCTAAGGAATCTCTTACGCGATCGACACTCCTTCGGATGGCATCTTTAAGCCCATCTCCCGTCATCAATATCCAAATGGCATCTTTAAAGCCCATTCCCGACATCACAAGACAAGTACCACTTCATGCGAGTGCAAATTTCTAGGCACTCTAGTGTTCAATCATCTTCCACCTTCGGATCACGAAAGACAAATAGGCCAATCTAAATTCTCAGGTTTAAGAAGATTGAACAGGGGAAGCTGTTGTACCCCAAAATTTTCCCTCCCATATTTTTCAAAACATTTCAAGAAATATCCTCAAGTTGCTCAAGGAAGTCCAAGGGTTGACCAGACAAGCTCTCTCCGAAGGCAGTCTACCTCAAATTAGGGTTTCATGTTGCATCAAGATACTTGAGTCCAAGGGATCCCAAATGCCCACCATTGTCCTAATATGTTCTCAAGATCATCCATGTCAAGTTTCAAGCCTTGCAGAGGAATTTTTCCCTGTCAATTGCTCAAAAGCCTGAAAATCGACTGTGTTAGGGCAAAAGTTAACTGTGGCCCACATACAGTCAAACTTCAAGATTTTTGGTCAACATACTCATTTTGAAGTATTATTCATCATTTGATCAAGGTTTTATCATGATTCATCAAGTATTGCTCATAATTCATCAAGAACCAAAAGTTGCTAAATTAGGGTTTTGTAGGAAAAGTCAACTCAACTTTGACCAAGCATAACTTTCTCATACTTTATGAGAAATGACCCATCCAAAGCTCATTTTGAATAGGATGCAATTCTATACAATCTAGATTCATCTCCCAAGTTCAAAATATGCACTCGCAAGAAGTTATGAATTTGGACATTATAGGTCATTTTGAAAAGTCAACAAAAACACCTTTTTTGTCAAAGCTTCATACATGAACATGGAGTACCAAATTGAGATGAGACAAAAAGGGTTGCTTAGATGTCATCTCAAGATTTCTAAAAAGTCAAAGAAAACCTTCAAAGAGTCAACATTGAGGAAGTTATGCATTGGTGAAGTTGACCCTTTTTGCAAAATTGTCAAAAGTCAACTATGCCTAAAATTGCAAATTTTGCTAAATGGGCCTAATCTTTTGCACTTGTTTTGAGTTGGTAGAATGGTCCATGAGCCCTAGATCTTTCCACTTGTCATTATATTATTTTTATTATTTATTTTGATTTTTATTTGAATTAAATCAATTTAAATCAAAACAAATCATGGAAAAATCCAAAACATTGAAATCTCAAGATTTTGTACATGTTTCAGGTCCTATATCCGGCTAGCATAAGATTGAATTCGTGTAAAGCCTTGGTGTGCACAAAAAGATTGAATTTGGCCTATTTTTGGAAGTATCTTCAAGTGAATCAAATCCAAATCAAAAGCTATAATGGAGAAAGATTGAGATCAGGTTTTCAACCCTAATCCAATCCTTGATATATATTGAACATTTGCAGACCTAAAACAAGGCTGGAGAGAGGCACACAAAGTGAGAACAAACTTGAAAAAAAACACAAAAAAGTGCAGACACGATTTCACACTTCCAGGCATCCTCAAGACCTTCTAGACATCCCAATCGCTTCCTGGGATCACAAGCAAGCGAAACCAATCAAGAACAAGGAGTTTCCAGTCGTGTAACTCGTTGTAAGTCAGCCACGACAATGGCTTTTTCTTGAATTCGAATTGCATAACTGTGGCATCTATAGCATGAAATATTTGTATATTTTTTATCCTTGGAACATTTGCAAACTATCTGTAATATTCAATTGCATTTTTATGGACTGTATCAAGATTTTCCATTGTTAGGGTTCTTGGTCTCGATTTGGGATCTTTCCATACAAGTAAAATTGGGCCATGAAAGGGGCACCATCACACTCAGAAGGTCAAGATGAGTTGATTGGTGGCCTTAAATATTATTTATCTTGCTTGTGGTTGATTTTGAGAATATGCGGGTTTGTAGAGACGAATGATGTCCGTAGGTAAAAGTCTGTGACTTTTACCAACGGAGAAAGGAAGAAGATGACTAGCGTGGCACCATGGGATTGGTTCATTTGAATTCTGGCGTCTTTTTTACATTATTTCATATTATGATTATTGTGTATTATATGTACAACATAAACAGCTAGCTCAGTTGGTCACCAAGTGGTTGGAAAATTCCTTAGGACCTGGGTTCAAATCCCAGGTCCCCCCATTTTCTTCATATTATTTTCTTTTCAGTAATCAGGCGCGTGTTTGTGTGGGATGACCACCATAGTCTACCATGATCCAGCCAGCCAAGTGTCCAATCATCCAGATCTTATGGCCATCATTTGAGGGACCATGATACACCTAGTCAATGCAACGCATGGGAATCTGGCCAGTCAACGTGGACCAACCTGTTTTGGGCCCAGTATGATCTCAAGGATCCGAGGGCGTCATTTTGACCTAATTGCATATTTAAATTAATCTCCTAAGATCAGTGGATTGATAGACAAAATTCGGTCAACTGATGGGAAAGGTCAATTGTACACTAAAAAGTCAAACTTTGACTTTTTGACCAAAGTTGAGTCCCAAAAATCATATTTCATCAAGACATCCAAAATATGAAATTTGATCATCAAAAATCAAGAAAGTCAAAAATCCAACTTTTGCAAGACTTGGAAAGTTTTCAAAGTTAAGTTCATTGCTTCATGACATCTTGTCACTACAATTAAAAATAGTTCAAGATGTTACAAATAATTAAAGTTATTACAAAGTGGCAATTTTGCAAGTTTTTAAATCCTAAAAATTGTATTGCTTGGACTTTTTCCTTTGACTCAAAACCTTGCCACAATGCTTTGTCTTTGATATAATGTACATAAATTGCTCCACAAACCAAACTTGTTTCATGCTGCAAACCATGTTGTCCAAGTTATTGCTGAACAAAAATGATATGATACTTCTATACATTGCCACAACACTCCAAAACCCTGCTCAATTGCTGTCCTACAAAACCTTGTGCTATGTTGCACCACAAACCTGTCACAAAACCTGTATATGCTGCCCTATGCAGTCCAAAATCTGTCCAAAAAACCAGTCCAAAACTGCTATATGCAGTCTGCTCCAACCTGCATCATAACAGCCACAAGATTGCACCAAAATGGAAAAAGAAAATTACGGGAAAAAAGTATCAAAGCAGTAGGAAAAAATAGTTTTGTTGTACCCCAAAATTTTCCCTCTCACTTATTAAATATTTTCTCACAAAGATCTCTCTTGGTTCAAGACTGCACTAGGGTTGATCAACTCAAGACACCTCCTTAAGCACTGATGACTAAAATTAGCGTTTGAGATTTCACAAGTATAATTGAACTTTCAATGCCTCATATGAATTTCATGAATAATTATGGACCCCCAAGTTTACTCACGTCAAGTTTCAAGCCTTGGATCACATTTTTGCTCAGTCAATTGAGCAGTTGACCTAAAAATCAGTTGTATTGGGGAAAAATTCAACTGTGGCCAATTTACAGTCAAACTTCATAATTTTTTATCCATATCAACATTATAAACTCATATGTGTCATTTGATCAAGTTTGGACCATAATTCCTCAATAAATTTGATCAAATCATCAAAAGGGCAAAATGGTCAAAATTAGGGTTTTGATTGAGAAAGGACAATTTCTGTTTTTTAGCCTAACAATTGGTTAATTGGTTTGAGAATGACCTCAAGAGTTCAATTGCATAATTTTAACCTAATGGCATGACTCAAAACATTGCTCAATATCAATTGGATTGATAGTTGATTTTCAGTCAACTGATCAAAAGTCAACTGTATACTTAAAAGTCAAACTTTGACTTTTTGGTCAAAATCAAGTGCCAAAGATCACAATTCATCAAAACATGTCAAAATATGAAACTTTATCATCAAGAAATCAAAAAGTCGAGATTTTATTTTGAAAAGTCAAAGTTTTCAAACTTAGAAATTTTTCCAAGTGTTGAAAACTTCATGTTTTTTCACAACTTTGAGCCAATTTTTCACCATGATGCAAGATGATTCAAAAGAAACTTTAAATATGAAAGTTATAGATCTCCATGATATATACAACATTTATTTACACAACTTCTCCTATAAATGCTTGGATCTCAAGTTATTAATCCATGAAGTCATGGTCTTGAAACTAAACACAGTGAAATTTTGAGTATTTTAGGTCATGATTTTGACCTAACTTTTGACTCAAGTTTCACCTAGTTCCATTTGGATTTTGCAAAAGTGATTCAAAGAGGGGTTGTATATAACATTACAAGCTTTCCAAAATGTTCAATAACTTCTTGATATCATTTGTGAGCAAGGATAACCAAAGGTTAGAAGTTGGGGTTTCAAGTTGTTTTACAAGGCAAATTTTGTGATGAACAAAATTCAAGTCTCAAACCTATGTTGCATAATCTTTGCTTTGCAGGCCTCAAACTTGTTAGGCACTCCATAATTAAATGCTTGCACAGATGTTAGAGGCCTCAAATCAAGCATTCAATGCAATGCCATGCTTTATATCTATTTTAAGAAGAAAGTGCACAATGCCATTTTGAAAAAGTAGCTTTATGCACAAAAGTTGTTCTTGAGCCGGTAAATTGTTTTCTTCTGATCATACATGTCCTATAACTCAAGAGAAGTTTGTCTCAAGCCTTACAATCACTCAGCCCATGCTTGTACTTCATCTTGGAACCACACTTTCACTTTTCTTCAAAATCAAGCAACCTAGCCATAACTCTATAACTCAGAAATCCTTTGTGAAAAACCTCTCCAACCTTTTTCTTATAGATACACAAGTCCTTGGCAACAAAGGACATGCATGCTAAAGTCCTGAAACTCTCTAAAACACAGAGTCACCAAAAACACCTCAAAACTTGCCATTTTTGAGTTTTGAATCCAATCTCCAAATTTACTCGTGTGTTTCTTGGCCTTTTACTTTCAAAAGCTTCTAAATAACATACACAAACATTTCCAACACCTGCAACACAACTGTAACACCTCCATCATCATCCACCATTTTCAAAAACAACACCTTGCACCTTGACTTCTCCAGAACTCCCCAGGCACTTTCAGCTCAAGCTAAGCATCACATTAGCTTCCTGGGAACTTGAGGAAGCTAATCCAATCATTGGAACTCATTGAAAGCTGCTCAAACTCAAAACACGATACCCTCTTGCAAGGTGAGTTTTCTGACTTTTGAACTCTTCATACAAGCATCATTAATGGTTTAATTGTGAATAAGAAATGTAGATATCATTGTCCTGAAGCTAACCATGTCCTTAGATTTCCTTATTATTGCTTGAATAGTTAGAATTTTTAATGTGAACATCCTGGAAAAGTTAGGTCAGAATTTGTTACCATTCAAAATTCATGCTCATCTTTGATCTATAGTTTTAATAATTAATATTTCTGGAATCGTTGTGAAATTTGGAACAAGTTTGATGTTTACATTTTTTCAAATGGATGAGAAATGAACAAGATGTAGGTGGTCTGGCTGAAGGTTGAAGATGAAGTGTATTCATGACTCGTCTTATAATATATATATCTATGGTCTGACATAAGTTAACGGATGTATCACCACTCCAGTGGTTAAAGTGTGTGCATGTCACCCTTAGGTCCCGGGTTCAAGCCCCAGCGTGACCTTTTGCACTTTTTTCACATTTTTCTTCATTTTTTTTGCTAAAACAAGTGCTTGGGCCTTCCTCCATTGGGCTTCGGTTTTTTGCTACACTTGCACACTCCTGATTATTTTTTAACCTCCCCTGACTTTCTTTATATTTTACTTTTATTTTCTTTTTTATTTTCATCTTTTATTATAAATATTATTATTAATATGATTATTATTATTATTATTTTCATTACTAAAAAACCCAAAAATATTTTTTTTTATTTAGTTTATTTTTCATAAAAAAAACTAAAAGCACAAAAACATTTTTCTTTAATAAATTAACTTCTTTTATTTTTATTTTTTATATACTTAGATAATAAATTTTAAATATTATTATATTATTTTTTTGTAAATTAAAATCAATTTAGAACATAGGATCTTTTATTTAATTATTTTTATTTACTAATTTAATTAAATTCACCAAAAACCCTAAAAAATATTTTTCCTTAAATTAATTATTTTACTAACTTAATATTAATTTTTATTTTTAGTTAATTATTTTATTTTAATTAATTAGGCCAAAAAACCCTTTTCATGAAAAAACCAAATAAGAAAATTACATTTCATATTTTTGCATTTTATCTTTATTTTGTACATTTATTCAAAAATTCAATATGGTTGTAATAATTATTTAGATTTAATTTCTTGCAATATTCTCCATTTGTAATTTGTACACCCCCTCCCCTAAATGATGTAATAGCGTAGTAATTTTAAAATTCCGCAATTTATCGCTTTATATACAAATGCTAGTAACTAGGGTTTTGTATGGAAAGATTAAAACTAACAAGTAGCAAACCCTAATCAAAGACAAATCAAGCATGAAAATCAATACACTTGCACACAAACACCCCTAGGGTAAATCCACTTGGTTGCCTTACAAAAATGGCTCACTTAGCAAAAACAAGCAAAATACAAGATCATAGTCCGTTGATGACGTTATCTATGTTGCCTTTCAAAATGATCTTAGTCCCTAAAGAAAAATGCTAAGATACCTTGCAACATTTCTAATCATGGTTATACGATGACCCACGCCCATACCTTTTACATCCAAAGATAGGGTTACTTACCAAATCAATGGTAAGATAACAATGTCAAAGGAAAAAGGAAATGAACATGAAAGACTTTTGAGTAGGTAGAATATTCTTAGTTACTTGCTTCATTTCAAAACAAAAACATCCTTGCTATTTTCAAAAGAAACACCAACATTTTCAAAACATCTTACAAAATTGAAAACATTTTCAAAAAGATCAAACACTTTGTATACATTCTTACGAATGAGAATTATTACAAAGTTTGCCTAAACAATGGCATCTTTACAAAATACTTTCAAAAACCATACAAAGCACATTTTCAAACAAAAGCAAGTGATCTAGCAAGTAACTAAGAGCCCATGGAAAACCATAGATGAAAAGGGTGTTAATACATTCCCTTTTCATGATCTACCCCCCCCCCCCCCGAACTCAAGAAAACATCTCAAAGGTCTTTCCTGTGCTTTTTCACCTTTCCTTTTGGATAAAAGAAAAGTCGGTGGCGACTCTTGCTAACCGCAACATTTGCAATCAAACGCAAATAACCCAAGTCAATTCTCCTACCGTGTCACAAGTTTAAAATAACTTATTTTGTTTCCCTCCTAAACCTCAGTCAAGGGACTACAAAAGGGGTTGTTTCATAAGACATAAGGGGGATTTTTTGCTGAGAAAAAAAGGAGAGAAGAGAAAAATAGAACTTTTGTTAAATTCTGCTCATTCATAAGACCCAGCTCATTCATAAAACCCAGTTCATCCATAAAAACTCATTTCATCCTCAACTCTGTTTGGACTCCCAAAACAGAAAAAGGTCCTCAACCCACTATTATATAACCTTGTAAACTCTCCCATAAACCCTCTAAACACTTCACATCACACAAATATTATTCACACACAAGAACAGTTTCTATAGTGCCCTTATTCTCAACTTCTAAACAAAAGACAGTACTACACAAACTTGACTGTTTGGAGTTGGTTCAGCAACCTTCAATACAAAGGGAGGTCTAGCATCTTCCTGGAGTTTCACTAAGGTCCACACAACATCTTAAAGGTATTCAAACTCAAAACCTAAAGCGTAGTTTCAAGGTAAGTCATCTTAACCTTGCTTTTTTCCATACATCATTTTTGTTTTATTTCTGAAGATAAGATGTAGCAATCACTATTCTTGAAGTTAATCATTTACTTGATGTTCATTTTTATCATTTATATGTTGAAAACTGACTGATACATGTAAAAGAATGGTGATAGAAGCAAAAAACGGTAACATGAGTCGACACATACCCACATGGGTCGACTCATTCTAAGTGAAAAAAGCATATATGAGTTGACACATGGCCTTATGCATCGACTCATACTGCTATCCATGGCCCAAAACAGAAAGATGGAAGGTGCATGAGTCAACACAAAATGCGTATGTGTCGACACAAGCAGGAAATGAGTCGACACATCCCATTATGCGTCGACTCATACTAAGTTAATTTAGTTTGGCAGGGGCAAGGAAAGTTATATGTCGATGCATAACAACATGTGTCGATACATAATAGTTTAAAATGTTGTTTTTCCTTCTTTTTACACTATTTTTGCATCGTATATATGTATTCTTCATTACTGTCCACTTATTCGATATGGTTGTAATAGTTATATACCTATTTCATCCCCATTTGAAAATTGTATCCCCGTCCCCTTAATGATGTAATCGCTTAGGATTTAAATTTCTGCCATTTTTCCGCTTTTCCATATAATTGCTAGTAAGATAGGGTATGTATGATAAGATAAAATCAGCAAGTAGACCACCCTAAACAAAGACTAAATGCATGCAATCAAACACACTTGCACACTAGCACCCCTAGGGTAATTCCACTCGTTGCCTCGAAAAAATATTCATGTCCCTCGAATATGGGTGTTTTAGCAAAGACCCTCGATAAAAGATCTTAGTCTCTCGATGACCCTCAATATTGCCTTCGGTAAATGATCTAGTCCCTAAACGACATTGCTAAAAATGTCCCATAGGTTGCCTTCTATAACTATACAAACGTCCCACGCCCGTCCCTTCGTATCCAATGATGGGGCTTCTTATCAAATCAATGGTAAGATAGAAATATCTAAAGGAGGAGGAAAATAATTTTTAAGACCTTATGAGTAGTTAGGTTGCTCCTAGTTGCTCGCTTGCTCACAACAACAAAAATTTATACACCAACACTTTCACTTTGAAATATTTTCAAAAGACAAAACACTTTGTACGCGTTCTTATAGAGACGAGAACCATTACAAAGACATTCCTTCTCAAAATAATTTTAAAACCCACATCACAAATACATTTTCAAACAAAAGCAAGTGATCTATCAAGCAACTAAGAGCCCGTAGATAACTACGGATGAAAAGGGTGCTAATACCTTCCCTTTTCATAACCTACCCCCTGAACTCAAGAAAAAAATCTCAAAGGTCTTTCCTGTTCTTTTCAACCTTTCCTTATTGGATAAAAGAAAAGTCAATTGCGACTCTTGCTATCCGCAACAATTGCGATCAAACATAAAACACCCAAGTCAGTCCCCCCACCGCATTACAGTTACTTTGGAAATAGCATAACTTACGAATGTTAACTCCAGAATGAAAGTCAATGGTTCAATCATTGAGAAATGGACTGATGTCCAAGCAGATGTTGGAACATCATCTCAGCAGATTGACACTCTAGAAAATTAGGCAGACTCTAAAGAGCTAGCATGCACTGAATTAGAGAACTCTCAAGCCAACAAAGTTTTCTCTAGAGTTCATAAAATTTATCCAAGGAAATTCATTATTTGGAGGTTGTAATGAAGGGATCACCACTAGATTCAGAAATGTAATATCTAATTCTAGTGAAATTTGGAGTAAAGTTATTTGTCCAATATGGATTTTCAAGAACAAGTCTAATGAAGATAATGTTGATGAAGGATAGTTCTTCTTGAGAAATAATATTGTCTCTTGGTTCAGTAATAAGATAATATATGTATCTCTACCTATCACTAAGGCTAAGTATAATGTTGAAAGGAAGTTGTTGCTTTCAATTGAGTTGGATGCTAAAGGTATACAATGTCAAATAGATTGTCATGACATTGTAATGTAACAAGTTGGCTATAATCAGGATATTCAAGGATTTCACTCTACTTCATTGATACTGGTAAACTTTGTGTCAAGGGTCTTCCTACAGGCAAAAAGAGTTACTCATAAGCTTAGGGATACTGATAAGCTACTAAGAGATATATTTACTAAGACTTTGAATGCAAGTCAGATTGAGAATTCAAGGGGTGTTTTGGGAATTTGTATTACTAAAGAATTATAGCAAATACATATTGGGATACTTGCAAATAATATTTTCTCTCCCTTCATCTAGTGGTGCATGCAAATTCAAGAAAAACATTTTCCAATATCAACCAGATATGGTTACCTCTAAACAAGGGAATGCCATTTCAAATATGTGACTATCCCCAGAAGTCAAAGCTTGGGAAGAGAGGAAGAAGAACAAGAGAGTGTATTTCTCCAATCGTGAGTGGTGCAATATTAATAAGGATAATTACACTTCCTTCAAAAGTCTCTCCTTGACTGGTTAGTCATTACAAGCAAGGTCATCATTCTCTATTAAAATCAAAACCTTAATGCCTCTCTATCCTCCCAAGTTGTGTTTCAACATGAGTCAATCTTCCAAAAATGATGATGCTAAAAAGGTGGATTTGCTGGAAGCCAAGTCAGGAAATAAGGATAAGAGTATTGATCCAAAGAAGGTTGAATCTGAGGTGGAAATATTCGTTGGATCATCTACTAGAGCATCTAGAACAGGGAAAAAGTTTGTAACAAAGATGAAGTCATTCAAGAAAAGTCCTGCTCCAGTACATGACTTTGACTAAGATGCTGATGAAGATTGGGTCAATTTTATTGACTCAGGTGGTTGGTTTGAATAGATGGTTTAAAAGATGAAAATTTCTTTTTATTTTTCTTTTTTAGTTGGATCTATAATAATTTCCTAACATTGTTTGCTTCCATCAGTTATTTCGTGTTTCCATCTGTTTGTTTTTGCTTGTATGCAAATGTGTGCTTCCATTTTGTTTACATTTTACTTTATTTTTTTGTGTCAATTTTGAAGGTGTGAAAAACACAAAAGGGGGGTTAGAATTGGGTTTTAAATCAAAACTTTTCTTTTAAAAATATTCCCCTTTAACTAAAATACTTTTTCCTTCACTCTTGATAATAATGATAATTAAGAACATGAAGTAAAGAATAATGTATGTTTATACTAGTTCACTTAAAAAATATCAAGCTAGTCTAGTCCACCCGCCAAGGTGATTTCCCCTCTATCAATCGAGGAATTAATCAACTATAACCAAACTGAACAATTTGCACAAGCTACCCGCAAGTGAGTAACAACCTATAAGACACACAAGTCCTAGACTTCTTAAGGATACAGACCTAACCGGTCCCTTAATGAAAATAAAACAATAATTAAACTGACTATTACAATGCATAAGCTACCTACAAGTGACTAAATACCTCTAAGACGCACAATTCCTAGACTTCTTAAGGATACAGATCTAACTGGTCCCTTAAGGAAAATCAAACAATTGTTTGAATACAATTTTTGTTTATAATGATATTGCTTCTACACAATTTGAATATGTAAACTATTTTAAGAATAATGACTTAAGAATATGAAAGTTATGAATAGCACTTTGTGCGTAGATATTTCATTAATTAGAAGCTTCCTCTCTTAGTCTTCAAGCCTTTATATAACTAATAAAATAATATATCCATTGAGGGGTACTCTTGGGATTTCCAGAAACATTGGCGGTTTAGCAATAACGTGGGGGACAAGATCGTGTAACTCGTCTGTCCTTTCATGGTTATGGAATGAAACGTTGATTGTACCATGTACTATTTGGACCATGTTAACATTATCTTCTTTCCTTCTGCACTTCAGAGACTTCTGCAAGCATGAGTTTAGAAGTGAGAACATAACACAAGGTCATCAGAACTTCATGTCTTTAGAGTCTTTAGAACTGCATCTTCAGAGTCTTCAACACTTGGTCGTGAGAACCTTTTCTCAGAACCTTGGGTCTTTATAACTTCAAGTCTTTAGAGTCTTTAAAAATTATGTCTTCAGAGTCTTTAGCACTTGGTATTTAGAACCCTTTTCTTAGAACAATGGGTCTTTAGAACTTCAAGTCTTCAGAGTCTTTAGAACTTCATCTATTAGAATCTTCAGAACTTGGTCTTTAGAACCCTTTATCTTTAGAGACATCAGTCTTCAACATCTGGACTTAAGTAGAAACTTTTGTCTTTAGATCTTCTGACTTGTTTCTTTATAACATGTTATCTTCAGAAACATGAGTCTTTAGCATCTGGACTTCAGTAGAAACTTTTGTCTTTAGATCTTCTTACTAGTTTCTTTAGACTTCATATTAGAGCATACACTTCAGAGTCTTCGGGAGTGTCTTGCTACTGTTCATAAGAACTTGTGTAGCGCAGAAGAAGAATTAATTCTCTTCTAATGTCTTGGCCACGCCATTCATCAGGAGCAGAACTTGTTTGTTAAATACTCAAAAATAACAAACATTAGAGTATCAAAATTGTTCATACAAATATACTCATTTGTTATAATCAAAACTCATAGATAATATTGTAGAACCAAATATTGCTCTTACAATCTCCTATTTTTTGATGATGACAAAACTATGTATTTTGATGACACAATTTTGTTCATATAATCAGAAAAAGTAAAAATAAAAAGGTAAGGAATACTTATCTTTTTTATGAAACTCCCCCTGAGTCAATGACTTGATGAATATTAAATATCCTAACTTTGAACCATTTGAGTAGATCTCCCCCTGGTTCAAATAGATCATATATTAAGATCTTAAGATTCTTGACTCTATATGCCAATGAAAATGAGATCAATTGAAATCTTGAAACTTTAATGTCACTAAGACAACTTCCAGATTCTCAATTATTGGAGTCTGATTCCAAATTTTAATTCTTGGAGTCTGATTTCAGGTTTTAATTCTTGGAGCCAAGTTTGAATCCAACAGGTTAAACATAGGAATAATGCTTTCAAATCTTTGTCTTTAATCAGATTTCTCATTTCTTTAAAAAGAAAGTGTAATACAGTGGAAGAACTAACTTGTTTTGCGTTTTATCGCAAATGTTGTAGATAGCAAGAGTCGTCACCGACTTTTCTTTTATCCAATAAGGAAAGGGTGGAAAGAACAGGAAAGACCTTGATAGATTTTGAGTTCGGGGGGTAGGTTATGAAAAGGGAAGGTGTTAGAACCCTTTCCATCCGTAGTCATCTACGGGCTCTTAATCGCTAGCTCACTTTTGAAAATTTATTTTTTGTGTAAGTGTTTGAAAATATTTTGAAAGGTTGCCAATGTAAGGCGATGCTTTGTAATTATTCTCGTATTTGTCCTTAAGAATGCGTATAAAGTGTTTGAAAATATTTGTTATTTTGAAAGTGTTTGTGAGAAATGTTTTGTTTTTGTGAGCAAGCAATTAAGATTATCTACCCACTCAAGGTCATTCTTGTAATTTTCCTCCTCCTTTAGATAGCGCTATCCATACCATTAGTTATTAGGAAGCCCTATCGTTGAATGTGATTCTACACTCGATTTAATTTGAGCCAGAAGATGCCCAACTTTAACTAGAAGAAGTATCATAATAAATCTATGGTCGATTTAATCTGAGCCAGAAGATGTCTGTGCCTGATTTCAACTGGAAGAAGTATCAGAATAAATCTATGGTCGATTTAATTTGATCTAGAAGATGTTTACGCCTTATTACAATTGGGAGAAGTATCAGAATAAATCTACGCTTGATTTAATCTGAGCCAGAAGATATCTACGCCAGTCTTCAACTAGAAAATATGTTTCTATGAGAATGACCCTCTAAGGAAATTACTTAAGTAGCCATTTGTTAGATGTAGCCTTTGAGAAGACTGTCTGGTCATATGGGTAGTTGATGATGTTTGTCTGTTGACTGATCTTTCCTTAAAAGATAAAGACTTAGCTTGTATGCAATGTCATGATGTATGAAATTCATTATGTAATGATGTTCTCAAAATAAATGAGACTGTGCTATGTGCGTTTTGTATGCTCATGCTATGACGTTTGTAAATGATGTATTAATGTGAAATGTTGTTGAAGTGTATTTGTAAACCCATGCAGTATCTTTGACTAGGAAGATAAATCTCGGACTATTGCAAGGGATGAAGAGTATGTGTATCTTCGATCTTCTGGAGGAAACTCCGCTGGAGAATGTTGATTCTTGTTTGGGGAGAAGAGTCCAAGAACATTGGTCGTTCACTGCTCTACTGGGGAATTTAGTTCTTATATACCCGGATTGGGAATAAAAGAGATGGGTTGGATGCCTTCTCGTCTGAGAAAATAGGGTTGAATGATACCTAATCCAGTTTCAGATTCGATAGCAAACTCTCTAGGGATAGGGGTCTGGAATGCCCTTTGCTGGAGGTGGGAATTATGTCGGTAATTTATGGTAGAAATAGACTCAAGCTGGGGAGATTGAACTCCACTGGGGAAGTAAACCCTGTTGGGGAAATAAACCCTGTTGATGGAGAAATACTCTGCTGAGGAAACACCCTTGCTGAGGAAATGAGCTCTGTTGGAGAGAAGAAATTTGCAGGGGTTTTACAGTTTTAGAGGAATAAACTCAGCTGGGGAGGAGAATTTCCATAAACTGTACTGATTAGAACTCCGTAGGTGGGCGATATTACCTGGAAAAAGGTCATATTCCTTTATCCTCTTGGGTGATTTACTGGTGAATATTACTGGTGTATCCCATTTTGCGGGGGATATATCTTTGTTGAAGATTGTCTTGTGAAGATGACTTTGTGGGGGATAATTCCATGGAAGTGGCTCTGTGGAGGTTTTATAGACAGCTTGGACATTATCCCAACTTCTAGAGTCTTGAGTAATTGCTTATTCCTATTTTTATGCATATGTTTGTTAACAGTTAATCGTATTCATATGCATATATTCGTTCAATTTTAGTCATTGGATGTTTTTGCAAACAAAATTGAAAAAAGTAAAAACAAAAGTTTGAATTTTGAAATTTGTATTTTTTTTATAGTTTTCCCACAAACAAGCAATTTTGTACAAAGAGACATAAATCCTAGTAAGAGGAAATTTTCGTGAAATGAAAAATTACAACGTGTGAATAAGATAATAGCTATGTGGGAATAATCTCGTCGAGTTCCAACTCTGTTATTACCCATATGTCTTCAAGCATCTCATCCCTTAATGTCAGAGGAAGTTGATTAAACTGATCTGTACCATTTGAACTTTGACTTTGGTAATAAAGGTTGTTGTAAGTGATCCAATGGGGACATAGTCATACGCTTTAATCCCTAACTTTTGCCTGGACCACCCTTTCAGGTTTTCAGTCCACCGGGATACCCTTTCTTGCCCAAGCCTCCTTTTCAGGTTTTCGACTTTCCGGGTGTATAATCTTTTATATATATCCCTAAATTTTCCCGAACCCTTTTGGTTCACCGGGATGCCCTTATTTTTGCCTAGGCCAGTCAACCTAGCGGGTCATTTTCATGAGTAGTATCTTTTGACTATGTCCGTGTTCACAGGATGCGGGAAATCCTCACCGTCCATGGTGGTTAGTATCATAGCACCGCCAGAGAATATCTTCTTGACTACAAGTGGCCCTTCGTATGTGGGAGTCCATTTTCCCCTGGGATCACCTTACGGTAAAATGATGCGCTTTATTACCAAGTCACCAGCCTGATAAACCCGATGCTTGATTTTCTTGTTGAATGCCTTAATCATACGCTTCAGATACATCTGACCGGGACAGATAGCCGCAATCATCTTCTTGTCGATTAGATTTAACCGATCCAAACTAGTCTGAATCCACTCGTTCTCATCTAAGTCTGCATCTTTCATAATTCTCAAAGAGGGAATCTGAATTTCGACAGGTATGACAACTTCCATACCATAGACCAGAGAGAATGAGGTTTCCCCAATTGACGTTCTAGCCGAAGTGCGATAGCCATGGAGAGAAAACAGTAACATCTCATGCCAGTATTTTTAGGTCACAACCATCTTTTGCACGATCTTCTTTATGTTCTTATTGGTGGCTTCCATCGTGCCATTCATCTTTGGTCAATAGGGATAAGAGTTGTTGTGCTTGATCTTAAACTGCATGCAGAGCTCAGTAATCATAGTATTGTTGAGGTTGGTACCATTGTCTGTGATAATTCTCTCGGGGATGCCATACCAATAGATCAGGTTATGCTTTATGAATCGGGCGACCACATTCTTGGTAATAGAGGCGAACGAGGCTGCTTCAACCCATTTTGTGAAGTAATCAATGGTGATGAGGATGAAGTTATGTCTGTTAGAGGCAGTATATTTGATTTCTTCAATCATATTAATGCCCCACATTGCGAATGGCCAAGGAGCGGTCAAGATATTTAGAGGAACTGGAGGAACATGAACTTTATCAGCATAAATTTGGCACTTATGACAAGTTCTCGAGTGGTGGTGACAGTCAGTTTCCATAGTCGACCAATAGTAACCAGCTCTCAAAATCTTTTTAGCCATAGTATGCCCACTAGAGTGAGTACCAAAGACACCTTTGTGCATATCTTGCATAATTTCTTCTGCTTCCTTCTTGTCCATACAACGAAGCAGAGTCGAATCATGATTGCGCTTGTATAAAATTCCACTGCTTAAGAAGAACTTAGCTAAGAACCTCCATAGGAATTTAATGTCATTGATTGATGCTTCTTTAGGGTATTCTTGAGCCTCAAGGTACCTTTTCATCTCATGAAACCAAGGTTTTTCTTCTACTCCGTCAGTGTCAATTTCATAGCAGTGTGTCGGTTCATCGAATCTTTCAATTGTAATTCTGGTAGCCTCATTGTCCCATCTAACCTTGAACATGGATGACATTGTAGCCAATGTGTCTGCCAACTGATTCTCTTTCTTGGTATATGCTCAAAAGTAATTTCTTCGAAATATGGAATCAATGTTAGCATATGTTCTCGATAAGGGATAAGGTTTGGATGCTTCATATCCCATTCTCCCTAGACCTGACTGATCACCAGGGTTGAATCTCCATATACGGTTAAGAACTTGATTCTCGGGTCAATAGCAGCTTTAATACCCATGATGCACGCTTCATATTCAGCCATATTATTGGTGCAGTAAAAGTAAAGTCTAGCAATGAAGGGCGTATGACAACCCTGCGGAGAGATAATACAACACCAATTGCATTGCCAAGTGTGTTGGAAGCTCCATTGAAAACCATAGTCCATCGAGATCCTGACTCAGGTCCTTAATACGGTTCAGGTTCTTCACAATCTATTATTAACATAATGTCATCACCCGAGAATTCGAAATTCATAGACTGATAGTCGTCTATAGCTTGATGTTCTAAATGATCTACTAGTAAACTTCCTTTGATTGCTTTTTGAGTGGTGTACTGAATGTCGTATTATGTTAAGACCATTTGCCATCGGGATATTCTTCCGGAGAGAGCTGGCTTCTCGAATATGTACTTGATGGGATCCATTTTAGAGATCAACAAGGTAGTATGGATTAACATATACTGTCTTAGTTGGCGAGCAGCCCATGCCAAAGCGCAGTAAGTTTTCTCGAGCAATGAATATCTTGTTTCATAGTCGGTAAACTTTTTTGCTAAGGTAGTATATTGCATGCTCTTTTCGGCCAGACTCGTCATGCTACCCCAGTACACACCCCATTGAGTTCTCTAGCACTGTTAGGTACATGATTAGAGGCCTTCCTTCGACTGGTGGCATCAAAATCATAGGTTCTTGTAAGTACTCGTTAATTTTATCAAAGGCTATTTGACAGTCGTCATTCAACTTTACTACTTGATCTTTCTTCAACAGTTTGAAGATTGGTTCACAAGTAGCAATCAAATGGAAAATGAATCGGGAAATGTAATTTAGACGTCCCAAGAATCCTTTGACTTCCTTCTTGGTATGGGGAGCCTACATTTCTTGAATAGCTTTAACATTTGCAGAATCAACCTCAATACCTTTACCGCTGACGATGAAACCCATGAGTTTAGCAGATCTCACCCCGAAAGTGCATTTGTTCGGGTTTAGCCTTAGTTTATACTTCCTCGGTCTTTCAAATAATTTATGCAGATGATCAAGATACTCTTCATTAGTCTGTGGCCTGGATATCATGTCATCGATGTAGAACTTTATCTCGTGATGAATCATATCATGAAATAAGGCTACCATGGCATGCTAATAAGTTGCCCCGATGTTCTTCAACCCAAAAGGCATAACCTTGTAATAGAAGATGCCCCACTGTGTGACGAAGGTAGTTTTCTCCATGTCTTTCGGCGCCATCTTGATCTGATTATAACCCGAGAAACCATCCATGAAGGATAATACCTTGTACTGAGCGGTATTGTCGACCAAAACATCAATATATGGTAGTGGGAAGTCATCTTTGGGGCTCGTCCTGTTCAGATCCTTGTAATCTACACACATATGCACCTTGCCATCTTTCTTTGGTACCGGAAAAAAATTAGCAACCCATTGAGGATATGATGTCACTACTAATAAACCTGTGTTGAATTGTTTCATAACCTCGACTTTGATCTTTTATGACATTTCAGGATACATGCGACAAACCTTCTGCTTAATCTGAAAACAACCCTCTTTCATTGGCAGACAGTGAACCACAATATCAGTATTGAGCCCTGTCATGTCTTCATATGACCAAGCAAAGATCTCAACACATTCATGCAACATCTGGGTTAACTTTCTCTTGACACTACTCTCTAAGTTAGCGCCTATCTCGACTTCTTTTATGTTTGTCTCGGTACCCAGGTTTACTACTTCGACCGACTCTTCATGTGGTTGGATAGCCTTTCCTTCTTGTATTAAGAGTGTGGCAAGTTCTTCGGGTATTTCACAATCATCCTCACCTTCGTCCTCAGCTTGGCAGATCGTATTTTCAAAGTCATAAGCGGAAGTAGCAGAATCGTTATCAACGAAATCCAGGGTGGATGAGGATCTGCAAAGTAGTGTGTGGGTGTGTGTAAGAACACATAGCTTTTTGAAAATTCAATAAGATAAAATAAAAACAAGGAGCGCAAAATTTGAATTCAAAACGTACAATGTTTTTATTGAATAACCAATGTTTATGAATTATCAACCCTTAATAAATGAGCCATTGTGCCCTGGGTAAGACACAAGGTTTAGAGTCATTGTTTATTAAATAACCAAAATATTTTTAAAAGCAATAAGACAGGAATATAACTATTACTCTTGACTAAAGGAGATAGGGAAGACGTCTTCTGCTTCCGAATGTCAAGTCCATCGCCAATGGTAAGAAATATCCAGCTATCGAAATCACAATCACTGTTAGCGTCTTCTATAACATTGATTTTGTTGTTGCTGATACGGGACGGAGGTCTTCCAGCCCGAGCACGACGAATAACCCTTTGAACTTCTGCAATAAAGCCCAAACCAAACTTGTCAGATTTATAAGGGATATCAGGAATCTGACCCTAAATAGTACAACCACCTTCTTCTATAGTAGCTTTGGCATCTTTTAAGGAAGCCATCTTGTGCGGAGTCCTGGTGGTCTTTGGAATGGCTGAAAGATATTTGATAGTAGCAGGGGAAATAATTTTAAAGGTGTTGTACCCCAAAATTTTTTCTCTCATATTTCTCAAAACATTGCAAGAAAAATCTCCAAGTGGCTCAAGTTTGCTCAAGAGTGGGTCAGACAAATCATCTCCTAAGGCAGCCAACCCCAAATTAGGGTTTTGTGTTGCATCAAGATCATTGAGTCCAAATGACCTCAAATCATCCCTAATGTACTAATATGTTCTCAATGTCATCCATGTCAAATTTCAAGCCTTGCAGAGGAAGTTTGCTCAGTCAATTGCTCAAAGGGTCCAAAAATCGACTATGCTAGGGCAAAAGTCAACTGTGACCTACAAACAGTCAAACCTCAAGATTTTTTCCAACATTCTCATTTTTAAGGATATTTCATCATTTGATCAAGGGTTGATCATGATTCATCAAGGATTGCTCAAAATTCATCAAGATTCAAAAGTTACTAAATTAGGGTTTTGCAAAAAAAGTCAACTCAACTTTGACCAATCATAACTTTCTCATACTTTATGAGAAATGACCCATCCAAATCTCATTTTGAAGAGGATGAAATTTCCTACAATCCATATTCATACCCCAAGATCAGAAAATGCACTCACAAGAAGTTATGAATTTGGACATTATAGGTCATTTTTGAAAGTCAACAAAAACACCTTTTTTTCCAAATCGTATAACTTGAGAATGGAATATTAAAATGAGAGGAGACCAAAAGATTGGGTTAGAGGACATCTCAAGCTTTCTAAAAAGTCCAAGAACACTTCCAAAAGTTCAAAATTGAAGAAGTTATGCATTGTTGAAGTTGGGCATTTTTGCAAAATTGCCAAAAGTCAACTATCCCCAAAACTTCAAATTTTGTCAAATGGGCCCACTCTTTTCCACTTGATTTAAACTTGCCACATTGCACACGTGTCCTAGCTTCAGCCTTGTGTCCATTTATCTATTTTATTATTTTATTTTGTTTTTTATTGAATTATTTCATTTTTAATCAAATTAAATCAAATAAAATCCCAAAACTTGATTACATGAGATCTTTTGCTATTTTCAGGACTTAATCATCATCATGGTCAGCATCAAATTCGTATCTCACCATATCATGTACCAAAAGATGGATTTTTGACAAATTAGGCAAGCTTTCAATGGTGGATCAAATCAAATCCTATGGCATTGATGTGTAAAGATTCAAAGCATAATCCTTGACCTAATACATTCTATCATACATATACAAGGCAAAGGCACGAAATTGAGACCTAGAGGCTGCAAGAACACTGAAAACAAAACTTGCAAAATTCACAAAAAAGTGTGAAACCAAAATCCCACTTGGAGGCGCTTTCAGGACTTGGCAAGCATCACAATCGCTTCCTGGCACTTCTCAGAAGCAAACCCAATCAGAATCATGCATTCTCCAGCCTCCTAGAGCACTGTAAGTATCTCACGGATCTTCCATGTTCTTAAAGTCGCAAATCCTTATTCTTGCATCCATTGTAAGAAACGATTGCATATTCTGATTCCTTACATCATTTGTTAGCTTTCTGCAATAACCAATTCCATTCTCATGCTTTATATTGTAAACCACCATTGTAGGGTTTTCTAGGTTTTTTTTAGGGTTTTTCATTACAGGTAAAATTAGCATTAATAATGGCCATGGACGTGACCGGGAGAGGAGGACGAATGCAACCATGGTCTTGGGAGAAGTTTATATGGCCTGAGACGAATTTTTGGGACGACCTAGGCATTTAGCTGCGGATCCAAATCCGCAGGTAATTTCTTCATAGGCCTGAGGACAAGGACGAAAACGTGCCTCCCTCTGAGTGGACCATTCAAACACGCGCGCCTTTTTTTATTTTTTTCTGGCATATTAACCCATTATCTCTTATTATTTTAATTGCTTAATATATTGACAAATAGAACAAAGTGGCTGAGTTGTGGGCGTGTACATCCAATGACCAACAGGACCTGGGTTCGAATCCCAGGTCCCCCCATTTGCATTTGTTATTTTTCTACAGGTTATCCCATGCAGATCCAAGCGCGGAGTGCATCATGTTCCTTCACACATCAAAGTGCCAGATGGCCCAAGGCCAAATCTGGTGATCTAGGAGTGAGGCTATACCATGAACCAGGTCAGCCTACATCCACTGGATCTCTCAAAGTCAACCAGGCCAGCATGTTATTGGGCCTCTGAATTTCTATTCTGAACCTCTAATCATGCCCACACCCCTAACTATTTCTATTTCATTTTTATTTAATTTAATTATTTTTCATTATTTTCTTAACCAATCAAATCTTTTTCTTTAATAAAATTAAAACCAAAAAAATATTTTCCTTATTAAATTAGATTTTAATATTTTCTTTTATTAACAAATCAATTAATTAATTTAGGTCATTAATTAGAATTAACATTAATATATTTTGTAAATAATTAAAATTAACTTAGACATAATTAGTTTTTTTTTTATTAAATTGATCAATTTAATTTTTCTTTCTTAAAATAACACAAAAACCCAAAAATATTTATTTTATTAATTGGCTTAATTAATTTAATTTAATAATTAATTTAGGATAGTTTATTTCTTAATTCAAAAATAATCCAAAAAAAATCTTTTCTTTAAATAACAAAGGGTCAAAACGCTAGAACTTGTGCCCGATTTAATTTCCCGCACGCGATCCATTTTATTCAATATTGTATTTGTTTCCGGAATGTAATAGATAATTAGGACTATCTTTACCACTTTATTTATTTTCCGCATTTAAATTTCAAAGGGTTTGCTTTTGCCGATGTAAATACCCGACGCCTTGTAATAGTTAGTTAAATTTCCGCAATTTAGTTTCCGCAACTTATAAACTGTTAGATGTTTGATAATAGGGATGCATGACAAGATTTAACATTTAAACCTAAAATCAACCTAGATCACCATTAACATGTACAAAGATAAAATTAACTGAAAATGACACACTCGCACATGCGCACTCTTAGGGTACACCCCACTTGGTTGCCTTCGTATGCGGTCATTGAGTATAGGTCACTTTAGAGGTCGCCCTCTTGTCCAAAGATCATAGTCGCCTCAAAACGGTTGCCTCGGATATTGTTGCCTCAAAACAAATGATCTAAGACATTAGGGTTACCACTAAGGCGTCCTAACATTGCTTTGGTGACCGTAAGTCCCTAAAATCGAATTGACCCTTAAACTCCAACGACGATGCTACCTACTCATTCAAAGTGGGATAGCATTGTCTAAAGGAAGATAGCATAGAACGATTCCTTTTTCGAGTAGGTAGATGGTTCTTGAGTACTTGCTCTTTCAAAAAACAAAAATACTTTTCACACTTACACTTTTCGAACGAAGTTTTCAAACGAAAAAATCTTTCAAACCCACAAGCATAAAGAAAGCAAATTTTGAAAACAATATGAGAAAGTACCTAAGAGCCCGTGGATAACCACAGATAGAAAGGGTGCTAACATCTTCCCATTCTATAATCTACCCCCCGAACCCGATAAATATCTCGAAAAAGGAATTTTTCTGTGCTTTTTTACTTTCCTTGTTGGATAAAATAAAAAGACGGTGGCGACTCTTGCTTACCGCGACATTTTGCAAAAAAAAACGCAAAACGCAAACCAGCATTCCAAAAAACAGTCAGTTCTTTCCCACTGTATCACAGAACTGGCGACTCTGCTGGGGATGCTTAATAAGTGGGGTGTACCTTAGGATTAGGTCATTGTGTTTTCATTTGTCTACTTTGTATGCTTTATCTTTGTGGGCTTGAATCGGAGTTACAATAGATCCTAACCCGGATCTGGGGTACCCTTTAGGTAAGTAGCAATAAACTGCGAGGGAACTGTACGGCGTAGACCGATACGGTTGAAGCAGTAGCTACGTTGGTGTGGCACTTTAGTTTGTACCGATATCCCTTGTGTTGGAACGAGGAGAATATGGGTCTTCTAAGGGGTCATTAAGCACCAACTGACCTTAGAACCTTTAAATTGACCAACTTGGCCATAGAACAGTAGCAGTATGCTACACTCATTGAGACTAAACTCTCGCGATGATTCTGGCCGCAAGAAAAGGTTGCTAAATTTGAATTATGACCGATTGAGGGTAGTCAGTGATATTGAGATTCTCTAGAACCCGGTTACTATTTTTAGGACAGGTTTAAACCAACTGAACTGAAAGAGGGTAGTACCTAAGCTCCTTGCCATCCTGAAATCTAAGGGATCTTTGTGTGACTTGTGTGCCTTTACTATGTTTGCTATTTATGGATACTTGTGGTGTGCTTTCTATCATGACATCATGACATCATGACATTGCATGCATCTTGCATTGGACTAACCTATTTCAAAGGCAGGAGGGATTCATCTTTGTTCTGTTTTGTAGGTCATGATACCCATGCGTAGGAACACCATCCAGATCAACTTTTTCCAGGTTCCCACTATGCTTAAATAATTGGTTGCAAAGATGCCAGATACTACCTCCTTCATCAGAAGACATGGGCATCTTCTTGGTTTGGTCACTTCCAAATTGGACGAGTAGATGATGAGTGTCTTGGTCCAATTCTATGATCCACTATACCATTGCTTTACTTTTCAGGACTACCAGTTGGTCCCCACCTTAGAAGAGTTCTCTGATCTGCTTGGTATCCCTATCCTGGAGCAGACCCCGTTCACAGGTTGGGAGAAGATCCTTAGGCCGAAAGAGTTTGCTTCAGCCCTTCATCTGACAATGTTCGAGGTTATGTCTAATTGGGAAACTAGAAGTGGAGCAAAGGGCTTTTTTACTAAGTTCTTGGTTGGTAAGGCTAATTATTTCTGGGATAGTCTATACTTCCAGGCATTCGAAGATATTCTGGCTCTTCTGATATATGGCTTGGTATTGTTTCCGAACTCTGACTCCTTTGTTAATGTGAATGCGGTAAAAAATCTTCATCTCTGGTAATCCTATACCCACTCTCTTGGGTGACATTCTTCATCAGCTTTATGCCCGTACTTCTCGAAAGCAGGGAACCTTGATGTGTTGTGCTCCATTGTTGGCAAGGTGGTTTATTTCTCACCTTCCCAAGTCAGTTTCGAAGAACAAAGAAGGCATGGGCTGGGCCTATAGGGTTATGTCTCTCTCTCATAATGACATCATCTAGACTATCAAGGGTATGGAAGAGGTGGCTATTATTGATCGATGTGGGGAGTACCCCAATGTTCCACTGATAGGAACCAATGGAGGGATCACTTATAATCCGTGCTTGGCCTTACGTCAGTTTGGGCGTGCTAGGAGGGAAGGTCCTCATGAATTGCTAATGCCTAGTATCATCTTTGATTTTCAAGGGGATAGTGACGAGCAACGCCGCAAATTCATAAGAGCTTGGGATAGAGTTCACAGATCTGATCCATACGAGCTGGGCCAAAAGACTCTCTTCCGATGGAGCCATATCTCAGATGGGTTCGTATCCGTGCCCAAAAGTTGGTATGCCGTATGAAGCCGTCTTGCCTATCATTGTCGAAGTTGCTAATGAAGAAGGGGTTCTTCCTACCATCCTCCATCCTCATATGCCCACTGACATTGGGGCACTAAAGAGATTATGGATGCAGCTAAGAGAAGAGCGGGATACTTACCGAGAAAAGTATCACGAGCAAGAGCAGAAGATTCAGAAGTTGACTAGGCAGTTGGAGAATGAGCAGACCACCAACGACTATGTCAGCACCAAAGGCAAACGACCATGGGAGCGCTGATGTCCTTTGATTACTTCCAGATTTTATTTACTTTTCAGCATTTCCTTTCTTGTAACGCCTTAAGGGCAATTTATTGAACAATTTGAATTTCAAGTTTATCTAATAAAAGTGTGTTTCCTTTTCGGTTTAGGAATTTGAATCTCTCGACGTCTTTGAAATCATAGCATACGCGTTTCATTCCATGCACCTCATAACAGGTACCCCTACAGGTTTTCTCATCTTCTTCGCTGTTTATTTCAGCATCATGTCTTCTGAGCCATCGACTGAACAAGCAATCAAGGCTCTGCAGGCCCAGAACGCCCAGTTCCAAGAGTTGTTCATGAATTTAGCTAAGGGTCAGCAAGATCTTAAGACCCTTATTCTGAAAGAGAAGAAGAAGAAGAAGAGGACAATCCTGTTTAACACGGGTCACAGGTTCGGAAACAGGCTACGAGATGAAGTTGATTTGATCACCTCATCTGGAGGGAAAGATAGTAAAGAAGAAAGGAGGGCTCCTAGCCTTGTGGTTTCAGACAATGAGATGGACTTCGATGAAGACCAGTATCCTCCGGTTGAGGATAGATACAAACAACTGGAAGATCGGTTGAGTGCGATAGAAGTTCAGAAGGTGCCTGGTCTAGACTTTGGTGATCTGGGTCTGTCATCTGGGGTGGTGATTCCCCATAAGTTCAAAGCACCAGCCTTTGCTAAGTACGACGGAGTTTCTTGTCCGAAACTTCACCTCCGGTCGTATGTTAGAAAGATTCAGCTGTACACCGCTGACAAGAACCTATGGATCCACTTTTTTCAAGACAGTCTCTTAGGGACTCAGCTTGAATGGTTTTACCAGTTGGAAGGAACTAGCATCCATAGTTGGGAAGACTTGGCTGCTGCTTTCTACAAGCAGTACCAATACAATGCCGACCTCGCTCCCATGTGTACCCAACTCCAGGGTATGTCTATGGTTGTGGGTCAAGGTTTCAAAGATTATGCTCAGAAGTGGAGGGACCTCGCTGGAAGAGTGCAACCACCCTTGGCTGATAGGGAGCTAGTAGATATGTTTCTGGGGACCTTCTCTGGTCCATATTTCAACCATCTGATTGGAAGCTCTTCGTCCAGGTTTATAGAGTTGATTATGACTGGGGAAAGGATTGAGGCTGGTATTAAGTCTGGTAAAATACAGAAGGGTGCTTCATCAGGCACCGAGAAGAAGCCTTTTAAGAAGGAGTCCAGTGCTGTTTACAGTTTAAAAATCCAGAATAGACCTGAACGCCGCCAAGTTGTTAACGCGGTTGTTATTTCAAGACCTACTGGTGCTCCTCAGTGCAACAATCAGCCAAAGAACGAGAGACCTCGAAGACAATTCACTCAGCTCAACATGACTTTATCTCAGATTCTACCATAATTATTGAAAACCAATCTAGTGATTCCAAGGGAGGGCCCAAAGACTCCCAACACAACATCACCGAAATACAATCCTAATGCCCGCTGTGCTTTTCACTCTGATAGCCCGGGACATAATACAGATGATTGTTGGGTTTTGAAGAACAAGGTACAAGACTTAATTGATGCTAAGGAGATCGAGTTCGGAGCACCAGAAAAGCCTAAACAGGATGCGGGAGTGAATGTTATCGGGGATGATGATGAAGAGTTTGATATTGACAGTTGGATCTACCCGACTGCCAATGGTGGACTAAGCAACTGGACAGCGAAGGATTCTATGCATGTTTCTGTTATCACCCAGTAATGAGACTTTTATTTTGAATTTGTAACAGACAATGTTTTGAACTTTACGGCCCGGTGTCTTACCCGGGGCACCATGGCCTCATTTGTGAGGGCTTTATGTGTGTCATTTACATATATCATTAATAAAAGCATTGGAAGTTTCTTGCATTTCAAATTTTGTGCTCCTTGTTTTTCTTTTATTACATATTGCGAAACAACTATTTTACACACACTCACATATACAGGTCTACATCCACTCTGGATCTCACTGGTAACGACTCTGCTACTGCCAGTTATGACTTCAAAAGTCCGATCAACTTAGCTGAAGACGAAGGTGAAGACGATTGCAAAGTGCCTGGTGAACTTGCAAGACTGTTACTTCAGGAAGAGAGGGTTATTCAGCCGCACGAAGAGCCGGTGGAATCAGTGAATCTGGGTACAAAGATAGACAAGAAAGAGGTCAGGATCAGTGCAAATCTGGAGCTTAATGTGAAGCAACAATTGATTCAGATGTTGCGTGACTACGTTGAGATCTTCGCCTGGTCTTATGAAGATATGCCTGGGTTGGATACCGATATTGTGGTTCACCGCCTGCCTACCAAGGAAGACCTTCCTCCAGTGAAACAGAAGGTCCGCCGAATTCGCCCAGAGATGTCTGAGAAAATCAAGCCTGAAGTTATGAAACAGTTTGACACCGGTTTTCTAGTAGTTATTTCTTACCCACGGTGGGTCGCCAACGTGGTTCCTGTATCGAAGAAGGATGGTAAGGTTCGAATGTGTGTTGACTATAGGTATCTGAACAGGGCGAGTTTGAAGGATGATTTTCCTCTACCTCATATCGACGTTCTGGTTGACAACACCGCTCAGCACAAGGTATTATCCTTTATGGATGGTTTCTCCGGTTATAATCAGATTAAAATGGCTCCCGAAGACATGGAGAAGACAACCTTTGTTACTCAATGGGGTACCTTTGGCTACAAGGTCATGCCTTTTGGATTGAAGAATATTGGGGCAACGTATCAGCGTGCCATGGTTTCTTTGTTTCATGACACGATCCATCACGAGATTGAGGTATACGTCGATGACATGATTGCGAGATCCCAAACTGAGGAAGAACACCTTGACCACCTTCAGAAGTTATTTGACAGGTTGAAGTTGTACAAGCTGAGGTTAAACCCGAATAAATGCACCTTCGTGGTGAGATCTGGTAAGTTGCTGGGGGTCGTCGTAAGCGATAAAGATATTCAAGTGGATCCGGAAAAGGTGAAGGCCATACAAGAGATGCCAGCTCCCCAAACAGAGAAAGAAGTCAGAGGCTTTCTGGGACGACTAAACTACATTGCCCGATTCATTTCACATTTGACTACTACTTGTGAGCCAATCTTCAAGTTACTGAAGAAAGATCAAGTAGTACGTTGGAACGATGAATGCCAGGCCGCTTTCAAAAGGATCAAAGAGTATCTCCAAGAGCCACCCATTCTGATGCCTCCAATTGAAGGGAAACCTCTGATCTTATACTTGAAAGTACTCGACAACTCAATGGGGTGTGTGCTGGGGCAGCAAGACGAGTCTGGCCAAAAAGAGCATGCTATTTATTACCTTAGCAAAAAGTTTACCGACTGTGAGACTCGATACTCACTGCTCGAGAAAACTTGTTGCGCTTTGGCATGGGCTGCTCGCCGACTGAGATAGTATATGTTGACTCACACTACTTTATTGATATCAAAAATGGATCCAATCAAGTATATCTTCGAAAAGCCTGCCTTGTCTGGAAGAATAGCGAGATGGCAGATGATCTTGACTGAGTATGACATCCAATATACGACCCAAAAGGAAATTAAGGGAAGTGTGTTGGCAGACCATTTGGCACATCAGGCAGTGGATGATTACCAGTCTATGAACTTTGAATTCCCGGACGAGAATATCATGATAATGATTGACTGTGAGACACCTGGGCCAGATGAAGGACCTGAGGAAGGATCCCGATGGTCTATGTACTTTGATGGAGCTTCAAACGCTTTAGGTAATGGCATGGCGCCGTGATCATATCTCCTAAAGGCTCTCATACTCCGTTCACCACCCGACTATGCTTCAACTCCACCAACAATATGGCGGAGTACGAAGCATGCATTATGGGTCTTCGAGCAGCTATTGACCTAAGGATTAAGTTCTTGAGTGTTTTTGGATATTTCGCTCTCGTGATCAGTCAGATCAAAGGTGAGTGGGATACGAAACACCCTAATCTTATTCCTTACAAGGATTATGTGTTGACGTTGCTTCCGCACTTCGAGGAGATAACCTTTGAACACTTCCCTAGAGAGGAGAATCAGTTGGCGGACGCGCTGGCTACGATGTCTTCTATGTTCAAAGTCAATTGGGACAACGAGGCTCCCCGGATTATCATTGAAAGATTGGATGAACCTGCACATTGCTGTGACATTGAGACTGAAGAGGTAGCAGATAAACCCTGGTTTCATGAGGTGAAAAGGTATCTTGAGGCTCAAGAATACCCTGAGGGTGCATCTGTTAATGACAAGAAGTTTCTGAGGAGGTTCACGATGAAGTTCTTCATCAGCAATGGTATTCTTTACAAGCGTAACCATTATTCGACCTTACTGCGATGTGTGGATAAGAACGAGGCAGAAAGGATCATGGCAGAGTTACATGAAGGCACTTTTGGGACTCATTCCAGTGGACATACCATGGCAAAGAAAATCCTTCGGGCAGGATATTACTGGTCCACTATGGAAGCCGACTATTATCAGCATTCTAGGACATGTCACAAGTTCTAGGTCTATGCTGATAAGGTGCACATACCTCCAGTTCCTCTAAACATCTTAATGGCACCTTGGCCTTTTGCAATATGGGGCATTGATATGATCGGCGAGATCAAACCTACAGCGTCCAACGGGAATCGTTTCATCCTGGTAGTAATTGATTACTTTACGAAGTTGGTTAAGGCAGCTTCCTTTGCTACTATAACCAAGAACGTCGTAGCACGGTTCATTCGACACAATCTGATTTGTCGATATGGTGTACCAGAGAGGATCATTACGGACAATGGTACGAATCTCAACAATAAGATGATCACTGAGCTCTGCAAGCAGTTCAATATATAGCATCACAACTCTTCTCCCTACCGGCCGAAGATGAATGGGGATGTAGAAGCGGCTAATAAGAACATTAAGAAGATCGTGCAGAAGATGACAGTGACATACAAAGACTGGCACGAGATGTTATCGTTTGCTCTTCATGGGTACCGTACCTCAGCACGGACGTCAACAGGGGCAACACCCAATTCCTTGGTTTATGGCATGGAGGCAGTCTTTCCCATTGAAGTTCAAATACCCTCTCTTCGAATCATGAAGAATGCAGGTTTGAGTGAAGATGACTGGATCCAGAAACGGCTTGATCAGTTGAACCTAATCGACGAAAAGAGACTTACTGCTATTTGTCATGGTCAGACGTACCAAAAACGGATGATCAAGGCATTTAATAAGAAAGTTAGATGACAAGAGTATCAAGTTGGGGATCTGGTAATAAAGCGCATTATCTTACCTCAAAATGATCCCAGGGGAAAATGGACCCCTACTTACGAAGGGTCATTTGTGGTTAAGAACATTTTTTCAAGAGGAGCTATGATTCTAACCACCATGGATGGTGACGACCTTCCTCACCCCGTCAATGCAGACATAGTGAAAAGATACTACGCATAATCAAAGACCCGCTAGGTTAACTGGCCTAGGAAAAAATAAGGGCTTCCCGGCGAACCAAAAGGGTTTGGGCAAAAATAAGGGATGAAAATGAAAAAAAAATATGTACACCCGGCAAGTTGAAAACCCGAAAGGGCGACTTGGGTAAAAAAGGGTATCACGGTGGACTGAAAACCCGAAAGGGCGGTCCAGGCAAAAATTAGGGATCAAAGCGTAACACTATGTCTCATTGGATCACCTTGTATCCAGACTTCAGTATCGACTATCAAGCTCGGACGACACTAATCAATCTGATCTACCTTCAACCAAGCAGCAAAGTGATGAGATGCTCGAGAACATAAAGGCAATAGCAGAGTTGAAACCCAGTGGGATTATTCACATAGCTGTTTTGTTTAGTTTTTCACAAATTGTGTAAATTCTATTAATCGGCGGCGTTCTCCTACTAGGACGTCAGCCTCTTGTACAAAAAACGCTTATTTACAGGCCAAACTTCAAAATCAATACAAATTCATTTTCAGACAAATTTCAAACTGTTTTTCCTTTTTCTGTTTTGATTTGCAAAGAACGTCCAATGTTCATTTTTGATATATGCACTTGACACTAATTGCTGCTCATAAATATTTACATGCGAAACAAAAGACGATTACTGGTAATATCAGAAACAGGGGCAATAAAATTGTCCAAGCTGTATAGTTGCTTTGTCCACCAGGTATAAAGGTAGATTCAGCTGAAGAATATGGCTAAGACACTTTCACTCCCCGCAGAGTAAGACAGTAATGATAGCTCTCCTGAGCTGAGACTCACAACTGTGAATGAATCGGTAATATTCTCCCCAAGCAGAGTTTATCTACCATCAACACTAAAAAGGCTTGATATCCCCGACAGTCTTAACATTCCCCAACGGAGTATAAGAATGCTCCCCGACAGGGTACAAGATATCCCCAGTGGAGTTAAAATTTTCCCAGCGCAGTCTAAAAAAGCTTCTCCAATGGAGTTGGGAGAATCATCCCCAGTAGACTCTGGAATTTTATCCCCGGCGGAGTACAAAAATAAATCTCCCCAGCCGAGTTCAAAGGATCATTCCCAGCAGAACTCAAAGGATTATTCCCATAAGAGTCTAAAAGGTTATTCCCAGAGAAGTCGCAACCGAAGATCATCCCCAACAGAGTTCTTTCCTTTCACAAACAAGAATTCAATCCCCAATAGGATTCAATATCACCAGCAACGATAATTCATCCCGACGGGATTTATCAGTGGAATCTTCAGCAGAACATCTCTTCCCCACAGAGTAATCTCCTCATCAGTTTATTCCCCCAACGGATTCATCCTCTCCTGCAGGTTTATTCTCTTCGTTCGCCATTCCCAGCGGAAACAAAGAATCCAGCTCTATTCTTCAGCAGCTATCCGGGATTTATTTTCCCCAGCTAGAAACATTACATTTCCATACATCATGATAGAAGCATATACGCATCATACCACACAATCTCATTTATTTTGAGAGCATCATTGCTTGATATATATCATGCATTTCATACATCATGACATTGCATATGACTAACTCTTTACCTTCTCAGGGAAAGATGAATCAATAAACACCGTTGACTACTTATATGACCTGGTAGTCCCCTCAAAAACTACCTCTATTGAGGGTTGTTTTCAGCGGATTCCTCAGAAAGATGCCCTTCCAAGACTTTTGTTTGGTTCAGTTAAATCGATTCTAAGATTTTTCTGATTCTTATCCATTCAAAGTTAATCCAAGACCTTCTCTGGTTCAGTCAGATCGATGCTAAGATATCCCTGATTCTTATTCCAGTTGAAGATATTCCAAGACTTTCGTCTGGTTCAGTTAAATCGATTCTAAGATTTTCTGATTCTTATCCATTCAAAGTTAATCCAAGACCTTCTCTGGTTCAGTCAAATCGATGCTAAGATCTCCCTGATTCTTATTCCAGTTGAAGATATTCCAAGACTTTCGTCTGGTTCAGTTAAATCGATTCTAAGATTTTTCTAATTCTTATCCAGTCAAAGTTAATCCAAGACCTTCTCTGGTTCAGTTAGATCGACGCTAAGATCTCCCTGATTCTTATTCTAGTTGAAGATATTCCAAGACTTTCGTCTGGTTTAGTTAAATCGATTCTAAGATTTTTCTGATTCTTATCAATTCAAAGTTAATCCAAGACCTTATCTGGTTCAGTCAGATCGACGCTAAGATCTCCCTGATTCTTATTCCAGTTGAAGATATTCCAAGACTTTCGTCTGGTTCTGTTAAATCAATTCTAAGATTTTTATGATTCTTACGCAGTCGAAGTTAATCTAAGACCTTCTCTGGTTCAGTCATATCGACGCTAAGATATCCCTGATTCTTATTCGAGTTGAAGATATTCCAAGACTTTCGTCTGGTTCAGTTAAATCGATTCTAAGATTTTTCTGATTCTTATCCAGTCAAAGTTAATCCAAGACCTTCTCTGGTTCAGTCATATCGATGCTAAGATCTCCCTGATTCTTATTCCAGTTGAAGATATTCCAAGACTTTTGTATGGTTCAGTTAAATCGATTCTAAGATTTTTCTGATTCTTATCCAGACAAAGTTAATCCAAGACCTTCTCTTGTTCAGTCAGATCGATGCTAAGATCTCCCTGATTCTTATTCCAGTTGAAGATATTCCAAGACTTTCATCTGGTTCAGTTAAATCAATTCTAAGATTTTTCTGATTCTTATCCATTCAAAGTTAATCCAAGACCTTCTCTGGTTCAGTCAGATCGACGCTAAGATCTCCCTGATTCTTATTCCAGTTGAAGATATTCCAAGACTTTTGTCTGGTTCAGTTAAATCGATTCTAAGATTTTTCTGATTCTTATCCAGTCAAAGTTAATCCAAGACCTTCTCTTATTCATTCAGATTAACGCTAAGATCTCCCTGATTCTTATTCCAGTTGAAGATATTCCAAGACTTTCATCTGGTTCAGTTAAATCAATTCTAAGATTTTTCTGATTCTTATCCATTCAAAGTTAATCCAAGACCTTCTCTGGTTCAGTCAGATCGACGCTAAGATCTCCCTGATTCTTATTCCAATTGAAGATATTCCAAGACTTTCGTCTGGTTCAGTTAAATCGATTCTAAGATTTTTCTAATTCTTATCCAGTCAAAGTTAATCCAAGACCTTCTCTGGTTCAGTCAGATCGATGCTAAGATCTCCCTGATTCTTATTCTAGTTGAAGATATTCCAAGACTTTCGTCTGGTTTAGTTAAATTGATTCTAAGATTTTTCTGATTCTTATCCATTCAAAGTTAATCCAAGACCTTCTCTGGTTCAGTCAGATCGACGCTAAGATCTCCCTGATTCTTATTCCAGTTGAAGATATTCCAAGACTTTCGTCTGGTTCTGTTAAATCAATTCTAAGATTTTTCTGATTCTTATCTAGTCGAAGTTAATCCAAGACCTTCTCTGGCTCAGTCAGATCGACGCTAAGATCTCCCTGATTCTTATTCCAATTGAAGATATTCCAAGACTTTCGTCTGGTTCAGTTAAATCGATTCTAAGATTTTTCTGATTCTTATCCAGTCAAAGTTAATCCAAGACCTTCTCTGGTTCAGTCAGATTGACGCTAAGATCTCCCTGATTCTTATTCCAGTTGAAGATATTCCAAGACTTTCGTCTGGTTAAGTTAAATCGATTCTAAGATTTTTCTAATTCTTATCTAGTAAAAATCAATACAAGACCTTCTCTGGTTCATTCAAATCGAGCTCTAAGATCTCCCTGATTCTTATTCCAGTTGAAGATATTCCAAGACTTTCGTCTGGTTCAGTTAAATCGATTCTAAGATTTTTCTGATTCTTATCCAGTCAAATTTAATCCGAGACCTTCTCTGGTTCAGTTAGATCGACGCTAAGATCTCCCTGATTCTCATTCCAGTCGAAGACCTCCTATCAACAATCTCCAAATGGAATTTGTAAGCCCATTCCCGACATCACAAGGCTGATACCACTTCATACGAGTGCAAATTTCTGGGCACTCTAGTGTTCAATGATCTTCCACCTTCGGATCACGAAAGGCACGAAAGCCAATCTATATCCTCAGGTTTAAGAAGATTGAACAGGGGCAGTTGTTGTACCCCAAAATTTTCCCTCTCATATTTCTCAAAACATTGCAAGAAAAATCTCCAAGTGGCTCAAGTTTGCTCAAGAGTGGGTTAGACAAATCATCTCCTAAGGCAGTCAACCCCAAATTAGGGTTTTGTGTTGCATCAATATCCTTGAGTCCAAATGACCTCAAATTCTCCCTAATGTCCTAATATGTTCTCAGGGTCATCCATGTCAAATTTCAAGCCTTGCAGAGGAAGTTTGCTCAGTCAATTGCTCAAAGGGTCCAAAAATCGACTGTGCTAGGGCAAAAGTCAACTGTGACCTACAAACAGTCAAACCTCAAGATTTTTTTGCCAACATTCTCATTTTTAAGGATATTTCATCATTTGATCAAGGGTTGATGATGATTCATCAAAGATTGCTCAAAATTCATCAAGATTCAAAAGTTGCTAAATTAGGGTTTTGTAGGAAAAGTCAACTCAACTTTAAACAATCATAACTTTCTCATAATTTATGAGAAATGACCCATCCAAAACTCATTTTGAAGAGGATTCAATTTACTACAATCCATATTCATACCTCAAGATCAGAAAATGAACTCACAAGAAGTTATGAATTTGGACATTATATGTCATTTTTTAAAGTCAACAAAAACACCTTTTTTTCCAAAGCTTATAACTTGAGCATGGAATATCAAACTGAGATGAGACAAAACGTGTTGGTTAAAGGACATCTCAAGCTTTCTAAAAAGTCCAAGAACACTTCCAAAAGTTCAAAATTGAATAAGTTATGCATTGTTGAAGTTTGGCATTTTTGCAAAATTGCCAAAAGTCAACTATCCCCAAAACTTCAAATTTTGTCAAATGGGCCCATTCTTTTCCACTTGATTTAAACTTTCCGCATTGCACACGTGTCCTAGCTTCATCCTTGTGTCCATTTATCAATTTTATTATTTTATTTGATTTTTTATTGAATTATTTCATTTTTAATCAAATTAAATAAAATAAAATCCCAAAACTTGATTACATGAGATCTTTTGCTATTTTCAGGACTTAATCCTCATCATGGTCAGCATCAAATTCGTATCTCACCATATCATGTACCAAAATATGGATTTTTGACAAATTAGGCAAGCTTTCAATGGTGGATCAAATCAAATCCCATGGCATTGATGTGCAAAGATTCAAAGCATAATCCTTGACCTAATACATTCTATCATACATATACAAGGCAAAGGCACGAAATTGAGACCTAGAGGCTGCAAGAACACTGAAAACAAAACTTGCAAAATTCACAAAAAAGTGTGAAACCAAAATCCCACTTGGAGGCGCTTTCAGGACTTGGCAAGCATCACAATCGCTTCCTGGCACTTCTCAGAAGCAAACCCAATCAGAATCACGCATTCTCCAGCCTCCTAGAGCACTGTAAGTATCTCACGGATCCACCATGTTCTTGAAGTCGCAAATCCTTATTCTTGCATCCATAGTAAGAAACGATTGCATATTCTGATTCCTTACATCATTTGTTAGCTTTCTGCAATAACCAATTCCATTCTCATGCTTTATATCGTAAACCACCATTGTAGGGTTTTCTAGGTTTTTTTAGGGTTTTTCATTACAGGTAAAATTAGCATTAATAATGGCCATGGACGTGACCGGGAGAGGAGGACGAATGCAACCATGGTCTTGGGAGGAGTTTATATGGCCTGAGACGAGTTTTTGGGACGACCTAGGCATTTAGCTGCGAATCCAAATCCGCAGGTAATTTTTGCATAGGCCTGAGGACAGGGACGACAACGTGTCTCCCTCTGAGTGGACCATTCAAACACGCGCGCCTTTTTTTATTTTTTATGGCATATTAACCAATTATCTCTTATTATTTTAATTGCTTAATATATTGAGAAATAGAACAAAGTGGCTGAGTGGTGGGCGTGTACATCCAATGACCAACAGGACCTGGGTTCGAATCCCAAGTCCCCCCATTTGCATTTGTTATTTTTCTACAGGTTATCCCATGCAGATCCAAGCGCGTAGTGCATCATGTTCCTTCACACATCAAAGTGCCAGATGGCCCAAGGCCAAATCTGGTGATCCAGGAGTGAGGGTACACCATGTACCAGGTCAGCCTACATCCACTGGATCTCTCAAAGTCAACCAGGCCAGCATGTTATTGGGCCTCTGAATTGCTATTCTGAACCTCTAATCAGGCCCACACCCCTAACTCTTTCTATTTCATTTTTATTTAATTTAATTATTTTTCATTATTTTCTTAACCAATCAAATCTTTTTCTTTAATAAAATTAAAACCAAAAAAATATTTTCCTTATTAAATTAGATTTTAATATTTTCTTTTATTAACAAATCAATTAATTAATTTAGGTCATTAATTAGAATTAACATTAATATATTTTGTAAATAATTAAAATTAACTTAGACATAATTAGTTTTTTTTATTAACATTGATCAATTTTATTTTTCTTTCTTAAAATAACACAAAAACCCAAAAATATTTATTTTATTAATTGGCTTAATTAATTTAGGATAGTTTATTTCTTAATTCAAAAATAATAAAAAAAAAAAAATCTTTTCTTTAAATAACAAAGGGTCAAAACCCTAGAACTTGTGCCCGATTTAATTTCCTGCACACAATCCATTTTATTCAATATTGTATTTGTTTCCGGAATGTAATAGATAATTAGGACTATCTTTACCGCTTTATTTATTTTCCGCATTTAAATTTCAAAGGGTTTGCTTTTGGCGATGTAAATACCCGACGCCTTGTAATAGTTAGTTAAATTTCCGCAATTTAGTTTCCACAACTTATAAACTGTTAGATGTTTGATAATAGGGATGCATGACTAGATTGAACATTTAAACCTAAAATTAACCTAGATCACCATTAACATGTACAAAGATAAAATTAACTGAAAATGACACACTCGCACATGCGCACCCTTAGGGTACACCCCACTTGGTTGCCTTCGTACGCGGTCATTGAGTATAGGTCACTTTAGAGGTCGCCCTCTTGTCCAAAGATCATAGTCGCCTCGAAACGGTTGCCTCAGATATTGTTGCCTCAAAACAAATGATCTAAGACATTAGGGTTACCACTAAGGCGTCCTAACATTGCTATGGTGACCGTAAGTCCCTAAAATCGAATTGACCCTTAAACTCCAACGACGGTGCTACCTACTCATTCATAGTGGGATAGCATTGTCTAAAGGAAGATAGCATAGATAGATTCCTTTTTCGAGTAGGTAGATGGTTCTTGAGTACTTTCTCTTTCAAAAAACAAAAATACTTTTCACACTTACACTTTTCGAACGAAGTTTTCAAACGAAAAACTCTTTCAAACCCATAAGCACAAAGAAAGCAAATTTTGAAAACAATATGAGCAAGTACCTAAGAGCCTGTGGATAACCACGGATAAAAAGGGTGATAACACCTTCCCTTTCTATAATCTACCCCCCGAACCCGAGAAATATCTCTAAAAAGGAATTTTTCTGTGCTTTTTTCCTTTCCTTGTTGGATAAAATAAAAGACGGTGGTGACTCTTGCTTACCGCGACATTTTGCGTAAACAAACGCAAAATGCAAACCAGCATTCCAAAAAACAGTCTGTTCTTTCCCACCGTATCACAAAAGGTATGACAGGGAGTCTCGATAAATTCTCCATCCATCTCCACCTACCGGAATGGATTTAGGTAGCTGGCCATGTACTCCTCTTCTCCACAGACAGTAATAACCTTCCCTTTTACAGAACACTTTAATTTCTGGTGCAAGGTGGAGGTGACGGCACCTGCCTTATGGATCCAGGGGCATCCCAATATACAGGAATAGGTCGGCCATATGTCCATTACATAGAAGGTGGACTCAAATATCTATGAACCCACTTTGATTTGGAGGTCCACTTCTCCATGCACCATTCTTTTAGACCCGTCAAAGGCTCGGACTATGATGTCACTAGGTTTCAGCATGACCCCTTCACAATCCCGTCTGTCAAGAGCGCCTTTCGAAAGAACATTCAGTGAAGAGCCAATATCAATCAACACATGAGCCAACGTAGTGCCCCTGCATTCAATGGAGACATACAAGGCCATATTATGATTTATCCCCTCCGGAGTCAAGTCAGCATCAGAGAAATCTAATCCATTATCAGTTGTCAAACTAGCCACGTAACTTCCAAATTGATCAGCCATAATTTCCTGTGGCACATGAGCAATCTTCAAGAATTTTACCAAAGCATGCGCATGGGCTTCAGAACACAACAGTAAAGATAGCATGGAGATTTTATACGGGGTCTGCCCCAACTGTTCAATAATGTTATAGTCGCTCTTGCGAATGATCTTTAGAACTTCTTCCAACTCTTGTCCAAGGGAGTCCTTGACTGTAGCTTCTTTTGGCGCCTCCTTCTGGGCAGGCTCTATCATTGGCTCTTTACCCCGAGCCTCGGTGATTGACTTGGTAACTGTGACTTGAATAGGTGGAGAGATTTTCGGGGAGAAAATCCTCCCACTTTGTGATACAGTGGGAGAACTGACTTGAGGTTTTGCGTTTGTGTTCGCAAATGTTTCGGTTTAGCAAGAGTCGCCACCGACTTTTTATTTTATCCAAAGGAAAGGTCAAAAAAGCACAGGAAAGACCTGTGAGATGTTTTCTTGGGTTCGGGGGGTAGATTATGAAAAGGGAAGGTGCAAGCACCCTTTTCATCCATGGTTATCCATGGGCTCCTAGTTACTTGTTTAGATCACTTGCTTTTGCTTTTCAATTGTTTGAAATGGTGCTTTGTGTGTGGTTTTGAAAAATATTTTGAAAAGAGGCCATCGTTGTGGCAACCTTTGTAATGATTCTTGTTTGAATATATACAAAGGTGTTTTGTCTTTTGAAAAGATATTTCAATGTTTGAAAGTTTATTTTGGGAAATGTTTTGAAATTTTGTTGTGAAGTGTGTTTGAAAATAGCAAGGATGTTTTTGCAAGTTTTGATCAAGTAACTAAGAGTTGTCTATCCTATTTTACTCAAAGATCTTTCCCACACATTTTTAACCCTTTTGACAGTGTTGTTTTACCATTGCATTTGGTAAACAACCTTGTATTAGGATGTTAAACGGGACAGGCGTGAGTCATCGTATGGACCATGATAGCAATTGTGCTAAGTATCTTTAGCAAATTTTTGAAGGACTAGATCATTTTTGTATAGGAAACCAAGATAGCGTCATCGAGGGACTATGATCTTTTTGTTTTATTTTTGTTTTGCCAAGATACTCAACATGCATAACATGGCCATTTTAAAGGCAACAAGTGGATGAAACCCTAGGGGTGCATGTGTGCATTGTGTTGTCAATTTACATGCTTTTTTGTCTTTGTATTAGTCAAGCTATTTGTTTGATTTTGGATTTTTGCATACAAACCCTAATCTCTAATCATGGCATATTTGAAAGCATAAAGTGCGCAAAATAAACCTAAGCTATTACAACATTGATATGGGGAGAGGGATACAATTTTTGAATGGGGGATATTTGCAAGAAAATAAAACCCTAATATTTACTATTACATCCAAATTGAATAAATGGTACAAATAAATAAATAGACAAGTATTTAAATGGTCAATTAAATAAATATGAAAAATATTATGAATATGCAAAAAAATGTTTTTGTTTATCTTTATGTATGTAAAAAATATAATACTTAATGTATAAAAAAAGAAATAAAAAGATTATTTTTATTAAGGGTAAAAACCCTAATTTTCTTTTAAGAAAGTATATTAATTATATTGTTTATATACAATAAAATAAAATAATGGAATATGTACAAAATGTCAAAAAAATGAAAATATATTAGAAAAATATTATTTTTTAAATAAGGGTGGAAACCCTAGTTTTTTTGTTTTAAGATAATATATACTATATTATTTATTTTTTGTACAAGAAAATAAACATAAATATATAAAAAGATATTTAGGAAATAAAAACATGTGGAAAAATATTAATTTATATGTATAAATAATAAAATAAAAATATATAATATCCCTAAAATGTTTATTCGTTTTTTATTAAAGAAAATAAAAAAAATATACTAATTAATAATTATTTTCATGTTAGAAAAATAAAATAAAAATATAAAAATAAATGTGAAAATTTATAAAAATATTTTTAGTATTTTTTATGTTTAGAAAATACAAAATAAAATCAGAAGTGAAAAATACAAAAATATAAAGAAATGGGCCAGGGGGTTGCAGTCAACAATGCAGGGGGTGCCAAAAACAAGAAACAAAGGCCCAACCCAGTTCCAAGCTTCATCTTCAACCTTTGTTCAAAAATTCTCGCGCCTGTACAAAATGTCCAGATCCTGCATACGTGCTCTAATGCAAAAACTCATAACATCAAAGTTGTAGCATTTTTCAAGACGATTTCAACCATATAAGAAACTTAATCTAACTCTCAAAGACCAGAGAGAATTTCTATGGCCCTAATTTCTAACCTAACTTTTTTCGAAATTTCATGAATCAAATTCTCTTAACACGTTTAACTTAAATGAGAATTGAGCATATGTACAGCTTCAGGGCTATGAGTACTACATTTTTTATTCACAAATCTAAGCCTAATGATTCCTAAATAGAGAGATAGGAAGTTGACAAAAACCTGTTTCAGTTGAACTCGTGTATGTAAATGTGGAGCTTTTCAGTGAGGCCTGAGATGTTTGGGAGCTTGCTTGAACTTCCTCTGACCTTCCCTAATGCCTAGTTTGCCTTGGATGTGCTTGAACAAGCTTGTAGAACTCAACCTGCACAAGCTGAGAACAGAAATTGTGAAGCTTGCAAATGGAGTTACAGTCACTTCCTAATGGTTGGGATAGCTTGGATAGGTTATATGGAAGGTGTTTGAACAGGTTTGAGGCAAAACGCACGAGTGGTTTGTGAGATAGAACTCAAAGTGCAGAAGCTGCCCTGTTTTGCAAGAGGAAGGTGATTTTCTATTTTGGAAGGTTTGAGGGCTCAATGGCTCATTTTTATGGCTCAAGGGAATGTGTAAAACTTGTCTCTAATGCTTGCAAGAGTTGGTTCTAACAGATGTGCCAATTGTGGTATATTTGACAAGTTTCTTGTATTTTAAGCAAAAGTAAGCAATGATGCAAGATAGGCCTGTACAGGCTATCTACCAGCTTACCCTTTATGATCTTGGCCCCTCAAGTTTGTGGATATTGTTTGATGTACAAGATTTTGGTTCAAGGCTCAAGAATGCAATTTGACATAAAGCAAATTTGACAAAAATGGCAATGTTGCCTTTTTGCTATTTTTGGATTAATCTCTTGTGTAATCCTCCCATGATCAGAACAAAGCCTCAAACCAATGGATTTGCATTTAATTATTGAGTATGAAAGGGTTTAGGTACCTGTAATCAAGTACAAACAATGCTGGATGGAAGTTGCAACTTGTATCAACATGAAAATGCCATGGATCAAAAGTGAGTTTTTGCCGAATTCAAACCTTCGATTCTCCCGAACCACAAATGATTTTGGAGATTTCTTGGACATTTTGGAAATCTTGTAACATGCTCTACAATCAATATTTGAAATGAATTTTGAGATTCCAAGTGGAACTATGTGAAAAATAGTCATGAAGATAGGTCAAAATCCTGCCTAAACTAGGGCAAAATTTCACTAAGTTAAAAGTTTCATGGACCCTTGTTCCAAAAATCATAACTTGAGATTCAAGCTTCTTTTGGGAAAACTTTGTGATAAAACTTTGTAGGATTTGTGGAGGAATACAACTTTCATGTTGGAAGTTTTGTTTGAATCCAATTGCATCATGGTGAAAATGTTGGGCAAAGTTGGGAAAAATTAAGAAAATTTCATAACTTAGAAAAATTCTAAGTTATGAAAATTTTCAATCTTAAACCCTAATTTGCAAAATTAGGTTTCTTGATGAACAAGTTTCATGTTTTGACACATTTTGATGAAAAATGACCCTTGGAACTTGATTTTGACCAAAAAGTCAAAGTTTGACTTTTCAGTGTATAGTCAAATTTTGATTAGTTGACTGAAAAATTCATCTGTCAATCCAATGCATTTGAGATCTTTTAAACCTAGTGAATAGGTCAATATGATTCCATTGATTCCTTGAATCCATGCTTGAACCCAATTTGCCATTGGCTAGGTTAAAAATCAGAAATTGCCCTTGCGCAGTCAAAACCCTAAAAATGACCATTTTTCCCTTTTGATGATCTGATCAAATTTCTTGGGGAGTTGTGGTCCAAACTTGATCAAGTGGTTCATATGAGTCTATAATGTTTATGTGGATAAAAAATTATGAGGTTTTACTGTAAATTGGCCACAATTGACTTTTTCCCCAATACAGCTAATTTCTAGGTCAACTGTCCAATTGACTGGGCAAAAATTTGATTCAACGCTTGAAACTTGGTAGAGGAAATCTTATAGGTCCAACATGAAGTATGAAAGTCATTTTGAACATTGAAAGTCCAAAAATCCCTGTGTAAACTCAAACCCTAATTTAGGTCATCAGTGCAAGGAGATGTCTTGAGTAGAGCAAAACCCTAATTTGGTCTTGAGTCCAAAGAGTCTTGTGAGGGGAAATCTTGATAAAATGAGAGGGAAATTTTTGGGGTAAAACAACTTCCCCTGTTCAATCTTCTTGAACCTGAAGAGTTAGATTGGCGAGTTTTCCTTTCGTGACTCGAAGGTAAAAGATGATTGGACACTAGAGTGCCCGTAAATTTGCACTTGTCAAAATGTAGCTGAGGGAATGGGCTTAAAGATGCCATTTGGAGATGGTAGAATCTTGCTGGAGATGGGATTAAAGATGCCATACAAGACTTGTTTGTTGAGAATCAGGAGAATGAACATCAGAATGGTATTCGTATCTGGAGCGTATCTGGGTTGTATCTGGAGATTGGATCTGTATGAGCAAGGGAATGGCGTCCATGTCTGGAGCGTATCCGAGCTGTAACTGTATTTTATTCTTGAATGAATATCAGAATGACTACCGTGTCTGGAGTGTATATGTATTGTATCTAAATTCTGAATGGGCAACAGAAAAACATCCGTGTGTAGAGCATCTTTAGGCTAGGGATACATTTCGAATGAGTTACAGAATGGCAACCGTGTATGGAGCGTATCTGGACTGTATCTGAAGTTGAGATCTTGTATGAGTAGCAGAACGAATTTCGTGTCTGGAGTGTATCCGTACTGTAACTGGGATCTGGGCAAGTGACAGAATGACGTCCGCGTCTGGAGTGTATCTGAACTTGAAGTTGATAGTTGAATCTGAATGAGAAATAGAATGGCTTCCGTGTCTTGAGTGTATCTAGTCTGTATCTGAGTGCTAAAGTCTGAATGAGTGATAGAATGACCGCCGTGTCTGGGGTGTATCCATACTGTATCTTGACTTGAAATTCTAAATGAGTAGTAGAATGACCATCGTGTCTGGGGTGTATCCATACTGTATCTGAAATAAGAGATCTGAATGAATAGCAGAATGACTTCCATGTCTTGGAGTGTATCCGTACTGTATCTGAAATCTTTGAACATTTGTTAAGGGTAGCTTTTAATCTTATCCTAAAAAGGGTAAATTGTTAGCTAAAATACAAAGTTATGTTGCATGACATGTATGATGCAATAAAATGTGTTCTATCAATGTTTATGATATATGAATGTAATGGATGCACATGTAAGCTGATTAGTTGTCTTGCTGAGGAAAATAAATCTTTGATAGCTAGAGATAATGAAATCTTTGACTGCTGTCGGGGAAAATAAATCCTTGACCGCTGTTGGGGATAGAAAATCCTTGGCAACTTGTGGGGATGTGAGAATCCTACATGACTTTCCTGGGGAATAAAGAAAACTCTGACGATCCCCACCGGGGAATTGAAACCTTGGAGGCTTCACTGGAGAAATGAGAATGAGAATCTTCGATCTGCTGGAAAATAACTCTGTGGGGAGAATGCTTGTTCTGTTGGAAAGTTTTCAAGAGTTTGGGTTGTGTGCCAATCTATTGAGGAATTGTCCGAAGCTGTTGTCTGGTTTCTGAGATGACTTGTAGGGGAATCCTCTGATTTCAAGACAAATCTCTGGGGAATTGGAGGAAACTGGATGGTCTTCCACCGGGGTTTAAGGGTTGAAGTTTTGGACTCCGTCGGGGAAGAAAGTTTTATCTTCACTGAGGGTTGGCAGTTCAAAGTTTTCTGGCTCCATTGGGGATTGGGAGTTTGAAAACTTAGTTCTGACGGGGATTTTGAAACTTAACTCCGCTGAGGACATATATTTCAAGGCTTTAGCTCTTCTGAGGATTTCTCCTGGAATAGCCCAAAGACGTTTCCCATATTTTCAATCTGTCAGTAATTATTCTTTCTCCTTTCGTTTTATTTGTAAGCAGTGCATATGCTCATTTAATAAATCATTGGACGTTTTCTAATAAAACACAAGTGTAAAGAAAAATAAATGGCAAATAGTTTTCTGCACTTTGAAGTATCTTTGTATTAACTTTGTGTAAGTATTTTGTACAAAGGAGACAGACATCCTAGTAAGAGAATGTTGTCATAAAATTGAGAAAAAATTATACAAAGAAAGATAGCTATGTGTAACAATTCCATGGGGTTCCCATTCTGCTATAGCCTTCGTAACTCTGAGTATCTTGTTCATTCGTTGCTTCGTCTGCAGATGATTGGATTGATCAGAAGCTTGGAGCTTGTCCGTGAAGAGATTGTCCTTAAAGTGATCCGACGAGACATAGTCATACGCTTTAATTTCCTATCTTTTGCCTGGATCGCCCTTTCGGGTTTTCGATCCATCGGGAAACCCTTTTTTTCCCAAGTCTCCCTTTCGAGTTTTCAACTTGCCGGGTGTACAGATTTTTTTTATTTATCCCTAATTTTTGCCTGAACCGCCCTTTCAGGTTTCGATTCACCGGGATGCCCATTTTTGCCCAAGTCGCCCTTTCGGGTTTTCCACTTGCCGGGTCGTTTATGCGTAGTATCTTTTGACTATGTCTGCGTTCGCAGGGTGCAGTAGGTCATCGTCGTCCATGGTGGTCAGGATCATTGCCCCACCAGAAAAGATGTTTTTAATCACAAATGGTCCTTCATAAGTAGGAGTCCATTTGCCCCTGGGATCACTTTGTGGAAAGATGATCTTCTTGATTACAAGGTCCCCGACTTGATATACTTGTCTCTTGACTTTCTTGTTGAAGGCCTTGATCATACGTTTCTGATACGCCTGACCATGGAAAACAGCAGTAAGTCGCTTTTTGTCAATCAAGTTAAGTTGATCAAGCCGGGTCTGAATCCAATTGTCTTCACTCAAACTAGCATTTTTCATGATTCTTAAAGAAGGAATATGAACCTCCATAGTTAAAACAACTTCCATGCCATATACCAAAGAAAAGGGGGTTACCCCAGTTGAAGTGTGTGTCGTGGTACGGTACCCGTGCAGAGTAAACGGTAACATCTCATGCCAGTCCTTGTAGGTGACTGTCATCTTTTGAATGATCTTCTTGATATTTTTGTTCGCAGCTTCGACAACACCGTTCATCTTAGGCCGATAGGGAGATGAATTGTGATGTTGAATCTTGAACTGCTCACACAGAGCGGTGATCATACTATTGTTCAAATTTGTACCGTTGTCAGTGATGATCCTGTCGGGGATACCATACCGGCATATGACGTTTTTTTATGAAGCGGGCAACCACATTCTTTGTAATGGAGGTGAAGGAAGCTGCTTCGACCCACTTGGTAAAGTAATAAATGGCCACCAGGATGAAACGATGTCCGTTGGATGTTGTAGGCTTGATTTCTCCAATCATGTCAATTCCCCACATCGCGAATGGCCAAGGAGCTGTTAAGACATTGAGAGGAAGTGGAGGAATATGTACCTTGTCAGCATAGATTTGGCATTTGTGACAAGTACGCGAATGTTGATGACAATCAGCTTCCATGGTAGACCAGTAGTAGCCTGCTCGTAGAATCTTCTTAGCCATCGTATGACCACTTGAGTGGGTGCCAAAGGTGCCATTATGTAGTTCAGCCATGATATGCTCAGCTTCAACCTTGTCCACACAACAGAGTAGGACGCAATCAAGATTGCGCTTGTATAGGATACCATTGCTTAGAAAGAACTTGGCCGTGAACCTCCTCAAGAACTTTTTGTCGTTGACTGAAGCTCCTTTAGGATATTCTTGTGCTTCAAGATGCCTTTTGACGTCATGAAACCAAGGTCGGTCCACTACTTCTTCGTTATTAATCTCGTGACAATGTGAAGGTTCGTCCATCCGTTCGATGGTGATTTGAGGTGCCTCATTATCCAAGTTAAGTTTAAACATGGAGGACATTGTAGCTAGCGCATCTGCCAACTGATTCTCTTCTCGCGGGAAGTGCTCGAAGGTAATTTGCTCGAAATGTGGTAATAATGTCAAGACATGTTCTTTGTAAGGGATAAGGTTAGGGTGCTTAGTATCCCACTCTCCTTTGATTTGACTGATAACTAAAGCTGAGTCCCCAAATACAATCAAATATTTGATTCCCAAGTCAATAGCGGCTTTGAGACCAAAGATACAAGCTTCATACTCGACCATGTTGTTGGTGCAGCTGAAGCAGAGTCTAGAAGTGAAAGGTGTATTGCAACCTTCTGAATAGATAAGTATCGTGCCGATACCGTTTCCAAGTGCGTTGGAGGCACCATCAAAGTACAAAGTCCATCGGGATCCTTGTTCAGGTTCGTCATACAGTCTGTTTTCTTCAATGTTGCTCAAAGTCATGATATCCTCGTCGGGAAAGTCGAACCTCATGGATTGATAATCTTCGACAGCTCAATGAGCTAGATGGTCAGCTAGTACACTCCCCTTTATGGATTTTTGGGTTGTGTACTGTATATCATACTCAGTCAGAATCATATGCCATCTAGTGATTCTTCCGGATTGAGCAGGCTTCTCGAAGATGTACTTGATCGGATCCATCTTAGAAATCAGCAGAGTGGTATGTATCAACATATACTGCCTTAGCCGGCGAGCAACCCATACCAAAGCGCAACAATTTTTCTCGAACAGTGAGTAGCGAGTCTCACAGTCGGTAAATTTTTTTGCTAAGGTAATAAATGGCATGCTCTTTTTGGCCAGACTCGTCATGTTGGCCCAATACGCACCCCATTGAATTCTCCAGGACAGTCATATACATGATTAAATGTCTTCCTTCGACGGGTGGCATCAAGATAGGAGGTTCTAGTAAATACTCCTTGATTTTATCGACAATAACTTGACAGTCATCATTCCATTTAACTACCTGATCTTTCTTCAACAACTTGAAGATTGGTTCACAGGTAGATGTTAGGTGAGAAATGAACCTTGCAATGTAGTTTAGGCGTCCCAAGAAACCTCTGACCTCTTTTTCAGTGCGAGGGGCAGGCATTTCTTGTATAGCTTTGACTTTGGCAGGATCAACCTCGATGCCTTTGTTATTGACGATGAATCCTAAAAGTTTATCGGACCTGACTCTGAAAGTGGACTTGTTAGGGTTCAGTCTGAGCTTGTACTCTTTCAATCTGACAAACAACTTTTGCAGATGGTCGAGGTGTTCTTCTTCTGTCTGTGAACGGGCTATCATGTCGTCTATGTAGACTTCAATCTCATGATGTATCATGTCATGAAACAAAGCTACCATGGCTCGCTGATAGGTTGCCCCAGCATTCTTCAGTCCGAATGGCATCACTTTATAGCAGAAGGTACCGTACTGCGTAACAAAAGTAGTCTTCTCCCTGTCTTCAGGGGCCATTTTGATCTGGTTGTATCCTGAAAATCCATCCATGAAAGAGAATACCTTGTGTTGAGCTGTGTTATCAACCAAGATGTCAATGTGCGGTAGTGGGAAGTCATCTTTGGGGCTAGCCCTGTTTAGGTCTATGTAATCCACGCACATTTTGACTTCGCAGTCCTTCTTGGGCACGGGCACAATGTTAGCAACCCATTGTGGATAGGAAGTAACAGCAAGAAAGCCAGCATTAAACTGCTTCATTACTTCAGCTTTGATCTTTTCGGACATGTCGGGCCTCATTCTGCGGACTTTCTGTTTGATTGGTGGACAATCTTTTCTTGTAGGGAGACAGTGAACCACAATATTTGTATCCAGTCCCGGCATGTCTTCATAGGATCAGGCGAAGATCTCAACATATTCATTTAACGGCTGAACTAAGCGCTCTTTGACACTTGGCTCTAGGTTGGCACCCACTTTGACCTCTTTTCTGTCTTCGGCAGTACCCAAATTGATAGTCTCTAACAACTTTTCATGGGGCAGAATAGCCCTTTCTTCCTGTTGCAAAAGTCTATCCAATTCTCCAGGCACTTCACAGTCTTCATCACCTTCGTATTCGGCATGATTAACTAGATCTTCAGAGTCACTGAAGGCCATAGCAGAATTGTTACCCATGGAATCCGAAGTGGATGGGTACCTGCATTTTGTGAGTGTGGGTGTGTGTAAGGGATAGCCACCTTTAAACAAATAAAATGTAAAAAGAAAGAAAATGAACACAAAAGTTTATATATGAAAACGTCCATGATTCATTAAAAATGGCATATGAAAATGAAGAATCAAAACCCTTACAAATGGACCTATACGCCCCGGGTAAGGCATAAGGCAAAAAGAGTGTATGAATTGTTTAATAAATATTACAGACCAACAGAAAAATGTTCAAAAGATAAATTACTGATTGATGAAAGTAATGGGAACAAAGTCTTTTGCCTCCCAGTTGTTCAGTCCTCCTTCAATAGTTTGAAAGATCCAGTCTTCAAAATTGCTTCCTTCTTCATCATCCTATAAAGCATGAACTCCATGATGAGTGATTTTCAATGGAGGTCCTCCAACCCAGGAGCGACGCACAGCCTTCTGACTAGCAGCAGTGAAACCTAAGCCGAACTTATCTGTCTTGTAAGGAAAATCTGGCAGTTGACCCTATATTGTGCTTCCTCCTTCCTTGATCACATCCTCCACATCTTTAAGGGATGACATCCGGGACACAGGTTTTGTAATGATGGGCGCAGAAGTCATTGTGTTGGCTACCGCAACTTCACGAGAAACCTCTTCAAAGTGTTGGAAAGGCATTTCTATGAATTCACCATCTAACTCCACGTAGCAGAAAGAGTTAAGGTGGCTTATCATATACTCCTCCTCGCCACAAACTGTCACAATTTTCCCCTGGACAGGGTACTTAAGATTCTGATGCAGGGTAGATGTAACAGCTCCAGCATAATGGATCCAGGGCCTTCCTAACAAGCATGAGTAGGAGGGACGGATGTCTATGACGTAAAATGTGGAGTTGAAAGTTTTCGTACCCACTTTGATTGGGATGTCTACCTCTTCGTGGACCATCCGCTTAGAACCATCAAAGGCTCTTACGATGATGTTGCTGGGCTTTAAAATTATGCCTTCACAATCTAGTCTATCCAATGCTTTCTTTGGTAGGACATTTAAAGACGACCCGGTATCAACCAGAACGTGAGCAAGAGTGGTCCCTCTGCACTCTATCGAGACATGCAGCGTATCATTATGCTTTCTTCCCTTAGATGTTAGATCGGCATCAGAGAAGCCAAGACCATTGTCGGCTGTAAGGCTGGCTACACACTCTTGAAACTGATCCGCAGAAGTTTCTTGAGGCACATGGGCCATCTTCAGGAATTTGATCAAGGCTTTGGAATGAGCCTTAGAACAGAGCAATAGGGCCAGCATAGAGATTTTTGAAGGGGTTTGCCCCAATTGTTCTACGAAATCATAGTCGCTTTTCTTAACTATCTTTAAAATCTCCTCCATTTCCTTTTGGGTGGTCTCGGGGATTACCAAAGGCTGAGCCCTCGTCCTGACGGGCGCTTCTTGGATCCCCTTACCTTTATCAACACCAACAGCAGAGGGTACAACTTCAGGAGTAACAATTTCATCAATCACTGGACTTCGCACAGATATCTTGACTGGCACAAGAGCACTTGAGGGTCCGAAGATTTCCCTTGGAGGAGCAATCTCCGGAGAGAAGATTCTTCCGCTACGAGTGATCTTACTTGTCCCCGCAATATTTCCTACGTCAGGAGTCTCTTCATCGGAGCTTTCTTCAACTGATTCGATCTTCTTAACACCGTGGTAGAAGATCTCTCCTCCATAATTCCACGGTATTGTCTTGTTGGACTTGTATGGGATAGGCCCCGACATAGTAATCTTCAGCAGTACAGTCTTTGGATCGGGTGTAATCTTAACAGGTCTTTTGGAGACCTTGGGAAGATTGTCGGAAATGGTGATTATAGAAACTTCATTGATTGGAGTAACAGGAGTAACAAGAGTTTTCTTAAAGAGGATTTCTTGATTATCCATCAGGCGTTGGATGCTTGACTTCAAAAACGGACAGTCGAATTGCAAGGTCGAACAAAGGTAACAATCTTTTTCATAGCCCGGGAAAATCCCGGCTTTCAACAGATTCATCTTGATCATTGGCAATGGAGTCATTAAGTCATCAACAACAGTAACATAAAGATCTTCTACAACAGCATGGACATTATGACCATGTTTTGGCATTGGAGTGAATATCACATTAGGCTTTTCGGGGGCATCAAACTCCACCTCCTTGGCATCTATTAAGTCCTGGATCTTATTTTTAAGGGCCCAACAATTATTGGTGTCATGCCCCACGTTGTCCGAATGATAGGCACACTTTGCATTTGAATGGTAATAGGGAGAAGAGGTATTTGGGTTCTTCGGCGCCTCTTTCAAGTTTGTAAGGTTTAACTTTAACAGGTGAGGGAGAACCTGAGCAGGTGTCATATTGATCCGGGTGAATTTCCGTGTAGGCCTTTCCACCCTGGCTTGGTTAGCCCCGGGTTGACTGCTTCGAGGTTGATCGGCTGCGGAATTCTGAATCATCACAGCCCCCACCACTGGTCGGCGCTCCATTCTTCCTTGATTTCTCTGGGAGTAAACAGCCGAGACCTCTTTCTTGGCTGGAAAGGTCTTCTTGATGGCAGTGGAAGCAGATGTGTCCTTCTGAATTTTACCGCTCTTAATACCAGCTTCGACCCTGTCACCGGTCAGAATTAACTCGGTGAACCCTGCAGATGAGCTCTCGATCAAGTGATTAAAGAATGGACCTGACAGGATCCCTAAAAACATATCCACCAGCTCTCTCTCAGACAAAGGTGGCTGCACCCTTCCAGCCAAGTCCCGCCACTTCTGGGCATACTCCTTAAAGCCTTCATTAGAAACCATACCCATACTCTGTAATTGAGTACGAGTAGGTGCTAAATCTGCATTATATTGATATTGTCGGTAGAAAGCGGCAGCCAAATCCTCCCAATTATGTACATCAGATCTCTCAAGCTGATAGAACCAATCCAATTGCGTACCCGACAAACTATCTTGAAAAAAGTGGACCCACATATCCTTATCAGAAGAGTGAGGTTGGATCTTTCTGACGTAAGACTGCAGATGCATCTTCGGACAAGACAAACCATCGTATTTAGCAAATGTAGGCACCTTGAGCTTAGGGGGAATCACAATCCCAGCAACCAACCCTAGTTCTTCGAAATCCAGCCTAGGTACTCTTTGTACCTCCATGGCTGCCAGCCGATCTTCCAGATTCTTATACTTGTCGTCTGCAGGAGGGTACTGCTGCTCAGAGTAATCTTCCTCCTCCTCCTCTTCTTCTTCTTCTTCTTTTTCAGCTTCAGACTCGGAAGGCCCTGCAACTCCCTTTCCTTTGCCAACCCCTTCATCAGACGTTGAGGGGAAATCTAGGACCCTTCTAGCCTGGTTCTCAAACCTTCTCCCCAAAGTAGCTACACCCGCTCTTTTATTTTTCTTCTTTTCTTTTTCCTTTTCTTTCTCTAACAGTGCTTTAAGGTCCTCTTGACCCTTTGCCAAGGTCATGAGAAGTTGTTGGAACTGTGAATTTTGCGCCTGTAGATCTTTGACCGTCTGCTCTATATCCATCTTGCTGAAATAAACAGTAGAGAGATAAGGAAACCTGGTGTGAAGACCTGTTTATGCATATGATGAATGATATGTTATTCATGTAATGCATTCAAGGATTCAGAAATTCAAATTCATTATAAACAAAAAAGAACACACGTCATATTAATAAGATAGAATTGTTAGTACATAAATGCCCCATGGGCAAAAATAATACAAAATTCTAGGGTAAAAAGACATTGCGCATCCTCTTCGGTGCGATGTAGGTGTTGAGAGTCTTCTCTTCATGGAGTCGACGAGTAAGTTTCAAAACCTTCTTCTCACTGGCGTAGAAGCTGGATTCAAAAGTATTCTGTTCTTCCTTGAGTTGTATCCAACTCTTTTGCAAATCTTCCAATGATGTTGGCATGTCAGGATGTAGGAGGGTGTATGGAACCTCTCCTTCCATAACAGGCTCTTTGATCATAGGTAGAATGTAGGGGTAAGGCATCATAAGACTCTGGGCACGGGTTCATACCCACTTGAGGTAAGGCTCAAGGGGGATGGAATTCTTGTGTCCCAGTGTCTTACTGTCCACTTTGTTGGGCATCCTCCAAGCTCGGATAAACCTTTGTCGAAGTCCTTGAGTGTCGTTGTCGAAGTCAAAAACCAAGTCTAGAATCAGCATGTCATGAGGGCCATCCCTTCGGGCATACCTAAATTGTCTCAGAGCTAAACAGGGATTGTAGGTAATGCCTCCCCTAATGCCAGGTAGTGGTACATTAGGGAATTCCCCACAATGATCAATGATGATGACATTTTCTCTGGACCGAGAACACCAATGAACATCAGAATATGTAAGACTCATCAACCGTTATGACCACCTCAAGCCTTGTTCATTCTTCAAGACTTATTGGGGAAAGTGAGAAATAAACCACCTTGCTAGAAGAGGAGTACAAAACATGAGAACACCTCTTTTCCTCATTGTTTGTGTGTGAAATGAGTGGAGGATATTCCTAAGCAATGTGTAGGCAAAGGATTCCGAGATATGAAAATCTTGACATCATTCATATCTATAAGTTGACCAGGGTTTGGGAACAAGACCAACCCATAGATGAGAAGTGCTACAATCTCTTCGAAAGCTTGCAGATCTACAGAATTCCACCAGTCTTGGGCCTTCTCAAACAGAAACTTTGCTAAGAAACCCTTGACACCACTTCTGGTTTCCCAATGACCTTTGATATCAGATGGTTGCAAGTTTAGGGCTTGAGCAACATCTTCAGGCTTTGGTTCTCTTTCCGTACCGTTGTAGGGTAGTTGATGGAGAATAGGAATCCTCAGGAGTTGAGAAAATTCCTCCAAAGTAGGCACTAGTTGGTAATCAGGAAATGTAAAGCAGTGGTGTAGGGGGTCAAAGAACTGGAAGAGAACTTTCACCATGTCTTCTTCAATGTTGGAGTTGACCAAGTTGATAAGTCTACCATGTCTTTCACTGAAGGGAGAATTCTCTGGAATCTTGGAAGTAAGCTCCTTGAGTAGAGGAGGGATTCTTACAAGGTTGACTTGAATTGTTTTCCTGCGAAGTGATTCCATTACCTACAAAACAGGAACAAAGATGAAGATCCAAACCCTTGAAATGGTTAGTGGATGCATATGATGCTTTATGATGTTCATGATGTATGCACAAGTATATGTACAAACAAATCACACAAGATCCTAGTTTCAGGCTTGCATGGGGTTTCATAGGTAAGTACCCTCTTGAAGTTAGTTGGCTCAACCTGTCCTATAAATAGTAACCGAGTTCTAAGGAGCTCAATATCACTGGATTATTTTCTGTGTTCATTGTTTCGGTTTAGCCACTTAACTGGCGACCGAAATATTCCAAGAAAACAGCCCTCAATGAGTGTAGTATCGAGTATCTACCAACTTCGGACTGCACCAAAGCCGGTCATCTCACTACCCCTAAAAGGCCAAGATGGTCAAGTAAAGGTTCTAAAAGTTCATTAGTGCTTCATGACATCCCTCAGCGGCCCTGTATTCTCTTTGATTGACTCAAAGGCTACCGGTACCCACAAACATGTCGCACTAATATAGCTATTGCTTCAACCATGTCGGTATACCCCGCACAGTTTCCACAATGTATTGCTATTTACCTATGAATGTTTCCCAAATCTGGGTAGAGGATTTCAAACCCAAACAATAGAACCAAGTGTAAAGCAATCAAAGCAAACAAGGTAAGCATGTAAAGGTGATCTAAACCCTAAGGTAACCCCGCTTTTAGATTTATTCCCCAGTAGAGTCGCCAGTTCTGTGATACGGTGGGAGAACTGACTTGAGGTTTTGCATTTGTGTTTGCAAATGTTTCGGTTTAGCAAGAGTTGCCACTGACTTTTTATTTTATCCAAAGGAAATGTCAAAAAAGCATAGGAAAGACCTTTGAGATGTTTTCTTGGGTTCGGGGGGTAGATTATGAAAAGGGAAGGTGCAAGCACCCTTTTCATCCATGGTTATCCATGGGCTCTTAGTTACTTGTTTAGATCACTTGCTTTTGCTTTTCAATTGTTTGAAATGGTGCTTTGGGTGTGGTTTTGAAAAATGTTTTGAAAAGAGGCCATCGTTGTGGAAACCTTTGTAATGATTCTTGTTTGAATATATACAAAGGTGTTTTGTCTTTTGAAAAGATATTTCAATGTTTGAAAGTTTGTTTTGGGAAATGTTTTGAAATTGTATTGTGAAGTGTGTTTGAAAATAGCAAGGATGTTTTTGCAAGTTTTGATCAAGTAACTAAGAGTTGTCTACCATATTTTACTCAAAGATCTTTCCTACACATTTTTAACCCTTTTGACAGTGTTGTTTTACCATTGCATTTGGTAAACAACCTTGTATTAGGATGTTAAACGGGACAAGCGCGGGTCATCGTATGGACCATGATAGCAATTGTGCTAAGTATCTTTAGCAAATTTTTGAAGGACTAGATCATTTTTGTATAGGCAACCAAGATAGCGTCATCGAGGGACTATGATATTTTTGTTTTGCCAAGATACTCAACATCCATAACATGGCCATTTTCAAGGCAACAAGTGGATGAAACCCTAGGGGTGCATGTGTGCATTGTGTTGTCAATTTACATGCTTTTTTGTCTTTGTATTAGTCAAGCTATTTGTTTGATTTTGGATTTTTGCATACAAGCCCTAATCTCTAATCATGGCATATTTGAAAGCATATAGTGCGCAAAATAAACCTAAGCTATTACAACATTGATATGGGGAGAGGGATACAATTTTTGAATGGGGGATATTTGTAAGAAAATAAAACCCTAATATTTACTATTACATCCAAATTGAATAAATTGTACAAATAAATCAATAGACAAGTATTTAAATGGTTAATTAAATAAATATGCAAAATATTATGAATATGCAAAAAAATGTTTTTGTTTATCTTTATGTATGTAAAAAATATAATATTTAATGTATAAAAAAAGAAATAAAAAGATTATTTTTATTAAGGGTAAAAACCCTAATTTTCTTTTAAGAAAGTATATTAATTATATTGTTTATATACAATAAAATAAAATAATGGAATATGTACAAAATGTCAAAAAAAAATGAAAATATAAGAAAAATATTATTTTTTAAATAAGGGTGGAAACCCTATTTTTTATGTTTTAAGATAATATATACTATATTATTTATTTTTTGTACAAGAAAATAAACATAAATATATACAAAGATATTTAAGAAATAAAAACATGTGGAAAAATATTATTTTATATGTATAAATAATAAAATAAAAATATATAATATCCCTAAAATTTTTATTTGTTTTTTATTAAAGAAAATAAAAAAAATATACATATTAATAATTATTTTCATGTTAGAAAAATAAAATAAAAATATAAAAATAAATGTGAAAATTTATAAAAACATTTTTAGTATTTTTTATGTTTAGAAAATACAAAATAAAATCAAAAGTGAAAAATAAAATGAAAAATACAAAAATATAAAGAAATGGTCCAGGGGGATGCAGTCAGCAATGCAGGGGGTGCCAAAAACAAGAAACAAAGGCCCAGCCCAGTTCCAAGCTTCATCTTCAACCTTTGTTCAAAAATACGCGCGTCTGTACAAAATGTCCAGATCCTGTATACGTGCTCTAATGCAAAAACTCATAACATCAAAATTGTAGCATTTTTCAAGACGATTTCAACCATATAAGAAACTTAATCTAACTCTCAAAGACTAGAGAGAATTTCTCTGGCCCTAATTTCTAACCTAACTTTTTCATAAAGTTCATGAATCAAATTCTCTTAACACGTTTAACTTAAATGAAAACTGAGCATATGTACAGCTTCAGGGTTATGAGTACTACATTTTTTATTCACAAACCTAAGCCTAATAATTCCTAAATAGAGAGATAGGAAGTTGACAAAAACTTGTTTCAGTTGAACTCGTGTATGGAAATGTGGAGCTTTTCAGTGAGGCCTGAGATGTTTGGGAGCTTGCTTGAACTTCCTCTGACCTTCCCCAATGCCTAGTTTGCCTTGGATGTGCTTGAACAAGCTTGTAGAACTCAACCTGCACAAGCTGAAAACAGAAATGGTGAAGCTTGCAAATGGGGTTACAGTCACTGCCTAATGGTTGGGATAGCTTAGATAGGTTATATGGAAGGTGTTTGAACAGGTTTGAGGCAAAACGCACGAGTGGTTTGTGAGATAGAACTCAAAGTGCAGAAGTTGCCATGTTTTGCAAGAGGAGGTGATTTTGTGTTTTGGAAGGTTTGAGGGCTCAATGGCTCGTGTTTCTGGCTCGAGGGAATGTGTAAAACTTGTCTCTAATGCTTGCAATAGTTGGTTCTAACAGATGTGCCGGTTGTGGTATATTTGACAAGTTTCTTGTATTTTAAGCAAAAGTAAGCAATGATGCAAGACAGGCCTGTACAGGCTATCTACCCGCTTACCCTTTATTATCTTGGCCCCTCAAGTTTGTGGATATTGTTTGTTGTACAAGATTTTGGTTCAAGGCTCAAGAATGCAATTTGACATAAAGCAAATTTGACAAAAATGGCAATGTTGCCTTTTTGCTATTTTTAGATTAATCTCTTGTGTAATCCTCCCATGATCAGAACAAAGCCTCAAACCAATGGATTTGCATTTAATTATTGAGTATGAAAGGGTTTAGGGACCTGTAATCAAGTACAAACAATGCTGGATGGAAGTTGCAACTTGTATCAACATGAAAATGCCATGGATCAAAAGTGAGTTTTTGCCAAATTCAAACCTTCGATTCTCCCTAACCACAAATGATTTTGGAGAGTTCTTGGATATTTTGGAAAGCTTGTAACATGCTCTACAATCCATATTTGAAATTAATTTTGAGATTCCAAGTGGAACTATGTGAAAAATAGTCATGAAGATAGGTCAAAATCATGCCTAAACTAGGGCAAAATTTCACTAAGTTAAAAGTTTCATGGACCCTTGTTCCAAAAATCATAACTTGAGATCCAAGCTTCTTTTGGGAAAACTTTGTGAATCAAAGTTGTAGGCTTTGTGGAAGAATACAACTTTCATGTTGGAAGTTTTGTTTGAATCCAATTTAATCATGGTGAAAATGTTGGGCAAAGTTGGGAAAAATTAAGAAAATTTCATAACTTAGAAAAATTCTAAGTTATGAAATATTTCAATCTTAAACCCTAATTTGCAAAATTAGGTTTCTTGATGAAAAAGTTTCATGTTTTGATACATCTTGATGAAAAATGACCATTGGCACTTGATTTTGACCAAAAAGTCAAAGTTTGACTTTTCAGTGTACAGTCATATTTTGATCAGTTGATTGAAAAATTCATCTGTCAATCCAATGCATTTGAGATCTTTTGAACCTTGTGAATAGGTCAATATGATGCCATTGAGTCCTTGAATCCATGATTGAACCCAATTTGCCATTGGCTAGGTTAAAAATCAGAAATTGCCCTTGTGCAGTTAAAACCCTAAAAATGACCATTTTGCCCTTTTGATGATCTGATCAAATTTCTTGGGGAGTCGTGGTACAAACTTGATAAAATGGTTCATATGAGTCTATAATGTTGATGTGGATAAAAAATTATGAGGTTTGACTGTAAATTGGCAACAATTGACTTTTTCCCCAATACAACTGATTTCTAGGTCAACTGTCCAATTGACTGGGCAAAAATTTGATTCAAGGCTTGAAACTTGGTAAAGGCAATCTTATAGGTCCACCATGAAGTATGAAAGTCATTTTGAACATTGAAAGTCCAAAAATACCTATGTAAACTCATACCCTAATTTAGGTCATTAGTGCAAGGAGATGTCTTGAGCAGGGCAAAACCCTAATTTGGTCTTGAGTCCAAAGAGTCTTGTGAGGGGAAATCTTGATAAAATGAGAGGGAAAATTTTGGGGTACAACACACTTCTAGTAACTTTGCTAGTCCACAAAATATTGATAATACTGGGATTAGCTTCTTCATCATCTTCATTAGATAACTCTTGTTTAATGTCGTAGTAATAGACGTCAGATCCATAGTTCCATGGAATAACTTTTTCCGAGGAATATGGAATGGGTACAGGTTTTGTAATGATTAAAGGAGCAACTTTTGGATTGACGATAATCCTTACAGGACCCTTGGAAGTGATGCTGAAAGGAGCACCAGATACGACAGACAAATCTTGGCACAAATTCTCAGCATATGGAACTTTCTCAATTAAAATTATATGTACATCCATCAAGCGTTGAACGCCTTCCTTCAGTAACCCGCAGCCATTGGGTTGAACTGCACAATAATAACATTCTTCAACATAACCCAAAAATAAACCGGCTTGTAACAAATTCTTTTTTATTATCGAGAGAGGAGTAACCACGTCACCTGTAGAGGCAACATACAAAACATCTTCAATAGCACTAATGCCCTTATCATGCTTATGCATAGGTGAAGTAATCACGTTTGAAGTCTCCAGAGGATCAAACGCGATTTCCTTATTATCAATCATATCCTGAATCTTGCTTTTCAGGGCCCAACATTTATTGGTGTCATACCCAAGACTATTTGAATGATAGGCACACCTCGCATTTGGATTATACTTTGGAGATGTTGTGTTGGTATTTTGAGGAGGATCCCACAGTGAATTGATTTCATCCTTTAACAAATGTTATAATTCCTGAGATAAAGGCATGTCGATCTTGGTAAATTGTCTTAACGGAGCGTCTGGCCTTCGTCGGTTACCCTGTTGTTATTGTTGAATAGACGCCGGATTAGAGATCAACACTGCTCCCACAAACTGATGGTGGTCCTTTTTACTACGCCCCTTCTGGCTATAGACAGTGTTGACTTCTTTTTTACCATTGAATGGCTTCTTCACAGCATTAGAAGATGTAGCCATCAAAATCTTCACGCTCTTAATACCACTCTCAACTCTTTCTCCAGTCAGAATTGTAATACGTCAAATTTGTCCTATCCTTTTACTTTTATCTGGCTTATGCATCTCGCATTTTTCTCGTGTACATAACTTTCATTAGGTTATCTAATGCATCATGCTTTATTAATCAATAAAATTGGAATTAGGATCTAGGAGCTAGGTAATTAGGGTTTCTCCTTGGTTTTGAGGCTCTCAACTACATTCAAGAGCAACTCAAGTTGTTTCTTCAATGATCATGGTATCAATTAGGGTTTATTTCCCTAGTCATGTGGTATTCAAGAGGGGGTCCCTTATGAAGTTCATCCTTAGTGAATCCCATCATTCAATTGGATTATATCCTTACTTAAGGTGCGAGTTGTTGAATTAATGTTGGTGTTCATGGCAGTTAGGGTTTACTTCGAGAAGATTCATTATAAAATGCAAGAAAACTTCATTCAAAAGATCTCATCCTTGAAGATAAGGGTCTCAACTGATCTATTTTTGTCAAACAAAGTGATGTTCATTGCTTGGGTCATATGGAGATGGTTTCATGAGAAAAATACACTTGGATTTCGTCAAGTAAAGTTTGTGGATATCTTAAGGCATAATATTTCACCTGATCATTGGGATTTCTTTAGAAACAAAGTTCTTTTAATTATTTGAAGGACTTTTAAACATGGTGATAAATTAAAATTTAAAGAAGAGATTAGTTGTTCAAGGTGCAGCTAAGGAACAATGGCCATAGTTCATTCAAGAGTAAAAGGCATTAGTCAAAAGATTGAGATTTCAAAATCTACTCACTATTTCATCAAGAGTTTCCTACAAAGAGTCATCTAAGGGTTTTCGAAAAAAAAGAGTTTTCAAGCATTCAAGATATCATTTACATGTTCAAATAAACCATTACAAAATTCATTACACAAACTTTTGTTTTAAGCCTAAATCGTAATATCCTAAACATATTCATGTTTCCATATCCGTTCCAAGTATCCATCTTCAAATTCTCCTCCACTTAGCTCAAACTACAAGTTGCTTTGCCTTGGTATTTCTTCATGCCATACTCAGCCCTGTACCGCCATATCAAAACAAGCAGAAAAAATAAGTTAACTGCAACACAAAACGGGTCAGCTCATAAAATCCAAAGTATAACAATCCCTAGCAGTCCAACAAACTTCCAGCAAAAATAACCTAACAGCACCTCACCCAACTGTTTAACAGAATTAACTGTTCAAACTAACAACCTATAACTAACTGAATCAAAATCTTCCATAACAGAAAACTAACCCTCTAATATCCTAACTAACTGTGACTAACAGAGCCAATAGAATTTATCTCCCAAGCCAACTAACAGAACTCTCTAACTGTTTGTTAGCTTCTCTAACTCTTAACAGATTCCAACAAATTTCCAGCAAAAATAACAAAAACATAGTTTCACTCCGTAACTGAACTAACAACCTCTAACGGCTTCTAATAGAACCCAAACATGTAACTAACTGTTAATAGAACGGTCCCAATCGAAACAACATAACAAAATTTCCTAACCAATTTTGCAACTATTTTATAACAGAAAAATATAACAGAAAAATAGAAGACAAGAGAAGAAGGAGGATATACGATTCAACAGGGAAAGGCTCAGAAAATCACCTTTCATTATCTTCATCACCATCACGATCCATTCTTCACCTTCAAGAAGAATCAACCACCAACCTTCAATCTTCAACACATCCCTTCCTTCACCTTCACCGCATTCTCTTCAACAACACCACACTACTCTCTCTACAATCAAATCAACCTTTCACACAACCTTCATCTTCCTCAATCAACCTAGAATCCCTCAGTATCCAATTTTGACTTCACCATTTTCTCTGCACCTTCCTCGCATCACTCCATCACCAATACTCCCCATTCTCTGCTTCATCACAGAACAAGTATCATCATCATACAAAACTTCACCATCTTCGTCCTCTGCACTACAACACGCAACAATAGTGAAACAGAAAGATATGAACAAACTAGAGTAAAATAAGAAATCACGCAAGAAACAGGAGGAAAAGATTGAGCTCGTACTTGGATAAGAGTTTTATCGGAGGTCTCTGGATTTCTGTTCGTATTCATCAACTTGAAGAGCCGTCGGCACTATTCCGGGAGATAAGCTCTGATCTCCTATTATTCTTTACCTTTTCGCATCACATTGGTTACCATTATGAAGTTGGAGACTCCATAATCACTTCCCCCAATGCCTCAAGCTCAGATTCGCGACCTTTGCAATTAAAGTTTGGTTTTCCATAGATCTAGGTTTGGTAAAATTGAGAATGCATGGTTTAGAATCTGTAAAAACAGAGGTAGAATCTAAGATGGATGAGAGATTGCAGGCGGCGTTGCTCGTAGCTCATAGGAGAAAATGAAGAAGAAATGCTCGAGCATCGCGAGAGTGAATAAGAGGCATTTGTTTCAAAAGAAGACCACAAGTCTTTAGGCCTAGCGTAAACTCAAAACACACAGTTTCACCATCTTTTTTTTAATATTTTGATATTTCATTTTTATTAAATAATGAATTTGGTAAAAATATGAATAATGTTGAGTGGATAGTGTTATGGTGATGGATTTGTATGGGACTTGCTTATTTCATACTCTCCTTGGCTCAATGGTACTTTTATGGCACTATTGAAGCTGAAAAAAAACAGTCTTAGACTCAGTCTGTATGGGCCCTAGCGCCCTGCTTCATCACACCACCTGGATTTCAATTTCGTACTCCTCTGACCCTCATATTTTCTTATTAATAATTAAGACTTTTTCTTAGTTTTTTTAATTTTTAATGATAGGAAAACCATAAAAATCAATAAAACTCATACCTCTCTTAGTCAATTTTTTTTGGAATTAATTCTTTAGTTTTTAGGATTTTTCTTACATAAAAAACTAATAAAAAATACTTTTTAGTTTTAGTTTTTATCCGTATTTTCATGCCGTTTGCCATGTTATTTTTTACGCGTTTGTTCATTGTGCAAGGTACATTTTGGTGCTCTCAATCATGTTACATAACGTCTAGTTATATGATCGAAGCATACATCTTATGCTCGCTTCTGATGTGACATGCCTTATTTCTCATCATCCTAAGAAATTCATATCATATTATATGTTGTCCTGATGCATGTGATATTTTGTGATTCTTTGTACAAGAACTTATGATTATGTGTTGCATTTGCAACACGTGTTTCCTTTTATCTTAGTTGGATATTGTTTCTGACTTTTTTGTTTCTTGGTAAAGCTTGCTCGACACGTTCTCCCTGCTTCTCCATTACTTTCGTATGCCTTCGATGATTTGCTTGTGGTAGTCGCCGCTACTACTTGTATATTTCTTTGCACTTTATTGCATTTCTTTACCGCTTTTTTAGAAATCATGAGAAGTAGGGCTTTACTGCTTTCTGATTCCATGATAAGTAGTGTAGAGATGTATGACGGGGGTCTCCATTACTGATTATGTTAGGAATCCCTCAGGTTTATTTAAAGACCAGTTTAGGGCAATTCTGCATTGTTTTCCATTGTGTGCTACTTGTGTGTGGTTTGTTTAAAACCCTACCTTTGAGTAGGTATTCTGCAGGTGTGTTTACATTTGTACCCTCATAATTCCCCCATCCCTTATTGAAGTCCTCAAAAGGAGGCGAGCAGGGAGGGTTAATAATCAACCCCTGCAATTTCGTCCATGTCATCCTTAGCTCGTGACGCACCATGATGCTTTGGAGTTATGCCTACTCATGTGTATTGAGTCGTCAAGTGGGAAAGAGTTTCACAATCGAACCCCCATACTTTGTCAAGAGTTTGCATTGGCCAATGTTGATACTCCGTGATCGTTCATACTGCCTTATGTCGCCTACCTCAATCTCCTATAGCTTGGTTAGGTGTTCATTCGCTTTCGACATCACATTTTTGTTTTTCATCTCACTCCCGCGTGTTTGTCTCGAGTAATACGCTCCCCTTGTCTAAAGAATTTCGCCCCTTGTCTAAAGCATTTCGCTTCTTTTCTTTACCATTTTATGTACGCGCTCTTTCGAGCTTATTTGTTTTTATCCTTGTACATACCATGTTCCCTTAGGATGTGCTTGTTCCTTTCGGATACAAGTTAGACCTCAGGTTATAAACCATGCATGCTAACATTAGGTAAAGATTTCCCTTTCATCTTTGACGTAGGGCCACCATTGTATGATAACATTAGGTTAGAAATAGGATAGTCTCCCGTAGAATCTTTTCTTCCCCTTTTTGCATATGCATCTAAAACTAAAACTCTCATTTCTTAGAAAATCAAAAACATGCTAATCATACTTAAACCCTTTTTCAAGGTAACAAAATACAAACCAATCAAATGTTGCATCTTTCCTTGAGGGTGTAACTCAAAACCATTTTCAATAAGGACATGATTAATTTACTTATATACTGACACGTAAGTCTCCAAAGGTCAAGCTGCAGCAGAAGGCGGAATTAACATTGTCCATAAAAAACACAAAATAAACAAAAACATGTTAGCCGAACTACGATAACTCTGATTCCTCAAAAAGGATACGCAGGCATTAGGGTAAGGCCTAAGCGAGTACAAATTTATTTTCCCTACATTCTTTTCTCCTTCCTTTTGCATGCATTCCTCCTCAGTAGTAAACAGTAAGCATAGATTAGACACACATACAAGATTAGATAACAAGAGTGGATATCATAGAGTACTACAGGCGTGTGGGGTGCTAATACCTTCCCCTCACGTAACAGAATCCCTTACCCGATCTCTCAGTCGTAAGACTGTAAATTCTCCCTTCTCAAGTTTTCTCGATGTTTACCTGTCCCTTCATGTGGGATAAAAGACGTTCGACGGTGACTTCATTGTTTGATGGTTTTCAGCCGGTTGTTTAAGCTGGTGACTTCACTGGGGACAAGTCGACCAAAGTCTTGTCCATCCCGGAGTCGCTCCTAGCTCGTGTTTTATTTTCTTTGAGTGTTTATTTTTATGCTTTCAGTTTATTCCTACATACATGATTACCTGAGCATATGTATGCATTGCATTTTACTGTTTTCCATATACTATTATTGTATTGGATCTGCTTCTTGATTGGGTGGGTGTTACTATGAGGTAAAAGGTCCAATACCCAGGCCATAGTTGTATACCACTAGGAACACTAGGAATAGATTGGAGAGTTATGACGGACTATAGGTGTATGCCCTATCACAATCTGATCATAAAGCCACAGTCAGTTGTGGTTTAAGTGAGGTATTGTCAGCATCACGGATGTACATGATGGTAATACTTTCAGGTGACCTATGATTTTGATTATCCATGACCTTACCTTGACCTAGTTTTCACTTGTGAGTGGGAAAGGAATTATTATCACAGGTACAGTTGATGACTATGATCAGACAATGACTATGATTAGACAGTGACTATTGGTTCTGGTGGTTATGTTCTGGATTTCTGTTGGTGACTTATTAAGATGCTATATTCTATTGGTGACCGTATGGTTCTCAGATTTATTTTCAGAGTTCCTGATTTGTATATTTGGAGGTTCATTCGGGCCTTCGATCTTGATATGCCTAACATGTTTAGAAAATTCTCAAAAGTATCCGATTCTGGAAGCCTTGATCCCGTACAATTGATGGTCTACATGGTACTTGGTTCTTATATATGCAGAAGCTATGTCAGACCTTTGATCAGGTGATATTCATATGGTTCAGAAACAGTGCAACAATCATATTCAGAAATGATGGAACTTTGATCCCATTTAATCCCATTTCTTTGCATATATATCATGGTTAACCACATGCTTAACATACATGTTCTGTTATTTCCAGGGAATCATATTTGTAAGCCCTGTGTTGAACTTTCTCATCCCTTACTTGCGTAAAATCAAAGTCAAAGCATGTAAACTCCTTGGAAAAGACAAAACATGGCATGTCATCCATTCATGCACCCCATGCATATTCATGCATCCATAACAGGCACTCGAAGATTGTGGATTCTTATTCAGACTTGGTATTCTCTTTAGAGTTACAAATTGGGATTTCTTATTGTCGCATGCTCAAAGATCAATTATGGAATGACTGTATATGGTATACATGCAAGCTTTGGCCTATGGTAGGGAATTCTTCTAGAAGGAATATAATCAATTGAAGAATCAAATGAAAAAGGTCATGGAAGCTCTAATGATGATGTCAACCATCTTACACTTGTTGCCGCAACAAAGGTTTTCTCTCCTACTCATCTTTTGGGAATTTCTTTCAACCATGGAGTGCTACACAATCTTGAGTTCTTGGAATATCTTATCAGCAGATGGTTCCCATTTAGTATTGGGTTAGACCCCATACTTCAGTATCGTCTATAAATTCCCTTTTGGATCATGATACCAACGTCAGATGCGGTTACCACACTGGGGCATCCGAATATTCAATCAGGGGCACTCTCCACAGCTTTGCGTTCCCTGATCTGTTCGGCAGCAGCCAGTCTTTATTCCCCAAGTGAATTCATGTGGTAAAGCTTTTAAGCAAAGATAAAATAATCTTGATGAGCATGTTAATGTGATCCCAGTGAATTACATCCAGTTATTTCCTCACCTGGTGGAAGTTTAATTAGTAAAGCTTTGATCTTTGGGGTTCTCCTCCCATAAACATCTCTTCTGATTGTGATATGAATGCTAGATGTATCCCCTATTCTGAGGCACCCGATTTTGATATTGAAGATTGGAAAGGGGGAATTCTCTCTCCCATTTAAGCATCAAGACTGCAGAAAGTCATCACAATCAAGAAGTCCATACGGAATCAAGTCTCCTCAACGATGCTAATCATTGGTTTCTTTACTGCATGTTCATTTGTATTCTTTCTTGTTTGTTTAAACATTGCTCGCATGTAGAAACCTGTCTATTTTTGAATGAAAATCTTAATGCAATAAGTATGCTTGTCTTGAAGTGTTCCTTTGTTTTTATTTATCCATTCGTTATCACTCTTTAAATGTTTTACTTTCATATTTATGCCAAGTTTCCAAGTCTTATGCTTAGGTAAAGATTGGATAGAGGATGATGATAACCTAAAAATGCAAAAAATCTCTGGTTGGTATGCTTTCGAGTTAAACCCTGCTAATGATGTACAAGCCTCGTTTCTATTCCTAAACACTAGAGATATATGGGAGATAGACCCTCGTTAACCCCTCTGAGCCTTCGAAGTAAGAGTTTCTTTTCTGTTTAAGAAAAAACCCTCATTCTAACCCTGGGGAGGGTGGTGTTCAGTTAATCTGATCAAGCGTTCAAAACTCATCAAGAGTGAGCATCCAAGGATACAACAATGGTTATCCATCAAAAGGTTGAGGAAAGTCATAACCACAATGTTTAACCCTCATTGTTGTACCCAAAATGTTCCCTCTCACTTATCAAGAATTTGCTCACAAGATCTCCTTTGGGCTCAAGACTTCATTAGGGTTTGATCAGCTCAAGACACCTCCTTAAGCACTGATGACTAAAATTATGGTTTGAGATTGCACAAGGATATTTGAACTTCCAATGCCCCATATTACTTTCATGGATCATTATGGACCCTCAAGATTACTCATGTCAAGTTTCATGCTTTGGATCACACTTTTGCTTAGTCAATTAAGCAGTTGACCTAAAAATCAGTTGTATTGGGGAAAAAGTCAACTATAAACAATTTACAGTAAAACTTCATAGTTTTTTATCCATATAGACATTTTAAACTCATATGTATCATTTTACCAAGTTTGGATCACAATTCCTCAAGAAATTTTATCAAATCTCCAAAAGGGCAAAATGGTCAAAATTAGGGTTTTGATTGGGAAAGGGCAATTTCTGATTTTTGACCTAGCAAATGATCAATTGGCTTAAGGCATTATCTCAAGATTCCAATTGCATCATTTTTACCTAATGACATGGCTCAAGTCCAATGGATTGACAGATGAATTTCCAGTCAACGGATCAAAAGTCAATTGTATACTGAAAAGACAAACTTTGACTTTTTAGTCAAATTCAAATGCCAAAGATCACAATTCATAAAAACATGTCAAAATATGAAACTTATTCATTAAGAAATCAAAAATTCAAGATTTCATTTTGAAAAGTTAAAATTTCTAAACTTAGAAATTTTTCTAAGTGTTGGAAATTTCTTATTTTTTCATAACTTTGAGCAAAATTTTCACCATGATGCAAGCTGATTCAAAAGAAACTTACAACATGAAAGTTGTAGATATACATGAAATCTACAACTTTTATTCACAAAACTTCTTCCAAAAGTGCTTGGATCTCAAGTTATAATTTTAAGAACATGTGGTCATGAAACAAAATACTTAGTGAAATTTTGCCCTAATTTGTTCAGGATTTTGACCCAACATCATGGCACTTTTTCATATAGTTCCAAGGGGAATCTTCAAAATTTATTCAAATATGGGTTGTAGAGAACATTACAAGATTTCCAAACTTTCCAAGAACTCCTTGAGATCATTTTTGATTAGGGAGAATCAAAGAGATGAAGTTAGGGTTTTATCACTTGAATTACAAGTCATTTTTTTATGAATAAATTCAAAATTCAAAGTTATGTTGTATAACATCTACTTTGCAGGCCTCAAACTTGTTAGGCACTCCATAATTAATTGCTTGCACAGTTGTTAGAGGCCTCATTTCAAGCATTCAATGCAAGGCCATGCTTTATATCCATTTTCGGAAGAAAGTGTACATTGCCATTTTGATAAAGTGCTTTTTTGCACAAAACTTGTTCTTGAGCCTTGCACTTATTCTCTTCTTATCATACATGTCCCATAACATAATAGAAATGGTTTAGACACTTACAATCACCTAACCCATGCTTGTAGCTCACACTGAAACTTGGTTTCCCACTTTTCTTCAAAGTCAAGTAACCTAGCAATTAGCTAAAAACTTGTACTTCTTACTTGCAAAACCACTCAAGACTCTTTGCTTATACATACACAATCATTTTGCCACAAATCACACGCATGCTTGACCCATAAAAAACCAAGAGCTTAGAACTGCATCACATACCTCCATCGTTGCCTAACCTGACCAAAAGTTTGAAACTCACATCTCCCTCGTGCGTTTTCAAGCCTTTTGGTTCCTAAAGTTTCAAAACATCATTTAAAACTCATCCCACACCCTGTTACAAGACTGTAACACCATTAGCACCATCCTCCATTTTCAAAAATAGAGCTCTGCACTTGGACTTCTCCAGAACTCCTCAGGCACTTTCAGCTCAAGCTAAGCATCCCATTAGCTTCTTGGGAACTTGAGGAAGCTAACCCAATCATTGGAACTCACTGAAATTGCTCAAACTCCAAACCCGATACCCTCTTGCAAGGTAAGTTTTCTAACTTTGGAACTTTTCATACAGGCATCATCAATGATTTATTTTTGAATGAAACATATAGATATCATTGCCCTAAAGCTAACCATGTCCATAGTTTCCATTATTTTTGCTTGAGCTTAGAGAAATTTAAGATTGATGTTTCTGAGATTTTTAGGGTTCAGATTAGGGCCATGAAAATACATGTTTATCTTTGATCTTTAATTTTATTGCTTTGCATTTCTGAAATCGTGAAGAAATTTGCTACAAGTTTCATGTTTATAGTTTTCATTTTTGTTGAGGTTTGAATAAGTTACAGAGGTTCTGGCTTGGCGTGAGGTTGAAGATGAAGTTGGCCTCAGGAACATGTTTGCCATATATATTTATTGTTTTGATTATATAAACGGATGTATAGCCACCCCAGTGCTAGAAGCGCGCACATGTGACTTGAGGGACCTGGGTTCGAGCCCCAGTGGTACCCTTTTGGATTTTTCATATTTTTTTGCTTTCTGACTTTCTTTTTGGCAGCGCTGGGCCTCCTTTGGGCCTCTATGTTCTTTTTCTTGTTGCTGACCCCCCTGCTGGCTTCTCACACCCCTGGCCCATTTATTTTCTTTTTTTTCAATTTATTTATTTTTTCTTAAATATATTATCTAACACTAAAAAATCAGAAAAAATATTAAAATGTAAGATTTATATTTTGAAAAAGTTTATTTATTTTTTACACAAAAAATTATTTTTATTTAGTCATACTTTACTTATTTTATTAATTGTTTTGTAAATTTAATTAAAACTAGGGTTTTAGTTATTTTCTTTTACACCATTAAAATATATTATTTTAAAACAGAAAAGGACCAAAAATATTTTATAATAATACAATTTATTTTCAAGACAAAAATACCAAAAAAATACTTTTCTTATAAACTTAATTTCTTTTATTTTTTTTAATTAATAGATTTAGGGTTTTATTTAAAATCTTTTCTTAGTAAATTTAGGTTTTATTTTTACTATTTTAATTAATTATTTTTCCCTTTAATTAATTAGGTTAAAATCAAAACCCATTTTCTCTAAAAAAATCAAAACAAATATCCATTTTCTTCACATTTACATTCTTGCATATTTATTCATCTTGTACATTATTTATTTCAATTCTTGTATAAATTCAATATGGTTGTAATAGATAATTAGGCTTTAAATTCTTGAAATCCCCATTTATACTTTGTACACCCCCTCCCACAAGTATTGTTATAGCGTAGTAACTTTAAATTCCGCAATTTATCGCTTTATATACAAATGCTAGTAATTAGGGGTTGTATGGAAAGACTAAAACCAATGCTTAGGAAACCCTAATCCAAGACAAAATCAAGCATGAAAATCAATACACTTGCACACAAGCACCCCCTAGGGTAAATCCACTTGGTTGCCCTTACAAAATGACCATATTACGCATGTGAGGTATCTTAGCAAAAACAAGGAAAAATACAAGATCATAGTCTCTCGATGATGCTATCTAAGTTGCCTTTCAAATGATCTTAGTCCCTAAAAGAGAATGCTAAGATACCTTGCAATATTGCTAATCATGGTTATACGGTGACCCACGCCCGTCCCGTTTACATCCAAAGATAGGATTACTTACCAAATCAATGGTAAGATAACAATGTCAAAGGAAAGAGGAAATAAACATGAAAGACTTTTGAGTAGGTAGAATGCCCCTGGTTACTTGCTCACTTTCGAAACAAAACATCCTTGATATTTTCAAAACAAACACCTACACTTTTAAAATATCTTACAAACTTGAAAACATTTTCAAAAGATCAACATCTTTGTATACATTCTTATGAACGAGAATCATTACAAAGTTTGCTTAAACAATGGCCTCTTTACAAAATGCTTTCAAAAACCACACAAAGTACAATTTCAAACAAAAGCAAGTGATCTAGAAAGTAACTAAGAGCTCATGGAAAACCATGGATGAAAAAGATGCTAATACCTTCCCTTTTTATAATCTACCCCTCGAACTCAAGAAATAATCTCAAAGGTTTTTCCTGTGCTTTTTCACCTTTCCTTTTGGATAAAAGAAAAGTCGGTGGCGACTCTTGCTAACCGCAACATTTGAAATCAAACGTAAAACCTCCAAGTCAGTTCTCCCACCGTATCACAAAATTGGCGACTCTGTTGGGGAAAATTCTAAAAGTGGGGTTACCTTAGGGTTAGATCACATTTAATTGCTTTCATTGTTTGACTTGTTTGCTTTACATTATGGTTCTTTGTTTGGGTTTGAATCCTCTACCCAGATTTGGGATACCTTATAGGTAAGTAGCAATACGTTGTGGAAACTGTGCAGGGTATACCGACATGTTCTAAGCAATAGCTATGTTAGTGCGACATATTTGTGGGTACCGGCAGCCCTTGAGTTAATCAAGGAGAATACGGGGCCTCTGAGTAATGTCATGAAGTACTAATGAACTTTTAGAACCTTTACTTGACCAACTTGGCCTTTAGGATGCAGTGAGATGACCGGCTTTGGTGCAGTCGGAAGTTGGTAGATACTCGATACTACACTCATTGAGGTTTGGTTTTTTGGGATATTTCGGTCGCCATTAAAGAGGCTTGTGCTGAAACAATGACCAAAGAAACAAACTGGTGATATTGAGCTCCTTAGAACCCGGTTACTATTACTAGGACAGGTTTGAGCCAACTAAAATTCAAGAGGGTACTTACCTATGAGACTCCGTGCAAGCCTAAACCTAAGGACTTGTTTGCTTTATTTGTATATACATACTTGTACATGACATCATGAATGTAACGCCCCAATTTATTTAATGTTATATTAATATTTTCGAATTACCGTTTGACATTTATTTTTGCGACGAGAATATTTATATTAACCGGTATGTCTGTTAATATATTCGGCGACGTTTTATTCGGACCGGTAATTATTTTATTCGGCCCGGTATTTATTTTGAGGGACCGATAATTATTTTATTCGGTCCAGTATTTGTTTTGAGGGACCGGTAATTATTTTATTCGGTCCGATATTTTTTTGAGGGACCGGTAATTATTTTATTCGGTCCGGTATTTATTTTGAGGGACTGCTAATTATTTTGTTCGGTCCGGTTTTTATTCCATTTTGTTCAGTAAAATATTATTCTGACCGATATTTAATTATTTGGAGTTATTTTAATTATTTTGGGTTAGTAAGACTAGTGGAGGATAGTATGGTAATTTCATGTTGTCTTAAGACCAAAATCCAAAAAAGACATTAGTTGTTGTTTTATGAGAGATAGAAGTATCATAACATTAAAACACATAGAGAGTGAGAGTAAGAGAAATAGGTCTTAGAAGAGAAGAGGAGCAAGAGCTAGCTTGGGTTTTAGGTTGGAAGAACAAGAATCATTTCAAACATTTAAGGTAAGGGGTTTTATTTTCCAACGCTTATAGTTAGGGTTTGATTTGGTATATTTTGATTTGGGATAAAATTGATGTTAGGATTTTTGAGTTTTGTTGAGGATTTGTGATAGAAATTAGAAGAGTTAATTAGGTGTTGTTGTTGTTGAACTAATATTAGGTTAGTTAAATTTGAATTAAAAAAAATAGAGATTATATTAATTAAATTAAATTTTGAAAACTAAAAATAAAATTATGCAGTAAGTATATTGGAAGTTAAGCTAGCAGTACTAATAAGATGAAGTTTATAACCTGAAGTAGCAGTAAGTTATAACTAAAAACTAAGTATGTTGTAAGTTTAGAAACAAAAAAATGAAATAGTGTATGGTAGAACTAAAAGTAAACTTGCAGTATAATTATTTTATTAAGTTTAGAAAACAAAAAAAAAAAAGAAGAAAACTTGCAATGTAGCAGAACTAGCAACATAGTTAGAAAAACAAGGAAATGAAATAGCAGTAAGTTTAGGAAATTAATTAAGTTATGTTTTTTTATTTTTTTTTATTTTCTTAATTTAATATATTAAATATTTATATTAATTAAATACAAATATGACATAAGTTATCCGATTTAATTTGGAACCCGATTATGTTCCGATTTCCCGATCTCGGCAATTCCAGCGACGGAGCAAGTTGCTCCAAATTTAACGAAAATTTACGTGCTAGCTAATTTTGACGTGTAAAACGTCGTGGTGAGGTTAGTTTTTCGAGATTATGAGTTTTTAACAGAGCGACCCGAAATAAGTCAATTTACGGTTAATTTGAAACGGGTTGCGTTTTAGTCGGTTTAAGTCGCGTATGGACAATCTGATTGCGACGTTTATGATTATGATTAATGCCAATTATTATGAATGACTTTCGCGACGATTATTGATGTTTGACTATTTTCCCGTGTTTAAAATTTAGTAAATTATTTGATAATGATGTGGTGTGATTAAATATGATGTTTGCGACGGTTTATTTATAATGAATACTTGATGATATGCGATGCGATGATATGTTTATCTTGATATGGATAAATACGGCAACGTAGGCTTTATACCAATTTTGATGTGTGATGATGATGTTTTGTTGTGTCGTGTTTATGATGTCGTGTTGTCGAGTCACATACATTGCATTGGCGACGAGGGCTTTTATGCCAAGCGACAAGGGCTTTTATGCCAAAGCGACGATGGGCTTTTATGCCGAATGTCCCTAATTATGGATAAAGCGACGGGTACCACATGCATAACATAGTCGTGTCTCATGGAGTCGGTTATGTTTATTTTTTAGTCTTTTGGCGTTGAGTTTTATTTGATGACTTATAATGAATTGCGATGTTATATGATACTTTGTTTTGTGATGATTTTTGTGTTGAACATAAAGTGATTATGATGTGATAATTTCATGAAAATTATGCGATGGATATAACATGACGGTAAAGCGATGATATGAGTTTATGGCGATGGAGTTTATGTCTTGTTTTGAAATGATTATGGTGATTATGTGATGATATTAAAGTGTTGATCTTATACACTAAATGATGATTTTAAGGTATGTGAGATTTGATATTTGTTGACATATTCTTATTAACCTATATCATTTATGATTCCAAAACTATTTATATATTTTATCATGCCTTTAATTATATGTTTTGGAGTATCTCACCCTTTACTTGTTTCGCCATTGCCTTTATATTGGTAACGTGCAGGTGATCCGCGAGGATGATGAGGATTAGCTCGAGTCTCTTTATTTTGAGTCGCTCTGCTCTGATAGTAGTAACACTCGGGATTTGGGCGATGTTATTATTTTGATAGGATAGTTTATGTATACTATCTTATGACTTTATGTATTGATGATAACATGATGATACATACATTTTGTGAACACATCCGCTGTGTTGTGATTAGTCATATGTTTATATGATGATTTATGTTATGAATCGGTATATCCGACTTTTGATTTTGTGATGTGCATTATAATGCAAAGTGATGAAAAACACGAATATGTGATACCTTAATTTATGTTTGGATGACATTTTGAAACTCTGATTTTTTATTATTAATTACGAGGGGTAGAATTGAGGTGTTACATTAGTGGTATCAGAGCAGGTAGGTCTGTCCGGCCAAGTTGTTGAGTTTGTTATTGTCTAACAATCAAGTATTGTTATTTGTTGATTCTAATCCTTGTTTTGTTTTGAGCAGAAGTTGTTATAGCTGGAAGGAACACTGGTAGGAATGATGAGGCTCTTGCTGCTGCTATGCAGGCAATGGCCCAGGCTTTCCAAAACCCGCCGAATGCTAATGAGAACGCTGGGTCTCGTAGTTTGGCAACCTTCCAAAGAGAGAATCCTCCTACTTTCCAAGGAAAGTATGATCCCGAAGGTGCTTTGGCGTGGCTGAAGGAGATTGAAAGAATCTTCCATGTGATGGATTGCACTCCTGTGCAAAGGATCTGTTATGGTACTCATAAACTAAGTGCTGAAGCGGATGACTGGTGGGTTGAAACCCGTTAGAGGCTTGAGATCGCTGGTGAGGAAGTGACATGGGATGTTTTTCGAAGGGAATTCATGAGGAATTATTACCCGAAAGATGTTCGGGGAAAGAAGGAGATAGAGTTCCTTGAATTAAAGCAAGGAAGCATGTTTATCACTGATTATGCTGCAAGGTTCACTATGTTGGCCATGTTATATCCGCATTATGATGGGCCGAATGACGAGTTCTCTAAATGCATCAAGTTTGAAATGGTTTGCGTCCTGAGATTAAGAAAGCTGTTGGTTATCATAAAATTCGTGTCTTTTCGGATTTGATTGATAGTTGTAGGATCTTTGAGGATGACAGTAATGCTCATTATAAGATTATGTCTAATAAGAGAAACAAAGGTCAGCAAAGCCGTGGAAAACCATATGATGCTCCATCTAGTAAAGGGAAACAGAAAGCATTTCAAGGGCGAAGAACTAGTGGGGGAGATGCTCCTGCTAGTCTTGTTTGTTATAAGTGTGGGAAACCTGGCCACAAAAGTAATGTTTGTCGAAGCGATGTTAGAGCTAAGGAGAATAAGGTGAGATGTTTCCGATATGGAGAAATGGGCCATATGACTCGCAATTATAGACATAAGGATGTGTTCTGTTTTAATTATGGAGAGGGAGGTTACATTAGTGCTCAATGTAAGAAGCCTAAGAAGACTCAAGGAGCAGGAAAGGTGTTTCCTTTATCGGGTGCTCCGACGGAAAACGAGGATGGTCTTGTTCGAGGTACTAGTTTCGTTAATAGCTTTCCTCTTATTACTATTATTGATACTGGTGCTACTCACTGTTTTATTATTGTTGATTGTGTAAAGAGATTGGGTCTCACTTTGTTGTCTCTGGATAGAGATATGGTGGTAGAAGTTCTGGCTAAGGGAACGGTTACTACTTCTTTTGTGTGTGCAAGTTGCCCTTTATCAATCTTTGATAGAGACTTTGTGGTGGATCTTGTTTGTTTACCGCTTGTCGGGTTGGACGTGGTTTTAGGTATGGACTGGTTAAAAGCTAATTATGTCCATATCAATTGCTATGACAACACTGTGAGGTTTTCTTCCTTAGTAGAAGAAGAACAATCTATGTTGGTGTCGACGAAGCAGTTGAATGAGTTCATGAAGGATGAGGCGTTGGTTTTCTTGTTGATGGCGACTCTTTCTGTGGAGAGTCAAGCTGTGATAGCAAACTTTCCGGTGGTGTGCAATTTTCTTGAAGTATTCCCTGATGAGATTCCTAGTGCACCTCCAGAAAGAGAAGTTGAATTTTCTGTGGATCTTGCCCCTGGTGCCAGACCTATCTCTATGGCACCATACATGATGTTCGCATCTGAGTTAGTAGAATTGAAGAGCCAATTAGAAGATTTGCTCGAGAAGAAGTTTGTTAGACCTAGTGTGTCACCATGGGGAGATCATATGTTATTGGTGAAGAAGAAAGACGGTAGCATGAGACTTTGTATTGATTATCATTAGTTGAATAAAGTAACTATCAAGAATAGGTATCCACTTCCTAGAATTGATGATTTGATGGACCCATTGGTTGGCGCTCGTGTGTTTAGTAAGATTGATTTGAGATCGGGTTACCATCAAATAAGGGTGAAAGAAGAAGATGTTCAGAAAACTACTTTCAGGACGAGGTATGGACATTACGAATATTTGGTGATGCCTTTCGGTGTCACTAATGCACCGGGAGTATTCATGGAGTACATGAATTGTATTTTCCATCCTTACTTGGATCGTTTCGTGGTTGTTTTCATTGATGATATTCTGGTTTATTCTAAATCAGAAGAAGAGCACGCAGAACATTTGTGCATCATGTTGGAAGTTCTAAAAGAGAAGAAGCTTTATGATAAGTTGTCAAAGTGAGAGTTCTGGTTAAGTGAAGTGAGCTTTTTGGGGCATGTCATTTCTGATGATGGCATTGCAGTTGATCCTTCTAAAGTTGATGTTGTGTTGAGATGGGAAACTCCTAAGTTTGTTACTGAGATTAGAATTTTCTTAGGATTGGCTGGTTACTATAGAAGGTTCATTGAAGGTTTTTCTAAGTTGGCGCTTCCTTTGACAAATTTGACTTGTAAAAGAGCTGCATTTGTGTGGGATGTCAAGTGTGAAGAAAGTTTTGTTGAATTGAAGAAAAGGTTAACGACGACTCCGATCTTGATTCTACCTAATCCTGAAGAACCATTTGGTGTTTATTGTGATGCTTCTAAGATGGGTTTAGGTGGTGTACTTATGCAAAATGGCAAAGTGGTTGCTTATGCTTCTAGGCAATTGAAGATTCATGAGAAGAATTATCCTACGCACGATTTGGAGCTTGCAGCGGTTGTTTTTATGCTTAAGATTTGGAGGCATTATCTTTATGATTCTAGATTTGAAGTATTTAGTGACCATAAAAGTTTGAAATACTTGTTCGATCAGAAAGAGCTTAATATGAGGCAAAGAAGGTGGCTTGAATTGTTGAAATATTATGATTTTGGATTGAATTACCATCCTGGTAAAGCTAATATGGTGGTTGATGCTTTAAGTCGAAAGACTTTGCATATGGCACTTTTGATGGTGAAAGAGTTGGAATTGATTGAGCAATTTAGAGATATGAGTCTTGTAGTAGAAGTGACGCTGAAGAGTGTTATATTGGGAATGTTAAAGATCAATAATGATTTCCTTGATAGCGTTAAAGAAGCTCAGAAGCTTGATGTGAAACTTGTTGATTTGTTGGTTGGTATTGGACAAACTGAAAATGAAGATTTCAAGTTGGATGCTCAGGGTGTATTGAGGTTCCGAGATAGGATTTGTATTCCCGATGATGTGGATTTGAAGAGAATTATTTTGGAAGAAAGTCATAGAAGCAATTTGAGTATTTATCCCGGAGCGACCAAAATGTATCAAGATTTAAAGAAACTATTTTGGTGGTCGGGCATGAAAAGAGAGGTGGCTCAGTTTGTTTATGCTTGTTTGACTTGTCAGATGTCTAAAGTGGAGCATCAGAAACCTGTAGGGTTGATACAACCGTTAGAGATTCCAGAATGGAAATGGGATAGCATTTCTATGGATTTCGTAACGGGGTTACCGAATACACCAATAGGACACGATGCAATTTGGGTGATCGTTGATAGGCTTACGAAGTCGACTCACTTTATTCCTATTAACATCACTTATCCCGTATCGAAGTTGGAGGAAATTTGTACGCATGTGGTTGTGAGATTACATGGTATTCCTTTGTGTATTGTTTCCGATAGAGATCCGAGGTTTACTTCTGAATTTTGGAAGAGCTTGCAAGAGGCTTTGGGTTCAAAGTTGAGGTTGAGTTTGGCTTATCATACTCAAACTGATAGTCAGATGGAAAGGACGATTCAATCGTTGGAAGACTTATTACGTGCTTGTATTCTTGAACATGTTGGTTCATGGGATACATATCTTCATTTGATTGAGTTTACTTATAACAATAGTTTTCATGCTAGTGTTGGAATGGCATCGTTCGAGGCTTTGTATGGTCGGAGGTGTAGAACTCCTTTATGTTGGCACGAGTCGGGTGAAAGTGTGGTGCTTGGACCAGAATTGGTTAGAGAGACTACTGAGACGGTGAAGATGATTAGAGAAAAGATGAGAATTTCTCAAAGTCGACAAAAGAGTTATCATGATAAAAGGAGAAAAGACTTGGAATTTCAAGATGGTGATCATGTATTTTTGCGAGTTACTCCTACAACCGGCATTGGGCGAGCATTGAAGTCGGAGAAGCTAACTCCTCGCTTTATTGGTCCTTACCAAATTACTAGTAAAGTTGGAAAAGTGGCTTATAGAGTGGCACTACCGCCAAATCTTTTGAACTTGCATGATGTGTTCCATGTGTTGCCACTTTGGAAGTATGTTCCGGATCCTTCACATGTGATTGAGATGGATGATATTCAAGTGCGAGACAATCTTACGGTGGAGACGATGCCTTTAAGGATCGAAGATCGTGAGATGAAGTCTCTTCGTGGCAAAGAGATCTCCTTGGTTAAAGTTGTTTGGATAGGAGCAGCTGGTGAAAGTGCGACGTGGGAGTTAGAAAGCAAGATGCGGGATTTCTATCCCGAACTTTTCGAGTCAGGTAATTTCGAGGACAAAACTTTTTAAGTGGGGGAGAGTTATAACGCCCCGTTTTATTTAATGTTATATTATATTAATATTTTCGAATTATTGTTTGACGTTTATTTTTGCAACGAGAATATTTATATTAACCGGTATATCTGTTAATATATTCGGTGACGTTTTATTCGGACCGATAATTATTTTATTCGGTCCGGTATTTATTTTGAGGGACCGGTAATTATTTTATTCGGTCCGGTATTTGTTTTGAGGGACCAGTAATTATTTTATTCGGTCCAATATTTGTTTTGAGGGACCGGTAATTATTTTATTCGGTCCGGTATTTATTTTGAGGGACCGCTAATTATTTTGTTCGGTCCTGTTTTTATTCCATTCAGTTCGGTAAAATATTATTCGGACCGATATTTAATTATTTGGAGTTATTTTAATTATTTTGGGTTAGTAAGACTAGTGGAGGATAGTATGGTAATTTCATGTTGTCTTAAGACCAAAATCCAAACAAAGGCATTAGTTGTTGTTTTATGAGAGATACAAGTATCATAATATTAAAACACATAGAGAGTGAGAGAAAGAGAAAGAGGTCTTAGAAGAGAAGAGGAGAAAGAGCTAGCTTGGATTTTGGGTTGGAAGAACAAGAATCATTTCAAACATTTAAGGTAAGGGGTTTGATTTTCCAATGCTTATAGTTAGGGTTTGATTTGGTATATTTTGATTTGGGATAAAATTGATGTTAGGGTTTTTGAGTTTTGTTGAGGATTTGTGATAGAAATTAGAAGAGTTAATTAGGTGTTGTTGTTGTTGTTGAATTAGTATTAGGCTAGTTAAATTGGAATTAAAAAGAAAATAGAGATTATATTAATTAAATTAAATTTTGAAAACTAAAAACAAAATTATGCAGTAAGTATATTATTGGAAGTTAAGCTAGCAGTACTAATAAGATGAAGTTTATAACTTGAAGTAGCAGTAAGTTATAACTAAAAACTAAGTATGCTATAAGTTTAGAAACAAAAAAATTAAATAGCGTATGGTAGAACTAAAAGTAAACTTGCAGTATAATTATTTTATTAAGTTTAGAAGAGAAAAAAAAACTTGCAATGTAGCAGAACTAGCAGCATAGTTAGAAAAACAAGGAAATGAAATAGCAGTAAGTTTAGGAAATTAATTAAGTTATGTTTTTTTTTTCTTAATTTAATATATTAAATATTTATATTAATTAAATACAAATATGACATAAGTTAGCCGATTTAATTTGGAACCCGATTATATTCCGATTTCCCGATTTTGGCAATTTCAGCGACGGAGTAAGTTGCTCCAAATTTAACGAAAATTAACGTGCTAGCTAATTTTGACGTGTAGAACATCGTGGTGAGGTTAGTTTTTCGAGATTACGAGTTTTTAATGGAGCGACCCGAAATAAGTCAATTTACGGTTAATTTGAAACGGGTTACGTTTAGTCGGTTTAAGTCGCGTATGGACAATCCGATTGCGATGTTAATGATTATGATTGATGCCGATTATTATGAATGACTTTCGCGACGATTATTGATGTTTGACTATTTTCCCATGTTTGAAATTTAGTGAATTATTTGATAATGATGTGGTGTGATTAAATATGATGTTTACGACGGTTTATTTATAATGAATACTTGATGATATGCGATGCGATGATATGTTTATCTTGATGTGGATAAATACGACAACATGGGCTTTATAACAATTTTGATGTGTGATGATGATGTTTTGTTGTGTTGTGTTTGTGATGTCGTGTTGTCGAGTCACATACATTGCATTGGCGATGAGGGCTTTTATGCCAAGCGACGAGGGCTTTTATGCCAAAGCGACGATGGGCTTTTATGCCGAATGTCCCTAATTATGGACAAAGCGACGGGTACCACATGCATAACATAGTCGTGTCTCATGGAGTCGGTTATGTTTATTTTTGAGTCTTTTGGCGTTGAGTTTTATTTGATGACTTATAATGAATTGCAATATTATATGATACTTTGTTTTGTGATGATTTTTGTGTTGAACATAAAGTGATTATGATGTGATAATTTCATGAAAATTATGCGATGGATATAACATGACGGTAAAGCGATGATATGAGTTTATGGCGATGGAGTTTAAGTCTTGTTTTGAAATGATTATGGTGATTATGTGATGATATTAAAGTGTTGATCTTATACACTAAATGATGATTTTAAGGTATGTGAGATTTGATATTTGTTGACATATTCTTATTAACCTATATCATTTATGATTCCAAAACTATTTATATATTTTATCATGCCTTTAATTATATGTTTTGGAGTATCTCACCCTTTACTTGTTTCGCCGTTGCCTTTATATTGGTAACGTGCAGGTGATCCACGAGGATGATGAGGATTAGCTCGAGTCTCTTTATTTTGAGTCACTCTGCTCTGATAGTAGTAACACTCTGGATTTGGGCGACGTTATTATTTTGATAGGATACTTTATGTATACTATCTTATGACTTTATGTATTGATGATAACATGATGATACGTACATTTTGTGAACACACCCGCTGTGTTGTGATTAGTCATATGTTTATATGATGATTTATGTTATGAATCGGTATATCTGACTTTTGATTTTGTGATGTGCATTATAATGCAAAGTGATGAAAAACACGAATATGTGATACCTCAATTTATGTTTGGATGAAATTTTGAAACTCTGATTTTTTATTATTAATTACGAGGGGTAGAATTGGGGTGTTACAATGAACATCATAACATCATATTCATACTAACCATTTCAAGGATCTTGGGATTTATCTTTGTTCTGTTTTGTAGGATATGGATTCTATCTGCAGGAAAACTATTTAAGTCAATCTTGTAAGGATCCCTCCACAACTTAAGGAGCTAGCTTCAAGGATTCCAAAAAAGTCTCCATTCACCGAGAGATATGGTCGCCTGCTAAACATGGTCACCTCCAACAATGATGAAGACATGATGAAGGTGTTATTTCAGTTCTTTGATCCTTTACACCATTGCTTCACATTTCCCGATTATTAACTTGTGCCTACTTTGGAAGAATTCTCCCGACTCTTGAGGATTCAAATTCTTATCAACTATCTTTCAACGGTACAGAAAGAGATCCAAAGCAAGAAGAGATTGCTCAAGCTCTACACTTGCAACCATCTGATGTCAAAACTAATTGGGAAACAAGGAGCGGTGTCAAGGGTTTCCTAGCAAAGTTCTTGTTTGAGAAAGCCCAAAACTGTTGGAACTCTTTGGATATACAAGCTTTTGAGGAAATTGTGGCTCTCCTCATCTATGGGATGGTTTTGTTTCCAAATCCTGACCAACTCATAGATGTGAATGCCGTCAATATCTTCATATCCCGCAACCCGGTGCCTACTTTGCTAGGGTATATCCTGCATTCTTTTCACACTCGCATTATGAGGAAAAGAGGTGTCCTTATGTTTTGTACTCCTCTCTTGGCAAGATGGTTTATTTTGCATCTTCCCCAATCTGTATTGAAGAGCGAGCAAGGTTCAAGGTGGTTACAAAGGTTGATAACGCTCAAACATTCAGACATTCATTGGTGTTCCCGATCCATAGAGAATGTTACTATTATCTACCGTTGTGCAGAATTCCCTAATGTTCCTTTACTTGGTATTAGGGGAGGTATCACCTACAACCCTTTATTATCCTTAAGATAGTTTGGTTACACCCAAAGAGATGGCCCACATGAGATGCTCGTTCAAGGTTTGATATTTGACTACGAGAACGATGATCAAGGTCTTCGCCAGAGATTTATCCGAGCTTGTAGGATGTTGAACAAGGTAGATAACAAGACATTGGGGCACAAGAATTCCATCCCTCTTGAGCCTTACCTCAAATGGGTACGAACTCGTGCTCAGAGTCTTATGATGCCTTATCCCTCCATTCTACCGGTAATCATGGAGCCTTTTGTAGAAGGAGATGTTCCATACACTATCCTACATCCTAACATGCCCACCTCTCTTGAAGACTTACAAAGAGATTGGATACAACTCAAGGGGGAGCGAGATACTTTCAAAGCCTAATTCTACGCTAGCGAGAAGAAGGTTTTGGAACTCACTAAGCAACTTCATGAGGAGCAGACTCTGAATGCCTACATCGCACCAAAGAGGATGCGTACTACCTTTTTATCTTAGAGTATTTTGTTATTTTTGCCTAAAAAGGCATTGATGTACTCAAGCTTTAATTTATTAATATAACGTGTGTTTCCTTTTGCCTAAAACAAATTTGAATATTTGAAATCCTTGAAATCATTACATATGCATCTACCATTCATCATAACATAAGCAGGTTTCTTGCAACAAGTATCCTCATCTTTCTACTGTTTATTTCAGTAAGATGGATCTCGAGCAAATGGTGAAGGACCTCCAAGAACAGAATGCACAGTTTCAACAGATGGTCTTAACTCTAGCCAAAGGACAAGAAGAGTTGAAGACCTTGCTGGTTAAAGAGAAGAAAAGGAAAACAAAGAAGATAACCGGAGTTCTAAATATGGGAAGAAGATTCCAAGGACAAGAAAGGAGGACCCTAGACTTTGCAACGTCGTCTGGTGAGAAAGACAATCAAGATGGGAAAGGCAAAGAAACAGTTGTCCAGACAGATTCAGAAGAGGAAGAGGAAGAAGAAGATTATTTTAAAGAACAATATCCTTCAGCCGACGACAAGTATAAGCATTTGGAAGAATGGTTAAGCGCAATGGAAATCTAAAAAGTGCCTGGACTAGACTTTGAGGAGTTTGGCTTAGTGTTTGGGATTGTCATCCCTCCAATATTCAAGGCACCGGTATTTGCCAAATACGATGGAGTTTCATGTCCCAAAATGCATCTCCGGTCCTATGTGAGGAAAATACAACCTCATACTGTCATACCCCAATTTTTGACCTAAGATCCCATTTTTATTTTTGCATTTTTATACAGAAATCAAGGTCACTAAATACAGTTGGTTTTAACCTCTCACCTTCGAGCATTGATTATGCAGAAATTATCAAGTGTTTTGAACATTCTTAGTCTATGTATCACTAACTTCTAATCAAGCACGAAATGTGTGTTTTTTGTTTGATTTCATGTGCTGACAGGTCTCCTTCGAACACAACCTTTCGATTGGACAAGTTACTGCCTGCAAGCCTATTTCGATTCACCAAGCGTGCTGCCTGCAAGCCTGCTTCGACTGGACAAGTTTGCTGCCTACAAGCCTCTTTCGAATCTGGACAAGTTTACTGCTTGCAAACATGCTTCGATTGGGAAACATTGCTTCCTTCGAACACAGATTTTCGTTTGGGCAATGTGTTTGTTTCGATCCACAAGCTTCGATGGGCAATACAGTCTCCCTTTGATCACAAGCTTCGATTTGGAAATACAGCCTCCTTAGATCCACAAGTTGGACCACTAAACCCTTTAAAGCAACGTACTCAGAGCATACAAGTGGCCTCCCATATACTTCTAAACTCAAGCCAGCTGTGCTGCTATGCAACAGTTCTGCACCAACCTGCCACTAAGCTCCAAAATACTGATAAAGCCTGCGTTGACATTCCTGTACTTGCACAAAAAAGGAGTGCACAAGAGCTGCATTGAAGAAAACAAGGAGGCAATATACCCAAATAATTTAAATATTATTTTGTTTTCCCCCCAAAACCACATCAAAACTCGCCTATAAATACAAGGCTTCACAACATGTTCAAGGAGAGGATCTTAGAAGAGGAGGACCTTTGGGGCCAGGCGAACAAATCTTTAGAAAATTCTTAAACACCAAATTTTCTCAAACACAAAAAATCTCTCAAGTCCCTTCAATACTTGTGAGAACAAACCCAGAATCCCCAAACACTTATCTCCTTCGATTCTGAAGAACAACCACACTGCAGTCTCCTTCGAATCAAAGAAGCATCACACTTGCTTTTTCTTTTCCTTCAAATCCAGCGCTCCCAGCACAGCCTGTGACCCCTCTTTCGAATCCAGCGTCCAGGGCCACCACTCAAGGCCCAGCACACGTTCCAGTCAGAAGCTAGGTAAGTCACTCTTACCTTTGAACTTTTCGTTTCATAACATGTAAATACAATTCCTTTTCATTTGAAACATTGTACATACCACTGTTCTTTCGTTTCCACCCTGTTAACATGTTTTTTAAAAGTTAACCCTTTCGTTTTTCCTTCTGTTTATCTGAATTAGCTTTAATTGTTAAACTGTTTACCAAACACATACTAGCATGGCCTCAGGCCATGTTGCCATTTAATGTTTGAGATGAAAGAAACAGGAAACAAGAAATAGGAAACGAAGCTTCCGGCTTCTACCCCCTTTCTCCAGGTCGAACGAAAGAGACAACCAGGAGGCAAACCATGTCCAATCGAAAGACATTCCCTCACTGATTTCAACCTCCAGTCGAAGAAGGCAACAAGGTAGAATCAAAAGACTTTGCCATACACTGACTGCCAGGCCAATCGAAGGACAGAACCTCACTGGTGCGAACTCCCAGTCGAAGGATACAACTTGCTGCTGCCTTTACCCAATCGAAGGACAGGACCTCGCCCCTTCCAAAGCCTAATCGAAAGACGTGAGCTCACTGGTGCCAGCCCCAATCGAAGGAGGCCAACAAAATGCCAGTCGAAGTGTGCTACTGCCTGGGTCGAAAGACACTCATTTTCTTACTTTTATCTTATTTTTTCCTTCATATTTTTTATGCCCTTTTGATATGTTTGTAATAGCGTAGGATTTTAAATTTCTTCATTTTATTTACTTTGTACAAATGCTAGTAATTAGGCAAGATAAAATCAACAAGTAAACAAACCAAAAAAATACAAAAAACACTCTTTAATCATTACTTGAACATACTTTAAAACATGCAAAAACACTTAACAAATCAAAACTCCCCCAAGGGAATGTTATCCCCGTTCTACCGCGATACCGGTCGTGCCTATTGCTAGAATGCGTGCGTTAATGTCGCCCACTACAAAAACACCAAACAAATCAACTTTTTTCTAGAGGAACTACGGTGTTTTGATTCCTTCATTGGATACGTAGGCAAAGGGTCGCGAAACCCTCACGAACGCAATAATAAAAACTCATTTCTTTCCCCTTAAACAAACATAGTTGTAGATAAATACACCCTTGTGGAGTACTGCAGATGCATTGGGTGCTAATACCTTCCCATTGCATAACCAACCCCCGAACTCTTGATCTCTTTTCAAAAACGCCTTGTATTTTTTATTACTTTTAAGTATTATTTTACATTTCATGTTTTAGGGTTTTATTTCGCTCTTTTCCCTTTTCCCTAGGAAATAATAAAGCGCGGTGGCGACTCTTGCTTTTACGAGTCAAGTTAATTAATAGCTTGATCTCCGATTTTCACCACTACACATACCGCTGACAAGGACTTATAGGTACACTTCTTTCAAGACAGCCTGTCAGGAACTCAACTTGATTGGTTTTATCAGCTGGAAAGAGCCAACATTCATAATTGGGAAGATCTGCCCGCCGCCTTTTACAAACAATACCAATACAACCCTGATCTTTCCCTCACCCGTACTCAACTCCAGAGTATGGCCATGGTTTCAAGTGAAGGCTTTAAAGACTAAGCGCAAAAATGGAGGGACTTAGCAGGAAGAGTCCAGCCTCCCCTATCTGAAAGAGAGTTGGTAGACATGTTTTTAGGCACCCTGTCTGGTCCTTTCTTCAATCACTTAATTGGGAGTTCATCGGTAGGTTTTACCGAATTGATATTGACCGGAGAAAGGGTGGAAGTCGGGATAAAGAATGAAAAGATTCAAAAAGATGCATCCTCTGCTGCTGTAAGAAAACCATTCGTTGGAAAAAAAGAAGTTGTATATCCTCAGAGAAATCAAGATAGGGCTGAACACCATCCAATGGTGGGGGCTGTCATGATTCCTAAACCTGCACCTGCTCAGCAAAGAAGCAACCAGCCAAGAATGGAAAGACCAGTCAGACAGTTCACCCGAATTAATATGACACTATATCAAGTATTGCCACATTTGTTAAGGTCCAATTTAGTGACTTTGAAAGAAGCTCCAAAGAATCCTAACACGACTTCTTCTCACTATCATCCTAATGCCTGTTGTGCATACCATTCTGAGAGTCCTGGCCATGACACTAACAACTGTTGGGCTCTGAAGAACAAGGTACAAGACCTTCTCGAAGCCAAAGAGATTGAACTTGATTCGCCAGAAATTCCCAATGTTATTACCGTCCCTATGCCCAAGCACGACCATAATACCAACGCCATTAAGGAAGATATGTTTGTTACTTCAGTTGATGAACTTGTGACCCCACTCTTGACTATCAAAAAGAATTTGTTAAGTTTCGGCTTATTCCCAGGCTGTGATGAAAGCTGTCATTTCTGTTTGTCCTCACCAACCAGCTGTCCTTTGTTAAAAGCATGTGTTCAATGCCTAATAGATAACCAAGAGATTTTGTTCGAAAAGACTTCTATTCCAACTGTTTCTTATAATGATGTTTCCATCATGACCATTTCCGCCAATTCTTCCAGGGTCTCCACCAAAAGACCCGTTAGAATTACATCAGTTCCTAAAGTAGCTCCTTTGATAATTGCAATGCCTGGACCAATCCCGTATTTGTCAGACAAAACTGTCCCATGGAATTATGGAGGTGATGTCTACTACCACGGTATCAAGCAAGATTGGCCAGCTGTTTAAAGTTCAAGTTCTGAGAAAGTTAACTCTGATATCAGTAACATCGCAGGGACTAGTAAGATAACCCGAAGCGGGACGATTTTCTCTCCAGAAATTGCTCCTCCAAAAGCTATTTATGGACCCGTAATCATTCTTGTTGTTGTCGCTCCTCCAAAGGTTATTCACAGTCCTACAATCATCTCTGCTAATACTCCTGTTGACAAAACTGTTACAATCCTTGTTATCACCCCTACTGACATTCCTACTGCCGAGTCAACCGGGACTCGAGGTAAAGGTATTCTGGTTGAGCCTGTCTAGACGAAGGCACAATCAGTAGCTATCCCTGAGACCTCCCAAAAAGAAATGGAGGAGATTTTAAACATCATAAAAAGAAGCGACTACATTGTGGTCGAGCAACTGGGGCAAACTCCATCAAAAATTTCCATGTTGGCTTTATTACTATGCTCTGAGGCTCATGCAAAGGCCCTGGTAAAGTTCCTTAAAATTGCCCATGTACCCCAAGAAACATCTGCCGATCAATTCCAAGACTGCATAGCCAGCTTTACTGCAGATAATGGTTTAGGTTTTTCGGATGCTAACTTAACACCAAGGGAAGGAAGCATAACGAGGCATTGCATGTCTCAGTCGAATGTAGGGGAACGATGTTGACTCATGTCTTGGTTGACACCGGTTCGTCTCTGAATGTGTTGCCTAAAAAGGCTCTTGATAGGCTTGACCGTGAGAGATTGACATTGAAACCGAGCAACATAGTAGTGAGGGCCTTTGACGGCTAAAAAAGGATGGTACACGGGGAAGTGGACATCCCCATAAAAGTTGGAACCCAAACATTTGATTGAACTTTTTATGTAATGGATATTCTCCCTTCATATTCCTGCTTATTAGGCCGACCGTAGATTCACAATGCTGGTGTCGTTACTTCTACGTTTCATCAAATACTGAAATATCCAATTCAAGGAAAAATCATCACCGTTCATGGAGAAGAAGAGTATATGGTCAGCCATCTAAATTCCTTCAGATATGTGGAATTAGATGGTGAATTTATTGAAACTCCATTCCAGCACTTTGAAGAAGTCCCACAAACTATAGCAATGACCAAGGTTGTGTCTCAAGTCCCCAAGATTACAAGGCCTCCACTCAAGATGTCGTCTTTGAAAGATGCCAAGGCAGTGATAGAAGAAGGTGGGTGCACTATTTGGGGCCAACTCCCAGATATCCCATACAAATCTGACAAATTTGGTCTGGGTTTCACTTCAGGTGCCCAGAAGGTTGTACGTCGCGCTCGTGTCGAAGGACCACCCTTGAAGATCAGCAATCACCAAGTCAACGCCATGGAGGATGATAAAGACAGTTATGACCTGGAGGATTGGATTTTCCCAACTGTCAATGGAGGGCTCAGCAATTGGGAGGCTAGAGATTTTGTCCCGATCACATTTATCCCACAGTCTACACCCTTTCGGGATCCCATGGGTAACAATTCTGTTATGGCCTTTTGTGACTCTAAAAATATAATCTACAAAGCCGAAGACGAAGGTGAGGAAGATTGTGAAGTACCAGGGGAACTCGCCAGGTTACTACAACAAGAAGAGCAGACCATTCAGCCCCACGAAGAACCAGTGGACACAATTAACCTAGGTACCGAAGAAGACAAATGAGAAGTCAAGGTGGGTGCCAATCTGGAACCCAGTGTCAAAGAGTGTATGATTCAGTTGTTGCACGATTATGTTGAGGTCTTTGCCTGGTCGTATGAAGACATGCCAGAACTAGATGCAGATATCGTAGTACATCGTCTACCTACAAAAGAGGATTGTCCTCCCGCAAAACAAAAGGTCCATCGAATGCGACCAGACATGTCATAGAAGATCAAAGCAGAAGTCATGAAACAATTCAACGCCAGATTCTTAGCCGTCACCTCCTATCCGCAATGGGTTGCCAATGTTGTTCCCGCGCCCAAAAAAGACGGAAAGGTACGAATGTGCGTGGACTACAGAGATTTGAATAGGGCAAGCCCTAAGGATGATTTCCCACTTCCCCGCATTGATATTTTAGTTGACAATGCGGAACAGCAAAAAGTGTTTTCCTTCATGGACGGTTTCTCAGGCTACAACCAAATCAAAATGGCGCCTGAGGACATGGAAAAAATAACCTTTGTCACACAATGGGGGACATTCTACTACAAGGTTATGCCATTCGGGCTAAATAATGTCGAGGCAACCTATAAACGTTCCATGGTAGCCCTATTTCACGACATGATACATCACAAAATAAAGGTCTATGTGGACAACACGATAGCTAGATATCAAATAGAAGAAGAGCATCTTGATCATTTACAGAAATTGTTTGAGAGACTAAAGAAATACAAGCTGAGGTTGAACCCAAATAAATGAACGTTTGGGGTTAGGTCTGGTAAACTACTAGGCTTTATTGTCAGCAATAAAGGTATTGAAGTCGATCCTACCAAAGTGAAAGCGATACAAGAGATGCCTGCTCCTCGTACTGAGAAGGAAGTCAGAGGATTCTTGGGACGTTTGAACTACATTGCCAGATTCATTTCTCACCTGACAGCTACTTGTGAACCAATCTTCAAATTACTGAAGAAAGATCAAGTAGTCAAGTGGAATGTTGAATGCCAAACTGCTTTCGATAAGATCAAAGAGTACTTACAAGAGCCTCCTGTTTTGATGCCACCAGTCGAGGGAAGACCATTAATCATGTATCTAACTTTTTTGGGGAATTCAATGGGGTGTGTGATGGGGCAGCATGACGAGTCTGGCCGAAAAGAGCATGCTATTTATTACCTGAGCAAAAATTTTACCGAATGTGAAACCAGATATTCACTGCTCGAGAAAACTTGCTGCGCTCTGGCATGGGCTGCTCGCTGGCTAAGACAGTATATGTTGACCCATACTACCTTGTTGATTTCTAAAATGGATCCAATAAAATACATCTTCGAGAAACCTGCCCTTTCTGGGAGAATAGCAAGATGGCAGATGATCCTGACAGAATATGACATACAGTATACTACCCAGAAAGCAATAAAGGGCACTGTACTAGCCGATCACCTTGCTCATCAAGTTGTACATGACTATGAGTCCATGAAGTTCGAATTCCCAGATGAAGACATCATGATGGTAAACAACTGTGAAGAATCCATACCATATGACGGACCTGAACAAGGATCCCGATGGACCCTGGTTTTTGATGGGGCATCTAACGCACTCGGCAATGGTATTGGTGTTGTACTCATATCTCCTGATGGATGTCATACTCCCTTTACGGCAAGACTCTGCTTCAATTGTACAAATAACATGGCAGAATACGAAGCGTGCATTTTTGGTCTCAAAGATGCCATAGATTTGGGGATCAAATCCTTAAATGTATTCGGAGATTCAACCTTGATCATTAGCCAGATCAAAGGAGAGTGGGACACCAAACACCCTAACCTTATCCCCTACAAGGAACATGTACTGACATTTATCTCACATTTTTAGAAGATTACCTTCGAGCATTCCCCGCGAGAAGAAAATCAGCTAGCATACGCACTAGCCACAATGTCATCCATGTTTAAACTTAAATGGGATAATGAGGCTCCCCTGATCACCATTAAACGACTGGAATAACCAGCTCACTGTCACGAGATTAATACTGAAGAAATATTAGACCAGCCTTGGTTTCACGAAGTCAAGAGGTATCTCGAGGCTCGAGAATATCCAGAAGGAGTTTCAGTAAATGATAAGAAGTTCTTAAGAAGATTCTCTGCTAAATTCTTCCTTAGTAATGGAATTCTCTACAAACGCAACCATGACTCTGTGTTACTCTGTTGCGTAGACAAGGTTGAGGCAGAAAAGATCATGGATGATCTACATGAGGGCACTTTTGGCACCCATTCCAGTGGGCATACGATGGCAAAGAAGATCCTACGGGCAGGCTATTACTGGTCTACCATGGAAGCAGATTGCTATCAACACTCTAGAACCTACCACAAGTGTCAGATTTATGCTGACAAGGTGTACGTACCTCCGGTTCCTTTGAATGTCTTGACGGCTCCTTGGCCCTTTGCTATGTGAGGCATCGATATGATTGGGGAAATCAAGCCAACAACCTCTAATGGACACCGCTTCATCTCAGTTGCCATTGACTATTTTACAAAGTGGGTTGAAGCAGCCTTCTTCGCTTCCATTACAAAGAATGTTGCCTCCCGGTTCATCAAGAAAAATATCATTTGTCGTTATGGTATCCCGGAGAGGATCATCATAGACAATGGTACGAATCTAAACAATACTATGATCACCGCCCCGTGCGAGCAATTCAAGATCCAGCATCATAATTCTTCCCCTTCCCGGCCAAAGATGAATGGTGATGTCGAAGCCGCAAATAAGAATATTAAAAAGATCATACAGAAAATGACAGTCACGTACAAAGACTGGCATGAGATGCTACCATTCGCTTTCCACGGTTATCGTAATACGGCACGCACATTAACATGGGCAACACCTTACTCTCTGGTAAACGGCATGGAGGTTGTCTTGCCTATTGAGGTCCAGATCCCCTCTCTTAGAATCATGAAGGACGCAGGTTTGAACGAAGACGATTAGATCCAGACTCGACTTGATCAACTAAACTTGATTGATGAGAAAAGGCTTACTGCTGTCTGTCATGGTCAAATGTATCAAAAACAGATTATCAAGGCTTTCAACAAAAAGGTCTGACGCCAAGTATATCAAGTCGGGGATCTGGTGATCAAACGTATCATACTGCCGCAAGGTGATCCCAGGGGAAAATGGACTCCTACATATGAAGGACCATTTATGATCAAAATCATATTCTCTGGTGGAGCAATGATCTTGACCACCATGGATGGCGACGACCTGCCGCACCCCGTGAACATAGACATAGTCAAAAGATACTACGCATAAAGAGACCCGCTAGGTTGACACACCTAGGAAAAACAAGGGCATCTCGGTGAACCAAAGAAGTTCGTGCAAAATTAGCGATAAAACAAAAAAATCTGTACATCCGGCAAGCTGAAAACCCGAAAGGGCGGCTTGGGAAAAAAAGGGTATCCTGGTGGACTGAAAACCCGAAAGGGAAGTCCAGGAAAAAGTTAGGGAATTAAAGCGTATGACTATGTCCTGTAGGATCACCTTACGGACAACCTGCAAACTCAATGGTTCTGATCAATTCAATCAGCTTCGGACAAGGCAACAAATAGAAAAGATGCTCGGAGACACGAAGGCTATAACAGAATGGGAACCCCATGGGATTATTTCACATAGCTATCTTTTCTTTGTATCAAATTCTCATTTTTACGACAGCACTCTCTTACTAGAATGTTTGTCTCATTGTACAAAAACACTTACTCAAAGTCAATACAAAGATATCCCTTTGAAAGTACAAAACTATTTGTTTTTATTTACTCTTATGTTTTGTTTACAAAAACGTCCAATGATTTATTTTTGAACATATGCATTTGAACATAATTACTGTTTACAAATGAACAAAATAAAAAGACAATCACTGATGGATTTAAGAGATAGGGAAATCTCTCTATGTTATCTCTGTAAAATCCCCCATTGTGTGCAGTTTAATACCCAGTGGAACAAAGCTTCCAATTATCACTCCCCGGAAGAAGTCACTAAATTTCTCAGGATTCCCCAACAGGATTTTACAAGCAGTACACGACATTTCCCTTACAATAGAGTTTATTTATCTAAGTGGAAATTCATCAACACTTCACAACATGAAGACTTACACTCCATATCCTAAGCAGCTATCAGGGATTTATTTTCCCCAATCCAACAACAGTGCAGCAGTTTAGCTTGCATACGCATACATCGCATTCATATATCATAAACATCAATAGCATGAATGCATATATCATGATCTCATTATACCATGAATTTCATGCAACATGACATTGCATATTAGCTAACATTCTACCCTTTTCAGGATATAGTTAATCAACAACTACCATTAACAATGTTCAAAGTTTCTAGATACAGTTCAGATACGCTCTAGATACGGATGTCATTCTGATACTCATTCATATTCAAGCTTTCAGTTACGGTTCATATACGCTCCAGATACGGATGCCATTCTGATACTCATTCAGATTCAAGCTTTCAGATACTCTCCAGATACGGATGCCATTCTGATACTTATTCAGATCCAACTTTCAGATACGCTCCTAACACGGACGCCATTTTGATACTCATTCAGATTTAACTTTCAGATACATTTCAGATACGCTCCATACATAGACGCCATTTTGATACTCATTCAAATTCAATCTTCAGATACGCTCCAGACACGGACGCCATTCTGATACTCATTCAGTTTCAACTTACAGATATGATTCAGCAATCATTTCTGGATGGCATCTACAAGCCCATCTCTAACAACTTTCCATCATCCCTCCAAATGGAATCTTTAAGCCCATTCCCTAATACCGTCAACCGTCACATTACCGAGTGCAAATTTCTGGGCACTCTAATGTCCAATCATCTTCCACCTTCGAGTCACGAATGGAAAAACTCGCCAATCTAACTCTTCAGGCTTAAGAACATTGAACATGGGCAGCTGTTGTACCCCAAACTTTTCCCTCTCACTTATCAATAGTTTTCTCACAAGATCTACTTTGGGCTCAAGACTGCATTAGGGTTTGATCAGCTCAAGACACCTCCTTAAGCACTGATGACCAAAATTAGGGTTTGAGATTGCACAAGGATATTTAAACTTACAATTCCCCATATGACTTTCATGGATCATTATGGATCCTCAAGATTACTCATGTCAAGTTTCAAGCTTTGGATCACACTTTTCCTCAATTAATTGAGCAGTTGAACTAAAAATCAACTGTAATGGGGAAAAAGTCAATTATGGCCAATTTACAGTCAAACTTCATAATTTTTTATCCAAATCAACATTTTAAACTCATATGTATCATTTGACCAAGTTGGATCACAATTCCTCAAGAAATTTGATCAAATCTCCAAAAGGGCAAAATGGTCAAAATTAGGGTTTTGATTGGGAAAGGGCAATTTCTGATTTTTGACCTAGCAAATGATCAATTGGTTTAAGGAATGATCTCAAGAGTACAATTGCATCATTTTGACTTAATTACATGGCTAAAAATATTGCTCAACTCCAATGGATTGACAGATGAATTTTCAGTCAACTGATCAAAAGTCAACTGTATACTGAAAAGTCAAACTTTAACTTTTTGGTCAAATTCAAATGCCAAAGATCAAAATTAATCAAAACATGACAAAATATGAAACTTATTCATCAAGAAATCAAAAATTCAAGATTTCATTTTGAAAAGTTAAAATTTCTAAACTTAGAAATTTTTCTAAGTGTTGGAATTTTTGTATTTTTTCATAAGTTTGAGCAAACTTTTCACCATGATGCAAGATTATTCAAAAGAAACTTCCAACATGAAAGTTGTAGATCTCCATGAAATATACAACTTTTCTTCACACAACTTCTTACAAAAGTGCTTGGATCTCAAGTTATAATTTTAAGAACATGTGGTCATGAAACAAAACACTTAGTGAAATTTTGCCCTAATTTGGTCAGGATTTTGACCCAACTTCATGGCACTTTTTCATATAGTTCCAAGGGGAATACACAAAATTGATTCAAAGATGGGTTGTAGATAAAATTGCAAGCTTTCCAAAATGTCTAAGAACTCCTTGAGATCATTTTTGAGTAGGGAGAATCGAAGAGATGAAGTTAGGATTTTATCACTTGAATTACAAGTCATTTTGTGATGAACAAATTCAAAATTCAAAGTTATGCTGCATAACCTCTAATTTGAAGGCATCAAACTTTTTAGGAACTCCATAATTAATTGCTTGCATGGCTTCTAGAGGTCTCATTTCAAGCATTCAATGCAAGGCCATGCTTTATATCCATTTTTAGAAGAAAGTGTACATTGCCATTTTGATAAAGTTCTTTTTTGCACAAAACATGTTCTTGAACCTTGAACTTGTTCTCTTATGATCATACATGTCTCATAACACAAGAGAAATGGTTTAGACACTTACAATCACCCAGCCCATGCTTGTACCTCACATTGAAACTTGGTTTCCCACTTTTCTTCAAAATCAAGTAACCTAGCAATTAGCTAAAAACTTGTACTTCTGACTTGCCAAACCACTCAAGACTCTTTGCTTATACATACACAAGCACTTTTCCATAAATCACACGCATGCTTGACCCCTAAAAAACACCAAGAGCTCAGAACTACATCACATACCTCCATTGTTGCCTAACCTGACCAAAAGTTTGAAACTCACATCTCCCTCGTGCGTTTTAAAGCCTTTTGGTTCCTAAAGTTTCTAAACATCATTTAGAACTCATCCCACACCCTGTTACAAGACTGTAACACCATTAACACCATCCTCCATTTTCAAAAATAGAGCTTTGCACTTGGACTTCTCCAGAACTCCTCAGAAACTTTCAGCTCAAGCTAAGCATCCCATTAGCTTCCTGGGAACTTGAGGAAGCTAACCTAATCATTGGAACTCACTGAAACTACTCAAACTCCAAACCCGATACCCTCTTGCAAGGTAAGTTTTCTAACTTTGGGACTTTTCATACAGGTATCATCAATGATTTATTTGTGAATGAAACATGTAGATATCATTTCCCTAAAGCTAACCATGTCCATAGTTTCCATTAATTTTGCTTGAGCTTAGAGAATTTTAAGATTTAAGTTTCTGAGATTTTTAGGGTTTAGATTAGGGCCATTAAAATTCATGCTTATCTTTAATCTTTAATTTTATTGCTTTGCATTTCTGAAATCGTGATGAAATTTTCTACAAGTTTCATGTTTACAGTTTTCATTTTTGTTGAGGTTTGAATAAGTTACAGAGGTTCTGGCTGGGTGTGAGGTTAAAGATGAAGTTGGCCTCATGAACATGTTTGCCATATATATTTATTGTTTTGATTATATAAACGGATGTATAGCCACCTTAGTGGTAGAAGCGCGTGCCTGTGACTTGAGGGACCTAAGTTCGAGCCCTAGTGGTACCCTTTTGGATTTTTCACATTTGTTTGCTTTCTGACTTTTTTTTTGGCAGCGCTGGGCCTCCTTTGGGCCTCTATGATTTTTTCTTGTTGTTGACCCCCTTGCTGGCTTCTCACACCTCTGGCCCATTTATTTTCTTTTTTTTTTCATTTTATTTATTTTTTTTCTTAAATATATTATCTAACACTAAAAAATCAGAAGAAAAAAAAATAAAAATGTTAGATTTATATTTTGAAAAAGTTAATTTATTTTTTACACAAAAAAATATTTTTATTTAATCATACTTTACTTATTTTACTAATTGTTTTGTAAATTTAATTAAAATTAGGGTTTTAGTTATTTTCTTTTACACCATTAAAATATATTATTTTAAAACAAAAAAAATACCAAAAATATTTTATAATACTATATTTTATTTTCAAGACAAAAATGCCAAAAAAATACTTTTCTTATAAACTTAATTTCTTTTTTTTAATTAATAGATTTAGGGTTTTATTTAAAATCTTTTATTAGTAAGTTTAGGTTTTAATTTTTACAATTTTAATTAATTATTTTTCCCTTTAATTAATTAGGTTAAAATCAAAACCCATTTTCTCTAAAAAATCCAAACAAATATCCATTTTCTTCACATTTACATTCTTGCATATTTATTCATCTTGTACATTATTTATTTCAATTCTTGTATAAATTCAATTTGGTTGTAATAGATAATTAGACTTTAAATTCTTGTAATCCCCATTTATACTTTGTACACCCCCTCCCACAAGTATTGTAATAGCATAGTAACTTTAAATTCCGCAATTTATCGCTTTATATACAAATGCTAGTAATTAGGGTTTGTATGGAAAGACTAAAACCAATTATTAGAAAATCCTAATCCAAGACAAAATCAAGCATGAAAAATAATACACTTGCACACAAGCACCCCCTAGGGTAAATCCACTTGGTTGCCTTTACAAAATGACCATATTACGCATGTGAGGCATCTTAGCAAAAACAAGCAAAAATACAAGATCATAGTCCCTCGATTATGCTATCTAAGTTGCCTTTCAAATGATCTTAGTCCCTAAAAGATAATGCTAAGATACCTTGCAACATTTCTAATCATGGTTATACGATGACCCACGCCCGTCCCGTTTACATCTAAAGATAGGGTTACTTATCAAATCAATGGTAAGATAACAATGTCAAAGGAAAGAGGAAATAAACATGAAAGAATTTTGAGTAGGTAGAATGCCCCTAGTTACTTGCTCACTTTCAAAACAAAACATCCTTTCTATTTTCAAAATAAACACCTACACTTTCAAAACATCTTACAAACTTGAAAACCTTTTCAAAAACATCTTTGTATACATTCTTACAAATGAGAATCATTACAAAGTTTTCTTAAACAATGGCCTCTTTACAAAATGCTTTCAAAAACCACACAAAGTACAATTTCAAACAAAAGCAAGTGATCTAGAAAGTAACTAAGAGCCCATGGAAAACCATGGATGAAAAAGGTGCTAATACCTTCCCTTTTTATAATCTACCCCCCGAACTCAAGAAATAATCTCAAAGGTATTTCCTGTGCTTTTTCACCTTTCCTTTTGGATAAAAGAAAATTCGGTGGCGACTCTTGCTAACCGCAACATTTGCGATCAAACGTAAAACCTTCAAGTCAGTTCTCCCACCGTATCACACTCATCTATCAACAACGTGCATCAATTAACAATATCCCAATGTGTATCTCTCGTACATCAGGAGGTCAACAAATGACGATACAACAATGGCTATCCCTCATCTACCAAAGACTCTGATAGTCACGGTCACTTCCAACAAATCAAAGACAATGTGAGGATCAACGACTTGTTCAGACTGAAAGTATGAATAAGAAAGAAACAAAAATCCCTGCTAAGTCAAAACTTATTCCAAATTGAAATTCAAAAGAATTTATCCAGGAATAAGCAAGAAATAAATTGAAAAGCCTAAAAGGAGAGAAAAGGATTATTAATAAAAAACCCTATCGAGAGAACATGGTCGTGTGATCAGACACCAAAATTAGAAGTTAGTGACGGTTGTGTCCAAGAGGCCTCAGTGGTTCCTCAACCATCATAAACTCCTCTATCGAGAGATGAATGCTTGTATCGGGTCAATTGAACGTAGGAACGGAGAACTTCGTGGAGAATGGGTGGGCACCAAATAATTTTGAGCCTTAAATCCTTTTTTCTTAAATCGTGAATCAGGCCATGTTACAACCCTTTCAAAGTCCTAACTGAAGCATGGGTCAATTTGAAAGTTTGCTACAACGAGATCACGTTTAACTGACACCTAAGAGATATGTTTAAATATCTGTGATGGCATCATGTGCTTGCATTATCTTTCATAAAAAATAATTTAAAAATGTTGCTCTCTAGCTAGTGACTCGTTCATAACAGAGTTGTGACATCGTTTCATTCAAAAACGTTTTTCAAACTTCAAGACTTACATACGTGTTGCATTAGAATTATCATTCTCATAATAAACATTTTTCTGCATGCAAAACAACTGATTGACATCAAGTAAGTTTAGACAATGAACATCAATAAAGAGCTTGATCTTGTCAGAGAAGAAAGGCTTGAATATTCTATTGAAGCAAAATTCAGCTGTCATAAGAGAAATAACTTATCCAGGGCCATGTTAACCAGGGATTATGTCAAGAGAAAGCATCTTAGTGATTCACAGTATGAGTACCTTTAGGGATGAAGTTAGCAGATTCCACCAATCTGGGGCAATCAAGTCGAGAGTCGATCTCTCCAAGGTCAGCCAAATCTGGGGAATCCCATCAAATCTATCAAATCAGAGGCTATCACGTCAATAAATATCTTCAAGCTATCAATCAGAGGCTATCACATTGATAAATCTCATCAAGCTAATATCAATCAGAGGTTATCACGTCGATAAATCTCTTCAAGATCGACCAATCTGAAGCTATCACATCGATAAAGCTATCCAAGTTGCCATCAACTTGGGGCAATCACATTAATAAATGTATTTGGAATTCATTCAACCTGGGGAAGTTATGTCGAGATTCTACAAATATCTCTAAGAAAGTTGTAATCAAGTGCATTTTATTTCATGACTCAAGACATTGGGGTAGGCCACCTCATATCATATTGTGCCACGGATAATATGGTCTTCTATTCAGCATAGATTCTTTCAGAAATCCTCCAGACAGGGGCATTCCTCATCCGTACTTGTAAAGTTGCTCAAGCCAATTATGTTGTACGAGATGACTACAATCAGGCTAAAAGGGTCATAACGGTCACCCTGACCTGGCTAGCGCATGAAGCCTCCTTCATCTGCTACCGATAATTTCAAACCTGATTCTGTAAGTGAATTTGGAAACTCTGGAGTCGCCATTTGACTGGCACGCACAAGTGCACATATCCCGAAAGCTAAACTGGGGCATCTGCAGAGCTATACAGGGTATCCCCAGTGGAGTAAACTGGGACATTCGCAGGTGTTCATATCTATCTTCTTATCCCCAAGTGATTTAAGAGGTAATTCCCCAGTATGGTGTAAACTTGGGGCATGTATTCAAAGAGATCCACGTGGTGTTCAATATCTCCTCCCCGACAACAAAATTTAGAATTCAGTGGGGTACCTGAAGACTCGCTTCGTCAACAATTCAATATTTAGTGGAGTCATCAATAATCTTTGGTATCATGAGCTCCCCAGTGCAAATTCTTACCAGTATCCCCAACAATCTTTAGTACTGCAGGTTTCCAGCACTAATATGTATTGGCATCCCCAATGATGAGCAACAGCTCCCGAAGAGCCTTCGCTTATCCTCATGAAGTCTATTTCTTTACATTGCATATAGTTATCACTACATAACATTGCATCCTCAAAAGCGCGTAGCAGATCCATCATAATGGGTCTTTGCGGCAAAAGAAATTTTAACATGCATACGAAGCATAAGCCAGATTGAGTTCATTACACAAAAGACCTGAATCATTCAAAGACATCATTACATCCCCACAAGAGGATATCGCTCCCAGATCCCCAGTTAACATCCTTCACCTTCATAATTCCCAGTAAACGATGCCAGTACCTTGTACCCCTGAATTCCCAGCAAAATTAATACACCTTGTCATTTCTAAACCCAGATCCTATATAGTAGTCAGTTCACGTATGGAGATCAATTCTAAACCCAGTTCTAGTATGGTAGTCAGTTCTTATCCGACAAATGATCCAGTCTTCCAACACTCATATGTATCAGTTTCCTAAACACTCGTATGTGTAATCATTTATTTCCTTGATACTCGTCTATATCTTCTTTCAATACCCGTCTGTATTGATTCAAACACTCGTATGTGTTTAACCTTTCCTTGATACTCGTTTGTATCTTCTTTCGATACTCGTCTGTATTGATTAAAATACTCATCTGTGTTAAACATTTCTTTGATACTCGTCTGTATCTTCTTTTGATACCCGTCCGTATTGATTCAAACACTCGTTCGTGTTAAATCTTTCCTTGATACTCGTCCATATCTTCTTTCGATACTCGTCTGTATTGATTCAAAAACATGTTCGTGTTAACCTTTCCTTGATACTCGTCCATATCTTCTTTTGATACTTGTCCGTATTGATTCAAACACTCGTCCGTGTTTAAACCTTTCTATACTTGTCCGTAGTGATTCAAACACTCGTCCGTGTTTAACCTTCTTTCTATACTCTTCTGTATTGATTCAAACACTCCTTTGTGTTAAATCCTTCCTTGATACTCGTCTGTATATTCTTTTGATACTCGTCTGTATTGATTCAAACACTCATCCATGTTAAATCTTTCCTTGATACTCGTCTGTATCTTCTTTTGATACTCATTCATATTGATTCAAACACTCGTCCGTGTTAAATCTTTCCTTGATAACTCATCGGCATCTTTTTTTGATACTTGTCCGTATTGATTCAAACACTCGTCCGTGTTAAATCTTTCCTTGATAACTCGTCCATATATTTTTTCGATACTCGTCCGTATTGATTCAAACATCCGTCCATGTTTAACCTTTCCTTGATACTCGTCTGTATCTTCTTTCGATACTCGTCCATATTAATTTAAACACTCGTCCATGTTTAACCTTTCTTTGATACTCGTCCGTATCTTCTTTCAAGAATAGAAATGGTGCCTTTTGCCATAAATGGAAAGATCTTTTGGACAATGGCTAAAACATTTGGGTAATAGCTCAAGATTGGGTATAAGCATTAAATTATGATGAGATTTGCAAGCAAGGAGGCCTGTAACAGAAGATTATGTAGTAAGGCCTATGGATTTGATCAATGTTCTTCAAAATTCTATCTTCAACTTGATTTCTTCTACAAAGATTTTAAATATCTGTAGAAATTTGATCTTTTCCTTACTCTAGTTTTCGACAAGCATCTTGAATGTTGAATACTCCATACTTTCGTATTGATCACATAGATCCACAACTTTCGACCAAACTCATCAACAGACAAAACAATATTTGTTCCCACCAGTTGTATGTTCTTCGAATGGACCACATTCATATGAATGTACCTGTTGTACCCCAAAATTTTCCCTCTCATTTCTCAAGTAATATCTCACAAGATCTCCTTTGGTTCAAGACTGCATAAGGGTTGATCAGCCCAAGACACCTCCTCAAGCACTGATGACTGAAAATTAGCGTTTGGGATTGCACAAGGATAAATGGACTTTTAATGCCCCATATGACTTTCATGGATAATTTTGGACCCTCAAGATGGCTCATGTTAAGTTTTAAGTCTTGGATCACATTTTTGCTCAATCAATTGATCAGTTAACCTAAAATCAACTATATTGGGGAAAAAGTCAATTATGGTCAATTTACAGTCAAACTTCATAATTTTTGGTCCATATCAAAAATATGAACTCATATATGTCACTTGATCAAGTTTGGATCCCAATTCCTCAAGAAATTTGATCAGATCATCAAAAGGGAAAAATGGTCAAAATTAGGGTTTTGACTAAGAAGGTGCAATTTTTGATTTTTGACCTAGAAAATGATTGATTGATTCAAGGCATGATCTCAAGGATTTAAATGCATCATTTTGACCTAATTACATGTCTCAAAACATTGCTCAAGATCAATTGGTTAATAGATGATTTTCAGTCAACTGATGAAAAGTCAATTGTACACTGAAAAGTCAAACTTTGACTTTTTTTTGTCAAAATCAAGTATCAAAGATCATAATTCATCAAAACATGTCAAAATATGAAACTTGGTAATCAAGAAATTAATAATTCAAGATTTCATTTTGAAAAGTCAAAATTTCTAAACTTATAAATTTTTCTAAGTGTTGAAAACTTCATATTTTTTCACAACTTTGAGCAAAATTTTCACCATGATGCAAGATGATTCAAAGGAAACTTCTAACATGAAAGTCGTAGATCTCAATGATATATAAAATATTTTAGAACATAACTTCTCATATAAATTCATGTATTTCAAGTTATGATATTGTGAATACATGTTCATGAAACTTGGAAACTTAGTGAAATTTTGCCCTAGTTTAGGCAGGATTTTGACCTGACTTCTTGGAAATTTTTCACATAGTTCCAAGATGAATTTTCAAAAATGTCAAACATAGAGGTTGTAGAGGATGTTACAAGCTTTCCAAAATTTCCAATAAATCATTGAGATCATGTTTGATCAAGGAGAATCGAAGGCAGGAAGTTAGGGTTTTCAAACTTGAATTACAAGCCATTTCTTGATGAACACATGAACCAAATCCATGCTAGGCTGCATAATATTTGCTTTGTAGGCCTCAAACTTGTTTGTCATTTCATAATTAATGTTTTGCACAACTACTAGAAGCTTTAATCCAAGCATTCAATGCATTGCCTATGCTTAATACCATTTTAGGAAGAAAGGCAACATTGCCATTTTGGAAAAGTGGCTTTATGCACAAAGTCCACTATTCTTGAGCCTCTAAATTGTTTGTTCAGCACACACTCAACATACAAAGTCAGATAAACATGTTTAAAGTTTGCAACCACTCTAGACAGCCTTGTACTATGCATTGGGATAATGTGTATCAAGCTTGCTTCAAAAATAAGAATAAGAGATATAACATGTGATTTTGAATTATGATCAAGCACAAGTCTCCAAACTTGTTGATTATAAATAGAGTCACTATTTGTGAGCTAAGACAAGAGCTTTAACACCCTAAAACACTCCCAAACTCCCTCAAATCATAAATTGCCCAAAAACTCCATTTTTGCACAGTTTCTGACTTTGAACTTCAAACTTCCATTTCCCTCGTGCATTCTTTGGCCTTTTAGTTTCTAAAGCTTCCTTACATAAAATACAAACCATCCCACACCCTATTACACGATTGTAACATCATCTTCATCACTTCCATATCCAAAAACAGAGCATTGTAGTTGGACTTCTCTAGACCATTCCAGCCACTCTCAACTCAAGCTAAGAATTGCATTAGCTTCCTAGAGACTCAAGGAAGCTAACCTGATCATTGCAGCACCTTGAATCAAGCTCAAACTCATTTCACAATTTCCAGTTTTGAGGTATTTTTCTTGAACTTATATCTTCTCATTTAGGCATTGTTAGACTTGCATTTGTGAAGATAAAATGTAGACATCATTGCCCTGAAAATATACATGTCCATAGATTTCATTTATGTTGCTTAAGTAGGGAGAATTTTGAGTTTGAACCTCTGAAAATATTTAGGTCAGAATTTGGTACTGTTAGAAATTCATGCTCATCTTTGAGAATTAGCTTAAGTTATTTACATATTCAGAATCGTGAGGAAATTTGTAACAAGTTTGATGTTGGAAGTTTTATGAATGGATGAGAAATGAATGAGTTACAGGTTCTTTGGCTGGAGATTGAAGATGAAGTTCATTCAGGACTTGGTTTATATTATATATTTGTTGTTTTGTTTATATGAACGGATGTATAGCCACCCCAGTGGTAAAGTGCGCGCTTGTTAACCTTTGGGACCTGGGTTCGAGCCCCTGTGGTACCCTTTTGCTTTTTTTCCACATTTTTTCCATTTTTTGTTTGAAACAGGCGCTTGGGCCTCTCCATTGAACTTTTTTTTATTCTTCTAACCCCCCTGACTATGTTTACACCCGTGGCCCAATCCTTTTATATTTTCATATTTTTATTTATTTTCTTTTTCTTATTTGATTTTTTATTTTCAGTTTTATTATTTGTATTACTATTATTATTATTATTATCATTTTTATCTTTACTAAGAAAAAATCCAAAAATATTGTTATTATTATTTTCACACTTACTTATTTCATTTATAAAAAACAAAAAGACTAAAAAACATTTTCCTTAAAAACAAATTAATTTCTTTTTTTAATAATTAATATTTAGACTTAGGTTAATTATTATATTATTTTCTTGTAAATTAAAATTAATTTAGAATCTAGGTTTCTTTTTTTAGTTAATTAATTTTCACATTATTTTTATAAAAACCTTTTTCATAAAAACCCTAAAAATCGTTTTTTTTAATTTAATTCCTTTCTTAATTAGTTTAAGTTTAATTTTGCTTATTTTTAATTAGTCATTTCCTTAATTAGGTTAAAACCCCTTTCATGAAAACCAAACAAAATTACTCTTGTTCCATTTATATTTTTGTCTTTTATTTTCAGTTTTGTACAATATTCAATATGGTTGTAATAGATAATTAGATTTAATTTTCTTACAAAATCCCCATTTGTAAATTTGTGTAACCCCTCCCCTAATGATGTAATAGCTTAGTATTTTTACTTTCCGCAACTTATCGCTTTATATAAATGCTAGTAATTAGGGTTTGTATGGAAAGATAAAATCAACAAGTTAGTAAACCCTAATTCAAGACAAAATAATGCGTGTAAATCCACACACTTGCACACGTACACCCTTAGGGTAATTCCACTTCATTGCCTTACAAAAATGGTCATGTTATGCATGTGGGATATCTTAGCAAAAAGCAATAAAAAATATAAGATCATAGTCCCTCGATGGCGCTATCAAATATTGCCTTTCAAAATGATCTTATCCCCTCAAAGAGAATTGCTAAGATATTTCACAACATTGCTATCATGGTTATACGATGACCCACATCCTTTCCTGTACATCCAAAGATAAGGATTCTTACAAAATCAATGGTAAGATAGAAATATCAAAGGAAAGGAAGAAATGAACTAATGCTTTTGGGTAGGTAGATTGTTCCTAGTTGCTTGCTTAATTTCAAATCAAATATTCTTGCTTATTTTCAAAACAAACACCAACACTTTCAAAAACACTTTCAAAACATTTCCTAAACATGAAACATTTTCAAAAGATCAACACTTTGTATACGTTCTTACGAACGAGAACTATTACAAAGTTTTCCTAAACGATGGTGCCTTTTCAAAATACTTTCAAAAACCACACAAAGCACATTTTCAAACAAAAGCAAGTGATCTAGCAAGCAACTAAGAGCCCATAGATAACTATGAATGAAAAGGGTGCTAACACCTTCCCTTTTCATAATCTACCCCCTAGAACTCAAGAAACAATCTCAAAGGTATTTCCTGTTCTTTTCAGCCTTTCCTTTTGGATAAAAGAAAAGTCGACGGTGACTCTTTCTAACCATAACATTTGCGATAAAACGCAAAACACCCAAGTCAGTTCTCCCATCGTATCACAGAATTGGCGACTTTGCTGGGGACAATATTAAAAGTGGGGTTACCTTAGGGCTAGATCACCTTTACTTGCTTTCATTATTTGATTTGTTTGCTTTACATTTTGGTTCCTTGTTTGGGCTTGTTTAAATCCTCTACCCGGATTTGGGGATACCTTATAGGTAAGTAGAAATACATTCTGGAAACTGTGCGGGGTATACCGACATGGTCTAAGCAATACCTATATTAGTGTGACATATTTGTGGGTACTGGTAGCCCTTGAGTAGTCAAGGAGAATACGGGCTGCTGTGTGATGTCATGAAACACTAACTGACTTTAGAACCTTTACTTGACCAACTTGGCCATTAGGACATAGTGAGATGACCGGTTTTGGTGCAGTCCGAAGTTGGTAGATACTCGATACTACACTCATTGAGGTTTGATTTTCGGGATATTTAGGTCGCCGTGAAAGAGGCTTGCACTGAAATAATGCCCGAGAAGACAAATCAGTGATATTGAGATCCCTTAGAACCCGGTTACTATTTCTACGACAGGTTGAGCCAACTAAACTTCAAGAGGGTACTTACCTATGAGACTCCATGCAAGACTAAACCTAAGGACTTATTTGCCTTGTTTGTATATACTTACTTGTATATGACATCATAAACATCATAACATCATACTCATTCTCACTAACCATTTCAAGGATTATTGGTATTTATCTTTGTTCTATTTTGTAGGACATGGCTTCTATCCGTAGAAATACTATCCAAGTCAATCTCGTAAGAATTCCTCCTCAACTCAAAGAGTTAGCATCAAGGGTTTCTGAGAATTCTCCATTCACTGGAAGACATGGTCTCCTCCTAAACTTGGTTACTTCCAACGCTGATGAAGGTGTTGTTCCAATTCTTTGATCATCTACACCATTGCTTCACTTTTCCCTATTATCAATTTGTGCCTACTCTAGAATAATTATCACAACTTCTGAGGATTCCCATTCTCAATCAACTACCCTTCAACAGTACAGAAAGAGATCCAAAACCTGAAGAGATTGCCTAAGCACTACACTTGCTACAAACTGATATCACAACTAATTGGGAAACAAGGAGTGGTGTCAAAGGTTTCTTAGCCAAGTTCTTGTTTGAGAAGGCTCAAGATTGTTGGAACTCTTTAGACTTACAAGCTTTTGAATAAATCTTGGCCCTTATCATCTATGGGATGGTTTTGTTTCCAAACCCTGACAAATCATAGATGTAAACATCGTTAAAATATTCATGTCTCATAACCCAGTGCCTACTTTGTTGGGAGATATCTTACATTCTTTTCATTCTCGCACTATGAGAAAGAGAGGGATCCTCATGTGTTACACTCCTCTCTTGGCAAGATGGTTTATTTCGCATCTTCCCCGATCTGTATTGAAGAACGAGCAAGGTTCGATATGGTCCCATAGGTTGATGACGCTCAGACATTCAGATGTTCATTTGTGTTCTCGATCCTTGGAGAATGTTACTATCATCGACCGTTATGGTGAATTTCCTAATGTCCCTTTACTTGGAATTAGGAGAGGTATCACTTACAACTCTTTCTTAGCCTTACGACAGTTTGGTTATGCCCGAAGGGATGTCCCACATGAGATGATCATTCAACGATTGGTATTCGACTATGAGAGCGATGATCAAAGCTACCGTCAGAGGTTTATTCGATCTTGGAGGATGGTGAGCAAAATGGATAGTAAGACCTTGCTGACGATGTACATGCATTGTTTCAAATCCCAAACATTTGAGTTATAAGGAGGATAATCCCTAGTCAACCCCTTTGAGCCAAAGAAGTAGGATTTTTTCTTTTCATACAAATTAAAACTCTTAATCATAACCTGGGGCAGGGTAGTTTCTCAGTTAATTCAGACGCGCATTCAGTCGCAATATTCCGCTTCGTACACAATTAATGGCATCGAAGACGTCCTTATAAATCAAAAGACGGTGATGGTTCTGCATAATCGTCAAGATAGGCAATCATTATCTCTCACAATAAAATCCCATTAAGTCAAAACCTACGAAAGAGACTTAAGAAAAAAAACGGGGGCATCCCGCTGACTGTAATCACGAAAAGAAATAGTTCAGGCAAAAGAAGGGATAACAAAAAAAAGAGGTCATTACAAATTCTCGACAAAAAAAAAAGATTACAAAAATGACTGCCTATTCAAAATAAGCTGTCAGTATCTGAACCATCACTGAAACATCAAGGACAAGATGCCGAACTCAATTGGGATCTGAACGCACAATTAGCTGAGCATAGGACTGAAGAACATCCCGAAGAACGGGTGGGTACAAATAAATTTTGAGCCTTTATCCTTTGTTTCTTAAACCGTGAACCAGGCCACGTTATAACCCTTAAAAGTACTAACTGAAGCATAGGTTAGTTCAGAAGCATATTGTTACAAAAGGTATCCTGACTCCTATAGGACTTGCTATAAATCCTGAGTTGATATCACACTCTTACAAAATTTGTTTGTTTTACTAAAAAATGAATTTTCAAACTTCAAGACAGACATAAGCTTTGCATTCTTAAAATACCATTGTTTGCATATGACAATTTGTTCAATAGCAAAGAAATTCGCACGACGGTTATTCGATGAACAAAAATCTTCTCAATGGATAGAATCACCTCAGATGGAAAGACATTCCATTGATAGGCCTTCCATAATCAAGGGACACGGCATAATCATTGTCCATCATCTGGGGCAGTCAAGTCAAGATTTAAGGAATCTCTCAAAAATGCCAAACAACCAAGGGCAGATCTCCATATGAATCACTTGGGGCATTAGACATGAAGTCCAACAACGAATCACGTACAATCAAGCAAAATCATTGTTCCTCAACAGATTTCTTCTCAAAACAACAAAATAAGAATTCCCAACGGAAGAATTCTGAATAAAGCAGGTTATCATCTAGAAACGGTTCAGGTACGATCCAAAGATGGATGCCATCCTGAAACCTACTACAAATTCTCTCCTAGTACAATGCAGATACGATCCAAAGACGGATGTCATTCTGACACTTATTTCAACATCTCATCTAGAAACGGTTCAGGTACGATCCAAAGGCGGATGTCATCCTGGCACTTAATCCAGATTCTCATCTAGAAATAGTTCAGGTACGATCCAAGAACGGATGTCATCCTGACACTTACTCCAGATTCTAGTCTAGAAACAGTTCAGGTACGACCCAAAGACCGATGTCATCCTGATAGTTATTCAGACCATCTTCTAAGTACAGTGCCGATACGATCTAAAGACGGACGTTATTCTGACACTCATTCAATACATGTTTAAGTACAATCACGACATAAATCCATCCACAAAATCTCCAGCAGTCACAAGGGCAGAAATATCCTAATGCAAAGTCATCATTGTATCCTCAGCATACGTTTGTGACATCTATGTTCCCCAGAGAGCAGAAACAACCAGAGTTTTTTCCTCTTCTTCCCCAAGCAGGGATTACCTTCTCCAACTGAAGTCTGTTTTCCCCAGCCAAGTTTTATAATTTCAAACAGTTATAAAACCTCCTCCCGAGTAGAGTTTATTTCTCAAACTGTGGAAGCTCATTTCCCAATAGAGTTTATTTCTCTACATCGGCATAATCTTCCAACAAGCATCTCTCTCCACAGAGCTATTCTTAAGCAGAATCAATCCCTAGCAGAATATCCTCAAACAAAAGGAGGAAATCCCCGGCAAATCATATCCATTCATCATCCCCAGCGAAAATAAAGGATTCAGCCTCCCAATACTTTCCAGAAGTGGTGCGGGATTTATTTTCCTAGACTGGGAAACATCTCAATAACATCCCATATTCATACATCATGGCATTTTCATATTGCGTACAACATAATCTTTTATTTTGAGAACATCATCAATGCATTTCATACATCATGACATTGCATATGACTAACTCTTTACCTTTTCCAGGGAAAGATCAAATCAATGAACATCGTTGACTACTTGTGTGACCTGGTAGTCCTCTCGAAAACTATGTCTAATGAAGGGCTGTTTCAGCAGTTTCCTCAGAAAGATGCCTCATAAGACCTTCACTAGTTCAGTCAGATCAACATTAAGATCTCCCTAATTCTTATTCTAGTTGAAGATATTCCAAGACTTTCGTCTGGTTCAGTTAAATCGATCCTAAGATTTTTCTGATTATTATCCAGTCAAATTTAATCCAAGACCTTCTCTAGTTCAGTCAGATCGACACTAAGATCTCTCTGTTCTTATTTTAGTTGAAGATATTACAAGGCTTTCGTCTAGTTCAGTTAAATCGATCCTAAGATTTCTCATATTCTTATCCAGTCAAAGTTAATCCAAGACCTTCTCTAGTTCTGTCAGATTGACACTAAGATCTCCCTGATTCTTATTCCAGTTGAAGATATTCCAAGACTTTCGTCCAGTTTAGTTAAATCGATCCTAAGATTTTTCTGATTCTTATCCAGTCAAAGTTAATCCAAGGCCCCTACTGGTTCAATTTGAGTCGACCATTGATTTGTTACTGATTCTTTTCCAGTAGACCTTTACTGGTTCAGTTAAATCGATCCTAAGATTTTTCTGATTCTTATCCAGTCAAAGTTAATTCAAGACTTTCGTTGGTTCAGTTTGAATCGACCATGGATTTGTTGATGATTTCTTAACAGTTTAATCTCATCTCCCCAGTAAGTCGCTGTGAAGCCTGGAGCACAACCAAATAATAGTTAGCTTTATCATCCTCATTAAGTCACTGCAAAGCTTGGATCCTGACCAGATAACAGTTAACTTCACTCTCTTCAATCAAGTGACGACTCCCCAATAGAGTAACGGACAACTGAAGCTCCTAAAACTCTATGTTCTAAGAAAGAGACCAACATTCCACAGCAGAGTCCTCCTCAACAACAGGAATAGGGATTCCCACAAAGGAATATCTCATGAAATCAACAGTCTTTTTGGATGGCATCTTTAAGCCCATCTCCGACGAATCTTCGTCATATTCTGATGGCATCTTTAAGCCCATCTCTAAAAATCTCCCGTCATCTTTTCCAAATGGCATCTGTTCTACCCTAAAATTTTCCCTCTCACTTATCAAGAATTTTCTCACAAGATCTCATTGGGCTCAAGACTGCACTAGGGTTTGATCAGCTCAAGACACCTCCTTATGCACTGATGACCAAAATTAGGGTTTGAGTATGAACAAGGATCTTTGGACTATCAATGCTTCATATGACGTTCAAAGATCATTATGGACCCCCAATATTACTCATGTCAAGTTTCAAGCCTTGGATCACACTTTTGATCAGTCAATTGAACAGTTGACCTAAAAATCAACTGTATTGGGGGAAAAGTCAACCATAGCCAATTTACAGTCAAACTTCATAATTTTTTATCCAAAACAAAATTTTAGACCCATATGTATCATTTGATCAAGTTTGTACCACAACTCCTCAAGAAATTTGATCAAATCTCCAAAAGGGCAAAATGGTCAAAATTAGGGTTTTGATGAGAAAGGGCAATTTCTTATTTTTGACCTAGAAAATGATCAATTGGTTTAAGTCATGATCTCAAGAGTCCAATTGCATCATTTTGACCTAATGACATGATTCAAAACATTGCAAGTCCATTTGATTGACAGATGAATTTTGCAGTCAACTGATCAAAAGTCAATTGTATATTGAAAAGTCAAACTTTGACTTTTTAGTCAAATTCAAGTGCCAAAGATCATAATTCATCAAAACATGTCAAAATAGGAAACTTATTCATCAAGAAATCAAGAAATCAAGATTTCATTTTGAAAAGTCAAAATTTCTAAACTTAGAAATTTTTCTGAGTGTCAAATTGTTTTTATTTTTTCATAACTTTAAGCCAAATTTTCACCGTGATGCAAGATGATTCAAAGGAAACTTCCAACATGAAAGTTGTATATCTCCATGAAATATACAACTTTTCTTCACACAACTTCTCCTAAAAATGCTTGGATCTCAAGTTATAATTTTGTGAATACATGCTCATGAACTAAAAATGACTTAGTGAAATTTTTCCCTAGTTAGGCAGATTTTTGACCTAACTTCATGGAAAATTTTCACATAGTTCCAAGGGGAATCTTCAAAATCAATTCAAAGATGAGTTGTATATCACATTTCAAGCTTTCCAAAATGTCCAAGAACTCCTTGAGATCATTCTTTAGTAGGGAGAATCGAAGAGATGAAGTTGGTGATTTGTCACTTGAATTATAGGTCATTTTCATGATGAACACAAATGCAAATCAATGTTAGGCTGCATAATCTTTGCTTTTCAGGCCTCAAACTTGTTTTTCACTCCATAATTAATGGATTACACAAACGTTTGAGCTATAATCCAAGTGATTTAAGCTTTATCCAATTCACATTGCCATTTTGGGAAGAAAGCTAATAATATCATTCTTGTAAAGCAAGCTTTTTGCATAAAGTCCACTCTTGAGCCTCTAACTTGTTCCCTCTGATCACACTTCATCTACAAATTCAGAAGCAAGTGTGTTTAAATCTTAACCACTCTATCTTAGCAAGTACACAAGCATTGAAACTTGTTTTCTCAAAAAATCACATGTTTAGCTTAAGGATGCAAATTCAAAGTCTGAGTTGTTACAAGCCTCAAAACATCTTGCCTATAAATACATACACTATTTACAAGATGAGACATGAGCTTGAAGACCCTGAAACTCACTCAAACTCCCTCTAGTCAGAAATTATCTCAAAACACCATTGTTGTGCAAGTTCTGACTTTACATACCAAACTCACATTTCCCTCGTGCGTTTCTTGGCCTTTTAGTTTCTAAAGCTTCCCTGCATCAAGAGTAACTCATCCTTGTACCTGTTCCATTTCTGTAACACCATTTTCCTTGTCTTCCATAACCAAAAATAGAGCATCACATTTGGACTTCTCCATACCATTCCAACCATCCTTAACTAAAGCCAGCCATTGCATTAGCTTCCTAGAGGTCCAAGGAAGCTAACCTGATCATCAACACTGCCTGAAACAAGCTCATTTGCATTTCACAATTTCCAGTTTTGAGGTATTTTTCTTGAACTTCTATCTCATTATTTAGGAATTGTTAGGCTTGCATTTTTGAAGATAAAATGTAGACCTCATTGCCACGAAGCTGTACATATCCATAGTTTGTATTTATATGGCCTGAGCTTAGAGAATTTTAGAGTTAAAGTTTCTGAAATTTTTAGGGTTTAAATTAGGGTCAGAGAAATTCTCATTTATCTTTGACTTTCAGCCTTAGTTATTTACATGGTTAGATTCGTGAGGAAGAATACAACAACTTTCATTTTGTCACTTTCTATTTTTGTTGAGAAATAAAGAAGTTACAGGTACACCAGTTGGAGGTTGAAGATGAAGTCATCAGGACTTGATTTCCTTACATATTTATGGTTTTGTTTATATAAACAGATGTATAGCCACCCCAGTGGTAAAGCGTGCGCCTGTGTACCCCATGGTCCTGGGTTTAAGCCCCAGCATGAGCATTTTTTACATTTTTCATATTTTTTGACTTTCTAACATGTTTTTTGCAGGCGCTGGGCCCTTTGGGCCTGGCATTGTTTTTTTTAATTTGCTGACTAACTCCCTGTTTACTTGTGGCACCCCCTGGCCCATTTTATTTTTATTTTTATTTTTATTTATTTATTTCCTTTTTTTTCTTTTAAATATATTTTCTAAAATACCAAAAAATCATTAAAAAAATATAAAAATAATAGATTTATGTTTTGGCATAACTTAAATGTTTTTCCACATAAAAAATTATTTTATTCATTATACTCTATTTATCTTTACTAATTACCTTGTAAATTAAATTAAAAAACTAGGTTATTATTTATTTAAATACATTTATTTTAATATAAGAAAAGGCCAAAAACATCTCACAACACCATATATATTATTTTCATGACAAAAATACAAAAATACTTTTTTCTTTAAACTCATTTCCTTTTAATCAACTAAATAGAATTAGGGTTTTGTCTAAAGAATATCTTCTTAATTAATTTCTTTTCTTATTTAATTTAGATTAATTTTGATTTAATTATCTTTCTCTAATTAGGTTTAGGTTAAAACCTTTTTCATATAAAAATCCAAACACAAAAAAAATTATTTCTTTCAATTTGCATTTGTACTTTATATATATATATATATATATATATATATATATATATATATATATATATATATATATATATATATATATATATATATATATATATATATATATATATATATATATATATATATATATCTTCAATTATTTGTACAATATTCAATTTGGTTGTAATAGATTAATTAGTTTTATATTATTGTAATCCTCATTCATAAATTGTATACCCCCTCCCACAAATATTGTAATAGCGTAGTAACTTTAAATTTCGCAATTTATCGCTTTTACATAACATGCTAGTAATTAGGGTTTGTATGGAAAGAATAAAATCAATCAAATAGAAAACCCTAATTCAAGACAAAATCAAGCATGAAAACAACACACTTGCACAGAAGCACCCCTAGGGTAAAATCCACTTGGTTGCCTTACAAAATGGCCATATTACGCATGTGAGGTATCTTAGCAAAAGCAAACAAGTATAAGATCATAGTCCCTCGATGACGCTATCTAAAGTTGCCTTACAAATGATCTTAGTCCCTCAAAAAGAATACTAAGATACCTTGCAACATTTCTAATCATGGCTATACGATGACCCACGTCCGTCCTGTTTACATCCAAAGATATGGTTGCTTACCAAATCAATGGTAAGACAACAATGTCAAAGGAAGAGAAAATGAATATAAAAGACTTTTGAGTAGGTAGAATGCTCCTAGTTACTTGCTCCATTTCAAAAAAAAACACCTACACATTCCAAAACATCTTACAAAACTTGAAAACATTTTCAAAAGATCAACATCTTTGTATACATTCTTACAAACGAGAATCATTACAAAGATTGCCTAAACAATGGCCTCTTTACAAAATACTTTCAAAAACCACACAAAGTACAATTTTCAAACAAAAGCAAGTGATCTAGCAAGTAACTAAGAGCCCATGGAAAACCATGGATGAAAAGGGTGCTAATACCTTCCCTTTTCATAATCTACTCCCTGAACTCAAGAAACAATCTCAAAGGTCTTTCCTGTGCTTTTTCACCTTTCTATTTGGATAAAAGAAAAGTCAGTGGCGACTCTTGATAACCGCAACATTTGCGATAAAACGCAAAACACCCAAGTCAGTTCTCCCACCATATCACAGCATCTATAAGCCCATTCACAATACTATCTACACAGTTAAGTATCATCTCAGACGAGTGCAAATTTCTGGGCACTCTAGTGTTCAATCATCTTCCACCTTCAGATCACGAAAGGCAGACCAGCCAATTTACATCCTCAGGTTTAAGAAGATTGAACAAGGGCAACTGTTGTACCCCAAAATTTGCCCTCTCACTTTTTACAAGATCTTCTCTCATATGGGTGGTTACAAACACTTGCTTGAAGAAAAATAACAAATTTTGAAGTTGGTCAAAGTGTCCTTCGGTAAGGTGTCTTTTGATTGGCATCTTAACAATGTCTTTCGATTAGCATCTGAACTAAGGCGTCTTTGATTGGCATTTTAGTGTCACTTTGATTAGTCTAAACTGAAGGAAATCAAAGAGAGCAGAACGAAATTTTCGATCGGTCAACAAGGTACTTCGATTGGCGTCTGAGCAAGGCACTTCGATTGGTATCAGAACAAAGTATCATTCGACTGGAACCTGAACAAGGCCTTTCGATTGGCCTCATGGCCAAGCCCTTCAATTGGCATTGTGGCCAAGCCTTTCGATTGACATTCCAAAAGAAGCTTAGATTGGCATTATGGCCAAGCCCTTCGATTGGCATGGATACAAGGCTTTTCGATTGACCTCATGGCCAAGCCTTTCGATTGGCATGGATACAAGGCCTTTCTATTGGCCTCATGACAAGCCTTTCGATTGGCATGGCAAAGAATCCTTCGATTTAGCATCTTAAACAAGGCAACTTCGACATGCATGTTAACCAAGTACCATTCGATTGGCCTTTTGGCGAGACCCTTCGATTGACGTTTCAACAAATACCCTTCGAGTGGTATTTGGGCGAAGGATTTTTGAATGACATGAAGGTTTTCAAAAGAGTCAAGTGTCCAGGTTCGTCCCAAGATTTCCAAAGATACATGAATGTTTCAAAAAAGGAATGCTTTTAATATGTCTGATTCTTGTCTCATGGTCTTAAAAGCATGGTTAATTTGTTGTCTCTTGCCGTTACTAGACCATCACACTCCTATAAATACAAGGGCGAGGACACAGTGCCAAGGGGGACGAAATAGAGGACATAGGAGAACGAAAGAACGAACAAAGAGAGAGGGAGATATGCTTCTGCACACGAACAGATCACGCTGCCATATTGCTCATCGAAACCCCAGGAGGGTCAAATCGAAACACCTTTTTGCAGGCACCTTCAGCCCAAAAGAAGACCAGATCCTTGTTCCAGAGACATCCAGGAGTCCACGCCGGCTTCTAAGCAAGTGTCTCCACATCCAGGAGTGTCAAATCAAAGCACCTAACCACCTCAATCCATGCCCAAAGGTGTCAAATCGAAGCATCCTATTGTTGGTGAACTTTCAAATCCATGTTTATAATTTCATAATGTATTAGTGTTTGTTCAGTGCTTGATTCACGCCTAGGATATCATGTGACTCTGTTCGATTTGGTTTCAAAGCTAAGGGTCTGGTTTTGACACCAGGTCCAATTTTGTTTTCTTTTGTCTCTAACGCCCATACTGCAGGTCTGGCCCAGATAAACCAATGCACGCGGGATCGAAGGTTCTGGGTTCGACACCCAGGTTATATTTTTACTAATATTTGTCTTGCAGGTCTAGAGTGAAAATTCCTTCCTCCCCCAGATCGAAAGGAATAACTCCCTTCCCTAGATCGAAGAAGACCTTTTTCCCTGGGTCGAAGAACCATACCTTGCCCAGGATCGAAAGACCGTTCCTTCCATGGGTCGAAAGAACCATATCTTGCCCAGGATCAAAAGACCGTTCCTCCACCAGATCGAAAGGAATAACTCCCTTCCCTGGATCAAAGAAGAATTTTTTCCCTGGGTCAAAGAACCATATCTTGCCCAGGATCGAAGGACCGTTCCTCCCCTGGATCGAAAGAGCCTCTATTCACTTTCGTATTTTTGGTTTTTTGCTTGTTTCTTTTATTTTCTTGCCCTTTTTTTATTAACATTGAAACAAAAATCACAAAAATATTTAGGCTAGTTGTTTTTCCAACCAAATTAATTTTGTAGATAAATTAATTAATTTAACATTTTTTCTTAAAATTAAAATAAAATAGGCTTAGGCTTGAATTCCTTTTATACCAAAAACAACAAAAAGATTTCTTTTCTTTAGGATTTTTTAGATGTCTTTTCTATTTCATGCGCGTTTATTTAATTCCGTATTTTTACTATTTATTGTATCTGTTCACTGGATGTAATAGATAAAAATTAGGATATTTTACTGCTTTATCCCTTTTATCCCTGTATAATGTAAATCCCCTCCCCGAAGCCTTGTAATAGCGTAGGATTTACAATTCCCGCACTCTAAATTCTTGTACATATATTAACTGCTTAGATGTATGCTAACTAGGATTGCATGACAAGATCTGAAAATAAACGGTAAAACACCTAAATGTTTAAAGATAAAACAACTGAAATGAACACACTTGCATAAAAGCACCTCTAAGGTACGCCCACTTTTGTTGCCTTTAAAAAACAGTCATGAGGCAGGAATTCTTTAGCAAAGACTCGTAAAATCAAAAGATCATAGTCCCTCGATGACCCTACAGTTGCCTTCTCGGTAAATGATCTAGTCCCTAAAATAGAATTGTTAAAGCATCTCCACAAGTTGCCTTCGTGACTGTAACGTCCCTTTGATTGTCCCTCAACATCCAATGATAAGGCTACCTACTCACTAATAGTAGAATAGAATTGTCTAAAAGATAAGGAGGAAAAGAACAACCTTTTCAAGTACAAAAGTAGATAGCTGTTAGAAGTTTGCTCAAAAATACTTTTTTGCACTTACACACAAAAACTACTTTTCAAAAGACATTTTTCAAACACTTTGTATACATTCTCGACTATCCCGAGAAACACTACAAAGTTCATTGTACTAAGGCGTTTTCAAAACATTTTCAAACACAGCACAAAAGCATCTTGAAAAATGAGCAAACCTCTAAGAGCCCGTGGAAAACCATGGATGGAAAGGGTGCTAACACCTTCCCTTTCCATAATCTACCCCCCTTACTCAGAAAATTCTCGAAAAGGTCTTTTTTTGTTCTTTTCACCCTTTCCTTAAATTGGATAAAAGAAAAGACGGTGGCGACTCTTGCTTACCGCACATTTGCAAACAAAAAACGCAAAAACATGTATTAAAACAATCGATTCTGCCACCATATAACAGAACTGGCGAATCTGCTGGGGATAATATAAATAAAAAGTGGGGTTACCTTAGAGTTAGTTCATTATTTCAACTCCTTTGTTGTGATTTGTTTGCTTTACCCTTGGAGGGCTGTTTAAGTTGTTTCTATAGATCCTACACCCAGATCTGGGGCACACATTTAGGTAAACAACAATAGATCATGGAGACTGTATGGCGTAGAGCAATATGGTTGAAGTGATGGTTGTGTTGGTGTGACACTTTGGTTGGTACCGATATCCCTTGTGTTGAATCGAGGAGATAATAGCTACAATGTCAGCAAGACACTATGAAGCCTGGACCCGACCAGAAAATAGCATAACTTTTCGAAAACCATGAAGCCTGGACCCGACCAAATAGTAGTTACCATTGCAAGTTATTGCAAAGCCTGGACCCGACCAGATAATAGCATAACTTTTCCAAAACCATGAAGCATGTACCTGGCGAGATAGTAGTTACCATTGCAAGTTATTGCAAAGCTTGGACCCGACCAGATAATAGCATAACTTTTCCAAAACCATGAAGCCTAGACCCGAACAGATAATAGTTACCATTGCAAGTTATTGCAAAGCCTGGACCTGACTAGATAATAGCATAACTTTTCCAAAACCATGAAGTCTGGACCCGACCAGATAGTAGTTACTATTGCAAGTTATTGCAAAGCCTGGATCCGACCAGATAACAGTTAACTTCCTTATCTCCAGCAAGTTGTTGTGAAGCCTGGATCCGACCATATAACAATTCAACTTCAAGAAATTTTCTGCAAAGCCTGGATCCGACCAGATAACAGTTAATTGATTTTTCCCCAGTAAGTTACCGTGAAGCCTGGATTTGACCAGATAGCAGTTAACTTCCTTATCCTCAGCAAGTTGTGAAGCCTGGATTCGACCAGATAACAACTGACATTCAAGAGATATTCCCCAGCGGGAGCATCCTTTCAACAAAGTTTGAAGATATGTATACTTCTTCATCCCCAACAACAATCCGAGATTCATCTTCCCAAATTTCCTCAGCAGCAGTCAGGGATTTATTTTCCCATACAAAAACATGCATCTCACATTCATACATCATGACATATACATACAAAATGCATTTAGCATAATACTACATCTTGTGAACATCATGCACACATCCACATTTAACTAACCTCTTTTTTCCACAAGTAAAACATAAATCTTTAGTATAAATCAACCAAATATTTATGTTGATACTTCTTCCAGTGTTTACCATCATTCCTCCAAATGGCATCTATAAGCTCATTCTCAATCCATCTTCGAGTGCAAATTTCAAGGCACTCTAGTGTTCAATCATCTTCCACCTTCAAGTCACAAATGGCGGATCCGCCCATCTAACTCTTTAGGTTTAAGAAGATCGAACAGGGGCAGATGTTGTACCCCAAAATTTTCCTTATTTCTTAAGTAATATCTCACAAGATCAACTTTGTTTCAAGACAGCATAAGGGTTGATCAGCTCAACGCACCTCCTCAAGCACTGATGACTGAAAATTAGGGTTTGGGATTGCACAAGGATAAATGGAATTTTAATTCCCCATATGACTTTCATGGATCATTTTGGACCCTCAAGATTGCTCATGTCAAGTTTCAAGTCTTGGATCACATTTTTGATCAATCAATTGATCAGTTGACCTAAAAGCAACTATATTAGGGAAAAAGTCAAATATGGTCAATTTACAGTCAAACTTCATAATTTTTGGTCCATATCAACAATATGAACTCATATTTGTCATTTGATCAAGTTTGGATCCCAATTCCTCAAGAAATTTGATTAGGTCATCAAAAGGGCAAAATGGTCAAAATTAGGGTTTTGATTGAGAAGGTGTAATTTCTGATTTTTGACCTAGCAAATGATTGATTGATTCAAGGAATGATCTCAAGGATTCAAATTCATCATTTTGACCTAATGGCATGGCTCAAAATATTGCTCAATATTAATTGGTTGACAGATGCTTTTCAGTCAACTAAAATGAAAAGTCAATTGTACACTAAAAAGTCAAACTTTGACTTTTTTGTCAAAATCAAGTATCAAAGATCATAATTCATCAAAACATGTCAAAATATGAAACTTGTTCATCAAGAAATCAAAAAGTCAAGATTTCATTTTGAAAAGTCAAAATTTCTAAACTTAGAAATTTTTCTAAGTGTTGAAAACTTCATATTTTTTCACAACTTTGAGCAAAATTTTCACCATGATGCAAGATGATTCAAAGGAAACTTCCAACATGAAAGTTGTAGATATCAATGATACCTAAAACATTGTAGATGTTCATGAAACTTGGAAACTTAGTGAAATTTTGCCCTAGTTTCGGCAGGATTTTAACTTAACTTCTTGGCAATTTTTCACATAGTTCCAAGATGAATTTTCAAAAATGTCCAACATATAGGTTTAATAGTATGTTACAATCTTTCTAAAATTTCCAAGAACTCATTGTGATCATGTTTGAGCAAGGAAAATCGAAGGCAAGAAGTTAGGGTTTTCAAACTTGAATTACAAGCCATTTCTTGATGAACACATGAACCAAATCCATGCTAGGTTGCATAATATTTGCTTTGCAGGCCTCAAAATTGTTTGTCACTCCATAATTAATGTTTTGAACAGCTGCTAGAAGCTTTAGTCCAGGCATTCAATGCATTGCCCATGCTTAATACCATTTTAGGAAGAAAGACAACATTGCCATTTTGGAAAAGTGGCTTTATGCACAAAGTCCACTCTTCTTGAGCCTCTACTTATTTGTTCAACACACACTCAACATGAAAAGTCAGATAAACATGTTTAAAGTTTGCAACCACTCTAGACAGCCTTGTACTATGCATTGGGACAATGTGTATCAAGCTTGCTTCAAAAACAAGAAAAAGAGCCATAACATGTGATTTTGAATTCTGATCGAGAACAAGTATCCAAACTTGTTACTTATAAATAGTCATTATTTGTGAGCTAAGACAAGAGCTTGAACACCATAAAATACTCCCAAACTCTCTCTAATCAAAAATTTCCTAAAAACTCCATCGTTGCACAGTTTCTGACTTTGAACTTCAAACTTCCATTTGCCTCGTGCGTTCTTTGGCCTTTTAGTTTCTAAAGCTTCCTTACATCAAATACAAACCATATCACACCCTGTTATACGACTGTAACATCATATTCATCAACTTCCATAGCCAAAAACAGAGCATTGCAATTGGACTTCTCCAGACCATTCCAGCCACTCTCAACTCAAGCTAAGCATTACATTAGCTTCCTAGAGACTCAAGGAAGCTAACCTGATCATTGCAGCACCTTGAATCAAGCTCAAACTCATTTCACGATTTCCAGTTTTGAGGTATTTTTCTTGAACTTCTATCTTCTCATTTAGGCATTGTTAGGCTTGCATTTGTGAAGATAAAATGTAGACATCATTGTCGTGAAACTATACATGTCTATAGATTTCATTTATGTTGCTTGTGTAGGGAGAATTTTGAGTTTGAACCTTTGAAAATATTTAGGTCAGAATTTGGTACTGTTAGAAATTCATGTTCATCTTTGATAATTATCTTAAGTTATTTACATATTCAGAATCATGAGGAAATTTCTAACAAGTTTGACGTTTGAAGTTTTGTGAATGGATGAGAAATGAATGAGTTACAGGTTCTTTGGCTGGAGGTTGAAGATGAAGTTCATTCAGGACTTGATTTATATTATATATTTATTGATTTGTTTATATGAACGGATGTATAGCCACTCCAGTGGTAAAGCGCGCGCCTGATAACCTTTGAGATCTGGGTTCGAGCCCCAGTGATACCCTTTTGCTTTTTTTCAACATTTTTTCCAATTTTTTGTTTGAAACAGGCGCCTGGGCCTCTCCATTGGGCTTTTTTTATTCTTCTAACCCCCCTGACTATGTTTACACCCCTGGCCCAATCCTTTTATATTTTCATATTTTTATTTATTTTCTTTTTCTTATTTGATTTTTTATTTTCAGTTTTATTATTTGTATTATTATTATTATTATTATTATTATTATCATTTTTATCTTTACTAATAAAAAATCCAAAATTATTATTCTTATTATTTTCACACTTACTTATTTCATTTATAAAAAACAAAAAGACTAAAAAAAAATTTCCTTAAAAACAAATTAGTTTCTTTTTTTAATAATTAATATTTAGACTTAGGTTAATTATTATATTATTTTCTTGTAAATTAAAATTAATTTAGAATCTAGGTTTATTTTTTTAATTAATTAATTTTCATATTATTTTTATAAAAACCTTTTTCATAAAAAACCCTAAAAATCATTTTTTAATTTAATTTCTTTCTTAATTAGTTTAAGTTTAATTTTGCTTATTTTTAATTAATCATTTCTTTAATTAGGTTAAAACCCCTTTCATGAAAACCAAACAAAATAACTCTTGTTCCATTTATATTTTTGCCTTTTATTTTCAATTTTGTACAATATTCAATATGGTTGTAATAGATAATTAGATTTAATTTTCTTAAAAAATCCCCATTTGTAAATATATATACTCCCTCCCCTAATGATGTAATAGCTTAGTATTTTTACTTTCCGCAATTTATCGCTTTATATAAATGCTAGTAATTAGGGTTTGTATGGAAAGATAAAATCAACAAGTTAGCAAACCCTAATTCAAGACAAAACAATGCATGTAAATCCACACACTTGCACACTTACACCCTTAGGGTAATTCCATTTTGTTGCCTTACAAAAATGGCCATGTTATGCATGTGGGATATCTTAGCAAAAAGCAATCCAAAATACAAGATCATAGTCCCTTGATGACGCTATCAAATGTTGTCTTTCAAAATGATCTTAGCCCCTCAAAGAGAATTGCTAAGATATTTCACAACATTGCTATCATGGCTATACGATGACCCACGACCGTCCCTTTACATCCAAAGATAAGGCTTCTTACCAAATCAATGGTAAGATAGCAATATCAAAGGAAAGGAAGAAATGAACTAAGGCTTTTGAGTAGGTAGATTTTTCCTAGTTGCTTGCTTAATTTCAAATCAAATATCCTTGCTTATTTTCAAAGCAAATACCAACACTTTCAAAAACACTTTCAAAACATTTTCCAAACATGAAACATTTTCAAAAGATCAACAATTTGTATACGTTCTTACGAACGAGAACTATTACAAAGTTTTCCTAAACGATGACGCCTTTTCAAAATACTTTCAAAAACCACGCAAAGCATATTTTCAAACAAAAGCAAGTGATCTAGCAAGCAACTAAGAGCCCGTAGATAACTATAGATGAAAAGGGTGCTAACTCCTTCCCTTTTCATAATCTACCCCCCCCCCCCCCCCCCCGAAATCAAGAAATAATCTCACAGGTCTTTCCCAGTCTTTTCAGCCTTTCCTTTTGGATAAAAGAAAAGTCGGTGGCGAGTCTTGCTAACCGCAACATTTGTGATAGAATGTAAAACACCCAAGTCAGTTCTCCCACCGTATTACAGTACCACTTTAAGTATGCAAGATGATCTCATTGGCATAGTCGAACAAAATAATTCCCGGGATTGCTTTCCTACTAAACAAACTTTACAATGTTTTTTTCTAGGCATCTCAAGACTTGGAATACTAGTAACCATATCTTGAGTAATCAGTTTATTAAGTGGTTGAAAGTTCAAATTTCCAAACTTCAAATGCCACAACCAACTATCCTTGTGGTCAAACAGTTTTCAAACATTGAACTTCTGTCGAATTGATCATTGTCTTAAATGTCCAGTTTTTCAACAATGGAGATTTTAAGACCAAATTGTTGTTGGTGTCGAACAATCTCAAAACTCCATCTTTCATGACAACTGAGAAACTTCTTTCGACTAGTTGTCCAACACTTAGCAAGTTTCACTTTATTCCAAGTATATAGAGCACATCTTTAGTCATAAATTTTCCTCGATTACTCATTTGAAAGACTATGTTGCCAGTACCTTCTTCTTGAAATGAACTATTATCAGCAAGTTTTTGTTAAATTGTAATTCATAGTATCGATGAGTTTAGAGATGGATCGAAGCAAGTTGCTCGAAGGAAGGCATTGCCCAGTCGAAGCTTGTGGACCTAAGCAAGCATGGAGATAGACTTGTAATTCATAGTGTCGAAACTATGTGTGTCGAAGAGTTTAGAGGTGGATCGAAGCAGGTTGCTCGAAGGAAACCATTGCCCAATCGAAGCTTGCGGATCGAAGCAAGCATGAATATAGACTTGTAATTCATAGTGTCGAAACTATGTGTGTCAAAGGGTTTAGAGGTGTATCGAAGCAGGTTGCTCGAAGGAAGCCATTACCTAGTCGAAGCTTGGGGATCGAAGCAAGCTTGATCTTCTTCGACTTGTCAAAATCTGCCAACCACTCCTTTCGATCAATCATGTGGTTCGAACAGCCTGAAATTGATTTTGAATTTGACATGGTTATTTGCAACTGCACACCTTTTTTAGCTCGACCAATCAGAAGCTATCACATCAACAAAGTTATCCAAGTTACCATCAGCTTGGGGCAATCACATCGATAAATGTATTTGGAATTCATTAAACCTGGGGCAGTTATGTCGAGATTCGACAAATCTCTCTAAGAAAGTTATAATCAAGAGCAGTTTATTTCATGACTCAAGACATTGGGGCAGGCCACCTCATATCGTATTGTGCCATGGATATTCTGGTCTTCTATTCAGCACAGATTCTTTCAGAAATCCTCTAGACAGGGGCACTCCTCATCTGTACTTGCAAAGTTGCTCAAGCCAATTATGTTGTACGAGATGACTACAATCAGGCTAAAAGGGTCATAACGGTCACCTTACCTGGCTAGCGCATGAAGCCTCCTTCATCTGCTACCGATAATTTCAAACCTAATTCCGCCAGTGAATTTGGAAAGTCTGGAGTTGCTGTTTGACTGGCACACGCAAGTGCACATATCCCGAAAGCTAAACTTGGGCATCTTCATAGCTAAACCGGGAATCCCTAGTGGAGTAAACTGGGACATTTGCAGGTGTCCATATCTATCTTCTTATCCCCAAGTGATTTAAGAGGTAATTCCCCAATATGGTGTAAACTTGGGGCATGTATTCAAAGAGATCCACATGGTGTTCAGTATCTCCTCCCCGATAATACAATTAAGAATTCAATGCGGTACCTGAAGACTCGCTTCGTCAACAATTCAATATTCAGTGGAGTCATCAATAATCTTCGTATCATGAGCTCCCCAGTGCAAATTCTCACCAATATCTCCAACAATCTTTGGTATTGCAGGTTTCCAGCACTGATATATATTGGCATCCCCAATGATAAGCAACAGTTCCCAAAGAGCCTTAGCTTATCCTCATGAAGTCTATTTCTTTGCATTGCATATAGTTATCACTACATAACATTGCATCCTCAAAAGCGTGTAGCAGATCCATCATAATGGGTCTTTATGGAAAAAGAAATTTAAACATGCATACGAAGCATAAGCCAGATTGAGTTTGTTACACAAAAGACCTGAATCATTCAAAGACATCAATACATCCCCACAAGAGGATATCGCTCCCAAATCCACAGTTAACATCCTTCACCTTCATAATGCCCAGCAAACGGTGCCAGTACCTTGTACCCCTGAATTCCTAGCAAAATCAATACACCTTGTCATTTCTAAACCCAGTTCATGTCTGGTAGTCAGTTCACGTCTGAAGATCAATTCTAAACTCAGTTCTCGTATGGTAGTCAGTTCTTGTCCGACAAATGATTCAGTCTTCCAACACTCGTCTGTATCCGTTTCTTAAACACTCATCCGTGTAATCATTTCTTTCCTTGATACTCGTTTGTATCTTCTTTCAATACCCGTCCGTATTGATTCAAACACTCATCCTTGTTTAACCTTTCCTTGATACTCGTCTATATATTCTCTTGATACTTGTTTGTATTGATTAAAATACTCGTTTGTGTTAAAATTTCTTTGATACTCGTCTGTATCTTCTTTTGATACTCGTCCATATTGATTCAAACACTCGTTTGTGTTAAATCTTTCCTTGATACTCGTCCATATCTTCTTTTGATAATCTTCTATATTGATTCAAACATTCGTTCGTTTTAACCTTTCCTTGATACTCGTCCATGTCTTCTTTTGATACTCGTCCGTATTGATTCAAACACTCGTCCATGTTTAAACCTTTTGATACTTGTCTGTATTAATTCAAACACTCGTCTGTGTTTAACCTTCTTCCGATACTCGACTGTATTGATTCAAACACTCGTCTGTGTTAAATCTTTCCTTGATACTCGTTTGTATCTTCTTTCGATACTCGTTCGTATTGATTCAAACACTCGTCTGTGTTAAATCTTTCCTTGATACTCGTCTGTATCTTCTTTCTATACTCATCTGTATTGATTCAAACACTAGTATGTGTTAAATCTTTCCTTGATAACTCATCAGTATCTTTTTTCGATACTTGTCCGTATTGATTCAAACACTCGTCCGTGTTAAATCTTTCCTTGATAACTCGTTCGTATCTTTTTTGATACTCGTCTGTATTGATTCAAACATCCATCTGTGTTTAAACTTTCCTTAATAATCATGTGTATCTTCTTTCGATAATCGTCCATATTAATTCAACACTCGTCTATGTTTAACTTTCCTTGATACTCGTCCGTATCTTCTTTCGATACTCATCCGTATTGATTCAAACACTCATTTGTATTATCCTCTTCCTTGTATTGGCATCATGTTACGTTACAAGTCTGATTTCTTCCTTGTATTGGTATCATGTTATGTTACAAGTCTGATTTCTTCCTTGTATTGGCATCATGCTACGTTACAAGTCCGATCTCTTCCTTGTATTGGCATCATGCTGCATTACAAGTCTAATATCTTCCTTGTATTAGAATCACGCCATGTTACAAGTCTGGTCTCTTCCTTGTATTAGCATCATGCTATGTTACAAGTTCGATCTCTTCCTTGTATTGGCATCACGCTACGTTACAAGTCTGATCTCTTCCTTGTATTGGCATCATGCTATGTTACATGTCTGATCTTTCCTTGTATTGGTGTTGTCGCTATGTTACAAGTCCAATCTCTTCCTTTTATTATCATCATGCTATGTTACAAGTCTGATGTCTTCCTTGTATTAGCATAATGCTACGTTACAAGTTCGATCTCTTCCTTGTATTAGCATTTTGCTACGTTACAAGTCCGATCTTTCCTTGTATTGGTGTTGTCGCTACGTTACAAGTCCAATCTCTTCCTTGTATTAGCACCATGCTACGTTAGAAGTCCTATCTCTTCCTTGTATTGGCATCACACTATGTTACAAGTATGATCTCTTCCTTGTATTAGCATCATGCTACGTTACAAGTCCAATCTTTCCTTGTATTGGCGTTGTCGCTACGTTACAAGTTTGATCTCTTCCTTGTATTGGCATCATGCTATGTTATAAGTCCGATCTCTTCCTTGTATTGGCACCATGTTATGTTACAAGTCCGGTCTCTTCCTTGTATTGGCATCACGTTACGTTACAAGTATGATCTCTTCATTTTATTGGCATCATGATACGTTACAAGTCCGATCTCTTCCTTGTATTGGCATCATGCTATGTTACAAGTCTGATCTCTTCCCTGTTATGAGAAACCTGTATGATGTTATGATGAATGAAGATGCAATATGCAAATGATTTCAAGGAAATTTAGAGATTTAAATTTGTTCAAACCAAAAAATAACACACGTCATATTAAATAAAACCAAGTTTGAATACATCATGCCTCCTTGGGCTTACAAAGAAAGAAACAAAATACAGCAAAAACTCCTAGGGAAAAAAGACCGAACGCATCCTCTTTGGAGCAATGTAGGTATTCAGATTTTTCTCTTCATGAAGCACTTTGGTGAGCTCCAGAACCTTCTTCTCACTGGCGTAGTACTGGGTTTCAAAGGTGTCTCGTTCTTCCTTCAACTGAATCCAAGCTTTCTGCAGGTCTTCGAGAGAAGTAGGCATGTCAGGATGAAGAACGGTGTATGGGACGTCTCCTTCAATAACAGGCTCAATGATGACAGGAAGGATGGAAGGGTAAGGCATCAAGAGACTCTGGGCACGAGCCCGTACCCACTTAAGGTAAGGCTTGAGAGGGATAGAGTTTTTATGTCCCAAAGTCCTACTGTCCACCTTGTTAAACATTTCCCAAGCACGTGTAAACCTCTGGCAGTAACCTTGGTCTTCTTTGTCGTAGTCGAACACCAAACCTTGGATGAGCATCTCATGAGGGCCGTCCCTTTGGGCATACCCAAACTACCGAAGAGCTAAGCACGGGTTGTAGGTGATACCTCCCCTAATACCTAGCAGAGGTACATTAGGGAACTCCCCGTAGCGGTTAATGATAGAAATATCTTCCAAGGATCTTGAGCACCAATGGATATCAGAGTGGGTGAGAGACATCATCCTTTGAGACAAAGTCAATATTTGTTCGTTTTTCAATGCTGACTGAGGCATGTGTAAAGTGAACCACTTAGCGAGTAGGGGGATACAACACAAAAGGGTACCTCTTTTCTTCATGGTGCGGGTATGAAGGCAATGCAAGATGTCTCCCAGTAAAGTAGGTATAGGATTGCGAGAGAGAAAGACTTTGATGGCATTAATGTCTATGAATTGGTCCGAATTGGGAAATAGAACCAAGCCATAAATGAGGAGAGCTAGTACGTCTTCGAAAGCTTGGAAATCCAAGTCATCCCAGAATAAACGAGCTTTTTCCAATAGAAACTTAGCTAGAAAGCCTTTAACCCCACTTCTTGTCTCCCAATCGGCTATGACGTTGGCCCTCTTCATATGCAAAGCTTCGGAGATGACTTCAGGTTTTGGAATCCATTTTAGACCGGTGAACGGTATCTAATTAAGCATGGGCACCCCTAAGAGTAGAGAGAACTCTTCTGGTGTAGGTACCAACTGATAGTCCGGAAAAGTGAAACAATGATGTATGGGATCAAAGAATTGGAATAGTACACACATCATCTCTTCTTGGAAGTTGGATGTAGCAAAACTGAGGAGTCGACCATACTTCTTGGTAAAAGGAGAATCCCCGGGCATTCTTGAAGCTAACTCTTGGAGTTGAGGATGTGCTTTTATGAAGCTGATTCGGATGGTGTTTCTTCGGAGAGGATCTACAAAACAAAAACAAGGATAAATTTCTAAATCCTTGAAATGGTTAGTGAGCATGCATATGATGTTGATGATGTTTATGATGTTTATGATGTTTATGTACAAGCAGATATATACACAACAAACAAAACCCTATGTTTTAGGCTTGCGTGAGTTTTGTAGGTAAGTACCCTCTTGAAGTCTAGTTGGCTCAGCCTGTCTTAGAAATAATGATCGGGTTCTAAAGGATCTCAATATCACCGACCTTTCTTTTAGGCATTGTCTTAGCACAACAATCTTTTCTTGCGGCCGAAATATCCCAAAAGTCTAGCCTCAATGAGTGTAGTATCGAGTATCAACCAATTTTCATCTTTACATCGAAACCAGCTATCTCACTATGTCCTAATGGCCAAGTTTGTTCAATTAGGATTCTAAGGTCAATTATTGCTTCATGACGCCACTCAGTGGCCCCGTATTCTCCTTGATTCACCACGAGGGATACCGGTACCCACAAATGCGTCACACTAACATAGCCATTGTCTCAACCATATCGGTCTACGCCGTACAGTCTCCATAATCTATTGCTATTTACCTAAAAAGGTGCCCCAGATCCGGGTGTAGGGGCAAAGCAAGCCCAATAAAAAGAACTAAATATAAAGCACACAAATAAAATAAGGAAAGCGAGTAAAGGTAATCTAACCCTAAGATAACCCCACTTTTTTTATCCCCAGCAGAGTCGCCAGTTCTGTGATACGGTGGGAGAATTGACTTGGTGTTTTGCGTTTCGATTGCATTTATGCGGATAGAAAGAGTCACCACCGACTTTTCTTTTATCCAAAAGGAAAGGTAAAAAAAGCACAGGAAAGACCTTTCGAGATTATTTCTCGGGTTCGGGGGGTAGATTATGAAAAGGGAAGGTATTAGCATCCTTTTCATCCATGGTTTTCCATGGGCTCTTAGTTACTCGTTTAGATCACTTGCTTTTATTTGACAGTGTGCTTGTGGTGTGGGCTTTAAAAGTGTTCTGAAAAAATCTCTTTGTAATGGTTCTCGTCTCTATAAGAATGCGTACAAAGTTTTGTTTCAAAAGATAGTTCAAAGATGTATTTGTGGAACATGTTTTCGAAAGTGGTTTTGAAAAAAGGTGTTTTGTAATAGTTCTCGTCTCTAAGAACGCGTACAAAGTTTTTTTTCGAAAGATAGTTCAAAGATGTATTCGTGGAACGTGTTTTCGAAAGTGGTTTTGAAAAAAGATGTTTTGTAATAGTTCTCGTCTCTATAAGAACGTATACAAAATGTTTTGTCTTTTGAAAAAGTTTTGAAATGAAAGTGCAAGTGTAGAAATGTTTTTTTTATCGTGAGCAAGCGAGTAAATAGGAGCGAATCTATCTACTCGAAAGGTCTTAAATGCTCTTTTCTTTCTCCTTTAGATGTTTCCGTCTTACCATTAATTTGGTAAGAAGCCCCATCGTTGGATGTGAAGGGACAGGCGTGAGTCAATTTTTACAGTCATCGAAGGCAACTTATGAGACGTTTTAGCAATTTTCATAAGGGATGAGATCATTTTATCGAAGGCAACGTCGAGGGTCATCGAGGGACTACGATCTTTTTATCGAAGGGTCATTGCTAAAGCGTCCCATATTCGAGGGACATGATTGTTTTTTCGATAGGCAACGAAATGGGATTACCCTAAGGGTGCGTGCATGAATAGTGTGTTTGATTGCATGCATTTTAATCTTGATTAAGGTTGTCTATTTTGTTGTTTTCATGTCTTGCCATACATCCTATTTACTAGCAATATATGAAAAGTGAATAAAATGCAAAAAAAATAAAATCTAAGCTATTACATCGCCTTAGGGGGATGGGGGTACATATTTATGAATGAGGGTTGCAAGTAAAATTAAATCCTAAATTATTATTACAACCATATCGAAATGGATCAGAATGTGCAAGAAACAGAATTGGTTATTTATTTAAGAAAAGAAATAAGTTTGTTTAAGAAAATATTTTTGGTCTTTTGTTTTAGAAAATAAAGTAAAGCATGAAAAAAAATGTTTTCGGTGTTTATTGATTAATGGAATAGAAAGTGATAGCAAAAATAGTGAGAAAAAGTAAAATATAGAATCAACATGTTGCTGATTAAGGGGGGTCAGAAGTTCTGACTCTGGCGCACTGCAAAATAGAATTCCTGTTAGTAAAAAAAACGAAATTAGAGTCAGAAGTTTTGAGTCTACTAGGAGCACATCAGCTTTCAGAAGTTCTGATACCAACAGCAGCAGAATAGCTTTCAAAAATTCTGAGACCATCAACAACAAAGTAGGTTTCAGATGTTCTGATATCACTGGCAGAAATTGGTCTCTCTCTTCATAGCAGTCAGAACATCTGCATTTTTTGTCATTTCTCCACAAAACAGAATATGTACATATGACAAATATATCAGGTTTCATAACATTTTAGAAACAAGAAATACCAGGACCATAAATCAGAGACAAGTGTGAATCTGCTAATCCTAATTATGAGTTCTAATCTCTTTCAGAAATTCTGAAATTGATTTAATCCATACTTAGGCAAGCCAACAAGTGAAGTCTTAGAATATGTATAACATCAGAAGCATGATATTTACAATGTATTTTTGGACATGAAAATCTGATAATGCTGAAGCAATGTGATAAGAGTCAGCAGAAACTTACCTTTCAGCTGAAAAAGATTCTGCAAGCTGGAGGTTGGTCCTGGACTTGGGTGATGTTCTGAGCTGTTTCTTCACGTACTCAGAAAGATGGAGGTTTTCAACTTCTGGAATAGCCAAAGGGTGATACTCTGACTTCTTTGAGGTGGAGGTAAATGGAGAGTGTATAGCAATATGAACACAGAAGTTAAGATAACTTCTAGTATATGAACCAACAAATGTGGGGATGGTTTTAGTCAAGGAACAATGGAGTTTTGATGTTGGAATCAAATGTTAAGGTTTTGGTATTTTTGGTGTTTACAGTTTTTTTTATTCTTGTAATTTTGCAAAGATTCAAAGTCTTTTTCTTTCTTTTGGTGATTCCCTCTCTCCAAAAACCAACCTCTTCAACGTGTGATGGAACAAGCTATTTATAGATGGATTTTCTATGGTTTGGGGGGGGGGGGGGATAAATGAGTTTTTAAACATTTTTGGCATACTGCCCCTTTGTTTTTAAATCACATTTTTTGTAGGCTAAATTGATGCAAGAAAAACGCAGGCGTGGACTGGATCAACAATACCTTGGAGTGTTGTGGCAGCTGTTTTGCAGGACTGTGCCATAGCAGGGCAGCATGTTAAGGTTTGGGGTTTGGTGATGTTCTGATTGCAGAAAATTACAAACATCACCTCCAAATGCTAAAGGAGCATCTTCTGATCAGAGTGTTGAACATAGCCTCTGCATGCTGAAGAATTATGTTCTGGCTGAAGCGTTATATTCTGACCAAAGAGAAACGCTAATGCATGTTCTGATTGAAGCGTTATCTTCTGACGGTGCTTGCATAGAGGCTGACTCAGAAGTTCTGAAGTATCACCTTCTCTAGACACTTAGAAAAATTTTCTAAATGTTTAGAAGATTTGATTTTTCCAAAGTAAATTCTGACTTCTAATTTTTTTTATAAACCCATTTTATGCCTTAATGGAATATGATTCTTGGAACTTGATTTTGATTTAAAATTCATAGTTTGACTCCTTTGGTATGTAAATGACTGTGATATAGTGGGAGAACTGACTTGAGGTTTTGCGTTTGTGTTTGCAAATGTTTCGGTTTAGCAAGAGTCGCCACCGACTTTTTATTTTATCCTAAGGAAAGGTCAAAAAGCACAGGAAAGACCTTTGAGATGTTTTCTTGGGTTCGGTGGGTAGATTATGAAAAGGGAAGGTGTTATCACCCTTTTCATCCATGGTTATCCATGGTCTCTTAGTTACTTGTTTAGATCACTTGCTTTGCTTTTCCAATTGTTTGAAATGGTGCTTTGTGTGTGGTTTTGAAATTTTTTTGAAAAGAGGCCATCGTTGTGGCAACCTTTGTAATGATTCTTGTTTGAATATATACAAAGGTGTATTGTATTTTGAAAAGATTTCAATGTTTGAAAGTTTTGATTTGGGAAATGTTTTGAAATTGTGTTGTGTTTGAAAATAGCAAGGATGTTTTTGCAAGTTTTGATCAAGTAACTAAGAGTTATCTACCCTATTTTACTCAAAGATCTTTCCTATATGTTTTTAACCCTTTTGACAGTGTTGTTTTACCATTGCATTTGGTAAACAACCTTGTATTAGGATGGTAAACGGGACAGGCGTGGGTCATCGTATGGACCATGATAGCAATTGTGTTAAGCATCTTTAGCAATTTTTTTAGGGACTTGATCATTTTGTTTAGGCAACCAAGATAGCGTCATCGAGGGACTATGATCTTTTGTTTTTGTTTTGCCAAAATACTCAACATGCATAACATGGCCCATTTTTAAGGCAACAAGTGGATGAAACCCTAGGGGTGCAAGTGTGCATCGTGTTGTCAATTTACATGCTTTTTGTCTTGTATTAAGTCAAGCTATTTGTTTGATTTTTGGACTGTTGGCATACAAACCCTAATCTCTAATCATGACATAATTGAAAGCGTAAATGCGTAAAATAAATCTACCACTATTACAACATGATTATGGAGAGGGGGATACAATTTTTGAATGGGGATTATTTGACAAGAAATTAAAACCCTAATTTTACTATTACATCCAAATTGGATCAATGGCATAAATAATAAATGAACAATATTTAAATAAACAAATTAAATAAATATACAAAATATTATGCAAAAATGTTTATGTTTATTTTTTATGTATGTAAAAAATATTTAATGCAAATAGAAAGAAATAAATAAAAAAAGATTATTTTTTTTATTAATGGTAAAACCCTAATTTTCTTTTAAGAATGTAAATATATACTATTTACATTCTTAAAAGAAAATTAGGGTTTTACCATTAATAAAAAAAATAATAATAAAAAATAAAAGTATACTATTTTCAGGTTTTTATTCTCAAGTATTTATTAAATAAAATAAAAGTATGTATATATATATTAATTATATTAGTTATGTACAATAAAAATAAAACAAAATATATACAAGACAAAAAATATATTTAGAACAATATTTTTTGAGTGTAAATAAAATAAAGAATAAAAATAAAAGTATAATGTTATTATATATTATTTTCAAGTTTTCAATAAATAAAAGTATATACTAATTAAATTGTTTTTATGTTAGAAAAAATAAAAATAAATGTGAAAATTTATAAAAATATTTTTTGATATTTTTTATGTTTAGAAAATATAAAATAAAATCAGAAAATGAAAATAAATACAAAAATATAAAAGTGTAAAGAAATTGGGCCAGGGGGGTGTATTCAGCAAAATGGGGGTGTCAATAGTGAGCCAGGACCAAGCGCAACCCACCACACTTCATCTTCAACCTTCGTTCTCAAAAACGCGCGCGCCCTGGACACAAAGTGAGATCCTGCATACGTGCTCTAATGCAAAAACATATAACATCAAAGTTGTAGCATTTTTCAAGTTGAATTCAACCATATAAGAAACTTGTCCTAACTCTCAAAGACCAGAGATAATTTCTCTGGCCCTAAATCTTAACCTATTTTTTTTAGATGTTCATGGACCAAATTCTCTTAGCATGCTTAACTAAAATGAAAACTGAGCATATGTACAACTTCATGGCTATGAATACTACATTTATTATTCACAAACCTAAGCCTAATTGTTCCTAAATAGAGAGATAAGAAGTTGACAAAAACCTGTTTCAGTTGACTTCGTGTCTGACAATGTGGAGCTTTTCAATGAGGCCTGAGGTGTTTGAGAGCTTGCTTGAACTTCCTCTGACCTTCCTTAATGCCTAGCTTGCCTTGAATGTGCTTGAACAAGCCTACAGAACTCAACCTGCACAAGCTAAAATAAAAATAGGCAAGCCTTGTAAATGGAGTTACAGTCAGTGTTTAAGGGTTGGGATAGCTTGGATGGGTTATGTGGAATGTGTTTGAACAAGTTTGAGGCAAAACGCACGAGGGATTTGTGCTATGGAGATCAAACTGCAGGGAGTGCCCTGTTTTGCCAAATGAAGATGATTTTTTTCTATGGGAGGTTTGAGGGCTCAAAGGCTCGTGTTTCTGGCTCAAGGGGATGTGAGAAACTTGTCTTAAAAGCTTGCACAAGGTGGTTCTATCTGATGTTCAAGTTATGTGATATTGGACAAATTTCTTGGTTATGAAGCAAAACATGAGAAGTGATGGAAGACAAGCCTGTACAGGCTATCTATCAGCTTGCACACTATGCCCTTGGCCCCTCAAGTTTTTGGATTTGATTTTCTGCATAAGATATGGCTCAATGCTCAAGGATTCAGTTTTGACATAAAGCAAGATTTAAGCAAAAATGGTAATGTACCTTTTACCATTTTTGGATTAATCTAATGTGCAAACCTCTAATGACCAAAACAATGCCTTAGACCAATGGACTTGCATTTAATTATTGAGTATGGAATGGTTTTGAGGCCTGTAATCTAGTGCAAAGCAAGCTGATTAGAGTTTGCAACTTGTATCAATATGAACATGCCATGGATAAAAAGTGAGTTTTTGCCAACTTCAAGCCTTCGATTCTCCCTAACCACAAATGAGTTTGGAGAGTTCTTGGACATTTTGGAAAGCTTCCAAAATTATATACATTCCATATTTGAAATGAAATTTGAGATTCCAAGTGGAACTATGTGAAAAATGTCCATGAAGATAGGTCAAAATCCTGCCTAAACTAGGGCAAAATTTCACTAAGTTAAAAGTTTCATGGACCCTTGTTCCAAAAATCATAACTTGAGATCCAAGCTTCTTTTGGGAAAACTTTGTGAATCAAAGTTGTAGACTTTATGGAGGACTACAACCTTAAAGTTGGAAGTTTTGTTTGAATCCAATTGCATCATGGTGAAAATGTTGGGCAAAGTTAGGAAAAATTAAGAAAATTTCATAACTTAGAAAAATTCTAAGTTATGAAATTTTTCAATCTTAAACCCTAATTTGCAAAATTGGGTTTCTTGATGAACAAGTTTCATGTTTTGACACATCTTGATGAAAAATTACCCTTGGCACTTGATTTTGACCAAAAAGTCAAAGTTTGACTTTT